>JARHVA010000366.1:3436666-4772500 GCA_037957365.1 Torreya grandis | reverse complement strand
CTAATAATTCACTATATGTTGAATCATCCTTTCTTGTTCCACTTCTCCTTCAACTTATGCATTTATTATCTCTATATCTCCATATTCCTCTTCATCTATTTCCTCAAATAAATATGTTTCTTGTTTAGGTTTTGTGTCTTCTCTAGACACCCACTCTTCTTCAATTTATTATTCTCCTTCTTCATCACTATCCAACACCTGGCTAAGCTCCATTTCTTTTGCTTCCTCTTTCAATTACTCTTTTTCCTCCTCTGATTCCTCATATGGAGGACCCCCTTTGGTTAATGGGAATTCAATAGCTATTTATTCTAGTGACACATTTTGAGGAGATACAGGAGGAGTTCTAGTCTTTCTCTTGTAAGTTTCAATGGGTGGTTGGGTAGAAATGAGGCCCTACCCTATAAATGGTGGAGTGGAAGTCAAATGAGCCATATAAGTGGAAGGTGAAGGTGAAGGCACTAAGACTATAGGTGTCACTGGTGGAGACATTATAGATACCAAAGTTAAAACCACATGTGGAAGAGTAATAAAAGAGTTCTACAAGAATGTAGGAAGACTTACCTATTTAATAATGGTTAAGGGGGTTAAGGGTCCAAGATAAATTATTGTTATTTTTTCACCTATAAGAGGTAAATTCCTTGCAATTGTTATTGGGGGTGCACTGTAGCTACTAGTTGAGGGGTTAGAAGTCCCCTAAGTATGTTTTTCCTAATCTAGGGATCTATCTCCCCTTGAAAATCACCTTCCTTTAATAAACCCCCTTTTACTTATTGTGGAGAGGTAGGATGACCATGCTCTAGTGATAATTGAGCCTATGCTTGAGTCCATTGATGGCTTGTGACTTTGTTTACCTCCTCCACTATCTTATTTTCATGTTCTCTTATGATCAAAGGATCATATTGAATTACTTGGGCTACCACCATTGGCACATTATGCCTTCTCATCTAGGTATAAACCTTAGAATCATCTGCAACATTAATGAAAATTTGGTCATGTTCAAAACTTTGATGTCCGTAGGGAATGTGGACTCCCTTCTTTCTAAGGTCATTTAGCACTTTGTTTTTGGGGTCCAAATATTGAAATTGTGCTTGATTTAAACCATAGTGGGCTCTAATCTTCCCAACTTAATTGAAGTGCCTTCTCAATGAATATTGCATTTAGCTATTTCTTAGAGGATTCTTATGATAGTACCCTTGGTGCTTGGAACATAAATCCTCATCGACATGGTTATATATCTTAAAATCTATCTCCTACTTTACTAATTTTTTAAGAACAAAATGAGGTAAATTTAGAGGAGCCCTAGTTCCCTCTATCCTAATTATAGTGCAGTTAGGATAGTACCAACAGTTTCCCATCTTCCCAATGTTTCTCTTTATGTTGTTAGAAAGCCTGGACATGGAACACCTGTAAATGGCTTGGTACACTAATGGGTATATTTATTCTACAATTTTATTTATTTCCCTCCTAAATCTATAAACATGTAGTAGGGAAAAGTCATCACAAACCCTATTGTTTATATATTCCACAGATGGCTCCTAGGGTTGTCATAGGTTATGTGCATTATTCCCATTATTGCATATAATAAATAATACATCACATAAAAATTTATATTAGATGGCTTTTCATCAAATTTGAATGTTTGTGCCCTAGTAAGCACTGATAACCTCTCCAAGTGCCATGATTTTATCAGAAGTTAGAATTATGTCTAGCAAGGGTAACCATGCCTCATGTACATAAGTGACGTTATAAAATACATACAACCTATTCAATAAGGTTAGGGTTATCCTTATACCTAGCTTGAATTTTGTTATGGGAACTAAATAAATAACTCCTTGAATATTCATTTTTTTTCCTTTCATTAGCCACTACTTGAGCTTACCCTCAATTGTGTTATGGTCTAACTAGGCATTGGTTGTGACTTGGTTATAAGTTATCTCAGGCATTGGTATTCTCAAAATCATCTCTAAATCTATAAGACAACACATTCCTATGAAGCCTAAAGTGCAAACAGTCTCTAATAATAGTGTCATTAAAAAATAAATATCTTAGTAAGTCTATACATGACATTACCTCATATCATCTATGTATCTTTATTGTCCTCATCTATCTAGTCATGTGTTGAATAAGGTTTGATATTATTTATCTCATGCCAAAGAGTAGAGTAATGGGGAAATGGTAATACCTCTAAGTCAAAAATTGTGTCCAAGTACTTGGTTACTCCTATGATAGAATATTGCGAGGGAAGTTGGTTAGTTGCTTGGGATGAGGAAGCCATTATTGTATTGTAGAGTTTCATCTAAGCTAATTATATTGATTCATAATTTATCTAATAGGAAAATTAGGGCTCTTGATAGCTTGGTGGCTCAAATTCATAGTTCACAGCTTGTTTATTAATGGCAAATTGATTAGATGTTCTTAGTATTTTGCCTGTATCATTTAAATATTGAGAATTAAATGCCCAATTCATGTGAAGTTAATGCAATAATGACTTTTATATATGCTTCTCATTTTGATTTTAATTTTATAAGTCAATTTTTTTGGGTGTCATTCTCCATGCAACAGCTTTTTGCTCATTGTGAATGCTTTATCAACTTCGCTATCCAATTGTCCATTTCTCATGTATTCAACTTTTCCTATTTATCAAATCTTACATTTGTATTTTGGTTATGCATCTCTGATATTATGACACTTGTTTTGATCTCACTTACCCAAGGTCTTTAGTTTTATGGTTTTGCCTAGTATACTCTATAAGATTTTAATTCATGAGTTTTTACCACCTACCTAATCTCGACTTATTGGGTCTCTTCTATAATTTAAAATGTGTACCTATTTTGGGAAGGTTCCATGTGCATGAGATGTTGCAACATGGATAAATATTAATCCTCGGGGAAATTACTATATTTTGCTCTTATATCTTCCTTTCATCAAGTATCAGGCTTCTAAAATGATGACATGTGAATAGTTATCAAAAATATAGAGAAAACATCACCCCATCTAAGTACCTTCAAATGATGAGTTTTAGGTCAATGAGATCACACCACGTGAGCATCTCTTGTTAACACAAAGACTTAGAACTTTTTGCACTATACTTTATCTTGTCAAGGTCCTAACTTCTGAGATTTCACCACATGAATTACTCTTGTCAACCTAGAGACTTAGAATTTTGATAGTGTATTTTAAACTGATAAGGCTTGAGTGAACATAATTATGCCACCTGTCATGATATTGGTTTCTCAACTACTCAAGAACCTTGAATATATTAGACCTGCCTCGATAGTTTGGGTTTTGGTTTAATTATATTTTTCCACTTGGCATGATCTTAAGAGTCTAGGAAGTTTTTCAATTTTGATTATGTATTTTATTCTCATAGATTCTAAATGATTGAGATATCACCATGTGGCATGATCTTAGTGCTCGAAGGACTCATAAGATTTAAAATTTTCATGAAGACTAGATATGTCCAAAATGAAAGAGATCTTGACATGTGGATGGCTTGAGATGACTTGGTTGCTTAGAAGACTTGGAAATTTAATGAATATTGTGGTTAGTTTGAGTACACGAGATACAGATATATGTTATGATCTAAGGAACTCAATGAAAATTTGAAACCTAGGAATGAGATACTGCACATCAAAGCTTAAATATGCTAACATGTTTTCATTAGTCATGTAAGTCAATTAAATCAAAACCTAATATTGAATATGCATTATAAATAAATAAAATAATCAAAGGTTTTAAATAATTCATGAATGATGTCCAAGATTTGATTTTCTCCCTTTTAGAACTTTTCAATAAAATTAGACTTTGAAACAAACTTGGGTTTGTGCATATTAGATCAAGATTATAATTCCTAAGGTTGATATGGACCATGAATAAATATTTCTTAGAAATAATGGGTCCCTATTTGAAATCTAAAAATGGAGTGTGTTGGGGCACAGTAAAAGCTATTTAAAATAAATAATGCTACTACAAGTTAAAAATATCATCAAAGGGATGCCTCTATGTAGGTCGTGTATCATGTATGATATAACCATCAATTATATTTCCATATCCATACTACATATGAGTTATGTCATTTCAATCATATTTTTCATAATCATTATGATGGTCATAATCATCTTCTTGATCCTAAAATTGTGGTGTGTCACCTTTGTCCTCTTTTATATATGTATATGTAAAACCAACTACCCCATACTGTGGCATTGAACCTTCTAATTTATTTTGATTTTCCATATGTTATGTCATGTACTTTTGTTATGATCATGTTAGTTGTCTTTGATTGAGATATATTTTTATTTGTGTGTTCTTTCTCTCTAGGTTTGTCTTCTCTTGAAATTGTAACCATTGCACTTTCATACTCAAATGTGACATAGTTGTGATCTTTACCCAATTTTTCCCACATTGCTCTCACCTATGATCTTCCTAGTTTTGCATTACATTCATCCAAGGTAGGGTCTATGTGAAATATAATACAATATGTTTTTGATACAAGTGTTTTTAAGATAGATACAAGACTTTTGACCAGAGCAACAACTGGAAATTTTTTGACTGGAACTTTAACCGGTTCTAGAGCACAAACCAAGGGCCCAGTCCTCATAATACACCACTGAAGAACATGAAACCATCCAAAAATACAAAAAGGAAAAGTCGAGTAAACTAGTAAACCAAGGACACTGACAACATATAGAGACCAAGAAGGACTAAGACATCAATCAGAGAAATGAGATACATAAGAAGGGTCAAAATAATATACTAATAAAAAATTCAAAAAATGAACCATAGAGATAACTTTAGCTACCAATAAATGTCTACTTCTAGTAGAAAGCAAAGATTCCATAGTCCATTATGTGTTACCATATATGGAGTTCTAGGCTTCAAGTTACATCCTTTTTTATTCTATTTTCCTACCCCTTTTACCTCTCATTCTACAGTTAGGAGTTTTCAAAACACAAGGCTACTTAGATATGGAAAGAACCTCTCTCTTAACTAACTCTTCTTCAAAGTCTTCCCCATCCTCTGCCCCATCATCAGTAATCTCAATCATTTTATGTTGAGAATAATCCACTGTAGGATGGGGATTGAAAGCATGCTCTGTCTTAAATTCCATCAAAACTCTTTCCCTCAAGGGAGATGAGGGAAGCCCTACCTCCACATCGATATGCGTTGTTGTTGGTTCCAAAACCTCCCCTTTTTGAGCCCTGATCAAACCCTAATAAAAGACTATTACCTTTGGGAGATCATTGTAAATATTCAATCTTTGAACCAAATCCTATTTTAGGAAACCAATCTTTATGACCCATTTCTTCAAGAATATTGAATGAGACCCTTGAAAAAAATTCTTGGGACATGAAGCAATCTTGTGACTAGTATGATTGAATTTGAAGCATCTAAAAGGAAGGCCTTCAAAATTTTAAAAACTACACCCACACACTGTGCGAAGAAGAAATATTAATAGAATGGTGTAGAGGTTTAGCTAAATCCACCAACACACACACCTTGACATAGTTCAGATTTGCCCCAATAGATTCATTAATTTTTACAAAAAAAATCAGCTTGCTTACCAGTTTCTTGAAAAGATGAGCATCTTGTAAGACCAAAGAAAGGTTGTAAAATATGACCCAGATGGGGGCTTAGGAAATCACCACCATGTTTGGGTCAAAAAAGGGAGTCCATGGACACAAGAATACCCCGTGATTGCCAAAGAACCATGGCTTATTTGTCTAGACAAAATCCCTGTCTTTGATAGAATGAAACATAAGCATAAAAAATTCATTTGGAAAGACAAAAAAGGAGGGAGAGATAAGAGTGGGCTAGGTTTTATAAGACCAATATAAAATCAAACTCCATGAGATTTAGTTCTCCACACACCTACCAATCAAATCTCTATACCCTCTTTCCACTTCCAACATAGAGAGTTCAACATCCAAGATTTCAAAGAGTAGAGGAGTATTAGAAAAGATTAAAAGAATATCACCTATGAAGGCCATATCAAGGGTTTCATTCTAAGAAGAATTTGCTTCAATATTTACCTCCTATATAATCTCTGTAACCTCCTTTGAAATATTTACCTTCTAAAAATGGCTCCTAGAATTCAAGACAAGGTCAGAAATAGGATGTTTTTTGAAAATAACTTCTTTATAGAACTCACTACAACAATGAAAGGGTTTGAAGAATTGTTACATTTAGAAAACATAGAATCCTATGTATAAACCCTAGTTGGGCCATCTGTATGCTTTAGTGGTGAAATATAATTCTTTGACATGCCATTTCCCACCAGTGATCTATCCAACGCCAACACATCTTCAAAGGACAAGTGATCTTGAATAAATTTAGATGTAGAAAAACTAGAGTAGTTTTTAACCCCTTTTACTTTCCTACCTCTACCCAGATCAACACTTACCCCACATTGTTTCTCCTTCAAAAATCTCCCATCACCACCATCCTTCTAGGATTTATCTTTGAGAGGGACCTACACCCCTGTATGCCTCCTCCCCAAGCCTTACTGAGGCATGGTTGTTGCTAACATTAGATCCTGTAACCTCTATGAATCAACTTGAGAGGGACCTCCATCTCCCTTAGCTTATCCTACTAAATATTCAACCACCTTATCTAGATAAATAACCCCCACCAATTGAGAATAAACTCTACCTACCACCCTCTACTTAATCCCCATGCTTGCCACTTGTAAAACCCATCTACCCTTCACCATAGCTATCCTTGTCTACACTCTAGCTCTGGGCTTTTCCATTATCGACAATGCCTACTCTCATCCCTCATATCCATACCCATCATCCATCGCTCTTCCATCAAGATTCTTTTCGTTGGAAGCATTTTTGATCCAAGTGTTACTAGTATTTCAATGGTTCTAATGCAACACTAAGGCCCAAGAATATTATCGAAGTGTTGATTGTCATACCCAATATATTGGAAAAGAGTCATGCTACATATATTGTCTTAAAAAATGATGCAATCTCAAAATTAGTACATTTATTTCTATCTATGCGGGGGTTACAAAACAAACGCTTTATATATGATGAATGTTTTTTGATTAAGTCATTTGAAACATCACTTGTAACTTTATATCTTGTAGGTATATCTTGATTTTGAACCTCTTTTGTTAGAAACCCTTTTTTAATATAATGTTTTGTTTAGCTTGAGCTTGTTTTTGCAACTTATCTTTTAATAATTTTTTTTATAACTTCTCTTCTTATAGATTTTGTAACCTTTATTCTTAAAATTTTTATTTTTGCACCATTTTTTCTTGATTTATACTTTCAATAACTTGTATTTTTCTAATTATTCCCTTTACAACCTTTGCTTTACAAATTGTTCTTTTTGTAATATTTATTTTTCATCTTGTTCATTTTCTAATATTATTCGCTATAATGTTGCTTTGTGAAGTTTTTGTTTTATATTTACCATTTGTTCTACTTGGACTTATCCATTAGGAGATGCAGTCATAGTATGAGTGTGTTTCATGATTGATGTATCTATTATAGGAATATTGATATTAATTATATTTTGTATTTTATCCTTTAAAGTCCAAAAATTATTTGTACGATGCATGTGCATTATATGTTATGCACAATAATATTTTGATCTTCTTAGAGGATGTATAGGAGGTAATTTGATCAACTTGTTTCAAAGCATTTCACTTGAATTTTTGTTAAGCTTTTGTTCACTTTTTGACTCACTAGTTGTATATGTATTTTATTTTGGATTTTAATATTGATATGAAGTCTTCTTAGGCATAAAATAACTAGATGAATATGTATATACATGATTAACACTAGCATACTTTGGATTTTATGTATATGTGTTATTATTTTTAAATGATATGATATTTAAACCAAAATATTGATTTTGTTTTTGAAAATATTCTATTTTATTTTTCATAGTAATGATTTGATCATGAATGGCTTCACAAACACAAACCCTAGGTATCTATTATTGAAAATGCACAAAAAACCCATCAAGATGAGATGTGGGAGGTGGATGGGGTTGAGGAAGGATATGTTGGTTGACTTCATTGGAATTATAGGGTGGGTCACCTTACCTCTTGGGATAGTGATAAAATAGACCTAGTTAAAGGGAAAGTAACTATCATAATGCTACACCCCTAACCTATCACATGTATGAGGATAGTATTAGCCAAATTATGGCTTAATTATCCCTCTTTGACATTATATTACATTTATCTATGCTTTATTTTGATTAGTAGGTCGGCCTATGGAGTAACCATGGCCTAAATAGACTATATATAGGAGGTAGTGGGTAATCATTTATCATCATATTGTGAATTCTGCTCTTATTGAAGCTTGTGGAGGTTGCCCCCTCGAACTGGCTTACCTATTATCATATATTTGGATATATTTTAGTCATATTTAGATATAATTCTACTATTATACTTAATTCTTGAAGTAATTTCATTACAAGTGGTATCAGAGCCGCGATTTGGGTAATCTTGTGGGCGAAACACTAAATTTTTAAATTTTGTGATATATAAAAAATGGTTGCAAATTTATATGAAACATTTTTACTAGAGGTGAGAAATAATCAAATAAATATTCCATTAAAATTTCGGCTCATTTGGATATGTTTTACAAAATTTATTGCTATTTTATGATTTTTCATAAAATTGCTCTATAGTGCGCAATTCAAAGAATTTTTCTGAGTTATTTACATTTTTGGAAAGATTAGAAAATTTTGGATATGATTTTTTCTTTGTATATTTTGATTTGAGGCTGACATAATTCTAAATTTTCTTGGTCAAGGTTGGGTCAAAAGTGCCAATAAGGGTCGACATCGTAAAACCCTTTTATGGCAGGTCCACAAACTCAGGGCTGAGGAAAGAGTGCTTAAACTCTAGGTAAAACTCCTAACAAGGATGATATGGAGTTAGAAGGGGGATGTACTAGACCCTTTGTACCACGGTTTTCTGACATAGATCACAAAGTGAGCTAGCTTGACTATAGTATGCAAGGCATTCAGAGTGAGGTGCAAGACATACAATCTAATATGCAATCCATACAAGATATTTTTGGAGATATCATGATAGATTTGAACATTAATCAATCAAATCATCAAGCTAACTCTATTCCACAAACCCACTAGGGTGGTTCTCCTAACCAGTCTATTTCAAATCCAACTCCATGGCCACAGAGGAACCTATTACCAAAGGTGGATATGCGCAAATTTGATGGAAAAGATCCACTCAATTGGCTCAACCAAATGGAGAGTTTTTTTGACCTACATTAGATTCCAAGTGGATAGAAGATTACCATGGCATCCTTGTATCTTGAACCTGATCAATTCATTTGGTATCGATGGTTGTGTGCTCAAAAGAAAAAGATGACTCTCAATGTCACCTGGTCAATTTTTACAGAGGAGCTACAATTACACTATGGCAATAGTGTGACCGAGAATTACTTCAGCCAACTGGCAAAATTGTGACAAACTAGCTCCATCAAGTATTATATTCATCATTTTCAGAACCTATCCTTATGTGTGGAGACAATTTTTTAAGCAAACTTGAATGACCTATTTTTGGGTGGACTCAAGGACCACATTCAACATGAGGTACACATGTTTAATCCACTTAATATTTTTGATTCTATTATCCTAGCATGTAGAGCTGAGGAAAAATGTATAGCCAACAAGAAGCAGCCATTCACTCACTTCAAAGATCGTAGCATATCGTCACCAACATTTCCTCCACCTACTAGATTGACCCCTCAACAAATTGAAGAGAAGCATGCAAAAGGATTATGTTTTGGTTGTGATAGCAAGTGGAGTAAAGGACATAGATGTGCTGAGAAGAAGTTATTCTACATTGAGGGACCAAATGAAGATGAAGAAGTAGATGATGCCTCTAATGATGATGAGGAAGATATAGAGGAGGTACCTGAAGATTCCCAACCTACAATCTCTTGCCATGCACTTGCAAGTATTAGCACTCCAAAAACTCTTAAGGTGGTAGGTTTCCTCAAGAAACAGAAGGTGACAGTGTTGATTGATTCAGGGAGCACACATAACTTTATAAACCATAAGTTGGCCACTCGATTGAACTGTTTCATCTACCCAGCACCAGAATTTTAGGTCATGATTGTAGATGGTGGCACAATTAATTGTTCAGGCAAATGCCATAGTATTAAGCTTACTATGGGTGGGTACAATCTCGACTCTCCTATGTTTGCTATTCCCATGGGTAACACAGACATTGTTTTGGGAGTCCAATGGCTCACAACCCTAGGTACCATTGAGATGAACTTCCAAGAACTATTCATGCACTTTCATTATGAAGGTAAGAAAATTAAACTACATGGATTACAGGCAAAATCTCCACAATTGATTAGTTCACATCAGATGACCAAGATGCTAAAAGGGGGCAGAGGGAATTATTGCACGATTATGCTCCATAGAAGTTCAACCCACATAAGTATCTACAAATCCTGATCTACAAATAATTCTTGAAGACCACTCATCTATTTTTGGGGCCATGCCAAAAGGACTACCACCAAAAAGAGAACATGATCATGCCATTCAACTAATTCTAGGTAGTCAACCACAAAATATCAGACCATACAGATATCCATATGCACAAAAGAGTGAAATTGAAAAGATGGTCCATGAAATGCTGGAGGCAGGGATCATCAAGCATAGCTAAAGTGCATATTCATCACCAGTGGTCATGGTGCGGAAAAAGGATGACACATGGAGGATGTGCCCAGATTATAGGGAACTCAACAAGTACACCATCAAAGATAAGTTTCCTATTCCAGTAATTGATGATTTACTTGATGAGTTGCATGGTGTTAATAATTTCACAAAATTGGATCTTCGCTCGGGGTACCATCAAATTAGAATCAAGGATGAAGATGTTCATAAAACTGCTTTTAGAACACATGAGGGCCATTATGAATTTTTGGTAATGCCCTTTGGTCTTACAAATGCACCATCTACTTTTCAGAGCTTGATGAACACTATTTTTAGGCCTTTTTTTAAGGAAGTTTGTGCTGGTTTTATTTGATGACATATTGATTTATAGTCAGACATGGGAAGCACATCTCTAACATGTGAAACAGGTGTTGATGGTTTTGGAGAAGTACCAACTTTATGCGAAGCCATCTAAATGTGCTTTTGGATTACAAGAGGTAGAGTACCTCGGTCACATTATTTCCCATGAAGGGGTCAAAGTTGATCCCCAGAAGATCAAAGCGATAATGGAATGGCCCATGCCAAAAACTCTCAAAAACCTTCAAGGATTTCTTAGACTAACAGGTTACTATAGAAGATTTGTGAAAGGTTATGGCAGCATAGCAACTCCACTCACTACATTGCTAAAGAATGATGCTTTCCATTGGAATGATGATGCCACCAAAGCATTTGAGAAACTAAAAGTAGCTATGTGCACCACTCCAGTTTTGGCTACTCCAGACTTCTCACAAACATTCACTGTTGAATGTGATGCTTCTGGGTCTATATTGGGGGCAGTACTAATGCAGGAAGGAAGACCCATTGCATTTGAAAGTCATCAATTCAAACTTAAGAATCTACAAAAACCTATCTATGAGAAAGAAATGATGGCTATTCTTCATGCAGTTAAACAATGGAGGCCTTATTTGATGGGTAGACACTTTAAGGTGAAAATGGATCATGATAGTCTCAAATACTTTTTGGAGCAAAGATTATCATCTGAGGAATAACAAAAATGGGTAACCAAAATGTTGGGTTATGATTTTGAAAGCATCTACAAAAAGGGTAAAGATAATGTAGTAGCAAATGCACTATCCAGATGGGATGCATCCACAGAAGCATTACTTTGTGCAATGTCCATATTGCAAGCAGATTGGGTGGATGAAGCTAGGTTAGAATGGGAGCAAGACAAGGATACACATGTTCTAATTCAGAATCTCCAGCAAGGTAATTTATCCTCTGACAAATTTGAATGGAAAGGTAATGTCTTATGGTATGAGGGTAGGTTATACTTGTGCACAAATTTAGAGCTTAAGCATAAGATTCTTACAGAGTTGCATGAATCTCCAATTGGGGAACACTCAGGGTTCTTGAAAATTTATCATAGAATTAAGAAAGAATTATTTTGGGAAGGACTCAAGGGAGATGTACAAAAGTTTGTGGAAGAATGCTTGATATGCCAACAAAATAAAGGTGAAACAGTTAAGACCCCAAGTTTGCTACAACCATTAGCAATTCTTACTCAAAGGTGGGAGGAGGTTTCCATAGATTTCATCACTGGGTTGCCTTGTTCTGAAGGTAAGAATGTTATTTTGGTCATTGTGGATAGGCTTACAAAATATGCCCATTTTTTTGCTCTCTCACACCCATTTTCAGCAAGTACAGTCGTGGCTATTTTTATGGAATCAGTTCTCAAATTACATGGAACCCCAAAAATAATTGTAAGTGATCATGATCCTATTTTCACTAGTAATTTTTGGACTGAACTATTTTCTTGTTTGGGTACTCAACTAGCTCATAGCTCATCTTACCACCCCAAATCTGATGGACAAACTGAAGTGGTAAACAAATGTTTAGAGGGGTATCTCCATTGTTTTGTATCAGATAAACAAGAACATTGGGTTAAATGGATACCACTTGTATAATGGTGGTATAACACATCTTTCCATACCTCTTCTAAAATTTCTCCATTTCTCGCACTATATGGTTACCATCCACCTTCCATCACTTCTTCATTAAAGGTGCACACCAAGGTTCGAGATGTGGAAGAACACATTCAACATCAACAAGAGGTTTTGGCTAGTTTGAGAGAGAATTTGGCCTTGGCACAAAATATGATGAAGCAACAAGCAGATCAACACTGGAGTCAGTGAAATTTTGAGGTGGGTGACTGGGTATTTGTTCGTTTGCAGCCTTACAAGCAGATGTCCTTGAAGCAACAGAAAAAGGACAACAAACTTGCTCCAAAGTATTATGGCCCTTATCAGGTTCTACAAAAAATTGAAAGTGTGGCTTACAAGCTCGAGTTGCCTCATTCATCTCACATACACCCAGTATTTCATGTTTCTTGTTTGAAGAAGGTCATTGGACAGAAAGTTTATGCCCAGACAGAGCTCCCAGAACTAGATGAAGAAGGATGAGTCATTTTGGAACCAGAGAAGATCCTCCAAACACGTACTAAGAGGTTGAGAACCAGAGAGATTAGGGAATATTTGATCAAGTGGAAAAACCAAAGCAGTGAAAATGCCACTTGGGAAGGTGAAGATTTTCTGCAACAACATCCAGAGTTGTTCAACGTTGAGGACAACGTTGGTTTGAAGAGGAAGGGCATACCGTTACGCCCCTAACCTATCACATGTATGAGGATAGTATTAGCTGAATTGTGGCTTACTTATCCCTCTTTGAAATTATATTACATTTATCTATGCTTTCTTTTGATTAGTAGGTCGGCCTATGGAGTAACCATGGCCTAGATAGACTATATATAGGAGGTAGTGGGTAATCATTTATCATCATATTGTGAATTCTGCTATTATTGAAGCTTGTGGAGGTTGCCCCCTCGAAGTGGCTTATATATTATCATATATTTGGATATATTTCAATCATATTTGGATATAATTCTGCTGTTATACTTAATTCTTGAAGTAATTTCATTACACATAATCTGGAAGAGAGATAGTAGAAACAATCAAGGTAGTCAAACATAGATTTTGTCATGTAGTAGTAACTAATAAAGGCTCTGATAGAATTTTTTAAAAATGATAATTAATCAATAATTGAGGCTATAAATTAGGTCTTATATCATCTTTAACACATGATTTCTCTTATTCACATGCCATTCTTGACTTTACAAAGATTTGTATTAATTGTACTTGTGTCTTAGCATGTGTTTTAATTCATTTTTCAAGGTTTTGAATCAAAAAGTGCTCATCTAATATAGCCATATATTATTCGAAAAGTAAGTAACAAAAATTTGAGATGTAATATCTTAAAAAAATAAATACTATAAACAATAACATGGGACTTAAATGTTAGGAACAAAAGGAAAAAATTTGTGCATGGAAATTAGTAAATTCTTATGAAATCCAAGTACAAAAGAAGATAATTTAAGTGTCAAATATCAGATCCAAGGTTAAAATAAAATTATTTTAGTATTATATACTATATTTTAGGTCATTTTAGTGTCATATTTAGATCCAAAGTTGAAATAATATTCTTTTACTGTCAAATGTTCAAGAAATTTTCTGAAGCCCAGGACATTTTTTTGAAGCAATGTTTGAATGAAAAGTAGGTTCACCAATAAAGGTGCATGACTATCTCAGATTCACCAATATGTTTTAATATAATTTGAATTAATAATTTAATTAACCTTAATTTTGATAAATTAAAATAAATATAATAAAATGTTGTAAAAGGATTTTTGCCCAGCAGAAATAAAGTAAAAGATTGAATTTAACAAAGTGAAAATAATTGAATGAAGATTAACTATGAAATGGAATGAAAAGATTAGTCATTTATATTTGAGATTTGACTGTATTAACTGAGAAATAGATGAAAAAAAATAATATTAGTTGAATCTACAAGTTCCTAAAAGCAGGAACTAAAATAGAATTGACCAACTAAGGACAAGATCAACTTCCACTATAGTCCTCTACTAGTTGATTCTATCTTTTGCTAAAAATTAGGAACATACATCATGATCAAATGTGATAAATTAATTTAGGCATGTAGGTAGGTATTTAACCTTTGAAAGTGTGCACAAGATATGAAAATGACTTCTCCAAAGTTGAAACCCTAATATGGCTAACAATGATTGAAAACCTAAAAATATAAAAAGGGGGAGTGTAATGGGTTGAGTTGACCCCAATCACCCCTATGATGACTAAAATTTGCCTACATATCCAATATTATAGAAAGTAAAATCAAGCCTATGTAGTTTTCCCACTTAGAGTGCTTTATGTAATTATGTTTCTTTGACTATATGAATGCATCTATAAATGGATTGAACACTTGATCATGCTTTGCTTTGGCTTAGATATAATAAGTTTTTGACTTGATTGAGGACTAATTGAAATGCTTATAATCATAATTGGGAAAATAGAAAAGTTTTTCTCCATGTGTAGTAGGGTAAATATGCCTCTGTATTGAAATTACCAAATGATAGAAGTGACCTGAATGTGCCTTTATAGCAATCTAAAATGGGAAAACTAAACAATAGGAATCCTAATAATACAAAAAAAATAAGGGAGGGTTCAAAATTTGAATGTGACCATTAGAGTGGTTAAGGATAGAATCCACCCATTGGGGGATAAAATCGACTACCATTATTGCCCCTAGTAGTTAATCATATCCTATTAGGAAACATGTGAAATTCGGGTCTAGGGATGGTTGTACATATGCTTAGGAATGTTTTTTGTAGTTATAAAAAAATTTAGGTGAAATATAGCAAATTATAAAAATAAAAAGATATAAATAATTTCTTAGGATATAGTGAAGTGTCAAAATAGGTCCAAATTAAGTGCACAAGTTAATTATAGCGAAAAAGGGTCAAAACTAACATATTCAAGTAGTCATGACCAAATTTAGATGGCTATAATTATAATGACAGAGATATGATGGTTAGTAGTCCTTAAATATGGTATTTCCCCCATTGAAGCTCTCCCATTAGGGAAACACATGCCAAAGATGAAACAACTATTTTAACTAGGGATCATAAGAAAACAAGGCCTAATTCCTATAAACATGGCACATTCAAATATAACTATAATGCTAGAAGGAATAGCATAACACTAATTGGTCCCAATTTATGTGAACTCAAACCTTATTATTATAGTGATTATTGGAACATGTAGGATTAGTATAACACAAATATTTGAATATCTTGAAAGGATAGATCTCCCACATAATACCAGCTCATCATTGTAACTAATTATAGCACCTCAAAAATGGATCTCAAAACCAATAAATTTCAATGCAAAACAATATTGAGGGATATTAAGATGATAAAAATCTCGAGATGGGGTAGTGACCATAAATAATCATAAACAATGACTAACTATAAAGGAGATATAACCACATAAATAAAAGCAAACATGTAATAAAAAATGTTATCTACCTTGCCTATTATAGAATAAAAATCTCAACCAAAATTATAAGCGAGTCAAGGGAAAAAATTAAAAGAGGATTGGATCAGATAAAAATAGCCAATAACACAATAAAAAAACCACATAATGATAATACTATCAGGAAAGGAAGTAATAAAACACATAAACATGAAAGCAAGCGTCACTAAGAAGAGATCTAATATGGTGAGGAAACATGTAGACCCATAATGACTCCACTCATTAGGTCACCGAATCTCTATGTGAAAGAGATAACAAGTTTGAAATAAATAATATAAAATATGTAAGTAAAGGAAAAAATAAAAGATATTAATATGGAAGAGGTGGTAAGCACAAGTGAAGGTTGGAAAAAGATAACAACATGCTCCAATCACAAGTGGAAAAACTTCAAAATCTCATGATTTTTAAACAACATGAATGTCATGCCATCAAATAATCCATTCACACTCTAACAATTTCCAAGGTAGAGGATGAAAAATCAAGTACAACCCAAATAAAATAAGTACATGAAGCACTTCACACAATTGAAACAAGAGAAAATGAGTTACGAAATAAACTAGAAGATGACAAAAGAACCAATGGGAAAGTAAGAGGAGATGATAGAGAGGCAAGTTAAGCGTAAAATGATAGAATAAAAATAATAACATAATAATCTATAAAATATAAACATCAAACTACTAAAATACTATGGAGAAGGAGAGGATACAATCAATCTAGTAAGGGACTTATTTTCAAATCAATTACAATGGAAAGATCAAATCAAACAAGCAAGTAGAATTGGTGAGTGGAGAGGGGGAGGAAGAGATATACATATTTAGGTCATAATATTAAAATTTGAAGATATAACAAGAGTACTAAGAAATAAAATCATTTTTATAGGTTCAAACTATTGTTTAACCCTTTTTATAAATAGGTGGTGTTAAGAGTTAATTTGGGTAGAATAACCTATACACAAGGATGGATGAAACTATTCTAAAGTATGCCAATTAATTGTAAACTCATATTCTAAATTAAAAAACTAAAATGGGTTGAATATATAGAGTACTAAATTTGAAATATATTTTATTAATTATAATGTCAAAGAGAACTGATACTTCATTATATTTATAATACACATGTGGATCTGAGTTGTACATGAGATCAAGAATATTAGATAGTAATTATATTATAGAAATGATTTTTCTAGAGCCTGTATGCATACTAATAA
The DNA here is from genome assembly GCA_037957365.1 of Torreya grandis. Lineage (NCBI taxonomy): Eukaryota > Viridiplantae > Streptophyta > Pinopsida > Cupressales > Taxaceae > Torreya > Torreya grandis. The sequence continues at coordinate 4,755,196 of JARHVA010000366.1, read as the reverse complement.
CACATGTTAAACTAGGCACTTGACTCCCCAAGGTCTGGTCGAGGCACTCTATGTAATAGATAGGCTAGGGTTTTGGTTTGATGTTTGGTAAAATAGGATTTGGGATAGGTGGAAGTAATGGGTTCTCACGATGAAACCAAAATACCTTAGTGATGCCTCATTGCTCATTAAGAACATCAAGATAGGCTGAAATAGATTTCAATGTCCTTCGATCTTTGATAGCACATGAAGGTGAAGCTCTTGGTCAATACTAAAATTGGGGAAATGAGGGAGGTTGGGTTGGATGACTCATAGAAAAAGGTCTACTCTATTGGGTTGACTCTACCCGGTCAATGCCATCCACTAAATATGAATGATATAGGATGAGGCTAGACCTAAGGAGAAAAAAAGGGATGGATTTGTGACTATTCCTTAATGACATTGTACTAAGTCCTTTATCCATGGGGGAACAATGATAGGTATATTGGAGATGCATTCTTATTCTTCTAAAGTGGCTAAAGAGTCTATAATGAGATGAGGAATGGGAATGGAGTGGAACACCTCGTGTCTTAACATGGTACTAATATAAAATTATGTGACAATGGTGGGACTAGGTGTTATAACCCTAGGGAATAGACCATGCTCGACAAGACCTAGTGTCTTGGGAAGGATCATCCAAAGATGACTAGATAAAAGCTAGGGGAAAGCATATGATCTTGTTTAGGTAATGGCTTATAAGGTGTACTTACTAGAATTTTGAAGTAAGGCTTTTTATATTTTTCTTGCATATATGGACAAGGCTTATGTGGGGTGTGGTTACTTGCATATATTGGCAAGGATTTTGATATGGCTTGTGTGTGTTAGCAAGGCTTTTGACACTTATTTTGTTTTCTTTTGTTATTTTTGGGATTTTCTTAGTTCTATAAAATGAAATCTTGTTTGTTGAAAATGAAATACTGAAAGTAAAGAATAATAAAGCTGAAAGTAAATGAAATCAAAACTTTTTTTTATCTTTTTCCAATTTTTAATGCATGCGAAAGAGATAAGAAACTATGTTATTATCCAAAAAGCAGAATTTTCCTAGCTTTTGTTTAGATGCAAACTAGATGATTGTGTTTTTGTTTGTTTTGATTGTTTTGTATGAGTGGACTAAATATACAAATTAGATATAAATATGCAAATAATGTAGCAAGAAATTTTATCTAAAATAGAAATACCACAACACTTTCTTTTGAATTTTTTTGTTCACAAACAAACTAAACTAGCTTTTTAACTTTCCTAGTTTGCTAAGAACAAGCTTTTTGAATGAACTGCTAAAATTGAAATAAGAAATGCAAGTTATAATTTTTTGTTTTAAAGAAGAGAATGATAGTGCTCTTAATTTTCTAGAGCAAATAAAATCAGTAATATACTATCCTTGTGTATGCACCTATGGTTGTCTATGTTTTTAAGTTTGCCTAGATGACTATTTGGAGTGTAAGCAACTTGTTTAGATCTTGAAAAGAAAAATTTATCTTGGATGGAAAAAAATTGAATATTTACTAGGATATTTTTTAGAATAATTGATGAGATGTATTACTAATTTAAATAAAACTATTCTCTTAGAATGCAAACATAAATCAAAACTAACCATATCTTTTTGTAGCAAAGACAAAGAAAATAAATAGATCTCTCTTCTTATCAAATTTGATCTTTTTATGATTATTGAAACTAATATATCACAAAAAAAAAACTATAATAAGATATAATTTAATAAGGAAAACAAATATTATAAATCAAGAGAACCCCGACCTAATTTTGGCATAAATCAGTTGAAATGCATGTGATGTATTGATATGAAAATCCTCAATATCTCAGCTTTGTATGCTCTTGTATAAATTATAGATAACTCTCTAATCATAAGATGCACAAACTTTGGAACAAGATAGAAAAGAGGAGACACAACTACAAATGAAGAGTAGCCGAACTGAGGCTGGCTAATGTTCTGGCTTACAAAGTCTAAGTTAATGCACGAACAACACTGATAAACTTGTATCAATGAAGTCAACTTGAAAATAATATAGGTTGTATCTTTAGTTAATTGTAATAAGGTTGTGGATCCAAAATCTTCACAATAGCAACTTCTAATAGCAATTTTTCAATCTAAAATTATGCCAAAATTAGCCTTTTTGTACAAAGAGATAGGAGCTTGCATGGAAGAGTTCAACTTAGTCTAACAATAAGTTTAACTTAAAATTTTTTGAAGTGGACCAAAAATAGAAGAAGGATTGAGCTAAGTTTGATTGGAAGTGAACACAAGGTGATTAATATGAGAATCATGACACTAGTCATGCAAAACACATCAAAATTAGAGTCATAGGAGCTAATTTTGGAAGAATTCTAAACTTTGATAGAACTGTTGTTTTATACAGGGGTATTTTTGCAACTATCACTTAAGATGACAAAACTATTGTTGAACATTACACAATCATTCGTTGATGTTTTAATGTGAAACTTTTGCTTGGTTTTGAAAACACCACTTAATTAACAAAATTTATATAATAGTTTGTAAAATAAGGGGTGGTTTCATAACAGAGGGGGTGGTTTCATCACCTAGAATGATGGTTCTATCATACATTGTTAGTTTTTAAAACAAGGTGAAAGAATCCATAAATAGTCAAAACCAAGGGGATCAAAGGGGTTCAATGGAGGAGTAAGAAGGTATAGGGAGGGGAAAGAGATAGAGAGTTCCTTATGAATCAAAACATAAGAGATCATTGCATCATCATCAGATTTGTATCAGGGGTGTTCCACTATGTAAAATACTTACCTTACTTACCAAAGAAGTGGAGTGAATCCAATCGGGACTCCATGCAACCTAGAGAAAGAAGACAAGATTTAAGTTTTATTTTAATGAAAATCAAAAGATACACTATGTAATCAAAAAATGGAAATAATAAATACCATACATGTGGGGTAGATCATGCTACCTGGATCATCTTACCAGGCAACTGAATCTGGGGCCAAATTTTTTGTATACTTGCAAAACCATAAAACTTGCTATGAAGAATAGAGAAATTTGTTTAAATGTTAATTGTGAAATTTTAGTCATGGAATATAGGATAAATATGACTTATAAACATGAGAATAAACTTTAAACAAATAAATGTGCCAAATTTGGAAACCTTTGAATTAAAATAGCTAGTCCACGGCCTAATATATTCAAAAACTTTCTAAAAATAGTTCATTTATGCCATTTGCCTTGAGAGAATTTTGAGCTCTAGATTGTTAATGGTTAATCAAGAATGAAATCAATCAATGGGATGAGAACTATAAGAGGATGGAAAATGTACTAGAGGGAGGCACTATCGAATAGGATCAGGTTATTTTTTTTAAATTTTTCATTTTTACCCCAAACTTAGAATTTTAAGCAAAACTTGGTTAAATTCCAATGAATTTCAAAAATTACAACTTTATAGTAATTATTTTGGGGGTAGATTAGGAATTTGTGAAATTTACATAGGTTTGAGTGAATTTCATTAGGTTTTGTGAATTTTTGGGGGAGACATAAGCAGCATACAGAACCATCACTCATGTTACAAAACTACCACCTTTTGTAGGGTGTTGGTTACATAATTGTCATCGTGTAGTTATACAATCGACATCCAAGGGTGGTTAAAAAACCATCACTTACAAATTGGGGCAATTTTGTGTATTAGAAAAGTATGTAGAATTTAATTTATTTGGAAGGCATAATTGGTTTTTTACCTAAGTTAGGGTTTCCTTTGTTTGTTGTAGGGAGCTTACAAACGATGGAATAGAGCCCAGGAGTAAGAGTGGTTCAATATAGCATTAGCATTATTTAAAAATAATGAGTTGGCCATTCTTGATTGAGTAGGAATACTTTAGATTACATGGGTAGGGATTATTCTTTCTTCTAACCAGTTATTGTGTGATCTCTTGACTTACTGGGACCCTAACCAAAACACTTTCATGTTCTCCCAACCCCTAAGAGTGGATGATCTCTCTTTAGACATGTATCAAATCACTTGTCTCCCTATGACCAGCCAATTGGTGTCTATTTGGGATGATGATAGCCACCATGATGTTCATAGTTAGACATATCATTTTGGGGAATCTAACACACCTGATGTGGGTGTGAAGTGTGGAGTGATACTTTCTTAGGTTTGGGGATTGGGGATCCCCAATCTAAGAAAGGTTATCATTAGCATCCTTTCCTCTTGGTTAGTGGGAGATAAGGACATAGATAGGATCTTGTATAGTAGGTCATCGATCATATGATGCATCAAGGAGAGAGGGGTGTGTTATGCATGGAGCCAGGGTATGCTAGCATGGACTTATTGTAACTTGTATTGAGGGCTTGCTTAGGAGCCCTTTCTATTAACCAGTTGACCATTGTCATGGGTTGGGTGTAGGAGAGGATGATCCCCTATTAGAGGGTGTGCCGTTTTGGGAACAAGGAGACATCATGGCTGCTAGATAGACAAACATGGTGCCCTTTAGTGCTTTAACCCAGGCTGTGGGGATACTAACAGTAGTATATTTGACTGCCCTACCCTACCAAAACATGGTTGGGTAATGGTAAAATGATGGATTTTATCTTGCAGTAGTCATTAGGGCCACTCAAGTTTGAGATAAGCCATTACAGATTGAGGTATACACTATGAATTGAGTGACCCAATAGTTTAGTATGCCCTATGCAAGCAACCTCCCTATCCCTAGAGTCATGTACTATGGGATTCATGAGATAAGGGCCATGTGGTTGAGACATTTTGTATGCCACCTACTCATGATAGGGGCTCTCATCACCCGATCCCTTCCATTAGTAGTTGAAGGAGGATAAGTTGGAACTAGGTAGTAGCAGATGGACCCACCACTACTACAAGGTCTTGTATAGCACTAATAGCTAGGGGATAGGGATGGTGGAGTTTATGTACATGTTGAGATATAGGAGGACCTCAACATAGACAAGGAGGAGGTTAGAGAGGATGATTTTGATCCAGAGTGGGGTGAGGGGGATCTAGGTAAAATATTGATTTTGTTAGTTTGTGATTAGAGCTCACATTTTGATTATTTTTTATTATTTAGTTGATTTTACATGTATTTGATTTGTATATCGACTAAATCTGCTTCATCTTATGTACTATTTGATTTAGATAATGTGGTTGGATGGAGGTGGATGATCAAGGATACCCTGATTGAGCTTTTTCAACTGAGCACTAATCAAACTCAAAACTAGATTTTAGTTGATCTCGAGATTCCTATGGGGATTGGTTTCCATATAGATGTCTTTGCCCCAGCATACCATGATTCGATGTTGGTGATGACATTAATGACTAAGAATAACACCATTTTGGTTAGATCAAGGAGGGTAGAGGCCTAATGGATACTATGGTAGGTAGAGGAGGAGATAATAGAGCCTTCAATCACAGGATAAGGAGGACAACATTAAAGGGAGACTAAGGTAGGAGTTGTAATTTTGTCCATAAATATATAGATAATGAGGCATAATAAGAGGGAGGGACTAAAAAAGATGGCACCAGAGTGATAGCCTTGTATATTCTTTTGCATTAGAATTTTCCTAAAGGAGGGTAGGCTCTTGAGGCTTGATATAGATGTTTTTGATATGCCATTTTACATGTTGATTATTTTTTAGATTCCTTGAGGCACATTAACCCTCTACGAAGGTGTTTGTATCCAACATTTTTATTTTACCTATCAATGATATATCATCATTATGCAATGTAACTTCAATTTCATTATTAGCTTCTTAGTTTATGTACTCTAGATTACTAGACATGTGATAGTGTGGATCTATATGTATCTCTTTATTTTTGATATGTTGTTATGGGGAATGTATATGTGGAAACAAAATGTATGTAAATGATGTAATGTGATGGATGTGTGTGTGTGTGTGTGTGTGTGTGTGTGTGTGTGTGTGTGTGTGTGTGTGTGTGTGTGTGTGTGTGTGTGTGTGTGTGTGTGTGTGTGTGTGTGTGTGTGTGAGAGAGAGAGAGAGAGAGATTATATAGGTGATTAATTAATTTCTTCATTCACACAAAAAATGAATTTCAATTTATAACAAGGAATGAAGGGGGAAATAGGATAAATGTGAGATGATAAATAATGAAAACCATAAATCAAAATTTCACAGGAAAATGGAAAATGACCTAGTCCTTATGAGGAAAAGTGAATATGTACTTCTTGTTAAACTTATAAGACACTAACCTTATTGGCTTCATTTACAGAGAACTAGCCCTGACAGAACTAGTGAATGGCGAAAGGTTACCTTCTTTAAACATAAACATGTAAGCAAGTTTTTTGAATAACTTTTCCTTTAGACACTTTTTTTGATTTGAGACTACTTTTGCATTTATATTTTACTTCTCTTTGTGACCCCCTACATCTAGTCTTATGTGACCAGGAAGACACATGGGTTCATCACCAAAGGCTAGATATAGGTGAGTAAGGGGCATCTCTCCCCAATGTCAACCCTATGTAACTAGTAAGATTTGAGGATTCAACATCGAGGGTTGACAAAGGGTGATAGATGTATAATTTTGACTTTTGTATTTGCATAAGCTTTTAAATTTTGTATAAGTGTCTACTTTTCTATTTGCAAGGCCTTTAACCCCAAATATTGGCCCCATGTAACTAGTAAGATGAAAGGGATCACCACTGAAGACCAAGATGATAGGTAAATTTACCTTATTTTAGGCATGATATTTTTTTTCAAAGGTGGCATAAAGGGGGACTATATCATGGAAAAGAATCCAAAATCCACTATAATCTAGCATTCTTCTAAGTCATGCAAGAAGATGTAGGTAAAAAGGTGTACTCTACTCGTAAAAACTAAGATAAAGACCAATGTGAGATGTTAATTTTGAGAATGCATACTATAGGGTGATAGGGAAATGCAAGAATGAGGTAATATGGTATGTTGCATTTTGAAGGTTTCTATATTGTATAAACTAACCAACTAAATAATCATAAAACAATGCCTCTATTGTGCTAGTGGACATGTAATGCATGAAAATGCAATGTAGGTGAGAATAGGGTGTTATGTAAGAATTAGATATAAAAACATTTTAGATGAAAAGATTTCATAGACTCACCAAACTCTTTGCCTTCTAAAGTGTATATTCGATAGGCTCCATTATTAAATTCTTCCTTCACTAGGTAGGGACCTAACCAATTGGGTCTAAATTTTTTACCCTCTCTTTTCTTCTTATTGATTCAACTGTTAAGTCTAAGGACAAGATATCCTACATGGATTGTGTGATCATGGACATTCTTGTTGTATTGTCTACTCATGTGGTCAGCATAAGCAATGTGAGTATTTGTGGTATAAATTCAATGTTCATCTAAGAGCTCTAATTCAAACAACCACCCCTCTTTGTATTCTTCTTGATCGAGGAGGCCTTGAAGGGAGATGCAAAGATTTGGTATTTATAACTCTAAGGGTAAAATAGATTCAGAATCAAACATAAGTGAATATGGGGTTTCTCTTGTAGGTGCATTGATGGTTGTCCTATAAGTCCATAGTGTTGCATAAAGTTGCATATGCTAATCTCACTTATAATCTCTGACATTTTTTACTAGAATTAACTTAAAGGTTTTGTTGGTAGCTTCAACTTGGTCAATGGCTTGTAAATAGTACAAAGAGGCTAAGTGGTGTAATATGTTAAACTTCACGCATAGCTCATGAATTTTGAGGTTCTTGAAAGGGGACATATTATCAGTTATGATGATCTATGGGACCCTAAATCAATATATGATTTGATTTATGATAAAATTTTCAATGAGTGATCCAATGATAGTTGTTAGGGTCATTGCTTCTACCCATTTGGTGAAATATTTATTTACTGTGATAATGAAGTGGTGTTCATTTGAAGAAGCAAGGGAAAGTTTACCCACCAAATCCAAGCCCTAATTAAAAAAAGGTCATAGGGTAACAAGGGGTTGTAATTCCCTAGTGGGATGTGTATCTCATGTGAAAAATTTTGACACTTTTCACATTTGCACACATATTTGACAATTTTGTGGTCTAGAGTGGGCTAGAAATATCCCATCCTATGGATTTTTAAAGTGTTCGTGTGGCCACCAAAGTGCCTACCACAAATGTCATTATGGAAATGAAAAAGGAGTCTTTCTGACTTCTCATAGTCGACACACTGGAGCAACATGTTATCAAAGGCCTTACAATAAAGGATCATATCTAAAGTAGTGTACTTGGATGTGATGACATGAAGACATCTTTTTTGTTGTGAATTGGTGATTTTGAGGTAGGTTAAATCAACCACGTAATTGATGATGTCTATGTACCAAGGAGAGGAATTGATGACAAGTTTTAATATATACTATATCACCTCATCAGGAAAATTGGTATTGATGAGGTTGTTCACATCCAAAGGTGAATCAACCAACCAATCAGTGATGATGTATCCTTTAACAGACTTTTGGTTAACATAAGTTTCGAGAGAAATTTGGATGGGTTAAGAAAGTCCATAGGGCTTGAGATCTCATGATAACTTTTGTTTCCTGATTAAGCATATAGTGTTGTAGCCACATGGTTACAAATACTATTGTTAGGCATTATTTTTATACTTGGGTGTATCATGTATCATAATCAACAAGGGTTCAGTTGATGAAATAAACTTCATTTTCTTTACTGGTGTCATCTTCTTGAGCTAACATACATGTGAAAGACACCTCATTTTTTGCTATATAAAGTATCAAAGGCTTATCTATCTTATGTGCCATGAGCATAGGAGGAGACATAAGAAAGCATTTTACTTCTTCAAATGATTTTTGACAATCACTTGTCTAATTTAGGCCACTAATATTTTTGAGTAGGTTATTTATGGGATGAATAGCATAGGCGAGGTCAGGGATGAATCAGCGAATAGCTCCCAACTTTATTAAAAATTTCCTAATGGCTTATTCCTCCATGGGAGGGTTCATTTCTAATATTGCTCATATCTTAGAGAGGTCAATATCGATCCCATATTGGGAGATGATATACCCTAAGATTTTTCCACCAATGAGTCCAAACACACATTTCCCTGGATTGAGAATAACTCTTTATCTGATGAGACGTATGAGAATGATGCATAACACTCCTAAATGGTCTTCAAATTGTCTTTATTGGAAATACAAATATGGTTGTATCCCAAAAATATGTTCATGAGTGATAGTGGTTCATACCCTGTGGTAACGTCAATAATGATGTCAATGGATGGGAGGGTAAAGTCATCCTTTGGACATACCTTGTTGATATCTTGAAATTTTATGCATATCTTGATTTTACCATTCTTTTTTAGAATGGGGATGATGTTAGACATCCATTTAGAGTAATCAACTAGCTTAATGAACCCAAATTTTAAGAGTTTGATGACTTCCTTCTTTACCATTAAAGTGACCTTAGGTTTAATGTGTTTGATCTTTTACTTGACAGGTTTTGTGTCAAGAATTGTAACTAGATTATGGATAATTATGTTAGAATCGATGACTATCATGTCGATGTAGGAAAAAGTGAAGGTTTTTGAAAGCTTTGTGATGAGTTACTTATGGTCTTCCACCTCTTGTTCAGAGATAGAAGATTCTAGCTTAAAAGTCTAGGGTTCTCTTCCATTCTGATATTAATATCAATATTTTCTTCAATGAGGGATGTGTTTACTTCTTTAAATACATTGAGATGTAGGAGAAGATCAGGGTCTTCACCCTTAGCATTGAATACATTATGCTCATCATCAGAGGAGAGGTAATCCTCCACATGGTAATAAGACTAGTAAAACTCAATTTTGAGGGTTGAGTTAGGATAATAAGTAAGGGAGAATCCCTTCTTATGATAGAATGAGGGGATGTCATTATAAGCTTACAAGAACTCAAGGATAGCCTCATCATTATTGGTCAGGTCTAGGAACAAGGGGTCTTTGTATCGACTGACATGGGTAATTATTCGATCATTAAGAGTCTTGCATATGATAGGCTCTATCCTGATTGAGACTATGAAATGTGATTTTGGTATTATTGGGTGGGGAATGAAACCTAAAGATGAGGCAACCATAGAGTCAACAAATTGGTTTCTTTCTATAGGGATTGCTTCTATAAAAATTAAATCAAATTCCTTTGAAACCACGTGGATAATAACTTTATACAATTAGAGGTGCTCGACTTTGGTCTCATAAACTTCAAAAACTCATTTTGTAACGATCTATAAATCTTCTTATATCCTTATATTTTAGATGCTTAAGCATTTCATAATGAGCATGCCTAGTAATAGAGTTATGTACTTGTCTCCATTATTTGTACACATAATATCTAATTTAAATCCAAAAGGCATGATTCACCCTTTGGTAGAAATGATAATGACTCCTGCCTCAGTGCCTAAACTACATTTGGCTCCATCATAGGGAATGATCCACTGATAGTGTGTAGAAGGTGGATAGTCATCAAATAAGGTTTCTTGGTCCTCAAAATTTTTGACCATATGAATACGAAAAATGTCAGGGAATCCTCTTTTGGGGTCCTTGGTTTTGAAGTTCTAGAAGATAATGAGTCTATCTCCTATGTGAGGTAGATGAAAGGGATTATAGAGTTGTGGGTGGATCAATCTCGTGTTGTGGATGAAAGAAGGTGTTATATATATTTTTTGTACCTCTATAATTTTTTGAAATTTATATATCTATCATAGTGATTACCTAGTCATAAAATCTAAAATTGTAGTTGAAAACCTAAGTTAATTAGTATTATAATGAATACACATTTTTTCAATTAAATGATATGATAATGATTTATTTATGAATTCATATTTATATTACAGTGGTTTCAAAAAGTATTAATGATTAAATAAATAAAATTAATGTATTAATGGTTAAATGAATAAGATTAGCATATATATATCATTACTGAATGTTTATATTCAGTCATGAGATTTTAGAGTTGATCAGATTGCATTCAATTAAATTGATTACTACAATGTTTTTAGTTTGAAAATGATAATACTCCCTATTGTTTTATCAGAATTGAAGGCATTATATAAATTTGTCATGATTGTTTTCAGTTAGTTTTATTTGAAAATTCAATTGCAAGTATGAATATCAATACAAAATGAGTTATCCCATAAATAGAATTTGATTTAATTTGAAACCTAAACTATTATATTGAAAGATTATCAAATAATCTTAAGTGATTCTAGGCTTTAATCTAAAATACTATCTTGGGGTAAGTGTTCAATACAATGTTGTGAACCTAGCATGAAGACTTTGAAATGGATATGGGGTGATTTTTATTTTGAGAACCATTAGAAATTAAACTATGTTTGATATTAGTAATTTACAAGGCTCATATCATTAATGATCTGCACATGTAATTTAACAAGTTGGTAGCTCAATTGACAAGTTTGTTTAATGTGAAGTGTGATATATGTTTTAAGATCCAAACAAAATCAAAAGGTGGGTTAAGATTTTAATGCAATTGTCCATGCCTTGATCCATGCAAGTTAGTTGGTATTTTAGTAGGCATTTTAGTCCTTATTAAATTTGAAATCTGACTAAACAAGTTAGCATTTAGCTAATGGCATGCCTCAAGTTGAGAAACCAACCAAATAAAACACACAAGCAAGAGTAGTTAATGCTTGGGTTATGGTATACAAAAGGTTTGTTTTCATTTTTTACAGTCATTTTGAGAAAGCATCCAGCGAAATCCATACTCTAGCTAGATAAGTTTGGTGAGTTGAATAAACTGCATTAATAGATACATCATTGTTGAAGAGTGAATAATTATCAAAGAGATAATTACAGTTTATTATTGCAAATAATTCGTATGAAAAGAAAATTATGGTTTTTGAATTTGCATGATATACTTGATAAATTCTTTCAAGATAAATTATTTGTTTTAATTCTTTTGCATGCATACATTTTAAGAGTGTTGGTGATAAGCTCAGTTGGAAAGATTTCATAGTATCAATTTTTAAAAAATTTGTTATTAATTTAGATTTTATTATATTATATTTTTCAGTATGATATTTTGATGACTGAAATTATTTTTGTTATCATTTATAAATATTTAAATCCCTAGTTTTGAAGTTAAATTTGGTGACTAATGAGGATTATCATTTGAGATATGAAGCACTAGGTATATTCTAACTCTATTCTGAGAGATGATTATGAAGATTATCTTGAAAATATGTGATATCCTGACTTTTAAGTTTTCAATTTATTGATAGTTTATTTCAGTGATGATTTTGGTTGTATCAATTTGGATTCTGAAGTTATGGTTTCATAAATACATGAATTTTTGGTGTAAGAATGAGATCAAAATGGTTATTTTCATGAAAATATTGATGATTAAAAAGTTATTTTGTCATGAAATTATGGATATAATTTTTTGAAAGTATGTTAAAAATTTATTTTATTGAAGATTTTTGATACACAGAATTTGATGGTATGCAATATATGATTCTCCAAATTTAGAGGTTTGTTTCAAAAATATCAAAATGCATTTTCTAGGTTTTATTTTCAAATTCATAAATTGAAGAGTCATAAGAAAATGGTTAATAGTTTTTTAAAGTTGTGATAAAGTTATGTTATTCTAAGTTTTTGAAATGATGATTTGAATAGGGTATGAACATGTCAAAAGATTACAACATTATGAATAGAACTTATGTTTAAATTTTTCTTTCAATGGTTATGAATTTGTTATCAGTTTGATAAAAAATATGTATAATTTACAATATTTGAATTATATATGTATATATATATATTATATATTGAGACTAAATTTGTATAGTAAGAGTAGAATGCAATAAGGTATGATAGAATATTTAAAATGAAATTATGAAGAATATAGTTTTATATAATGATTTCAAGTTTGATCATTATACTAATACATGACACAATCAAAATTAAAAATCATATAAATGAAGTTTAGTTTTAAATAATGACAGTTGAATCTTTGATTTGTTCATTTTGTTGATATAACTGAAAAAATTTATACAGTGACTGGAAGCCAAAATATAGAAGTGTAGTTGTTATTATTGATTTTATAGTTGATATATTTATTTTTGAGTTCAGTTAAATGATGATGATAAATTTTGAATATATTTTGAATTGTATTTAGAATGTTAAATTGGGATCAACCAGATTTGAATAGAAATAATGACAATAACAGTTGAGAAAGGAATCGTAACTCTAGCAACATGAATCAAAATATACTTAATAGGCAAATTTTTAGAGGTTTTAGGGCTAGATGGTTTGGTCCTAGATATGTAATTATAGGAGCCCGAATGTCTATTCATTTTGATGCCATTGACCCAACATTTTAAAATGTGTTGAGTAGTTTTCTATTTAATCTTGCTAATCATAGGGGTAGTAGGAGTTTTTGTGGTCACATATTTAGAGCTAGATCATCTTCTCATAGTAGCTCTTCCCATCAATTACAAACTAATCTTAATCACTTGCTTATTCAGTCACCTAATCAAGGAGTTAATTGTATTTATGAGCCACCACAACAAGTCAATGAGTCAATCCATACAAAAAAAATTATAATTTTTTTATTGCCATTATGTTCTAGTGAGCATACACTACCTTAAAATATGCCTATTTCAAAGTGCAAAAAAATCAATTTAGAAAAACCTCTTGCTATCATGCATCCATCCACTTCAAGGAAGCGTGCAAATAGTCAAGCTGAATCTAAAACTCTAACAGATACCAAAATAGTGAAATGAATTAAATTAAAGATCGATGATGATGAGAGTGATTTGGGTACAAAATTGGTTCAATTTCCTATAGTTCAGATGGAATATAATGAATACTTGAATGAAAAGAGAGAACCAGTGATAGAAGTTTTATCTCATTATGATGATTTTTTGTTATCAAAAAGATAAATTTCATCTCAAAGTTGAATTTTAATTCGATAAGACTTAGCAAATTTCAAAATTTTGATATTGTAGTAATGATATTTTTAGAGTGCAAACAGAGTTTAACTTTTATATTATTATTATATATATATATATATATGCCTGCATAATTTAGATTATATGCGAAATGAAATTAATGTAGATAAAAAAATTATTTAACTATGAATTATCTTATTATTTATTGAAATAATATTATTTTTATTATTATTAGTTGACCAGAGGGTCCCCACTTATTAAGAAATATCCAGTCTAATTTCAATTAATTGATCTCTTAAAACTTTAAAAGTCTTAAATAAATCTCAACTTATAACTGTTAATATTAATTGATTTTTAAAAGTTAATTATTTAAAATCAACAAGTAACTAACTAAAATTAATTACTTATTTTTTCAACCAACTTAGAAATATTAAAGGAGATCAAAGATTCATTTGAAGAGGAAGAATAATAACATAGGTATTGAAAACTATTACATTTCAAAGTCGATCACTTATCTCTCTCTTCTATATACTTTCTCTAGGATAGCATGACTTTTATATATAGATCAATGATACTTTTTCTGATGGTTGAGTATATTGCTTAGGCAACGTATGTATATTCAATTTTATATTATTATTTATAACAAATTATCTGAAGTTGTTAAGTTTAACTTCTTTCGATGATTTTTTTTTATAGTTTTATCTACAGAATCTAGGTATTTAAACTAAATAATGATGAAAATTTTATTGTTTGTAACATATTATTGATCTAATTGATTGTAAAAGTTATCCTTCAAAGATATTTTATAAGAAAGATGTTTGTTTGTCAAGTAAAATGATTTGTTTTGCTAAGATTACTCTTTTTTATTGAGACTCACAAATTTTATTTATCTTGTATTTTATTTGACTTTGACTTCTAATTTAGTTTAAATCTGATTTTAGCTTAGTTTTTAATTGATCTAATTTCTTTTTTGTAGTGTAGTTTTAATATAATTAATTATATTAATTTTTACTGTTTAATTTTGATTTCTTTTATTAGATTAAGTTGCTTAAGTTAGTTTAGTGTTAAGTGTAATTAGTATTGAATTAGTTTTGTTTTAGTTCTAGATTAGTTTAGGTTAGATTCAGTTTAGTTTTTTTAATTAATTTGTTATTTAATTGTTTAATTGTTGCATATTATTTATGTATTTTTTTTTATTGTTAGGTTATATTTATGTTTCTTGATTGTTAAGATATGCTTATAAATTGATTTATCTTTTTGTCTTCATTTTATCTTTATGTTTATTTGTTTATTATCTTGGTATTTACTCGAAAGTTATAATAGCAAAACAAGATATTATTCTTAAAATAAAATTATATTATTGAATCAAATTTTTTTTCCAAGAGATTATCTTGTTCATAAGATTTTTTTCGTTGGATAAGATTGATTACATATTTATATCTGAACTGATTCATTGTTTGATAGTAAATTTTTGAATTGTAATGGAATGTGTGATATCCAATAGCTTATTTATTATTTTTTAGAATATTTAAAAAACCATCACGTCTTTAAGATTGTATTCAAATCTTTAAAATCTTACCATTAGACTGGTATGATTCTAACTTAACCTTCAAAATATGTGAAAATTTTGATTAGTTGTTGAATTATTTTTCATCATTAATAAATTTGACGACTCCGCTAGAGAAAGCTTTCATAAATTTTATTTGTTTAAAGCTTTATTTTTTTCTTGTCTATGGTACTTGGAAGAACAACACAGGTATTGAAGACTATTACATTTTAAATTCAATCACTTATCTCTCTCTTCTATACAATTTATTTAAGATAGCATGACTTTTGCAGATAGATCAATATTACTTTCTCTAACAATTGAATATATTATTTAGATAATGCAAGTATATCCAGTTTTATATTATCATTTATAATAGATTATCTAAAATTATTAAATTTAACATCTTTCAATGATTGCTTCTTATAGTCCTATCTGCAAAATTCAAATATTCAACTTGAATAATGATAAAAATTTTGATGTTAGTAACATATTATTGATTTGATTGATTGTAAAAATTATCTTTTAAAGATATTTTATAATAAAAATATTTATTTCTCAAACAAAATGATTTGTTTTGTTAAGATGACTCTTTCTTATTGAGACTGTTATATTTTATTTGACTTTGACTTCTAATTTAATTTAAATTTAATTTTAGTTTAGTTTTTAATTGATCTAATTTGTTTTGTGTAGTCTAGTTCTAATATAATTAGTTGTATTAATTTTTACTATTTAGCTCTGATTTTTTTATTAGATTAAGTTTCTTAAGTTAGTTTAATATTAAGTTTAATTAGTATCAGATTAATTTTATTTTAGTTCTAGATCAGTTTAGATTAGATTATTTTTAGTTTTTTTATTAGTTTGTTGTTTATTTGTTTAGTTGTTAGATGTTATTGTTTATTTTTTTTCTTTTGATTGTTAGGTTATGTTTATGTTTTTTGATTATTGAAGATATGCTTATAAATTGATTTATTTTCTTGTATTCATTTTATCTTTATGCTTCTTTGTTTATTATCTTGGTATTTACTCAGAAGTTATAACAATAAAGAAATATATTATTCATATAACAAAATTATGTTATTGAATCAAATTTCTTTTTTTTAAGAGATTATATTGTTCATAGGCTCTTCTCTGTCAGATATGATTGATTACATATTTATATCTGAATTAATTCAATATTTGATAGTAAATTTATTAAATTTTAGTAGAATATATTATATTCAATAGCTTATTTATTATTTCTTATAACATTCAAAAAAAATACTTGCATCTTTAGGATCATATTCAAACCTTTATAACCTTACCATTAGACTAGTATGATCCAACTTAACCTTCGTAATAGATGAAAGGGTTGATTAGTTGACAAAATATTTTTCATAATTATATTAAAATTACACTACATAAAAAAATTAGATCAATTAAAAATTATGCTGAAATCATATTTAAATAAAATTAAAAGTCAAAATCAAATAAAATACAATATAAATAAAATTTGCGAGTCTCAACAAAAAAGAGTCATCTTAGCAAAATAAATCATTTTATTTGAGAAATAAACATATTTTTTATAAAATATTTTTAAAAGATAACTTTTACAATCAATCAGATCAATAATATGTCATAAATAGTAAAGTTTTCATCATTATTCAAGTTGAATACTCAGATTATATACATATGACTGTAAGAAGTAATCATCAAAAAATGTTAAACTTGACAACTTTAAATTATTTATTATAAATTATAATATAAAATTAGATATACCTGCATTGTCTAAGCAATATACTAAAACATCATAGAAAGTACCATTGATTTATCTACAAAAATCATGATATCAAAGAGAAATTATGTAGAAGAAAGAGATAAGTGATTGACTTTAAAATGTACTAGTCCTAATACATGTGTTTTGCCTCCTTTTCAAAATCTTTGATCTCCTTTAATATTTTCAAGTTTATTGAAAATAAGTTATAACTAATTTTAGTTAGTTACTTGTTAACTTTAAATAATTGATTTTTAAAAATCAATTAATATTAGGAGTTATAAGTTGAGATTTATTTAAGGTTTCTAAAGCCTTAAAAGATCAATTATTTGAAATTAGATCAGGTATTTTCTAATGGGTGGAGACCCTCTAGTCAATTAATAATAATAAAAATAACATTATTTCAATAAATAATAAGATAATTCATAGTTCAATGAAATTTTTATCTACATTAATTCTATTTTACAGATAATCTAAATTATATAGACATAATTATGTATATATATCAAAGTTAAAGTCTATTTACACTCCAAAAATATCATTATTATAGTATGAAAATTTTAAAATATGTTAATTCTTATCAAATTAAAGTTCAACTCTGAGATAAAATTTATCTTTTTGATAACAAAAAGTCATTAGAATCAGATAAAATTTCTATCATTGGTTTTCCCTTTTCATTCAAGCATTCATTATATTCCATTTAAATTGTAGGAAACTAAATTAGTTTTTTACCTAAATCACTCTCATCATCATCTATCTCTAATTTAATTTACTTCACTATTATAGTTTTTATTGGAGTTCCAGATTCAACTTGACTATTTGCATGTTTTCTTGAAGTGGATGGATACATGACAGTAAGAGATTTTTCCAAACTATTTTATTTGCACTCTAAAATAGGTATCTTTTGAGATGTTGTAGGCTCATGAGAATAGTATGGCAATGAAATATTTACAAAATTCTTTGTATGAATTGGCTCATTGACTTATCGTGATCACTTATAAATAATATTAACTCCTTCCTAATTAGGTGACTGAATAGACAAATGATTAGGACTATTTTATAACTGATAGAAAGCACTACTATGAAAAGGGGATCTAGCTCTAAATCTGTGACCACTAAAACCCTTACTACCTCTATGATTAGCTTTTTTATTTATTATCTTAGTATTTACTCGAAAGTTATAATAGCAAAGTAAGATATTATTCATAGAATAAAATTATATTATTGAATCAGATTTATTTTTTCAAGAGATTGTCTTGTTCATAGGCTCTTCTCTATTGGATAGGATTGATTACATATTTATATCTAAATTGATTCATTATTTGATAGTAGATTTTTAAATAATAATGAAATATGTTATATCCAATAACCTATTTATTATTTTTCAGAATATTTTTAAAAAAATCTCATGTCTTTAGGATCATATTCGAACTTTTAGAACCTTATCATTATACTAGTATGATTCTAATTTAACCTTCACAATAGACAAAAATATTGATTAATTGATGAAATATTTTTTATCATCAATAGAAGGGAAGAATTTTTGAAACTCAAAGAGTTATTGTTTAGGTTTCAGGTCAAGGTGGGTAAGAACTTCAAAAAACTTGAAAAACTACTTGTTTGGCTTTTTCCTTGGGGTTAGAAGTATGTTATCATAGTTAGGGTTTCATTTAGGGAACGCACTAGTGTAATTAGGATCCTTCCTTAGTGGAGGAGGTGCTTGGGCATAGTTATGCAACTCATAATATTATGAGTACAACATGGTTAGTATTGTTTGTCCTATCATTATGTGTGCAATGGTTTACAGGACCCTAATGAGCAACTTTTTGGGATCCTCTTCCTTTACAATGGGAAAGAGAGGTCCCTTCTTAAGAATCCATGGGTAATCAGGAGTCCAAATGTTGATTTATATTATACACATAGTCATAGTGTCAATATTCTCCCTGAGCATCAAGATGGCCTATGGAGGGGGAATGACCTAACTACTTATCGATGAACTTTATATATGATTAGAAACAAAACTAGGTGTAGGTTGGAAGAGAATGGTTAACATTTATAGAGGGAGCAAGCCTAATGAGTCAAAGACCTTTGAAAATAAATATGGCCTTATCATAGTATGGTATTCAAGCATACTCTAAAGTGGATCAAAAGTAATGAGGGTGAGATGTGAATTATGACTTGTTCTTGTATGGTTGCCTTTTGGTTGGGCATAGTAATAACTATTGTGATGGTCATTATGGAGGGGAACTTCTTCACTCCTAAACACCTCTACCATGTAAAGGTTTGGTAGGCTATCCAAACCATTTTGGGGTTATTGTCATCAAGGCCTAGGGAAGCCATAGGTCCCTACTCCCCATGGATCAAATGGCAGAACCAGGGGAGTGTTCTTCTCTAAGAAACTAATGATTTTGGTACACTGGTGACTGGTTCTGAGTTAGAGATATTTTAGCTATGTTTATGTCCTTTTCTTTTGGTTTATCCTTTGATAAGGCCTGAGATATTTCCTCCCCTTTATTCAAGACAACCACTTTGGGTTTTGAAAATCTAGTAACATTGACCAATTATATGGCCTTTATGACCCCATTGGTAGGCAACTGGTAATTGATGTGTACTACAAGCTATTTGTGCATGGTAGTTTATAACATATTGAAGGGTTTAGGTTCTTCTTAGGTCACATTAAAATATTTACTAGGTGAAGGAATCAAATTTTTTGGAACAAGGTGGAAGTAATAGCTTGAATTTGGTGTATCCATAGCCTTCCCAAGATCATATTGTAATTGGTATATTTACCTATAATGTAGAACTCTATTAGTATTATCTTGGGACCTAAGGTGATTAGGAGTATGATAGTCCCTATAGAAGTGGATTTGACACTGTCATAGCCTTGTAGTGTGTTATGTGTCATAGAACAGTTGGTTTCCCCATAACCAAGTTTTTGTAAGGAGAAGGGGATGATGTTGATAGTTACTCCATCATCAACCATGGCTCTCCTCACATAGTTTTTATAGATCCATACTTGTATAAATAAGGTTGGATCTCCCCTCCTTTCCATTTTAGAATCAAGGGGAAGACTTCATAAATTAAAGAAATAATCATCATCCTATGAGTTCTGACCAAGCAAAAATATGTCTAAGTCAATGTGGTTAACCTGAGCTTATGGGGGAGGGGTGACACTGGATAAATTTCCTAGTCCTAGGGCATCAAGCAAGGTTTAGCGATGAGCAGGAGAGTTTTTTAGTAGGTCTAATAATGAAATTTGAGTGAATGTTTTGGTTAAATCAAAGATTAGGTCATAGTTTCCCATAGGCTTAGGAGTTGACTCTATTTCCAAGATGTTCGAGGGGTAAAAAATTCATGGTTTGGTACTCCCTAGTGTGAGTAACAGTGTTTTTTTCTTTCTCTAACTCTAATTCCATGACTTAGATCATCTTAGTTTTACCTTTCACTCTCAATTGAGGAACTACATTGGGGTTGTTAGCTCTCGAGGTGAAGGCTTCAATGTCATGAATGACTACCACCATGGGTTGGTTGTGTTAGATGGGTTGACCCTATGGGTTACACTATTGTTGATTTTGAGAAAGGTGTGTGTTGAACAAATTTTGGCCCTTCAAGCCAAAATTAGGAACCCCATTTTACGAAAAAATGTCTGAGTCTATACCTTTGTCCAAGTCTAGTATGCAAGTTTTCATTCGAAAAAGTGTTCTTATACAAAGCCTGAAGTCTTTTACATAAAAAAATCAAGTGTTTTATTTTTGAAACCTTTGTTATTTAGTTTTTGGTTTAAGTACTTTACAATGAATTCTTTTGGTTTTTGTTCTAAGCCTTTGTTGAATTCTTTCAGACTTTTTGTACGAGGCTTTTTCCCTAAGTGTATTTCTTTTAGGTTTTTCATTCGGTGGAATTCTTTCAGAAAAATTGTCCAAGGCAACTTTTTTGAAGGGTATGTTCAATTTTCTCAAAGGGTATCTTTCTCACAAAAAATGATCCACTTCACTTTCCTGAAAGGTACTTTGCAAATTCTCCAAAGGGTACTTTCATTTTTTCTAAA
The DNA here is from genome assembly GCA_037957365.1 of Torreya grandis. NCBI lineage: Eukaryota > Viridiplantae > Streptophyta > Pinopsida > Cupressales > Taxaceae > Torreya > Torreya grandis. The sequence continues at coordinate 4,733,973 of JARHVA010000366.1, read as the reverse complement.
GGATACTTTGTAATATTATTGAAGGGTACATTTGTAACTTTCCCAAAGGGAATTTTATTTGGAGAGTGGACACTTGCATTTCTTCTGAAGGACACTTGCCTTTTCAAAGGGATATTTTTAAAAAATTTGAAGGAAAAATTATTTCAGACATTTTATCTGAAATAATATTTTGAAGGTCCATAACAGTTTTTTTGAAGGGCAACTCAAAAAAAAAAGGCATCTTCAATGGTCACTTACAACTTTTTTGAAAGGCACTTCAACCTTTCTGAAGGGTATCTTTTCCTTTTGGAAGATCATTTTAGACAACCAAAGGACACTTTCAACTCTTTCAAAAGGTCATTTGCAAGAAGCCAAAGGGTATGTTTCCTTTCAAAAAGGGTCTCTTTCACTTTTATGAAGGGTCATTTCAAAGAATCAAAAAGGGACAAACAAAAAGTCAAAAGGAATTCTTTTGAAGAAATTATTTGAAGAATTCTTTTAGAAAACTTGAAAAGGTACCAAAGTCCATTTCCTTCAAACATTTTGTTCACAAAAATTATTAAAGGCATGAAAAACCAAGCCAAAGGAAAAGAACAAAAGACCCAAAAAAATTATTTAAAAAACTTCCAAGACAAGAAGTTTGAAGAAATAAAAGTCTGAATAAAATACTCAAAGGAGTGATGGCCCATAAAATATCAATTTTAGACTGTAAAAACTAGCCATTGGAGTTTAAAAGAAAGGCTCGATTGGAACCAGAAGGCAAAGATAAAGGTGATAAATGACAAGATCCTAAGCATCTAGTGCATATCAAGCATAAATAGGTAGGTTGATGGTTCAAGTTGTTACATCATTACTCAGCTTGATGAGCCAATAAAGAGTAGCTAACATCAAAATAGAATTCCAATAGATGGATTCATCTATAGCAAAATATAGTTCAAAATATCTTGATTATATTGATGTAATTGTGGGAAAAGAATCTTAAAAAATGTAATGTAACTATTTCTTTTCTCAGGTTGACAATGTCCAAGTGACCATTGAACTCCCTTGGCTCAATCTGTCTCTCAAAGGCTATATACATGCATTCTCTTGACCCATTTTATAGCCTCCACTGGTTATGGTGAAACTCTAGCTAAATTTATACTTGTAGAACTCTTGAAGAAATAATACAAATTTTTGCCACTCATACGTTGTACTATTGTGTATCGATTCAAATTATGTTATTCTTGTTTAGTGAGAGTTTATCTTTCCTAACCTGTTATCCCTGATTACCTACCGAATGTATAGAAAGAGTATTGTTATAGGTCCTTGTTAGTATTCTTTATTAAGTGTATAGATATTTTAGAATTTGTTTAAGACTATATTCCTTCTTGGAATTGTCTATTGCTCTCCTAGATGTTGAGTGCCTTCTTGAATCTAACATGTGAAACACTGATGTGACAATGCACCAAGAGTTGTGGGTTTTATGTGAAAGAAGCTTTATCTTTAAGCAGTGTATTTTCAGTCAAATTAGGAGGACATATTCATTCGTGTATCACCATTTTGTTTCTTTAGCTATTTTTCTTAACCCTTTTCATAAACAGTTGATAGATTAGAGAGAGCTTTAAAGGTGCATCAAGGGGAGCTAGCCCCTAATCTAGAGATTCATCTCAACAAAATTGTCACCCATAGCAAGAGAGATGATTCCATTTTTTCCACTTGGATGAGGAGAATTGAACATCTCTTCAAGGGTGCAAATCCAAGCATCAACAGTGTGTTTGGTGGTTGGGGAAAGGGTTCTGATAGATTTGTAGGCTATAGATATAAGGAGTAACATGACTATTTGAGGAGGTTTGAGTGTTTACATTGGTGTTTCTCAGGAACATGTCCACAAATTTTTACCTTTGGTCCTCCAGGAGTCTTTGTATGAATTTTTTATATTCTTTATAGTTCTAAGTGTCATGACCTATGACTCTGTGGAAGAGGCAATAGATGTTGTGATTGTAATCCTTAGGTATCATGTTTTGTCCTTGTTGTTTGAACCCTTATTGGTTGTTTTTTAGGTATTAACTTTGATTTTGGAACTAGAGGTATTATTTATTTGGTTGGTACTAATTTTAGTTATGATTTTGATGTTGCACATTATGAGGTGGCAGTTGATTGAAATTAACGGCATGAATGGTAGGAGGGAGTTGTTGGTTCCTAAACCCCATGTTGTTAGTGTTGTTGGTGTTATTTATAGGTTGATATTGATTTTTATTTATGGGGTTTTCATTTTTGCTTTGATCGGTGACACCATTAGTGGTAGTGTTCCTGTTGTGATTCAAGATCTTGGGACCTTGTTTATTTGGATTGTTCGAGCTTAAATTTTGAGACCTTCATTATTTTTATTTGGGATGATGATACACCTATTAGTCCCATAATTTCATTGACCATTATTAATGGCCACCTGGTCCATACATGGGTCACTTTCAAGGTCTTATTCATATGAACAATATGGGAATTTTTTAATGTCTTCCCTCATTTCCTTGTTAAAGGAATGGAGGAAAATATTGCATAATTCTCATTTGTCCATGTTAGGTGCACTAGTAGATGTTGGCTGGGTAATTAAAGAAATAACTGTAAATTTACATTGCTAATAAATATTTGACAATAATATAAAAGTGCATTATGCCAAGTTTAAGATTTACAAAGAAATGTAAAAGCTTAAAAAGTTTCATGGGTGGTTATAGGGACAAACCAGCTTTCTTGAATAACCAAATTTAAAAATTTAAAAATAAACTAAATAAAACATTAAATAAATAATTTTTGAATAATAAAATAATCCAACAAACTCCCCCTTGATCCAAAGGGTATAGAAAATATCTAGAGTAATGACTCTAAAATCATCAAATAAATATTGTCGTAACTACAACTGATACACTATACCTCCTAGTATTGATCAAAACTAATGTCACTCCATACAAAATCCCACCCTATGATTTATTACATAAAAAAATAATAAACACAATCAAGGCATGTTCATCCCCTATGATCATTGATCGTACTATAGTAGAACTCAATCAAAGCATGTTTAATTACATCGACCCACATAAGGTCCCACATAGGAACTCATCTAAGTGACAACCCCGTACTCTATATGGCACATCTTCTAATGCCCAAAAAAATTTAATGACCTTTATTCAACACTGCTAGTGCTAGCAACCCCTATCAACTCATATTGTCACCGACAACTAATCAAATTCCAACCAATACCTAAATCTTCTCCCCTATCAAATGAGAGGTAAGAAGTTGTGCATTGAGAGAAACAAAAACAACTAATTTTGTTAGCTCCATATCATAAATATCAAATATAAAAATTCAAAAATGGAACTAAAAATAAGAACATAAGCCAAAATTTATCATTCAAGCATTGAACCCAAACTCTGAGCGAATAATTAATTGGAGAGGGTAATTGTCCTCCAGCCTCTAACAGAACCTCCAACCTCTAGTTATTACTTAGATGGTGTCAATAAAAAGGATCCTGAGACATGTAATGGATGGTATTGTCTCTAAGAGCACAAGCATGAGGTGACATTATAAATAAATTCATTTGTAAGGTGTCAACTTCAACCAAAAATGCACATTTATACATTAGTTTCAATATATTTATTGTAAAAATCATATAAAGACACTTCAAATTATAAAATTAACCATTCCAATATTTTCAAAATGTCCACAAACTTATAAATCACTTGGTCACATGACTACCTTCAGACAAAATAGTGTTTTATTAAAAAAAATGACGTATTACAAATCAATCAATTACAAACATGACAAAATTACGAGCATAAATTTGGAAAAAATTAATAATGTGGAGGTTTGAACTCATCATCTCTCCTCTTACATGTGAATAACAAAATTGCTTTATCCACCATACCATCGACCAATTTGATAATATAAATAGAGAATATTCTATTTATAGCTCATTTTTATGATTTGTAAAAATAAAAATAAAAATAAATTTACATGTGAAAGTTTTTTACTTGCTTTTACTTGCATGTAAAAGCTATGCTTTGCTTTGTTTATCTAAGGTGGAGCTCACATAAACCTACTATTTGTATTTTATTAAATAAAATACAAATCTTAAAACTTTAAAAACATCAATGTCACGGCATTTTCTTCTTGTTTTTGCACCTCACTCTTGCTTGGGCAGCCATCCATGCTCAGAATTCCATACAATGTCATACAATATTACAGGTAAATGCTAGAGATCACACAGGGTCATACAAAGCAGATTGAGAGAAGACTTGGTCTTGATCACAAGTTTTTCAAACCATTACTCCATTCCTCAATAAAAAACTTCATGGCTATGGCCATACTAATTCATTCAAAATGATTTTGAAGCCTTTATAATCTGTACAATTACTAATTTTTTTGTTTATATCAATAAAAAATTTATTTTCTATGTAGCTTATGGCCGTACAACGTGATTTGAAACAACTTCAATTGATATTTGGAGTTCAAAAATAATAATTAAAAAATCTAGAGTAGAATTTTACCAATAATTTCCAAGCAAGGTTTTCATATGCAAATCTTCATGGCTCCTTAATTTTACTTCATGTGTCATTAACCATGCTATGATACCACTGTTGGCCCAGTAATTGAAGAAATAATTGTAAACTTACATTTTTAATAAATATTTGATAATAATATAAAATTGTATTATGTCGGGTTTAAGATTTACAAAGAAAGGTGAAAGCTTAAAAAGCTTCACAGGTGGTTACAGGAACAAACCAACTTATTAAATTTAAAACAAACTAATTAAAACATTAGATAAATAACTTTTAGATCATAAAATAATCCAACAGCATAGGAGTATAGGACCTATCATCATCTCATGATGAAATGGGTAACAGACTCATTGTATTCTTGCTTGGTAATGTGTTAATCTTTAGGATTTTGTTCATGTCAAAGTCTTTGATGAACTCAACCATGAGTTAGAAAAAAGAGTATATAGATTCCTTAAGGATGTGGTAGTACTAGTTAAGTGATATCCCCTTGAGAATCTTGGGAAATATATTCACTACAACTTCAGTACAAAGTAGGAGTTCTATAACGATTATGGAATAAGCTTTCACATGTGAATTGGGATCCCTCTCTCCTTTGAACTTAGGGAGATCTAGTATGGGACATGAGAAAAGAACCCCACATGTATTAGTTTCAAGGGGATCCTTGATATATTCGGTGTAGGTTCATATATTGCTAAAGTCTATTGTCATTGTAATGAGACTAGAATAAGGAGGCAAGGTTATGTATGGATTGGCCTAGTAGCCACTGGAAGGAATAGAAGAAGCTTGATAAGGTGGGATGGAGTACTTTGAAATATAATTATCTGGCTGAGTAGATTTCAGATACATATGGAAATATCGAGGGACATTTTGAGATGTGGGAAGCATCATGGCCTATTATTGAAGATTTCATGTGGTTTATTGTGGTGGTGTACATGTAATTTATGTGTATCTTGACACTGCATAGGGAGGAACATAGCCTTCTATAAAGGGGTATTATGCATGGGAGGCACATGGTTTGGAGGTGTAAAGAATAATGAATTACTTTTTACCACATTATTTTGTAGCAATAAAATGTACATGTATACACTCCCTATCGAAGCTTGAATGGATACTTGGTAAGACAAATGGGTTGTGGAGGTGTCGAGGTTAGGCACCCCATGAGTGAGGATATCCCCAAATGGTTGGTGGGAGAAATGGTTCTATGATGGTACATGTTCTTACAATGGTGTAATCATGTAGGTTTATCATTGTGATTTTTGGTAAGCCATCATTTGAATGGGAGAGGAAGGGGGTGAGCTAATGTAAGAGGGTTTGATCCCATTCTTTGACCAAGTGCTTTTTAACTACTTTCTCGATCATAGATGCAACCCACTAGGGTGCTAATGAGTTGGTTTGGGTTGATGTTGGTATTAGGTCCATGGGCCTCCAATGTAGGAGGGCTAGGTGAGGTGGGGTAGTGGGTAGAGGTTGGTCTAAGGTGGGAACCCCATAAGTGGTGTTTACAGTTGTTGCTCATGGCTTAGAGCCATCTTGATTCCTACAAAGAGGAAGTATAACAACTTACATGTAGTTGACCTCATCCTCTCAGTGACAGATCTTTCCTTGGTAGTGATCATATTTAGAGATGATTTCTACATATGAGATCTACAAGTTGATTGATGTCCTTGCATCCATATGAGGGGTGACAATACCTCCACCTGTAAGGGTCAGGGTGTTAGATTCAAGGTGGTTACTTGGGTTTTAGATACATCACATATCTCTTGAATGACAACCCTACTCCATGTTTGAGTGATGGGAAGGGAATAATTGTAAGGTTGGTAATCTATGATAGTGTTAAAGGTTAGGTTGTTCTAACTCGTGAATGAAGGCTTAATTGAGCTAAGTTGGCTTCTCCTATATCCCTCTAGGATAAGAGATATACCAATGTCCTATCTAGACATATTTCTAGGGGTATATGGATACTTGTAGAATAAATAGAATGAGAAAAGATGGAGAAGGGAAATGAGAAAAGGATGAAAGGGGTACATAAAGGATTAAGCCCTTCACATTGGGTTCACCAATTTATTTGTACATGAATAGCACACTCTAAATTATGCACTCAACCCCTCGAGGTCTGGCTGAGGTACCCAATGTAATGGATAGGTAGTTATTTGGTGGAATGGGATTTGGGATAGGTGAGGTAATAGGTTCTCCTGATGAAATCGAAAAACCTCAGTGCCATATTGATGCTCGTTAAGAGCAAAAAATTGGGTCGAAATAGAGCTCCAAGGTCTTTCGATTTCTAATATCAAAATAAGCCAAATCTCTTGGTCAATACTAGGACTAGGGAAATGAGGGAGATCAAGTTAGGTGGCTCATGGATAAAGGTTTACTCTACTAGGTTGAATTTTCCCAGTCAATGTCTTCCACTAAATATGAATGATATAGGATGAGGCTAAACCTAAAGAGAAGAAAAGGGATGGATGGGTGACTAGGCTTGAATGACATTGTACTGACATCCTTTTTTCCATGGGGAAATAATGATAGGAGGATCATGTATGTGTTCTTCTTCTTATAAAGCAGCTAAGGAATCTATAATGAGATGATGAATGGGACTAGAGTGGAAGATCTTGCGTCTTAACTTGGTATTAATATAAAATTATGTGCCAATGGTAGGACCATGTACCCTAACCCTAGGGAATATATTGTGTCAGACAAGGCCTGATGTCTTAAGAAGGGTCATTCCAAGAAGACTAGATAGAAGCCAGGGAAAAGCATATGAACTTGTTCAAGCAATGGTCAGTAAGGTGTGCTTGCTAGAATGTTGAAACAAGGATTTGTATACAATACTTTTATGGATGGGAAAGGATTATGTGGGGTGTATTTTCTTGAATGGATTAGTGTGGCTTTTAATATGGCTTGCATGTGTTAACAAGGCTTTTGACACTATTTTTGTTTATTTTTGTTGTTTTGGGGCTTTTCTTAGTTCTATAAAATGAATGCTTGTTTGCTGAAAATGAAATAGTGAAATTAAAGAATAAAAAATTTAAAATTAATTAAAAGCAAAATTATTTTTTTATCTTCTTTTAATTTGTAATCCATGCAAGGAGAGAGAGAGAAACTATGATATTATGCAAAATGCAAAATTTTCTTAGCTTTTGTTTATATGCAAACTAGATGACTATGTTTTTTTTCTATTTTTATTGTTTTGTATGAATGGATTAAATATATAAATTATATCTAAATACCCAGGTAATGTATCAAGAAATCAGATCTAAAGTAGAAACAATACAACACTTTCTTTTGATATTATTTATTCACAAACAAACTAAACTAGCTTTTCAACTTCCCTCGTTCGCTAAGAACAAGCTTTTTGAATTAATTACTAAAATGAAAATAAGAAATGCAAGTTCTGATTTTCCATTTTAAAAAAATAGAATGATAATACTCTTAACTTTCTAAATCAAATAAAATCAATAATATACTATCTTTGTGTATACACCTGTAGTTATCTATGTTTTTATGATTGCCTAGATCACTGCTTGGAGTGTGAGAGACTTGTTTAGATATTGAAAAGGAAAAGTTTCCATGGCTGAAAATAGCTTGAAGTTTACTAAAATATTTCTTAAAATTATTGATGAGATGTATTACTAATTGAAATAAAAATAATCTACTAGAGTGCAAACATAAATCAAAGTTAACTATCTCTTTTTGTAGCAAAGACAAAATAAATAGATCTCCCTTCTTATCAAATTTGCTCATTTTTATTATTATAGAGACTAATCTATCACAACAATAAACTATAATAAAATCTAATTTAATAAAGAAAACATGTACTCGAAATCAAGAGAACTCCAACCTAATTTTGGCATAAATTAATTGAAGTGCATGTGATGTATTGATAGGAAACCTTTGGAATGCTAGCTTTGTATGCTATTATTATAGAGACTAATCTATCACAACAATAAATTATAATAAAATCTAATTTAATAAAGAAAACATGTACTCAAAATCAAGAGAAATCCAACCTAATTTTGGCATAAATTAATTGAAGTGCATGTGATGTATTGATAGGAAAACCTTTGGAATGATAGCTTTGTATGCTCTTGTATAAATTCTAAAATACTCTCTAGCCGTAGGATTCACAAACTCTAGAATAAGATGGAAAAGAGGATACTACTACAAATGAAGAGCAGATGAATTGAGGCTACCTAATGTTTTGGCTTACAAAGATTAAGTTATTGCACCAACAACACTTTTACACTTGTAACAACATATTCAACTCAAAAATAGCAGAGGTTATATTTTTCGACAATTGTATCAAGGTTGTGGCTCCAAATGCTTCATAATAGCAACTTCTAATAGAAATTTTTGGATCTAAAATTAGGGCAAAATTTGTCTTCTCATAGGATGAGATAGGAGCTTGTATGGAGGAGTTCAACTAAGTCTAACGGTGAGTTCAACTCAAGAGAAACTAAAATGGAGCTAAAATAAAAGAGGGAGTGAATTGGGCCTAATTGGAGGAAAACACAAGGTGAATAAAATGAAGAATGTGATGTTAGTCATGCAAAATATATCAAAACTAGAGTCATGAGAGCCAATTTTGGAAGATGTTTGAACTATGACAGAATCACCACTTTATGCAAGGGTGATCATGCAACCACAACTTAAGATGATAAATCCATCATTGAAAATTACACAACCACCACTATTTTAATGTGAAATTATCACTTGGTTTCAAAACTATCACCTAAGTTACAAACCCACCATGATAGTTGTGTAAAATAAGGGGCAGTTTCGTAATGAAGGGGGCAGTGTTGTCACTTAGAGCGATGCTTATGTCATGCATAGCTAGTTTTTAAAATAAGGTGAATGAATCCATGAATACTCAAAACCAAAGGCATCAAATGGGGTTAATGAGAAATAGCTAGAGAGTTCTATGTGGAGCACAAAATAAGATATCATTGCATCATCATTGAATTTATATCAAGGATGTCGCACCATGTAAATTTTAGGTGCATACAGAGCCATAAACACTACCATCAACCTGGGGACACTACCTTCTATTAAGGATTAACATTTACATTAGGTAGTTTACTTTGGTAATTAGTAGTTATACTATTACCTAAGTTATAATATATTATTTGGTGTGTTATTATTGTGAATAACAATAATAATATACAAGTAAATATTATACATAATTGGGAGGTTGTTTGTTGAGTGATTATAGGGATCAGAGTATCTCCAATTATAATAAATATATCTCCTATATATTTGTATAGTTTTCAATTAATAAAAATATATTGATTTGATGGACAGATAAAATATTGTGTTCTGCACATTTTCAAACCTTCGACTCTACCAAATAATGGTGTAACTTCATTATCTAATATTAGAGTGGGTTCTTCTTATGGGGCCTCTCTACAATTCGGTCTTGTTCTTCACAAGGGATTTGGAGTGAATACCATGTCCAATGACCTTACCATTGGAAAAAACTTCTTTCTTTGTGGAAGTGGTAATGTAGTGTAGACCTCTAAAGGTCCGCTAATATTCTAAAAGTTTTTTGTAAATATATATTTTTATAGTTTGCAGTATTTTATTGCATGTTGCATAATATATCAGGTTTATCCATTTTGAGTAAATGGGAATGACCATGAACATTAGATATTGGTAATGACCCACTATAAAGTACTTCACACTTTTTAGAGCTCTATTTCAAACATGTCTCTTCGTCAAAGTGCTCAAATATTTAAGCATGGTCACCTCTCAACACAAATAATAAGGAACTCGATCCTTTGGATCTTTTATATTTGTGATTATCGATGAGGTTCCTTCAAATGACTCAATTTTGGCATCATTGATGCACCTTGATCCCCTGCTTGATTATCAAGTCTCAGTCATCTTTTATTCTACATAGTCGAAAGACTCTCCATAATATCAAACCTAGCATTGGCGATTCTTTTGGCCTTGACAACTCCATCCTGAGATTCATACCATCTCCCATTTGTAACCAATTTTTGAATATTGGTAATGTAAAGAATCATAAATATATGGTGGTGTATTCATAAAGTATATATAGGAATCTAATGGAACTCAACATGCACACAACATTGCCTCGAAGCCTTCAACTTGTAGTTATGTTCAACAAAGATCTCACAAGATCTATGTGCTTCCTTTGTAACAACCCCAAGAGGTTAGACATAAAAAGAAATTATTGTTTTTAATTAAACACATACCAAAAATAGATTACACCATGGGAATGAACAAAGACCATAAGAAAACTCAAGGTGTGGTAATAACAATAAGCATAATACATCACATAACATCAAACTCTAAAATCATGATAGTACATGTCATAATGTGAATATAGAAAGTAATTACATTAATTTAGCAATAATTGATACACGTCTACAACCACCATTGTCAAAGTATAGTATTAAGTAATTTCAAATCTTCATGATAATATTCAATGATAATTACAATTCAATACAATGTACATATAAGATACATGACTCCCTTGGAGCATAGTTCTTGAACTCAAGTATCTGTGGCAATCTCAAGTGTCGTCTTGATAAGTAGTATTACTGTGGAGAGGGAGAGAATCATTCAAGTTTTTTTTCACACCAACCATATACCAATGATCCCCTACACTAATCCTATCAAAAAATGGTCCTCCCCTCACAAATGAGTAGATAACGACGGCATGAGAATTCAAAGAGACAAACAAGTACTTGTGTGTTGTATGATTTCTAAACTAAACATGCAGTGTATCATTTAAAATCATTTTATTGTAAGATATCACACAAACATGTAAATCATTCTCATTAAATGATAATATCTCACTAAACATATTTTGGCCCAAATTTTTATAAATAATAAATAATAACGATCTAGATCAATCAAATTCATACACACCACTGAATCAAACTACCTTCATCTATCATTATGACACTATTAAGCCATTGAAGTCAATCTTACTCCGTACTCCTTACTCCATATCATCAATACACATTGATCAAATACAATTCAACTATAAGATTCATTTAATTTATATCATACTAACAAACACATCATATAACATATTAAATATAAGAGTAACCAAAGCATGTATTTACTCTATCAAATGTATGAATGAATCTTACATTATTTTTTATCTCATAATAGATATAATGACTACAATTTATACCACTAGGGTAATACATATTTAATTGCAAATTTTTACTATCACAATTAGTTTCCAAACATACTATACGTTATGATAACCCATATGACCATAGCCTAGTATTCTAAGACAACTACACAAAAAACACAATTTATATTCAAACAACTAAATATAACGAAGCAAATCATAGTTCACATGGAACACAATAATATAATATCATAGCATTCATTAAACTCCCAAGGTTGTATGCACGCTTATCTAAAGTCCTTTTAACTATCACAAACATACTATTCATAGTAATATCTAGCATGCATACATATAATTAATCAAATATAGATATGAGTCTGGGCATAATAATTTTAGTATATACCATTTAAGTATAACATATATTTATTCTATAGTACTTTATGATATCTCATACTATCATAAGTTCCCAACTACATAATAACACAAAATATAACTTATGATTTTAAAAGTTAACTAATCCACATAAATAATAACAATCAAATAAACATGGGATTATACCACCCCAAATATAGCCTAAGTTTAAACTGTGTACTAGCATTTAAATCAACATATCTATAAGCATCCATCATGATGCACCATTATATGTTATATATAACCAAACATTTTTACAATGATGTGCTACACACAAGTATTCACTATTGTATGCTAATATATTCCAACAGTTCAGTCAAGTTACTCTCAAGGAGCCAGATAACTCATAGTTAAGTTGTACCATAATCATTCATTTAAGCAACTTAATCAAGAACTTCTTATGATTTCAACAACCATGAGACGTTAATATTCACAAATATTTTTTATGATCTACAAGGAATTATGTTGTGTAAACTTCATAGTTTTTGTCTCTAACTACATAGATTTCCATCTTAGTTATACAAGTGTATTTAACTCTAGCACAAGTTCTTAAGACAACCTAGTCTTCTGCACTATGGCTCATGTAAAAGTATTCAACAACACCCAAAATTTATTTTATACTAAGTTTCTTCAATTATATGCTTATACAAATCACTAAAATTAAAGTAATCTTCCAATTGAAATTTATACTTGTAGGCACACATCCCAAAGTGTGTATATATATATATATATGAATAAAAGTACCTATGTTCATAGATAACTTATAATTCATGTATGCATACACCCTGCATAATATACTACATAATACATATGTCTAAATACACAAATAATTATTTGGACATACTAATAGCATTCTACAATTTTCTACTCAAAAGTCAACAATCATGGTCTATTACTAGATTCCACATTTACCTAAACCCTTATTACTATTTGATTCCTTCTAAATCATGAATCTTCTTTAATAAATGGATAATACATATAATGATGGCTATCACCCTTTTAAAAGATGAAAGACAAGCAGAGGTAAATTTTGTGTTAGCAAGTGCCTCTAAAGATATTCAAGATGCAAAGGTTATACAGGGCTTCCAAAAAGCTTTAGCTCTACCCAAAATCTGAAATGCACTAGAAGGTATGGTCTAAGTCACTAATTCAAGGATCTTATTATGATGATATGCTATATACGAAAACATATATTCATATGATCTTTACATATCTATACATAAAATATAGGACTAAAAGTATTTTTATTTCAATTGTTATACATTCATACACATGAAGAAGTAATATAATTATACAGGTATGCTTATTTCACAAATTAAGATTTTATATAGATATCACTGTAATTTATATTCATATAAATATGCACATATATCTATATTTTTTATCGAAATTTACAATGATATCTAATATCTTACTATAACATAATATTAAATGGAGTGGGTACATATATATCATATCGCCCTACGACATTTTTAAATCACCAAAACTCTAGTCATCATTATGTTGCACCGTAGTTATTCATGGTAGTTACTGAAGGTAAATACCCCAAATCATTATACATACCATTTTAAGAGTTGTATAATGAACTATAACTGAGTTACATATCAGATAGATAGTATTCTTAAGTAACTTAACTAGATCCTAGTTTGTTATAATAAAATACTTTGTCACGCCTTGCTTATACATAAACATGGATCGTTGTAAATAGAAAAATGTGACTCGTTGTATTAAAAGGTGACTTACTGTAGGAAAATGGTTCACTATAAATCGGTTTCTAAATAAAACCAACTCACTAAATTCAATTAAAAATAGTTCATTGCACTTTGTATGACATCACTAAAAATTAATATTGTAATGGGTAATAGCATTTTATCTACATTTTCGTTTTATAAGATACTAGTTCCTCTAGAGTGTATACACCAATTTAATATATGAACATGCAGGTTACTGTGACTAATGAGTCGACCTCCATAGTAAATCACTACCCTAAATTAAATCAATTTTTTTTTAAGTTGTTGAAAAAAATAAATCGCTATTTTGATATATATTAACCCAGTTCATATAATTTGTAAGCCACACGGATCACGTTTAACAGATCGTTCCAATACACAGGGAATTGTTGTTGTGCACAAATGTGTTATTGTCATGAATAATTTAAAACACTGCAATATATAATTCTAATCACTGAATTCCGTATTCATATTATTGATCAAGCATATATACTCTTCATTCTGTATAGTATGTTTTTTTTATCATATCACTAAGATCCTATGTCGGGTGAATAGAATTTATGATTTTGGTTCACTGTTTAAATCACCTAAACAAATCCCATTCCATGAGAGACACTTTTGTTTTAATGATTCACTTCAGATATTCATCTTATTATATGGCTTTTCCCACGATTCTCTCTTAGCATCATGTCTTAATCCTCATATACTCTTAGCTAGATTCAATCTACTTAGCTCAAAAACATTTTAAAAGTCTCAAATCACATGAATGTTATTCCTAACTTGAATTTAAATAAGTGATCAATAAACTAATTAAAGTAAATCTATTAGTATATATGTATAGATTTATATTTACAATGCAATCACTCTGATATTATGGTAATCCGTACCATTATTCCAACAATTTACATCTATAATGATTTACATAACATGAAAACATATAAAAATCAAATATAAAACTACCCTGAACTTAATTATTTCTTAAAACATAAATCAGGGAGTCTGCCTATCTTCTACGCTCCATTTTTTTCTTCTCCTCTATGTTACGCTACTTGTTCTCTCTTCCTCTTTTGATATGTACTATTCCAAAAGTACTTTTTTTTTAAAAGATTAATTTTTCTCTCTAAAATAGGCATAACCTTTTTATTGTTTTAAAGATCTTTTTGTTTTTGTCAGCGTTTTTAAAATCAATATCTTTATTTATTTTATGGCTTTTCTTTTTTTTTATTTCCTCTTTCTTTCTTTTTTTTATTCCATTTTATTTTATTTTTTTATTTTTATTTTTATTTTATTATTTTTCCACTTTTCCTTTCAATGGCAATTTTCAAATTTGCAATATTTAACATTAATTAAAAATATTAGTAAATTCATTAATTTAATTAGCACATCTTAATACCACGATGGATTAATCAATAAATTTGAATTTAATTAATTTATACTAATATACAAAATATTAATGATCATAAATGTAAATGCACAAGATAAAATCACCCAAGAATGAATCTGGACTAACACGTAAGTCACACAAGATAATTCCACAAAACCGTTAAACTATGCTAACAAACCAAGTAAAAATGACTATCTAATGCAAACAACATTAAACGCACTTGTTAACTATTCAATATTCATATAATCATGTGCCATCTAATGTGGTGTGTATAGGGTACCAATCAATTTTTCTATCATCCTCTAACATCTCGATCTACATCACCCTCTTCAATGATGATCTCCCTTCATCATACTCTAAGGGATGGATTATCCTATGTCAACGTCACAAAAAAATAGATATTTAGACCATAAAAATCATGATATACATTCAACATAAATATAGTTGAAATGACTAATCAACATGATCATAAAGTAAATATATACTCACAGTTAACTCATAGCAGTGTGATCATGTAGCTTAAGCAATATCCTATTGCCCCATAATAGCATATAATTCATGACTTAGATAAAAATAGCCAAATCTAAATTTATCAACTATAGATATCCATGGATAATCTAGCAAGTTTGCATGGTGAGAAATCAGGATGTAACATCCTTCCCCCCTAAAGCTAGTCATCATCTTTGATGACTCTTAATCAAACATAAGTTCTGAATTAAAAATATTACTTAGCAAAGCAATAATATAATATACAATATGAAATTTAAAAAATAAATGAGAAATTACCTATAGAATTCATCGTAGTTCCTTCAAGTTACACTATTCTTAGAGTATTTGTCCCATAAGACCCTACTCTATGATATATCACTACTATGCAAACAAGGTTTGTGAGTGTCACTTACTTTGAATGTTCTTGTCATGACCACTCTGGGGCCTAGAACTAACAAGAGAAGCCTATATACAATAGGTCCAACCACTTCTATCACCTTGAAAGGTCCCACATATTTTAGTGATAGTTTCACTAACTTTCTAAAAGCACATGAGATGAGCCAAAACAAATGACCAAGGAGAGTTCCACAAAATCTTTCAACCCCTCTACACATCTCTCTAATATAGAGAGTATTTTTCTCATTCTAGAGAAAAGAAATTAGAGAATTATAGGTGTCTTAAATTATACCCTAGCTGAACAAGGGGATTGTTCAAGTCCTCCTACTCAAATCTAGTCTAACATGGGAATGACCTTAGGTTGTGGGTCACCTAAACTTGAGTCAGACCTCTAGAGAAGGTCAGATTCCTTCTAGATCTCTCACCTAGACTAAATATAAATTAATACTTGCCTGGAAAAGAGACAGGGATTAAAAACAATCTATGAAATCATGTGAAATGAGCTGAATATTTATTTTTGGAAATTAATTTATATCAATTGCATCATCAAGTGACCTCATTTCCTGGGAAGGCATCCTTAGGCCATAAATGCCACAAATATCTAAATCAAGCCACCCCATGCCTCATCAAAGCTCTTTCATGTCTTTTAAATGCCCCTCTATCCCAAATATTGATGAGCATATTTATGTATTTTAATTACATAATTGTATTAATCTTTAGCCACACATTTTAATCTTGAGATGAACGGTTCAAGTTGATTCTAGCCATTTTCTAAAATCTATAAATAGGAGGCCTTGCCACATGAATTTTAAGCTCTCATATGCCAAACTTATAATGTTGAATTGATCCCAAAGCTTCATGAAAATTAGTGTTATAATACCCAAATATTAAGCCAAAGATAAAAGGTGCAAAGGAGAGATGGAGGTAGCCAAGCTTCCATTGATGCAGACTTCATGAGCATATTGCCGAGCAAGACACTACAACAAGCATTTTGAAGCATCCAAGGAAAGTGAAGGAAGGTTTCTTTCATGTTTTAGTTGTGTTTCCATTTTGTTTTGTTAACTAATCTCTTCCTAGTAACTACGCATAGAGATGTTATGTTAGTGTATTTATTTCATTTTGTTTTCATTTTGGAACTAACTCAATACTAACCATCTTCTCTTAAGTCAAATTCCTAATTCACATAACAACATGCCCGGTGGGACTCGCAGCCCAAAAATTTGGTCACAAAGCTCTTTCAAGCAACTCACTAATCTTTTACATGCAGGATCTTGGATTTAGAGACCCAAAAGAGTGAAAATTTAGCTTAAAATTCTATTTTTCTGATAATCATGTTTTTGTTTCTAGAAACCTCAGTTTTGCTCTCTAGAATGACATCATTTATGTAGTTGTGATTTTGTGTAAACAAAATATCTATTATTTAAATAGTGATTTCATGGACTTAAGCAGTGATATTATCATTCAAAGCAATGATATCATCCTTTTAGGCAGTGATACCATTCTTTTGGGTAGTGATATCGCTCTTTTGGGCAATGATTTCATCATTTTGAGCAGTGATTTCACATAACAATGATTTTGTCATCTGAATGATGATTTCACATTTTTTGTGTTTTCTTTCTATAAATGATGATATTGTCAACCTGTGTAGTGATATTATCAACTTAGTTAGCAATTTCATTTGAAATAACGATATTGCATTTTTCTATGTTTTTCTATCTGACAATGGTGATTTTACAAGAAACAATGATATTGACTGGGTAATTTTGATTTTGTAACAGAGACCTCAAATTTCAAAGTTTCTCCATACATTTGCAAATTAGCTTCAAAGCTAAAGGATACTCTAACATTTTTATTGGAGGATCAAGCTCGGGAATTTGAATAAACATGTTTTAGACCATCTTTTACATGCTTTTAAAATGAACTAAGAACTTTGTTTTATTATTTAATGAAACATTTAGGTGCTTAAGATGAATGTTTGATAGTTAGACTTTCAAAGTTACAAATTAAGACCAAGGGGTCAAAATAACACCACTCAATCTTTCAAATTGGTGCTTAAAAATAAACTCATCTTTCCAAGTTTTTATGTTCAATAGTTGTTTGAACTAGTTTTTGTTTATCAAAGAGAGGGATGTCACATGTATGCTCTTCCACTTGTCCCCTTTAGGGAACCCTTGGAATCAAAAGTGCCCATCCTTATTGCAAAAATCCTAGTCCAAGGCTTAGAAAGAATGTCATCTAAAACACTCCCCAAAAACTCATAATAGCTTGGGTGATCTTGAAAATGACCCTAAAGTCTCTCTCTTATGTCTTTTATTTCATTGCATCTTGGCCTATGAGGGGGACTTCATCACCTCCCACAATTTTTATAGGAAAGCTTTGACATAGGGTTTCATCTCCCAACATTGACTTCAACCACTCCCATTAGGATCATAGGTTTGAGCAATTAAACTACCTTCTAGTGATGGAGTTGCACATGGGACATATCTGGACTTTGGACATCATACTACACTAAGTGAATAACAAGTTGTAGTGGTTGTAAAAATGGAAAGCCCTTTTTTTAACAAGCCAAGTGCCACAAACTCCCAATTACATGAATTTCCTTTACATCTTGATGTGAAAGTGTGTAATTAATTCCCCTAGAAACTTTTTAAACCTTGTATATCTTAGACAAATCCTCACTTGTTGTGAAAGTGTTGTTAGTGTAAGGTGCGCCTCAAGGTCTATGTTGCAGTATTGACATTTGAGAGAAGGGGGGTGTAAAAACCCTACTATATAATGCTCATTTTACTTTTTGGATGAACACTAAAAGCCCCTCAAATGACGTATATTGACAGATTCCAACAATACCAAGTAACCTTGTCAGTTTAGGATCTAAGATCGATTAATTAGTTGGTTTTGTACTCAATTCAAGTCTTGTTTGGGGTCAAAACTTGGTGTGAACAAACAATACAAACCAAAAACATAGTCTTCATTTTTCTTTGAACAAAGAGGCATTATGATGCCCATGTAAATCCTCAATTTACCTTGTTCAAAGGTCATTAAAACTTGGAGTCATATCATCCACTTTGGCATAGTTATGCCACCCAATTGAGTTTAAACTTCTACCAAACATTGTTTAAGTCCTTCATTTATAACTTAAATTTGAAATTGCACCTTCATAAGTTCATAGGGTTGATGTGTTAAGTGGGTTCTCCATTTTCGATAAACTTGAGGGAACTTAGGTTCAATTTCCAATTTGGGTTGAAGGTCATTTAAGACTCATAATCAATATCACCACTTGGTAGACTTAAGTAATTTTGTGCAAATGCTTGCACTTTAAGCCTATAAGTGAACCTTATTTATCTCATTTTGCCTTGATTTTTGTTTCATGCATATCTTTTTGCCTTAGAGATATTATCCAAACTCTGAAGGTATGTATCTCATTTGAGTTAATAAAGGTAGTGTTACACTGCCAAATTTGTGAGAAACCATCTTTGCCTTAGAGAGTTTTTGAAAAAAACATTTTTTGTCACATCTTTTGAGTAGTCTAGCATTGTTACGCTACCCAAGGCATTTCAAGCATTGTTTCATAGACCTTATTTTGCATAGAGTCCAAGTTTTTCATATTTGTCAAACCAAATCTAAGTATACCTTTTGAGAATCTTTGTCTAGCATGGTTACGCCATTCACCTTTGTCTAGCCTATTCATTATAAGAGCCTAGTTTTATGCCATTATTTGCAATAAAATAAACTATCTCAAAGTGCCTTTTGTTTCATATTTCATACCTAGTTGATCAAATTTATATCCAAGATTCAAATGCCTCATTTTTTGTTATAAGTGTTTCAAATCCGTTAGTTTAAAAACTCATCTCTATTTTCAAAGTCTAGTTTTTGACATCGTTTGGCCAAGAGTCCTAGCACATGCCTTGTTTGAGCCTAGTTTTTGATGCCATATTCAGCCAAAAGACCTAGCAAATTTTGTTTTCCTAGATTAGACTGATTTGAAACACTTCAACCTTAGAGTTTGGCATTTTTATTTTTGGTCCATTTACTTGATCATCTTTGTGTGAAACGTGAGGCGTTAGATACTTAATGCTAGCTTATTTTGTCACAGATCTTTGCATCATAAGCCTTTTTGGATATGCATATCCATTTCTTTTGACAAATATAGACCAAGTTTGAACATCTGTTTTAGACATTTCCTTTTTAGAGTTTGCATAACTCTTTGACCATTTGTAGCAAAACATTCACTATGGATCCTAACATGTTTTCCTACACTTGTAGTGGACTCATGTACGGTCCAGGGGTTAGTAATGTGGTTATGCAAGAAGAGATGGTGCAATACCCTTATGTAGATAATTTTTTTTATGAGACTGATCCATATCCATCTCATAACACTCAAATAGGGGCACAAATCCCAAACCCATTAGCTCATTACTTGATAAATACACCACCATATTCAGATTGAGATCAAGAATAAACTAAGCAATACCTAGCTATGATACCCACTATTAGAAAACCATTTCCTCAACAACCATACCCTATTAATGCACCTTCCATGTTTGATCCTTATTTGTTTGAATGACATTTGTTGGAGAACAAAGATGATACTTTGGTTAGAGCCAAAGAAGTAGGGGCTAAGTTTTTGGTAGACTTTCCCCATGAAAATTTACCAAGCCTAGTAAGAAGGCCACACAATATCATTTATAGTCAAAAGGCTTCTTCTAGTAACCCTTTGGCTCTTGCTCCAATGGTATATTAGGATTTTTGTATGCTTGCTAAAGGAAAGGACCTCATGGAGGATCACTTCAATCAAATGCAAATGACGTACCAAACCTACTTAAACATAGTGTGTAACTTTACTCAGATGACCATGGTAAATAAACCTCTTATTAACTTAGTTCCTTCAATAGGAGTTTTAATAGAGTTAACCAGTCAAGAAGATCAGGGTGTAGACCCATTCATGTAAAATGCCTCAAGGGATAACTTGTTTCATATGTCAACCATCATGGAAGTGTTTTCTACTTTTACGTATAATAATGAGCAAAATATAGTGGACAATGCACAAGCAATGTCCAATCCAAATCAAAGTGGTACTAATGCATAAATAACTAGTCAACAACATGTGCCTTTAGTTAATTCCATGAGTGGATCTACCAACATAGGAGTGAGAGATTTTTCACCCCAACCTCAACTATCTACCTCCAATCTTCAACCAGCTACTTCATCAAGCATGCAACCAACAAGAGTAGGCAGTCAACCAACAACCAATACCATGCCTCAACCATAGAATTTGATGAATCTTATTCCTCCTCAATAGGTGATGAGTAGCATTCCAAAACAATAGGCATAAATGAATATACCAATGAAACAAAGGCCAAACATATTTCCACCTCAACAAGGGGCAACCAATGTTCCACCCTATTAGGTAATAGCAAACATACCTTCTTCCTCACATACTAACATGCCAATTCAAAACCAACTGATGTTTAATCAACAACGTATTCATGTTAGACAATGATAGGTGTCAAATCCCCAGCAAGCATCTACTTCCCAATAAGGATTTGTGTAACAAAGAGGTTTCAATGTTTCTCAAGTACCTATGAGACAACAATTGCCTTTTATTCAAAATGTGCCACTCATTCAAAGGCAGGGTCTTGGTTCACAAGTTCTCACTCAACAACAAGGTTCAAGTAGTCAAAAATAGATCCCTATTCAAATGCAATAGGCAAAATGTGGTTATATTTTTCCAACACAACCTCAAAATCCTCCAAGCCAAACCTTCATCACCAACCCTAACCAGAATATCACATAACCAAACATGCAATTTCAACAAGTACATCCTAATCCATATATGCATATTCTTGGTTCATTTCCCAACCAATCCAATGTATACCAAATTCCCCCATCATACCTTGGTCAAAGTGCTACACTTGTGACCACCCAACCATCTACCTAGGCCAATATTCCCACAAGTTTCCTAGAGTAAGAGTTACAACAGATGAAGGATGCAATTATTGCCATCCAAGTGGGAAAACAAATTAAAATTTTTAAATTGGATGATGTGTGTTCTTATCCTTTAAATATGGAATACTTATAGATTATATTTCTTCCAAGATATGAGCCACCAAATTTTGATAAATATAAAGGGAAAGGTGACCCCAAAGCCCATTTAACTAAGTTATTTATCGCTTGCCAACTAGTGGCATATAGAGATATATACCTCTTATTGTTGTTTCTAAGGAACTTAGTTAGACAAGCCTTGGAGTGGTTTTTGAAGTTGTCAAAGAATTTAGTAACTAATTTTGATGATCTCTCAGATAAGTTTGTGTAGCACTTTTCCTATAATCTCGAGCATGAGATTTCATTGATCAACTTGACACAAGCAAACTAAAAGGTCAGTGAGAGTTTTGATAGCTACATACAATGATGGAGAGCACTTTCAAGCCGATTCACTCACAATTTACCATATAAACAATTAGCCGTTGTATTCACTAAAAACATGCATAGTGAGATAACCTATCATCTGGAATTGTAGTATGCACATACCTTCAAAGAGATCATTGATAAAGGTTTATTGATCGAGTGAGCACTCATTAATAAAGGAGACATTAAACTTAATTCAACTAATCAGAACTAAGGTACCAAATCAAATAAATGGCTAAAACCAACCTCCAATCCAAGCACAAGCATCAAAATGGCACAGGCCAATAACCAAGATAAACCAAAGAAATTCAACCGCAATAGGAATGTTATGGGAAATGGAGTAACTAAGTCACATCATGTTCAATGGTGCAAACATTGTCTACACCACCTTTTAAGTTGACTCCTACTCAACAACCTCTTCAACTGATACCATAAGCACAACAACTAAGATCCATGCAACAAATGCCACAACCTTTACCATTGCAAAACCCTCCTCTAAGGAGAACTGTGCTAACACATCATGATTTTAGTGACCTTAGAGAGCCTATTGAGTTTATATTTCACAAACTTATCACCACTAATTTGATTAGTTGGCCTATACCAAAGCATTATCCTCAAGGCATCCCTTATCTTGATTGGTACCATGAAAATTAATTCTATGAATATCATCTGATCAATGAACATAATTTATGAAGATGTGTAAAAATCAAACATTTAATTGAAAATATGTTGGAGAAAGGGGAAATCACATTAGATGGTAGTGCTTCCACTTCAAATAAGAATCTTTGTATCTATCAAAACCCTTTTTCATAACATAACTAGCAACAACAACTGCCATGACCAGTGCAACAATAAAATCAACAGTATTAAAATATGAGGCCAAACCAACTGAACTAGCAACATTAGCAAAATCAATAGCCAAACCAACAATTTTCAACATAATGGACAAAACCAAGGTTAAAATGGTAACAATCAACAAACCTTCCATGCATTTGCACATGGCTTTAACAAGGTTGTAGGTCATATTACAGGGGGTAGCATTAACACCATCTCCATTAATACTAGATCAAGCACCAATCTATCTAGACCATTGCTAAATAATGTCACTCAACCAAATTACATGGATAATCCTTCTTTGACTTGGGATCGCATGTAGGCAAACTAGCAAATTGAGAATTCCACTTTCAGACCTTATACTGATAACTCATCCTTGCCCCATGACCACATACTAGTGCACTGGCAATCGAGACTTGTCCTATCTGGTCCCATACCATTACCATCATTTATTA
Source organism: Torreya grandis (assembly GCA_037957365.1). Classification (NCBI taxonomy): domain Eukaryota; kingdom Viridiplantae; phylum Streptophyta; class Pinopsida; order Cupressales; family Taxaceae; genus Torreya; species Torreya grandis. Next base: position 4,710,253 of record JARHVA010000366.1, on the reverse strand, counting down.
GTAATCATGGTCCTATACTTACTCCTGATTGTTCAATCACAACTCATAGGTCATGGATTACCATTCCAGGCCCACATCCATTTACTACCTTACCCATTATCCAACTAGCCATTCAACCTTAGAATAAGCCATTTACCACTAAATCAAAAAAGAAGTTTGATAGTATGTAATAATTGCAAAAGACACCAGCCCATATCTCTATTTAGATTTGTTATGAACATCAACAATCCATAAGAACATTTTGAATGAGTTTTTGACCCAATCCATCATTGACAGTGACATATCCCCTGATAAATTTCAAGCTTTGGTTGGACACCTAGCTTCAGCCCAAGAAGTCACATTCAACCAAAGTGATATGTCTTCCCTTGGCCCGCTCTATAATAATCCATTATACATAGAAGTTTGTATAAAGAGGCATAAAGTGAAATGTGTCCTTATATAAAATGGATCAGGCCTCAACATAGTGTCTCTAAAGCTCATTAATCTTCTTGGGTACATAATGGTAGATCTCCAACCATAAATGATAACTATCAAAGCATATAATAATCAGGGAATATAATCATAGAGCACCATTAGCCCATCAATTATCATTGGGCCTTTGATCCATGATACACTTTACCATGTGCTTGATCTTGAGTTTTCATATAATATGCTTTGGGATAGGCCTTGGTTACATGAGATTCATTCAGTCCCATCAACACTACACCAATGTATCAAGTTCTCCCATTTAGGGAAGGACGTGAATATTCCAGGAGATTTGTACCCATATGAACATTGCAAACATCTTGAGGCCAAGTTTCAAATCCATAATTACTAATACGACATGCATCTAAGTTCCAAGAAAGATAAAAGAAAGGCCATACTTATTGATCCTCCAAAGGATAATTGCATAGATTCTAATACCCTATATTTTCTTTACCACATGCCACTTCCTAAAGCATCAAATCATTTCACCATTACAGATAATGGTTCAAAGGAGTATGTGACCCATGATACCTTTCATATTACCAATCTTCCTTAGGATCCCAAGACTTTTGGAAGACCAAAAGTCACCCCACACATGCATTGGCAATGAAAAGATAAAGATAAACTTCATAATCTAGGACTAGTCACGCTTATACTGGCATCTATCCAAGAACAAGACCCTCTTAAAGGTTATGAATCATGGTTATAAAATGACAAATTGGTTTATTATTACAAGACTACCAAGTATCCAATTCCCAATAGGATCATGGAACATCAAGATTACGAAGGAAGAGGCCTCAAACCAAATCAACAAGGAACCATTGAGTTAATTTCTATGACTTAGTACAAAAGACATTATGGACTTGGATTTAAACTACTTAGTGGTGACCGCACATGTCTCATTCAAGTTCCATCACTTGTGGCTAGTGATGATGATAACGATAGTGAATCAAAGTCTGATCCTAGCCTTATCTTCGATGACCTAGCTAAGACTAACTTGTTTTATAATAATGCCATATGTACCCTTAGCCCAATCATTCATAATAACCCATTGCCATTATACTAACCCCAACTGATAGATTGGAACCAACAAGAATCTATTTTACTGATTGATGAGTTTTAGAATGATGAGGCATTTTATGATTTCTTAGGCCTTACAGACAATGTTCCATTGGGAGGTCATAAATCAAGGTTATCTATCACATTGGATCCTGAAGCCTATTTTGGAGAGCGGGTGAACACCCTTAGCTAAAAACAAATAAATAAAACCTCAATGCCCCAAAGTGAAAACCTCTTTGAGGTGATTTCTAACTAGGGAAAAAGTAAAGATAAAGGTGAGTCTAGTGGTGAAACCCTATTTCAGGCACCATTAGATGGGGGTGTTCATTCTTCTTCAAATTTAGACTAGAAAACCACCAACGATGAACTTGCTTATGGATCTGAATTTAGTTTTGAGCAATAAAAAGTGTTTGATCAAATTCTTCAACAATTTCCAACTATTTTTGTCACATGGCTAGATCTCCCATTGTGGGACTCGGATCCATCATGCCTAGGAGAAGTTAAAGAGCTAGTCCTAATAGAGGACTCTAATATTGCCAACTAATTAAAATATTTGCCTACTATCCTAGAGATGGTTCAACCCTTCTAGTTGAGGTTACAATAGAGGTAAACATTGGTACTCCATTAGACCAAAAATGGATAATATTAGGAGTGTCCTTCACTGAGGAGGAACGTGAAGTCTTTACAGCTCTATTGAGAGAATTTGTAGATATATTTGCATGGGCATATTCTGACATGCCAGGTTTGGACCCCACCTTGGTTTTACATCACCTTTTAGTAAATCCTAATGCCAAACCAGTTAAGAAAAAGTTACGCAAGGTGCATCCTTGCATTACTGTATTAGTAAAGAAAGAGTTAGAAAATCTCTTAGAAGTAGGATGTATTCGATCCATTGACTACTAAGAATGGATCTCTAATGTTGTACATGTTATCAAAAAGCCTAAAGGAATCAAAATCTATACTAATTTTTGAGACATAAACAAAGCTTTCCCTAAAGATTACTTCCCATTTCTAATATTGACATGATCATTGACTCCACTATGGGTTATGAGATGCTTTCTCTCATGGATGGCTTTTTAGGATATAACTAGATCAGAATAACACTAGAAGATCAACACAAGACAACATTCACCACTCCATGAGGAACATTCTACTATTACGTAATGCCATTTGGTCTTAAAAATTCTAGAGATACATCTCAAAGATCTATGACTGTCATATTCCATAATATGATGCATGATATTGTTGAAGACTACGTCGATGACATACTAGGCAAATAAAAAACTAGGGCTGACCATCTAGCAGTGCTACGTAAAATATTTGAATGACTACATAAATACAAAGTCTAACTAAATCCAAAGAAATGTGTGTTTGGAATAACATCAAGTAAATTACTTAGCTTCATCATGTCTCACAAAGGCATTGAAGAAAATTTGGCCAAGGTACAAGCTATAACAGAGATGCCACCACCAACTAATTTGAAGCAACTCCATAATTTGTAGGGCAAGATTCAATCAATCTGATGGTTCATATCTCAATTAGCAAACAAGTGTCATCTATTTACACATCTTCTAAAGAAGGTATTTGCATTCCACTGGGATAATCACTACTAAATAGCTTTTTAACAGTTAAAAGATTACCTAGTAAATCTTCCTCTTTTGTTACCCCCTCTGCCAAAAAAATCATTTTTGTTGTACCTATCAGCTACAAATAGTGCCTTGAGGGCACTTCTAGCTCAACATGATGACAATATAAAATAACGTGCAGTATTCTAATTAATTAGTACATTATTCAAATATGAACACAACTATACACCTATTTAAAAAGCTTATCTAGCCATGGTCTTCACAGCTCAAAAATTGTGACACTACATGTTGAATAATAACACCATGATTATTTCAAAAGTAGATTTGCTCAAGTATCTACTATCTAAAATAGCTTTGCAAGGCTACATGGCCAAGTGGATCATACTTCTTAGTGAGTTTAACATAGAGCACAAAGGCAATCAAGGGATAGGTCCTTGTAGTTTAGCTTGTTGAAGCACCCCTTGCAAACATAGAGCCACTCACATTCCAATTTCTTGATGGATCCATTATGAACATCACTGACATACCTCTTGAAGAGTAGCATTGGAAGTTGTATTTTGATAGATCATTTACTATACATGGATTGAGGGCATGCCTCTTATTTATTACACCACAAGGGGATCTAATTCCCAAGTCTTTTAGAATCAGTTTTCCTTGCACAAAAAACATGGCCAAGTATGAAGCACTTGTTATAAGACTTTGATAGGTAGTACAATTGAACATAATTGATCTCAACGTTTATGGTGTTTCTCAATTAATCATCAATCAAGTCATAGACCATTTCTAAACTAAAGATGATAAGTTGGTTCCATACAAAGCTATGGTTGACATTCTTAAACAACAAATAATAGATATCCAATTTGAGCATATACGAAGGGCTAGTAATAGAACATCAATGTTATGGCTACTATCAGCTCCCTAATTTGACAAACAGACAAAATTAGAGAGTATCAATTCTTATCAAGAATTTGGTTGCACCAACTCATGAACCTTCAATCATTACAATAATTTGAGATATTATTAGTCCTAATTCTACTGGTATTCAGAGCTTTATAATTACCTCTATGACCAAGTTATACCACCTAATTTATCTCACAAACAAACCAAACCCTTTATCTATTACTCCATTCATTATACTCTACTTGGATCAACCCTCTACCATCATAGTTTTGATGGAACTCTATTTCACTATTTATATTTGGTAGAATCTACACTAGCATTACGAGAAGTACATGGAGTATGTGGCACCCACTCTAGTGGGGTAGTCTTATCCAAAAAGCTTTTGTGTACTAGTTATTATTGGCCCATGATGGATGCATATGCAACTACATATGTAAATAAGTGTGATAAATGTCAATGACATGCCAATCTGATTCATGCCCCAGACAAGACTCTAAAACTAACGCTAAGACCATGGCCATTTGCTATATGGGGACTTGAGCTCAGTTGTAAAATCAATCCTATATACGGGCATAAACATATCCTTACCATCACTGAATATTCATTATGTGGGTCGAAGCTATACCCCTCACTTACATGACTAGAAAGTAAATTTTCAAGTTCATTTTTGACCATATCATCTACCACTACAGTATCCCCTCTAACATTATATCTAATAATGAAGGATCATTCAAGAATAAGGATGTCGACAAGATATGTGCTAAGTATAACATCACACAACATTTCTCTGTGACATATTACCCTCAAGGTAATGGTCAAGTTGAAACATCTAACAAAATAATTAGTAACATTCTCAAAAAGATTGTCAATGATACCGATCACGACTGATACCTTCAAATATTCCATGCCTTTTAGGCATATCGTACAAATCATCATACCCCCATAGGAGCCACTCCATACTTACTTGTTTATGGTACAAAATCCATCCTTCCCATTGAGGTCAAGTTACGTTCACTACGCATATCTTTCAAACATGCCCTAGATGATCATGCTTATCAAGTAGCTTGCCTACAAGAGCTAGACCTACTTGATGAAAAATGCATAATTGTACTCAACAATATTCAGGCATATCAGAATCGACTCAAAGGCCACTACAATTGGTGTGTCAAATATAGAATATTTGAACTTTGTGACCTTGTTCTTAAAGAAAACCAAAATAAGACCATGATCAAGAAGAAACTTAAAGGTAAATTCAAACCAAATTGGATAGGGCCTTTCATCATTACTATAGATTATGGATTAGGAGCATACAGGCTCACCACACTAGATGGAGATGAACTTCTTGAGCTGATGAATATTATTCACTTCAAGTGGTATTATGCCTGAGCAATATAGTGTATTGTTTATAAGGACCATTTTGGTTATGCCACTTTATCACTATTCTTATTTGTATGAATATCACTCTTATCATTCCTCTTAGCTTATTACTTATCTGTTTACCATTTTGTTCTATCAATCTAGCATCTTTTGAATTCTATTTACCTAGCCCGTTTGAACTTGGTTTCACCATTAGTTACACATTTTCAGCATCAATGAATCTGATTAGTTCCAACAGTTGTTTTGAGCATCTCAGACAAAGATAGTATTTTGGAGCAATATGATAGAAGTTTTGGCAGTTGCATCTTTCATTTGTTGTTCCTTTCTTATCACCGGTCTTGCTACTAATTATAACAGCCTATGGGCAAATTAGTACCATTGATCTATGACACTGTGTGTTATTTATAACCATCTATGGGCAAACTAGAGGAATCATTTGTTTATTGAGACTTGACATACCAACTTGCCATTTCCTATGTTATACTATGCCTTTATACTAACTATGTCTATTTTGTTTGAATAGATGGTTGCACTAGTTAGAATCCTCCACTATAAGGTGGAACTCTAGTGACTCGAGGTCCTACCTTAGGACTATGTAGGCAGTGACTTGTTGAGGTCAGTTCAGTCACCCTAAGCCATGCTCTTATCATTTTATGAGCAACCTAAGCCATACTCTCACCATTTTTTGAGTAACTTAATCCATGCTCTCATCTGTTTATGAGCAACCTAAGCCACACTCTTACTATTTTTTGAGTAACCTAAGCCACACTATTGCCATTTTGTGAGAAACCTAAGCCACACTCTTACCATTTTGTGACCAATCTAAGCCATGCTCTCATCATTTTGAGAGAAACCTAAGCCATGCTCTCATCATTTTGTGAGATTGAACCATTTTAATATCTTGTCATCCTTAATTGAGTTGAGATACTCCAAAATTTCAAAAACATTTGTAAAACCATTAGAAAAAATCAAAAACATTGACCACTTTTTTGCCTTAAGGATTCTAGGAACCCTTACTAAGTCACAAGCAAATCACTTATTCCTATTCTTCTATTACATTCATTATGTTGTTTTCATCAGTTATCATTTTCTTCCCATTTCCTGAGAGAACTACATTTGACATGAAGTTTTTGTTGGATATTACATCCATGGAACTATGTAGGTAGCGTCCACTTTCCTAGTGCATATAGAGATAGCTCGGCCATCCCCTTCCTTTTCTTCTATTCCCCCATTATGTTAATTTGTTTAGTTGTTGCCTATTTTTTAGGGGTAATGTTTGTATGGCTTAAATTAATTTGTTATTTCTTTGTTTATTTTTCCTTATTTGTTTATTTGTGTGCATGTTTATTTAATTTTAACAATGTTGCCTTGATTAGATCTATGTGCATTAATTAGGTGATTCCTTGCCTGTACTTACACTTAAATCCATCCATATTCATATGTTTACATTATCATCATGCTTTTTATCATTGGTGCATTGTTTTCTATTGAGTATTGGATTACGGGAGTCAGTCCTTATGCATATTATAGCCAAGTCCTCATGATGTTATACCATGATGTCTACCGACACATGCTACAACAAAACTCAACTTCAAGAAGTCTATTCAGCAATGGCGGCATTGACATCTTTTCAGCACCACCATCCTGATTCAATCCCAATCATATTCTACACAGAGTAATTAAGTAATGAAAATTTTTCATTCTTTGTTAGTTTGGATGGGCATCTCTATACTAGCAAGTTTTTTTTTATTCTTTTTTATCCTCTGTGTTAGATTACCACCATCAATTAGCCAATTAATCATGTTTGCCATAATTGGGGTTTAATGATTATAACCACCTATGGGCAAATCATTATACACCATCCCACCTATATTTCTCAATGATTATAACTACCTTTGGGCAAATCATTGTATTGTCACCACTTTATTTTTTTTACCCATACAGGGGAATGTTGTTATCTTGTTTGTCTGCCCTAACTGAGGTAGCTCTATCTTCTCAATGATTATAACCATCTTTGGGCAAATCATTGTGTTTTCATGCCATGTTGCCATTATTAGGGTATAATGCTTATAACCACCTTTAGGAAAACTATTGTACATCATCCCACTTGCATTCTCAGTAATTATGACTACTTTTCCAATATCATTGTGTTCCCACCCCATCATTTTTCTTTTTTTGGTCCCCTCATTTCGCTTCTTTCTTTTTGAGGGGTTATTTGCCAACCTTTCCTTATGCCAACCATTCCCTCGAGGGGACATCATACAATTAGTTCATCATCATTGCAATTTTAGACATATGGGAAATTTTTACCCTTTGAGAAGATGTTATTATGCCTATAGCTTACAACACTTTCCCAAACAAGGGCAAATTGTAGACACCTAAATCTAGCCACCAATGACCATCGACCAAGTTTTTGACCAATTATTACCAAAATGCAAAATTTGGCCTAAAAATATTAAAACACATTAAATAATTTGAAATTGATATATTCAAATGCTGATTTTGGCCAGAGTGTCATTAAATAGGGCAATACAATTTATGGGCCAGCTAACTTTGATCTGATCATTTGGAGTCAAAATGCCAATTTTACACCTCGGTGCTCTAGATTGCTCTTTTCAATAAAATCTCTTACACGAGACATGTGCCTTTGTTATTTGGTGTTGGTAATATCCTAAATGAGATAATGGATCCAATGCATCTGACATTGCATCCTAATTCTAATTTAGTCAAATTTTGGGCCAATAACACGACACTCTGATCAATTTGATAAGTTTATGCACAAATTGCCAAGGTTTTGCATCAAAGTGCTTAATCATGTTTTAGGATAATTAAACCAAATCAAGTTATTAATTTAATTTTCCATGAGATTTGTTGAATATTTCTTTTTGGAAATTTATTTCTATTAACTACATCATCAGGTGACCTCATTTCTTGGGAAGGCATCCCTAGGCTATAAATGCCACAAATATTTGAATCAAGCCACCCCATGCCTCATCAAAGCTCTTCCATGCCTCTTAAATTCCCCTCTATCCCAAATATTGATGAGCCTATTTATGTATTTTAATTACATAATAGGATTAATTATTAGCAACACATCTCAATCTTGAGATGGACGGTTCAGGTTGATTCTAGCCATTTTTTAAAATCTATAAATAGGAGGCCTTGCCACATGAATTTTAAGATCTCATGTGCCAAAATTATCATGTTGAATTGATTCCAAAGCTTCATTAAAATTAGTTTTATAATGCCCAAATATTAATCCAAAGAGACAAGGTGCCAAAGAGAGATGGAGGTAGCCAAGCTTCCATTGATACAGACTTCATGAGCACAAAGCCGAGCAAGCCACTACAATAAGCATTTTGAAACATTTTTCTCATGAGATCTTGCCACTTGTCACCTATGTGTTCATGCTAACTATTGATTTTAAATCACACCATTGAATCTTTATGTATGATTCAACATGAGCCATTGATTTTTTTTGGGGAATATTTTGACTTGTTTGATTGCCCGCATGTCATTAGATCTACCTTCCAGCTTCTAAGCTCACACGCACCATTTATCTACATTAAACTTGAAGCTTTGTTAAGGATTCTCAAATCCAAATGGTTACTTTTTATGGCTCAAACTTGACGTCAGCATGAAAGTTTCACTTTACTTGTTCAAATTTGAATGCTTGTATCTTGAGATATAAAAAGCATCAAGACACAAAATTTGTAGAACATGATATTGGTATGAAGAACTTCATGTCCATGAAATATTTTACCCGAGAGGCTCCCCAGAATGTATTTATTAAATGCACAATCAAGCTAACCCATTTATTTCTATATGATGTTCTATGACAGTTTGGTCCTTCAAAGTTTGTACAAGTCATTTGATCATTCACTCAAATAATAACTTTACTCATCTATTCAATCCAGGTAGAAGCTTAGTATGTGGACCAAAATTGGTCAACAAGAATTTGGCCAAGAATGATGTACATAAGTTAATACCACCGCTACCGTATGTAGCTTATGATAAGTATAACATGTCAATATTGTCACTATTTCATGGAGCTCCTAACAAGTATGATGATGAATAAGAACTAGAAATACTACATTTCCAATGTATATAAAATTGAAGAATAAACATTCCATTGTCTACATACATATGGCCATATGATTGAATTTGACAAGTTCATCTGTCAAATCCTAGATTCGACAAGTCCATCTATTAGATCCAAACTCAGTAACTATCGAGTCAATGTGAATCTAAGTAGGATACCATGCTATCACTTAGAACTCATGTTACTAATTCATCACTCTTCCCTTAGGTCTCCATGACCTAATGATCTCCAAAAAGTACACAATGTTTAATGAATCATAATTATATACTAATAGGTCATAGAAAGCAATAACATATGCTAAATGATTCTAGATATATCAACATATTTGCTAGCGAAATCATACAATTAACCTATAATTGCATTAAGTTGCTACTAGATAAACATAACTAGTATCCTATTCACATCTTAACCTATAGTGTTATAATCATGGTTAAGATAAATAATGTTAAAATTAACATAACATATATAGGTCAAGGATCACACTATCCTTTCAACCTTATAAAGGAATAAACAAAACAATTTCTCCATGCTTGCTTGGCTAGAATGCAACAAGTTAAAAGTTTATCTCAACCCCTAGATTGACAAGATGTTTCACACCTCCTATACCCTACTCAATTCCGATGAAAGGTATAAAAATATCTCTCCAAAACAAAATGCGTTAAGCAAAAGAGAACAATATCAATCTAATCAAGGGTGTATATTATCATTCTAATTATAATCAACTTATAATTATTAATCTAAAATCTAGTGTTTCATTCAAGTGTTTCCACTCCACATGGTCCAAAATCACAATTTAGATAAAGTAGAGACTCTAAAGAGTCACAAGTGAAAAGTAGAGAACTATCATCTCAATAACAAAGTTCTTAAATACCCAATTTGCCAAATTCACTACATAATTACCAAATTTGTAAGTATAGTATCGTAATTTATTTCCACAACAAGAAGAAATAAAATACTAACCACAAGATGTATCAATCCATACAATACTAAAACTTCTATCTCAACAAGAAGTAGAAGACATTATCCTACAAGATCAGGGGAATATGATCCAAAACAACATTTCATAAATAATTTTCAACATCATGAAAATAAGAATACTCTCAGCAACTTATAATGATTTCTAAGAGATTGAGATAATAACAATTCACCTCTAAGCTAAAAGAGATGACACTGCTTCCTAAAACACATAAACACAAGGGTGTCAATCCATAAGCAAAATCCTAACACATAGGAATTCTCAACCAAGACAATAACACTCTACTACAATAAAATTCCCACCATACTAGGTGGTACCAACTAAAAATGGTCTTATAAATTTTTCCACTCCTAGGATTTATGAATATAAGACATAAACTAAAGCACATAAATTTAAGTGAGAAGCATCCCATGCTTATAAAACATTCAAAACATAAAATACAAATGGTGAAGATGACTTGAATACCAAAAGGGATGTAATCACTCTCAAGGTGTTCGATCTAAGTGATCAAACTATGGTATAAATCTCTTGTTCACAACTCATGAACTATGCTACATGCTCACCTATCCAAACCTCGTATAGAACCATCACCATTAGGACACTTGATAAGCCAACCCTATAGAAATTATAAGAGGGTACAAGTGCTCCTAAGGATGCACACTCACTATACCACACACATTTCATGAATTTCACATACTTAAAAAAGTCACCAAGCCATACAGGAGGATCTACTAAGTCTTACACCTCCAATCATGGTAAAACATGGTTTTACATTAAAGCATTATAGTTTCAAAATATCAATGCAATAATTTTTGTCACTAGATTCACACCAATGAACAAAAGGACATGAAAATGCCAATGGACTCATTAGGTCCTACAGTTTGAGACATAGCTCTGATACCACATGTAACAACCCCATTGGGTTAGACATAGAAATACGTGATTTTTTTAAAATTAAACACATCTACATAAAATAGATTACACTAAGGTAAACTATAAAGACCATAAGAAAACTAAAGGTGTGGTAAAAGCAACAAGCATAATACATCACATAACACCGATCTATAAAATCATGAAAGTACATGTCATAATGCGAATATAGAAAGTAATTACATTTATTCATCTACAACTTATACAAGTCTACAACCACCATTGTCAAAGTTTAGTATTAATTAATTACAACTCTTCATGACAATATTCAAAGATAATTACAATTCAATATAATGTACATATAAGATACATGGCTCCTCCAGAGCGTAGTTCCCAAAATTAAGTATCTATGGCAATCTCAAGTGTTATCTTGATAAGTAATACTATTGTGGGGAGAGAGAGCATTATTCAAGTGATTTTTCACACAAACCACAGACCAATGATCCCCCATACTAATCACATTAAGAAATATCCCTCCCTTCACAGATGAGTAGATAGTGATGGCATGGGAATCCAATGAGACAAACAAGTCTCTGTGTGTTGTATGATTTTGAAGTTAAACATGCAGTGTATCATTGAAAATCATTATATTGCAAGATATCACACAAATATGTAAATCATACTCATGAAATGATAATGTATTGCTAAACATACTTTGGCCCAAATTTTTACAAATAATAAATAATAATGATTTAGATTAATCAAATTCATACACACCACTTGATCAGACTACCTTCAACTATCATTGTGATACTAGTAAGCCAGTGAAGTCCATTTCACTCCTTAATCTATATCAACAATGTAGATTAGTTAAATATAATTCAACCATAAGATTCATTTAATTTACATCCTACTAGCAAACCCATCATATAACATGCTAAATATATGATTAACCAAAGCATACATTTACTCTATCAAACATATGAATGAATCTTACATTATATTTTATCCCATACTAGAAATAATGACTACAGTTTATACCGCCCGGATAATACACATTTAACTATATATTTTCACTATCACAATTAGTTTCTAAACATATTATACCTTATGATAACCTATATTACCATAGCCTAGTATTCTAAGACATAACTACACAGAAAACATAATTTATATGCAAGTAACTAAATATAACAAAGCAAATCATAGTTCTCATAAAACATAATAATATATTATCATAGCATTCATTAAACTCTCAAAGTTGTATGCACACATACCTAAAGTCCTTCTAACTATCACAAACATAGTATTCATAGTAATATCCAACACACATACATATAATCAATCAAATGTAGATATGAGTTTGGGCATAATAATTTTAGTATATATCATATGGGTATAACATATATTTATTCTAGAATACTCTATGATATTTCATACTATCATAGGTTCCCAACTACATAATAACACAAAATATAACTTATGATTTCAAGAATCAACCGATCCACATGCATAGAAATAATCAAGCACGAGATTATACCACCCACGTATAGCCTAAGTTTAAATTGTATAATAACATTTAAAGCAACATATCTGAGCATATATCATGATACACCATTATATGCTAGATATAACCAAACATTCTCATATTCATGTACTACACACAAGTATTCATTATTGTATGCTAATATATTCTAATAGTTCAGTCAAGTTACTCTCAAGGAGCTAGATAACTCATAGTTAATTTGTGTCATAATCTTTCATTTCAGAAACTTAATCAAGAACTCCCTATGATTTCAACAACCATGAGACATTAATATTCACAAATATTTTGACGATCTACAAGTAATTTTATTATGTAAACTTCTTCATAGCTTTTGTCTCTAACTGCATAGATTTCCATCTTGGTTATACAAGCGTATTTTAACTCCGTCACAAGTTCTTAAGACAACCTAGTCTTCTGCACTATGGTTCATGTATAAGTATTCAACAAAACCCAAAATTGCTATTATACTAAGTTTTTTTATTTATATGCTTATACAAATCACTAAAACTTGTAGGCACACATCCCAAAGTGTATCTATCTATATAAGCTATATACAAATAAAAGTACCCATGTTCACAAATAGCTTATAATTCATGTATTCATGCACCCTACATAATATAATGCATAATATGTCTAAATACATAATTTATTATTTGGACATACCAGTAGTATTTTACAATATTCTACTCAAAAGTTAACAATCAAGGTCTATTACTAGATTTCACCGTTATCTAAACCCTTATTACTATTTGATTGCTTCTAAGTCATGAATCTTTTTTAGTAAATGGATAATACATACCATGATGGTTGTCACCCTTTTAAAATCTAAAAGGCAACCAAAGGCAAAATTTGCATTAGCAAGCAGAGGCAAATTTTGTGTTAGCAAGCGCCTCTAAACAGATTCATGATGCAAAGGTTATACAGGGCTTCCAAAAAGCATTAGCTCTACCCAAAATTTGAAATGCACTAGAAGGTATGGTCTAAGCCACTAATTTAAGAATCTTATTATGATTATATGCTATATACAAATACATATATTCACATGATATTTACATACCTATACATAAAATATCAGGCCATAAGTATTTTTATTTCAATTATTATACATTCATATATGTGATGGAGCATTATAATTATATAGGGATGTTTATTTCACAAATCAAGATTTTATATAGATATCATTGTAATTTGTATTTATATAAGTATGCACAAATATTAATATTTGTTATAGTGATTTATAATGACATCTAATATGCTACTTTAACATAATATTAAACAGAGTGGGTACATATATATCATATCGCCCTATGACATTTTTAAATCACCAAAACTTTAGTCATCATTATGTTATGCCATAGTTATTCATGGTAGTTACTGAAGGTAAATACCCCAAATCATTGTGCATACCATTTTAAGAGATATATAATGAACTATAGCTAAGTTATAGATCAGATAGTTAGTATTCTTAAGTAACTTAACTAGATCCTAGTTTTTTATATATAAAGACTTTGTCACACCTTGTTTATCCATAAACGTGATCATTGTAAAGAGAAAAATCTGACTTGTTATATTAAAAGGTGACTCATTGAAGGAAAAGGGTTCACTATAAATTAGTTGCTACACAAATCAACTCATTGAAGTCAATTAAAAACATTTCCCTGCCTTTTGTATGACATCACTGAAAATTAATATTGTAATGGGTAATAGCATTTTATTTACATTTTCATTGTATAAGATAGTAGTTCCTCTAGAGTGTATACACCAATCTAATATATACACATGCAGGTTTTTGTGACTAATGAGTCGACCTCCATAGTAAATCTCTACCCTAAATTAAATCACTTTTTTTCTAAGTCGTTGAAAAAAAAATCACTATTTTGATATATGTTAAGCCAGTTCATATGATTTGTAAGCCACACAAATCACATTTAACAGATCATTCTAATACACAGAGGAAATTATTGTTGTGCACAAATGTGTTGTTGTCATGAATAATTTGAAATACTATAATATATATTGCCAATTGCTTAATTCCCCATTCATATTGTTGATCAAGCATTATATACTCTTCATTTTGTATAGTATGTTTTTTTTCAAGTCGCTAAGATCCTACATGAGGGGAATAGAATTTATGCTTTTGGTTCATTGTTTAAATTGCCTAAACAAAACCCATTCCCTAAGAAACACTTTTGTTTTAATGAATCACTTAAGATGTTCATCTTATTATCTGGGTTTCCCACGATTCTCTCTTAGCATCATGTCTTAATCCTCATATACCCTTCACTAGCTTCAATTTACTAAGCTCAAAAACCAAGTGCTCAAAACATTTTAAAAGTCCCAACTTGCATGAATGTTATTCCTAACTTGAGTTTAAATAAATGATCTACAGACTAATTAAAGTAAATCTATATAGATTTATATCTACAGCAAAATCACTCTGATATTATGGTAATTCATACCATTATTCCAGCAATTTACATCTATAACAATTTACATAACACAAAAACATACAAAAATCAAATGTAGGATTAACCTAGACTTAATTATTTCTTAAAACATAAATTCGGAAGTCCGTATATCTTCCACACTCCATTTTTTTCTTCTCCTTTGTGCTACGCTACTTGTTCTCTCTTCTCCTTGGATATGTACTATTCAAAAAGTACTTTTTTTTTAAAGAGTAATTTTTCTCTCTAAAATAGGCATAGCCTCTTTATTGTTTTAAAGATCTTTTTGTTTTTTCTAGCTTTTATTAAATCAATATCTTTATTTATTTTATGGCTTTTCATTTTATTTTATTTTCCTCTTTCTTTCCTTTTTTATTCCATTTTATTTTATTTTTTTAATTTTTATTTAATTGTTTTTCCTCTTTTCCTTTCAATGGCAATTTTCAGATTTCCAAAATTTAACATTAATTAGAAAGATTAGTAAATTCACTAATTTTTTTAGCACCTGCTAATGTCATGATGGATTAATCAACAAATCTGAATTTAATCAATTTATAATAATCTCCAAAATATTAATGCTCATAAATGCAAACACACAAGATAAAACTACCCAAGCATGAATCTGAAATAACACACAAGTCACTCAAGACAATTTTATAAAACCATTAAACTATTCTAGCAAACTAAGTAAAAATTACTATCTAATGCAAACGGCATTAAACACACATGTTAACCATTAAATTATGCATCTAATCATGTGCTGATTAATAGATAATGCTCTCCCTCCATCACATTCTGAGGGATGGATTGTCCCACATCAACCTCACAACAAAACATATAGTTAGACCATAACAGTCATGATATGTGCTCAACATAAATATAGCTGGAATGACAAATCAATATGATCATAAAGTAAACATATACTTAAAATTAACTCATAGCATTGTGATCATGTAGCCCAAGAAATATTCTATTGCCCCATAATAGTGTGTATCTCATAGGTTAGATAAAAATAGCGAAATTTAAATTTGTCAGCTATAGATATCTATAGATAATCTAGTAAGTTTGTTTGGTGAGGAATCGAGATGTAACATCCTTGATGACATTTTGAGTGGGGTAATTTGCATGATTGTAGGTAATATTGAACTCCTTTTAAATGGTGGTGAAACATTTAGCATGCACATTAATAAATGGCAGAAAATAAAGGCATCTCAGCCTTCTCAAGATCTAACTATGCCCTTCAATTGATGATGTTCGGCACTAGGCATTTTTTGTCCACAAAACAATGGCCTCTCTTTATTCCAACATTGATAGTTGCATTGTTCATATTCAATCTATTACCTACCATTCAAATGGAAAGCATCTCAGCCTTCATCATGATCAGATCTACAAACACTAGTAGCAATAAAAGAGGTGTCATTTTAGGTTTTAACTTCTATTTTAGGTTCATTTTTTTATAATTTTTAATAGTATTTTAGTTTAGGTTTTAGTTTATGATTTTTATATGTTTATTTTGTTTTTGGTGTATTATATTCATTTTAAATTTTATAATTTTATTTTATAATATTTTTTTTGGGTACTTTAAGTTTTCCTTTGTTTTGTTTTTAGATTTTTATTTTTTAGTTTGTGTAATATTATATTTTAAGTTTTAAATCTGTATTTTTAAATTATTTCACAGTTATTTTATATGATAAGAGTCTTTTAGGTTTTTTAAAGCTTTGTTCATAAAAGTAATCGAATATTACTTTTTATATTATAGTTATTTTTGGATTAGTCAAAAGAGTTATAATTTATAGTTGTGTTGTTTGGTCAATAGAAATATTTTTTAAATTCAAAGTGTCAAAAGTTGTAAGTCATTGTTTATTTTATATTTATGTTTTGATTATTGTCAATAAAGTTTACATTAAGTCTTTTAATTTGGATTTGTTAATTGTCTATAGTCGAAAGTTCTAAAATAAGTCTTGAAAGGCATTATTTAATAAATTTTCTCTCCTAAGTAATTTTTACAAATTTAGTATCAGATGCATTTTCACAAGAACCTGACATCCACATGTCAATCTTATGAGAGGGAAATATAGTGATGTGTAGTTGTCCCTTCCCTCCCCATGTAAACTCTAAGGGAGGAAATGTTTAGTATTAACATTTACATTAGGCAGTTTACTATGGTAATTAGTAGTTATACTATTACCCAAGTTAGAATATAATATTTGGTATGTTATTATTGTGAATAATAACAATAATATATGGGTAGATATTATAGATAATTTAGAGGTTGTTTGTTGAGTGATTATAGGGATCACAGTATCCCCAATTATAGGAGATATGTCTCCTATATATTTTTATAGTTTTCAATCAATAAAAATATGTTGATTTGACGAATGGACAAAATATTATGCTCTACACATTTTCGAGCCTTTGGTTATACCAAATAATGGTGTAAATTTATTACCATCAGCACTACTATTTATTATGTAATGTTACTATCGAGTATATTATATGCACTAGATTGTGATCGACCAACTTTGTTATTTTAGGTTTTTTATTGCCTTTCTACTAATGGATTTAGATCTAGAACACATTATGTATATGTATATTTATGGATCAAACCCTAGTTTTTCACCCTTAGGATGTGTTTGAACAAAACAGGTTAGTGGGCTCATGGTGTTGAGCTGACCTCAAAGACTCCTTTGTCAATGAGTGTTATCTACATAGCCAATACTCCTATGACAAACTTAGACTTATGTAGTTCTCTTTTTTGTGTGGGAATATGTGTAAACAATTATGTAATATGTTATATATATATGCATGTAATTATATAGATTTCAACTTGATAAATACCTATCATGGGTTGCTTTTTGGATGCTTCAAACCTTTTATATGACAGATATGAAAATAATGACAAATAGGGAAGTAGAACTCAGTCGTGTAATTGATTGAATGAGTTTGAATAGGTGTTTACTTGGTATTTTACTAGATGAATAATTAAAAGGCTTAGACTTGTATTTATACCACACATTTTTAAAATATCTCATAATAGGGTTCAATAAGACAAATATGTCAACCCATATGTTTCAAATAATTTACCATTTATATGACTTTTGAGTATTAGACACTAGATAAGGATCTAGACACTAGTGTCGATGCTAGTGTCCCTCTATAGCCGATAGTGACCAGAAGGATAGAAAAGATTTGAAGATCTAAAACTGATAATAAAGGATGTATATCATGTTTTGAGTTTTCTATATAGTACACGAGATGTAGGTCATTAGAATGATAAGTGTTAGACTATAAGATAAGTAATTTTTTATGGTGAGATTGTGACTACAAGCCTCTCGACAGTGGAAAGGTCTATAAATGAAGGGTAGAGCCCTAATTGGTATTTATCAAATGTACCTTAGCATTGCTTAAACCCACTTTAAGTGTTTTACCAGTATATGACCTATAACCAAACGCATGTTACATTATAAATCAGTACATATAATCTGAAATTTAAAATAATTGAAATGATTGAAAAGAAAGAGAGTAAGGAATGAGTACACCTGTGTGTTGATACAACCATGTTACCCATTGGTACTTTACTTTGGTAAAGATGTTTCTTTATGAAGCATTAGAATTGAGAGAGATTCAAAATTAAATCTTGACTATTTGAAGAGGAAGGTTGGAAGGTATTATTTCCCCAATATGGTGTAAAGATGAATTGTGACATGACCAATAATATTATGCAATCACATAGCTCAAGCGTGAATATAGAATCTAGTGAGGCTGAGTGATTTAATCATTTCATCTTATAAATCTAGTGAATTTAGGTGATTTAATCAACCCAATTATAAATATGGTGAGGTTTAATGATTTAATCAATTTAACCTATAAAGAGAACCAACTATTGCAGATAGAAAAGGTTCAATAACAGTACTTCCTAGTGTAAAATTATGCTTCTTATTGAAGGTAATTTGAAGACATAATTGACAAATTTTGTAATTTTTGGTGCACTAACATGGTATATGCACCTATAATGTGTCTCAAGCTAATGTATTCTTCGAAATGTATCCTCTACTCTATAACTATGTATAATATATGTACCACAAATATGAAAATTTTGTCCCAAGTATGTGAAAAATTAGTGCAATGTATAAGATTCTGACTCAGATGTATATGTAAATCATGTAACTATAATGGATATTATGCAAGTGTGAATTTCATGTCTTTGTGACATTCCCCCACTAAAATCTAGAGATAATGAGAAATTAGTAAGTGTGGACTTCATGCCTTCATGACATGCTCCCATTAATATGCCCCATTTCTAGGTGAGAGAAATAGAATCTGGTAGGTACCTTATCTCAAAAGGATAAGGTAACTATATAATTTGTGTATGAATCATGTAACATATATGAGTAAAATGTATAAATAGATATATCAATAAAACACATAGTACATCATCACATTGAGCCTTAAGATTCATGATATGGATCATGATAATGTCTAAAAAGTAACAGTACAAGCTCAATAAACAATCAAGCACACACACAAGATCACTCAATATAATGCAATATAATGGTCCAAAAAGACCTCATACAAGGGGCTTGTTCAAATTTCACATAATTGAAATGAAATAACATATTCAATGTCCAATCAACATATAATGACAAATTCAAATGTCCAAACAACATATAATGGCACAGGGGCCAACAAGCAAGGAACATATTCAAATGTTCCATAAGCAAGACAATATCAAGCAGTGAAATACACTCAAGTGAAAATTTTGAAAAAAATGAAGCAATAGTAACCAACATAAACACATCATACTAGTCCCTTCTTATATGTATTAGCAAAAAACATCATGTAACATAACATATCAAGTTTACTGTAAAAGATATGAGCATGGGTATAGACACATGTAAGAGTTAGTATATAAGCTCAAACATGATAATGTAGAAATGATCATAACAGATATGTAACTTTTATTGATCATGATCGGTGAAGCAGATGTCCCTAATGTACTATATGACATGGGTAGAGGAGAGGTTCAACATCTATATGTGCATATATCATGTGTCTATGGTATGCATGTATCACACTCAAAGATGCATGAAAAATGTATGTATTTATAGAAAGGAATATATATCTTGTCCATTGACATGAAGCAACTAAAAGAGGTGCCAAGGAGCTAATAAACATGGGAATGCTAAATATTTTGTATTTCCTAGGTTATTTGAATGTTTTTATAATTTTTTGAATATTTGATTTTTCTGGATTTTTTGAGTATTTAATTTTTTTGAATTTTCTAAATCTTAGGTTTGTTCAATTGATTCATTTGGATGATGTTTTAATATTTTAAAATTGTGCATGGCATGTTCTTATTCCTGACTTACATGTGTAGTAGAAGGATAATCACCATCATGTGGTGTGTGGACCAATTTTCCATTATGGGAAAAGAAGATACCTTGTTGATTTAAGTAAATTTGAGCTTCAATTTTGTATAACCAAAATGTTCCCAATGTAAATGAATATTGAGATGTATGGGGAATAATCCAAACCCTTGTTCTAACCACACAAGGACCACAAAAAATCAGTATTATGATGTAGCCTAAGGAGTCTTTCCATCCTCATTTTTAATGTAACTCTTTAAGATGATAGCCAAGTTGTGACAAACATCTTACAGTACAAGGATTTATTTTTATAAATTATCCATATGGTTATGCCAAAAATAAGCACCATCAATAAATAATGTGGCTATGAAATATTTTTGGCGTGGATGCTTTTTACTTTATGTAATTGGAAGTTTTATGTCTTTTTTGTTTTCAGATATAATTTGCATCCAACCATTATGTTTGTATTTTTTAATTTAACCTTATAAATCCTTGCAATGGTGAGTATCATAACCAATTATCTAATCATAAGTGCAATATTGTGATCCTTATTCTTACCCAAGTCTATTTTGTGATCGATGTCTATTAGGAGGAAAATATATCATCTTATGCTCAAGTAACATAGAAAGAATTATATGCAGAACATCTTGGTTTATTGAGATCTATAATGTCTATTGTGGACACTTAAGATAGGAATACACATTTTTCACATGGTGGATTTTTATTCATAATTTATAACGTTGACTTAAAGTGAAATGACATGCACATCCATTATTTTTGTTTTACCTTTGCCTATAGCTAGTTCCGACCCTTATGGAGATGGATTTAACTTGTAATTAATAGGTTCCATAGGTGAAAATAATTTATGTGATATATTATCAAGTGGATCAAAACTTAGTTTTTATAAGTGTTCATCAGTCATATCATGAGGAATTTCATCATCATTGTCATAGTATTTTGAAACTTTATGATGGACAGGTTAAGGAAAATTAGGTCGACAAGCATTCTTGAGAGAAAGTGGATACTAAATAAGGATTATTTATGTTATAAAATCTTATTCCACATATATTTTATGTTAACTCAATTCAACATATTGATTTATACCTTTATATAAACTTCAAAATACAAGAAAACGTGAAAAGATGGTTTTTAGACCTTAAAATTAGGCCTCCTTATTAAGTTTATTTAATGTTTTTTCTATAACTATCCTAAAACCTTGAAATAAAATTTAAAACCACACATTTACCTTCATTCATCTCACTAAAAGGTTTTAGACTATGTTATTTTTAAGTTATGATGATTCTAGTGTTTCTAGTGTTCTAAATAGGCCTTCTTTTAGACCTACATAATGAGATTTTTAAATATATTGAGTTGTAGAACTCAAAAAATATTTAAATCAATTTCAATCATTAAAAAACAACCTAACACACATCTCCACAAATTTACATGCAATTTTAAGGGTTCATTTTCAAGTTATAGAGGTTTTAGTCCTTCAAAACCCTAGTTGACTGTGTACAAACTGAAAGCACTAAATCGAGAGAAATTTAATGTTCGAGACCTATTTTTGAATATTTTTTTATTTTGAAAGCCTCTCCACACTTTTATCCTACTCTGTCACTCAATTTGGTAACTTGAACGGTCTTGAAAGATGATAAAAGGTAACTTTTGTTGACTTTAAAAGACCTTTTCTTCACTGTGTCCAACTTGTACTGTGTTTTCAAGCCTACAACATCCAAGAACACTATTCCAAAATAATTAATATGGTTATAAAAAAAATACACTAACTTACATGTATTTTTAGATTGTAATTGAATCATGATACTCAAAAATATATCCATTTATTGTTTTTGTTGCAATGTATTACACAATCCAACCAAAATACCCTATTTTATATAAGTTTCTTTTTATTTTCTTCAAAAAAAATTCAAATCTTGGAGTTTATTGATTTTTATTCTTGTTTTATCCTCCTCCCACATGTAATCCTCTCTTTCCTGATCCTCTTCTTCATTCCAAAATCTCTTCAACTATCTAACTAACTCATAAACTTAACTTGTCTTTCCTCAAAATAACAACCTTAGTTGAGTTTGACATAATCACTTATGAATTAAGACATTTGAATTGTTCTAAAACATATATAAGACATTCCTTGACCCCTAAATTAAGGATCATGAACAAAACAACAAGCCTTAGTAGATAATAAAAGCTTCTAAAACACTCAAAATAAGTTTTAAAAAAATCAAATTTCTAGTTTTGGCAGGAAAAATGAAAACAAGCTAGAATGACCAAAACAAAGCAAGATAAAATATGTTAAAGCTTAAAATAGACATCATATGACCTCCTAAATGTATCTAAGACCAAAATTTACAAAAACAACAACAAAAATACAATGCTTCTGCATCGGACTCTCTAAGAACAAAAGCATTCATGAGCTTCTGCTCATGAAGTCTTCAACCTTGCTCCCAATCAATGATCTATTCATCAACAATTGCAGGTGATTGTGTTATGTCTTATTCTCCTATATAAATATAGAGTTCTTCCACATTAAAATCAATAATTCATCTTATTTCCAATCTCTTTCACTTGACCTTGTGAGAGTCTTTTCTCCTACCTGTAGTTGCTACAAATAAACTCCCTCTTTTATGTCCTCTTCAGAACATTCATGTACCATCATTTTATCACTCTCTTTTGTCTCCATGTTAAGATAAATACACTATTATTTCCATGTCCATACCAACTAGCTCTAAAATTATTGAAGACACTCCTTTATTGTTGAAACAATTGACAATAGTATCTTATTGTTCTATCTCTTCACTTTGCTTCTCGTATAAATGAACATGTTAAATTAAACCACACTTGTGTCTTTCTTTACTCTCTTCTCCATTTTTATACCTAAACATATAAAAAACATATTAATTAAATCAATAACTCTAAAAAATACTCCTTTAACCACTTCATTATGCCTCAAAGAGATGTTCAACTCTTCTCCACTTCTAACATGTTGTTCATGTTCTCCACTAACACCATGGGTTCTCCATTGATCCATATCAAATATCTCCAAGGTTAATATCTCCTCATCTATATATATAATTTTAGCTCCTCTACATAGCTGATCTTCCACTATCATCTTCTTGTGTACACTATCTTGTACAACTTCTATCTTATATGTTTCCTTCACGAAAATTTGTAACACTACTTGGTTGTTCCTTTCATTTATTTTAAAATCTTCATAGTTGCCATCTTATTTCTTCAAAGCTATCACACGTATCTTCTCCTTCATGATAACTCCTTCCTCTATGGGTTGCTCACAACTTTCTTGCTTCTTACTATTTTTAAAATCAGTTTTAGGCTCTTAACGTAAGAACGTCGCTCTCTTGTTGTCCTTCAAGACAATTTTTATCTCCTCATTCACATGCTTATCTTAGATAATTTTTAAAATATATTTGATCTGATCACATGGAAACTTCCTTCTTGTATTTCCTTTTATGGCAACTTCTTTTGATTGGCTACTTTTATCTTTGACTTCCTATACTTGCCTTTAGATCTCTTTATTCTTCTTAAGTGTCATTATATAGGTTATTTTGTTTGATAAACTAGATTCTAGAATGAAATCCATATAATGAATTATGCTCCTCATTGGTGGAAAATCATTAGTAAATCCATCAACCACTATATCCACATACTCATCCAACAAATTTTGATTTTCTAATGGTAAATCAATCAACTTGAATTTTGCTACCATTTTGTCCTATGATTTGGATTTCTCTTTATTTCTTTCCTCTTGGAGATTATCTCACAAAAGAGATACATGTCCCTTAAATATTATACAAGTAAACTTGACCTTATTATCTTCATTTATTTCTTTAAAATTAAAGTATTTATCTCTTACATCTATCCAATCCATAAATTCTTCAACATTTATACTGCCTCCATATATTAAAACCTCCAATTTAGGCATGGAATGTATTCTTATGACTGCTTTCAAGAGTCTTTCTTCCTCTTTTTATTATGAAACATCTTATTGTGGTTCTTAATTCCCTTCACTCACATCACCTTTCACAACACCTCTTCTTTGAGCAATTTTTATTGCCTCAAAGCGTGCTTGTAAATTTTTCATCTCTTCTAGCAATGCTTGTCCTGGTTGTCTTCTTTGACCTCTTCTAGTACCACCTCTAAGTGCCATTCTTGAAATTTATTGTAAGTTTTTTTTTCACAACCTACTCTTCATTCTTTTCAATGAAGTATCTTTCTCCTTAGGTCCCTCATGAAGTACAACCAAACCCTGCTCTAATATAATTAAGGAAGAATAGGTCGATAAGCCTTCTTGAGAGAAAATGGATACTAAAATAGTAGTATTTATAATAAAAATATTATTCCACATTAATTTTATATTAACTCAACTCAACACACTGATTTATATGTTTATCCAAACTTGAAAATACAAGAAAAGGTTAAAACAAGGTTTTTAGACCTTAAAATTAGGCTTACAAACTGAGTTTCTTTAATAAATTTATCTATATGTGTACTAAAATATTTAAAACAACTTTAAAACCTAAAATTTACCTTCATTCACTTATTTACAAAGTTTCATTTCGTTTTGTTGGGTTGTTTTCAAGTTATGATGATTTTAGTGTTTTTAGCTCTTTAAATAGTTCTTTTTTTAGGCCTACAAAATGAGATTTTTGAATATATTGAGATATAAACCTCTAAAATTATTTAAAACACTTTAAAATGTTCAAAAACAACCTAACACACCACTCAAAAAAAAATGTAATTTAAAGGGTTGGTTTTCAAGTTGTAGAGGTTTTGGACCTTCAAAACCCTAGTTGATTGTGTATAAGCTAAGAGCACTAAATAAAGAGAAATTTAAATTTTTAGATTTTGTTTTGAATATTATTGATTGGGGAAGAATCTCCACACTTTTATACTACTCTTTCACTTAATTTTATAACTTGAATGATCTTAAAAGGTGATAACGAGTAACTTTTCTTAATTGTAAAAGACCTTTTCTTAATTATATCCAACCTAACTGTGTTTTCAAACCTAAAACATGTAAAAACACTATTCTAAAACAAAAAATACACCTAATTACATATATTTTAAGATGTAAATTAAATCATGGCACTCAAAAATACATTCATTCATTGTTCTTCTTGCAATGTATTATACAATCAAGCCAAAATACCTTGTTTTATAGAACTTTCTCTTTATTTTCTTCAAAATATTTTCAAATATTAGAGTTTATTGATTTTGATTTTATTTTTTTCCTCCTCCCACACTTACTCCTCTCTTTCCTAATCCTCTCCTTCATTCCAAAAACTTGTCAATTGTCTAATTAACTCATTAATTTAACTAATGTCTTTACTCGAGATATCAACCTTGGTTGATTTTGACATAGTCACTTATGAATTAAGACATTTGAATTGTTTTAAAACATGTATAAGACCTTAATTGACCCCTCCATGAAGGATCATGACCAAAACAAGCCTTAGGAGATAAGAAAATCTTCTAAAACACTCAAAAGAAGTTCAAAAATTCAAATTTTTAGTTTTCATAAGAAAATTGAAAACAAGTTAGAATGACCAAAACAAAGCAAGGTGAAGCATGGAAAAGCTTCAACTAGACAAAATATGACCTATTAAACCTATCCAAGAACAAAATTTATAAAAATAACAACAAAAACATAATGCTCCTGCATCACTTTACCACCTTGTTATTCAGTATTAACCAATAAAAGAAGTTTAAATGTTTGATTTTCTTACTAGATTAGTATTATTGAATCCTTTTATTTGGTTGTTTTCTCAATATGTGTATTTGGTGGTATCACATTGGTTGATGCCTTATGAATATATTGGGATAAATTATTTGTTTGGTTTGACTCACTCCCATCATAAGTGGATATATTCTCAAGTAGAATATATTATTTTGGTGCAATTACCTTAGGGATGCCTTCAATATCAGAATGTAACATTTTACAAAATTTTAAAAGTTCATCATCAACAATTATTGTCCATCATGTCCCATCATGTATAAATTTGACACATTTATGTAATGTAGATGGGATGGCTTCCATTATGTGTATCCAAGGTCTATCTAAGAGTAAGTTATTATGTAATGATTGAAACATTACTTGGAATGTGATTTGTAATGTTTTTGGTCCTAATGTCACATCTAATGTTATTTAACCAATAGATAGGCTATGAAAGTTATCAAATATTTTGATATGCATGTCATATTTCCATAGAAAATTAGGATTAATACCCATGGTGGTTAGGAATCCCATGCTACAAATGTATAGTCTAGATCGATTATCAACTAGCATTGTTTTGATCATTTTTATTTGCATAGTAACTTATATAAATAAAGGCAAGTTTTGATTGATGATATCCTTAGGTGGTAAATATTTACAATCAAAGGAGACAATATTTACATTATTCTTAATGTCTTGCATAATATCGACAAAGTAAGCCAGTTGTATATCACTTGGTACTTGGGTTTCAAACAATGATTCATATAAGATATCCTCATAGATAATTGACTATTTTAAAAGCTCGACGATTGAAATATTAATGTGTATTATGGAATTTGTCAACAAGGTCATATCATTTCGATTTAATTACAAGTTAAGGCTTGGGCGGAACTTGATGTATATTAATAGGTGGTTGAATAGGTTGGGCACCCTTTCCTCTTTATGTAGTGATAATATGGATTACAAAATCCAACATGAGTCATGGGAAAATAATGGGTGTATGATAGTAATTGTCACTTGAATAGGATCTAGGGGTTAAATGGGTGGGAACACACACATTGGTGTTTATTAAAGCCTAATGATGGTTCAATATTATTACAAAAAACACCATAAAGATAAATTTGAGTATTATCTTGATTAGAATCATTCTCTTTATATTAACACATTCGCTTATACCATTGGATTATGTCTTTGATTGATTTATCGAAGTGTGGAAAATAACATGCAAGGATTGTCATTATGCATTGATCAATGAAATACCAAAAACATACATCCATATTGAACATGATTATAGGAAAACAAATCATGGTTTTAAAATTTGAATATTTTTAAATCTTAAATAGAAATTAGAAATTAAGAAAATGGAAAATCAAGGGACCCTAGGGCAAGCTAGGGTTTGGAGACCAAAAGTCAAGTTCATCAAATGTTTAACCCTTTTTTGGAAATATGTGGTGTTAAGGTTCATCAAAGGTCAGTTTCATCAAATGTTTATACACAAGGATGGATGAAATTATTCTAAAGTAGGCCAATTAATTACAAACTCAGATAAATGAATATTCTAAATTAAAATACCAAGATCAACTACACATAAAATGTACCAAAGTGGGTGAGGGATGATGGCTAAGAAAATTTCTTTGAAACCTAATCGCTTTAGAGATTCTAATATGCAGGAGTATGGTGTGGTGATGGTGGCAAAAGCTAACATGATACCAATAAGCTCAAGCTCAACGTTAGCACCCGAGGCAGATAGATCTGATAGCCAAGTGTCAAAAGGGTCTCTAGGTCTTTGTCATGTCATTAAAAGGGAAAATCATACCCTAAAACTTCCTTCTCCACCATTTATTGCTGAGGTGATGGCAGGCAGCTCTCCTGCAAATGCATTAATAGGGTATCTCAGTTTTACAGAGGTTACTGGAGCTGATGGCTTCATTACTACTAAGTCTTTCATTGTTACAAAGGTGACCTTGGTCAAAGATGACCTATGCCCTTCCTCTATTGATATGGTATCCAACAAGCTTCTATATCAGACTTTAGCATCGGGTAAAACTTTCCCCACTCTTGTCTTTGTAGAGGAGGAGTTGGCAACCATCAAAAGCGAGGAAGAACACTTGTCCACCCTTAGCATGATCTGCTAGTTCACAAGATTTTGACCAAACCTATAACAACTCAATGAATAGGTATTGAAGAAATGGTAGGATATGGTTACTAACACATTTCAAATGTGTCCTTGTGTAAAAGGTATTTTTATTGTGCTTTTTGATAACATTAAGGACAAACATGTTATTTTTAGTAATGAATTTCAATGGGAATGAGGACATCATGTGTTTATGGCATAGCCATGGCACTTTGATTTTAATCCATATACAAAAAATAATAATTTGAAACCCATTTGGATTAGGATTCCAAATCTTCCTCTTTAATTTTGGAAGCATGATGTTTTATCAAGCATAGCGAAATCCATTAGATAATTTTGGAGTGTTAACCCCAAAACCCTAAAAGGCTTTCACTCAACCTATGCCAAGATTTTAATTAATATGGATATTACTATAAAAATTTCCTGTACAAGTAGAACTTAAAGTCAAGAATAGAATCTAGATGCAACCCGTTGACTATGAAGGTCTTCCCTTCAAATGCCACAGATGCTTCCAAACTAGACATTTGATAAATGCATGTTCTACTCTTAAAAAAAAAAAAAAAAATCTTGGTGGAAAGAGGATGGTCCTGAATACATTACTGTACAACCTATAGTTGAAAGAGAATAAAGTAGCCCAGCTCCTATCTTGGTTCCAGCTATAGATTCAAGGACACAATTAGAGCATGGGCAAAAATTAGACCTGGTTCAAGTTGAATATTTAAGGGTATAATCTAAGATGAAATTAGATTTCGAAATATTTGTTGTGAATAATAATCCTTTGGCCCATGCCACTTCTTTGAAATTACAATCCTCCTTTTTTGAAATAGTAGTGTTATCAAAACCTCCCCTAAAAGGCTCATTGGGGGAGCATAGATTAGACTATTGTGTGTAATAAAAAGGGAAACAAAGGGAAAAAAATAAATGGATTTTTTGAAAATGACCCTTGTTAGCATAGGTCATAGTCTTTCTGGACTCTCTATCTTTCAACTTTCTTATGGCTGATGTTTTTTGTTCGACAACTATTATTCCTCATACCCTTGAAGGTAGGATTGTTTGTACTGGGAGGTCTTTGACATGGGAAATGTTTCTTATAAACCCTTGTTTTTTAGGGTCTTTATTTGGATGGTTTTTTATGGACTTTTAATGGTTTCAATGTATTTGAGTATGTACCTATAGGTTGGTTATTGTATAACTTTTCTAATTGGGTTGGGGACCCTAATAAAAACCCTGTACCTATCTAAAAACAATGTACCAAATTAGAAAGATGTTCTATTGATTATAATTTTAAAGAGAAATGACACATATAAGGATTTATAATTCATAGATGGATCTAATTTATACATGGAAATAAGTTCATAGGATCATGATTATGAGACAATCATCAGATTATAGAAATGATGCTTTTGGAGATGAAAACACTACCATCGACATTATTATCCATTTTGTGATGCTACTATCCAGTATGAAATATGCATTAGATTATGATATCACTAATTTCATCGTTCTATTTTTTTGGCCCTTATATTGATGTAGTCATATCTTAAACACGTGTTGTATATATTTGTGTATGGATCAAACCCTAGCTTTTCACCCTTAGGATGTGTTTGCCAAAAATGGGTAAGTGGGCTCATAGTATCGAGTTGACCTCAAAGACCTCTCTATCAATGAGCATTTCCTACATAGCCACTACTCTTATGATGGTCTTAGACTTATGTAGTTCTCACATATGTGTGGGAGTGTGTGTGAATAATAATGCAATATGTTATATGTAGATGCATGCAATGATCTAACTTGTAACTTGACAAATACTACTTATGAGTTGCTCTTTGGATGCTTAGACCTTTTTTATGACTACTCATATCACTAATATGAAAATAAGGAGGAATAGGGTAGTACAACTTTGTTTTTCAATTGATTAGATGAGTTTGAATCGATGCTTGCTTGGTATTTTGTTAGATGAATAATGGGAAGGCTTAGACTTCTATTTATACCACACCTTTTGAAAATATTTGATGGTAGGGTTTAATAAGACAAACAAGTTGATCTATAAGTTTCAAATAATTTTAAATTTGGATAGCTTTTGAGTACTAGACACTAGATAACAATCTAGAGACTAGCATTAACACTAGTGTTCCTTTGTGGTCTGTAGTGTCTAGAAGGATAAAAAATAGTTGGGGATCTGAAATTAATAATGAAGGATGTATATCATGTTTTCAGATTTTTGTACAGTATATGAGATCAGGGTCATCAAAATGATAAGGTTGGACTATAAGATAAGTAGTTTGACACAATGAGATGGTGAATGTGAGTCTTTCAGCAGTAGGAAGGTCAAAAATTGAAGAGCAGAGCCCTAATTTATTTTTGTCAAATATACAAGATTGATATGTTATAAATATTCAATTTTAGTATCTACAATTACTACCTAGATGAAAAATTAACCTTTATGCTACTAGAGGAGAGAAAAAAAGAGTGGGAAAAGGTGAAGGTAACAAACAAGGAAAAAAACTAAGGGAATCCACTAAGAAAACCAGAGAGTTAGAGAGTATGCAGAATATTGCTGATGGTAGGCAAGCAACTATTCTGGATTTTACCCCTAAAAAATAGATATGAAAATCATTACATGGAATATTAGGGGCTAAATAGTATTCATAAACTGCATATTGTTAGGATTTGTGACTCTCTGCAAAGGGAAACCAAGCTTTCCTTCTTGGATTCTACCAAGTACAATGCCGACTCTATTCTCCAAGTTGATTCTTGGATATATAATGAAATAATGGGGCTGAAGAAGAAAGTGGAAACAATGCAACACAATCAGGATGTTGATCGGGCCATAATCAACCACTTGGAGGTGCAAATGGGAGATATCCCAAAAAAAACTTAAAGATTATGAGCATAATCTTAGAATGCTCATCAAGGAAAGTGGAACAAAGATGGAGCAGGTAACATCAAGCATCTGTGCTGCTATGGCTAGCCTTGGTAAAAGAGCAAATTAAGAAACAATATCCATGGAGGGTTCAAGTAAGAGGACAAGGCAGAGTTCGAGGAATAAAGCCTTGCAAGCTGCTGCTAACTCTATCTAGGATACTGCTACGATTGGGAAGGAGGTTGTTAAGATGATCATGGAACTACAATAGAAGCTTAGGGTCTTCTTTGTTGGTTTTGTTCCTGTTCAGGTCCTTATTGTTGGTTGTTGTAACTGGTTCTTGTTTTTGGTCCTATTTTTTGGTTCTTGGTTTAAAACTTTATTTGAGGTTCCAGGTCCTTGTAAAACTTGGGTACTTTTATTGGACTATGTTTGTGGTTTTAGGTCCCTGTAAAACCTGATTTTGATGCTGCTCTTCAGTAGGTTTTAGGACTGCTTTTCCTGGTGGTTGTTAATGCTTTATCTTTTTTGATTCTGTTAAAGGGTTCGGGGTCCCTTCAAAATCTACTTTTATTGTAATCTAAAACAAGGAAAAAAGGGAGATGGGCATACTTAAATAATGGGAAAACATGTATCATAACTCAAAAAACTTGAAACAAATAGGGAGTATGGCCCACTTGGAAACATATTATAATGGTAAGATGGAATTGTCTTGGAGAAAAGGACCCAAGTTAGGGCCCAAACCTAGAGATAGAGAAATAATCATTATGAATGAAACACACGGGCATGACTTGTGCAAGTTATCATATTTTGAATGGTATAAAAAGGAAACAATAGAGAAAAATAAGGGGTACATGGGTATAATGGTGTTAATAAATGAACCATGGGGATGAAATATGAAAATATAAAAACAAGATTAAAATAAATAATATATTTGTGTAGACCTTGAAATTAACACTTATTGCTAAAATAATGCACTCGTGACCATCATTTTATGCACACTTAGCTCATATTAAAATCAATAGTTCTACACCAGTATTCCTATAATGTTCATATTCTTCATTTTAAGCAACCTAAACTCACTATAAGAATGACCCACACTACTAGTTTAGTTGTCTATGCTCCTTAGACAAGGTCACTCCTTTATGACTATCCTACTCACCGATAATGTCTGAATCTACCAATCGCATCCCCTTACCAAATAATGGCTACCAAATTCACCTAAAAGGTCATCTCTCAATTTTCAAAAGTCCCATTTGAGGAATTTCCAAAAAGATTACTATAAAGCCACATTTTCTAACCATTGTTCACTAGAGGTTGAGATCATTAAAATTACACTAGCATATATAACTGCACATTAAGATGTAAACACCTATTCTTCCTAATTTTGAGTACACATAACCCTAGTATCTCTAAGTTAAGTCTAAGTACACTTCCAAGGTCACAAGTCATTTTTGAAGCACATAATTACACCAAGATTACACTAGTATTTCACACACACCATCATAACATAAGATAACTACGCGGAGTTTGATCACTCTTTGGACTATTAGTACGTAGAAAATGCTCAAAACAATGGGTTTTGAGGTTAAGCACAACTTCAACTACTGACCCTTTTTTCTATTCATTTTGTTTATTCCTCATTTCCTATTGAGGTAGGGTTTAAAGTGAATAGGAAGGTACACAATGGATTCCATACAAAATTACATAGATCCTATCACACACATAGGACCAATAGGTGAAGGCCCATTGACCTAATTTTTCACATAAAACAAAAAAACTTTTTGGATGCCAACACACCCTAAAAATACCAATGTAGGTTTGCCTGATCTAAATAACATGGCTTTGTCCCAAATAGATGTGAAGCCTTGTCCCTAATTTAAAGAGATCCTACATTGCTCCACAACATATTACATAATCAAAGTCACAATCATGCATGTTTGATTTCCAATTAAACCTTTTATTTCTATGCATTTCCCATTTTTAACATATTTCCATAAAGAGTAAGTTCCAAATCACAAATGTTTAATTTGTGTTTATTTACACATTCTAATTTTACACGGTTATTTGTCATAATTTGAATTTAATCATTCCTCCTTATCCCAAATTTTGATAAAATAATTTGGATAAGAACCATATAAAATGACACAAACATTAGCCTAACTACATTCTATCTTATGCCCAAGATTTCCAATTTCTATAAGAAGTGTGATTTAGATCATGAAGACCCATACTTGTCCCTAAAGAAGGACATTCTAGTATATAGTAAGATCAAGTAGATTTTATTAATAAAAGACTTTATTGTAATAAAAATAAACAAACAAGCCAACATTATCGTAGACAGTGAGGATCTAGATGTGAATCCTCGTTAGATGGTAGAAGGTGGAAATAAATAATGGTCTATGGCCTTAGATGATGAGTAGGGGATATTATGAACTTTGGAGAAGAGTTATTAGGTTTATGCAACACACATAGTTTGATTATGTGAAATGGTATGAGTAAATGGGAAATTCAAGAAAATAGACATGCAAGATTGATAGTGGGTGGAGTGTAATTGACTATGTTATATACTCACAAGATCATATACCTAGAATAGACGAGTTAGAAGTATATGACTCTCCCATGGAACTTAAATCATATCACAACCTATTTTTATAAATCTCCAATTTTTTAGTGACAAACATCATGATGAGCACACTGGGGTCAACCAAAGTAAACTAATATTCAGAGGAAACATCCTCTTGACAAAGGGAAATCAACAAACCTTCAAGACAACATTGAATAATAAACTGTATGAATGGGAAAGTTCAACAACACTTGATAGTGGGATAGACTAAAATAACAACTTTAGGCTAATGCATTCCATTCAAGAATCTCTAAATACATGGAAGATAACTAAACCTAAAAATAAAGAAAGAAATAGCTTCCTAAAATACTTATGGTATGATGAAGAATTTAAAGCAACATGGGAATCACTAAAGGAACCAATAGATAGAACATGGGCAAATAGAAAAGTATATAATAATATGGTGAGGACAAAGAAGTAATAATATACAAGAACTAGGAGGAAGGAACTAATCTACCTAAGGAAACATGAACCAAAGAGATTTTGAAGAGAGCTCTACAATGAAAACAAGTAGACATAGAAAAACATAATAATGAATCAATGGCTGAAATATTCAAAATATTTATATGAGTGTAAAAATAAACAAGATACACCCCCGTAATCATTGTTAATGAAGATATTTTCACAATTGAAGACATAACACAAGGGATTAAATAGCTAACAATGGGTAAAGCTCTAGACATAGATAATATGCAAGTGGAACATCTAAAATGGGGAGTAGATATCCTAGTACCTCACATCAAGAAATTCTCAAAGAGGTCATTTAAAATGTCTTCTTGATAGAGTGTACAATTATCCCATCCATACCCTTGTTAAGTTAAGATGTAAGTAATACCTCAAATTACTATAATATCATGGTCAATCCTCCTTTCATAAAGTTATTCAGGAGCATGATAAAGCATAGGATTAGCAATTGGATAGAAGAAAAATGAAAGAGACCAATGGATAAGTAGGCTGCAGAGCCAAACACTTGACTATAGGTCATTATGTCATGCCTAAACACCTAGTTGAAAAGTTTGGGATAAAAAAGAGGATGAATATTATTTATTTATAGACTTAAAAAAACATTTGACACAGTGTGAAAGAGTAAATTATAGATCATAATGGAGGGAGCTAGGCATCCTAGTGCACTATAGAGTAGTAGTTCATAGATTAGATGAGCAAGTCAATTCTAAAATCAAAATGTAGGTAAGGTTGTCTGAATGTTTCAGGAGTGATATAGGTGTCATGCAAAGTTGCCCTCTATCCCCAACTTTGGGTGGGCTATACAATGACAAACTAGAAGATTAGATAAATAATTTTGGAGGGGAAGGGGTCCACTTGACCAAATATGTGGTGAAACTCATTATTTATGTCGATGACCTAATTATAACCTAATTTAAATGGCAAAGACAATCCAAGATCTAAGAGAACACATTCAAGCCTTATAGTTCCTTTGTAAAGAAGTAGAGATGCAAGTGAACATCAATAAAACAAAAATTATGATCTTCATGAAAAGGAAGAAGTAACATCTCAAAATTTAGTTTTTAGGAAAGTCTTTAGAAGAGGTGTTCTAATATAAATATCTCAGCGTTGAGTTTCAAAACAAGATCAACTGGGACACATGCAAAACAAAAAAAATACAAGGAGATTGGAGAGTTCTCTGTGCATTGCAAAATAGGTTCAAGAATGTTGAGTTATGAGATTAAAAGACCACAAGGGTCATATTCAAGTTACTTGTTACACTAGTGGTGTTGTATGGTTGCAAGGTATGGGCTACTAAAATGACAAGTTTGATATTGAGATAAATAGAAAGGATCCAAAAGTGACTAATCATGAACAATTTCAAAATTAAGGTATTCATTCCCTATGAATTCATCCTTGCTGAAACATGAACTTTCCCATTAGAAGCAATCACTATGACTAAGTTACTGCATTACCTAAAAAACATAAAAACATGAGGACCGATAGGTGTCCCAAGGCCAAAAGAGATGAGGAGTTGCATAGATAGAATAATACATGGATGAAACAAAAATTCAAATGGATGACTAGATGAGAACTCAACCTAAATGAATGCCCAAACCTTAACAAAGACATAAAAAATGTGTGAATGGAAAGTTCATAACAATGATGTGGAGGATGAAAAAAAACATGAAACAACAACACTATGAGCATTATGAAAAAGTTTATATAGGGGCTAAAATTAAATGGAGGGAAAAGATACTCATTACTCAACTAAGGGTTGGCTCCCATAGGCTCATATGTGAAATAGGCAGATGGATGTCACCTAAGGAACAATGGGATAAGAGGGTTGTGTTTTATACAACACAGAGGTAGGCAACATGAATGAGCATTTCATCCTTGAATGTTTGAGGTATGTAGACATTTGATCCAAATATGTGAAAACATTAAGAGTTGGCTCCATGATAGAACTATTGAAGAAAACAAAATAAAAGGGTTGGGGGAGATATTAACTCAAATAAGTAAAAAGAGGACCAACCTTTTAAAGTACCTTGTTGTTTAACCCTAATTTGGATGTGGATATTACTTAGGTATATAGGGTTAAGGATATGGAAATGATAGGGCATAAGGGTGAATATTAAATATACAATAGACCAATTAAATATTAAACTCAGATGTACCATATGTTGAATTTATTAAATTGATATAAGATATAAATAGAAAGTACAATTATGCTAGATATAAAAAATAATACAAAGTGATGTACTTAGCTAGTTTTGATGTTAACACAGATCTAGATCTGGTATAAGAAGAAAGCAAGTAGGTAGACAGTTCTGAAACAATTGTCAAATTCTAAATTTGGTATCTCTAGCTCTCTAGATAGTTACGTCAATCTAAGATGGTTACATTGATGCTATTATCTGGGTTCACGCTAGTGTCTTATATAGAATATCAATTGAAATAAGATATAGCCACCTAGATGCTTCTAGGTTTGGATTATCCTTCCCTCTAATGCATTTAGACATGGGTCATGGACTATCGCTCTTGGTGAAATGATAAAACCCTAGCTTTTCATATTTAATGTGACCTTTAAGGAAAATAGGTTAATGGGAACATGGTGTTGAGTTGACCTACAATGACCCCACTATGAATGGGCACTAGCTACATATCTAATACTCTAGAAGAGGGCCTCAGACTCATATAGTTCTCCCCTGCATGTTGGCTTGTGTGTGAATCATGCAATGTGTGTAAAGTAAGTACAACAGTGACCTAGTTCGTAACTTGACAAATAAGACCTTATCAATGCTCCTTTCATAATTCAAACTTGTAGTTGGGTTGTTCCTTTGATAGAAATTATAATATTACATAATAGGAAAGATTTTGGTAACTTGAGTGCTTCTTGAATTTTTTGGTCTGGTTGATAAGTGAGGAATGAATGAGGGTTTATATTGTATTTATACCAATCCTATCAAGAGATAACTTGCATTAAAACACTCAATCCAACCATTGTAATACATTTCACTTGCAAATTAGATGACTTTAGGGCACTAGACACTTACATCAGGGAAGGATAATAATGTTGACATTATTGTCTATCCCAGATGTTATTATTCAGGGAGCATATATGTGATCATAACTTGTAGATGTGTAAGATAAGTACATTTTAAGCATTTTTAGAGATTTAGGATGTTTGTGTCAACAATATAAGGTTTGTCAGACTAAGAGATAGGCCAAAGGGCATAAGATAGAGCAGATCTAAGGCTTGCAGAATAAAAACATGTGTCAAACTAAGAGGAAAAACCAAGGTCTAAGTATGTCAAGTCTACAAGATTGATGTGCTACATAATCACAAAATATCCTATATAATTTCCCCCATTTAATCTAGTAATGAAATTACTAGTTTAAGGGAAAAGAATAAGTACCTAGGTGTGTATGTACACTTTGTCTTTACTTAAATTGAATTTGAGTGCTTCGTTGGAGTTGAATTTCAGTGCTTTGCTGGTGCCTGGCCTATAATCAATAGCATGTTACAATGCATATAATCTAGGTTAAAAATACTTGAAATTGATTGAAATTGAAATAACAAGGTTTAGGAGTACATATGTCTGTTGCTGTAAAATATTTATCATTTTAAGGCTTTAAAATTGAGATTAGGATAAATACAAATAAATATTTAAAGTGCATATCTCCAAGAAGGGGGAGAGAGAGAGAGAGATATTCCCCCAATTTTGGAGTAAAATCAAGTTGACACCTAGTAGTTGAGATTAACTCAACCGTGCAACCCAATGATACTTATAACATGGTGAGTTTGGACGATCAAGTCTAAACTAAAAACTTGACAAGATTGAGTGATTTAACCATCTCAACCATACCAAAAGGTGAACCAATTCCTGCATTAGATTGGTTCAATAAAAATCATAAAAGTCAATAGCGTATCAATATGTGTAATAGTTTTGGGATCTAAAATTGATTTAGACTTTAAAATATTAGGCACATGTTACATAGCATATGCACCTTAGATATTTCTCATATTGAAACTATGTATAATAATGGTATCATGTACAAAATATTGCCACAAATGTGAATCTGAATCATATAACTGTGTGCTTTGGCCAATTTAGATAACTATGTAAGTGTGGAGGACATGCTTCTAAAGCATGCCCCCACTATATACAGAGAAATCTGAAATTGATAAGTACCCATATAGATAACATATTTCCAAAACATGTCTCCATTATAAATTGAATATGTTAAATATTGATTAGGTGTGGAGAACATGCTTCCAAATCATGTCCCCACTAAATTTGTGAATCAATATAAGTACCATATTGAATGAATATGTAAAACATGCTTCCAAAGTATGCCCCTGTTGAATCTAAAAAATGAAAATGTGTGGAAGCTATTCCATATGACATGCCCCCACTAATCTTCAAACTGGTATAAGTATCGAATACTGATTAAATGTGGAGTACATGCTTCCAAAACATGCCCTCACTATAATCTGGAAATTGTGAATGTGTGGAAGCCATGTCCATATGACATGCCCCCACTGAATCTGATAATTATGCAAAGTGTGGAGACCATACTTCCTAAGCATGCCCCCACTAATATGTCCCTCCCTTTGAGATGAGGGAAAAATAGTACTTGGAAGTTACCTCGCCTTAAAAGGGTAAGACAATTGTAAATTTTGTGAATGTAAGCATGCAATATATAGGAGGAAACATGTCTAGGTAAATGTATCATTGAAGTGTATAGAACCAATGTGATCATATGTAGGCCTAAGTGCATGATAAATATCAAGGCAATGTCTAGATGGTAACGATACAATCTCAATAAGCAAACAAACACTAACACACAAGAGCACTCAAAATCAATTCAAAAAGCAATGGTCCAAAGAGACTATAAATAAGGGTCGTGTTCATATGCCACAAAATCAAATGGACATGACTGAGTCAAATGTCCATAAAGCAAGGAATGACATATTCAAATGTCCATACAAGCAATGACATTTTCAAATTCCCAAGAATAAGTAATGACATATTCAAATGTCCAAGAAAGTAAACATAGGCATAGGGGCCATATACAATGGAGCATATTCAAATACTTGGAAAATCAAGGCAATGGATGGGCAAAACACTCAAGGGAGTGTATAAAGGAAAATCATAAGCAACTAGCATAAACATGGCATAATGGACCATGGATCAAATGTGTTAGCAAAAAATGTCAAGTGCATAGCATATCAAGTACCATGTGCAAGATATAAGCATGGATAAGGCATGTATAAGTACATATGTAAGCTCAAACATGATAATGTAGAGTGATCGTCAAATCATATAACCTATGTGTATCAGGATTGTAGAAGATGGATGTCCCCAACATCCTGGTGACACGAGTAGATGGAAAGCCTAACACCCATCAATGTATCATGTATTTGTGTATGCATGTATATGTGTATGTAGGAGTAAATGATATGCTAGTCCTCAATATGAAACTAACACATATATGCCAAGGAGCCAATAGAACATGTAGGTGCCAAAAATGTTTTTAGATTTTTCTTAATGTTTTCTATTTTTTTTGGTATTTTTACAATTTTTGAAGGTGAGGAAAGATCATCCTATTATGTGATCCAATGAATGGTCATAGATATCTTCCCCCATTGTGAACCTTACAACCTTAAGTTGGATATTTTACATTGTTTTCATCATGATTGGATAGGTTTAAAAGGTACATAACATGTTCCTCCCCATGTTTTGCATGTGTAGAAGATGATGTAAAACCATCATTAGAAATATGTATTAATTTTACTTCATGAGAAAAGGAGATGCCTTGTTGATTTTGGTCAATTTTTTATTCCATTTGGTATAGCCAAAGAGTTCAAAGTATAAATGCATATGGAGATGTGGTAGGCATAACCCAAACCCGTGTTTGAATTACTTTAGGACCACAAGAAATTGGTATTGTTATGTTTCCTAAGGAGTCTTTCCAACCTCCTTTATTTTATAAGTTTGTTAGATCGAAGCCCATTTGTTACAAACACATTAAATTACAAGTAGTTTTTGCTTGTGTAGAATAAACATGGTTATGCCAAAAATAAGTGACACCCATGTATTATTTAATTATTAAATGTTGTTGGCATGGACACTTGTCATTTTATTCATTTTGAGATTCTTGAATAGGATATGGATATTGGATCGGTCCCATGTAAATTAATGTTTGTAAAATGGTCATATAGATATTAGGAACACCACATTTTTGTTCATAATATTCTTTAGGCGATTTATCTCCTTCCTTTATTTTAGGGATAAAATTTTGGTACTTGGAAGGAGAAATATTAAGTTTTGTTGGATGAGTAAGTATGAATGCAACATATTTATGTACATCCACATGTAAATGACTAAAGAACTCATATTGTTTATGTGATGTTCTTTCCTTGAATGGGGAAAGAAGGCCTCTACTAAATATAAATT
This sequence comes from Torreya grandis, assembly GCA_037957365.1. Taxonomy (NCBI): domain Eukaryota; kingdom Viridiplantae; phylum Streptophyta; class Pinopsida; order Cupressales; family Taxaceae; genus Torreya; species Torreya grandis. The sequence continues at coordinate 4,669,285 of JARHVA010000366.1, read as the reverse complement.
GCAGTTACAAATCTGAGAGTCTAAATGTTAGCTCATATGATGTACTTTTAAAATGAATAGTATAATCTTGAAGGGACTCATCATCACATTGTGTGAAATTGTGAAAATGTTCTAATGTAAGTTTTGGCACCTTATAAATATTGAAAGCTATGAAGAAAGCAACTTTCAAGTTTGAAAAAGTGGTTATGGAACAATTTAGTAAGCTATAGAACCAATTTTGAGCCTCGTCAAAAATGTTTGTATGGAACACCTTTAATAATAGTTTGTCATTATTTACTCATTAACCAAAATAATGTACATAATTTAGCCTGTGCTCAAGTGGATCCTTATGGTGCCCAAAGATATGTAAATGTGGTAATTCAAAACAGAGTGGATAAGGATATTCAAGTATACATTGTGCAAGAGGTTGATATTTGAATAAGGTAAGATGTGCATTTGCATTATGGAAAACCACTTGCATTTGAAGTATAGAAACCTATTTTTGAAGGTCCCCAATAGTGTTCATCATATACATAAGATAATCCATGGGAATGGTGGTGTTTTACATAGGCGTTATCATTGGTTCTAAACCACCACCTCTTCTAAATCTAAGCATACGAGTGTCATCATCCTCGTGAACAATAAGTGCAAGTTCGCAATCTTTAAATTTTGCATACTTTGGTAATGGTAATGGATATTTGAATTTTGGTATCCTTGGTGTATTATTTGAAGAGTTTCGAATGTCTTTATAAGTTGATTGATGTACCTATGGAAAAGATATAGCAATTAGAGCTTGGGAAGTATTGTTAAAGGCCCCTCTTTTGAGGTCGTAGGAATCTCCCTCAGTTGAGATACTTTGAGTAACATTGGTACATGTCTTTTATTTGGAACATTAATATTATTTTGCTCTATATATGTGAGATGTTTCTTTTTTATTGATAGATTAATATGACTTAGTAAGGATGTCACAATTTCTTGTCTACGCTTTTGAAAATGTTCAATATCAAATGAAAGCCAAAAAGGATCATCACCCTTAAAAAGGGGAATATTGTTTGCAATAGGATGGGTTTTGATCAATGAAATTGAAGGAACACCCTCTTTATTAATGATTTATAAATACTTCATGATTTCCTTATAAAGTTGATGGAAATTGTCATGATCAAATGAAAGTACATTATCTCCATGTCAAAAAAAAATTGGTCTATAAGGCAAGGTAAAATGCTTTGGATCCTCCTTGGGATGGATCACATCATGTCTTGAAAGCATGGGAGAATGGACTTGATAATAGGGATAGTAGCTACCACCATTCAAAGCTTTGATATTGTTTGCCTTAACGCTTGGAGGAACATAAGAGTAATGTATTTTGATCCCTACTTGGAGAGATTTTTTAAGGATTTCATAGTCATAATCATCAAATCAATCAATGTCACCCATGATGAAAGAGAAAAAAACATGAAGATTAGGACAAGACGGGCGATAAACATCTACAAGAGAATGCTTATAAAACAATGATGTTCAAAGGGTGGGTTCACCAAATGTTTAAGCCTAATTTATATGTGGATCCTACTTGGATAGATAGGGTTAAGGATATATAAATGATATGCCACAAGGGTAAAAATCAGATCTAGAGTAGGCTAGTTAAATGCTAAACTCATATATACCATATGCTAAATTTATCAAACTAAGATAAGATTTAAATAAAAGTACAACTATGCTAGATATATCAAATGATACAAGAGTGATGTGCTTATCTAGTTTTGATGTTAATGTAGATTTGCATCTAGTACAGGAAGAAAATAGGTAGTAGACAATTCTATAAAAAATGTCAGATTCTAGATCTAGTAGCTTTCACTCTTTGGATAGTTACATTAGCCTAGGATGGTTGCATTGACATTATTGTTTGATTTTGATGCTAGTGTCTTGTATACAATATCAACAAAAATAGGATGCAACCACCTGGATGCTTTTGGTTTTGGCTTCACCTTTGCTCTGGTGCATTCAAACCATAGTCATGGACTATCGCTCCTACTGAAATGACAAAACCATAGCTTTCCATCTTCAATGTGACCTTGGGGAAATAGGTTAGTGGCCACATGGTGTCGATTTAACCCATAATGACCTTGATGTCAAAGGGCACCACATACATAGCAAATACTTTAGAAGAGGGCCTCAGACTCATGTAGTTCTCCCCTACATGTTGGCTTGTATGTGAATCATGTAATGTGTGTACATAAAGTACAACAATGACCTAACTTGTAACTTGGCAAATAAGACCTTATGACTACTCCTTTAGTACTTCAGACTTGTAGCTGGGCTATTCCTTTGACTACTATCAGAATAGGGTAGAATAGGAAAGTGTTTTAACCTTTTAGGATTTAATGAATGCAAATCTTATGTTGTTAAAAAGCTGAGTATAGTAAATCAGGGTAGCAATATGCAATATATATAACCACTGATTTGTTACATAATTAACTTAATTTGACCTATCTAAAAATAGTAATAAATAATCAAAATAAGAAATTAACTGGAAAATGACTTAAATAGATGATCTAGAGGCTGAAAATAGAGGTAGAGTCTAGTTTGAGTCTCACAAATAGGATCCAAGTGTCGAAACCACTCTTGGATAGTAGTGTCATATGACACTAGTGTCCTTATTTTAGTGGCAGTGTCCTTTATACAAGAATGTCCCAAGTTTTTAGGTGCACCTATGTCTAGATTTTCAAGGTCTGTTCCTACATGCATGGGTTATGAAACCCAATAAATGCCCTATTTTTATTGATCTTATGAGCAAACCCCAATCCTCCATGTTATTAGGGCATCTAGTTGATACAAGCAAAAAGTGTGTTTATTAGTGGGTTAGGATGGACATACTCAACACCCCACCATGATGAGAATTTTCTACATACCAATACTCTAAAGAGGGATCAAGCCTGGTGTAGTTCTCCCCACCTAAGTAATGGTACAATTACAAGTGAAGCTAGTATGATAGTTGACTTGAGTGTTTTAAATGTGCTTGGGACTAGAAATCTAAGTAATCTGAGCTTAGGGATGTTGTATAGGTTTTTATACAGAAGTAGGGTAGAATAGGGATTGATAACCTTAATTATGCATAACTTATTATGAGTTTTCATATGTAATTTGCATCTGATTTCTATCTAGTGGATAAGGGGTTATGAGTCATGTATTTATATTGTTATGGTGCTTATGTGGGAGCTAAAATTGGTTTAGGCTGACCTTAGGAGGTCTAAGATTTGAAAAGATATCCATTCATCAAAAAAAGAGGGAAAGGATAGAACTCTAGGCACAAAGGGCCAACATGTAAAAATGAGGGTCTGGGATTGCTTTAGGGATGACTAGGGATGCTTATGGCTAGAATGAAGCTTAGATAAGTGTGAAAATAGGCTCTAGAATATGTCTAAGGCTGAGCTAGGGATAGGTGGTCTCAAGTAACACCTAAGTTTACTTTTAGGTGATTAAATGATTTCCTTAAAGAGTTGATGAAAATTGTCAAGATCAAATGAGAGTACTATTGGCCATTTTTTGGCCCACATATCAAAGTTTGCCTAAGTATGAAAAAGGGAGCTTTCAGGCAAGAAAATGGTAAGTCTTTGTGAAGACTTTGGGTTTTCTTCCAGTGACAACTTCGAGTTTCTAAAGGCACAGTGCAAATCGGGTTTCTAGAAGGGCTTAGCTTCTAAATGTTTGATAAGTAGAAGTAATTAGGGTTTACAAACCTTAATTACTCATAGATAGTGTATTTCAAGTTCTCTAAGGGGCACTACTTGATTACTTCATAACTTGTGAGCAGTCAGAAGCCCGAAATAAGTACAGCGGCTTGACAAACTTGATTTGGTCTTGAAAAATGGTGCTAACAGGTTCTTCAAGGGATGAGTATTTTTCAAAAAAATTTGAAGGTCACTTTCAAAATTTGAAGGGGATTTTTAGGGCAAAAGGGGCCAGTCAACTTTTCCAAAGGTACACTTTAACTTTTTTGAAGGGCTTTTTCTTCTCCAAGTAGACAGTTATAATTTTAATGAAGGGTATGCTACCCTTCGAAGGGACCATTTCAAAATCCCTGAAGGGTATCTTTCCCTTGGGGAGGATCATTCATGGGAGTTTGAAGGGACATGCAGAAAGCCCAAAGGGTCTCTTACCCTTTGGGAAAGTCCATTGTGAAAAGCCCAAAGAATAATTTTGAAGACAAACACGGACACAAAGTCCCAAGGAATTCCTTCAGATAAATTGTTTGAAGAAATTCCTTCGGGAGATTTGCTCGAAAGAAATAAGCCGAGAAGGAAGCCTGAGACCAAGTGTCCAAAGGAAATGATGGGCCAATAGACGTCAAAATTAGGATAAGTGACTAACCATTAGAAGTAATTGGGTTTGAAAAGCCCAAAGTTTTAAGGCTTGGGAAATGACAAAATGAGAAGACTTCAAGATGGACAAGACCAAAGTAAGTAGGCTTAGAGAACCCAAATTACTTTATATAGAGTAAATCAAGTTTCTCCAAGTACACTACTTAAAAGGCTTTATAAGTGAAGGATCTGAGAAAGTTTGAAGTTGGAGAGGCCAAAGAACTTGAATTACTCTACATAGAGTAAATCAAGATTTTCCAAGGGCTCAACTTAAGCTTGGTCCAACAACATAAGAATCATAATGTAATGAATGAAAGACCACCATGTAGCTTAATTGGAGCATAAAGGGCTAATCAATAAAGGACAAGTGGCACAAGGATGTTCAATAAACATAGGAGAGTCTGAGTGACTGGTAGTTAGAAGTTATGAAGGCTCTCATCCACCATGGTTCAATACCTGCAATTATCGTTTGATGCTTAAATGTGTCATGTTGAGAAGAAACATTCCAACTGCTCACAACATAAATTTTTAAATTCACTAAAGAAAGTCAAAAGGATGGGAGGGGATCGAGAAGATTATCGAGTGATCTTGAGTGGTGCATTTAGGGAGAACATGAAAGTGCAACGTCAGAGTTCTCACCATTAGTGACTTCTTCTCTCTTCCCCCTTTTCTATATATATAGAGGCCTTGGAGCTAAGCAAATGATCCCTAGATTGGCAATATTATTACTCTATAGGAATCGCTTTGTAAAAGACTCTTTTGAAGCAATACAAGGAAGACTTTTCTGTTTCAAGTTAAAATAAGTGTACACATTTGGTTTCATTTTGTAGAATGTATGATTATTCATCACCTATAATTTCTTCTAGTACCTTGATTTTAATCCTCTCACTTTTGTGTAGGATTACGTGAAGTGTCTGTGTGTCACACTCCTTTGAAGTGTTGCCATTTCATAGTGTCTCTCTTAAACCTATTTTTTTATCCTTCAAAGTGTAAGGCTTCTCTTCTACCTCCACACAAAAGCTCCATGCCTATGGCCTTGAGACAGAACCAAAATAACATGTGTCTTGTTTGGATTCATCAGTAGTTGGCTCTTTTTCCAGAAAAAGTGGATAACTTCATTTGGTGCATCACCTTCCTTAGCTTATATTTCTTTTCAGTCATCTTCTTACCCCTTTTCCTTAGTAGATAGTAGATGTTAGTGTGAGATCAAGAGCTGAAGTGAAGCACCTGAGGAACTAGCTTGATAAAAAACCTAGAGGTTCAACTTCACCATACAATACCCACATCCTGAGGTTGTCCCCGTGCTTATAGCTAGAAGTGAGGGACCCTAAAGAACTCTCTCACAAGGGTGAAATTCCAAGCAATAATAGTTCTGGCATGCTCAATGGGACAACTACCATTTCATTTTCATTTTCACGAAAGATTGGTCAAATTTGATGTTGTTTTGATCCTTTCACAGTAGTGGTAGCATTCATCCTTCAGCATCGAGTGACTCCAAAGAATACCCAGCTATCTGGTGGTAGAGTAGTAGATGTCTTTCATGCCAAAGGTGACTACAAGATTGACTTCTATAGGTATTCCTTTTGAGTTTGTTGAATTATCTTTAAACTTAGCAAGAAGGTTAAGGTTCGCCCATACTTACCATTACGTAATAAGCTATCTTCCTAAACCAGTCATAAAGTGTACCTATGAAAGAAGGTCTTTATTAGCCCCTCTTGTTGCTATGATTCCCCAAAGAGATTTTATGGGATTCAACATCCAAATCCCTTTGAACTTACCATAGTATGATCCTATGCTAGTAGCATCCCTTAAAAATATTCCTTATTACATAGGAGACCAAGTTGTAACTCTTACTGAGCACATAACGAACATAGCCAACTTTTGCAACATTCACAATATCACAGTGGAGGACATGGTTGTTAGGATATTGGTTGTATCTTTCAAATGAAAGACATTGGATTGGTATAGGGGCCTAGATCATAATTCTATCCATTCATGGGATGAGCTAGGAATAACCTTATGTAAAAGGTTTGCAGATAAGAGTGATCATTTGTTACTTGTAGAATAACTTACCATAATCAAGGGAGCTCCTCATGAAGTCATGCAAGACTTCAATACGAGACTTAAGAAGGCATGGGATAGAATTCTAGCAGCTATTAGACCATCTTCAAACTTTGTTTTCTTGTATTACTTGAAGGCTCTTAACAATGACATAGCTGTAATGATTCAGTCTACGGGAGGAGACATATTACCAAATGCATACGAAGTGGCCATTAAGGCAAAAAATTACCTAGTTCAGGCTAGCAAGCATACTCCTAGACCCCCAATGCCTCTTTTTCTAGAAATTAGACCACTTCTTGTAGTCATTCTTCTACTTGATGTTATACTTTTAATGCCAATAATTGTTGTCGTACCTTCACCTAAGCAAGATAAGGCCTCTACTAGTGGATCCAATGACTCCCAAGAGTAAAATAATTACTTGGAATTGAAAACCATGCTCCAAAGCTTGGGGAATGATGTGGTCAATGTCAAGAGGCAGCAGGCTTACAACAAGTCTTATCAAGCTCCATATCAGCCTCAATAATAGCGTTATCAAGCTAATAGGCCAACCTAAAAAGGATGTTTCCAAGGACAAGGGCAACCTAACTATGCTAGGTAGCATAGTTATAATCCAAACACTATAGGCCTTTCCAACTCCTTGGTCCCAATTTAGAACAACGTGGCTCAAAAGGCTAAAGGGACAATGCATTGGAATCAATCTTTTGGATAATCCATTGTCCCAACTAATGGCTCTAACCAAGCATTTAATGATAAATGGCAGGAGGCTTATGGATATAACCAGGGTCTTATAGCTGAAAGCATAGAGGTGCCCACACTGACAAAGCAAGATCAACCTCCATAAAAACAAGGCTCAGATCGGGGGTCAAACCATCTGGAAGCCTCAATGGTCATCAGTGAAAAAGAGGAGTGATATGCATCCAATCAACAGGCTACTCCCAGTTTGGACCACACCCTAGTCTCATCAAATACAAGGTTTAAGAGAAGTAATATGGGTGAGAATCAAGAAGCTTTCAAAGAACCTCTTATCACCACTCTTTCACTGATAAAGCCAATAATAATTACTCCCAAAACCTAGGCAAAGGCTGGGGGTACATCAATCAACATTGTGGAGTAAATGAAGAAATCCAACATGAGCATACCAATGTGGGACATGCTTTCCATGCCAAGCCAAGTAGACATTCTTCATGAAGGTTTGTCCAAGATGAATGTTTTCACAACTGCCAGAAAGCAACCAAGCAAGGAAGCTAAAGTTTTCACCAATGCAACCAAGACTCCTTTAGAAGAAAGATCAAGTAGTGTGACTAAGCCCCCGCATTTTACATCTCATTAATCATAGATGACTCCTTGGTCGATAACTACTTGTTGGATAGTAGGAGCTAGCACCTCAGTCATGCTAAAGTTATTAGTAACCAATTGTACCTCAAGTATGAGCCACACACCAAGGGAATCCTACAACTTGATGGTTCTTCCACAAATCCATCAGGTATCATCAGGAATTTGAGCCTAACCTTGCATGCTTGTCCTAACATGGTTGTGGGGCAAGACATATTGATCCTAGATGTTACTCCTCACTTTACATTATGTCTTTCCAGAGAGTTCATAGCCAAGATTGGGGGTTATCTTACAGCAGATTAGTCTTACATGGCATTCAAAACAAGGTATGAGACTAAGGTCTCGATCAAGGCCGAACCCATGGCACAATTCCACATTGAACTCCATCATCCAAATAATGTAAATCTCAATTGTATTATCCTTGATAAGGATGAGTTTACAATTGGCCAAGAGTTGAACATTCATCCTAAAGAAGTTCCAGACTTGTTCTTGGATGAGCTATGGGGAGTGTTGACGACTGGAGATTGCACCCGATTGGTAGGAAAATAGGTTCCCTGCCATCTCCCTGCAACATGGAAACTCCTCTCTCACCTGTGGGACGGCGAAGCAGGAGAGGAGAGTCTCTAGGTATGGGCTAGTTCCCTCTGATGTATCTTGTTTGTTTCAGGCAGTGCAAAATATAGATATATAGATATATTGGGGGGGATGAAAAGGGAGAAGAAAATTCATGAAAACAAACAGCCTACTCTAAAGAGGTGATACACCAAAAATGAAATGACCTTCCCACCTCCACACTTAAGATCAAACAAAACATACATACACTAAGACTTGGCAGAAAGACCAGGCTGCTGGAAATGACAGGGAGGTTCTTATGAAAAGCACATGAAACAGGGACTCACCAAGTTGCTGAGAAATACACACTGTAAGTGACCTCTCCTGTTCTATACCTCCAAAACAGAACTATACTTTTGGCAGCAGCAGACAATGGCGCTTTGTAGATGACTGGTTTGCTGGTGTTGGACATGTGAGAGCATCAAGAAACAATGACTGGACACAGACCAACATTCAAGGCATACACAAAAAAATCCATCCAAGAAAGAGGTAAAACTGTCTTTTATTGATTCAGGTGGAAAATTTTTAGAGCTATGCTCTTTACAAAATTAGAGAAGATTCTTCAAAAATGACCAAGTCTGCATATTTATATGGGAAGAGCCAAGAGAAGTCTCATTGGCCTTTTGTTTGCAAGTGGCAGCTTTAGTCTTCATTGGGAAGAGAGAAAACACTGTAGATGACATCATAAGTCTATTGGGAGTGTGCTTATTGCCTCGTTTTGCATGTTGGTTTGCTCCTCTACCCGCTGGGCGGGCCTTTTTCTGTGTCTTGCAGGGCTTTTTTGCCACTTGATGTTGTGAGCGGTAAATTTGCCGCCCAATGTCATGGATTGCATGCGGCAATTTTGCCGACATCGATCGATTGGCTATCGAGCATGGCAATTTTGCCGACGTCGATCGAGTAGTCTACCGAGCGTGGCAATTTGGCTGACATCGGCCGAGTTCATGACCTTTTCCTCCACTCGTGTTGTGAGTGGCAATTTTGCCGCTGACTGCATCTGTTTACGGTCTCTTTTTACCTGCTGGTGTTGTGGGTGGCAATTTTGCTGCCGATTGCATTGTTCTTGTAAACATCTGCCCTTCTTTTGCTTTAGTGTTAAATGCCCCAACTTTTTCCACTCCCTTTTTGTGAAAGTTTGAAGACCCTGCCTTATGCTACCGTGAACGCCAACGAACGAGGCCGATGAGCCAATGCTTTGAAATGGAGCTGTTGAACCCTGAAGGTGGACCTTATAACTTGAAATTAACTGGCCATGCAAAGCAAGTGCAGAAGGTGATCGAGATTTCACTTGAGGGGCAAAATTGGGTCAATAAATTGGCGACTCATAGGGGAAGAGTGCCTGCTATGCTTAGGACCCAACTGCTTTTGAATATCCATTGGGTGCGGAGTCGGATGGTGACTTTGAAGAGAGTTCACAACAGCTTTGAAGATTCCAGAATCAAAAATATATAATTTACCCCCAAACGAAGGGAAACACACAAGGCTAAAAACAACTACTTGTGCAACTGCACTCAGGGAAAACAGGAAAAACAACTAAAAGCAAACTATTATATACAGCTAACCAAGAAAATTTGATTCCCTCCTGGATCGAAAGGAAAGTTTCTCAAGTCCCCTTCTTGGCGAGAAGACTTATCGTGGTAGGCAAGTAGCTGGAAGAGAATGAGATTTGGTGACTTGCTCCTCCTGCCTGTCACCTGAGTTGGCTGGAAACTGAGGGGATCAAAATCCAACATGCCTCCGATATATATGTATTTTGATTATCCTTAGAGGCCTGTTAAATGCTGCTCCCTGATATTGGTGCTCCTCACCAAGAAATCAATGGCTACCGGCTCATCACCGTAAGCCTTCTAATTTACACATTCCTTTTGCAATGTATCATGGTCTGATTTGTTTCCTTCTGCTTCATTGCAAGCTCTGTCAGACTTGTCTTCTGCTTCCTCTTGGCCTTCTTGAAAAAGGGCAAATGTGGTGATGTCTAAAAGGGACTCACAAAATGATTGCTCATCCCACAAGACTTCACTTTTTTGTTTAAAGCTTAGTTCTTCAAGGCATTCTTCCAAGAAGACAGACCTCTCCTTTTCCTCTTTGCTGATCAGGATTTCTAGATTTTCAAAAATATTCTCCTAATCCTCCTCTAACTCAAATTCTTCAATATAGTCATCCTCATCAATACAGCAAGGAAGTTCATCAAACTGTGGGGAAGAGAGCCTACTATGCATTTGTTCCTCCTCGAATTGCTGGAACATCCACATATATGTAAGCCCTGCATCTTCTCCACTGCTGATCAGGTCTTCACAAGGAGCATCAATGATGATTTCTTCTTCGTTGTCGCTCATGAAAACCTCCTGAAGGACTGTAGATTGGATCTTTTGTTCCTCCTTTACCTCTTACAAAATAGGTTCTTCCTTGAGAAGGGGTGAAGTGGAGAAAGCATGTGGAAGAGAAAACAGTCCTTGAGCTAGAATCAAATGATTCTCCTCTCTCCACTTGATCAACACTTCATCAATATCAGGCACGGCCTAATAACTCTATTGGAAATGTGTAGGTGAGGTGTGTTCAGGCATGGAATATGCTGTTTGGCCTGAACCGTCCACCACACATTGGCTGAGGAAATTCTCTTTGGACTCCAACTCTGCAATTCTCCTACTTAGATCTTCTTGGAAAAGCTTTTCCTGGAGGTTGCCAACATCATCATAGGCAAGGGCAACTTTAGCTTCTTCAAGGTTCTGAGAAAAACCTTGCTTTTCTTTTTTCTCTTTGTCGCCCCATGATTCCACTGTCTTCCCCCAATTCAGGATCTCTAAATTAAAATTTTGCTCCTGTGAACAGGGAGCAACTTTGTTTTCCACGAGGTCCTGAGGCTCCTCCTCAAGGTCTAGAAATTTTATCTCTTTTTCAAGAAGCAACTTTATCCTAGCCTCTAAGTCTTCAATTTGTCTGGCTAGGTTTTCCTGAAAGAGTCTTTTTTGGAGGTGGCCAGCATGATCCTCTTCAAAGCTCTGAGCTGGTCCTTGGCATTCCTTCCTCCAACTCAAAATTTGTACATCATGTTGGAGAACTTGCGGAGCCTGAGGAATGCAAGGAAAACACTGTTGGTGCATTGGAGGAGTCTTTAGAAGAGAGACGTGCTGGCTAATGGTATTATTCTCAATGGAAGATTCTTGATCTAAGGAGTTGAAAAGATTGATCTCCATGGGAAGTTGTTTTGATACCCTCTGGTGTTAGAAGGCCAGGCGCACGGGATTGGGAATAGCTATATTTGATGAGTTGGAGTGAGCAAGTGCAATTTGATAAAATAGATTTGGTGCAAAAGAGGAGGCTTTATTCAGGGTAGGAGGGAGTGTGCAAGGCTAGCTGCCTTAAAAAGATGGATTTCTCCATTTTGGCGCCTCTTCTTTCATGGACTGCAAGGCCTGTGTTTGCCTAAAAAAGCACTCCTCTTTATACATCAACTTTTGTTGATATTTGTACTGCTCTTCTAGCCTGTCGATTTCCATTGTCTGCCTCTCAAATTCGAGCCTCACCCCCCTTATAGTTGCAGGGCAACTAGGAGAGCCACTTGAGGGGATTGCATAAATATCTGAAGTCTGATCACACTCACATGAAGGAAAACAAGACCCATGATTTTGTGCAAAAGAAGTATACATACAAAAAATAGATGATTTCTGATGGCACCAGACTGCTTAACCAGCGAATTTACTCAGAGTCGCCAGATGCTAAAGAAACTTGATTTGCTGTAACAGGACCAGCATCAATCCTAAAACCTTACTGCATTAAAAAACTAGTAAAAAACATAGTCCCACCAGGTGTGCCAAAACTATTGACGACTGGAGATTGCACCCAGTTGGCAGGAAAATAGGTTCCCTGCCATTTCCCCGCAACATGGAAACTCCTCTCTCGCCTGTGGGATGGTGAAGCAGGAGAGGAGAGTCTCTAGGTATGGGCTAGTTCCCTCTGATGTATCTTGTTTGTTTTAGGCAGTGCAAAATATAGATATCTAGATATACTGGGGGGGATCAAAAGGGAGAAGAAAATGCATGAAAACAAACAGCCTACTCTAAAGAGGTGATACACCAAAAATGAAATGACCTTCCCACCTCCACACTCAGGATCAAACAAAACATACATACACTGAGACTTGGCAGAAAGACTAGGCTGCTGGAAATGACAGGGAGGTGCTTATGGAAAGCACATGAAATAGGAAATCACCAAGGTGCTGAGAAATACACACTGTAAGTGACCTCTCTTGTTCTATACCTCCAAAACAGAACTCTACTCCTAGCAGCAGCAGACAATGGCGCTTTGTAGATGACTGGTTTGCTAGTGCTGGACCTGTGAGAGCATCAAGAAATAATGACTGGACACAGACCAACATTCAAGGCATACACAAAAAAATCCATCCAAGAAAGAGGTAAAACTATCTTTTATTGATTCAGGTTGAAAATTTGCAGAGCTGTGCTCTTTACAAAATTGGAGAAGATTCTTCAAAAATGACCAAGTCTACGTATTTATATGGGAAGAGCCAAGAGAAGTCTCATTGGCCTTTTGTTTGCAAGTGGCAGCTTTAGTCTTCATTGGAAAGAGAGAAAACACTGTAGATGACATCATAAGTCTACTAGGACTGTGCTTTTTGCCTCGTTTTGTGTGTTGGTTTGCTCCTCTACCCGCTGGGTGGGCCTTTTTCTGTGTCTTGCAGGGCTTTTTTGCCGCTTGATGTTGTGAGCGGTAAATTTGCCGCCCAATGTCATGGATTGCATGCAGCAATTTTGTTGATGTCGACTGATTGGTTGCCGAGCACAGCAATTTTGTTGACGTCAGTCGAGTTCTTACCCTTTTCCTCTGCTTGTGTTGTGAGCGGCAATTTTCCAGCTGACTGTATCTGTTTGCGGTCTCTTTTTACCCGTCGGTGTTGTGGGCGGCAATTTTGCCACCGGCTGCATTGTTCTTGTAAACATCTACCCTTCTTTTGCTTTAGTGTTAAATGCCTCAGCTTTTTCCACTCCCCTTTTGTGAACATTTGAAGACTCTGCCTTATGCTACCGTGAATGCCAACGAACGAGGCCGATGAGCCAATGCTTTGAAACGGAGCTGTTGAACCCTGAAGGTAGACCTTGCAACCCGAAATTAACTGGCCATGCAAAGCAAGTGAAGAAGGTGGTCGAGATTTCACCTGAGGGGCAAAATTGGGTCAACAGGGAGATAACCAATGTTTTAACCCTTTAGAAGGTGTTGAGGAAAGAGACAAGGGTGTCTATCTGCTACATGAAGAGAATCAACCCACGCCTTCCCTCATTAGACCTAAAGAAGACCCCAATGATTTATGGAAGTTGTTATTTGATGGCTCAAGGAGCAAAAATTGTGTAGGTGATGGGGCAATGTTGGTTTCCCCTTCAGGTAATAAGCTTTTCTCTTTCTAGAGGTTTCATTTTAGTTGTTAAAATTCAACAAAATATGAAAGCTTGATATGTGGCCTTTAATGGGCTAATAAAAGAAGAATAAAACTATTGCAAGTTTATGGGAACATTGAACTCATAGTAAACCAAGTTAGATTCCTAAACGTTACAAAGAATTCCTTGATGAGGTTATACAAAAATCTAGTGTAGGACCTAATTGAATATTTGGAGGCCTTTGACATTCAAGCTATCTCAAGAAATTCGAACCATCAAGCTGACAAGCTGGCAGTCATAGGAGCTCAGTTTGACATTCCAAATGAGCTGAAAGAAGCTAAGGTTCAACCACATGTCAAGGTGGTGGTGAGGCCATCAATACTATATAACGAAGCTCAATGGCAGGTTTTTGAAAGTGACAAGTAAATCTCTTGATTCTTATAGTAGGAAGTTGAGTTCTCCTCCTCTAATCAAGCTAAATTACAACATCAATATAAGGTTCATATTGTTCAACTAAACTCAAACAAACTTCCTAAGGGGTTGGTTACACTTCAAGGCCTTTTTCATGAAGGAGACCATATGAGAAAAGAAAAGGCAGTAATATCAACTGATGAAAAAAACTATGAGAGAGTCCTCATCTTCAAGGACAAGCTTCTCAAGATTGGAAAGGTAAGTAGCAAGGCTGAGAGGCATGTTTTCATAGCACTTTTCCAATAGTATGCAGACATTTTTGCTTGGAAGTATAGTGACCTAAAGGGTTTTGATCTTGAGTTAGCTTAGCATACCATAGAGTTGGAGGCCAATGCCAAGCATGTGAGGCAAAAGCAAAGGCCTATTAACTCTAAGGTTAAAGCGTTGACGAGGATGCAGCTAACCAAGTTGATCGAGTCTAGGATCATCTTTTTCATCAAGAACTCATCATGGGTAGCCAACTTGGTGCCTGTAAGAAAAAAGAGTGGTGAGATTAGGCTTTGTGTAGACTTCAGAGATTTGAACAAAGTCTCCTTGAAATATCACTACCCTCTATCATCCATGGAACAACTTCTTTAAGTAGTTGTAAGGTTAGAATGCTTCTCTCTGTTGGATGGATATTCTAGCTACAACCAAGATTGGGTGAAAGATGAAGACAGGTATAAGACTGCCTTCACTACCAAATGGGGCATGTATGCTTATTAGGAAATGCCTTTTAGCTTATCAAATACTGGTGTAACTTTTCAAAGAGCCATGGACATGGATTTCCAAGGGATGCTAAAACAAATGGTGTTGGTTTTCTTGGATGACATCATGATTTTCTTCAAGAATGCCAGCGAGCATATGAACCACCTGAGGCTAATTTTTGAAAGGTGCAAAGAGTATGGGATTTCATTGAATCCCATGAAATGCATGTTTGATTTGCATGAAGGTAAGCTATTGGGCCACATCATCTCAAAGGAGGGGTTATCTATTGATCCTAAGAGAATAAGTGCCATTTTGGCTTTATCCCTACCTAAGCATAAAAAGGGAATCCAAAGTTTTCTTGGAAAGATAAACTTTGTGAGAATATTTATCCCCAATTTTATAAGTTTGGTCAAACCCATCATCGTTATGTTGAAAAAGAACCAAGTGTTCAACTGATCAAATGAAGGCAAGTCAGCATTTGAGGTTATCAAACAAGCCATCACTCAAGTACCCACACTTATGAATCATGATTTCTTAAGGGATTTTATATTGTATGCTTTTTCCAACATCGATGATATATCAACTATGCTGATGCAAAGAAATTGTGAAGGACTTGAGCAACCATTAACATTTTTTAGTCAGGGGCTTGAAGAGTATGAGGTGAGGTATACCTTTGCAGAAAATCAAGTCCTTAAAGCAGCAAGGAGGCTCAAGAAGTTTAGACCAAAGCTATCCAATAGAAAAATACACCTTATGGTGTCTCATCCTAGGGTAAGAGACTTCCTTCTTAACAAGGATTTGAGCAAAAAAGGGGCTGGTTGGATAACTAAAGTCATGGAGTGTGACATGGAGATAAAGGTCACTAAGCTAGTAAGAGGTAAAGGCTTATGTGAGAATATGGTTGATGAACTTCATGAAGACAAAGAGGTCATCTTGATAACACAAGATAACCTATAAGCAGATGCACCTCCACATCACACTAGTTGGCTCCATGATATGATGTTTTTTTTGCTAATGGGTGAGTGCCTTCAAAGTATGGACAAAGTAAAAAGAAGGTATTTCAGACTTCAATTGATACCTTGTGCTTTATTTGATGGGGTTTTTTCAGAAGAGACCTCAATGGAGTGCTCCTAAAGTGCGTAGATGATGATCAAATAGACAAGATTTTGGGGCATTTCCATGATGGGCCTACAAGAGGTCATTTTGCTTTAAGAACTACTGCAATAAAGATCATGAGGGCTGGTTACTACTGGCCCAGCCTCTTCAAGGATGCTTATGCATGGGTGAGGAGGTGTCATGAATGTGCTCTTTTCATAGGTAAACAAAGGTTAGCAATTTTCCCTCTCAACTTGATTTAAGTGGAGCAACCATTCATGCAGTGGGGTTTGGATTTTGTTGGTATGATCAACCCCCCATCAAGTGCAGGGCATAAATGGGTGCTTACTACAATTGATTACTTCACTAGGTGGGTGGAAGTTATTGCATTAAAAGAAACCAATGAAAGTGCAGTCTTAGATTTCTATGACAACATTGTGACCAAGTTTGTTGTTCTATCCACTATCATATCTGATAATGCATTGGATTTCCTTGGTTTAAAAATAAGTGAATGGGCTCTCAAAACGGGCATCTACCTCAACACTTACTCAAATTATTATCCTCAAGGAAATGGACTTGTTGATTCCACAAATAAAAATTTGTTAAGGATTATCAAGAGAACCATGGAGGAGAATCAAAGGATGTGGCACACCAAATTGAAGATAGCCTTGTGGGCTAACCGAGTAACTCCTAAAACTATTGTTGGCAATTCTTCATATGTTCTAGTATATGGAAGGGAGTCCAAGTTACCCATTTCCCTTGAACTACCTACATTATAGCTAGCCCATCATTTGGAGCTGCTGGAAGATGAACCCATGAATGTGAGATTGGTAGAAGTCAAAATGCTCGAGGAGATAAGGGACCTTGCAATGCAGACGTTGGAGGCACATCAAGCTCAGGTTAAAAAGTCTTTTGACAAGAGAGTTATAGTGAGGACTTTTAAGGAAGGAGACTTGGTTCTCAAATAGGACTCAGAAAAGGCCAAACCAGGCAACCATACCAAGTTTGATAGCTTGTGGAGTGGCCCTTATTTGATCCACAGATGAAAACAACATAACACTTTTCAGCTCATCCAACTGGATGGGGAGGAATTACCCATGCCAATCAATGGGATTCATCTAAAGCTATGTTATTAAAAGAGTTTGTAGCCATTGTATGTTATTGTACATTTTGTATAGCTTTTTATGTTTTTCCTTAAGTGCCTTGTGCACATCGATTCAATTGAGTTTCCCTTCCCTAAGTACCTTGGGCACAGTTTATTTCATTTTAATTGTTCTTGTTGCTTCAAGGGAGATTTCCAGATAAAGCCAACTTTGTACAAAAGTAGTGACTCCATGCCCAATGGATTGAACAAAGCAAATAAGTTGGGTTATCAAGCATAGCAGGCATGCTTCACTGTGAATCACCAAAAATGTTGGCCATTTTTTGGCTCACATATCAAAGTTTGCCTAAGTATGAAAAAGGGAGCTTTCAGGCAAGAAAATGGTAAGTCTTTGGGAGGACTTCAGGTTTTCTAGCAGTGACAACTTTGGGCTTCTCAAGGCACAGTGCAAATCAGGTTTCCAGCAGTGCTTAGCTTCTAAATGTTTTATAAGTAGAAGTAATTCAGGTTTACAAACCCGAATACTCATAGATAGTGTTTTTTGGGTTCTCTAAGGGGAACTACTTGATTACTTCATAAGTTGTGAGCAGTCAGAAGCCTGAAATAAGTAAAGGGGCTTGACAACCCTGATTTGTTCTTGAAAAATAGTGCTTCTCAAGTTCTTCTAGGGATGAGTCTTTTTCAAAATATATGAAGGGCACATTCAAAATCCAAAGGGTATTTTTAGGGCAAAAGGGACTAGTCAACTTTTTTGAAGGTACACTTCAACTTTTTTGAAGGGCTTTTTCTTCTCCAAGAGGACACTTGTAATTCTCCCAAAGGGTATGTTACCCTTTCGAGGGACCATTGAAAAATTCTCAAAGGGTATCTTTCCCTTCAGGAGGATCATTCAAGGGAGTCCAAAGAGACATGCAGAAAGCTTAAACGACCTCTTGCCCTTCGAAAAAGTCCATTATGAAAAGCTCGAAGGGTAATTTCAAAGATAGACATGGACAAATTTTTTGAAGGAATACCTTCAGATAAATTATTTGAATAAATTCCTTTAAGAGATTTGCCCAAAAGAAATAAGCTGAGAAGGAACCCTGAGACCAAGTGTCCAAAGGAAATGATGGGATAATGGATGTCAAAATAAGGATAAATGACTATCCATTGGAAGTAATCAAGTTTGAAAAGCCCAAAGTCTTAAGGCTTGAGAAATTGCAAAATGAGAAGACTTCAAGATGGACAAGCCCAAAGTAAGTAGGCTTAGAGAACCCGAATTACTATACATAGAGTAAATTGGGTTTTTCCAAGTACTCTACTTAAAAGGCTTTATGAGTGAAGGATCTAGGAAAATCCAAAGTTGCAGAGGCCAAAGAACCTCTGAATAGAGTAAATCAAGATTCTCCAAGGGCTCGACTTAAGCTTGGTCTAGTAATGCGAGAATCATGATACAATGAATGAAAGGCCACCACATAGCTTACCTAGAGCAGAAAGGGCTAATTAGTAAAGGACGATTGGCATAAGGATGTTCAATAAACATGCGAGAGTCTGAGCAGCTAGTAGTTAAAAGTTATGAAGACTCTCATCCACCATGGTTCACTATCTATAATCATCGTTTGATGCTTAAATGCATCATGTTGAGAAGAAACATTCCAGTTGCTCACAACATGACTTTTCAGATGTGCCAAAGAAAGTCAAAAGGATGGGAAGGGCTCGAGAGGATTGTTAGGTGATCCTGAGTGGTGCATTTAGGGAAAACAAGAAAGTGTAACATCAGAGTTCCCACCATCAGTGACTTCTTCTCGCTTCCCCTTATCTCTTCCCCCCTTTTCTATAATATAAAGGCCTTGGAGCCAAGCAAATGATCCTCGAATTGGCAATAGGATTACTCTGTAGGAATCACTTTGTAAAAAACTCTTTTGAAGAAATACAAGGAAGACTTTTTTGTTTTTGGTTAAAATAAGTGTACACATTTGGTTTCATTTTGTAGAATGTATGATTGTTATTCATCACTTGCAATTTCTTCTAGCACCTTGCTTTTAGTCCTCTTAGTTTTGTGTAGGATTATGTGAAGTGTCTGTATGTTGAGCTATTTTGAAGTGTTACCAATTCATAGTGTCTCCCTTAGACCTATTTTGTTATCCTTCAAAGTGTAAAGCTTCTCTCCAACCTCCACACAAAATCTCCGTGCTTATGGCCTTGAGACAGAACCAGAATAGTTTGTGGCCTATTTGGATTCATAAGTAGTTGGCTCTTTTCCCAAACCAAGTGGATCACTTCTTTTGGTGCATCACCTCCCTTAGCTTAGATTTTCTTTTCAGTCATCCTCCTACCCCTTTTCATTAGTAGACAGTAGATATTAGTGTGGGATCAAGAGCTGAAGTGAAGCACCTGAGGAACTAGCCTCATAAAAAACCTAGAGGTTCAACCTCACCATAGGATACCCACATCCTGAGGATGTCCCCATGCTTATAGTTAGAAGTGAGGGACCCTGAAGAACTCTCTCACAAGGGTGCAATTATAAGATATAACAAGTACCTTATCTCCATGTGAAAACAATTTTGGTCTCAAAGGCAAGGGAAAATGATTTGGATCCTCCTTGGGATGGATCACATCATGTCTTGAAAGGATGGGAGCATGGACCTAATAATAAGGATAGTAGCTACCACCATTCAAAGCTTTGATATTATTTGCTTAACACTTGGAGAAATGTAAGAGTAATGGATTTTGATCCATACTTGGAGATATTGTTGAAGAGTTTCATAGTCATAATCATCAAATCAATAATCATCATCCATGATGAAAGAGAAAAAGAACATGAAGATTAGGACAAGGCAGGAGATAAACATCTACAAGAGAATGCTTATACAATAACGATGTTCAAAGGGCGAGTTCACCAAATGTTTAACTCTAATTTATATATGGATCCTTCTTGGGTAGATAAGGTTAAGGATATATTAATGATATGGCACAATGGTAAATATTAGATCTAGAGTAGGTTAGTTAAATGCTAAACTCAAATATACCATATGCTAAATTTATTAAACTAAGATAAGCTATAAATAAAAAGTACAACTATGTTATATATATTAAGTTATACAAGAGTGATGTACTTATCTAGTTCTGATGTTAATGTAGATCTAGATCTAGTACAGAAAGAAAGCAGGTAGCAGACAATTTTATAACAATTGTCATATTCTAGATATATTATCTTTCGCTCTCTGAATAGTTACATTAGCCTGGGATGGTTGCATTGACATTATTGTTTAGGTTTGATGCGAGTGTCTTATATAGAATATCAACTAAAATAGGATGCAACCACTTGGATGCTTTTGGTTTTGGCTTCACCCTCGCTCTGGTGTATTCAAATCATAGTCATGGACTGTCACTCTTAGTGAAATGACAAAACCCTAGCTTTCCATCTTCAATGTGACCTTGGGGAAATAGGTTAGTGGGTACATGGTGTTAAGTTAACTGATAATGACCCTGCTATCAAAGGGCACTACATACATAGCCAATATTCTACAAGAGGGCCTCAAACTCATGTAGTTCTCCCCTACATGTTGGCTTGTATGTGAATCATGCAATGTGTGTAAATAAAGTCCAATAATGACCTGACTTGTAACTTGGCAAATAAGACCTTATGACTAATCCTTTAGTACTTTAGACTTGTAGTTGGGCTATTCCATTGATTGCTATCAGAATAGGGTAGAATAGGAAAGTGTTTTAACCTTTTAGGACTTAATGAATGCAAATCTTATGTTTTTAAAAAGGTGAGTATAGTGAATTAGGATAGAAATATGCAATAAATATAACCACTAGTTTGTTACAAAATTAACTTAATTTGACCTTTCTAAAAATAGTAATAAATAATGCAAATAAGAACTTAACTAGAAAAATAGATGATCTAGAGGCTAAAAATAGAGTTAGAAACTGATTTGAGTGTCACAAATAGGATTCAAGTGTCAAAACCACCCCTGGATAGTTGCGTCGTGTGGCACTAGTGTCCTTATTTTGGTGGTAGTGTCCTTTGTACAAGATTGTCTCGAGATTTTAGGTGTACCTATGTCTAGTTCTGCAAGGTATGTTCCTACATGCATGGGTTATGAAACCTAGTCAATACCTTATTTTGATTGATTTTGTGAGCAAACCCTAATCCTCCATGTTGTCATGGCATCTGGTTGATACAAGTAGAAAGTGTGTTTATTAGTGGGTTACGCTAGACATACTCAACACCCCACCGTGATGAGAGTTTCCTACATACCAATACTCTAAAGAAGGATCAAGCCTGATGTAGTTCTCCCCACCTAAGTGTTTTTGCAATTACAAGTGAAGCTAGTATGATAGTTCACTTGAGTGCTTTAAATGTGCTTGGGACTGAAAATCTAAGTAATTTGAGCTTAGGGATGTTGTAGAGGGTTGTATGTATAAGTAGTGCAGAATAGGGATTGATAACCTTAATTATGCATAACTTATTCTAAGTTTGCATATGTAATTTGTATCTGATTTCTATCTAGTGGATAAAGGGTTATGAGTCACGTATTTATATTGTTATGGTGCTTGTGTGGGTGCTAAAAGTGGTCTAGGCTGACCTTAGGAGGTATAAGATTTGAAAAGATATCCATTCATGAAAAAAGGAGGGAAAGGATAAAAGCACCAATATTGGGACACTAGTGTCATGTGGCATTACTTTCCCTATTATGGTGATAGTGTTCAAGTGGCAGAACCCTAGGCACGAAGGGACAAGATGTAAGAATGAGGGTCTGGGATTGATTTAGGGATGACTAGGGATGCCTATGGTTGACATGAAGGTTGGATAAGTGTGAAAATAGGCTCTAGGATATGTCTAAGGCTAAGCTAGGGATAGGTGGTCTCAAGTAGCACTATAGTGTAACTTTTAGGTGATTACATTCCACTCCCCCCACCATGCTTTATTCTAGAAATGCAATAAAGTGAAATGACTATGATAAAGTTAAAATAAGTGTACTTGAACTTACCTAAAAGGTGAAGCCCATAAATTTGGGTATTAGTATGTGAAGCATGCTCTAATGCATGTCTTGCAAGTGAAACATGCATAAACCATTCTTTAAGAAATATGAAAAGCAAAGATAAAACTAAGTAAAGAAGTAAAATTAAGTAAAATTGAGTAAAGGGATAAGAGAGAGGAAAAGAATGAATACACCTCACTAGGTACGTAAATTAATGCAAAATTCTAGTGACAACTTTTATGTGAAGATAGTGATCAAACGGTGAATAACTTGGACTGAGTTGATGGCTTGCTCATTCATCATGTATGGGTGGCTTAAGAACTCAATCTGATTTTGACTCCATCATTGCCCACCCTTGCTTGGTAGATCATGACATATGAATATCCTATATTGGACTTATGGTGTGTTCAACCCTCTCATGTAGGTGGCTCAAGATCTCAATTAGACTATGACTCCATCATTGCTTATCCATGTGTAGTATATGAATTTCAAACTGAAATTGTGCGATGTAACTGGTTATGTTTAACTGGAGATGTCAGCTCTATGACCAATTGGTTATATTAGGTGACTTTAGGCCACTTAAGAATGCCAACCAATGCAAATGGAATAAGGCGTGAAACTATTATGCAACCTATAATATTATGTCTAATGTATACAACATAGAGAATAACATGGAATTTGTCATTCCCTCTAATCAATAAGTGTGTGTGTGAATAAATGGAAATAATGTGTCATGCACATACCCCCAAATATGATATCTGAGCATATGGATTCTAGACTGAGCCGTAGTAATCTATATTTGAGTATCTAAAATGTAAATGGGAATGGTCATGTCGTGCATGGTGTCCCCAACCTAAGCAAGCTGGTATGAATCTGAGCTAAATTGAGCTAAAACTTGTAAATTTGTAACTAAACCTATGCAAACCTATATTAGACATGCTATGCTTTTTTGGCTAATTTGGGTTTTTCTGATACTGAGGCTACCAAACAATAGCGACATGTCTGGGATAGTAACATCATGTGGTGCTAGTGTCTTAATTTTCGTGTTAACATCTGACTATTTTGATTTATGTGCAACTATACTTATCCCTATGTCACTACTTTCCATTATATTTACATGAGTTTGATTTCTATAATCTGATCTTGTGTGCTAAAAAATGTATTACAAATGTATTCTAGTACCTTTATCTCTATGACAAACGTGTGTGAATGCCCCCTCTTTTGAAAGGAGTTATTGAACCTGTGAAAAAAATGTCCTTAAAAAGCTTTGTAATATATGTGTTAAATAGATCATATATGATATATGCATAATAATCCAATTAATGTGCATATATATCATCTGAATGTAAGATAATATGAGTCTAAGTTTGTAATGTGTGATGAATGTTATGTCTAGCATTCACAAGGTTGTCAAGATAGATATAATAATGTATGTAACAATAAATTTGACTAATAACTGAATACTACCTAAGGGAATGGGGCATGATGTCCAAACGGCACCCAAGTAGGATGGGGAGATGCATGAAGTCCCTCATGACATCTAAAATAAGAGTGTGTAACAAGTAAGAGATAAGTGTCATGGGCATGACACATATAAGAAAGCATACATACAACACACATGAGACATGCAAAGTATGATAAGGGGTCACAATACAAGGGACATAGGCACATGTCACTAAATCTAATAAAGTAAGACATTCAAAGACATGTTCAAATGTTCACATATGCAAACAACAAGTAAGTTGGCTTAGATCCACATAGAAGAAAATGTTCAAATGTCCACATACACAATCAAGAAGGCACATACAAAGACATGGACACATGTCCAAAGCATATATATTACGAAAAGAAGTGGCGTAGATCCAAAGAGCAATGGCATATTCAAATGCCCTTAAATATAATAAGCATGGAGATACAATCAAATATAAACTAGGAAAGCTAGAAATCAAAGTATACATGAATACATAATACAAATCTATGTAAGAGCTAAGATGTACATATATTGAGTATAAAGTAGTAGTAGCTAATAAAAAATATGAGTGAGTGTAGCATGATCAATATCAAGATATAATAATGTTAAATCTGTGATGTAGAGTTTAGAAAGATGTAACCTGGTAATTGAAACTATGTATAGGGTGCCCCCAAACATGCAAATGTGTAAAATAAAGAACATGTATATTTGTGTATATGCCACTAATGAGTAGATTTTAGCAAATCCGCATTAGTGTAGTGGATCTAAGTCCTGTAGAAATCTATAAGTACTCGACAAGAACAAGTGAAGCATGTATGTATGATAAAAAATGACTTTATTAAGTTAACATATGTAATGTCTGAAAAATATAAGAAGTGTAAGCATGGCAATGCATACAATCTATAACTTTGTATTTTTTGAGTAAATATTTGAAAGTTTTGGTGTTTTTTTTTTTGAAATTTAATATTATTTTTATATTTTCTAGATATAAGCTATGTATAACTAACATAAAAATTAAACTATATACAAGGAACAAGAAAGAAGGAAAGTATGTACAAATAGGGAGGAACAATACTAATCGATGAGTCTCATGGGAGACTCACTATCACCATGGCCTGTGTCAAAAAAAGGAATGGTGGTCTCTTGTGCAATGTGATTACTATGCTATAGTTAAATGGTGTTGTAGTATGAATCTGGGTATTGTTCATCATTAAAATCATAATAATCATAATAACCTAGAATGGTAGAGGGAATTACCTCATACTGTGGAGTTGACCTTTCTGAATTATGCTTTGGAATATTGATTGTGATTTTTACCTTTGAATTTGTGCTTATTGTAGATACATGGTGTTGTGAAGGCTCTTTTGCTAGCTAGAAAGCCTTTTTTGAGAATGTTTGTTGGCTTATCATGATTTTGACTTTACAACTTAAGTTCCTTCTATTTTTGCAACATTACCTATATATATAGACATATTTCTTTGATAAACTATATCTTTGAATGATTTTACTTAGGATGTTTAATAAATCCCAAACCTTTTTGACCAACATTATCAACTGCTAGAATAGGAGAAGTGATGCCTTGTGCCTACTTGCCCAAACATTGACCATGATAATCAAACTATTGTAGATATTTTTGACCAAACCCATATTGATTTGAAAGTTCAGCCTCATTTGGAAAGGTAGATTTGTATCTTTTACTTGTTTTACCTATGCTTGTTGTATTACTTCTTCCTCTGATTGTGTTGTGTGAACCTTTTGTTGTTCTAAGTTATGTTTTGGTAACCATTTTTTCATTATTTCTGAATTTGACCCTTTTTAAATTTGTAGATGTGTCATTATATGTTTTTGGATGATGTATCACTATGTGAGTCATTTGTATCCATTATCTATTATATTTTACTTTTCAATGCTAAACATGAATCAGTGGGGTGCCCATGCATTCTATGATATGCACAATAATATTTGGATCTCCTCACTGGGTGTAGAGGAGGTATGTTGATCAACTTAGATTTAATCATTTTCCTTGGTACCTCATTTAAACTCTTATTGGATCTTTGAATGCTTTTTGAATCACTAGCTATTGATGTACTTTGTTGTGATTTAAGATTTGGATATGAAATAGTGTTAGGCACCACTTTGTTGGGTGTAGATGCATATACATGGTTTACACTAACATATTTTGAAGACTGTGTACATATAATGTGACCTTTTCAATTAATAACTGATTTTGATTCTATAAATACAATATTAGCTTACTCATACTGATAATTTGATCCCCTAGAGTCTCACAAGTGTAAACCCTAGTTGCTTTTGATTGAACATATAGGCACAAACCCTGTAGGGGAAACATATGGATATGTTGAGTATGGCCATTAGTGACAAGAGTATAGGTTACTTCATCTCATGGAGGAGTGATAGTATGGACTTAGTTAGATGGAAGGCAGCTATCACCCTCACAGAGATGAGGAGAAGGAATTCTTTCCTATGCATAAGATATGACATTGAAACTTAAAACATAGTTGTTAGCTTATGTACTAAATCCTCTATGTGTGCAAGTGTTTGTTTCTTAATTGATTTTTGCATAAGAGAATAATAACATACTTGAGATATAATTAAATACAACATACATTTCAATTTATATAAAGCATCATGTATACACATGTTTATGTATTTTTTGAGTGCATTCTGAATTAAAATAAACAAACATGCAAATGAAAGTATTATACTTTGCATAAAAAAGTGATAAACTTCTATCATTATTATCATGATTATATGAAATATAAATTAGAAGATATATAGATCTAGAATCTAAGTGTGGGTCTTAAAATGCTATAAGCATAAACCCCAGGGTTATCTAGGGTTAGGGTTTGTGCAATATCTAAAGTAAATTGAGTTCACCAAATGTTTTAACCTTTTAGGACTTAGTGAATGTAATTATTATGTCTTTAAATATCTGAGTATAGTAAATTAGAGTAAAAATATGTAATAAATACAATGACTAATTTGTTATATAATTGACTTAATTTGACCTTTCTATAAATAAGAATAAATAATGCAAATAAGAACTTAACTAGAAAACAACTAAGATGGATGATTTAGAGGCTAAAAGTTGAGGCAAAGATTGGTTTGAGTATTGAAAATAGGATCCAGGTGTCAAAACCCCTCTTGGAAAATAATGCCCTAATTGGATAGTAAGATCATGCGATGCTAGTGTCCCTATTTTGGTGATAATGTCCTTTGTGAAGGATTATCCCAAGCTTCTGGGTGCACCTATGTCTTGATATATAAGGTGTATTCCTGTGTGCATGAGTTTTAAAACCCTATAGATGGACTATTTTGACTGATTTTGTGAGCAAACCTTAATCATCCATGTTGCTAGGGAATCCAGTTGATACAAGCAAAAAAGAGTGTTTGTTAGTGGGGTAGGCTGGACATCCTCAACACTCTACTGTGATGAGAGTTGCCTAGATACCAATACTATAAAGAGGGATCAAGCCCGGTGTAGTTCTCGCCACCTAAGTAATGGTGCAAGTGCAAATGAAACTAGTATGATAGTTGACTTGAGAGCTTTGAATGTGCCTAAGACTAGAAATCTAAATAATCCGAGCTTATAGATGTTGTAGATGGTAGTATGTAAAAGTAGGGCAGAATAGGGATTGATAACCTTAATTAGGCACAACTTATTCTAAGTTTGCATATGATTTACATATAGTGGATAAAGGGCTAAGAGCCATGTATTTATACTATTATGGTGTTTTTGTTGGTGTTAAAAGTGCTTTACGCTAACCTTAAAAGGTCCAAGAATTGAAAATATATTCATTTGTGAAAAAAGGAGGGAAAAGGTAGTAACACCTGTTGTCCCCAAAAATAACTTTCTCATTTTTGGGACAACATATGAATTATTTTGGTCCTGCATGACCAAAATTGTCTCTTCCCTTTACAAAAATTTATTCTGAGCATTCAATTTCGTTATTTTCTCAACTTTTTGGTAAAGGGATTAGCAGGTCCAATCAGGTCAAAGGCTCCTGCAGGTGAGTTCAATCGAAAGAACCAATTTCCAATACTTGGTCACCTTCAGGATTGGGTCAGCACCTTGTTTCAATAAAAAAAGAGTCCATTGGCAAGCATCAAAACAAGGATTAAACCATTGAACCTTAAACCATTTCGGTTTAATGGGTCCAATAAGTTCAAAGGGTCAACGTCATCAACAAGAGATAAGGGCTTTGACAGAGGTTCAAAGTTCAACCGTTTCAAAGTTCTACAGCTCCTGACACTCAACGAGTTTTAAAGGCTTGAACCGTTGAACCTTGAACTATTTTGGTTCATCGGTTCAACAGGTTCAATGACCAAATGGTTCAACGTGCTTGGTTCAAAGATGCCAAAGTGACTCAACCAAATCAAAAGAACGAACCGACCAAACTATCGAACCTTGAACCGCTTCATCAATTCAACAAGTTCAAAGGTTCAAAGGCTGCCTCAGCTAAGGAAAGAAGAACACGCAAAAGAAAGTGTCTAGCGAAAGCTTCCAAGTGTCTACATCTATGCGACTACCAAAAGTATTTGAACCGCACCACATGTCCCTTTGTGACTCAGCAGAATGTGACAAGTGTTGGTGTTCGCTTCTCAATTTCTTCTAAGCTGAAGGGTTTCTTCCGATAAAGCTTCTCTCAGAATTCTATGGAGGGTGACAAGTGACAACCACAAAAGGCTTCGAGTTGTTTTCCTAGGAGCAGCAGACCATGCCACGTGTCCCTTGTAGAGATCGGTGAAGGCCGACAAGTGTCATCATCTGAGAGAACCTGAATGAGCCCCAAATGATTCTATGATGTCGCAAAAAGCCTGAGAGCGAGAAGTGTCAAGTGTCATTGGTGGAAGGTCGTAGTGAGCCTCAGCGGAAGGCGTGATGTGTCACTTGTTTGATGCAATGGAAGTGCCACTTGTCAAAGAGAGATGCCCTTATAGGAAGCACAGAGCTTAGGAAAGGTATTTCTTCAGACAAATTGTTTGAAGGAATTTCTTCAGACTTTTTGTTCAAAAAAAATGAAGGAAATACATGGAACAACAGCCTGTTGAAGATGAAAGTCCGAAGGCCATCAGGAGGATCCCAAAGGGCAGAGATCCTTGCAGAGGGACACTTGACACATAAAATAGACCCTATTCAAAATCTCGAAGGGCAAGTTCTCTTCCAAAAGGGTCAAGCCTCAAAGTGCAGCAAAAACTGCCAAGTGTCACATACCAAGACAGTTTCAAATGAAGCTTTAAAGAGTAGAACTCGCCATGTGTCCCGTCCCACTTTAGTGGAAGCTGCCACGTGTCTGCATCCGCACCTTCAGCCTCTGACAAGTCTCAAAGCCTATTCCTAGAATCTTATTTCAAAGTCGCATATGCCAACATGTGTCCTCACCCGCGTCACAGCAAAATGACAGATCCGCAAACGTCAAAATTGGGATGAATGGCTAGACATTAACCTTTAAAGAAAGAGAGACCCATGAATGTCAAAATTGTTGCAATGAAGTGTCTGATTGATCCTTGTAGGCTTAGAACACAGACCCGATGCATTCAAAGACCCTAAGGCTAGGACCAAGAGAAGGAAGAGACAAAGAGGGAAACTCAACGGGAGTTAATTCAAGTAGGTGAAGCAGTTCGCCGGGTAAATATTTGGGACCTATAAACATTAAAAATGCAGCCTATTTGTCTCATTTGAATTAAAGGTAAAATAGAAATTTGTGTGGCTAACAGGTGATGGAATGAGTGATTTAGACTCAAGAGACAAGGAAGATGAACCAACATGCCACAGTTAAGGTAGCCACCCTGCTCTAGCATGACCCTTCCTGACAGAATCAAAAATGTAGCCAAGGCATTGATTATGCAGCATGGGTCACTCCATGGGACAAAGTGCCAAGTCTCTCTTGGCCTCTATATAATGTAAGCTCTTTCATTGTTATAAGGGAGATCTTCCCTTCGCCAGAAGCAAAACTTTGCCCAAATTGAGAGGCATCATTGAGACTTTGAGCTCAGATTGTTTATCATATTTCTTTGTTTGAATCAGATAGCAAGTTACTTTCAGACTTTGTGCTGTTATAGCTTGTGTCATTCTAGGAGATTGTTCTTAAGTCTATTTCTTGAATGTATTCTTGTTTATGCAATTTAACAAGCAGAGCTAGTGGAAGTGATAAAGACGGTGTCTTGAAGCTAACTACTTTCAGACTTTGTGATGCCATAGTTGTCTTCAGTGTATGTTTATTTTCTATTTCTGTGTAAAAGACCTTGGGATGACTTTATGCCCCCATTGTTCTTCGTACCTCACTCTTGGGCAGCTAAGGTGGTGACTTTGTGCTACATCTTAGATTGCTGGTTACTCTGTGCCCTTGGTTACCAGTCACTTGTTACCAGAAAGATTTCTGTTGTTTGCAAGAACGAACACTTCTGAAAGAAGAGAAGTGCCTTCTATGTTTTCACCAGGATTTCTACTATCCAGGAAGGGACCTGGCTCTGGGTTGAATGTTACTTTTGAAAGAGGAGAAGCACCTTCACCAATCACCCAAGATTTCTCCTTTGTGTTGTGAACATCATCTCTTAAAAAAGAGAGATGGATGGCTTATCCCACCCCTGTGTCTTACTTTCTGTTTATATATATAGAATATAGCCTCTGTATATTTAATAAAGAACCTCCCCTTGATGAGAGGACAGATTTTTCCCCTTTAGATGTGGTAAACCTGCAACATTGGATGACCAATCTTCTTATGCTGTGGTGATAAGAACTATTTTGCTCACCAGTTAGTTGGTCGACAAAATATTCACCCAACAGTTTTTGGTGACTCCACTGGGGATGAACGTACAATTTGAATCTTCAAGTTTTAGATTGAAGCAGTTTCTTCCCTTATCCATTATACAAACTCTAGCAACTCCGTTATAGGTCTTACCCATTATCCATTTATAGCCTTACCATCTTACTCCATCTCCGTTATATTATCTGGTCTGCAAAACCAGAGCTACTGGGAAAGAGTGTGCAGTTTGAAGCCTCAAGCTAAAGCAGGGTCAATTATTTTCCATTTTTGTTCCGTAATCTAGCCACTCCACCCAGAGTTGTTATCCCTATTTTTCATAATGAAATCATGGCAGTTTGAGGCCCCTGGGGTAACTCATTTGGCCCACTTAATTTGACTCCACCTCTGTATGAACTTCCACGCGTCTCAAGAAAGAACTTTGCAAATTATTTGGAGATGGGAGAGTTCACCATGATGAACACATTGCAGTCTTCAACATAGCTTGCAGTGTGATAGGGGTGGAATTTAAAGACGTGGTAGTTAGGCTTTTTATGGAGACCCTATAAGGTGTTGTTGCAGAGTGGTTATACCATTTGCAGGCTTGATCAGTGACAGATTGGAACACCCTGAAAGCCAAGTTCGAAGCCAGATTCAAGCCTGCCGAAGATGCGCACACTTTGTTGGCCTAGCTCACCCAGATGAAGAAATAACCTCATGAGCCTATTAGGGATTTCATTCCAAAGTTTGATAAGTTGAAGAATCAGATTCCTGATATTGCTCAACTGACCCTTGAAAACCTCAAATGCTTCTTCATCAACTCACAACTGCCTAAATTAAGTTTTCTACTGAGGTGTGTTGGCCACATAGACCTTATTACTGCTCAGGACTTGGCTACTGAGGTTGAATATGACCTCATCTTGGGAGGAAAGATAAGAAGAGATCCTAATAGAGGCAAATCCTCTTTATCTTTTGAATAATTACCCACAACCACCATTGATCAAATGGTACAAAAGCTGGAAAATGAATTGCTAGCCTTGAAAAGGCAAATGGCACAAGATATGTCTTTTGCTCCTCTATACAGAGATGTACCAAGGAGAACCTTTTCCAATTAGCCATGTCAAGGCAATGCTACCAGAAATCAAGGGCAACCAAATCGCCTTCCTCCTCCATAGAGGAGCCTTGCCCTTGAAGCACCTCTAACCCACTTAGTAGTTGGATATCTGGAAACAAAACATGCTTTCTCTTTCCAACCTGAGTTTGAGCAAGAAAATGATGATGATCTCTTCACAGAGGATCAAGAAAAATTAGCTGGTGA
Source organism: Torreya grandis (assembly GCA_037957365.1). Classification (NCBI taxonomy): domain Eukaryota; kingdom Viridiplantae; phylum Streptophyta; class Pinopsida; order Cupressales; family Taxaceae; genus Torreya; species Torreya grandis. The sequence continues at coordinate 4,637,681 of JARHVA010000366.1, read as the reverse complement.
CTCCCACATCAGTTTTCTGAATTATCAGGATGAACCCAGAAGTGAAGGTGAAGCAGTCAAAGGATCATACGCAGTATTCACCCGATCTGAGAATCAGTCAACCCAACAAGCTGACAAAGAAAAGAAATAGGAGCAACCCCAACCATCAATTTCAATTGCTAAGCAGAGAACCCCTCTTCCTTTCCAGTCAAAGGACCCAGTGATTATCAAAAAGGTAAGTACATCAAACATTTTTGCACCTTCTACTTCAAGTTCACAGACCAGCCCTCCCCCTCCCAAAAACCAAAAAGATGAACTCCAATCCTCTCTTCCAAGTCCATTTCAGTCATTTGACATAATTGATCATGTCAGAAAATCCAAGATTCAAATGACTGAATTTGAATTCCCGCAAGCTAATCCTGAGCAGCTAAGCATTGGTAAAGACCATGGTGTGGACCTATCTGAGGCAAAAATTGTGGTCACCCAAACGTCAGCCCCTGCAGCTCAAATTCTGTTTGAGCCTTTAGGCAAGAGTAATTACTTCTTGACCACAGAGGATGCTCATGTATCAGCTGATGAAAGTCCTGTAGCTGGCAATCTAGAATTTGATCTAAACAAGACATCAGAAGAATTGGTAGGGGATAGTACAAATGAAGAAGGATCTTCTATCTCCAATGAAGATAAATATGATAGAAGATCAGTTTTTGATGATGCTTGGATCCTATAATCTAATGGCAGCAATTCTTCCACTAATGCTAGAGCTGGGATTATGTTGATATCTCCTCAAGGATATATTCTTCCTTCATGCAAGTTGTAGTTCAGCAACACCAACAACATAGCTAGATGTGAATCTCTGTTGCTCAAATTAGAGACCACTCAAGATGAAGAGATCAAACTCCTTCACACCAAAGGAGATGTTGAGCTGATGGTTTGTCAGGAGTTTGATGTGGACAATCAAATCATGTGCTGGGTTGGACCAACAAAACAAGTTATGGTGGTGGACCATACTGATGTACTCCAAAGTCAGCAAAAGGAACCCTTCGCCAAGACAACAAGGAGTTATGGTTTTCAAATTAAAGACCACATCCTGTCGAGGGGCAAGAAGAAGAGAAAGCCAAAAAGAGGAAGACTTAGAAAATTGGTTTCCTGGTGGAGAGTTCCATTCGCCCGTCATCGTTTCTAGGGACAAAACGGTTTCCTATTGGTTTATCAGGATGGCAGCCCCTTTTCTTTATCTCATAATGAATAGCGTCTAAAGTATTTCAATTCTTGAAGTATCAGATAAGTTCACTTGTACATGTGTATTTTTATATAGTTGTTGTTTATGTTTTGTTCTTTTTGTTTTCATTTTTTTGAGCCTTTCTTTTTGGGTAGCACGACTCCGTAGCCCAATGGCACACTTCAAGGCAATGGATATTCTAGTTTCTACTCACCTTAGCTATTTTTGAGTTTTCATCTGACGAAAGTTCCCCAACTAGAGTCAGTTGTTCTCCCCAAAAATAGCTTTCTCATTTTTGGGACAACATGTGAATTATTTTGGTCTTGCATGACCAAAATTGTCTCTTCCCTTTCCAAAAATTTGTTCTAAGCATTCAATTTCATAATTTTCTCAACTTTTTGGTAAAGGGATTAGCAGGTTCAACCTGTTCAAAGGCTTATGCAGGTGAGTTCAATCAAAAGAACCAATTTCTAATACTTGGTCACCTTCAGAATTAGGTCAGTGCCTTGTTTCAATAAAAAAAGAGTCCATCGACAAGCATCAAAACAAGGATTGAACCATTGAACCTTGAACCATTTCAGTTCAATGGGTCTAATGGGTTCAAAGGTTCAACATCATCAACAAGAGCTAAGCACTTTGGCAGAGGTTCAAAGTTCAACCGTTTCAAAGTTCTATAGCTCTAGACACTCAATGAGTTTCAAAGCCTTGAACTGTTGAACCTTGAACCATTTTGGTTCATCGATTCAACAAGTTCAATGACCAAATGGTTCGACATGCTTGGTTCAAAGATGCCAAAGTGACTCAGCCAAATCAAAGGAATGAATTGGTTGATCTGTCGAACCTTGGACCACTTCATAAGTTCAACGGGTTCAAAGGTTCAAAGGCTGCCTCAGCTAAGAAAAGAAGCACGTGCAAAAGAAAGAGTCAAGCGGAAGCTGCCAAGAGTCTACATCTGCGTGACTATCAAAAGTATTCAGATCGTGCCACATGTCCCTTTGTGACTCAGTGAAATGTGATAAGTGTTGGCATTTGCTTCTCTGTTTCTTCTAAGCTACAGGGTTTCTTCTGATAAAGTTTCTCTTAGAATTCTATGGAGGGTGACAAGTGGCAATCGCGGAAGGCTTCGAGTTGTTTTCCTAGGAGTAGTGGACTGTGCCACATGTCCCTTGTAGAGATCGGTAGAGGCTGACAAGTGTCATCATCTGAGAGAACCTGAATGAGCCCCAAATGATTCTACGATGTTGCAAAAAGCTCGAGAGTGAGAAGTGCCAAGTGTCACTGGTGGAAGGTTAAAGTGAGACTCAGTGGAAGATGCCACATGTCACTTTTTTGATGCAGCAGAACGTGCCACATGTCAAAGAGGGATGCCCTTGTAGGAGGCACAGAGTCAACGAAAGGAATTTCTTCAGACAAATTGTTTGAATGAATTTCTTTAGACTTTTTATCCAAAGAAAACTAAGGAAATACATGGAACAACAACCCGTCGAAGATGAAAGTCTGAAGGCCATCGCGAGGATCTCGAAGGGTAGAGACCCTTGCAGAAGGATACTTGACACATAAAATGGACCCTGTTCAAAATCCTGAAGGGCAAGTTCTCTTCAGGAAGGGTCGAGCCTCAAAGTGCAGCGAAAGCTGCCAAGTGTCACATACCAAGGCATAGTTTCAAATGAAGCTTCAAAGAGTAGAACTCGCCACATGTCATGTCCCACTTCAGCAGAAGCTGCCACGTGTCTGCATCCGCGCCTCTAGCCTCTAACAAGTCTCAAAGCCTATTCCTATAAGCTTATTTCAAAGCCATGGATGCTGCCACGTGTCCTCACCTGCGTCACAGTAAAATGACAGGCCCACAAATGTCAAAATTGGGATGAATGGCTAATCGTTAACCTTCAAAGGAAGAGAGACCCGCGAACGTCAAAATTGTTGTAGTGAAGTGTTTGATTGATCCTTGCAGGCTTAGAACATGGACTCGATGCATTCAAAGACCCTAAGGCTAGGACCAAGAGAAGGAAGAGACAAAGAGGGAAACTCAACATGAGTTAATTCCAATAGGTGAAGCAGTTCACCAGGTAAATATTTGGGGCCTGCAAACATTGAAAACACAGCCTGTTTGTCCCCTTTGAATTAAAGGTATAATAGACATTTGTGTGGCTAGAAGGTGATGGAATGAGTGATTCAGACTTAGGGGAAGATAAGGAAGATGAACCAACATGCCACAGTTAAGGCAGTCGCCCTGCTCCAGCATGGCCCTTCCTGACAGAATCAAAAATGCAGTCAAGGAATTGATTGCGCAACATGGGTCACTCCATGGGACAAAATGCCAAGTCTCTCTTGGCCTCTATATAATGTAAGCTCTTTCATTATTACAAGGGAGATCTTCCCTTCATCAGAAGCAAAACTCTGCCCAAATTAAGAGGCATGACTGAGACTTTGAGCTCAGAGTGTTTATCATATTTCTTTGTTTGAATCAGAAAGCAAGTTACTTTCAGACTTTGTGCTGTTATAGCTTGTGTCATTCTAGGAGATTTTTCTTAAGTCTATTTCCTGAATGTATTCTTATTTATGCAATTTAACAAGCAGAGCTAGTGGAAGTGATAAAGAAGGTGTCCTGAAGCCAACTACTTTCAGACTTTGTGATGCCATAGTTGTCTTTAGTGTGTGTTTATTTTCTGTTTCTATGTGAAGGACCTTGGGATGACTTTATGCCCCCATTGTTCTTTGTAACTCACTCTTGGGTAGTCAAGGTGGAGACATTGTGCTACATCTTAGATTGTTGGTTACTCTGTGCCCTTGGTTACCAGTCACTTGTTACCAGAAAGATTCTTGTTGTTTGTAAGAACAAGCACTTCTGAAAGAAGAGAAGTGCCTTCTATGTTTTCACCAGGATTTCTACTATCCAGGAAGGGACCTGGCTCTTGGTTGAATGTTACTTCTAAAAGAGGAGAAGCACCTTCACCAATCACCCATGATTTCTCCTTTGTGTTGTGAACATCATCTCTGAAAAAGAGAGATGGATGGCTTATCCCACCCCTGTGTCTTACTTTTTGCTTATATATATAGTATATAGCCTCCGTATATTTAATAGGGAACCTCCCCTTGATGAGAGGAGAGATTTGTCCCCTTTGGATGTGGTAAACCTGCAACATTAGATGACCAATCTTCCTATGCTGTGGTGATAGCAACTATTTTTCTCACCAGTTAGCTGGTCGACAAAATATTCACCCAACAACACCAATATTGGGACATTATAACCATGTGGCGCTACTATCCCTATTATGGAACTAGTGTCCAAGTGGTAGAACCATAGGCACAAAAGGCCAAGATGCAAAAATGAGGGTCTATGACTGCTTTAAGGATGATTAGGTATGCTTGTGGCCCACACAAAGGTTAGATAAGTGTGAAAATAGGCTTTAGGATAGGTTTACAGCTAAGATAGGGATACGTGGTCTCAAGTAGCACTCTTAGCACTCAAGTGTCACTTTTAGGTGATTACAAAAAGTTTTTGGTAACCTGAGTGCTTCTTGAATGCTTTTTTGGTTTGATTGTTAGGTGAGGAATGAATTAAGGTTGATATTGTATTTATACCAATCCTATCGGGAGATAACTCACATTACAACACTTAGGTTGACCATTGTAATACATTTCATTTTCAAATTATAGGAGTTTAGGGTACTGGACACTAGCATTGAAGAATGACAGTAATGTCGATGTTATGGTATATCCTGGATGTTAATGTCTAGGCAAGAAAAGAGAAAGTACTGGTTCAAAACTTACAAATGTAAGGTAAGTGCATTTTAAGTATTTTGGATAAGATAGGATGTCTATGTCATCAATATATGTTTGGTTGGAGTAAGAGATAGGCCAAGGGGCAAAAGATACAATAGTTACAAGGATTATAGAAGCAAGGCATGTGTAAAAATAAGAGGAACAACCAAGGTCTGAGTTTTCCAAGTAAACAAGATTGAGGTGCCACATAATCACAAAATATCATCTACACTTGTTGGGCCCAAGAGTCTTTGACTAGTTGGAGAAATTGGTGGGTTGACAGATCATTTGGTCTCGTCAACATAATTAAAACCATTTCATTTAATTTAATTCATAAACACAAGTAAAAATGCAGCATAAATAAATAATATAATTAAAATTGCTCCAACTATCTAATATAAAAAGGATCGAGGGAGAGGGACCACTAATTGTGCACTCTAAATTTATAGGTGTGAATAATCATGCAAGGGCCTCGTTGGCATATATAACATATTCAATTATGTAACATATGACCTTGTCATGTCACCATTTTTATTTAGTGTATTTAATTGGAAGAAAAATCTAATTTTGAATTGATTTATTAAAACATAAGATGGACCAATAGTTGGGAATAGGTGACCAATTATTATACATTTTATGTAGCATGTTGTAATTAGATCTTACAAATTGTTATTGGGTACAAGTTGTAATACAATATGATGCTTCTACAATAACTATTAGTCCATTTTTATCTAATAGTTGGTCTTTTTGTGTGGTGATCAAATTTGAATGGTCAGTTATAATTTCAATGTGCAGGGCATATATTCGTCTAACCCTTCCATGATGAGAAGTTGAATAAATATTTACACTTCATTTGAATCGAGTAAATTAAATACACTTCACAAAAAGAAGAGCTATATAAGTAGAAAGGCGATTCAGGTATTTGGGATTGGATCCTATGACTGCATAAATAGAAAAAACCTGAATTATAACAATGAAAAACACTTGAGATCCATCTTAAAGGATGAACATATGCTTGTAAGATCCAAGGCAGAAATGTGCAAATGATTGAATACAATTTGTTATAATCAGATGGCCTATTAAGGATTTCAATCATAACTATACTGAATTTTAGCAAAGATGAATACTACAAAAGCACAAAGACATTTAAAAGACTACTACACCCATCTCTACTAAGTTTTTCAACAAACACAAATTGTGTCAAAATGCTCAGCATAGACCACTTGAGTTAGGTTTATAGGTCACTTCCTTAGTGAGATAGTTGAAATCAAAGGACACAAGAATTAATAACATGGTTAAGGAAATGAATGATGACATCAAATAAATGAATGTTAGAATGTCGCTAATGTGCCTCTTAGAAAAAGTAACATGAGGCATTAATAGCTTTGAATTTGATGGAATGCCTACAAATTTAACTCCTCCATATGAAAAACATAGACAAAAATTAAAAAAAATAGAGACAAAAATTGTATGACAGGGATTATAAGTTGAAGACAAGAATAATATATTCCTAAATGCCATAGATAGTGCCGTCAACGTGGCATGTTGGGTATCTTGGCTCGCACTGCACAACTTACCTTAAAATTTATATTTTGATTTATTCTAAATCAGTGTGTCTACTCAAAGAAATGGACACCGCAACAAAATATATAAACAACATAAAATAATGTCTTGCATATCGGTACATCCATACATATAAGCAATGCACTACACATATACATTATTTTTTATTGTTTTACATATTCCATTACAATGCAGCATTTTGTATTCTGTATGTGGCACTGAGACATCTACGATCTCTAAAATGTAGTCACACAATGTTAGTGTGAAAGCCTGAGCATGGAATAGTAACATGAATTTAATGCTTTTAATTAGGTTGTTTACAATTCAAGATATTCAAAGAACTCCAAATAAACAACTCAAACACAATAAAGTCTAACCGCCAACTCTTTGATTCAATGTTTTTTGCTTGAATTTGAGCACTTCCAAACTTCAGTTGTTGATCCACTAAAAAAAGAGATACATCCACATAAATTATAATAAAAGTTTGATTCACCTAATGTTTAGGTGTACACAAGCACTGGATTAATAAATTACCATAACTAAGATAAGAATTAGCTTCCACATCACCAATATCTAAGTTTGTAATACAAAATATCACAATTTTTTTATTCCAACATAATATTCCATCTTTGATCCATATCCAACCCTATCTATACTCTAAATAGAAAAGAGATCCATATATAACCCTTTCTTAAATCAAAACATAACATTCAAGAAACATGACTAAGACTACTTGTCGCTGCTCTGTAGCGGTATACACAAAGCACTATGGATTTCCTCTAATAAGCAACTTGTATGGGAAAGTGTATCGAGAACTTGTCCTTAAAGAGCCAACTCTATCATAATAGTCTATAGAAAATAGAGACACAAAATGTTGAATTTGATCCTTAGTCCACACATCACTATCTTCCTACAAATGCAAAGCACCACCATGTGTGCCAAGAGGGCACAAATTCATGATGCTCATGGAATGCATATAGATTTATCCATAGTTATATCCTTTGTACAATTTAGTGGTAGTTTAACCGTATGTTTCACTTATTATCTGTTATAATTCGGTGGCATCAACATGTATTATTAACCTTTACAAGTGAATCATTGTGACACATTAAACACGTCTCATACTTTTCAAATCATCTCATTTTTAGATCTTGAATCGTGATCTATGATGTCATAAAATGTTACCAAATATAAAATATTAAATCACAACAGTGTATTGTCACTCAACCTACCAACTAACAACATTGATAAAAAACTTTACATGATTAAATTACGAATCACCAGGCTACCAAATTAATATATTAAATCGTGAATCATGATTCAATTTGATATTATGATTGCCAATAGCAACATATAATTTTTAATATGCATAATGTATTGATTACCCTGTGATAAATAATATTGACAAGATTTTTTTAGCAAACACTTCTTTTGTCATTTCTATAATACATTTACACTTCAATGTTGTCAAAATATTTATAAGTTTTAATTTTTTGACACCCTATTTTTTAGCTCAACTTTTCTCAGATTTGAAACATTGTGGGTCAGGTTCAATTTTCGATGTGAGATGGGTAGGTGGAAGATCCCAAAAAAAAAGTGGGAAGAGAGAATATGTCCTATGTGTACATCAGGTATGATTGGGACAAAATAACATTATCTCATGGAATCCTCCACGTATAACAATATCTGAGCTAAATATGTGGATAGCCTACAAGGAGTATCTATGTTCACTATATTTAAGAGTAAAAACATTGATAAAAATGAATAATTTTTTATCAAAATCCACAGTAGGACAGTAAACCTTCAAAGACAAAATAACAACAAATTTAGGAACTATAATTAAAAAAACTCAAAATCAATATCTTTTTTCGAGAGTGATTTTTATTTGAGATCCCATAAACTCTTTTTTGATGCAATTAGGGGAGATCATTTTATTAGGGGACTTTAATGCAAGCACATCAAACAACCAAGCTCTTTATCTTGGTAAGGAGGAAGGGTGGAATAACAACCCTTTATGGTTAGAAGAAGATGAACATTAGAAATAGGAACATGTTTCTCAAGACTAAAAAGGGCGTATCTCTCATTTTGGGGTTGAACTATTAGGAATATGCAGTTTACATGACTTGATCATATGTAATGGAATACAAATATGGTCGAAATCAAGAAACATCACATGTCAAACATACAACGGGCAAAGCGTAGTGGATTATGCCATCTGTTCACAAAATTTTATATCATTGATATCAAAGGTTGAGATAGGAAGTTGTCCAACATAAATGAAATCAGATCATAACCCTATTTATGTGAAGATTAACATGAAATACAATGATCAACAGAGGTCAAATCTTCAACTAGATAAAAAAATAGATTTTCAAAGCAAAATACTTATGAATTAGGGGAACCATGACACTTTTAGATCAATGATTGCAAAATAAATTAAGGAAATATAGGTTGTACGTAGCTCAAATAGGTATAAGAGAATAACAAACAATGAGAACTTGATGACTATCATACACAGGGTGCTAAAGGAATGCAAGAGATCTAGAGCCAAAAGAAGTAGACAAAACAACTTCCCAGCTAATCTATGGTTTGATGATGATTGCAAGGAGGCAAAAAGAATGATGAATGTTACGGGTAAGGATAAAACACATACAAAAGTATGCAAAATCTAGTGAGAGATAAAAAAGAAGGGTTCATGAAAACCAAGAGGAAGGCGCTAATTACTATGGGGAAGAATAATCCGAGAGGGTTTTAGAGAGAACTCCAATAGGCTAAAATAAATGTGGAGAATAATATCTCTGACAGTCCATGGCTAGAATATGCAAAAATGTTGTATGAAAGAGATCAAAATCAAGATCTGCTCCTTCCCCCTTGATAATTGGCAATAGGGACAAACTATTATCCACAAAAGACATCAAGGAAGGAATCAAAAAGTTAGTGATGGGCAAAGCTCAAGACTTGGATGGGTTGCAAGCAAAAATTTTAAAATGGGGTTTGGAAGATCTTGCACCACACATAAAAAAATATTCAATAGGGTTATTCAATATGGCTTTCTAAAAAATTAGATAACTAGCATGGTCACCCCCCTTCACAAAAGCGGCGATGCCAACAATCCATCAAATTACTGTACTATTATGATTAATCCTCTTTTCGGTAAACTTTTCAGTAGCATGGTGAAACATAGATTTAGCCTTTGGGTTGAAAAGGAAGGTAAGAGGGTGAAAGTGCAAGCTGAGTTTAGACCAAAACACTCTATTATTAATCATTGTATCACCCTTAGGCATTTGATTGAAAAGGTTTAGGACAAGCAGGGGGAAGAGGTCTATTGTTGCTTTGTTGATTTCAAAAAGGCATTTGACACGATGCTTATAAGCAAACTCTAGGACAATATGAAAGAATTGGATATACCAAAAAAATATAGGGTGTTAGTTCATAGGCTCTATGATTAAGTTCAGGCCAAAATTAGAACAACAGGTGGTTTATCTAAGTGCTTTGGGAGTGACATCGGGGTCAAGTAGGGGTGCCCACTATCTCCCAGTTTGTTTGGGCTATACATTGACAAGTTAGAGGAGTGGATTGAAAAGTTGGGTGGGGACAATGTACAACTAGCCTCTTATGTGGTATAATTGTTGCTTTATGTGGATGACCTTATCTTAATGGCTAAAATAGAGCATGATTTACAAGAACATTTGAGAGCTCTATAATTATTCTGTTGAGAGGTGGGAATGCAGATGAACATTAGTAAGACTAAAGTCATGATTTTTTCCTTAAGAAGAAAAAGAGACAATTAAATTTTTAGTTCGAAGGCGGTTCCTTGCAAGTGGTAAATAAATACAAGTACCTAGGCCTTAACTTCCACAATAATCTTAGTTGGGAGGCTTGTAGAGCTAAAAGGATACAAGGGGGGTGGAAAGCCTTATACATGCTCCAAAATAGATGTAGATCAACTGAATTATGGTATTGAAAAACCAAGTTGACTCTTTTTGGGCTACTTGTTATCCCGATAGTGTTATATGGTTGTGAAGTTTGGGGCAGCAACACATCAATGGTGAAATGGAGACAAATAGAAAGGTTACAAAAGCATTTAATCACAAGTAGTTTCAAAATAAAAGCCACGGTACCGTATGAGATCATGCTAGCTAAGGCAGGGAACTCTTCGATGGAAGCAATGGCCTTGATCCGGCTATTAGGATGCCCAAAGAAAGTGGAAAATATGGATGTCGTTGGCCCAAAATAACGAGGGAAATGCTGAATAAAAGGAAGAACACATGGATGAAGCAAAATGACAAATGGATGATCAAAGAGGACATTAACATGCATGATTGTCCTAACACCAACGCGAAATCAAAATATATGTGCGAGAAAAAGTCAAAACAACCATGTGGATAAAACAACTGGGATGTGAAAGAGAATCCTATGTCAAGAACTTTAATCACACATGTGACCATGAGCAAAAGCACTATATAGGAGCGGGGATAAAGTGGAAAGCTAAAATGTTAATTGCCTAGTTGAGAACTAGTTCACACCATCTTAGATGCGAAACGGGGATATGGAAAGCACCCAAGGAGGAATGGTTGAAGAGGGTTTGTCAGTTTTGCAAGTCTGGATCAGTGGAAACATAATGGCATTTCGTCATGGAATGTATAACATATGAAGACATTCGGAGTAGTTATGTTGATATCCTATAAGGTGAAGTACTTACAACTTTATTTGAAGAGGAAAAGACAACAAAAACATCAGACTACTTGACTAGAATTCATAACAAAAGATCCAAGCTTAATAAAGAAATTGAAAAAGACAAAGGTAACAATGTGGCATAGTGTATTTGATATCTTATCAGGCGGGGTTACTCTTAAATCCCATACGCTGATTGAATGAATGAATGAAGGATTTTAATAACGTCCACAAGACCGCTGCAGCCTATGGGACCCATCCGTCATGTTGGTTGAATATTTTGTCGATCAGCGTACTGATAAACAAAATAGGTCTGATCAGCCAAAGTAGGAAGATTAGTCGTTCAAATGTGTAGTTTTACCACATCAGAAAGACACTGATCTCTCCTCTCATCAAGGGGAGGTTCCCTGTAGGTATGCTATATATATATATATATAAACAGTAAATAATACTCATGGGTGAGACAAACCATCCATCTCTCTTCTTTCAGAGATGATGCACGTGGATCAAAGGAAAAAATCAGGGGAAATGATAGATAGTACTCGTCTTTTTTCAAAAGTACTATTCAGCAAACCACAAGAATACTCCTGGCAGTAACAACAAAAATGTAGCAAAGAATGTGATATCCAACAAATCGAGATGCAGCTCAAAGTCTTCACCTGGATTGCTCAAGAGTAAGATATGAAGGACAATGAGGGCACAAAGTCGCCTCAAGGTCCTTTAAACAGAAATGAAAAGAAAACAAACTAAAGGCGATTATGGGGGCACAAAGTCTCTCCACAGTTGACTCTTTAGGACACCTTTTTTAACTGCTATCACTAATTCTGCTTGTTGAATTAAAGGAACAGAAGATATGTTGAAGAAAAAGACATAAGAATGATTTTCTCAATAACAAAGATATTACAGCGCAAAGTCTGAAAAACCAATTGCTTTCTTATTCCAGTAACAAAACATGGTCAGCAATCTGAGCTCAAAGTCTCAGCAATGCCTTACAATTTGGGCAGGGTTTCGTTCCAAATGTCAAAAAAGAGATCCTTATTACAATAAAAGAAAGTCCCTTATATAGCCTCTTCAAAAAGGACTTGGGAACAATCAATATATCAATTTGCGTTGAAATCTGTTAAGGAGACATGCTGGAACTTAGGGGCGCTTTACCCATTTTATTTTATCAATGCAAGGAAATAAGTCGCGCTTATTGAAAGTTTGTAACTTCCAATGTTCCACCTGGCGATCTGATCTTATCTTCATCGTTCCTCCTTGTCCGGCTAATTGAATCGGGTCCTGGATTTAATTTACTATTATGTTCTTTCTTCGCTTTCTGCTGGTCTTGGCCTTGAGATATGTGATTGTATTTTGGTCTATATGTTTAAAAGATCAATGACTAATTCACTGTGTTGAATTTGACGTTTTTGGGCGCGTCATTCCTTTGTCTTCTTTCGGATTTTCTATTTGGCTCTTTTCCGAATTATACTTGCCTTTTCGGGCCTTAAGGAATGACCCGTTTTGAGTCGAGAAGAGCCTCCCGTAAGGGTATCTACCCTTCGGGCAGTCTTTGAATGGCCTTCGGGCTCCTTTGAACTTAGGCTATGAACCATTCCATTAAAACAAGACATTGAACCAATCGGTTGAACCAAGCATTAAACCGAACGTTGAACTTGGTTGTTGAACCAAATTTTGGTTCAACGGTTCAAACAAAGCTTTGAACTGACTGACGAACCGCTTGATTGAACCTAAGAATGAATCAAAGCGCTGAAGCTGAGTGAATGAACCAAATGTTGAAACAAAGCATTGAACCGCTTGATTGAACCTGCCTTTGAACCATTTGATGTTGAACCAAAAGATGAACCAAACGTTGAACCTGCTGCTGATGCTTGCCGATGGAAATTTCTGTTTGAACCAAGGCGATGAACCAATTCTGAAAATGACCAATTGTTACAAACTGATTCCTTTTGATTGAACACACCTGTAGAAGTCGTGAAACTCGTTGAACTTGTAGAAATAAGCCTGTTTACAGTCTGTAGATTTTTGAAAAGCTTGAAAAATGAGGAGTTTGAATGCCCAAGACAAAATTTGGAAAGGGAAGAGATTATTTTGGTCTGTAAGACCAAAATAATTTAAATGTTGTCCCAAAAATAGCTGATATTTTTGGGGAACAACACGTCACACACATCCTCTTCAAAACGAGACCTTAACGACAAAAAAAAGTTCCCTGCGTTGTTTGAACTTCCTTCTTGAGATCTTCCCTTCTACTGTGAAGTTTGATCACGAGGTTCGCCGTATTACCCAGTCTTATTGTTTCAAACAAGGTGTCCAGGTTGGCAATTTTCAAAGTTTCACCATAACTGTATTGGATGTCTTTGTATGCCTTGCATCCAAGAAGAAGTGTCGTTCCGTCTCCACCACGCCTTTGTTGCAAAAGAGGCATATTCTCTCATTCCAATCCTCTTTAGGAGTTAGCCATATACTCATTTCACACCTAAGATGATGAGAGCTCATCCTAATTTTGGCAATCAACATTTTCGCTTTCCACTTAATGTCTACTCCTATATAGGGTTTTTCTTCAAAATCCCCTGTGGGGTTGAATTCTTTGAGGTAGTATTCCTTTTTATGGCCTATTTGTTTTGTCCACATGATGCACTTGAATTTTTTTCTCACATATTTTTTTATTTCTTCATTAGTATTTGGGCACTCCTATGCTAATATCCCACCTCTTTACCCATTTGTCATTTTGCTTCCTCCAAGTGTTCTTTCTTCTAATTAGTTCTTCCTCCATAATTAGTCTAGGCCACCTGTACTTCTTCATGTTTTGAATTTTCTTCAAATAGCTTAGTAACCGTATCATTTTCGATGCCTCTAAAGGGATTGACCTCATAAACGTTATTAAAAACTTACATTCATTCACTCATCCGATGGACATCATTGAAGTATCTATCTATCCGATTCATTTCACCAACCGGACAAAAACTCAAAGCGTCATCTAACATTCTTGTCGTTCAAATTCATACGTAGGAGTACCCTCACTGAATGGATCTTGGATCCCCACACTCCTATTACGTGACCGCCTTAGATGCGCAGCAAAATTCGCAATGTTTTCCACGCATGGGCAGCCACGTGGCAATTTGGCTTCTATTTTTATGGCGTAATCCATCCGAACTGCCAGAAATAAATCTTCAATTGATTCAGGCCGAGAACGATTTATATTTTTTGAATCGAAGAAAATGGCAAGCAGCATGGTGTCGTTTGTGAATGTACCTGCGGATTCACATTTTTCAATGCAAAATTTGCCATATGGAGTGTTCAAGCCAACCCCTTACCAGCAATCCAGGCCTGGAGTGGCCATTGGACACCATGTGTTGGACCTCAGCGCCCTTTCCCAGGCTGGCCTTTTCCACGGTCCTCTGCTCAAGGAATCGGATTGTTTTCTGCAGGTTAGATTAGCTTCTTATCTGTTTTTATTAGTGTCTGTATGAGAAGCTCCATGTGACCAGAGCGAGGGTCTATAGTTTGTAGCACTTTTATTTTTCACTTAATATCGGAAACCTAGTTGTTATTGAGAATATGACCAGAGCGAGGGTCTATAGTTGTGCCAGAGCGAGGGTTTCGCGTGGCTTTTTTTGGGTCTTAGTGTAGTAGTTGTAATTGCAGAGACCATATAGGGAAAAATTGCACCGTATCAAGGGTTTCGATATGTTCCCGCTTGTTTGGAGTAAATTTGTAACCTTGATGCTGTGCAAATTTTAGTTTAACATGAGACGGGGGGAGGGAATCGAGTTTTGTATCTATAGGTCCGCTGGTTGATAGAGCTACCTTACCGATGAGGTGCTTAGTCCATGAAAATGTTTGCCCAAAAACTACATTACAATCCTTTAAGAATTTGGAGTTTTCTGCTCTCCTGTTTATCATTGTCCATTATTCTTTTTTGGAATCTACTGCAAGTCATTTATTTTGTGACCCATTGTCTTATGGGTCGTCATTCATTCTATTCCATTTGTCTCAGAGTAGTCATTCTTTCTATGATCCATGCCTCATGAATGTTAATGATGCACTTAGCGCTCTTTGCATAGCTTTCAAGAGCTCAGAAATAATAGCAAGCTCATGCCTGATTGAAACTAGCAAACGGAACTATTGCATAGTATCGATTAATTTTTTTTAAATCATTTCTTTCACGACCCATGTCTAATGAGCAGTCGTTCCTTATATGAGACATGTTTCATGAATAGTTATTCCCTCTATAACCAATGTTTCATAAGTTTAAATGATCCACTCAACACTCATTTTATAGCTGTTGAAAGATGGGATTGAAACTGGTGAAATGAGCCATTGCATAGTATTAATCAACACCATCTAAGCTTGCACCCAATAACTGGGTCAACTTTTTGCATAGCTGTCGAGGGGTAGGATTGAATTTGGCGAAATGAACTATTGCGTAAAAATCAACACTATCTAAAATTGCACCCAATAACCGAGACTTCTTGGGAGCTCACTAATAGCAAAGATCAAACTAACACAAACCAAAACACAAATAAAATGAAAATTCTGTATCACCCATACAAATCTCATATCCACAAGAGTGAAACATGTTTCCTTGTAACTTATTTTCCCATTCAATTTTAAGTTACACTACAACTTCTGTTTTCTTACATTTTAAAGTTTCACTGCCTGCTTTATAGAGAAGAGCCGTCTTGCATTGCTAAATCACTATCACTATATTTCTTGAGGAAATCTCTGCTACATACATCATGCACTTTAATTTACATTCTTACCTGACTCTCAATCTATTTATGCACGCCTTCTGCATGCTTTTCTTTATTACTAACCAAATCTTCTAACCGTGCATGATCTTGCAGTAATCCTTCCTAGTGGAAAGTAATTGAATCTCCTAGTTCAATCTTCAATGTAAATCTTTTTATGAAAGAGTAATGCAAATTTTATTGACAGAAGAATTACTTCTGTTACCATTCAGATTTCCTTGTGTGTCTGGCTTTATCATAAATACACCAGAGAGGTTTGCTTTTGATAGTATGAAATGAGATTGGATATGTTATGTTTGAGTGATTATAACTAAATACTTTGGAGAGAGCAGGATGCCTGCTATTGCAGGCTACAATTAATTGAGAATTAAGAAACAGATTTCTAAAAAAGATCTGTGATGCACGTAGAAATTCATTGACGTTTGAGAGTTTGGTTTAGGATAAACTGGTTTAGATTAAGTACTTAAAATTTGTCGTGCCCTAGAATATGCAGGTGCATTTTGCCTTGCTGATGTTGCTATCCTCTGCAGCTGTCAGTGGATGAGAAGGCACACTGTGTTTAGTTTTAGGAGCCAATTTATAAAACGCAAAGGCACAGAGTGAGAATGAAATTTGGCTTTTTGTTTTCTGAGTTTTTTTTTGTGGATTATCCATGGTATCAACAGACTGCAGTCTGCGCATGGGCCTTTGAAATAGCTTATAGCAGATCTTTATATGCTCCAAACATTGTGATCCCATCGAGATACTTGGGCCTTTTATTGCAAAGAAACATCACAGTGGATTCTGTTTGTAAGATTTTATGAAATGACTTTAAAACTCGGAGTTATAATTTTTGTGATTTGCTATTCTTCAAACTCAAGTTTAACTTTGTGAAGTGAAAAATATACTTCTTGTCCTTTAGCCTGTTGTAAGAACTCAGTGTTAAGTGATTATCATCTAGGAGTCTGTGGAGTCGCTAAAATCTGAACTTGCATTTCTACATCCTTCCTCTACCATTTCCAACTTAATTATTTATGGTGGCTTCTACCGTCCTTATTATAGTCAATCATCTTTGACTCGTTCACAGTTTTAAATGATATATCAAGTGTTAGAAATGATATTGTGGTTCTCTCCATACTACTTTGCCAGCAAACAAAATTGGCCAGTTAAAAAAGCTGAATTAAGTTCCATAAGTTGTTCTTGTTTGAGTTTAGTTTGTCTGATAGTAACGTGTATGAGAAATTTAACAGACGACACAAGCCAGCAACTAACAGGATGTTGCTTTTCTTCAAGGTTTCTGGGATTCCCGTGTCCATGATTTTCTATCAATGCCTCCGGTCTACCTTCTTGAATTATCCTGGAAAGGGGTCAAAAAGTTAGACCAGAGGCATTTAAAAATAATGAAGGCAGGAACCCCAGAAACCTTAAACAAACAGAAAAACGGTGGGAATCTACAATTGTTAATGGAGGATTGTTTTGATGTTACTGTAGTGCATAAATTTAGCATATAACATTTTTAAGGATTTTGAAATCCCCCAATGAGTCATTTTGTATTTTCTGAAAACACTATTATTATGTATAACTAGAAACATGCGTCTCCATGGGTTAGAGAAGTTTGTAAAGATAGGTTCATTTGGGAGAAAATTGGGAAACACTACGCTGCATTAACACAGGGATGTTGCATACCATCAAATTCAGAAACTTCTCTTGGCTAAGCTGCCTTGTCTGAGGAGTATATTTCTGGAATATCCACCAAGATCTTGCACCCTGTTTCATCCATTATGGGCCTCATCGAAATGATCTCCACTTAGCGATTGTTATGGCAATCATTTGAATTTACCACTAGATCGTGACTTGCTGGACGACCATTCAGACAGCTTAATTGTTGGCATCTTTGGGCTCAATGTCAATACATTAATTTTGGTGGCGTGTCATTTCGTTTGGTTCAATTTTATGACCAAACAAATACTGACACCATTCTGCCACATTCTTAATCAGTTTATGTAATTCCTAATGGATGTATTCATCTTATTTATTTTATACGATAAGCCACTGTTGGTTCAGTAACAGGTCAATCACTTTACCAGTTTAAGACATTCTTAATGCCAGATTGCACTGCATTTATATATATTTTCTAACTAGTGGTTGCTCAATGATTTTTTCCTAAATCTTCATAGTTTCCTTAAATCCCTTCTCTGATTAGTAATTTTATTGGCTGAAGTGTGTAGTGACTATATATGTGTGCCTCGTTGATCTTGCTGTTCCATGTGATGTGATTAGGTTGGCTAGTTTATATGTATTTAACTGTCAGCTTTGCTTTTGTATTATCCATATCATATATGTAAGCACTGATAATTACTTAGATATTGTTTACTTTTACAGTATCTGTCTTCGTATTTGAATTTGCATGTAGGCAGTCTTTTTGCTCCTAGCCTTGTAAAGGGAACTAGGTCTATTATAATTGAAAGATCATTTTGTTATTAGTTGCTCCCTAAATTTAATTTTGTACAAATTTGGATCTGACATACACTCAAAATCATATTACAGCCATCTTTGAATTCTTTCATGGCAATGGGAAGACCAGCTTGGAAGGAGGCAAGGGCAACAATTCAGAAACTTTTGTCCGGTAAGCATGATATGTAATTTTTTTTGGGTACTTCCTTAAGTATATTAAGGCATATAAAACTTATAAAAATAAATTCTGATCTTTGTCCCCATTTCATGTTTTGCCACGGATTTATGTTTATCAGATTGATATGGTGCATTCCAAATTTCGCCTTTGAAGAGGAGTGAATTAGAGTGATATATGCACACACACACATATACATACATATGTATGTGTCTATAAATATACTTACAGATTAATACATATGTATTATGATATTATCATATATATGTATGTACGCATATTACCATATATGTATGTATATATTATCATATATATGTACATATTACAAAACACTTAAATAATCTTTGGCCCTGATGGGCATGCATTCTGTATGGTTGTAAAGACTAAACAGTTAGCTAAGCTGTCTAAAAACATCAAATAAGTTATTCGAGTTGCCTTTAATGATAGAAAGCGACATATTACTAACAAGAGAGAGCCAGTTATCAATAAGAACAAGCCTTTTCAAGGCGTCATTTCACCTATGGTTTGATTTTAGTTATGATTAATGAGCCACAAGGAACTTTAGCTAGATGCTGGACTTTTATTGGGGGATTGAATGTATAAGAAAGAGGCTGGACCATTGTTGAATCTCCCTCCGTGGAGGAAGAAGAATCTTGTTTAATGTACATAGGCCCTTGTCAAAACAAGCACACCACTCTAGCAAGAAGGGTATAGAGAGGGGAACACAAGAGCCACAACTTACACATGCCACAATACTTATTTTTTTTGGCATGATAAATACACTTTTCTGTTTCTATAACCCTGGCAACCTGCATATTTTGTTGAGTGGCTTGTATTGTGGCCTACATTCATTTGGAGGCTGGCTTGGATCAGTTGTCAGTTTCAATGAATTTCGATGTGTTTTGGTTCCCTTTCGTTATCCTTTTCAAAGTTGATATAATTTCTTGACCTATATAACTTACATATGCCACTTTTTTGGTAGCCTAGTGTGATTTCATGTCCTTGTTCTTGGGATTTTGTTCCTTCTCTTTGATTACATATGGTGGGTTTTTATCATTATATGTATACTTTCATCATCATAGCCATGTAAATATGATGTGAAGGATTATGCTGAACATGATTGCCGATATTGTATGTTCATAGTGGGGGCCATTGGTAATATGAACATCTAACTAGTGAAAAGTAGTCGCTATTCAATACTGTGTATAATTATTTTCACTAGGATTGGCTAGAGCTTGTTCACTATTAACGCTAATGATGTCATTACAAGTTGGAGTAATTGAAAATTCAGCTAGGATAAGTGAGGGTATGTGCCCATGAGTGTGGTCTTATAGTTACATGGTGAATAGTGGAGATTTATATGAGATGTCTTTAGAAATTTAGGCGATAGGTGATAACAATCCAGGCAGAATCTCCAAATAACGTTTCACTAATACCACAAATCCCATCCTCATGGCATGCGGTAATGCCATCTCATGTTTTATGGTTTTTGGTACTGCTGAATGCTTCCATGAGGTCTGCAGGACTTCAAAGATCGTCAATCCATCTCCACTAGATGTCACGCATGTTTCCAATGGTATAAGGCAATTTTGGGCAGATCAGATGTGGTGCTATCCATGCACGCATCATCTTATGCGATTTTCATCATTAGGCTTTTTAGGGTTCTAGAGGCCTAGAAACCAAACTATTAAGGTCCACTCACAATGCATGGTTTGCTAAGTGCCAACAACGTTGATTCTTCCCTCCTTAAAGGGGCGGGGTCCTGCATGCCAGATTCGACTGTTACATTTTGATGCCTTTTAGCCCAACCAATCAGAAGAGGAAGTCATGTGGAAGAGAAACCATTTTATATTCCATAATGGTTCTTTAGTCTTCACAATTTTGTAACACTATACATATCTAAATAGATAGTTAGCAAAGCAGATTAGAGCATAGACGTATGCCATGTACGAGATGCACATATTAAAAAACTTTTATGTTCTAATTATATTATATTTCCTATGCATCTCTATCTAAGTGTTCATTTCTGAATACTCTTTTAATATTACTTCTGTACATGCATATAATCTATCAATTTAGGGTGTTGTCCCCTAGATATCTCTTGGCATCCATATTAGATAGTTATGTACTATTGACCATTGGAGGAGGGGTTCTTTAATTGGTTATCTAACTTTCCTTACAGGTTTGATCATTGCACATGCTTAGTGCTTGAGCAGTTCAACATTCGTGCTATCCCGGTGATACCTATGTTATTGCCTTGGCATGTTTCAGATGTGGTAAGTGATCTTTAATTGCCTTAGGTATTCCAATGGACAATTTATTGGCTCAAATTTCTTAATGAATGACTGAAATTGAAAACATGGCTGCTCTTCTTCATGAACCTTGGTTAAAAGCTGCATAGAAATGCAATGCTTGCCAAAAAAATGTTTAGAATTGAGTACAACAATAGAAACTTATCAAAAATATAATAGGAAATAGACACCAGCGAGAGGACACCATGTGAACACCTTATTGTCTTTGGAGAGATCCATTGTGGGGAAACTACAACATAGAAATGGGCCATGCCTCTACTCTTCCATTCATTTTTGCAAGTCAGCAGTGCAAATTACAAAGAGTGGCTTCCAATGGGGCAATTGGACTAATGTGGACTCAATTCACAACTCCAACATCCTACTATTCTCTGCTCTGCAAAATTCGTCTCTATGACCTATACTGCTGAAAGTCTCATACAACTACTACAAATTCTCTATATTGATTGACTATGGACCATATCATGGATTTATAGATGCCAAAGGGCTGTTTCAGTTATAATTCTCCTTTTACACACCATGGGAAGATCAAATGAACCATTTGGGTGAGTTGTCACCCCATCTACCATGTCCTTGGAAGCTAAAGGTTCCCTTGAGGATGGTTTTGGTACTTTATAGAATTTATCCTACATGTTTGATTGCCTCCTAATGTGTTCAGTTTGTAGGAATGGATACTCTGTTGGGTTGTCTATCACTCCTTGACAGTTATGATTCTCTTAGCTCATGACGGATTTAGTATGGGCCGAACTTGTCACATTTCAGTCTTTCTTCAATCCCTTGCATCCTTGCACCTTTTTGATGACTTTTGGGGGTTCAAACATCTCTCTCAATGCCTCAAGTGTAGTTTCCTATGTGCTGGTCATCCGTGTTTGTCCTCTTAGATGCCTTAGCTAAGTGTTTCTGTCATTGTGGTATTTTAGTGTTTGAAGGTCTTAAGTTGGATGTCTTTGCATCTCTTTGATATTTAATGGATTCATTTTGGATTAGAAAGTGTCTTATAACAAGGGGTTTGACGATTGAGTGCTTGGGGTAATAAAGGCAACTTCAAGCTAGGATCAGCATTTTTTAGATTCAAGCCCAACAACATAAATATAGTCACTTTCGAACATGTTGATGATAGTAGCATTGAGGGAGAAGTTGGGCACAAGTTATTAATTGAAATATTTGTTGTTTACCATAAGTCGAGGCCTTGAATTGTTTTTTTCCTAAAGGCAACATTAAATATATATATCCTCCAACGATCAGCAGTGCTATGATAAGAAATGTTACATAAGTGTTTGGGATAGGGAGACGTGTTTTGGGGGATGGCAAAAAATTTCCCAGATTTTAGCAACGATGGAGGGACAATTGGGGGATGGCTATAAAAAAAAAAATATTTTAAAATTAAATAATATCAACATTATAAACTAAAACAAGCTGAAAGAAGATGAAATTAAATTAAAATTTAAAATAACATGATCCATCCGTGATCCAACATTAAATGATATTATCACATTACTCATGAGTAACTTTTACTATTATTAGATTCCCATATAGATCCATTATGATTATTAAGAGTTGTTAATGGCTTGTTGTTGTTGATTCTTTGGTACTTGATGCATATTTTGGTGTAAGAGAAACACGAGAATGTACTCTTTGTTTTAGGCATTGTTTCGTTTCATGGTTTGTATAAACTTCCTTTTCATACATTTGTCAATATATTCCACTTACGACTAACTATTGTTAAAAACAACAACTTTCAAGTTACAACATGTATTTGCACACTCAAGTTCATGCATCAAAATTACGTTCAGATTATGTTTCTAGTAGAGAGATTATATGTTCAAGAAGATGATTTTATATGTTTATCTTTTTTTTCCATTTTGATAGATGCGTTTTGTTTTGTTAGCATTAGGCCTAGATCATTTTGGAGAAGCTCCATGACACATCAAATAAGGGACAATGCATAGAACACTAACACCAAATGATATTCATTGAGGCACTGGTTGTCATACATTCAAGTCACAAACCTTGTATTTTTACTGCTTGAAATGTAACAAAGCTATCAAGATTATATTTTAACAAACTAATCAAGAATAGGCTCTATCTCAACCCCTAACTTAACTTACACTCAAGAATATGATCACAATCACTTAATTGTATTAATATCTACATCCAATGGAGGTGACCAAAATCTAACTTAGGTGGCGTGCTTCATAAAACATTTATTTATATTATCACTTTTTATACCTAACTGTGGATTACTCTAACGGATTACTCTAACAATCCTGTCTTGTAGTCCAAAGTTTGTACAACTACAAACTTCAAACAACTCAATTGACAACAATTTTCTTTGCCTCTGATTACAAAGTGAATCATGAACCAAAGGATATCCCAATCCTTGCAGATGCATTCAAATACATTGTTGGCTGAAACCATCCTAAAAACTTCTTGAAATCTTCCTGAATTTTTTTTTACAAAGTTATGCTTTCTAACTTCTGGAGGAACTTATCAAAATATATTAGATTTATTACCTAGGTTATGAAATAATGTTGAGATAAATGAGCAAAATGAATGCAAAGAGAACAACATCACCTTGAAAGAATCAAACCAAGGTTGAGACGAAAGTGACAAGTGGGGAACTATTGAATAGAGAAAAACCCCACATTAGTATTAAAAACTTTGCAACAATGAATCTTCAAGTACATAGCAAGCAAAAGTTAGGAGTGAAGGAGAAGAATGGCCTTAAGCTAAAAGAGCATCAACAATGCAAGAAACCAAAAAAGGACAAGAAGAAATAATGTTGTGAGGAATGAGAGGAGAGCTCTTTATATAAAGCTAGAAGAGAAAAAGGAGTTACATGAGCAATTTTCATGTGTGCCAAGTGTTCTTATCCTCTTACAAGTGAGTTGGATGTGTGTGCCATGTGGGAGGAGGAGTTACTTGTGTGAACTCCCAAGTCCAATAAGTATACAAAAGATATGAGTGACACCTCGAAAGACTAGGATAAAGTGCATTTATAAATATAATAAATGCACACATAAATAAGACTTAGGATAAACCTAAAAATCTATAGTGAACCCAAATAAGATTAATTCTCCAACACTCTCCCTTAAGCTTAATTTGGCGTTACAAAATTGGGGAAATCTTTTTACAAACAAGGAAGAGAGTTGAAATTACATAATACTCCCCTTTAATAGAAACTTCCTTCAAGAGGAATTAGAATAGGTTGAGAAAGAAAAAAGAAGAGAAGGTGTTACCAAAGTCGCAGAGATGAAAGTGTGATCACCAAGAATCTCCAAGAATCATTTTCAGACAATGTAGTCAATCCGCAATGGAACAAAGACCAACAAGGAGAAATTATTTACGAAACCATGCAAAATAAACATGCTAACACCAATCTTTGAAGTTAAGTAACCAATATGCCAAAAAACACGTTCTACACACATAATATAATAAAAATAGATGTACAACAAGGCAAATGGAGCAAAGACAACTTCCATCACAATGCAAAATCGTGCACAAAAAAATATTTAGTCAACATAATCAAAGAATATTTCCTTTGCAACAAAAAGCATGAAATGCATAATAAAATGAGTTTATTCAAAATGGAGACAAAGAAGATGTGTTGCTTGCAAAAGATATTCTACGAGAAATATTGAAAGAATTATCGAAAGAAGACATCAAAGTCTCTGGAAGATCCATTATTGTTAAGAATCCAAATAGTGTTAACCTTAGAGGTAGGAGATCTAGCAGTTTTCCAATAATGCAAAGTGTCATGAGTGGATATACAACAAGATTTGCATGGATGCAATTTCCAACATTTAGAGATAAGATGCCCGTGTTTTTCACAATGTGCACAAGGTTTATCATTTTTAACCAAAGCATGAGCATTTTGAGCATTATAATCAAGATAGGTTGCATTATAAGTTCTTCGACGAGGAGAACAATAAAATGTCAAATTTGCATGGAAGCAATTGAATCATCAAAATTGGGACCTTTACAATTTGCATTAGATTGAGGCAAAAGAGATTCAAAAATACCGTTTGCGCACTTACTAAGCACACCGCCCGTATAACTCATATTTTGCATGATTTTTAAGCTGGGGTTGGTATAAGAAGTGTTCATAGAAGTTTTAGTTTGTTAAAATGCACAAATAGTTTCATCATTTGAACGAGTATTAAGTGAAAAATACGCAAATTTTTAATTTAGGGTGTCAAAAGAGGATTGCATATTCTCCATTTTGTTATGAAAAACGTTATGAAGAGCATGAATGGAATTATGCAAATTAGAAATAGTATCATTTTAACATAGTATTTCTTGTTTGAGAGCAATAATTTCTTTTTTTAAGAGAAAGCTTATGCGAAGCATTTTGAAATGCTAAGAAAATCACTAGTTTGAAAGCCATTTTTGAGCATGTTAAGATGCAAAATTTCTATAGATGAAAAAATACTCACGATATACAACAAAACACGATATACAACAAAACGTGAATGACAAGATTTTGAGCTAAATTGCTTTGCTTAAAAAAACTGTTAGAGTTAAAACAAAGTTGAAAGGAATTAGATTAATTGCCTTGTAAATGTAAGTCCACACCAAAACACCATGATATTTAAAAAATAAATATTTAAAAAGTGGTTTATGTTTTGAGTGGAATTTGAGTTAAGCAAATAATTAAAATTGATCATCACCACCTAATGCTTAAAATACAAAGGGCACTTAAATAAGGAATACTATAAATACTTAGTAACCTTAAAACAAACTTGTTTTTGTTTATGATTAAGTGGAAGCCTCTTGTTTTGATTTAATTTAAACACAAGTGTTTGAGAGGCAATCTAGATATACAAAAAAATTACCACGAATTACCACTTGTACAAAAATAAATGCAAGTGAAATTTAAGCCAAGTTCACTAAAAGACAAGAAAGAAAATTGAGAAGCTTTGAATCTTTTGTTTTGAGAAATATTGCCAATTTTTTTTTTTTTTTTTTGTTTTTAAAAACAAAAAAAAAACTAAATTTAAATTGATTTTTATGTCAAGACTAAAATGCCACTTGTAAATGCCTTTGAACATAGAAGTAAAGAGATAGTGCTTTAGAAAAACAAACATATGCTTTTTGTTTTATTCTTAAACATGCTACGCAAATAAATGCTACGCTTTTTTTTTATTGAATGGCTTTTTCAAACTAAAAAGAACTGTTTGCCATCTAAGAAGAAAGGCGTTACAGAGACCAAAAGTGATACGTTTTACAAAAGAAGACTCAATGGACAAGGCAGAACTTAGCGCACAGGTGGTTGCACATAGAGCTGCATGCAGTCCATAAAAAGCAATAACGCTTGGTAATAAACATATTTAGAACCTGCTTCAAACGCAAATGAAGAGGCAAAGCGCTAATGTGAAGAGTAAAAGAAGGCAAAATGTGGTTGCACATAGAGCTGCACGCAGTCCATAGAAAGCAATAACGCTTGGTAATAAACATATTTAGAACCTACTTCAAACGCAAATGAAGAGGCAAAGCGCTAACGTGAAGAGTAAAACAAGACAAAATGCTAAGCATAAAAAGAGCAGAGGTAACCTTTATAAAAAATGTTATCTACATAAAAGTGTTGCCTAAAAAATGGATAAAATACCAAACACCACAGAGTTGTAACGGATGGAACACATCACAAATCCAAGGAAAAAAAGAGCGCAGATTAAAGGAAAAGGCAGACATTATGTTATAAAAGACAAGGAGAAAAAAAAGTAAGCCCAGTTGAGTACAATGAGCACAAGTAAGATGCAAAAAAGAAAGTAAGGGTGGTGCAGAATGAATTGCTCAAGAGCAAGAGATAGTTTATCAAGTCTGACCGAGTTCAAGTATAGAAAAGAACTAAAATGAAACTGCAGTAAGGAACAAAAATTGAAAGCAAACAGCTACTAAAGAATAAACAAGGTGTGATGCCTCACAGAGCTGGCTGAGAATAATGCTTTAGAATGAAAGAAAATAGTAACAAAAGACTGACAAAAAAAGGTAAACAAAAAACCAGAAGTAACCACATAATGAGGAGAGAAACTCATCACAGCTGAAATAGAGATTAATTCTGATAGAAATAGCTCTTCAAGATTGATAACAAGCAAATTGAAAGGTTAAACAAACCAAAATAGCTTTAAATCCTTCTTTTAGAAACCTGCAAAAAGAGTTTAGAGGGAAAAATATTATGTCACAAGTGAAAGAAACTTGCTTAAAAGTAATTAAAAAACAGAAGGTTAGAAGACAAAAATCTCTTCTTTTCCACTTCCAAATCTGCAAAATTCTCAAAAATCATTGTTAGAAACCATAGGGCTTTGATACCATATTAGATTTATTGTCTAGGTCATAAATTAGCGTTGAGATAAATGAGTAAAATGAATGCAAAGAGAACAACATCACCTTGAAAGAATCAAACCATAAGGTTGAGACGAAAGTGACAAGTGGGGAAATCGTCGAACGAAGAAAAACCCTACACTAGTATTAAAAACTTTGCAACAATGAATCTCGAAGTACATAACAAACATAAGCTAGGAGTCAAGGAGAAGAATGGCCTTAAGTTAAGAGAGCATCAATAATGCAAAAAGCCAAGAACAAGATTGAATAGTGTTATGAGGAATAAGAAAGGAGAGCTCTTTATATAGAGCTAGAAGAGAAAAATGAGTTACATGAGCAAGCTTCATGTGTGTGTTAAGTGTCCTAATCCTCTTACAAGTGAGGAGGATGTGTGCCATGTGGGGGTAGGAGTTACTTGTGCAAGTAACTCCCAAATCCAACAAGTGGACAAGAGAGGTGAGTGAGACATAAAAAAACTAGGATAAAGTGCATTTATAAATATAATAAATGCACACATAAACAAGACTTAGGATAAACCTAAAAACCTATAGTGAACCCGAATAAAATTATTCTCCAACAAAACAATTCATCTCAGAAAATATAACTTGGCATTGTTTATGTTTCTCTAGCAGTACATAGGAACATTGCCATGAAAAATATGCGTGAACATTGCTATGAACAATTTGCAGTCTAGAGCAGAATTTTTGGGGTTTTCAGACCTGCAGGCCTTTACAAAAAACAGAGGCTGCATTCCACTTAGAGTTTGCTCTAATGTAGGAGTTTAAAACTACTCGGCTTCACAAGGTTTTGTCACAAAAAAATAAATACACTAGTATTTGATGTAGGATATTTGGATTGAGACATTAGGATCTGAACATTGAGACCTTTTGTTGTTGTACCGGAAACAATTACAATTGAAATATGTTATTATTGCCGATTTGCAAGAAATAATCACTAAACTTGAATAAATCCAAGCCACTTTCTATGATTCCCCATGCTTTCAACAACTTAATGAAGTGGTTTCAGAAATTAAGAACAAGCAATCAAAGTTAACCATTTAGCACGAGCACCTTTAAAGGAAACTACGACCCAACAACATTCTATTTAAAATAGGTTGAGGAACAAAATTCATGGGTGCAACTGGTTAAAGGGAAAAGACGACACTTCCAGTTGTTGAGATGGCTGTCCAAGTGAAGTTTGAAGAAGAAAAGACACGATAAATCAAGGCACTCAACTTTCGTGTTCGTGGCCTTGCTAGGCCAGCTGATTTTTTATAGACATGTCACACATTCTTGCATGAATCTTTAGACTTATAAGGATATTTCCCTTAACAGAGCTTGGACATTGTTGGGCAATGCCCTTGATATTCAGTTTTGAACTGCATAAGAGCGTTTGCAAGCTCTTAAGACAAAAAAGAAACTCTTCTCCCTCCCTCAAAAGATTTATTTAGAGGTTTAGGAGCTTCAGAAAGCTCGTATTTAGGTTGTAGCTGTTGGGAGTGAAAATAAGTGGATTGTTATCCAAGATTGTCGAGCTATCATTCACAGTTTTCTCCCTCCTGGGTTATCATGGTTTGAACCGTCAACATGATGAGGACCTTGTGTCTTAGTACGCAATGGTGGCATCTACATTGCTTGTTGGAATTGCAATGTTACCTTATTGTCTTCTCCAGATATCTTCCAAGATGTTGCTGCTTCACAAGATATTATCTTTTCCTTAATGATACCCATGAGAGCTCTAAGTGGGCCCATTCTCTAGTCGCAAGTAATACTTGGGTTTCAACTTGTTGGTGTGAGACTTGTAGATTTGGTTCTGTTTGTGGTTTAGGTGGAGTGACTTGCCTCATTCATGACAACCTTAGGTCCAAACTATTGTTGGTAGCTTTTGACACCCATTCCAAATACACGTGGTTACATGTTTAGAGTGGCCCACTGCTTATCCATGACATCTTCATTGGAGTATGGTAGTTCCCCCCTTGCCTTATCTCCCTTCGTTGTGTACGTTGATGGGGACTTGTACCTTGACCTATATCTAGTTATCTCCCAGTATTCTTCAATGGGCGATGTTATTCTTCTAGTTGATTTCAATGCTTGTACAAGAACTTACCAGACACCTATTCATGATCTTGCACAAGATAAGTTATGCCTTTAGGAGTTGCATCTTGAAGAGTTTGGTTGACAAAGAGAATTAACGAACATAAATATTTGATCACATCCTATTGGGGAATCACATGATCTCCACATTCTCAATTGGCTTCCTTGTTTCCCTAATTCTAGTAAGTTCACCTGTTTCCCCCATGGTGGGGGAGTGAGCCTAGTGGATTATGTTCTCGCTTGTAAATCCCTCATCCCCTACATTTGGGATTTCCTTATTTTTCATCACCCTCTCTTGACGACCATGCTGCCTTGATTTTCACCCTCCATGCTACTTCTCACTCCTATCCTATAGCCCCTCACCGCACCCCCCAACACTCGCCACACCATGATCCACTTTGATGATGAGTACACCATTGACTATGTTGCCTTGGCTCTCCCCACTTATGTCCATATGCTATTCCCTTCCTCTTCCCACCACAGAGTCCATGTATGAGTTCTTACGTCATGCCCTATGGGATGCAGCTATTGACTTTGACCCCCACATTGTGCCCTACTCTAGCTCACCTTGTCCCCATGGGCTT
This sequence comes from Torreya grandis, assembly GCA_037957365.1. NCBI lineage: Eukaryota > Viridiplantae > Streptophyta > Pinopsida > Cupressales > Taxaceae > Torreya > Torreya grandis. The sequence goes on along the minus strand of JARHVA010000366.1, from coordinate 4,607,818 downwards.
GCCATATGAATTGTTGGTACGATGAGGTTTGTAAATTCTTGCATTGGAGATTTCATTTTGCCCTAGCCCATGACCCTCCATACTTTCCACTTGTAGAGATTATCAATTTCTTTGATGAAAGAAACGTGAGTTTATTAGGTCTAGACGACTTGCTCTCCTTGCTGACCTTTGCCATTCCCCTAAGACCTTTGGCGCACCCACCTCCCAAGGAAAACCCCCACTTCTGACTTCCAGAGCAGCACGTTGTCATTGTCTCCACTCCACAACTATCTTCTACTAATTTTTCTTCCAGTATAATCAAGAGGGCTATTCAGAAATTATGTACCAACAAAGCAAAAGATTGTGAGGGCATTTAGGCTAAGTTCCTCAAAGATGGTGTGGATTCCCTTGCTTCCTCATTAGAAAGCTTTTTAATGAGTTTGTTTGTTGGGGTCCTAGTTTTTGGTCCTAACACATAATCCATCCCCTTCATAAGTTTGGGGATAGCTCCAACCCTAGCAACTACAAAGCCATTATGATTGGGCATTCGTCTGACAAACTTTATGCCATGGTGTTAGACATGTAGCTTTCAGAGCACTTGGCAAGAGGAAATCTTAGAGTAGGGGGCAAGCTGGCGTCAAGAGAGAATACCAGATTAGTGACCACATCTTTACACTCTGGACTATCATTGAGGAGGCTTGTCATCGGTCTTCCAAAGGCTTTTGTTGTTTTGTAGACTTTTGAAAGGTCTTTGACTCAGTTTCAAGACATTTGCTTTTTCAGAGGTTACGTGATGTCAACATTTCAAATTATCTCATTATTGTTGCTTGGAGGCTTTATGAGACAGTTGGTGGGCAATTTCGTAATTCTCACGGTCTTTCTAGCTTTATGAAAAGTACCACTGGGGTTAAACAAGGATACACTCTCTCACTGACCCTCTTCAGCATTTACATTGATGAGCTAGAGGATTTTTTTTGACAACATACCCATGCAATTGATGGTTACATTTTTCATGATGTGGTGATAGTTGTACTTATTTTTGCCGATGATGTTCTCCTCTCTCACTTTGCCGATGGTTTATAGGGAAAATTTCATGTCCTTGCTCGTTTCTGTGAGCTTAATTAATTGGTGGTCAACCTTAGCAAAACTAAGGGCATAATATTGAACACCTCAAAACATTCTCTTCCTTGGTTCCAGTTTGTTTACATAGGGGAACCTTTGCAGATCACATTGGCCTACACTGACTTGGGGGTCCAATTTTTCGGACCATCTTTTAGTATGAAACGTGCCTCTATTCATGTCTTTGCAAGGGATATGCCTCCATTTTAGTATTGGAGCACCAATGTTTTGAGATTCATTTCCAGGATATCTCATTGAAGATGTGCCTCTTCAATACAATCATCAAGACTGCGATTTTGTATGGGTCTAAGGTTTGGGGACCTAGTTTGGGGTCTGTTGATTGGGCTAGCATTAGAGGGTCCAAACTCTCATGATTCAATGTATGATTTGTTGCAAACGAACTATATCTCAGTGCATCGTCCAAGCCAATCTTGTTGCCAACCTCTACGGCTTAAGACTATCTTCAGGGTTACTTTCCACATTCACAAACTAGGAACCATGGGGGATCCAACTTCACATCGCGGGAGGTATTTATCCTTAGCCTTGTGTTCTTCAAAGAGGATTGCATCATTGGGCCGCAAAAGATTTCGACGTTGCTCATATTCTAAGACTAGTTTGCTCTTCTAGCCTACGAGAATCTCTATTTATAGGTTACCTCCTTTCAGATACTCTTTGGACGCCCCTCATCAACCCTTAAAGGAGGTCTCAAATAGAATTGTCAACTAGGATATTTATAGAGAGTACATCCAAGTCACTTAGCTCCAACCTTTCCTTTTGCACTGAGCATTTCTTGTGAGTGGTGGATGGTGTCATTCGTTGCCCTAAGTATCTCCATTGTCATTGGTCTCACGACTTGAGGTTTTCCTTTGGCTAGTTGAGGGTGTAATCACACTAGTTGTGTGTTGAGATTGATCATCATATTCCACGTGGGAATCAAATTTGTTGTCTTTGTCTCCTTTGAGTGGAGACTGAGAAGCACTTCATTTTCAAATGCCTTATCTATTGTGAGATTTGGGGTAGATACCATTGTATTTACAGAGACTCGGGCACAACTCTCTATCCACTTTCTTTCCGTAATTGGACCAACGATGCTTGGCCATTTTTCTTCGGGAGGTTGTCACCCTTAGATGTAGGTCCCTAAAGAGAACCCCTAGAGACCCTAGACTGGTCACCTCTTTGTTTTAGCCCATCATAGAATTTGGTTGCATTAAGCAACTTTTGGATATTGTTTCTTCACACATTGAGTGGGTAGGTTAGTGAGGTGGCACTCATCTGTACAACATTACTAAGGTGCCCTGGCACACTAGCTTTTGGTGATGAGGATCTGCCCCTGCTCAACGTCATGGATTTGCTCCTTGGCGTCCTGGATATGCTCCTTCGCGACTACTTCTTGGGCTATGGGGAAAAGTACACATTACAAGTTTCTTTGTTGGCATGAGAGTTTTTTTGGTGTTGGATGCTCAGAGGAATTCTAGGGGGAGTGCTTTGCTTCCTCCTAGGATTACCCATCTTGGCCCTCTTAGCCCTAGACACTCCCCAATGAGCATTATTGGATCTTGCATTGGCCCTTTCGCAGTGATATACAACACATATGGTTCCTCTATCCTGGGCATGGTCAAAGCTGTTTGATAGGACTACCATCCAGTCTTTTTGACTTTCTTCAGCCCATGCTCTTTGGGGGTTCTTGCTCCCTCCACATGGCTATTTGTATTGGTACCCTAACCACATGGGTTGGGGGTTTTACACATTGGGTTTACCCCTCATTTATTTTCAGTGCTGTTGTGATTCTTCTTTTATTTAGTTAGTCATTGATCCTAGGGTCCATTTACCCTAGCATTTTCTATTGTAATTGGATGTATTCTCGAGTCCCATTGACCTACTTTTGGTCATTCACAGACATTATTATAATTTCTTTCTTTCTCCAAAAATATCTCACCTTTACTCCTCCCTGAATTTTCCATGTTCCTCCTATTCAAGCATGAGTAAACAAATTATGTACCCCTGTAATGTGGAAGATATTAACCAAATTCTCTATTTTTTCATCGAACCATGCTCTCAAAAGAACAAACAAATTGTGCTATTGATATGTTTCTAGACCACCCAACTATTGCACCAAAAACATCTTAATGCAAAAAACCACAAATGGTGGCTTACGGTCTGATCCTTATGAGCACCCCTGATATCTCAGTCATGGGTTCAACCAAACACTAATTAATATTCAACAACATGAGGATTCCAAGTGCCAACGTTGGACCATTAACTCACTCTCTCCAAAAAACACTCCAAATCATCTTTGAATAGCGAAGATCATCATTGAATCAACAAGGTTGCTGATTTGCATAAGCACACCAAACCCTGCACTCAAACAAGACATCAATGAGGGTTTTTCTTGTGGTTTATCCTGAAGCACCTTCAAATCAAACTCTTAAGTCAAAATAATAATGTTATTGGTGTGTTTCTCCGAACACCTGTGATCCAAGAGGATCTAAATTTCGCTCTAAAAATAAAGTATTTAAATTGCAGGTTTATCAATGCCATGGTGAAGGGCACGTCGAGAGCTTTCTGATGCATTTTGCGGTTTGCAAAATGGAGCCCGTATGCATGAGTTATGGCACTTGGAAGATCGCTTTGAGCAAATAAAAAAAATTGGGTTTTGTCGAGAAGCGATAAGAGGTCAACAATCGACGAATGTCGACAAGTGACGAATGGAAAATTTGACCATGTGATGGGTCCTCAAGCCACCACGTGGCTTGACACCAATTTAATATGGTCCAATTTTGAATATTATGTAATTAATTAAATTTCATTCCAAAATCCCTCGAAATTCCAAGACCCTCCAAACTTTCCATGTGACATCCACATTACATGTCAATCGAAGTTTCTAACCAACCAAGTTTCCATGTGTTTTCCATGGTTCCCACATACATGCCACGTTCTAACCATAAACATCCCATAATTTCCACGAAATCACTACATATCAACATCCACAACGTATGCCATGCCTTTAAGGCACTAACTACCCACAAGTCGTGGCATTTAACCACTTTAAAATCCACCCACATACCCAATGCGGGATAGTAGATATCAATGCCACCAAAAACGTTGGAATAAGACCAAAACCGTTGGAAGGGACTTGAACCTTGTTATTTGAGGTAAAAGGATAAGCCCCAACTGATTGGGACGCTTGAGCAAACACTATAAATTGAGCTTGAGATTATAATTGAAGCCAAGTTTTGGGCGTGAATAGTGTTTCCAAGTCATGTAAAGAGTGTGGAGAGAAATGGAGAAGGACTTTGTGACTCGAACGAATTAATATGGTTTCGAGAGATTCTCCAAGATAGATTTGAAGGCCGTAAGACGATTTTTGAAGACTTATTAATATTGTAAAGTGATTTTGCTACAATTAATAAGGAGCGAACCCCCATTGGAGCCGATCCGGAGACATAGGCTTTATAGCCGAACTCCGTTATCAAATCGCGTGCGGTATTTTTTGTCGATTATTGTCTCTTATTTTGTTGCACTCTTAAAATTATGTCTATTTTGGATATTTATAAACCGATTTTAATTCCATAATCAGTTATATTGTCGATTTTAAGTAAATCATTAAATTAAGGTTTTGATCCAATTGCAAGTGTGTTTTCAACTGCTACGACACTTGTTTGATTACGATTACGGATCAACCTAACACCTACAGCATCATCATTACTACCATCATCAAATGCTGTTGGAACTTCATCATAAACTTCATCTTCAGCGATTTGGACAGCATTCATTCGGCATTCATTTACATAATGGCTAAATTTTTCACACTTGTAACACTTCACTATTTTCTTGTCCCATCTTCCACCATGATCACCACGACCATCACTTTGGAAGCTTCATCTTTGAACATTACTAATTCCTGCAAATCGAAAGAGCTGACATAAAACCGCGAAATGCAAAAAAGTAAAATGTTGTTCTGAACATGTTTGCAAGTTTGGGTTTCTTAATATATCAAACCTGAAATTTTAGAAAGCTGTAAAACTTTATATTAAACAGTTTTTAAACAAACTTTTGTAGACCTTCCTATACTGGGCTTGCTCTCACTCAGGCTTCACGTCTCTCTTTAGGTTGCAAGTCTTTGTGTCCTTGATACATTTCAGAGCTGCTGCTTGGTGCTTTGCATAAAAATCTGCATTTTCTGTTCTTTGCTTGGCCCTTTGCATAAAAATCTGCTGCTAATTTACTTCTTTCTCTTCTCATGAATGGAACAAACTTTCTTTCACTCTTGCAGAACGGCCTTAACTACTGTAGCTCTGATACCACTGTTAGTATCAGGCCCAGAATATTTTAGAGAAGCTCCATAACACATCAAAGAAGGGATAATACACAGAACACTAACGCAAAATGATATTCATTGAGGCATTGGTTGTCATGCATTTGGGTCTCAGACCTTTTATTTATACTACTTGAAGTGTAACAAAGCTACCGGTATCATATCGTAACAAACTAATCGGGAATAGACTTTATCTCAATCACTAACTTAACTTAGACTCAAGAATCTGATCCCAACCACTTAACTATTTTAATATCTACCTCCAATGGAGGTGACCTAAGTAACTTAGGTGGCATATTCCATACATTAATTTAAATTATTCCCAACTTTGGATTACCCCTAACACAATGCGTGTTCCATTGGAAATTCTTTTATAGAATGCATTATTTATTAGAATTCTACTTTGTTGCCATGTCTTTCCTATAGATAGTGAGGAATATAGGCATAGGAGGTTAAATAAACGAAAAAGTGCTCAAATGCTTGTTTCTTTTAAAAAATTGAATAAATATGTCAGATAAGCTTCAGTAATTGTTGAATGTAATTTTTTGAATTGCAGGGAATAAAGACTTGTGTATAAGAATTGTTGATGAATTGTCGTGGCGATAGAAATTTTATAATCTTATCTATTTTTTCCTGTTTTGATCCGGTGAAGACTAAGGCTATATTAGTATAGAAAACAAGTACAAAACATGATCTTTGAGTGACAGTGACAGGGCCATTGATGAAATGTTTAATATAGGCTCAGGCGTTAACAGCAAGGGATGGTCAAGGGACAGCAATATGTCCCCCTTGGAGGGTAGGGGACAATGAGCAGGGTATTTCTGAGACATCTCAAAATAAGGGGACAACCCCCTTTTTCTATGTAAAGGGGGAGAGGAGGGGATGTTTCCTCCCCATCCCTACGTCCTAAAACATTTAGGAGGGGGGAAAAACGGGGGAGTAACATTGATGATAAGTATCACCCCACTTGGACTTTTCTATGAGCATGAAACAATCCCATATGAAATCTTTGCAAAGGGGTCATGAAACTTACTTATCCCTTGTGTTGGGTCCACGGCGAAATTATTTGGTAATATCAACTTTTAGATAATGTGAAGATTAAGTTCCTCAAGAAGCTAAGTTACTAGAAATGCCTTGGGGATCTGGGATTTCGCGTTTTGTGTTCTAGCATTTTTCACATAGTGTCGAATTAAATGAAATTCGGTATTGATATGCTTGGTTCGGTTGTGAAAGACTAGATTCTTTGCATTTGAATTGCAAAAGTGTTGTCAACCATGAGAGGTGTTGACGAACTCTATTCTTGTAAATCTGAAAGAACCCTTCTGAGGCAAAAAATCTCCCTGGTTGCCTTTGAAGCTGCCATATACTCTTGCTTTTGTTGAATAAATTGCTGGCATTGATTGCTTCTTGGACTTCCAATCAATCACTGCTGTTCCCAAATTCATTAGAAACCCCAAAGTGGATTTTCCATCCTCAAAATCACTAGCATAGTCAGAATCTGAATATCCAACTAGATTGAAGTTTTCTATCTTGGGATATTTGACTCTAAAATTTTGTGTTCCTTTGACATATCGAAGGATTCTCTATGTTGTGACTCAATAAATCTCTTTAGGTTGTTGCATGAATCGAGAAATAATATCAACAACTTAAGAAATATTTGGTCTAGTTGTTGTCACATAGATCAGACTTCCAATGCGCTGTCTGTACTTAGTAGCATCTATAAAATCTGTGGTATCTTCTGTAGTCAATTTCAAATTTTGTTCCATGGGCTTACTGAGATGCTTATAATCTTCCATTCCAAACTTGCTCAGATGGTCAACAATGTACTTTTGTTGAGTGATGTAGATATAATTTCGTGGTTGAATTATTTCAATACCCATATAGTAATAAAGATAACCAAATCAATTGTTTCAAAGCTTTTCATCAACTCTGATTTGAATTTTGTAGTGTACCTTTCATTGTTCCTTGTGATGAATAGATCATCAACATACACCACTACAAATACAACCGTTTTGGCAACTATTTTGACAAAAAGAGTTACATCTTCCATCTCAAAACGTTTGAAGTTATGTTCAAGAGTTGCTCAACTAATTTGTTGTACCAAGCTCGTGGGGCTTGTTTCAAACCACACAACGATTTTTCAAGTTTGCACACTTTGTGCTCTTGGCCCTTTACTGCAAAACCTTCGGGTTGTGTCATGTACATTGTCTCCTTAAGAACACTATTCAAAAATGCAGTTTTGACGTCCATTTGGTGAACTTTCGATTTGTTGTGAGCTGCCAGAGCCAACATGGTTCAAATGGTAGTCCGTATTGCTCTAGGTGCAAATGTTTCATTTTAGTCAATCCTTTTGAGCATATCCCTGTGCAACAATCTTTGCTTTATGCTTGTCAAGTGAGCCATCTGCCTTGTATTTGTTGCAGAAGACCTATTTGCATCCAATTGGTTTGCAGTTAGTGGAGAATCCACTAATTTTCAAGTTCCATTTTTGACTAGTGAATCATATTTATTTTTTATAGCTTTTCTCCAGACATTAATCTTTTCAACTTGTTTGAAAGAGGTTGGTTTTGAATTGAATGCAACATCGAGTTCTTCTGGGGGGGTTTTCAAGGTACATGCTTTTCTAGTCTATCGTGAATTTCTTCAAGGGACTTGTTTGCTTTTTATTTCCCTGTATAGGCACTTCGAGTGCTAGTCTTTTCCACCTCATCAGGTTTGACATATTTTAATGTTTGAGTAGCCCATTTAGGCATCTTTTTCTGTATCCCTTGTCAAACAATTGATGTCTTAATTTTTTGTTCGGAAGCCTCTTCACTATCTAACCTTTGTTTTGAAGGCATCTATCTGATATGTGATGAATTGTCCATTTCTCCTTTCGAAGGAGTTTCATTTTCAATGACAAAAGACTATTGATTCAATTGACTCCTAGTTGCATGCCCCCCTTCACTGTTTGGAACATTCAAGTTACTCTCCTTGCAGAGATCAAACTTTGCATATTTATCTAGTTGACTCTATTGTTGATCAATATTAACTTTGTCCTCTACAGTTTTACAAATGACAACATCCCTCGCAATGAAGTACTTGTTCTTTTCATCATACAGTTTGTATGCCTTGGAGGATTCAAAATATCCCAAGTGAATGCATTTGCGACTCCTATGGTTGAGCTTATTTCTCTTCTCTTTTGGAATCAATGCGTAACGAGTGGATCCAAAAACTTGAAGATGATGCATTGAAGGAATATGACCACACCACATTTCATACAGAGTCTTCATTTCAATGGTTGATGATGGTGGTCTATTTTGGAGATATATTTAATATCCCTTGACCAATCTGACCTCAAGTTGTTGATTAAAGGTTCAAAGAATATCGTCGAACACTTGTCTTGCAACTGTCTATGACTGATATGAATTTTCTGATGGTGTTTCTTGATTGAAAATGCATTTGTAACTCATCAAAGATGCAACTAAATAATGCCCAATGTATGCAATCGAAACTAAGATGAAATGCAACTATGTTTTGATATTTCCCAATGCAAATAAATGACTCAACTCTATGCAAATGAGTAGCTACAGCAAGTTGACATTTCGTCATAAACTTTTTATGCAACCTCTAACTGTTAGAGATGCATTGAAATTGCATGTAAATATCTCCTACAGCTCCTAGGCAATTTGACAAACACGTTGCATACTAATGTAGGACTGTAAATAAGCATTTTCAGCCAAAGGCATAATTACAAACACTTGCCATACAAACTTCAGACTTAAACTCTACACTTGGAGATGCAATGAGCTGGTTACAAAGACTCAGGAAATTTGATTACAATAATGTATGAAGAACTGAATACAAATCATATGCAAATGCCAAGACTCTTGGCATTAACTAATGACATTATAATTCTGATATAAAATGTGCATCTACAGCTACCATAAGACAGCCACCATTACAATGCCAAAATGACCAATTTAAATGATGCAAACTCAATTTAGAACCTGATACAATGAAGCGCCCTTGAGAAGAGATGTTGTGGCAGCATTGCTATCTTGAAATGAGCTTTCAACTTGCCAAATCGACCCTCTAATGGAGCCGCCCCTTTTCTGGATTGAGGTCTTCTCTAATAAATTAATTTCAACTCATAACTCCCCTTTCAAGCATCAAACATCATTCCTTGGCTCCTAAGTATGCAACGCCTCAATACCCATATGAAATCGATCCACCTTTGGCCTGGTGTGAGTGAAAAAAGTGGGTCTTAAGTCTGCAGAACTATGACTGTAATTTGATGGCAGCAGCACTTTCAGTTGTTTCCTTGTGATGCTAATTGTCCTTCAATAGGAATGCAATCAATGGTGCCAAAAATCTCAAATCGTATTAAACCAAAATTGGCCATTGGCCACAGAATTTCAGCAATTGCGGAGTTTGAAGTAACTCCTCAAATTCTCCAAATCAAATAATACATCAGCTACTATGATGACTCCAAACTCAGCAAGATGCAATAATACCTCAGCTATTGCAAAGTCAAACGCTTATTCAAAAAGTACAATAATACATCAGCTATTGTACTCGAATAAATTTTCAATGAAGCACAAAAGGAAATATTGAAATATCTTCTCCAATACTGGCAACCCTTCGGAAGATCTTTCACAACCTTAGTTATGCCGATCAAAGAGAGTTTTCATTCCCAATGATCACGATTGTAGCAATTGCAGAAGCCTCAGGCTTCCTCTTCTCCACAACAAAACACTTCAAGTCAAATATCAAATCTTCGATGAATAGAAGCTTGGCTGCCCCCTTTATTTATTTATTTTTCTCTTCAAGATGTCAGCCCAATTAGAAGCTTCTAGAAAAATATAATATTATTTTGCTTTAGTGACTATGATTTAATATTTTATTTTAGTCACTTTATTAAATTAATTAAATATAAAGTCATTCTTTTGATATATTAATTTATTGGAATAACTTTATAAATAATTAACTTAATAATTTAATTAAAATAATCAATCAAGTTATCCTTAAGAAATATCATTAATTTGGACAACTTAATTAATTAGATTAATTAAATCACTCATCTTCCAAATTGGGGACATTACAATCCGCCCCTCCTGAAATTTCTTGACCCCAAGCAATCTCAACTGCCACAACACCTGATGTCTGAATATCAACCAACTATGCCAACCCCCTGGATCCCAAGTAATCCTGAGAAGAACTCCAACCAGTAATCCTTGTATACAGCTGCAATAAAGGATGCCCAAGGTAGGTACATAAAAACATATACCAACGCCTGTCAAGCTGCATGTATGAGTCACAACAGTACCATGTAGCTTGCTAATCAAATCCACTATAGAGCAAAAGGTATCGTTACTGCCAAGGGATGATATAAACTCATCATCCATCTGTCCCCTAACACCCAAGTGACGATCCCAACTCCATCGCTACTGTCCTCAAAGTAATACTGTCAACGCTCAATGAAGTATGAGGTAGAGCATATGGTATAGCTGGAATACATCTGTCCACATGCCTAATGCCAACCCATAGACTAGAATCAACTGGCAGTTCAAACAAACTCCTCTTGAGAGTAGTGCATCAATCGCCAACTGACATTGCACCTGTACCCTGAGTGTGAACACTAAGAGAACTCATACTGCAATCCTCATCATGTGTCTTGGCTGCCATCCGTGATTGAGTCTCCGCTGAAGATCTAGCTAAGCTCATCTCTGCACTGATATTAGGAGTGTAATCAGCTTCCAACTCGAAGAGTGGATTATCATAGACCAATCCACCATCAGACTCAAATAATGGATTATACACTTACTGCACAATCACTCCATGCTGATCCGAATTATCCAACTCTAAGTCCCTGAAACAATAAAGTGTCTCATACTCCTCCTGTGAAGAAGATGGAGTAGCATCGTGTTCTGTCACACAACTCTCTGGAGAATCCACTATTGCATCACAAGAGCTATTAGAAATATGCCTTGCCTCACATGTCACTGTTATGGATGTGACCACATCTCCAACTTGCTCACACCCGTCATCTGTGGATATATGCTCCTCACCAATTGCTGCCACAGAAACCTGAACTGTATCTGTAGATGGTGACATTGTACCAAACTCAGCGCCTTAAACTGATCACTAGCTACTGAAAACTTGTCATAAAGGTTTTGAGATATGTCCCCTGTAATTACATCATGTTTTTTCTTCTTTTCATTTTGTGATGTAGTCCTCTTAAAAATGGAAGCCATATACTGTGCTGCTTTGTCTAAGTTTGCAGGGTGTGAAATCATCATTTTCTGATTTTCATCCAACGTTTTCAAACTTTGTTTAAGCTTCTCCATATTCTTGTCCCACTGCTTTTGAGTGGTTGAAGTAACCATGATTAACTAGCTGATCCAATGTCCAATCTACCCAATAGGTTGGTAGGAATACGGCTCTGATACCACTATAATATCCCTTGACCAATCTGACCTCAAGTTGCTGATTAAAGGCTCAAGGAATATCGTCGAACACTTGTCTTGCAACTGTCTATGACTGATATGAATTTTCTGATGGTGTTTCTTGATTGAAAATGTATTTATAACTCATCAAAGATGCAACTAAATAATGTCCAATGTATGCAATCGAAACTAAGATGAAATGCAACTATGTTTTGATATTTCCCAATGCAAATAAATGACTCAACTCTATGCAAATGAGTAGCTACAGGGAGTTTATATTTCGTCATACACTTTGTATGCAACCTCTAACTGTTTGAGATGCATTGAAATTGCATATAAATATCTCCTACAGCTCCTAGGCAATTTGACAAACACTTTGCATACTAAGGTGGGACTGTAAATAAGCATCTTCGGCCAAAGGCATAATTACAAATACTTGCCATACAAACTTCAGACTTAAACTCTACACTTGGATATGCAATGAGCTGGTTACAAAGACTCAGGAAATTTGATTACAATAATGTATGAAGAACTGAATACAAATCATATGCAAATGCCAAGACTCTTGGCATTAACTAATGACATTATAATTCTGATATAAAATGTGCATCTACAGCTACCATAAGACAGTCACCATTACAATGCCAAAATGACCAATTTAAATGATGCAAACTCAATGTGGAACGTGATACAATGAAGCGCCCTTGAGAAGAGATGTTGTGGTAGCCTTGCTATCTTGAAATGAGCCTTCAACTTGCCAAATCGACCCTCTAATGGAGCTGCCCCTGTTCTGGACTGAGGTCTTTTCTAATAAATTAATGTTATTTTATAACTCCCCTTTCAAGCATTAAACATCATTGCCCGACTCCTAAGTATGCATCGCCTCAATACCCATATGAAATCGATCCACCTTTGCCCTGATATGAGTGAAAAAGTGGGTCTTAAGTCTGCAGAACTATGACTGTAATTTGATGGCAGCAGCACCTTCAGTTGTTTCCTTGTGATGCTAATTGTCCTTCAATAGGAATGCAATCAATGGTGCCAAAAATCTCCAAATCTTATTAAACCAAAATTGGCCCTTGGCCACAAAATTTCAGCAATTGCGGATTCTAAAGTAACTCCTCAAATTCTCCAAATCAAATAATACATCAGCTACTATGATGACCCCAAACTCAGCAAGATGCAATAATACTTCAGCGATTGCAAAGTCAAACCCTTATTCAAAAAGTACAATAATATATCAGCTATCGTACTCGAATAAATTCTCAATGAAGCACAAATGGAAAGACTGAAATATCTTCCCCAATACTGGAAACCCTTTAGAAGATCTTTCACAACCTCAGTTATGCCAATCAAAGAGAGTTTTCGTTTCCAATGATCACGATTGCGGCAATTGCGGAACCCCTAGTCTTCCTCTTCTCCACAGCGAAAGCTTCAAGTCAAATATCAAATCTTCGATTAATAGAAGCTTGGCTGCCCCCTTTCTTTATACTTTTTTCTCCTCAAGATGTCGGCCCAACTAGAAGCTTCTAGAAAAATATAATATTATTTTGCTCTAGTGACGTTATGATTTAATATTTTATTTTAGTCACTTTATTAAATTAATTAAATACAAAGTCATCCTTTTGATATATTAATTTATTGGAATAACTTTATAAATAATTAACTTAATAATTTAATTAAAATAATCAATCAAGTTATCCTTAAGAAATATCATTAATTTGGACAACTTAATTAATTAAATTAATTAAATCACTCATTCTCCAAATTGGGGACATTACAATATACTACTGCTTGAGATGTCTGTACCTAGAAATGCAGATTTACCCCTTTGAATTATAGCATTGCATAGACCATATTCATCACGATTTTGTTCATTCTTTCTGCTACTCCATTTTGTTGAGGAGTGCGGGAAACTGTGAGATAGTGTTTGATCCCGTATTCTTTGAGGCAGGTATTGAAGGCCTTTGAAGTGTACTCACCACCATTGTTTGTCCTCAATGTCTCGATGCGGGTTTGGGCTTCATTTTCAATCATCATTCGATACTTTTTGAAAATTTTGATTGCTTTAGATTTCTTTTTGAGAAAATAGATCCAAGTCATTTTGCGATAGTGATCGATGAACAACATGAAGTGTTTGTGACCACCAATAGAAAGAATTCAAAGATAACATAAGTTTGATTGAACCAACTATAGTTTTCGGTTGGCTTTCCATTCTGACTTCTGAAATGGTTCTCTTTCATGTTTGGCCAAAATGCAGGTCTCACACTTTAAATTTTTTGATGGTAGGGTAGGCAAACCTACAACACCATTCTTTTGCATCAAACAAATGCAATCATGATTTGTATGCCCAAATCTAGCATGCCACAACATGCTTGGTGACATACCCTCTTCAACCGGATGAGCAAAGTTTCTTGAGACTGATGGCTCACCCATGAGTTTCAACAATTTGCCTTCCTCAAATCCAGCCAATATGATTGCATTGTCACTTTTCCTTTTGATTGTGACTTCCCCATTATCTGGCAGAATGGAGTGCCCATGCTGACAGAGGATCACCAAAGATAACAGGGTCAGTTTCAACTAAGGTAGAGTATATTTTGGAGTATGAAGTCTAGAAGCCTTTGATACTTGAGTTGGATTGTACTCTCTCCTAGTTGCCGACTTGATTGATCTACCAAATACACCAGACCACAACTTTCCTCCTTAAACTCATATAAGTCTTATAGGAAAGTCATGTTAAGTGGCGCTAGTATCAAGAACCCAAGCATCAAACCAGGTTGTACTTACTGAAACAATGTTTGCCTCAACTGAGCTGAAAAACACATATTTGTTAGTGAATTGGGCCAAGTTTGACTTTTTTGTTTGTCACTTTGCTTTTTGCCTCTTTCTTCTTACGGTATGTTGTAATTTTATCCCATGAAGTTTTGCATTCATTAGTCTCATGGCTTTCGTTTCTATCACACCATTTGCAATAGAGGTGTTGTTTATCATTCTGTTTTTTAATTTGCCCATTGTGATTGTCGCATTTGCTGCCTCGTCCCTTCTTTTTCTTTTTGTTTTTATCATTCCCTTCACTTTTGCAAGACTTGACCTTATTTGAAGATGAAGCCTTGTAAGAAAGATCCTTTTGCTTAGCGTAACAAACACCTTCACCTATGGATTCAATTTTCTCCTGAAGGCCTTTTCTCTTTCTATCATCTTTTCAATGAATTGATCAAATGTTAGAGTATTCATCTGATTGCTTGCTTGCAAGGTCTCCAAGAAGGTTGAATACATAGCAACAAGGGCCTTTATGAATTTGGTCATGTATATGTCAATTTTGACACCAGTGGCATCCACATCATGCTTGATTGCACTAATTTCTGAGGTCAAACTCATCACATCACCATATTTTTATTCAATATTGAACAACTTTAACTTTAACTTTATGAATTCCTACTCTGAGTGTGAATCCTACAAGTCTTTCAACTTTCAAAGTGCTTCCCATGAAGTAGTGCATCTCTCTGTACATGACAGAAAAATTTCACCGTCGACTGAGGCCCTTATAAAGGTTAATGCTTTCAAATTCTTTTGCTTCCAAACAATTACTTCTTTTGCATCTATTGGTTGTGTTGGCTGTGTATTTTCGTCGCAAATTCCAAACCATAGATCATAGAATATGGGTGTGTTCTCCACTTGCCAAGACCATTCTAACCACATATCTTTCCCAGTTAGTGTTGTGCCAACAATTGATTTTATTGAATGCATTTTGCAAATGAAGGGGGATGGAAAGGTTCCTTATCACTCTAAAAGGTCTCATTTTCTATATGCCACTAGGTCGATAGACCATACATTTCTATATGCTCGTCCATCCTATATACCTGTCGGTACGTGAACGAAGCTCATCCTTTCTATATACTCAGCAGTATGTGAAAGAGATGTTAAAGCACATGAAAAACATAATGATATGTGGTACCTAGGCAATATGTGAAAATGATTTACGCTATCTATGACACTCTCTTAAAAAAAAGTCCTTGTATGTGGGCGTGATAATCCTATATACTTGGATTGCTCTTCTCAATTTCGAGATTTACATCTAATGATAGTTACAAATGGGTAATAGGGGGAAGACAAAATGAATGTTTTTTCCTTATTTCTCTTTGGCGATTTAAAGGGACGAAGCCACAAATGCCGTTGTTGCTATGTTAGGTTGTAGGTGCAGTAGTTCAATTGCGATGGCTTGACCTTTAAATGTGACCCAGAGGCACTATTGATACCGAACGCCGCAATTTTTTTGTTTGTTTGCACAATTTGTTTTTTTTTCCAACTTTGCTTATTTCTAAAAATGAAAATTGATTTGTTTTTCAATTTGATTTAATTTGCTTTGATGAGTCAAAATTGAATTAAAATCAGCTATTATTCCCTTATGGGAATATTCTCCATATAAATAATGCTCTAAATTCCTCTCCAATGCTATATATGCTTTTAATTGCAATGAAAAAGCATAAAAATTGAAATTAGACTTACTATTGCAATGGTGCCAAGTGGAAATAAGATGCAGCCAAAGAGAAATGCAAGGGCATGCAGTTCACGGAGGATGTGAAATGCCTCACAAAAGAGATTAATGACTGCCAAGATTGCCAGGTGCCTTTGGAGAGCTCCACGCAGCCAAAACACCACCCTGATCAAATCAAAGATTAGCAAAAACATCTTGATTGAGGCTCCACGCAGTCAGGACTACCAAAGGAAATACGCAGTCCAGGCAAGCAACACACTGTCCAAAATGACTTAATACTGTTTCAGAAACAGCCAAAAAACAGTACGTTGCCAAATATAGATACACGCAGCCAAGGAATCAGAATGCAGTCCTCCAGTGCAATCACAGTGCAGCCAAATTCAGAAAACACCTTTCCATGCTGGTCTACAAGCTTCAGCAGCAGTAAAGCAGCATTTGATATGCCATAATCTGCCAAAAAACATGTGGTACGCAGTTCTGAGCAGCTGAGAATAGTCAGAACAGCCAACCCCCAATGAAAAAACAACCAGATCTGTCAAAACGCCTTTGTCTCAGGTCTATATGCCTCAGAACAGCTATTACGCCCTTATTGACTGAAATGCCCTTGCAAACTGACAAAACCAGCCAATAGAACAACAAAAAGTCTTGATAAGTCTGAAAATCAGAGAATTATTGCAAAATCCAGCCACTACGTCCTCCTACAGTCACTATGCAGGTCTGATAATAGAAATACTGACTTTTGAAAGGAATTGATTGGCTGGGAATAAAATTGGAGAAGCATGAGAATGGAGGAATGACCAATGAAAATATCCTAGGCTTTGATACCAATGTCAGACCAGGGGATAAATGGAATGACATTAACAATATTTGGTGCAAGCCAAAATTGTATGCAAAAGAAGAAGATTACAATATATAAAGCCAATGAAATGGCTGTTCATTTCACATTCTCAAGTGACTCTTCACATCCTACGAAAGACTCTTCATCTATCACACAAGAAGACAAAATCCATTCTATGACACCTACGATTAATAACTAATATTATACAGTATTGTTACATATTATTTATAGGCAAGAGCCATCCATGGATTGGGATGTTGACACACAACTGCCTGACTTGGATGTGTCCTTACAATGATGTCTACGGAGCTAGAGACTTAGTTAGGGCAGTTGAGCGTAACATCAAGGAGTGATATTGGCAGTGGTGCTCCTTTTGAAGGAAGCCCACTTAGCTCTAATGTTCTTGGAGAGCATGGGGACTTCAATGATTTAGAGCTTCAATATTATCATGATATTGTAATATTCTCAAGGAGAACACTAGAATTAAATGAGGAAATCGTTGTCAAGGAAATCGCTGCAATCAAGAGGAGCGCTGCAATTTATTAAGGAATCGCCATTGTGTAATATTCCAAACATAGTTCGCATAACCGGTTGGGCCGAGTACTCGCCAATGGGTCAAAATGGGTAACCGACAGTTATTCGACCCGCTCGGTTGACTAACCGACAATAACTGACAAAGGCAAAAAATACTTGAAATTTATAATAAAAACATTTTTTTTGTAGAAATTACAGAAGTAAAATAGATGAAATGAGTCTGTAAAACATAGGGAAAGTGTATTCTATTAGATTTTAATACAAAAAAAATACAAAATCACATAATTATGCTAATACAACAAAGTCACAAAGTACAAACTACAATGATACTTATAGACTTATAGTCTTATACAAGAATCTACAAGACTACGAGTACAAATTACAATAATCTATAATTTTCTCTTCCCTGCTCTCTGGGAAAATAAGGAAGACTGAGAAACTCTAGTTTTCCCACTCGGTTGCCCCGTCTCGCTCTGTCTAGAAGGTTTCATCTATCCCTGTGACTCCACCTCTGCTTCTGCTTCATCTCCAAAGATGTCCTCTAATCCAATCTCTCCTCCTACTTCAGCTGCACCCTCCATAGCTTGCCTCTCAAAATCAACAATCTCCTCTATGAACATGGGGGCCTCCTCTTGTGCAATCCAATTGCTGTAGGGATCAATCTCATCTAGATCGATAAGCTCCTCTGATGCGTTTTCCAACTTTGTGTGAAATCGAAGGTTGTATTACACAAAAATCAAGTCATTGTTGGTTCAACTTGTTGTGCTTCTTTGTGTGAATAGAGTCAAACTCCAATTGCACTCACATCTAGAAGTGCTACAAGACTGAGATAAAATCTGGAGGGCTAGCCTTTGAAGATTTGGGGTATTTCCACTCCAATATTCCCACCACGACCCTGCAAACAAGATATTCAAAACTTTGCAAGAAATTAATAATTGTAAATTTGTAAATATGTAATTGGTAAGGTACAAGTAAAAACTTCATTTTTTATTACTTGGTGATTGTGTGGCTCTCCCTTGGATAGCTAGTGCTGAAGAAAAGAGCCTTCTCCTTGCCTGCTTGTAGTTTTGCAACTCTGTAATAATGAGATCTTTCACTTCAACGTCAGGTGTCCTACTCTCAATGCATTTTGAGAGTCTCTCCATAACCTCTCCACTAACATCTGTAAAGCCATCGGAGTAAAAAAACTTGGGGTTAAGGGAGTACCCTGCTGCATGGATGGATTGGTGGAGTTGATTGTTCCAGCTCCGATCAATCAACTCCCAAATGAGATCAAATTTGGTACGATCCCCTCTATAATAATCTTGGACTGCTTCTTTGGCCCTATCCATGGCCTCATAAATATAATCCATTGGATTTTGCTCTCTATCCATCGATCACAAAACCCTCACCAAAGGCTCCGATAATTACAAAGCTACAAACAAATTAAAGTTAGTGTTACAAATTTATAGATAATTTATAAGATAAATACTTTAATTTTAAAAAATTGAAAACAAGGGAAACAATTTAAAATTTAAATAGCAATTTCAAGTTACCTTGACGATCTTTGTAGCTCTCGTTTCGAAGGCCTAACTGAAAATTGTCTTCGAATTCTTCACTCCCTCAGTTTTCTTGGAATATGATGACTCCATCCATGCTTGAGAGACAAACATCCACTTCAAAGGAGTCAACAAATCGCAAATACTTTTCAATGTAAGAAAGTTCAATGCAAACTTGGTGACCCCTACTCAAACAAACTCTTTTTCCTTGGTGTGTTTTCTCATCAAGCTGAGAACCCAAGGGTGATTGTAGATATATTTAGTTATTTGTCTAGCTTCTTCTACAACTGGTCACGTCCAATCAAGTTTGTCTATGTCTTCCAAAAGAAGGTCAAGGCAATGGGCCGTACAAGGTGTTCAAAAGAGATGGATGTCTCTCTCTAAGAAGGCTCCCAGCCGCCACATATGCTGCTGCATTGTTTGTGATAATTTGGACAATATTCTCAATGCCCACCTCTAAGACAATCTCCTTTAGCATCAAGCTCAAAGTTTGTGCATTTTTTATTTTACTTGATGCATCAATAATAGACTTAAAAAAAACTAGCTCACCATTTGAAGATGCGAAAAAGTTGATGAGGGTGCGGTTCTTTCCATCCGTCCATCCATCAAAAAGAATGGTGCATCCGAATTTATGCTACAATTTCTTCTAATATTTGACAATCACCTTTGCATCTTCAATTGCATTCTTGAGCAACTTCCTACTCAAGTCTTTTGGAAAGGGTGCCTTGTACCATTTTTTTGCAACTGTCAATGTTGTAACCAAATATTCTCTGTATGGGCTTCTCGTCATGTTGAAAAGAAGGTTGTTGAAGTACCAAAAATTTGCGCATCTTTTATCTGTTTTTGCATGCGCCTGTTTGTTCTATCTTGTAGCTTGGAGTGAAGGTTGTGCCCCAAGTGTGTTTCTAGGCACAAAAAATGAGTGTAACTGAGTTGAACCCAGTGCAGATGTGCCATGGCACTTGCATGGGCTACGACTAGAGCCCACAATTTCTATCATCGCTGTTGCTTCTTCTTTTGTCGATGTGGCACCAATGGTCGTTGTTAGAGTTGTTTGCATCTTTGCCCTCTCTAGTTTCTTTTCGTCCAGTGATTCAAGCTTCGCCATCATCTCTCATTTTGCCTTTTCAGTGACATTGGGACAAGGCGCGATGTCGTGGCAAGGTATGTGTGAAAGATGATACTTTATGCGATTGATGCCTCCTGACATCCTCTTCAAGCAAAAGTTGTAAATTGAAATCGTTTGGGATCTTCCAACCCACATGACATACTTCCAAGCACCGGTGCAAGCATTAAAGGGAGTCGATTGGCTACCATTAACTGAGTCTGAACCTGATGCACTACCGGATGCCATTATTTGCTAATGGATAACCTGCGAAGTGCAAACATGTTAAAAACAACATAAAAAAAATTAAAAACTAAAAACATTCAATACAGATAATAATTAAAATACGATAAATAAATTATAATTATAAATTATAAAACGGAAATTAAAATACATTAATGATTTAAAATCTTAATGAACAAATTATAATCTATAACAGTTATTGTTAAAAACAATAAATAAATTGCAATGATATGTCTCGGCAACTAACCATAATGCCAATGGTTAAAAAACAATATTTTTAATCAAAATTTATATAAATCTGGGTATAAATTGTAAATTTCAAACAAAAAAACTTAACGGAATGCATGAAATTTGATAGATTGCATGAAATTAAAACGAAATGCATCAAATTATTATATTATGCATCAAAAATATTTATCAAACATGTTTTTAATTAAATTACAATTCCTTTACATGCTTGAAAATTAAAAAAAACAAAAAACAAAACAAACAAATGCACCGACCTGTAAATCTATTTGCTCAATTCTCCTCAATTTGCTCTTGAATGCTCCAAATTTTGTGTGAATGAAATGTGAGGAGGTGTGTTGCATTTTACATGACTGGATTCCGTGTATTTTCCACGTTTTTTGAGTGTTTTGGGAGAAACCTGCAGTTTTCCAACGGTTCTGCTGGGTTTTTGGTTTGGGTTTCGTGGGATGCAGAACCGACGAGTAGCCGACGGTTACTTGTCGGTTTTTTTTTTTTTTTTTGGGGCATTGGGTGGTTTCGAGCGATGGTTATTTGCTATGGGGATTTCTCGGCGAGTCACCGATCAACTGGTGGTTACTTGCCGGTTATTCCAACAATGATTCCAAACAACAGTTAATTAAGGGAGTCCCAAACTAAACAACAATCCTTAAACAAATTAATTATTTATTAATTAATTAATTAGTAGTTAGCATTCATTTGACGAAAGGTCACAATCCTTGGAGAAGACACGTCGTTTGGTGGAACACTATGAAGGTATTTATATTCAACATTTGGTGAGAAGGAAAGGCATCCAATCATATTCATTCAAACATGCAACTTTGTACAAGCATCAACAAAGGCTCTTAAGGATGTAACCCCTTAATTGCGTGATTGGATCTCAAGAATGAAAACCCTTGTTATCAAATAATCCAATGACAAAACCCCTTGTGGATTAATACTCTATTATTCGATTATATAAGTTTTTATTTCAAGTTTAAAATCAAGAATTCTTTAGAAAGGGATTTCCAAGGAATGTAAATTTTTGCATAATATTTCGATTTGAAATATTACAGTGGTCTCAGAGCTTTTCATCCTACCAACCTAAGGAATAAAAATCATATGCAAAATAACAATAAGAATATTTTGTATTACGAAAGAAGAGTTAAAACTAAGAGGAGACATGGAAGATGGGAGGGTAGATAAACTCATCCAAGGCCAAGAACAATTGGCAAATACAGTGGTAGAAATGGTCAAGATCATGAAAATGATGATGAATATCAATACACAAAAAATAGAAACTAGTTCGTCCATCTTTGAGCTCAAATGTAAAACATACACCACATCATCATATTGGCAATGCCAACCAACATTCATTCCGAGAGAACCCGACGAAATTCCAAAATCATTTAATGATGATCTTATGACTTGCTTCAAAGCATATCAATCACTTCCAGAGGGAATCTAAAGGGGAATCACCCTAAAAAACTTATATGACAATGAGAAAAAATGGAGGTGCATCTCGGCCAGAATGTAAACTTCAAAATAGACAAAGGGATATGCAACATGCATTAGGCAAAATGTCACTATCATCTTTTGATGGTACAAACAAATGTATGGCTAGGGCATGGATACAAAAGTTGGACTCGTATCTTTCATTACGTCTAATGATGGAAGAAGAAGCCATAAAATTTATGACTCTCCATTTGGAAGGTATAGCCCATGAATGGTGGTTCCATGGATGGGTCACCCAAAGACAGCCATATCAATTCATATGATGATTTTGCCAAATAATTGATCGAAAGGTTTGATAGGGCAGATCTCAAGGTCCATTTTAACGAATTAGCACTATTAAAACAAAACATTAGTGTGGATGAATACGTGGCAGAATTTCAAAGACTAGTAGTAATAGTTTCCGACATGTCTGAAAAAAGACTCGTAGTATTATTCACGGAAGGATTAATAGAACCTCTAAAAGGCTTGCTTAAAGTTTTTACTCCATCAACACTTCAAGGAGCAATTAAGAAGGCCTTAGATTTGGAAGCTTTAACCTTAAAACGCAGAAATATGCCACCCATCCAACCTAGGGGAATGGGAAGTGGTTCTTCAATAAATCAATCTTATGAGCAAAGGCGACCAATACAAACAAGCGGACATCAACCCTGTGAGACACCAAAACCAAATAAGGAATTGGAAACTCGTAACAAATTAAGGAGAAAAAAGTTATGTTTTACTTGTAAAGACCCATGGACTCCAGGCCACCGTTGCTTGGGCAAATGACAAGTTCACTAGATCGAGGTTGGCCCGGAAAGTGATACAAAAGAAGAAATAAAATTAAACAATGAAAAACAATTACAAATAATGGTGGAAGTAACCATGGAAGGATATTTGCCACTCTCTTAGGAGCACCTCGATATCATCCATTCTGAGTTAGAACATTACGAGGACAAAAAATTACAGTCTTAGTTGATAGTGGGGCTACCCATAATTTTATTGATGAAAAATTGGCTAAGAAAATTGGTTTGAAAACGGAAGAATTCAAGGGATTTTCGGTAATGGTTGCTGATGGATTTACTCTTCTGTTGACAAAGAGAATTCCACAATTAAATCTGACTTTGGGAGGATATGGATTAAACGATGACTTCTATGTCCTTAATATTGGCGAAACAGATTTGGTTTTAGGAGTTCAATGGTTGCATTCGTGGGGTGAGTTTACCCAAAACTATTAGACAATGAAAATTAAGTTCCAATCAAATGGAAGGGAAATAGTTTTGAAAGGCATGGCCATGGTAGCCCTCAAACAGTAACGACAAAAACAATGGAAAGAACATTTAATAAGGCATGTAGCATGGGCGGTACAAGGTTTCATCAACTCCGCACAAGAACACAAAACACATCATGATGATATTCAACCTATCATTGAAAGGCATGCCAAGGTATTTGAGAATCTACCACCTAGACTACCCCTAACAAGAGGCTTCCAACATATTATTGAGTTGGAACTTGGAATGAAATCAGTAATAACTACACCATATCGACATCCAAAGATTTATAAGGATGAGATCGAAAAGGCCATTAAAGAACTCTTCGAGATGGGGCATATTATGTCAAGTGCTAGTCTATTTGCTTCTTCTGTCGTGCTGGTCAAAAGGAAGGATGAAACATTAAGAATGTGTATCGATTATCAAAAGTTAAATAAAAATACCATCAAGAATAAATATCTGATACCTAGGATCAATGAACTACATGCAGCCACCTTCTTCTCAAAAATTGATTTGAGATCAGGGTACCATCAAATACGAATGAGGGAAGATGTTCAGAAAATGGCATTCTGAATGCCACTACAGGCATTTTGAATTTTTAGAAATGCCATTCAGACTAACGATTGCCCCAATCGCGTCTCAATCTTGCATGAACCACATTTTCAGTAAGCCACGTTTCAATCTTGCATGAACCACATTTTCAATAAGCATCTAAGGAAATTTATCTTGGTTTTCTTTGATGATATTCTAACATATAGCAAGAATTGGGAAGAACATCTACAACATTTAGACATGGTATTTGCCATATTAGAACAATAGTCCCTCTTTGCCAAGATGTCAAAATGTGAATTTGGTATGACAAAAATCCTATATCTAGGGCATATAATAAATAAGGATGGCATCCATGTTGATTAAGAGAAGATCCAAGCCATTATAAGTTGGCCTCCTACCAACATGACACAATTGAGAGGGTTCATAGGTCTTTGCACCTATTATAAAAGGTACGTTAAAGGATTTTCGCAACTAGCAACACCTTTAACCAATTCAACAAAGAAGGGATCTTTTCGTTGGACGGAGCTTGCTCAACCAACATTTGAATGCCTTTAACAAGTGATGAGTTCATGCCTAGTTTTGGCAATGCCGAACTTCTCATTACCCTTCGTGTTGGAATGTGATGCATCAAAAGAAGGTGTTGGCATAGTTTTAATGCAGAATAAACATCCCATTGCTTTTGAAAGTCAGAAACTCAAAGAGAATGAGCGGAGATACTCAATCTATGATAAAGAAATGTTGGCCATCATGCATGCCCTTGTTAAATTCCGGCATTATTTGGTATGTGGAAGATTTGTAGTCAAAACTGATCACAATAGCTTGAAATATTTCCTGGAGCGAACGGACTCAAATGAAAGACAACAAAAATGGGTTAGTAAGATCCAAGCCTTTAATTTCGACATGGAGTATGTTAAGGGACAAAATAATGTAGTGGCCGATGCTTTATTAAGAAGACCACATTTATGCTCCATGGTAGAAATTACGGCCGATTGGGAGGCATTCATAACAGCAGAATACGTTAAGGATGAGTGGGCCAATGCAATCTTAGAAGGAAAAAATGAAGATGAACGTTATAAAGTAGTAGAGAACTTCATTTTCTACAAAGATAGAATTTTCTTAGTGGCCGGTTCCAAAATCAAGCATAAAATCCTAAAGGCCATACATAATGACCCATTAGCAGGACATCCTCATTTTGTAAAGACATACAAACAATTAAGGGATCAATTTTTTTGGAAAGGACTTAAAAACGAAGTCCTTAAATACATTCGGGAATGCACCACTTGCCAACAAAATAAAATAGAACATAACTTTCCCTACTCAAAGCAACCTTTATGTAGTCGTGGACCGATTAACAAAATACACTCATATCTTTTCACTCCCTAAGAAGTATGATGGTCCTATGATAGCTGGAATATTTTTTAAAGAGGTTTTTAGGCTTCATGGACTACCAAATAATATAATTAGTGATAGGGATACTAAGTTCATGAGTGCTTTTTGGCAAGAACTTTTCCAATTGGCAAGTACCGAGTTAACCCCAAGTACGAGTTATCATCCTCAAACGGATGGTCAAACAAAAGCCGTAAATAAATGGATTAAGGGGTACTTAAGAAATTATGTCATCGAGCAACAAAATGCTTGGATCAAATGGTTATACTTGGGTGAATTCTACTACAATACTTCTCATCACATGTCTATTGGAATGTCACTTTTCAAGGCATTGTATGGATACAATGTTAAAACTTTTGTAGATTTGGTCATTCTGGATAGTAGGGTTCCTAGAGCCAAGGATTTAATACAACAAGATCAAGATATCCTAATAACCCTCAAGGACAATCTTTAGCATGCCCAAAATCAACGAAAGTTGTATGCGGATCAACATAGAATAGAGAAGAGTTTTGAAGTTGGAGATATGGTCTATTTAAGGTTATAACCTTATAAACAATCTTCCCTTAAACAAAGTGGTGTTGAAAAACTCAAGCTTCAATTTTACAGGCCATACCAGATTATCAAAAGAGTGGGAAAGGTAGCATATGAATTGGATTTACTAGGGCATAGCCACATATATAATGTCTTCCATGTGTCTTGCTTGAAACGAGCACTTGGACAACAAATTTTTCCTTCCATGGAATTACCTCCTATTGATGAAGAAGGTAAATTGATTCTCGTACCAAAGACTATTCTTGATACTTGTGAAAAGAAGTTAAAGAATAAAAGTATCAAAGAATATCTAGTTTGTTGGAAGAATTTGCCAATTAAAGACGCCACATGGGAAGAAGTGACCATTTTAAAGCATCCCAACTTACAATTTCTTGAGGACAAACAATTTGAGGAAGGGAGGTTTGTAATATCCCCAAGAAGGAGATCGCTGGAATTAAATGAGGTAATCACTCTCAAGGACAAATCATTGTTAAGGAAATCGTTGCAATTAAGAGGAGCATTGCAATTTATTAAGGAATTGCCGTTGTGTAATATTCCAAACATCAATTAATTAAGGGAGCGCCAAACTAAACAACAGTCCTTAAATTAGTAGTTAGCATTCATTTGACGAAAGGTCACAATCTTTGGAGAAGACATGTCGTTTGGTGGAACACTATGAAGGTATTTATATTCAACATTTGGTGAGAAGGAAAGGCATCCAATCATATTCATTCAAACATACAACTTTGTATAAGCATCAACAAAGGCTCTTAAGGACGTAACCCCTTAATTGCATGACTGGTTCTCAAGAACGAAAACCCTTGTTATCAAATAACCCAAAGACGAAACCCCTTGTGGATTAAATACTCTATATTCAAAAAATTTGAATTAAAAATTCATTTTATTAATTAAGTTTTTATTTCAAGTTTAAAATCAATAATTTTTTGAAAACGGATTTCCAAGGAATCCAAATTCTTGCATAATATTTCGATTTGGAATATTACAGATATGTATTACTAGATTGATAGGATCCATTCAATGAGTACAATACATTGACATGCATTTTGAATAGCTAAATATACGTTTTAAAACTTTTGAAGTAATTTAAATAGCTTTGCATACTTTGAAATCATCAATCATGTTGCATTTCATGCAAAAAATGTGTATTTTTCGAATTTATATTTTAATAAAAAATATATATAATATATATTTTTGTACAGACATTTCCTTGTATCATATCTGGGGCTGATCTAGGACTTCGATCATATCGCGGCACCACGACGATGCACTAAATTGAGTGGTATTCGTCATGGGCTTCATCATCATCTTGAGCACACGTGGTCAAAATTTCAGAGCATAATTCATGGCATGCAATACTTCATGGTATTGAAAATGTCAGCCCTGTTCTAGACCCTTGGTCTGCTGTACTGCCAGAAAACAACATATCATGGAATCTCAACTAGCGGAAGGCGAGCGGTTGCTCTTCTTGTAATTGTCAAATCATCTCTTCGTCTCCCCACATGTATAACTATGTACAAGAGCTGTTCATCTAATAGGCTTCCAGGGAGTTTAGTTTTGATTGATACACACATCCAACCTCTCAGACCATTGTACAAAAATTTCGGATTATAAAGTAATATAACATTACATTACATTTCTAACATGGTGTCTTATTTTTAATCTCTTCCCCTCATTATCCTTGCATAATACTTTATTTTATTCTGATTATTGTCATAAACCGTTTGTGCTTATAACACATTAAGGCTGTTTTTAGCGTGTTGTCCATAGTTGCCAGGAGATGGGTACGGGTACGGGTATGCCATTTAAAAAAAAAAAATAGGTGACGTATAGGGAGACATCAATTACATATATATATATGAAAAATTTAAATAAATATATACTATGAAATGGCCATGGCACTTTAAAAAACATAAAGTACATTAAAAATAACTTTTTAAGTTTTTAAATTAAAGAAATTAGATGTGAATAAAAGGTGAGTAATTATAATCATATTGATATTTGTTATCTCATCATATTAAGGGTCAAAAGTACATTCTAACACATTGAAATGTCGACAAATATGCATGCAAAAAACAAAAAGCACAAATGTGAGCTTGAATCATGTATCATCTGATACAATAGTGTCAACAACCACATCAATTATGCCCTCTAGGTCTGCCAAGATGCTCTCTAGATACGCATCACTCTCAAGCTATGGCTTCTCAATAAGCAATATAACAGGGGGCAAATCATTGAGGTCATTTGCTTAAAGCACATCATCCTCCAAGGATATCTCTGCTGCTCCATCACGTGGAATTTGGTCCCATTTTGTTGAAGGACGTTCCTTGTATATGTGTTTATACAAGAAAGAAGACGAACGTGCCATGAATGTACACCAGGTTCTTTGTCTTCTTTGACTCTAGTCGGTTCCTCTTCAATGAATGAATGAAACCATACGTACTCCAATTTATCTTATAAGTTGATGAACTAGCTATTTGTGAGAGTAATTGTATTGCAAATGATTGCAATTTAAGGGCTTCACTGCCATGGTTCCACCACCACTCTATTGGGTCCTCCTTTGCACACACTTCATAGAGAGTCTCCACTGTAGAAAACTGTTCGTGGCCATGTGAAAACATGTTCTACTGAGCCCTAATAGAAGAAACATCCTCACTTAGATCATAAACCTTTTTCACTGCAACCCAAAATTCTTTCATTACTTATCTGCACTCATATGCAACCCTCTTCTTGGTGACTTAAGTATCATACCACTTTGAATTCAAAGTGTAAGCAAAACAATGTAGAGGTGTGTTAAGATTGTTCCATCTTCTATGTACATTGTCTTTGATCAAAGGATATAGAGAAGGATCCCTTCAGTTTCTGATTTTTCTTATTTTTTCTCACACAACCAATTTTTTTGTGAACCTTACCAAACATGGTTTGTCTGAATCAGTGAAACAAATTACCTCACAAATGGGCTGAATGAAGTCAACAAGAAATTTCACATCAGCCCAAAAATGGTTATCAAGGACCGTCTATCTCACCTCAACCGCAATATCTGATTTAGATTGTCTCCAAACTTCCCATGCATCACTAACTACAATGGAACATTAAGCCCATTTGACTACATAAACACGGTCAATATGTATGAAGAAAGATGCAAACCATGTATCTACAAGTTTGAGAAGTTCCACCTTGGCAAATCTTCGATAAATACCCTACATGTGGTGATGATTGCATATGAAAATTTGATTTTTCAGTGAAGTGGATTACCTCACAAATGCGCTGAATGAAGTCAACGACAAATTTCACATCAACTCAAAAATGGTCATCAAGGACCATTTGCCTCACTTCAACTGCAGTATTTGATGTAGGTTGTCTCCAAGCTTTCCATGCATCACTAACTACAGTGGAACATAAGGCTCTTTTGACTGCATAATAACTGTCAAGAAGTATGAATAAAGAATCAAACCATATATCTGTAGGTTTGAGAAGTTCCACCTTGGCAAATTTTCAATAAATACCCTGCGCGTGGTGATGATTGCATATGAACATTCATATTTCTCTGCACTTTCCAATAAGCTCAAAAATCCATTAAAACTTGCTAAATGTCTTTGAGCTCATTATTCAATGCATGCATGCAACATGGTCTCCAAAATACATATTTGATTTTTTTTGCACCAACAAACCAGTTGTTTCAAAAATTAGGGCAACATTCGTAACAACTTGGACATGTGATGCCCCCACCTTCTTAATTGCATTACATCGCTGGTTTTGTAGGAACTTTGCATTTTTCTCGTCTCGAATTGTGGATTGCAATTTATCATAATGTTCAAAAGAGGACTGGTATCAGTCCAACTGTCCATCACAATGTTGCATCCTTCTGTAGACCACCATTTTTTGATTGACGTAGTTTGTTGCTCTATCCTTGTTTTCCTTTGTCTATAAGAGTCATGAGAAGCTTCTCATATCTAGGGAGTTTATACCTTGTCGTTCCATTGCTGATAGCATAGACCATCTTCTCATCATAAAGCAAGTGAGCATCATTGAATGGTATTCCATTTGCATAGAAGCGTGAAATTTCTGCATCGACTTCATTTCGATCATGCACATCAAACATGCTTCCAATGGGGCTCAAACTGCCAATGTGTGGTCTCTTACGAGAAAACCCCACATCTTCTAGCACATGTCCAAAGGACACATCTAGCTTTGATTCTATTCTCGTGGTTGTTACGATAAGATGACTCTGAGTTCGATTCGTTGTTGAAGCATGAGAGCTTAAAGGTGTCACTTTGCCTTCAGCGCTTTCTTGTTCCCTCATTGCTTCATATCGCGCTTTCTCATTCGAGCAAGGTTCAAACCCTTTTCCCAGTGTTTGAAAAAAATGAGCCTTCACCCTCGTGTAAGTGCCCTGAAAAGCCTTCTCACAAAGTTTACAGGGGATCTCCGTTCTATCATTCCCTTTGCGAATGCGATCGCAATACTTTCAGAGTGAACACAATGCTTGTTTCCTTTCCCTTGACATTCTGACCAAAAAAATTATTACTTTTAATTATAAATTAAATTTATAAAAAAATATAAAAAATAACATTAAAATTTAAAAACCTAAATTAAAATTAAATATTAATTTTGTAAATTAAATAATAAATAAAAATATAAACAAAAAATAAAATAAAATTAAAATTTAAAATTAAATAAAAAATTTTAATTAAAAAACATTAAATAATAACTAAAATTAAATATTTTATATTACATAAATGATAAAATACAAATTAAGAAAAATTAAATAATAAACATTAAAATTTTATTTTGCTAGGTAATGTAGCTTTTTTAGAGCCCGAAGCTCAAATTGGGGTTGGGATACAATTGGGGGCCTAGTTTACGAGAACTATATCAACTCAAACGGCCACCACTAGCCATCGAAATTATTAAGTCAACTCATACGACGACAACTGGCCTACTATACCACTCAAACGACCACATCCGACCTACAAATGCCTTGTGAGATTCAAACCTTGGTAGCGCTGGGCACAACCAACCCACTTAACCAACCCTTCTACATCTCATTGGCAATAAATATTAAAATTGAAAAACAAAACTATTAAAAATTTAAAACATTTAAAAAAAACTTAAAACTAAATAATAAAATTGTAAATATTAAAAACGCAAAATAATAAAATTCTAAGTTGTATTAAATAATAAACATTTAAAAAAAACCTAAACTACTACATGATTGTTGTGGCACTGCTATTCACAGCAATATGTTGGCCGAGCCTTGCTAAAAAATCTAAAAATCAAAGTGTTTAAACCATAGTTGCAGGGAGATTGTACATACCTTATTTTCGCCCTAGACTGTGATTTTTGACCACGACAACTGGTAATCCGGCGATGGCGACTGATTTTCTTCGACCGCGACTGCAAATGTTGTAAAATCTGACTGGTTATGGTAAAATGTGGTGCATTTTTGTAATTTTTATAAAACAATTTATGCATTTAGCATTTTAAAAAATTTATTTAGGGTACAAATTTTTTTACCAAGAAATGTCTGGGAGACGTCAAAAGTCTCTAGCAAACGTCTCCGAGTATGGGAGACATCTCCGTGCCCATCTTTCAAGACCGGAAATGCATCCGAGGGTGTGGGCGATGCATCTCTCTGCAATTATGTTGTCCCTTGGATCACCCTTGGGCTCTAGATCTGGAGTCATCCAGATTTTTCGTATTCCCCTTTCCTATTCAGTTTGTGTTTCCGTTTCTGGTACCTTAACCTACAAGTTGTATTAGAGTAGTAATTTTCAAGTCCAACTAAAGGCTTTTTTAATCAAGAAGCTAGGAGGCATAGAATCATATATTTTACTCAACTTGGAGGGTGCCGAGATACTGAAAATAGAGATAGAGTAGTATACACCCATAAAAGAAAGTGGAGGATGCAAAGAGACATAGCATAAGTTCAGCAACTGGCAACATTTCTCCTGATCCACTTCCATCTTTTGATTTGATGAATAGGAGAAAGAAAGGATTGTCAAGCCTCTCAAATTTTTCGAAATTGGTTACATATCTTTGATTTGCTAACATCACTTTCACAGCCGGCTGTCTCCAAGAAGATTATTTTAATTGGTCTTTCCTGATGAAACTAAAAAAATATATATAAGCACATGTATGCTTGTAGTTCAAAAGACTACAATCCATTCAGGAATATATATTTTAACTTTTTAGACTTTCATTTTATTTTATAACTTAATATTTTGCATGTGACTTGTTATGATTTTTGGGCTGAAAATTTACAAGTTTTGTTGAATATAATTAGTGAACTTAGGATAAATGCTTAAAAGTCTATGCTTTTTAGTAATCTTCCTGAGATTATTTGGTGCAAGGAGGAAAGCTAATACTACTTATATTATCTTTTCACAGTAGATGAGCCAACCTTACGAGATAATGCTGAATTGCAGAAAAATGCATTGTTCCCAATGGTGAGAACTAACTTGTAATCTTTTACAAGTTTCCGTAAAACCAATGAAAACATTTTTAAGGGTTTTCATATGTCTAATGAATTAGATGGAATTTTGATCAACAGAATCAGGTACAGATGGTGCTTCCTTGTGTTATAGGGGACTACACGGATTTTTTTGCCTCCAAATATCATACAAAGAATTGTGGCCTTATATTCCGTGGTCCCGAAAATCCCATTCTACCAAACTGGTAAACGTATTTACTTTCTTTTAGAAAGAAATAGGCATAAATATCAAATCCATTGTTTCTATTGCAAGGACTTATCCTATGTGTTATCAGTTGGCAGTTTTAAAGTGATGTGTGGGCATGAGTATTGTTGCATCCTTCAATCTGTCTCTGAAAAGATAGACGCAAGAAAGTATAACAGGACTGCAATATCATATTTTGCAAATGTAGATGGAAGCAAACTCTCCAAAGAGGAAAGTTATTGAGAAAATAGAAAATAATTGATCCTTAAAAACTTTTGCGTTCAAATTATTTTTACAAGAAGAAAGTGATCATACCTTGTGTCAATACAGCTGAAAATACGATCTTTCTATATTAATGCCAGAATTGAAGGCATTATTTTTCCTGGTCACATTTTATATTCTTTTTGGAAAGAAAGATACTCCTTTTGTATTATAGATGATATCTTTTATAATTGTATCTTGTATAGGAAATAGGTTGTGATGGTAACAAATCAGTCATATTTTTTACGGAAAACATCATTACAAGATACAAGATGAGCAATGCAAGAAATGATTTCATATAGAATAGACACAAAATATTTAAATGTGTAGGGAAGTAAGATTTTATCTCCAATGTGACAAACTTGTAAAAATGATATCAAAGAGAGAGAATGGTACATGGTTAAGTGTTTATAGTTTGCCAACAGCTCTTGGATGACTTAAAACAACAATTAGTCGAAAATATGCAAGAGTGTACATGCTATGTGCACAAAGGAACTAGAATGATTAATCAGTCTTAGAAACCTGCATGCACGTTAGGATTACTAAAAGAATGTATTATAAGTGGTATTGTGGTACAAAAGTTTTATTTTGCATATGATAGCAATAATATTCATAAAATGTACTGTAGGTTGACATAAAACTTTCTTTAATATTGCAAGCATACATTTTTAAATTTAGGAAAACAACAAAATCTGAAAAAAGACATTGTTAAGGATGCCCATGGGACAAGCCAAGGTTGTGGATGCCGACCATAAGGGTGACACCCGTTGCCCTTGGGTCAAACAGGTCATCCCTAAACCCTAACGCCAAAACATCGTACTAAGGTAGTAGGGCACCGTCCAACTAGGCAACATTGTTGTCAACAGGGTCAAGAGTCAAGACAAGGTGCTAGGGTGGTCCATGGGCTAGGTCAGACATTAGAGATAAGGTCTCTAATTATTTATGCCATAAATGAATAACCTATAGTTTTGGGGTCAATAAGGGGTGAATAATTCTAATTTCTAATTGACATGCACTTTATCCAAACACTTAAGTCTCTACTTTTATTACTTAAGTACTAACGTATTCACCCAAAATTTTAAAATCAAGCAATGCGAATTAAAAAATAGAAGTACTTGACAATAAAAATGGAGAGTGCACTTAATTAAGCTTAAAATTTTAAAAAACATTCTGATGGAGGGAATTATAGGTGGACTAGTCAAGACGGTGGAGGAGCTGAAAGTTTTTGGCTTTGATAATGACACCATTGAGCAGGTTCTTCTCGTTTTGGAGATTGAAGCTTCTAGGCCAAAAGGATTCATGAAAGGCTCCAGTGTTTTTGATGCTATGCAATTTGGAACAAGGGTTTAAGTTTGTAAGTCTTTGGGTGTGCATGGCCACCACCTATCTTTTTCCTCTCTATGCTTTGGTTCTTTGCTGTTGTGTTGAGGGTGGGCTCTAGGAATGCCCTTTCTAGGTTTTTTTTCTTTTAGTGTTTTGTCTTTTATGCTTGGCTTCTGACCCTTTTTTTATGTACTCTTTTTATCTATGGATTAGGGACCCCTAATAAAATCCTTATTTAAAAGTTTTAAATGAATGATGGATACCTAGGCTTAAAACACTATATAGCATGGCAATACTAAACCAGGGAAAACAATTAATGATTAATGTTTCCAAAGCAACTTAGATTTTATCTTAGGATTTAATCTTATTTGATTTATTGGTTTTTGGATCCATCGTGTTAAGTGAAACAATTTCAGACGTCTCGAGAGCCTTATGTGTACCCATCCTTGGGGAGAAACAGAGCAATCAATTACTTTTGAGGAAAAACAACTACTTGGTTTCTCATCAATCCAAAGGAGAAAAAGTACTAGTTGGCTTTCCAATTGTAAAAACAAGACCATTACATGTTTTGGAAACAAAATAAATAATTAATCAACTAATTAAACCAAGTAATTAACAAAGCCAAATAATCTATTAACTAATTTAATAGGTAATTTAATTAATTACCTTGTTAATTAGCTAGTCTGGATTAATTGCTTAATTTACTATTTAATTCTTTATTTTGTTTTACACAAAGTTTCATCAAACAATGGGTTCTACAAATAATTAAATGATTAATTAAATAGATAATCCAATTAATTGACTAAGATTATTACTTGAATAATTTGTCCAATCAAGTAATTAACTAACTTAATTAACCATTTATTAATCAACCATCTGGTTCCATATTACTACTTATCTTGGTATTCGTTATGATGTGATTTAGTATTGGTTGTTGGGATCTGCCTATGCCAAGTCCATTGCCCCTGCGAAGATTATTCCGCTTCTTCTCAAACTCAATATTTTCCCTTATTTTTCTTATCCAATAATGATCCTCCTTCACACTCAACTTTGCTTTCTCCATATATACGTGGTGTTTTGTGTTGTGTGAATGTCTCTCTAGAGCACAATCATTGATGCAAGAGCCCATAATATCGTTTGTACGTTATTTTAGTTTAGTTTGTAGATATCTCCCAGACACCCCAAACAATGGTTCTTAGTCTTAATAACACCACCATCGAGAAGGTTCTTCTCATTTCAAAGATTCAATCTTCTAAGCCAAAAGGCTCCATTTTTTTCGGTGTTGGGCCATATGAAACACATGTTTAGACTTGTAAGTCTTTAGGTGTGCATGCCCACCCCTTATCATTTTCCTTTCTATGTTTTGGGTATTTGTTGTTGTGATGAGGGCTGGTTCTATGGATGCCTTTTCTAGGTTGTTTTCTTCAAGCGTTATTACTTTTTGCTTTGCTGTTGGCCACTATTCTATGTGGTATTCTTCTCTATGGGTGAGGTACCCCTAATATAACTCTCATTGAAAGACAAATGATAGTGGATACCTTAGCTTCAAACATCATAACACAACACTACCAACCCAGGAAGAACAATTATTAACTAATCTATTCAAAGCAACTTTTAGATTTTATGTCTTTTCTTATCACACAATATTTATGAGAATTGCCAATGAAGTTATCAAAACCATAAAACAATGAAGCATTACGCCTTTAGATTAAATCCATGGTCTTCATTGTGCATCACTAGCTTGTATGCTTTTGTTAGGTTTGAAACTTTAGAGGAATGTGGCATTCATCCTTGTGTGGGCTGGTGAAAAATGTCAACATTACATGTGAAGATAGGATAAGAGAAAGTAAACAAAGCTTGGATTTGCTTAGCTATAATAATACTTAGTTTTAAAGAGGGCATGCAGTGAGGACAGTGGCTCCAATCGCGTGTGCTTGCAAATCTGCAGGGGTTTGATGCTTCTTTTGCTTAACTTAAAATCTTTGTGGAGATGTTGTGGTACATGATGGCGAGTCATTATTGTGGTCATTGGGATATAAGGTGTGGCTGAAGGTAATGTACTACGCAATGTTGGGTGTAAACAAAATGGAGCCATTAAAGACTTTAAAATTTGTCCTGATGAAAAATGTGCCAGATATGGGAGATGCCATTAAACAAATTCAATGGAAACTATGTACAAAATCAGAATCATTGCAAAATAATTAAATAGAAATTTAAAAAAAAAAAAAAAGATTGGGACAAATCTAAATTTAGGAAACAAAAAATAAATCCAAAATCGCAACTATAATTTAGGCAAATGAGGAAATTTACTCAAAAAATGTCTGACCAATCTCAAATATCAAAATCTGGGTGTGTTGGTAACAACAAGGTCTCCCAACAGCCTTGAGCATTACATGGATTGCACTTTAATTGCTAGCTTACCTGAATTTTAGGGAATTTAAAAGATTTTTTTTCTTCCCATCTATTGAATTTCCAAACTAGTATTCCATTAGAAGATAGCTCATCATCTCTTTTCAAAATTTGACCTCCTCCTAACTTTAACCATGTATGCTTCCAATATTTAAGAAAATTTTATGCCAATGTAGATTATATTTTAAGAAAGTTATGATTATGATATACAATTTTTTTAATTTACCACCACGGCACTTGTAATATGTTTTATAAATGTTAACAGGCAAGGCATCTTTTAGAGAAATATTTAGGTGTTTTGGTGACAATAGGGTCTCCTAACATCCTTGAACACTACATGGATTGCACTTTACGTGCTAGCTTGCCTGAATTTTAGGAAATCTAAAAGTTGGTTTTTTTCATCTATTGAATTTCTAAACTAGTCTTCCATTAGAAGATAGCTCATCATCTCTTTTCAGATTTTGATGTTTTCCTAATTTAAACTATGTATGCTCCCAATATTCAAGAAAATTTTATGTTAATGAAGAGTACATTTTAAGAAAATTATGATTACCATATACAAAAGATTATTATTATTTTTTACCACCATACCACTTGTAACATGTTCTTTTATAAATGTTGACATGCGTGGCATGTTTGTGAAAAATATTTATCCCCATTCAAGTGCATTTGGGCACATAACATGTATGCTTTTGCATATTTTCAACCATTTTTTTTGTTAAAGTTATTCAAGGGCTGTTGGAGAACTATAAGCGTTTGACCACGTGCCATTATGATTTAGGAGGATCTCCAAACAGCGGTTCCAGCAACACCACTAAGCGTGTTCTCACAACTTGCGGTAACTTTGGTTCTTGTTCAATGGTTTATGGTACATTTGCACAATTCTAGAAGCTGGTGGTGAGAAGGCAGATAATCTTATTCGGAATGCACATGAAATTCTATTTCATGATTCAAATGAAAATGAGAGCAAACATTACATTAAATAGACTAAGAAAGACTATTCATTTCACATTCCCAATGACTCTTCCTATTCCTACGGGAAGGGAAAACTTATTGAATAAGACAAAATACTAGACACCTAAGCTAGACACTGAGGATTAATAACCAATATGTACAATATTGTCACAACCCCCCTTAATCTGTAGGGTTCTTTGTTAGATTAAACATTCCTTTGAACTTTTCAAAATTTTCTTGTCGAAGCAATTTTGTCAAGATCTCTGTTCGCTGCTTTGCTGTTGGGCAATGTTGCAACTTGACACTACCATCTTTCACATAGTGCCGAATCAAATGAAATTTGGTATTGATGTGCTTGGTTCGGTCGTGAAACACTGGATTCTTTGCCATCTGGATTGCAGAAGTGTTGTCAACCACGAGAAGTGTTGATGAACCCTGTTACTCCTGCAAATCTAAAAGAACCCTTCTGAGCCACAAGATCTTTCTATTTGCTTTTGAAGCAGCCATATATTTTGCTTTTGCTGAAGAAATTGCCAACACTGATTGCTTCTTGAATTTTCAACTGACAACTGTTCCCAAATTCATTAGAAAATCTAAGGTGAACTTTCCATCTTCATGATCACCAGCTTAGAATCTGAATAACCAACCAGTTTGAAGTCTCCTGCCCTGGGGTATTTGAGCCAAAATGTTTTGTGCCTTTGGGATATCTGAAGACCCTTTTTGCTACTACCCAATGACTCTCCTTGAGTTGTTGCATGAATCTTAAGAGGACACCAACTGCATATGATATATCTAGTTGAGTGGTAGTCATATAAATTAGACTTCCAACGAGTTGTTTGTATTTAGTGGCATCAACCAAATCTGTTGAATCTTCAGATGTCAATTTGAGATTCTGTTCTATGGGCGTGTTGAGAGGCTTACAATCTTCCATTTTGAATTTGCTTAGAATGTCACCAACATACTTCTGCTGAGTGATGAAGAAATACTTTGGTTTATGAATTATTTCAATACCCAAATAGTAATGAAAATAACCCAAATCAGTCATTTCAAAACTTTTCATCAACTCTAATTTGAATTTAGCAGTGTACCATTCATTGTTCCTTGTGATGAGCAAATCGTCAACATACACCACCACAAATACAATTGTTTTGTCAACTGTTTTGACGAAAAGAGTTGCATCTTCAAACTCAAAACGTTGGAAGTTCATGTTCATGAGGTGCTCAACTAGTTTTTCATACCATGCTCGAGGGGCTTGTTTTAAACCATACAACAATTTTTCTAGTTTGCACACCTTGTGCTCTTGTACCTTTACTGCAAAACTGTCAGGTTGTGTCATGTACATAGTTTCTTTGAGGTCTCCATTCAAAAATGCAGTTTTGACATTAATTTGTTGAGCTTTCCATCCGTTGTGTGCTGCCAGAGCCAACATGGTCCGAATGGTAGTCCATTTTGTTGTAGGTGCAAAGGTTTCATTGTAGTCAATTCCTTCCTTTTGAGCATACCCCTTTGCGACAAGCCTTGTTTTGTGCTCGTCAAGTGAGCCGTCTGCCTTGTATTTGTTGCGATAGACCCACTTGCAACCATATGGTGGATCAATCAGATTCCAAATCCCATTTTTCACCAGTGAATTATACTCATCTTTCATTGTTTTTCTCCAAGAGTCAAGCTGCTGAACTTCTTTGAAATTTGTTGGTTCTGAATCAAATGCAACATTGAGTTCCTCTTGAGAATCATCCAATGCGAGTTTTCCAATCATGTCCTGAATTTCATCAATAGACTTGTTCGGT
Organism: Torreya grandis; assembly: GCA_037957365.1. Classification (NCBI taxonomy): domain Eukaryota; kingdom Viridiplantae; phylum Streptophyta; class Pinopsida; order Cupressales; family Taxaceae; genus Torreya; species Torreya grandis. Next base: position 4,568,339 of record JARHVA010000366.1, on the reverse strand, counting down.
TGAGAAGAGGTTGCATGTGCACTTCAAGTACTTGTTTTCCCAACTTCATCAGGTCTCACATCTTTTAGCGTTTGAGTGCCCCACTTAGGCATCTTGTTCTGTGTTGTAGGTGCTTCGGGGTCATCCTCTGAAATTCCTTGACTATTTGCCCTTTGTTCAATATTTGATGAAGTTTCACTGTCTCCTTCAGGAGGAGTTTCAAGCTCATGTATAGGAGACATTAAAAAATTAATAGATATCCAACTTTGTGCCTCCCACTCATTGTCTGGAACATTCAAATCACTCTCTTTGTAGACATCAAACTTTGCATATTTGTCTAGTCGACTCAACTGCGGATCAATATGCTCTTTGTCCTTTGTAGTTTCACAAAAGACAACTTCTCTTGCGACAAGAAACTTTTTCGCTTTCTCATTGTGTAGCTTGAATGCCTTGGAGGAATCAAAATATCCCAAGTGGATGCATTTTCGACTCTTGTGGTCCAATTTGTTTATCTTCTTCTTTGGAATCAATGCGTAACAAGTGGATCTGAAAATTTGAAGATGTTGCACTGAAGGGAGGTGACCACACCACATTTCATACGGAGTCTTTGATTCAAGAGCTGTTGATGGTGATTTGTTGCAAAGGTATACTATTGTTTTAGCTGCATCGGCCCAAAAGTGCAGATTTACCCCTTTGAAATACAACATTGCACGAATCATATTCATCACAGTTCTATTCATCCTTTCAACTACTCCATTTTGTTGTGGAGTGTGAGGAACTGTGAGATGGTGTTTGATCTCGTTTTGCTCAAGATAGGATTCAAACTTCTTTGATGTGAATTCACAACCATTATCTGTCATGAGTGTCTCGATGCGGGTTTGTGCTTCATTTTCAATCATTGTTCAAAACTTTTTGAAAGTATTGAAGGCTTTTGATTTCTTTTTTAGAAAGTATATCCAGGTCATCCTGCTGTAGTGATCAATGAACAACATGAAGTACTTATGACCACCAACAGAGAGGATTGGAAGAGAACACAAGTCTTAATGAATATGCTACAATTTTTTGGCTGCTTTCCATTGTGACTTCGGAAACGGTTCTCTTGCGTGTTTAGCTAAGATGCAGGGTTCACACTTCTCATCTGATTTTGTGGGCAATGTAGGCATGCCAACAACACCATTCTTTTGCAATACATGAATGCTGTTATAGTGAGCGTGCCCGAATCGAGCATGCCACAACATGTTTGGAGACATTTCGTCTTCCACAAGATGAGCATAATTCCTTGAATTTGATGGCTCACCTTTGAGTTTGAGAAGTTTTCCTTCCTCATATTTAGTCAAGATGACTGCATTGTCACTTTTTCCCCTGATTGTGACATCACCATTATCCAATAGAATGGAATGGCCTTGTTGCCTTATGAGCACTAGAGACAATAAGTTTCGTTTCAATTGAGGAAGGTAGAGAACATTCTCAAGTTTGTACTCTGGAAGCCCTGGACACTTGAGTCGAATTGTACCTCTTCCTTGTGGTTGCAAACTCGATCTATCTGCAAGGTATACTGAGCCACAACTTTTTTCATTGTACTCAAAGAAGTCTTTTCGAAAAGTCATATGTTGAGTGGCGCCATTAACAAGAACCCAAGCATCAAACCATGAGGAACTGATCGAGACACTGCTTGCTTCATCATTAGTACTGGAAAACACACATTCACTGGTGAATTGGGTTGAGTTTGAATCTTTTGATTGTTTCTTTGAATTTCCCTTTTTTTTTTTACAGTATGCTTAAATTTTTTTCTATGGAGTCCTGCATTCGTGAGTTTCATGGCTACCTTTTCTGTCACACCGTTCATAGTAGAGGTTTTGTTTATCATTCTATTTTTGATTTTGACCACCATGATTTTCTTTTTTGCCACCCCCCTTGTACTCATTGCCTTCATTTTTGGAAGACGTGTCCTTTGATGGTTTAGAAGAATTTGTTTTGACATAGCACACACTTTCATCTGTTGTGGTTTCGGTTTTCCTTCCAAAGGCTTTTCTCTTTTTGCCATCTTTTCAACCAATTGGTGAAATATGAGTCTTCAACTGATTGCTTGCTTGTAAAGACTCCAAATTGGTAGAATAGCTGGGAAGAAGGGTTTTTATGAAAACGGTTATTTATATGTCGATTTTGACACCTATTGCTTCAACATCATGTTTGATAGCACGTATCTTTGAAGCCAATCTCATCACATCACTATCTTTCAACTCTAAGTTGAATAGCTTCAACTGCAACTGAATAAATTTCAACTCTGAATGGGAGTCATATAGGTCTTTCAGTTTATGATATGCTTCCCATGGTGTATTGCACCCTTGTATATGTCGAAACATATCTCCATCCACTGATACCCTCATCAAGGCCAAAGCCTTCTGGTTTTTCTACTTCCAAGTCTGATTGTCCTTTGCATTACCTGTTGGTTCAGCGGGTTGTTTTTTCTCGTCACAAATATCGAACCATAGTTTGTTGAAGATGCATGTGTTCTCCACTTGCCGAGTTCATTCTAGCCAACTGTCTTTGCCAATCAAGGTAGTGCCAACAATAGATTTGATGGAATGCATGGTTTTGAGTTTTTGTTTAACCTCAATTGGTTCCTTATCACTCCAAAATGGTCCCTTTTTTTTATATACGCAAAGGTATTGAAAATGATTTGCTTTGTCATTAACACCGGCTTAAAAAGAAAACCTCATACATTAATATACTTGGTTTTTCTTGATTTTAAGATTTGCGTTTTTCGACATAGACGAATGGGTAAAAAACTAGCTCTCCTTATTTCTCCTTGAATTTGCAAAAATTGGTTGTTTGCCAATTTTGCATAGAGTAGCTTGTCTCAAGGCAATTTTAAAAAAATTGCAAATTTTTTTTTAAATGCTTTCAAATTTAATTTTTTTCAAAATTTGAAAAAGGCATTTAAAAACAGAGTTTGCTTTTTAAATGAAAAAACATAAATATACCTCTCCTTTTGTTTTAGGTGACATATTTGATTCCAATATTGGAATAAAATAAAAATGTACGGCCCACTATGTTGTTGAAGCGCTAAGGTTGGAAAGAAAAAAAAACTTATTCAAGAATTTGAAATCTCCAGACCTTTCTTCATGCCTCCTCTCAACTCCACATGGCGCTTTATGGCTCAATGCAACTTACAGAAATGAAATGCCAAGACACCACGTAGGTCGTGGCTCAGAAATTTACTGTTAGACGCAGATGATACGTAGGTCCTTAAAGAGCATAAACTCAGAATGAATAGAATGCTTCACATAATTTACTTTCTCCACGCAACCCAAGGGGATAGAGCGCTGTCTAAAACTAGAAGATGTTGCGCCAAATAAAACACCACGTGGACCACCAACTTAGATCACTATGCCTCTAATCAGCGCAACACGAACTTGATGTGGTTCGTGGACTGCCAAAACATCTCAGCCCAACAACAAGAAATGACACTAGAATCGCTTCTACGTAGTCTGTAGATAGTCCAATGCAGGGCCAAAAAGGAAACGCCACACAGTACACAGTCCTAGCAGATGGAGTTATTCTCAAATAGATATATGTAGGTCCGTATAGCTGAAAATGAGAAAGAATGAAAAACAAATAACTAATTAAAATTCCAGGCTTTGATACCAATGACAGGCCGGACAATCTTATTCAGAATGCACATGAAATTTTATTTCATGATTCAAATGAAAATGAGAGCAAACATCACATTAAATAGACTAAGAAAGACCATTCATTTCACATTCCCAATGACTTTTTCTATTCCTATGGGAATGGAAAGCTTATTGAATAAGACAAAATACTAGACACCTAAGCTAGACACTTAGGATTAAGAGGTACCTCCAAGATCATCATCCTGTCTCCAACATATGCCGCACTCACTCCAGTAGCGATGCAAAGCATTTTGTACAGATTGGACGTGGCACCACTCATGATACACCAAATCTTATGTGGTACCTACCCGTTTACCCCAATTCTAGTTTTACACAAAACAAGGAATAAACTAGTTGCAATTAAATAGATATAAGCATACATGAATGAAAATTCAGAATTTAGATCTATTCAACAAGTTACGAAGAGAAACAAGTCCAAGTGCCACAATGAATCTAGACTAAGCATTGTAAATTACAAAGGTGCAAGGAATGATTATGACTATTTGTTGTTTCGGGAAATCAGAGCTTGTAGATTGATTGTGCTGATTGTGTATAACTTGCTCCTAAAATCTAGAAATTGTATTGTGCTTTTGGACATACCCATGCATTGTGCGGGGTGTGTCTTGTACAAATCCGGTCATGACAGTGCTCTTTGGTTGTGATTTTCTCCCTGTGTTCATGTTTGTCTTGCTAGGGTTTCGCAATATAATCTTTTTGTCCCCTGTGTATTGTCACTTTTCTGTCACATCTAGGCCTTCACTTCGCAGGCTAATACTGAGGGGGGGTGAATCAGTGTTATATATTCTTTTCTTTTCTAACACTTAATCACTTATTCCAATAAAGATATTCAAAGCAATTAAATCACAACACAAGATAACACAATACAAAGTGACACTAGATATACGTGGAAACCCTTTTGGGAGAAAACCATGGAGAAATCTTTCTCAACATAAATATTCGTAGGCACCAACCTATTGGAACACCAACCCCAATTATAATTTTGTAGGCACCAACCTACAGAGGTACCAACCCCTTTCGCCGAGCACCAACTCAGCAAGAGACACCAATCTCTTCAATACGAAGGCACCAACCTTCTTACAAGAAACACTCTTCTATCTCTGATTTGTTGCTAACACAATTGATGATAGAATACTGCTTTTTCTTCTTTAGATCCGATCTACATTTTAGTATTTTTGCTTTTATGCTCTGCCTTATACTTGTTGATATTTCTTTCAATATTCTAACAATTTCTGCTTGTAAATATTTTTGGTCTTGTTTATTAACTTGCACTTTCAAATCTACCTTTTTGCCACTCACTATGCACTTTTTTATAGCCCACGGAAAGCCATAAATTAAGGTCGTGACTCTTCAACGGTCACAACTCCTCCCAATAGTCACAAATCCTCCCAAAGGTGGGACGACTTCTTAGAAATCAACACCATTGCCTTTTAGCAGGTCGGCCAAGGTTGGGGACCGTTTCAGCGTTAAAAACAGCCTTGAAAACTTTGCCATAATTACCTCTTTCAGCCCGTTTAAACAAAGTTAATTTGTCTTCGATTCCACGCAAAAATATGACCGTTATTTGCACGTTTAATTGCCTCAATTAAATTTTCTTTATTTAATTTAATTCTTTTATCGAAATACTTTGCCATCAATCAGATTCATGATTACCCTTTGACATCAATGACAATATTTTCAACAATCTCCTCTTTTGTCATTGATGGCAACCATGCACTGAATTTGCTCTACCTTGCTGTACTGTTTTTTTTGTCTGAGATCTTCTTTTCTGTAGCTCCCCCTGTATACACACAATTTTTTTAATTTTTATCAAATATTGACGCTTTACATCTTGCAAGAACCCATCACGACTCAATCTTTTGAGTGCATGTCTTAAAGGGTGCACTGGGAAAGGGGTGGGCAGACCTTTGGTGCTTCGCAAGATTGTTATCCCTTATTGCCACATTATTCTTAATCCATTCAGCTCTTGAAACCTTTCCCTAAGCTATTTCTCCTCCCTTGGACATTCCTCTAGTCTTTTCCTCATTTTATCATTATTCTCTTTGCTTTACACTTTTTTTACCTGTTCAATCACTAGGTTGACTTGGTCGACCTAGTGTATTTTGGGGTCATTTTAGCTCTTTTCATTTGTTTGCCTTCTGGCCGACCTAGCACAGAGTTTAGGCATTAATCCGAAAATGTACTAGGTCGACCCGATCGACCTAGCACAACCGACATGTCCGAATGATTTTCGGGTGAGATATTCCTATATAAAGAGATGCAATCAAGAGTTATTATTCGCTCACGCTTCTTCACAATATGCTCTTCCACCATTCTACTTGAGGAGTCTTAGCTTAGGTTTCTTATTTGGAGAATCTAGTCTTGTGGATAGGTCTTGGATGCTTTGGCCTAACAAAGTGATCCTAACGAACCACAACAACCTCTTGTGAAGCCCCATTGGCCAAGGGAGAGATTGAATTGCGATGGGTTCATATTTAGGTAAGTATGTTCTAACTTTGTTATCCTCTCTTTTAGTAGATAGAAGTAGCATAAGTGTTGGCTCGAATAATATTACTCTTCATATTTTATGTATTAGGGTGTTACTCATACTTACTTTATTTGAAGTTCCCTATACATATTAGATTGCTTTGCATTTAAACAATCGCCTCCCGCCCCGGTCCCAGATCGCCCCGCCCCACTTTGTGCCACAAGCTTTGGTGTGTATTAGATTAGTTTACTTTTTCTTGTTATTAGAAAAGTTTGTTTTCCTGTTTATTACATAAGTGAAGATCAAATCATAGGACTCCTTTAGGGTTGTGCAATTGTGTTAGACTGTAGTCTTTGGCACCCTTCCTAGCATGATGTGTTGTGACAAATGATACAAGTGATCCCCTAAGCGGGTCTAGCGGATCCCCATATTGGTCATGCTCTTGCTTAACAAGTGTATTTTCAATTGGAAGTGTAGGTGTGCTCTATCTTATTCGATCCAGGATTAATTCATTGTGCATCATGCAATTCCGATTGCATACACCCACTTGCTGTGACTCCGTCTTTTCGCACTTCTCCCCCTTTGACATTAATGGCAAAGGGACTACCCAGGAGTTAGATAAGGCAATGCCTAGCTCCCCTTTAATCAATACTTCCCTTCAGTGGTAGGAAGCAAAAGAGATTACTCCCAACTTCTCACGTCAGTATTCAAATGTGTCTTTTGGAAGTGGCTTGGTGAAATTGCCCGCTCTCTTTTTTGTGGTGGCAAAATATTCCAATTTTACCTGCTGTATGGCTACTTGCTCTCTCAGGAAATGGTATCTGATTGGAATGTGCTTTGTTTTGGAATGCATCAATGGATTCTTTGAGATGTTGATAGCACTGGTATTGTCACAGTGTATTGAAATTGGATGATCATATTCTACGGTGATGTTTTTAAGGGTCTGCTTCATCCAAAGAATCTGAGTGCAACACAATACTGCCGCTATGTACTCTGCCTCTGCTGTGGATAAGGAAACTGAATTCTGCTTCTTCCTTAGCCAAGACACTAGGCTATCTCCAAGGAAAAATGCTCCTTCGCTTGTGCTTTTTCTGTCATCTAGGCATCCTGCCTAGTCTGAGTCTGTATATGCTACCAATGCGAAATCCTGCCTTGTAGGATACCACAATCCATAGTCCAAGGTCCCTTTTAGATATCTGAATATTTGCTTGATCACTTGCACATGTGTTTCTTTAGGAGCTGTCTGATAGCGTGCTACCATGTCCACTGCTTGCATGATATCCGCCCTGGATGTCATTATGTACAAAAGACTACCAATCATTGATCTGTAGAGGGACTGATCTATAATCGGCGATTCATCATCCTTACTCAACTTGTTTGTACTTTGTAGCCATAGGCGTGCCAACTGGTGCACAGTTTTCCATTCCAAATTTCTTCAACATTTTTTTAGCATACTTGGTTTGGGAGATGAATATTCCTTTACTAGATTGAGATATTTGCAATCCAAGAAAGAATGATAGCTCACCAAGCATGGACATCTCAAATTCCTTCTGCATGCTTTTGGCGAATCCTTTGGACAACTCAATATCTCCTCCAAAAATTATATCAACATAAACTACAACAATTAACTGATGCTCACCTTCAGTTTTGATGTACAAATTGTTGTCGACAAATCCTCTCTTGAATCCCGAGTCTTGTCGGTACTTGTCAAGTCTTGAGTTCCAAGCTTTGGGGGCTTGCTTCAATCCATACAAGGCTTTCTTCAAGTTGCATACATATTTTCTATCTTCTGATAGGAGGAATCCTTTTCGCTGCTCGATGTACACTTACTCTTTTAATTTACCATTCAAATAGAGAGATTTTACATCCATTTGATATACCTTGAAGTTCTTGTATACATAATAGGCAAGAAACATTCTGATTGCCTCTAATCTTGCCACAGGTTCGAAGGTTTCTTCAAAAGTCAATACCTTCAATTTGAGCAAATCCTTTGCATACCAATTGAACCTTGTTTTGCGTCACTTGGCCATCCTGTATACCTATTTGGTGTTGATCACATTTTGATCCTTCGGTCTGGGTACGAGCTCCCACGGCTCATTCTTCTCAATTTGGTTTAGCTCTTCTTCCATTGCTTTTACCTAATGTTCATCATGGTTTGCTTCTGAAAAATTCTTCGGCTGTATTTTAGATAACAAAGAAAGATTCACTTTTTCATAATTTCTTACAATCTTTCTTCCGGTTTGTACTCCAACATCTATATTGCCAGTGATTTGGCTTTTGACATGGTTCTTCTGAACGAAACGAGATGGTGTTTTGTTGTCTTGCCGTTCATCTTCATCCATATTCTTTAGTTCAACATCTTCTTCGTCAATGATATCCGGTTCGTCTAATGGATCACTTGCCTTCTGAGTTCCAGTTTCATCTACTCTGACACTGACACTTTCTACAATAGTTTGCGTTATCTTGTTGTAGCATTTGTAGGCCTTGCTTTTGGTGGAATATCCCAGAAAAATTCCTTCATCGGCTCTTGAGTCAAATTTTTTCAAATCATTTTTGGTCCTTTTAATAAAGCACTTACTCCAAATACTTTGAAATATTTGATGGAAGCTGGTCTTCCCGTCCATAACTCATATGGGGTCTTGTCATTGTTGACTCTGATTTGCCCTCTATTTAGGATGTTTACAAACGCGTGGACTGCTTCTCTCTAATATTTGTTTGATAACTTGGATTCGTTTAACATTGTCCTAATATTTGTCTGATAACTAGGATTCGTTTAGCATTGTCCTAGCCATTTCTTGGACAGTTATGTTCTTTCGTCCTACTACCCCATTCTGCTGTGGGGTTCTTGCAGATGAGTAATGTCTTTTTATCCCATGGTCTTCACAATACTGTATGAATTCATTTGACATGAACTCACCTCCTCTATTTGACCTTAAACATTCGATCTTTAAACTAGTTTTGTTTTCAACTAATGCTTTAAACGCTTTGAATTTGCTAAAGGCCTCAGACTTTTCTTTCTAAAACACAACCCATGCCATTCTAGGGTAACCATCAATTAGCAGCGTAAAATACCTCTCACCTTGTATACTTTGCGTTCTAATGGGTCCACACAAATCTGTATGAATGTGCTCTAATTTCTTCATGGTGGAATATTCCTTCATTCTGAATCTTGTCCTGGTCTGCGTCCCATGCTGGCATTGCTTACAAAGTGGGCTTGATGGCTTTGTTATCTTCGAAATGTCCCTTACAACTTGCTTTTTACTGATATTCACAACGTTATCAAAATTTATATGGTCCATTCTTCTGTGCCATAGCCAACTCTCTTCAACTTGATTCAGACAACACTTCTCTCCTTTGACTTTTGCAAGCATGTATAGATTGTTTGTTGTCCTGTAGGCATCTGCAATTAGCTCTCCCGTGTTCCTTTTTCTAATTTTGCAACCTTCAACAAAGAATTTGATTGCGTGTCTTTGATCACACATTTGGCTCACACTTAGAAGATTATGCTTTAATCCTTCCACATATAACACATTCTTTGTTTTGGTTCTTCCATTATCGAGACTAGGCGTACCTTTTCTTGTTATTCTGGCTGTAGTGTTGTCTCTGAAGTTCATCATGCCTTCATTGACTTTTTTCAACGAGATAAACGTACTTTTATCTTTAGTCATGTGTCTTGAACATCCACTATCAATAAACCATTGTTGTCCTTCATCTCCAACATGGAATGTTGTTTGAACGATCATGGATTCTTCCTTATTTGGCTTGTCTTCTTGCTTCTTCTTTTAGGTTTTTGTTGGTTCCCTTTTCTTTATCACTGAAGCCTTGAATTTTTGATCATGTCTTACAGATTTGAACACACTTCTACAATAGCGTGCTATATGTCCATAGTTGTTGCACTTGTAACAGACTATAGCTTCTTCATCAAAGTTTGATAGGGGAGCAAACGAATTGTAGCTTCTGTTCGAATCTCCATAGGTTCTTTTGTTTTTGCTCCTGACTTCAGTATCCTCGTCTCTCTTTCTACAATCTAATTTCTTATGACCAAAACGATTACAATAATAACAATATCCATCAAAATAATTACCAAACCTGGTTTTATTGGTATATCTTGGAGCAAGTGGTCTCCTGAAGTTTTATTCTCCTTTGCTTTCCTTGTTGATAGAGCTGGTTTTTGTAACCTGGCTGTCTTCCTTCTTGGTCTCCTTTTTCACAGGGTCCTTAAGAGTTTCAGCATAGCTCTTAGCCTTATCTTTTTCTCTCATACCCAATACCTGTCTTGTTGGATGGTGATCTTTGACTCTCCAGAATCTTATTCAAAACTTAGGTTCTTTTCTCAGATTTCAAGTCACTTGCTATTTTAGTATTCGCCTTTTTTAGATCCCTTTTCAAAGCAACAATCTCAGATTCATACCTGTCACAGTCTTCTCCTTTCTTCTTTAGCTGATTCGTTAGATCTTTTTCAATTTTCTTTGCCTCTACGATTTGGACTTTTATATCAGCAATTATCATCTTTGATTCCTCAAGACTTTGTGATATTCTGGGTTTTGAGTCTTGACTCTTTTTTTCATATTTCTGAATCTGAAGCTTTAGTTTCATGTTCTTTTTCTTAAGACCTTTTATCTCTCCTAAGGTACAAATAAGCTCTTCTTCGAGATTTACCTCGCCTTTGTCATCTTCTTCCTCCAAGTTGTTTATGCTTGTGGAAGCATCGTCTTCTATGGCCATGAACAATATTTCCTCAGCGTCGTTGTTAGAATCATTGACTCCGCTTTCCTCGAATGAGCTATAGTTCCTCTTGGAGTGTAAGCTTTTCTTTTCCTTCTCAAATCTCTTCTTGTCTTTATTTTGCTTGAATCCCTTCTTGAATTTTGGTTTGCTCTCCCCTTCATCACTATTGTCTTTATTCGGGCACTTTGCTGCAAAATGACCAATCTTACCGTGATTAAAACATTTGAATGGTAACTTACCTTTATATTTCCTTGAACCTTTCTTCAACTTTCGAATGAATAGAGCCTCCTTTTTATCTTCTTCGTTGCTTGAGCTATCGCTTGGATCAGGTTCCTTGACTTTCTCCTTTGATGCTGTGAACGTTGCTTCTTTTTTTGATGGTCTTTCGGGTTCAACCCTCATTTCATATGCTATGAGGATTCTGTGCAACTCGTCCATCTTTAATTTATCCAGATCTTTCATTTCTTCAACAACAGAGTTTCACATCAAATCTCAGCAGTAAGGGCCTCAACACCTTTTAGACGATTGTAGACTCTTCCACGGTTTCTCCAAGTCCTCGAATAATATTGACTATTTCATCAACCCAGAGTAGGTATCCTGCAATGTTCTCTTCTTCCTTCATCTTTAAACTCTCAAATTGTCTCCTATGAGTTTGGAGTTTTGCTTGTCTTACCTTGCTATCACCCTCATAAATAGTTTTAAGTTTTTTCCCAAATCTCTTTTGCAGAATCACATTGCATGACTTTTACGAATTCAGATTATGAAAGGCTGCATAGGATGAGACTCATTGCTTTAACATTGTTCTCGCTAGCCTTCTTTCCAGTAGCCTCTGTTGGTGGCATTTGGTACTAGGTTAATACTGCTTTCCAAATATCGAACCCAAGAGCTGTTAGATATGTCTTCATTCTTATGCATCAGAAGGCATAATTTGTGCCATCAAACAATGGTGCCTTGTTAGTGAAAAATTCGTCCTGAACTTGTGATCCAACCATGTGTGCTTGTATGGTCTACCTTCTAGCGGTTAAGCTATATCTGAAGGAACCTGCTTTGATACCAATTGTTGAGCACAAACTAATACTGAGATGGGGGGTGAATCAATATTATATATTGTTTTCATTTCTAACATTTAATCACTTATTCCAATTAAGATATTCAAAGAAATTAAATCACAACACAAGATAACACAATACAAAGTGACACCAGATATACGTTGAAACCTTTTCGGGAGAAAACCATAGAGAAATCTTTCTCAATATAAATATTCATAGGCACCAACCTACTGGAGCACCAACCCCAATTACAATTTTGTAGGCACCAACCTACAAGAGCACCAACCCCTTCCGTCGAGCACCAACTCAGCAAGAGACACTAATCTCTTGAATACGAAGGCACCAACCTTCTTACAAGAAACACTCTTTTATCTCTGATTTGTTACTAACACAACTGATAATAGAATACTGCTTTTTCTCCTTTAGATCTGATCTACACTTGAGTATTTTCATTGCTATGCTCTGCGTTATACTTGCTGATATTTCTTTCAATATTCTAACAATTTCTACTTGTAAATATTTATACTCTTCTTTATTAACTTGCACTTTTGGATCTACCTTTTTGCCACTCGCTATGCACCTTTTTATAGCCCACGGTAAGCCATAAATCAAGGTCGTGACTCTTCAACAATCACAACTCCCAATAGTCACAACTCTTCAAGGTGGGATGACTTCTTAGAAATCAGCGCCATAGTCTTTTAGCAAGTCGGCCAAGGTTGGGGACCATTTCAGCCTTAAAAACTGCCTTGAAAACTTCGCCATAATTACCTCTTTAAGCTCATTTAAACAAAGTTAATTTGTCTTTGATTCCACGCAAAGATATGATCATTATTTGCACGTTTAATTGCCTCAATTAAATTAAATATTCTTTATTTAATTTAATTCTTTTATCGAAATACTTTGCCATCAATCAGATTCACGATTACCCATTGACATCAATGACAATGTTTCAAACAATTTATTGGGTACAATGTGAAGAATACATGAATATTCATCCTTGACCTAGCTTCACATAGAATTGTCAATCCAAAACAACAGGGATAAGTAGTTGTGTTGGGCAACCATCAAACTGGAGTTGCAAGCTACATATCCCGCATGGTTGAAATCAGCCCTTTGTAGTTCGTTCAATGTGTAGATGAAGATTTGAGACAGGGCTTCATCCTCCTCTTCTTAAGTGGAGATGCAACTAGAAATCATTTGCTTAGGCCTTCCTTTGGTACAAGATGTATTTGAGAATTTGGGTGGTAGTTGTTATGATTATAATTAGATCCTTATGAGTGTGCCTAGACTAATTATTAGGAGTGTAATGGTTTGTAGATGTTTGTGCTCCTGTTATTCCTCCGTATCGTAATCCCTTTTAGGACCCTTTTATATATAGCCTTATTTTGATTTGAATTAGGACTTATTGGCATGCAAGTTGACACTAAAAATGGGATTAATGACCTTGAAGAAGAAAGTGATATTTATTTTTAATTTCAGGACTTAATTTTATTTCACGCGGATGAGGGTGAAAAAGTAAAGGGGGGTTCCTTTTCTGGTCACCCTGTCCCAGGGCTTGTAGCAGCCTGTAAAAGCCATTAAGGCCAAAATAACCTCTCTTTGAAAAATGTGCCACGTGGAAAAATTATAGGGTTTTATGCCACGAAACCATTATGCAGAAAAGGGAAATGTTTTAAGTTGGGTTCCTTTTAGACCTCCCACCCTCTGGTCTTTTACCTTGAATGGTTGTACAAAACAATGTATAGGTCTTATAATAAAGGTTCTAGTTAGAAAATGATAATATGAAGGCAACTATATAATATGGCATATGGAGCGATTAAATATAACTAAATATTGAAATACAAAGAACATTCATTGACTATAGACATATCTACGTGGAGGCAGTTTAAGCACGGTCGACTAAGGTTGACCCCCACATAGGATGGTGAGTGGCACATGTTTAGGCCGTGTAACTTTTAAGTCGCCAAACTAACCTAAGCTGTGTGGCTTAAAACAACCCCATTGCTCCACCTTGTCACACGGAGATTGCCATGGGTATGCACCCAATTGCATCACAATTTCGGCATCAGTTTGGGCCTCAACAACGCTCCACGTGGTCATATGGGCAACCCTCAGCTAAAGCCACGACGCACACTACAAATAAGGTCACATACCCTATGACCCAAGGTCTTGTGTCCATTTTTGACCTATAGAGTTCTTTATTTCTAAAAATCGCTACAGGTTCTAGATAGCTCCAAAAATTCTCGAACAAATTTTTAGGCTAAAAAAAATCTCAAACATTATACTAAATTTTTTTCTGGCCCTTTTCTACCTCGGTAAATGTGTCTAAAAATTGCTCAAAAGGGAGGCATTAGGACAAAATTGCTAGTTTAACTTCAAAAATTCACATCTTTTTTTTGTGGCTCCAAAAATTAATTTACAAATTTCTTTGGATTCATGGTGGAGTTTAGATTTCGAATAAATTATATCAAGGTATCGTGATACTATTATATATGCATAAAAATTACAAAACTCATTTATACTCTTTAAGGCCTTAAGCTTTAGAAGTGATTCTATGAATGTTCAAAACAAACTACCACTGGATTTTTATTCTGCATAATAAGATGTTCGGAACAGAAATACGCTTTCACTTTCATAACTAAAGTCCTTTTCATTGAATATTTCTTTTCAACTTGCTATCAAGAGGGTTACAAGACAAATAAGTTCTTCACACTTGAACCACATACACAATGTAACTTTTTTTAAATGTCACATTATACAATAATTAAAAAGCTGCCAAATAATATTACAAGTTTACAGGGCTTCCACACAGTCCAAGATAAAATATAACAGTTTTTTTTAAACACTTACAAATTCTAAAGAATCTGCTAGCTCTACAATACAAGCACAAAGTCATGGCAAGGAGGGGCTCGCCTCCCATCCTATTTCCATCATCAAGTAACTGCTCTAGACACACCCTAATCAAAGATTTTCTTTGCTGGTCATATAGATGACCATTCAATATCTCTAAATAATGAAGAAGGGTTTGGTTCGTTTTGAAAGGGAAGGTATACTAGATAAAGCCTTTAGTTTAGTGCCTTATCCTATGAATTAGGAAACACCTCCTACGTTTGTGTTCAAACACACACATCCAAACAAAAGAAATGATCACCCCCAAAGGGGCTTACTTCAATAAATTTCAATAATGATATATTTAACTCTCTTGGACAAGTCTTCTTTACTATCTTTCAACGACTGAAAGCAAGGTGGCTTGGGGAAAATAACTCACCCTTATCCATCCTACCATAACAACTTAAGCCCATGCGGATAGCATAGCTTTGCATTTTAAACATTAAAAAATGATAGTCAAAATAAAAAAAAATGGGAGCAAAAACCTTCCCAACACCTCTTATAGGGTCAACAAAATAAATGGCCTTAGGCCAAAAACATGTATAAAGCAAGAGAAAGATTGCAAGCCAAGAGGCTTTGTTAATCCATAAGAAACTTCCTACAATTTAAGAAGGGTAACAAGAGATTATTTAAAAGGAAAAATATTAAACAAGATGGTGTCCATGGACTTCCTACCTCAAGTCATCTATGGTATAGCTAATACTCTTCTTCTAAGGCTTTGCTTCCAATTAGCATCCATCTCTGATACAGAGGGGGCCACTAACTTCTCTCAAACTTGTCTTTATTCTCGATTCATTCCTTAAGCATGGCTTAATCACTTCTTTACTAATGGTTCACTGGTGCATTCTTCTTGAAATGGTCTTGAGGTTCACATGATTAGTTTATGGTTTTTGGCATCTTATACATGCTCTTGTCGATGCTATAGTACTCCCAAACCAACTCATAACTTTCTAAAAGCAACAACTTACATCAGACCCAACTGCTACCTTCCTAAGACACAGGCTAGTAGCCCTTTTTTCATCCTTTTCTGCTTGTACGGAGGTGTACGGACGAGTTTTGGAAAATCACTTGCCTTTTCAACAACCCTTTATCATCTTCTTACTTGTCACCAAGTTTCGAGGCCTAATTCAATCTTTAGGCCACCTTTTCAAGCACCTTTTGCTCTCTGTTAGGCCTATTAGGCCAGTTAGACACCTGTCTTACCATCAGTCCTTCTCAGACCGGACTAAAAAGTATGTACAAGCAAATAAACTCCAAAATCTGTTAATATACCTGAAAACCTTTCCAATGACCAATTTCCAGAGGATGCCCACGGTTCAACCACTCGGAATACCCATTTCCCTTCCAAACCCTAGTTACAGGGTTCTCTGCCAACAGTGACCACCCGTGAGGAATTAGAATTAAGTTTTAAGCTTTTTGGAAAGTTTCAAACTCCCTAACTGCGTGGGTAGGGTCTGTCCAACAAGTAAACGTCTATTCCAATTGGTATTTATCTCCTTAAGACCTTTGTTGGCTTCTTTGCAACGTTTCTGTGTGTGACTGTGTGTACAAACACAGGGTTACATAACTTGGGCACTACTCTTTGGTTCTTATGGACTCAGTTTAGGTTTTCACACATTCTTGTTGCTTTAAACTAGTTTGTAGAGTCCTCTCACTCCCTTTTCCGGTCATAGGACCTCATGAATATGCCTCTATTCAGCATTTAGCACAGATTTAGACATGACCTGTGCATGAAAATACAGTCTACACAAGGTCTGCATGTCCTGTTTGTAAATTACTTTCAAAATGAAGTGAATCTATAATGTCAACTTCCAAAGCATGGCATTACAAACTTACCCCTTTACAAGTGCATTCGAAACAATCTTCCCTCAAGGTCCTTTCTCTTTTTTTGATGCTTACACAACACAAAATACAAACACACAGTGAACATGATACAGGGTTTGCAAACTGTTGAATCAAAACAACTGTAGTCTTTAACCAATCCACCAGATGTCTTACAAATTACATAGCCAGGCTTGAAACATAATTATAAAGTACATACAAACTTACCAACACAACATCAAGCACCATAAGCACGATATTTTGAATCTTCTTAACATTCAACAATCAACATTCAGTCACTCTCCATTTGTATTCACAGAAAACAGGGTTGCAGGCCTGTCTTCAAACTTAAGATACGTCTTTCATTAATTTTGGGGATTAGAACCCCTTCATCTTTGAATACAATATTACAACTGAATAGAAAACCAAAATTTACCAGCTTTATATGGAAACTAATTTCCCTAACTAACTATCAACGGTCACTACTAGTGAGAAAACACCTTGCACAAAGGCCAAGGTTGATTTTCCGTACAAAGTGACTCATGGTCCTTGATATCATTATTGATGTTTCCTAACCATTTGACATCTTTCAAAACTTCGTGATCACCTCCTATAACACCCTTACTTTGCTAGACTATTCAAAATTTCAACTATTGCAAAAAGGCGGGAAAATGCCATTATGTCTTTAGTTCAAATTCTAAGGACATCCTAAGACTCCTAATCAACCTAAAAGGACTGTAATGACTCCCTAATGACTCCAAACATGAAAATGGATTAATATTTATAATGAGGTAGTGATGCTCCTGCATCATACTACCGAGGAGCAAGAAAAACTTTCCCATGAAAGTTATAATTGATCTGACTTTTAGGTTCCTTGCAACATCTTCCAAGTGTAAGTCCACCTGGATCCCAAGGTCTATTTGAAACACAGGCCTTTTTGATGCTTGCTTATGTTGGCTCCTCCTTCATTCATCTCTCTCTTGCTTTCTTTGTTGAGGTTATCTTCTTGCACTTGATCAACTTCAGCTTCTTAGTGTTCCCCTGCAACCAACCTACACATGGAACACACAAGTCAATGAAAACAATCTGCTGCTTGACCTCCTGGCAATCTCTCTCTTGCTCATGCTTGCTTGTTCACTTTTTTCTTGGTGCTGTTGTTTGTGGAAGTAATGTTGGAACTAAGGCTTCCTCTTCACTATCTTTGGCTTCCATCATGTAACTTTCGTCTACTACAACCACCTTCTCTTCACTCTCCTTGTCACCATGCAAAGCTTTCTTCAAAGTTGCTCTCTCCCTCTCTAGCTGCTCAACACTCTCATATGTAAACTAACAATCAAATTTCTCTTTTCCTTCAAGCCTTCAATGGGGCCTTCAAATTGATATTCATCCTCTTGGTCATGTCCACCACATAGCTGGCTGCAACTTTCATCTTGTTCACTTGGCTGCCCATTCAACCAAAGCTTTTGCATTTCTCTCTTCAGTTGCTTGCATAGCAACCTCTTCTCTCTCTCTTCTCTCATGACTTGCATTCTCCTTCTCCCTATCTGTTGTCTTATTGGCCACTTGATTGGCTTCTTCTTCATCACCCATCCAAGATGTGGGTTCTCACTTTCTCTTATCTGCTCTATCATGAGGTTCATCAAGGCTATATGTTGCTTTATCTCATTCATCTCTCTTTGGAAGTCTTCTTGTTGCTTACTTCTCAACTCTCTTTCCCTCTGCTTTCTTAGATGGTCCTTTGTTTGATGAGTTCTCCAATCATCCTCTTTACCATCTGTATTCTCTTAAGCAAGTCTTTTGCACCTTGCTCCATCCTTTATCCAAGCATTCTCCTTGGATCAAATTCTTTGAGCAATTCACTTTGCTCTCTCCTTGCGATCTTTTTTAGCTCCTTATCTCTTCTTAAGCCTCTCTTGGCTGTCAACCTGCCTTAACCAACTTCTTTGAATCACCTGCAATCTTCTTTTAGCAACCACGTAGCCACATCTGACAACAACCTTTCATTACATTCTCAAAAACATTCAATATGTACAATGTTCACTGAAAACTGAATTCAATACTTTCAACAAAAATCAAAACATACTTTGCCACAGGATCTTTTGGCTCTGATACCAAAATGATGCAGAGGGGGCCAACAACTTTTATCAAACTTGTCTTTATTCTCTATTCATTCCTTAAGCATGGCTTAATCACTTCTTTACTAATGGTTCATTGGTGCATTCTTCTTGAAATGGTCTTGAGGTTCACATGATTAGTTTATGGTTTTTGGCATCTTATACATGCTCTTGTCAATGCTATAGTACTCCCAAACCAACTCATAACTTTATAAAAGCAGTAACTTACATCAAATCCAACTCCTACCTTCTTAAGACACAAGCTAGTAGTCCTTTTATCATCCTTTTCTGCTTGTACGGAGGTGTACGGATGAATTTTGGAAAACCACTTGCCTTTTCAACAACCTTTTATCGTCTTCTTACTTGTCACCAAGTTTTGAGGCCTAATTCAATCTTTAGGCCACCTTTTCAAGCACCTTTTGCTCTCTGTTAGGCCTATTAAGCCACTTAGACATCTGTCTTACCGTCAGTCCTTCTCAGACCATACTAAAAAGTACGTACAAGCAAATAAACTCCAAAATCAGTTAATATACCTGAAAACCTTTCCAATGACCAATTTCCAGAGGATTCCCACGGTTCAACCACTCAGAATACCATTTCCCTTCCAAACCCTAGTTACAGGGTTCTCTGCCAACAGTGACCACCCGTGAGGAATTAGAATTAAGTTTTAAGCTTTTTGGAAAGTTTCAAACTCCCTAACTGCGTGGGTAGGGTCTGTACAACAAGTAAACGTCTATTCCAATTGGTATTTATCTCCTTAAGACCTTTGTTGGCTTCTTTACAACGTTTCTGTGTGTGACTGTGTGTACAAACACAGGGTTACATAACCTGAGCACTACTCTTTGTTTCTTATGGACTCAGTTTAGGTTTTCACACATTCTTGTTGCTTTAAACTAGTTTGTAGAGTCCCCTCACTCCCTTTTCTGGTCATAGGGCCTCATGAATATGCCTCTATTTAGCATTTAGTATGGATTTAGACATGACCTGTGCATGAAAATACAGTCTACACAAGGTCTGCATGTTATGTTTGTAAATTACTTTTCAAAATGAAGTGAATCTATAATGGCAACTTCCAAAACATGACATTACAAACTTACCCCTTTATAAGTGCATTCGAAACAATCTTCCCACAAGGTCCTTTCTCCTTTTTGATGCTTACACAGCACGAAATACAAACACACAGTGAACATGATACAGGGTCTGCAAACTGTTGAATCAAAACAGCTATAGTCTTGAACCAATCCACCAGATGTCTTTCAAATCACATAGCCAGGCTTGAAACAGAATTATAAAGTACATACAAACTTACCAACACAACGTCAAGCACCATAAGCACCATATTTTGAATCTTCTTTTCATTCAACAATCAACATTCAGTCACTCTCCATTTGTATGCACAGAAAACAGGGTTGCAGGCCTGTTGTCAAACTTAAGATACTTCTTTCATTAATTTTGGGGATTAGAACCCCTCCATCTTCGAATACAATATTACAACTGAATAGAAAACCAAAATTTACCAGCTTTATATGGAAACTAGCTTCCCTAACTAACTACCAACAGTCACTACTAGTGAGAACATGCCTTGCACAAAGGCCAAGGTTGATTTTCCATACAAAGTGACTCATGGTCCATGGTAAGGATTCTTGGTATCATTATTAATGTTTCCTAACCATTTGACATCTTTCAAAACTTCTTGATCACCTCCTATAACACCCTTACTATGCTAGACTATTCAAAATTTCAAATTTTGCAAAATGGCAGGGAAATGCCATTATGTCTAGTTCAAATTCTAAGGACATCCTAAGACTCCTATTCAACTTAAAAGGACTGTAATGACTCCCTAATGACTCCAAACATGAAAATGCACTAATATTTACAATGAGGTAGTGATGCCCCTGCATTAATCTCCCAAAGTCTGCTTCTAGTCTCTCCATGCTTAAGCTTTGACACCATTTTCAAAATGACAAAATTTGTGCACAAGGATGGATTCCTATTTATTTATAGGGAAATCCCTCAATACTTGCCCAATGGGAAGGTGACACTTTTCCTTTTCCATGCCTTTCCCTCTCACAAAAGTTTTCTATGTCTTTTACTTTTCTTACAAGACTCATGCCCTTTCTTACATGGCATTTAGGTAAAAATGACTCAGCCACACAAAATAAATGCTTCTCCCTTCCAATGCTATTAATGATCACATGGATTTACCTAAAATTCTATATGGGCTCCTAAAAATACTCTCATACATCTCTTTTGTTCAAAGGGCTCTAATTTTAACACAAAATATCTAAAATTCAGTTTATACAACTCTCCAAAGTTGGCTTTCTAATTCCATTCGAGTTTGGCAAGAGTTTATATCATTTTGACTTCCTTTTCATCCTTATGACCTTCTAGATAGTTCAAGAAACTTCTAAGGTATGGGTGAAGAGGGTATGAATAGTGTTACTTGGTCTAAAAATTGTCAAAATTAAAACAAGTGACTAGAATATATTATTAAAATAAAAAAATAGGTGTCAACTAGGGATGCAATACATCTAGCAAATGGTAAAATCTATTACCAATGCTGTCCAAGCTCCCTTGCTTGGCAACCTATACTCATGTACATCAATACACACACAAAATTGTTCTATCCTAGGATAGCAGAAGCAAGTGAACTTGAAACAACCTCAACTAACATGTACAATACACATTGCATATGTAGAAGCATTACAAGAATCATACTATCTCAACATATCATATGAAGTAATTCTAATTGTTTAAATATCTATATTCTTTAATGACATGATATTAATGTAAGAATACTATAAACACCATTAAATGGGAAAGGTAGAATGTGGGCCTTACATTCCCCTTCCCTTATTAGACTTCCTCTTGGAACTCATTGAAACGGTCGAAGCATATTTTCAATGATGTTATAACAACCTTTAGCGATTCTGCTGACTCTACTCAGCGGTTTCTCTAAGTCAATGATCTCAGATCGCAACTGACAAATCAGATGGCAATAAACAATGGATTAAAATATCCATGGCCCAAAATAGATGAACGCCACTAAAGAGTGAGGCATCCTCCAAGGTATAATTTTAAGTCTGGTTTATTAAATTCTTGGTTTTTAAGATATGAGAAGATATAATTAAGAATGATTGAGTTCCAGTTGATTCTCACTTAATGGTAAGAGAATGTATAACAATATGTCAAGTGTCGTGTCCAAGCAAAAGGTAAAAAATTATTTATTTATTTATTTTTATCGTAGACTACCAAGATCATTTTAATTTCCTTGTCTCATTATTATATGCTTAATGAAGAAAATACTCCAAGCACAGGGAATCCACAAGTTTAACAATAAGATATCATTTGAAATCTTAAGAGGTTCGTAAATCATTAGATGGACAAGAATTATACTTTTTAATCAATGTGATCAGAGAAGGATGGCTTTAAGAATTTGCTTTATCATGGTTGCCCAAACCCTTCTCTTAGGCATAATTGGAGGACTTGGGATTATTATATCTCCTTTGTCCAAACAATATTTATACAATCCATTAGGACTTTGGATGCTAGTCTCGATGCCCAAATTCTAATCAAAGAATCCATTAGGATGACTTTGGATGTTAGTATTGATGCCCAAACCCTAATCAAAAGAGCCCATTAGGAGGACTTTGGACATTAGTCCCAATATCCAAACCGTAATCACTCAATCCATTAGGATGACTTGGGACGTTAGTTCCAATGCCATACATAAGATGTTGTCTTTTTGAATGTAATGCCATTAGCATTGGGGGTGTGATGCTCTCTGACTTGGGGTGTTGCTTTAATAGATTGTCTTCATGCAGAGGCTCTAGGCGGGCGGTCTAGGCGTATTCCAAACTGGTGAGTGATGTGCTTGTATTGAAATTTGTGAGAAGTACCATGATGATCAATTGTCCATCGATTGAGGCACAACAACCGTAACATAATAGCATCCTTAGGGCAATCGAGGTGAAGGTAAAGGGCCTCTAGATAATGCTATTTACATGTAATATATTCGAACCCTCACAAAAACGAGTAATGTCATGTGGCCCACAATGTTGGCCATCCTCGCAAACTCATCTCATTGCATATGGTTTTGCCTTAGTCCAAGTAGGAAGGGGTAAGCCAAGTGGGCGAATCAATGGAATATGCTTGTAGCCCCAAACATGTAGCAAAGTGCCAAAAACCAAGCCTATAAAACTGCGCTAAGAGTAAACATGAAAAATTCATGATATAAGTGGGCTAGTATATATCTGTCCTAGCTATAAACTGTCTCGTGTTCCTCAATATATTGTATGATGGACCAAAATCCATACATGAGAGGACCCACCGGTATCTACCACAATAAATTAGCCAATCAAGATGCAAAAATATCTCTGTAGACGCAGAGTAGTGCCATTAAAAATGTACTCAATTAGTAAGCTATTGTCACCATTTTTTTTCCTAACCACTAACGTCACCTTTGTAATGTATTTTGGCAGCCTACCTCTTGGCAATGCTCAAACGAGCAATGCGAATATTTCTACCATGAATGGGTAGGCACAAAATCCTCCAAACATCCTCAAGTATCACAGTCATTTCATTTGTGGGGAGATGGATGGAACAAGTATCACTTTTCCATCTCTTAGCCAATGCACAGACCTACAAAGATAAAAGGGACAAACCCATACAGTGCGCAAGTTTGTCCCAGGTGGACCCGTACGGTACACGGGTTTGTCCCAAAGAGGAGTTAGACTTTGTTTTTGACTTAGGGTTGGCTAACAGGGGAGTAATAATCAAAATGTGTTAACGAATACTTTTTTTGGTAAGTGTTGATGTGTTTTTTAGGCTCAATAGACCAAGTGTAGACCTATATGGGGCTGGGATTGTCCTAGAAACAAGGTAAAATGTATAAGTTTGCCAAATATGGTAAATTAGGGATGAAACATTGGGAATAACAGTCTTGTGCCAAATTTAGATGTCAATATAATGCCCTCACTTTGATGTGGGTATGTGAGAGATGGATGTGTGTGTCAAAGTATTAATGTAAATAATTTGATGTTAAATATTGTAATAAGACTTAACTAATTTTAGTTAAGGTCTAAACTAATAACCTCCTATAACCGTTGTAACCATGTTGCAACCAATTTTGCATATCATAAATAAGATGTATGCACACATCAATAATATCTTCTACTTCTCAACATTGTCTTCTACTAACAGTGGTATCAGAGCCATCGCTCGAAGAAGGCAAGGAACGGTACGAGCGTCTACATGTTCGAGGAAACCTTGGTTCTAGGGTACGAACATGAGAAGAGGAAAAGGAGGATCCAGTCACATGAGAGAGACATCACCGTCGAAGGTGGAAGGAAAACATAGTCAGTGAAGGAAGGGCACAAGGTTTCAGTCGTAGAATAGGCCAAAAGCAAGAAGTTTCAGTCGCCAAAAGGGCCAAGGGCTTTCGAGTCTCGTTGACCCATCGACACAGCCTGTCAAAGGGCTTTCGTGTGAAACAGTCCTGTGAAAAATTGTCGAGTCCCGTCGAACATCGAGTCAAGAGCACCAGACGAAATTAAACGTCGTGGAGGGCTCGAAACGAACATTGTAGAGGATCTTCGTGCGGGGAGGAGAAGACGAGACTCACGTCCAGTCTATTTGCAGCAAACTCACGTCAAGTATTCGCTGTAGACTCATCTAGAGAAAACACAGTAATGTGAAGGGCACAAGGAAACAAATACCGACATGTGAAGGGATGACAAGTGCAAAGCATAATCATGGAAGGGAAAAGTAGTCGTGGAAGGGTAGAACCAAAACATGGAAGGGCAAAACCAAATCATGGAAGGGCAAAACAAGTGAGTTTGCAATAATTTTCACATTTTTTTGATTTTTTTCGGATTTTTTTTGTATTTTATTGGTTCAAAATTATTTTTTGGAGTGAAAAATGGCCAATATCCAGAATCTTGTCCTCCCTGAGGCCCAAAAATTAACTGGGCAGAATTATAATGTGTGGAGTCATAAAATCTTGACAATTGCGGAATTCTTTGATTGTGATAAGATCATACTTGACACAGAACAATGATTGCCAATGAATTTTGCCAATTATGACAAACGTCATAAGGAAGCCCTTCTTTTGTTGGAACTTTGTGTCAGATGATATGATTTCGAAGGTCCAAAATGCTGCACAAGCAAGTGCACTATGGACCGGTCTCAAGAACAAGTACTAGACTTCGGAAAAGAGTTGAGTACTTTATTTGAAATTTTTTTTGTCTTCTATAAAAATGACAGGTGGGTCTCTGTCAGAACATTTATTATGGATGAATGATCTGCGTGACCAACAAAAAGGTGGATGACGATGATATGGTCGCTGTTGTTCTGAATAACTTGACACCTTATGAATCGTTCGTGGAAGCTTTGCACTTGATGACAGAGAGTAACACTCACTTTTGATCAGGGTAGTTCATATTTGCTGCAAAAAGAATGCAGATAGACACACTTCAGTAAGCCCAGTTCTGGGCAATCAGAAAGTGTATTCGTTGTCCAATCAAAAGGTAAATGGAAAAGACATTCAGATACGTCTTCATCTTCCCCAAAATTCAAGGTAAAATGTTATTATTGTCAAAAAATTGATCATATTAAAAAAGAATGAAAAAAAAGACAATAT
Source organism: Torreya grandis (assembly GCA_037957365.1). Lineage (NCBI taxonomy): Eukaryota > Viridiplantae > Streptophyta > Pinopsida > Cupressales > Taxaceae > Torreya > Torreya grandis. The sequence goes on along the minus strand of JARHVA010000366.1, from coordinate 4,542,960 downwards.
GATCAAAGACATAACAAGAAGGCAAAAGGGCATGCAAATGTGGCAGCAGTTGAAGCTGAATTTGAGGAAAAATATGCTCTCATGGCATCATGCTCCGATGAGAGGTCTACCAGTTACTGTTTTTTTTGATTCCGGTGCATTAAGGCATTTTACATGTCAAAAAGATTGGTATGTTAATTTAACTACGAAAGAAAGTTTTTTCAATTCAGTTTCCTTGTGTGATGGTAGGTCACATGCTGTAGAAGGGATAGGAAATATACGCATTGTATTTAATGATGCTGCAAAGTTCATAGTCAAGAATGTTAGGTATGCACCTAAGATAAACAACAATCTTCTATCAGTCAATCAGTTAACTGAAAACCCTCACATTACAGTAAATTTCTCAAGAAAAAAATGCATTGTGTCTGATATCAAAAATGATGAAGTCATAGCCTTAGGCATTGGGCAAAATGGCTTGTATAGACTTGTTGATCCTGCGACTGTCAGTTTGAATGCATTAATTGTGGAGGATAATACTAGTGTTATATGGCATGAGAGATTTGGACATCTCAATCTTCAATATTTGGCCAAACTCCAAAAATCGAATATGGTTCTTGGATTGCCTACTATCCAAGTCAAGTAGGGTATATGTGCAGGGTGTTTGGTTGGCAAACAAAAGCGAAAACCTTTACCCACTGAAGGTGCTTGGAGAGCAAAGGGGCTCCTTGATCTTGTTCATGTAGATCTATGTGAGCCATCTTGGAAGTCATCTACTATTCTTGGTGCAGGGTCTTTTTTGTTGTTCGTAGATGATTTTTCTAGAAAAATGTGGGTCTATTTCTTGAACAAGAAGTCTGATTGTTTTATTGAGTTTGTAAAATTCACAGCACTGATAGAAAATTAAACAAGTCGATGGATCAAAACCTTATGATCCGATAATGGGGGAGAATTCACTTCAAAGCAATTTCAGAACTATTGCGGCAAGGAAGGAATTCAGTGGTAGCTAACAACCCCATACACTCAACAGAATGGAGTGGTTGAAAGGCAAAATCACACAATCATGGAGATGGCTCGATCCATGATGCACAATAGAGGTGTGTCGTATACATACTGGGGAGAATCAGTAAACACGACAGTCTACATATTGAACAAAAGTCCCTGCAAGGCTTTGGAGAACATCACTCCGGAAGAACTTGGTTCAACATCAAACTAGAGGTAACACATTTTCGTGTTTTTGGTTCTGCTGCATATGCTCTCATTCCTAAGAAACAAAGACATAAACTAGATTCTAAATGTGCTTGATATTTCATTGTTGGTTATAGTACTCAATCCAAAGCATATAGACTAATAGATGTGTCTACTAACAAGATCATTATTAGTCAGGATGTTGATGTAAAAGAAATAGAGTCATTTTTTGTTTGTAATCAACAAGCTATCTCTGATAATCCAGAGGTTTCTACATTTAGTATTGTACTTCCTCTGAAAGATGAGGACCCACATGTTTTGGAGACACCCTCGCAGTCTTTAGTGCAACAATCTATGGCTAACACTGCATTAGTCTATCATCGTTGTTGACTTGAGTTGACCACTTCTCCATCTGTTGTTCAGCAGGGACATGAATCCTTGGTACAAAAGAGATCCAAGTGGTATTACCCCACTCTACAGGATGTATGAGAGGGTGATCTTCCTCAATCTCATACATGGTCTTGACAGCTAGGAAAGTCAGTTGTGGATTCAATTGATGATGAAGAGCATATGTATTTTGCACTTGCTTCTGATCTTTTCACTATTTTAGAGCTCCAATGATATTTTGATGCACAAGGCAAACCTGAGTGGGAGACAACGATGCAATCAGAATATGATGCCTTGATGAGAAACAATACCTGGACATTGGTGGATTTACCTCCACGTAAGCAACCCATTGGCTGCAAATAGGTGTACAAAGTCAAATGCAAGTCTGATGGTGCTTTGGACAAGTACAAAGCCCATCTTGTTGCGAAAGGATTTTCACAATAGGAGGGAATAGACTATGAGGAGACTTTTGCTCCTACTGCAAAAATGGTCACATTTCGGTTACTTCTTTCTATCGCACTTAATTTGGTTGGAAAGCATTTCAAATGGATGTCAAAAGCATTTTCCTTAATGGCGATTTCGATGAAGAAGTATACATGGTGCAGCCTAAAGGCTTTCAGGACCCTGGTCATGATCATTTGGTTTGCAAATTGGTGAATTCTCTTTATGGACTTAAGTAGGCTCCTCGAGCCTGGTACATCAAAATTGATCAGCATCTATGAGATTCTGGATTCAGACGGAGTCCATCTGATCCGAATCTCTATATCAAAAGCACTGATGATGACCATGTGATACTCATTGTGTATGTTGACAACCTTACCATCACAGGAAATGGAGACACAATGATTTAAAAAGTCAAATCAGATTTGTGCATTGCTTTTGATATGGCTGATTTAGGCCTCCTACACTATTGTTTGGGTGTAAAATTCTGGCAACATGACCACTCCATTTTTATTGCTCAGGTCAAGTATGCCACTACTCTTTTGAAGAAGTTTGGAATGATGGATTGTAATTCTGCTTCTACACCTATGGAGGTAGGGCTGAAATTATTAGCTCATGATGATTCATCACTGGTCAATGAATCATTATATAGACAATTGATGGGCAACTTGATATATCTTATCACCACTCGACCATATTTATGTTTTGCTGCTAGCTACCTCTCTCGGTTCTTGTCTCAACCGAAACTAGCACACTAGACAACAACAAAACATGTTTTGCAATATGTCGAAGGAACTCTTGACTTTGGCATTCTCTATCAGAGGATAGTAGATTTTAGATTGATTGGTTATACAAACTTTGATTTGGGAGGATCCATTGATACTTAGAAATCTACCACCGGGTATATGTTTCATGGCAGAGCAAGCTTCAACATATCGTTGCTCTCTCTTCCACTAAAGCAAAATACAAAGCAACAATCAGTGCCAGTGGTGAAGCAGTTTGGCTACGTCAGATTCTAGCTGATTTGCAACTTCATCTACACCTACTCCACTATTTTGTGATAATCAAAGTGTATTGAAGTTAGTAAAGAATCATGTTTTTCATGCCCACACCAAACACATCGAGGTTCATCATCAGTACATTCGACAATTGGTTGATTCTAGTGATATTTCTCTTCATTTATGTGTTTCTTTAGAACAACCGACAGATCTAATGACTAAACCTATTGGTTCTATTCTTTTTGTAAAGTTTTGAGACAAACTTGGAGTCATTTCTAGTTTAGTCGTTAAGCGGGGGTGTTAAATATTTTAAAAAGACTTAACTAATTTTAGTTAAGATCTAAACTAATAACCTTCTATACTTATTGTAAAAATGTTGCAACCAGTTTTGCATCTCATAAATAAGATGTATGCACACATCAATAATATCGTGTGCTTCTCAACATTGTCTTCTACTAACATTTGAAACATAGACCTTAACTTACCTAGGGAAGGATAAAATATTTTTGACATACATTCAAGCTAAGCTTCCATCCACACAAGTAGTGGTAAAAGTATTACAATAATGAGGCTTGTACCAAATTTAGGTGTCTACACTACCATCGACTTTAGCACATCTTATTGCGTACACCCCAACTGGCACAAAGAGCATGTTCTTCAAAGGCTTAGTTGGTGTGGGGTAGCGCCCCCTTTCATGGGGTGACGACCCATGCCAAAATGTCATGTTACTTATGACGTCGATCAATGCAACTATCAGAAGGTGAGGAGTCACACAAAAACTCAACTGTTTCAGCTTCTATAATGGTTCTTTATGCCTTCGTTGCATTTTAATATATGAAATACACGTCTGTAGCTTGAGTCAACAATTAGAGTACAAGATAGACAGCCATACATCTTTCTCAAGAGTATGCCATGTACATGACACAAAAATAAAACTTTTATTGTTCTAGTTCTACTAACTCTCTCTCTCTCTCTCAATTCTTTGCATATTATCTCATATTAGCTTCCGCATACGCATATAGCACATCTAGATCCTCAATTAGAGTGGTGTGCACTGTGTTTCCTTATGGGCCCTAGATTAGTGGTATTAGAGCGCTTCATCTTGTTTGTGCATGTCCCATTGAACCAAGTTAGAATAATTGAAATTCGAAATCAAACCAAAAGACACATAAAACTAGTTGTTGTGTTGTTTCAAGCAAGTTTAGATGCAAAAGACTCACAAGATGCAATTTAAGAGATGATCAAGAACACCTAGAAAGTACTTAAGGAGCAAAACACATTTCTGTTCAACTAGTTTGCCTAAGTAGTCGAACGAGTGGTTCCATTGATTCACAAATCAAGTAAAGATTTTGATGGTCATTGCTTCCCTACGTTTCAAGTAAATTTAGATGTTCTTGCATTTGAGGGGAAAATTAATGTGGATGTAGTAGATAACTAGTTAGATCTATTAGAGTCATATTTCTCTATGAATGACTTTTTTGATGAAAAGACAAGATAAGATAAGATAAATATATTAATGTCCGACAAATGACCACAAAAGTAAGTCAAAGGGACTGCAGAGTACAAAAGTGTCAGAGCAAAGCGGGAAGACCAAAAACGTTTTCCCAAGGAGAAAGCAAAGTTGAAAGAGAAACAATACAATAAAGATTGAACTTTTGAAAGTTTCTTCACCTGTCAAGAATGGTGGAAGGCCCATTCTTTATGGGAGAAAGACCAGACAAAAGATGAATTTGACCCAAACTGGGATAAATTCTTAGAAACCTTCAAAGATGAATATTATCTTGATAATGTCTACGATGATTGCTACATTAAGTGGCAACAAATTTGGCAAGGACATGACCAGTTAGTCCAAGCTTACACTGATGCCTTCCATGCCCTGTATGCAAGACCGACCTCATTCGAGTCTGAACAACATAGACTCTTCAAGTACTATAGCGGCCTATGACCATCCAATCCAAGAGAAGGTCAACAACAGAGCAAAAGGCATTTTTGTTCAACCGGTTCACTGAAGTACTTGAATGAGTAGCTCCATCGATTCATAGAATAAGTAAAGCTTTTGGTGGTTGAGGCCCCCCTAAGTTTCAAGTAAATCTAGATGTTCTTGTGTTCGAGGTAAAAATTAATGTGGATGTAGTAGATAACTAGTTAGATTTTTTAGAGTCATATTTCTCTATGAATGACTTTTCTGATGAAAAGAAAAGAAAGATTGCACTTTTGAAAGTTTCTTCACCCGTCAAGAAGTGGTGGGAAGCCCATTCTCCATGGGAAAAAGACCAGACAAAAGATGAATCTGACCCAAACTAGGATAAACTCCCGGAAGCCTTCAAAGATGATTATTATCCTGAAGATGTATGATGATTGCTACATTGAGTGGCAGCGACTTTGGCAAGGACATGACCAGGTAGTCCAAGCCTACACTGATGCCTTACATGACTTGTATGCAAGACCAGACTCATTTGATTTTGAGCAACATAGAGTCCTCAAGTACCACAGTGGCCTACGACCATCCATTCAATCCAAACTGAAGCTGACTAAGGTTAAGAGGATGGGAGACGCTGTAAGAACCCTTACCAATTCTGCCTTGTTTTTCTCAATGCTGATCTGAGTTTCTGATTAGGGTTTCTTGATTGTTTTGAGTGGTTTTATGAGTTTTCAATGAAAGGATGCATTTGCCATATTGTGATAACAATATAGAACTATTTTGGAAAAAAATATCAACAAACTAATGAACTGAAAACATATATCACAGATCTGATTGCACTCAGAACAAGATATTTTATTTCAAATTAAAGATTTGAAATGATTACATCAATCAATTGTTGCACCAACATACCCAATTCAGTTCTCCACACATGGGTACATTTTAGATGTCAAATAGAGATGTCTAGAGGTCTGAATTAAGGCCCAGATCTGATTGTACTTTGCTGTTGTAAAGTTCTGAGTTGCTGATATGAATTTCTGAGTGTATATAGTGATGAAACATGCCAAATTCCACCTCCAAAATGAAGCGATGAATTCCCAAGGAAGCCGCCTAGACTTGGATGATGACAAATGCCAAAAGAAGATGCAATTGGCTTCACCACCAACCTAAAAATGTCTGCAGCTGTCTGATACAAACCCTAGGTGACTGTAATACACCCTTCCATGCCTCCAAACTCCTAAAAAATGACAGCGACTTGCCTTATGATGGAGCGATGAGTTCCTTGATGGAGGATAATGCATCACAATGTTGAATATTGCCTTCAAACCCTCCAATCTGCAGACTGATATGAATTTGCTGATATCTGATATAAAAATCTGAATGCAAATACATGAAATCTATCACCAGAAATCCCTCCAAAGTATGGCGCTTCAACTCTAAACCCTAGCCATACGTGTTATGATGAAAATATATCAAAATAACCTTTAGATCTGAATCATGAAGTCCTCAACCTGCAATTATATGCACCCAGATCTGCCAAATAAACCCTTATGATATGAATTGTTATCCAAACCCTAGCGGTCATAAACCTACAGAAAATGATATGCCTTTGTAGCTTCAATGTCATGCAAATACTGGCAAATATGTCCAATGGTAAACCCTATATGGATTCACCTCTCAAAGTGGAGTGGGTTTTCGTCCAAGCCACTAATTTTCTAAGGGTTTTCGTCCTTAGAAAATACGTTGAAACAAAGTTACAATTCAAAGAGAAAATCTCCAATATCAAATGACAAATTCACAATGATGGAAAATGACTTCCAAATGCCCTTTTATAATCCACAAGTTGGGTGCCCAAATTTGCCATAATTTATTTTGTTTTCATGTCCACCTCCATAATAAAATAATATTTTATTTTAATTTTGCCATCTCCAAGTGGGATGTCTATGTCAAGGAATAAAATATTATTTTATTTATATTTTATTTTTCAGTTTTCCAAGTGGGACTCCACCCTTGGCATTAAAATATTATTTTTATATTTGCCATTTTATTTTATTTTATTTTCTTTTTTTTTTCCCACTTTCCATCCTCCAAGTGGGTCACTCCACTCCAAGGCAAATTATTTAATTAAATTTGACTTCACCATAATTACCATAAAATTACTCCAAGAGATAATCAAATTCGTTTTGCCAACGAAAAAATAGATATTTTCCAATTTTCCAAATATCTTTTGCACCAAATAGTATACCTGCTTAGCCAAGTCCAAATTGTCTATAAACCAAGTAAATGGTGTGACAAACACAAAAACAACAACCACTCCAATGTAGAGTGCCATGTTGAGAAGAGTCTGTTGACGTAGGTAGAAACAAAGGATTATGAAGTCAGGCCCTTTGATGGAATCATTGACATAGATCTAAATGTTTTAGTTGCCACCGCACAAGCAACACCAATAGCGCAAGATGTTGAAGCAAAACACCTATTCTATTCATAGTTGTGGGTGCGAGGGTAGCATACACTGGATTTTTTGATTGATGACAATAGCATGAGGAACCTAATCTCTGAAGCAATTGTCAAGTGATTGAATCTTACAACCATGTCTCATCTGCAACGTTACAAATTCGGATCATTCAGTTCCTACAACACCAAGGGTATATGCATCACTTTCCAATTCCGGTTTTTATGTTCTATCCAATTCATGTTTATGATGTACTCGAGCATTCTTATATGCACAGTCGCAAGTGTATGTACAATGCCAAACTTTGCATTGTAGTTGTACCACTAGGCAACAAGAGATATTAGATCCTTGACTTGATTTCACACTCTAATCAAGCCACACCAATTCCCAAGAAGATCATACCATACAAGCATGCATATTTAACTTTCAAAACTTCACCTCTAGATGCATGATCGCAACCGACAAAGAAAAATCAATTTTTGGAAACCATGTGTACACAAAATTGTTCTATCCCTGTGTATAGAGTCATCGGAGGATGACAACTTCCATAAAAAGCAAAATGGTTCACAGGGTATTAGCAAGAAGCTAAGGTTCCACCCTTGCCTCCTAGACTTCGTAAAATCAGGACTATTGCCTTACAAAAAAGCGCAACTGGTCCACGAGGATCTCCAAACAACGGTTCCAACAACACTGCCAACATTGTTCTCACAACTTGTGGTAACCGTGGATCCTATTCAAAGGTCTGTAGTGCATTTTCACAACTTCAAGAGGTTGGAAATACCTCCAAGATCACGATCTTGTCTTCAACAGATGTTGGACACACTCTAGCAGTGGCACAATGCAATCTGGGCAGATCGAATGTTGTGCCACCCATGCATGTGTCAAACCTTTTGCAGTACCTACCATCGACTTCAATAGGGTTTGACATAACTCCATGCCAAACTGCAAAGGATACCACACACTATGCGTTATTTCCAGGCACTGACAACTTGCTGCCTCCATCCTAAGAGGGGCGGAGCACATATTACTCAAAGGCTTAGTTAGGGTGGGGTTGAGAGGTAGTGCTTCCTTTCATGGGGCAATGCCCTATGCCAAAATATCGAGGGTACTTTTGACGCCAATCATCAAAACTGTCGGAAGGCGAAGAGTCACACATAGACTCAATTGTTTCAATTTTGGTAATGCTTTATACCTTCACGGATTTGTAATATATGTATACACATTTGTAGCTTTATTTAGCAATCAAAGTAGAAAATAGAGAGCCATACATCTTTCTCAAGAGTATGCCATGTACAGGACAAATAAATAATACATTTATTGTTCCATTCTTTCATCACTCTCTCGATTCTCTACATATTATCTCATATTAGCTTTCTACATACACATATAACACATAGAGATCCTCATTTAGAGTGTTTTCCACCGAGTTTCTCCTAGGCCCTGGATCACATTCTTCCTGTTTGATCTCAGTTTTACAATTTTATCAAATGTAATTGTTTCTTGCATTGCTTGTCTTGTAATGATGCTTTTTATAAAGATAATGACTACAAGTGAGGTGGAAAGTAATAGTGAATGCCTTTGTCTTCATTGAGGATATCAAAAAGTCCTTCCCAATCATTTTTGCCATTGACTTGACAAGGGACTAATGGGCTCTTGATCAAACCTTGGGTATCAACCATTTCATAACCTTAAAAGAAGCAGTATATCTTCACAGCTCATGCATTTCAGTGAAGGGTTATATTTGGCAATTATGTATTGATTTGGTCGAAGTTCATAGTGAATACCACCATGCCAAGGAGGAAGGATGCAGTGGTGGCAGATAGCCTTTCTCAAACAGACCAAAGTTCATTGCTCAAGGTATAGGGAATATGATGTTAACACCAGATGCTTGCAATGAGCATAATTACTCCCAGGTATATTTCTTATAAAAGGAAGCCACATAGATTGCCAATGACCTAAGAGTTGTTAACAATGTTGGAAAGGATGACCATCTCGTAAGAAAACCATATTTGCACAAGGCAACTACTTATGCCAAGGTGTTCCAATGTCTTGAAATGATAGAAACTGTGAAGCGAAATTCCAAGATAGAGAACACGAAGATATATGCGCATACATGTAGGTCATTACTGACTTCGGCAGTAATTGCCAGCATGTCATTTATAAGTTTCCTACATCAGAGAGAGATTTCAATCAGGAACGAGTGAAAGAATTCCTAGTTGGGCATGATATCCATAATGTTTTAGTGGGTTGGTATGATTCATCTTTTACATTCAAGTTGGTAAATCAAGTAAGGCGATATGCCATAAGGAATTTTCAGTCAGATGTGAGAAATGCAATAGCTGTTATGAGAAATGCAGAGATAATTTATTTTTACATGGAGAAGACAATAATAGAATATTTGCATGGAAAATCTGTGTTTTATATGGCTTCCTATCTAATAGATTGCTTACATGCTTACAACACTTTCAGTGATGACTTATTTTGTTCACGGAGTCCACAAATTAGGGACCCCATACATGCTCATTTCCAGATACTCTAGATGCACAAACATCTACAACATCACTCCTTGATTTGTGAATTTTTCCTAGCTAGGTTATATCTATTGTTCTTTGTTGAAGAAAGCATCTGGGAATCCAGATTGGTAAGAAGAGGGTTTGAAACCATTGGTGGATTGGTTTATGTACGGACCATGATAATCCCTCATGTATTTCTTAAATATGTCCTGGATAGGCCAAATTTTAAAGAGATGGCTTACTAATTTCTTGATGGAGTAAGTGGAGTCTTTAAGAGAGCTTACTTTGCCATGTATTGTAATTTCCCTTTGAGAATTGGAGCGGTTGGTTTACATTTGTCAAAGGATGAAGTGATATTAATATATTCAACTTCAATTTGGTAGGATTCACATGGGATGAGAGAAAGGGATTGGTAATTGCACACCTAATATCACTTTCTCATCTAGGTCGTTTACCTTACATAGGTGGGAGTTACACAAATGAAGCGATTCTTAAAAATTCTAATAATTATCAAGTGGTCCAAAAGAGAGTGAACAAAATAAAAGGTACATGGAAAAACAATTCCCTTGCCCCTTGTGGGCTTCTTACACCAAATTGGTGTCTCTCTTGGTGGTGATCTAAAAAACTACCTTTACCTTTTACTAGAGGGAGCTGCCTCCCAGGGTCTAGCAAAACAAATACAAATTCTAGTTTAACAAATTTACATAGATATGCAGCCACCCCCAGGACTCAATACAATGGTGGTCACCTAGAGCATGACCCTAATGGTTCCTTCCAGTTCAAGTTCATCTTCCGAAAGGAGTCCCCACCAGGTAAATCGTGCTCTTGACACAACTCCATTTTAATATGCCCCCATTTCTCTTTCCTTCTTTGCTTCATCTTATTATGCCCCAGTTAGTATTGCTACACCTACCATGTCTACAACTGTAACCACAAAAATGTGAAGTTGAAGCAAATACATCTTTCTATTTTGTAGAGTTATTGGGATCATCCCACCTATTCAAAGTACCAAATCTGACATGGCTTTTCCTACAATGGCTACAAGTTCTTCACCCAGTTCCTTTGGCACCATGATTTCTCAAGTGGTTTCACTGATGGCTACTTAGGCAAAAAGCACAACCCCTGGAATTGTATTTGACACCCTCGCCATTTAAACATTTCATTCCTTACATTTCCACCAGCATGTCACCATCCTCTTCTCGTTTTGTAACCCCAATGCTACAATTCAGAGCTTTTCCACTCCATATAATCAAATATTCTACCTACTTGCTTGAATTTGGACTTGAGTGATATTCAGACCTCTTTCCATCCCCTCAGATTATGGCATCTGAAGCTACTACTTCCCAAAGTAACCCCAAAGTGAGTGTATCTTTGCCTCTTATCACTGAAGTTGCAAAAACTGGTTCTACATCTTTGAATATTGTAGGTATAGTTCAAGGCAACAATCTCAGGCAATGTTAGCACCCTAATTTAGATGGAGATGTCTTTGGACACAAGGATCCTAGAGTATGAATCTAGACCACTAGTGGCAAAGCCCGAAATAGAGTTATTCAAATAAAAGGACAAAAAGATCGAATAGATTACCACAGTGCAAAAAGTGAAACCTGGGTCTAAGAAAGTTGTGTATGAATAATGAAATCATTATGAAGGTAGTCATAGATCTAGACCCATATGATCCATCGATTCTAATATGGCATTGTCCAAGGGTACTGATTCTAGGACTTGAAAAGCAAAGTTGCTCAGAAGGATAAGATAATTCAAGATTTGGAACTCAACCTTACTCAAGCACAGAATCAATCGGGAAGTATCAAGGAGTTGAGAACAGCTACTGGTGGAATGTTGGATGAACTTGAAGGAGAAGTTAAGTATGTACCCACTAAAAGTGCTTGGCAGGAATTCAGTAAGACTGATAAATACATTCACTGAAGGAGAAATGCCCTTATTTGCACAGTTCACTGAATACTATAAAAAGAAGTATAAGGACACCATAATAGGCTTATCGAAGATCTCTAACAATTATATGCTTATTCTCTCAAACACACTGAGTTATTGCCAAAATAGGGGATCACAAATTTTCAAGAGCCAGATGGAAAACTGTGTCTGGCTTGCAATTCAGGGAGATCACAAAGGCAATTCCTCCTCAAAGAAGTGTAGCAGCAAAATTACAGGTTGAATATGCAGTAGTTCTAGCATGTTGTGGACCCTGCTCAAAGGGCTGAGTAAATGAAGATTTTCAAAACAAGACGAAGATTTTGGAGACATCCCTTAAAATTAGACGTGTCAAGTCCGAGAGTCAATAATTGTATGTGAATTGATTTTAATTATGTAAACTAAGCTTGTGTTGTGGTCAAAACATTTGTAGGTGGTTTGCTTAAAGTAGTTAGACATTGGCAACAGCCCGTGTGGGGTATAAAAATGAGTTTTTATTTCAAATGGGGGTTGTAAGGAATACACTAGAAGAAGGATACTATTTTTTTTTTTGAAGTATTTATAAAGAATCATTCATTTATTCTACAGTATCTGTGTTTAACAGTTTCTATTTTATTCAACCCTTTGTTAAATCAACTATAAAACTTGTGCCTATGCTAGCTTTGTGTTTTTGTTTATAAAGTGTTTGCACAATTTAAATTCTTAGAATAATTGATATAAAATTCTTAGGATTTTATTTGTTTATATTTAATTGCTTAACAATTCCTGTATCTGAGCCTCAGCTATTTGTAGATAATTGTTGTTTATTTTTAATTGCTTAACAATACCCGTATCTGAGCCTCAGCTATTTGCAGATAATTGTTGAATTTTATCTGAGTTATTTGATCTGTTCTTAGTCAAACCTATGTTGCTTAAGAATTTGGTTGAGTAACTTGTTTTAAATTTGCACAGGGTTACTGTCAATAGGATTTATATCATCTTGGTCACAAACCTATTTTGAATTGGAACGATTTCAACTTTATCTGGCAACACAATTGATAATCTAGATAGAATTCTGAGCGTCTTTGATCCATATTTTGCAAATATTTTAACTTTCTGAAAGCACGATTTATAACCCAGGATTTTCCCTCTATGGTAGAGGCAGTTAAAAAGATAACCCTTAGCAAGCCCAGAAACGAGAGGGTTTAAAGCCCCTTACTGCTGGCCTACGCATTCAGTGAGGTCAACATAAGCTAAGACTCAAAAAAATAAAGATAGTGAAACAAATTAGAATCATGTTTGTTGCTACCCTTTGTAGCTACCTTTCAAGCATATTGAGGAGAGCCAAAGCAACTGTTTTGCGTTCTAAATGCTCTATAGTTATACATATATATTTTATGTTGGTTGGTTTTTTCCTGGGCATTTCATGTTTATAATGCTGACTATTTTGAGATGATTACTTTTGAAACTGTGCACATAGTCAATATAAATTGAAATATTTTTGTATGCTTTAATATCAACATTAGGTGTGTTTCTATGTATTGTGATGATGCAGGTTCCATCTTCCTGTTGCCTATCATGGAAGAGCATCCTCTGTTGTTATATCTGGAACGGATATTGTAAGACCCAGGTATTAAATTTTCTCAATTTCATATTTTGTTTATTATTTTGAGAGTTCTCTGAGTTTAAGTCTGTAAAACATGCATGGAAACAAACCTGTAAGTTTTTTTTTTTTTTTTCATCCATAATGTTAAAATCATACTTTATTATTGTTTTCATTGTTCTTGCATCAATTTTTGAGATGTCCTTTACTTTCATTTTTCTTGCAAGTATTTTTTTCCCCATCCATAATGTTAAAATCATACTTTATTATTGCTTTTCATCGTTCTTGCATCAATTTTTGAGATAGATTGTTACTTTCATTAATCTTGCATCCATTTGAAGACTGATTTCTTCCAGACTCGTTTCCTATTTTTATGAGCCAAGAAATTTCTTGGCATATTCCTATTTAGCAAGGTTGTCTGGGTGCACAGGTGCGGGGGAATGTAAGGTATGGGTATGCAGCACCCGGTGTGTATGAAATTATCAATTAAGGGAAACACACCCAGTGTGCTAGAGTTTGTTAGGTTTCCTTGGGTGCATCTCCAATGCAGGTGCATCTCCAGTGTGTTTCCGATCCAGGTTCATCCTTGGTGCCGCCCAAATATCCCTGGGTGTGCCCACACAGACATCCTTGCTATTTAGTGTTATTAATTGTGTGATTGTTCCTTTGTAAGTGTTATCTGCAAAGTATTATCATCATTTCAACATCATTATTTCAAAATTTGAATCATTCAAATTCTTGTCTGTGACATGGTAGATAATAATGAATTCAGCTGTGTAAAAAATTATGGGAAAACAGGATTTTTTTAACGAAGGGAGTTTCCAAAAAGACTTAAGTTTTCTGATTTCTTGATTGGCCAAAAATTTGATCCCAAGTGTTTAGTCAGATTTGGGAAATTGGGATTTGATTGGACAAAGTGAATGAAACTAATGATAAATTATCCAAAATTCTGATGTTTTCCAAATTGGCTAAGTGCTAATGTTTGTTGGGAAATCACTTTTTTGTGGAAGTTGTTCAAATGTAAGATGGTGTTAATTTCTGCAAAATCTCAATATATGAACAAACAATGACTAAATATATGATATTTCTAGAAATGGACGTGAGGAAAACTAGGACTGAAGGTCAATGGAGTCCTGCTTTCTTGAAAACATCACAAAGTGGATAAGTCACGACTCTCCGTCAGAAAAGTGGAGTGTGGAAGGTAAAAGGGAAAATATTTTGGCCAATTGTTTTCCCGATTCCCCAACATTCCATGTTTCTGTGAATTTGAAAAGTGTGTTAAGTGTAGAATTCTATTCAGGTTTTTGCGTTTGCGACATGAAAAAGCGGGACGATGAAATTCTTCGAAAAATCCGATTCTTTATAATAATGCTTGAATGGACTAAGTTTTGGAACTTGATGAGAAACGGGGAAGAGGGAAGATAAAAGAAAGTTCAAAACAGATTATGTAGACCAAAAGTTGGATCGCTCAAACTTAGCGCAATTATCAAGTGCATTTAATGTACCCAAGTGTTGAGTCAGATTTGGGGAATTGGGATTTGATTGGAGAAAGTGCATGAAACTAATGATAAATTATCCAAAATTCTGATGTTTTCCAAATTGGCTAAGTGCTAATGTTTGTTGGGAAATCATTTTTTTGTGGAAGTTGTTCAAATGTAAGATGGTGTTAATTTCCGTAAAATATCAATATATGAACAAACAATGACTAAATATATGATATTTCTGGAAATGGACGGAAGGAAAACTAGAACTGAAGGTCGATGGAGTCTTGTTTTCTTGAAAACATCACAAAGTGGATAGGTCATGGGTCTCCGTCAGAAAAGTAGAGTGTGGAAGGTAAAAGGGAAAATATTTTGGGCAATTGTTTTCAACTTTTCTCGATTCCCCAACATTCCATGTTTTTGTGAATTTAAAAATTGTGTAAGTGTAGAATTCTATTATGGTTTTTGCGTTTGTGAAATGAAAAAGTGGGACGATGACATACGTTGAAAAATCTGACTCTTTATAATAATGCTTGAATGGACTAAGTATTGGAACTTGACGAGAAACGGGGAAGCGGGAAAGATAAAAGAAAGTCAAAACAGATTATGTAGACCAAAAGTTGGATCGCTCAAACTTAGCGCAATTATCAAGTGCATTTAATGCGCCACCTACCGCATCTCACCAAATTAAATGTTCTCACTGTGTAATAAAAAGCATTTAATGCCCTTCATTTATCACTTTAGTCACTTATTAAACACCTTTTTATATTAATCCCGTTGGAGACATCCCAATTCTCACCACCATTGTGTCGAAATTGCAAGTTAGAATGACTTCCTGCAATAACACACAAACTGGACCAAACACCCTTGAAATGCTCTAATTCATCCGCACACGTCACATGCAATTTTCGAAATGTATCAATGCATCCCCAATTGGGGCATGGCATTGTAATCAACTGTTGGCTTCATTCAAATCAACATGATTCAAATTACCACTGTGTAGGTAACATTTATGGGCATTAACTGAAGCGAAATAATCAAATTTTGACATTGCGTAAGGCACCTAAAGGCTAATTAGGATCAAATGGCTAAGCAAACCAAATCAATTGGCTAAACTAAAAATCCATGGAAATGAGCTCATTATCTAGTTATGGCATATTCAAAGTTCAACAAATATTTGAATTATGACTTCATCGTGACATCATCAGAAAGTTGTCATGCAATAGGTATTTATGGAGACAAATATATGAATTAAGGCAAGCCATGCCTTATTAATGCACCCTCTTTCCAAAATAATCAATGCATTTGCCTCAAAAATTGAATCCATTTGTAGCCACACATCTTGATCTGGATCCTAGGGTCACAATTGATTTGCAAAACTTATAAATACCAAGGCCATTACACTTTCAACAAGCTATTTAGTGTAAAGAAACCATGCAGAAATCCATTTAAAAGCTTCACCAATTCTTCCAATTCATTCACAAACCAATCCAATAGTGTGCTTGAGGAGATGTTGGAAGCGCTTGCTTAAAGACATTGCTAAAGATTTCAAGTTCTATATCCGGGCACAATCACGCGTGTTGACTGGATTTGATGGTAAAGTTCATGGGGAAGGTATAACTTGTCTTGTTTATGCTTTCTTGTTTGTTTCTTTATTTCATAAACCTTGCCCAACCGAGAGCGTAGGCTTAGTATGTTAGTTCTTAATGCTCATTCTTGATTTTGGTCACTAACGAATGGATTGATGTATTTTGTAATCTGGCTTCACATTTGACACACTTGGTGGGATGGTGCACCCCACAAAACTCCTTGTAAACCTTCATAGTCTTCTAATTGTCAAATTTGCTTGCTATTTGGCATTCATTTTCCCTTTTTTCTTCTAACTTTTCGTATTCTGTCTATTGGTTATCGTCGGGCTCGCCCTGCAGAACAACATGATTGCTCATGTAAACAATGGCTTTGACTTGCGAATCAGCAAGATTGCTTTACACTACTCTCTGTTTGCTCTATGTATTTTGGTAGGTCGACGGACTCGACTTGCAAAAAGACGGGATTGACCATAAATCGGCAGGATCACCTTGCTAAATGACGAAGTCGTTTTGCATTTCACTGTGTTTTCCTACAATCATCGGAATCAACCTGCGAAACGGTGGAATTGCCTTGCAATTAGCGGGGTTGATAGATAAACGACGAGGTCACTAAAAGGTAAACTTTGTTCTCTATTGTCATTTTTTTGAAACGGTGAACTTGTCCAATAATTGCGGGTTTGTATTGGTAATCGACGAAGTCGCCAAAATTGTATCTTTGACTCCCTGCGAAACAACACTATTGACTTGAAATCAGCAGGATCGCCTTGTTAAATGGCATAATTGCCCTACGAAATGGTGGGATCGCCTTGTGTGAAAATTTTTTGAGACTTAAAAATTGCAGAAATCAACTTCCTCTTAACAACCAAAATCATTATCTAAATGCTTAATCATTTGTCTTGCTGGCTTTGATATCTTTAAAATTATTTTACACAATTTCACAAGGCAAATTTCTTTCATCTTTTCTATTTGGTGCTTAAACAACGAACATCCACTTTGACTTGGTGCTCCTAAGAGCACATGCATTTTGTTATTATCTGAAGTAGTTTGTTATTTACATTCTTGTTTATGTAAATTGTTGTGTATGCTCTCCCATTTCCCCCTTTAGGGAGCCTGGGTGACCAGAAACACATAAGTTTACTTGCTTGCTTGTCTACCCGAAAAACTGTTTTGAAGTATGCTTTTCACTTGCCCATCCATGGGGTCTTGAGAATCAGAAGCAAAACGTGGTTTTCCTTTTTTATTTTTTTTGATTATGTGGGTTGGAGTTCATCACCTTCCTGCAAGTTTTTAAGGGTGCATTGACCTACGAAGTCACAACTTAGCATCGTACCAACCCCGTTATCTGACGGGGTATACAAATTGAGGTCACACCATCATTATCTTAGCTGCAACGTTCCTTAGAGCCTGATTATGTCTGTAGCACTTCACTGAGACCCCAACGGTTGAAGTGGTCGCGAATGGCTTGCAAAATCGTGCATCCAATTTATAGATATTTATTGTGCCCACGTATCGCAAGGTATATCGGGACCATCTAGAAAAGCCAACGAAAATTTAAAATAGAAACTACTTTTGCCACAACATTCTCATTGATGCAGGGGTGCAAAGGTATCTGCCCCCGAAGATTGCCTTTTTGTACAGACCTTTGAGAGAAGGGTGAAATTAAAATGTGACTGTAATTGCTTTAATTACTTAATGAACCATTAAATTTTATCCTCACCTTCATGCTTGGATAAGTCGAGTTTGTAGGCCGAATTGCTCCTGGAAACGACCACATAGATCTTCTTAATGAGTTTGGAGGTCTGCAATCTCTTGTGTAGCAGTATTCCCGTCATCCTACAATCGTTGTGGTTAGCACATGTTGGACTGAAGCAACAAATAATGATAACGATAGGTATGATATGCTCGATGGCGAAGAGGGACTCCAATACATTTTGCACAAGAGAAGTAACAATTAGAGGAACTCAAGTGGGCAGTCATTGTACATACATCCCCAGAGTGTTAAGTTCGGACCACCCTTGGCTGACCTAGATGTGTGTGATTGCTAAATGACATTACTTTCACACAAATTTCTATGGCTGAACTGTGGCATCCTAAATCAATCGGATTTACGATGGACCACCAGCTACATCCATTGGCCCAAACACATTAGAAATGGCTTGAAGTGCTTGGACCATGGACCCCATAACCCACAACAATTGAGACAAGGTCTCATTTAGCATTATTTAGGCTTGGAAGGGACAAGAAGACAACCTCATAGTTTGGAGTCTCTAGAACCTATGACTTAGTAGGTCCCACTCAGAAGGACATGCCTTTGAATGTAATTTTGTAGCAACCTCAAATTGAATCAGATCTGCCCCCTGCTTTGGCTCTGTTAGTTCTTGGGGCAATGGGATGACTGGGATATCAAAGTTGGTACTCACTGGTTTGCCTAATTGTTTCAACTAGTCTTCGATATGTTGCTCTTCTATCTATTGCCTTACATTTCCCAAAGGTAAGGAAGTGACCATGATGAACGCCAAGGAGGGTCTAGTAGGTTGCCCATAATCCAAAAAGGTAGTAATCTGAAAATTTGGCAGCTCAACTAGGTGTCCACCATAGGCCTCATCAACCTCCCTTGTGAACAAACCTTCTTCCTCCTACTATGAGGTGGTTAGCTCGATGGATGGTTTGCTTTTTTTGTTGTTGCGTGGTGTTCAGGGTTATCCTACTTGGCAATGAATGGAACACCATAATGCCTTTAGCAAAATATTGATGGCCAATTGGGGTCATAACAAGTATGCAATGTAAAGTCTCCCTCCACCTTCTACTGTGAATTTACTTAATCCATGAAGAGCCTAATCACATGTTGTGTCATATAGAAACCCTTGCAAGTCAAGCGGAGGAATTCGTGAATCTGAGCACACAAGATCTCCTTAGGCTGAGCACGTAGTTTCTCATCCAAACCACAATGTTAGATGCTCGAATGGCACCCACCAGCCAACATTGGATCACATCCAAAAGATAGTGCCACTCATATGAAGCCAAATATTATTTTTAATACTATGGCGCCCCTTTACCCACATGTGGGCCAACTCATTTGCACTCATAATGGGCCTACATAACATATGCATTGCGTTGTCTTTCTGGGCTTAGGTTGTCCTGCAGTTTTGCTAACTGATAGTGCATGTGAAGGAATGCCAAACATGCATGTGACGTCCTTTACAACGTAATCGATTTTCACTTGTGTCCCTATAACGAACAAAAAGAACATCAAGTCTCTCGGTTATGGCTACAAACCATTCAAACCAAGTAGAGTTCAAATTCCTCAGCATTGAAGTAGGGCATTTGCAACACCCTACCCATCCCTAGTCTTTGCGATTCCAATTTCAATTCATGGTCTTCAAGCTTAGTGGCCCACTAGGTGTAGGATTTTGTGGTCGAAAGGCTTCCCAAGTAAAGAGTTTCAGGGGTGGGTTGCACCCTAGTTTTATTTTTTGGTGAGGGATCACCTTTTTTTTGTTTCTTTGTGCCCTTAGTTGCAACTTGCTTTGAGTTCATGCACACTACCAATGAAGTTTGTACTAACTTTAAAAGTATAGCAAGGGGTGGTTTCGTAACTATTTTAGGTGGTGTTTTGGGCCTTCCATAACTATATCAAACTTCTCAATTGTCGTGTCCAAAGCATTCTTTGGCTGCACAAAGGAGGATGTTCGTCTGCCATTACTACTATTGCAAACGTAGAATTTTCAAAAACATACTTGGTAAAACCCTCTTGTTACCAATTTTCTGACAAGGGTTTTGTCCCTTGAATTTTACCTACTTCCTTGAAACCTTGTCATAAAGGGGTTTTTTGATGCCAATGCTCCAACTAAAGGCCTGTTTATCAAACTCTTTTCTTCTTCTGGAAGCAAAAGCATGGATTTTTTGAGTATGCTCTCCTTGGCTGAAGGCAAAATTTGCAAATCTAACAAAGAGCAAGGTCGTATGTGATTGCCCTATTTCCAAGACTCTTAGGAAGCTTTGTGGTTTCTTAGGCTTGGCAAGATTCTATAGAAAGTTTATAAGGAACTTCCCCACAATAACATGTCCTTTGGCGTTCATTACCAAGAAGGATGCCTTCAAGTGGTCCACTAAGGCAATTTTTTTTAAAAAATCTCAAACAAGCTCTTATCTCTAATCTAATGCAATACTTTCCCAGGATGACCATCCCATTGCATTTGAAATAAGGATATTGAATGATAAGGAACGACAAATGTCAACATATAGCAAGGAGATGTTAGCCATCTTGCATGCAATGTTCAAAATGGCATCAATTTCTCTTAGGGGGCAAGTTTTTTTAATTAAGATTGACCATCTCAGCCTTAAGCAGTTGTTGACTTAGGGAACCTTAATAGAGGAGCAATAAAAGTGGATTGATTGCCTACATGCCTATGACTTTGAGATCCTCTATAAGAAAGGGAAGGAGAATGTGGTGGTAGGTGCATTGTCACGTCTAGAGGAATTCCATCTTTCATGCCATCTCCATTAGTCAACCTACTTGGATACAAGATTTGCTACAAGACTACTCAACTAACCTTGCCACAACCAAGCTCATACAAGACATTGAAGAGGGGAATAAAGGTAAAGCTTGGTCTATTTAGAATGGCATCATATTTTTTAGAGGACACATTTACTTAAGGGAAGAAGTCCCCCTCATTAGAAGGCACTTGAGCATGGGCACACGTTTCCATCCACTAGCCATGTTGGATACCAAAAAACCTACAAAGACATCATTTCTAATTTTTCTTGGCAAAACATGAAGGCAGACTTTCTACAAGTTGTAGCTAAGTGTGACACTTGTCAATGGAATAAGGTTGAAAGTGTTCCTTCCCTAGGATTGCTACAACCAAATGTTGTACCATCTCAGAAGTGAGAAATTGTGTCAATGGATTTTATCTTAGGTCCTGCAAACTCTGAAGATCATTTGCAAACAATGGCCTCAAGGTTGGTAAATTGTATTGCCAACTTGTGTTTAAGCTACATGGTATGCCAAAGATCAGTTGCGATTGGGATTGGATATTTCAAAGTCATTTTTGGCAAGAACTGTTTAAAAATGCAGGTGTTATATGGCAGGCTGGATTTTATTCAGAATGCACATGAAATGCTATTTCACGATTCAAGTTTGAATGAGAGCAAACATTACAATATAAAAGCCAAAATAACTATTCATTTCACATTCCCAATGTAACTCTTCCTATTCCTACAGGAATGGAGAACATATTGAATAAGACAAAACAAGACACCTAATGCTAGACACCTAGGATTAATAACAACTATATACAATATTGTTACATTATATTTAACATGAGCAATGCCTACCATCCCCAAACTAATGGTCAAATAGAGGCGGTGAACAAGTGTGTGTAAGGGTATTTAAGAATGTATGTAAGGGATAAACAAAGCAAATGGGTGGAATGTTTACATTTGGTTGAGTACTGGTACAACACCGCTTATCACTTTGCCATCAAAATGACACCCTTTCAGGGTTTATACAGGTACGAGCCACCATCACCATTGGATTGGGAAAATCAAATGGGAAAGTTACCATCAATAGACTTAGCATTGGAGGAGATGTAGATCATTTCAAATTTTGAGGGATAACTTGACAACAAGTGCCAACAGGGTGAAGGAGCATGTAAATCAACATAGGACAAAGAGGACATTTGAAATTAGGGACATGGTGTTTGTTCAGCTACAACCATATAAACAAGCCACATTGAGGCATGGAAGAAATAAAAAGTTGCAGCCAAAATATTATGGTCCATACAGGGTAAGAGCGAAGGTGCATGAAGTTGTATATGCGTTGGACATACCAAAAAAGAGAATAATACATTATGTCTTCCATGTATCATGTTTGGAGAAGAAGATAGGAATGTATATTGTGCCACAAACAAAACTTCCTATCATAGATAAAAAAGTGAAGTTGGTGTTGGAAGTAGAGTGCACTATCAGGAAAGAGGTTAGAAAGTTGCAAAATTGGTTTGTGCAAATGTTTAAGGTGAAGTGGAAGGGGCTACCAGTAGAGGATGCAACCTTGGAGACAAAGGATTTTGTTGTTAAGTGGTGCACACACAGACCGGGAATCCAATTAAAGACAACCGCTTATTCTATGATGCTTAGTTTGGGAAAATACATCCACACACGAGAACCAAATTAGAGATACACATGCAAAACTCAACACACGAACAAGTTCTCTTTTTTCATCTTGAATAAAATTCAAAAAATCTCCGCAGTTCAACAATGGCAAGTTTTGAATACAAAATTCAGTAGCATAATGCCTCACCGAAATCACGAGGAAGAAAAATAACAATAGCAAATCTCAATAATAAATCCCAACAGAAGAATCCCCATACAAGTGCCATTTCTCAATTTATGGAGGGAGTGGTTTGACCCATCACCTTGCCCAAAGGACCTTTCACATTCCATGTCGTTCCATATTCCATCGCTAACCAAAACGGCTTGAAAGAGAAGAAAAATCACATTTTTCAACTCCAGCTAGACCTAATCAGGTCTTTTACAAACAGTGATAAACTTATGAAACGCCTTTTGGCTTTAGAGGCTTGGGTGGACTTTTTAAAAGCAAATACACATTTGGCTAAAGCCAGACCTAATTAGGCTCTCATCTTCGATTAGCTCTACGGGCTTTAGCCAAATATTGTCCTGACCTATTCGGGCTTTGAACCCCGCTCACCACTGCAAGTTCTATTCTCTACACTCCTTGTGTTAGTCGGGCTTCGAGTCCGACTGCCATGTGAAATCTCTGCTTGACTTTGCCAAGTCGGGTCTCCAACTCTGCATACAATTACAGGAAACGAAAAACCTTTTCATTAACCATGTCGAGAGTAGAATCCCACACACCAAAGCCAATCCTTTCAAATTCAAACACAGTTCTAATTAGGTCCATAGTCTCGATTAACATTATTGACTTCATTTAATTTCATCATAGATCTAATCGGTAAAAGAAGTTCGATTAGCACTAAGATTCCAACCATGATTTAGCTAAAGACCTAATTGGACTAGAGAACCATGATTACAACTGCAAAGTGTTTTTTGAAATTGCCAAGACCTAATCGGGGTCTAGAAGCTCAATTACAACTATGAGAGTCAAGCAACTTCTTGAAGACCAAATTGCGAGTTAGAAACTTGATTGCAACTACAATGATGAAAACTCCTCCTCAAGACCTAATCGGGGTTGAGAACCCTGATTTGCCCTGCAACCTCCCAAGACCAAATCGGAGTTTGGTCTTCACGAATTTCGAGGCAACCAAGCAACTTTTCGAGCTAAGTGTTAAGAGCGAAAGTTGATGGTGACATCATGAACAATCCACCAAAGTAGAGAACGGCCCAAAATAGAAACCAAGAAAACAAATTTCAATCAAAACACCCTAGAACCAAGGCGACAAAATAAACAACAGAAAACAAACATCACTCTATTTTTGGGTGATGCAAGATACCCTGTTTGCCATGGATGCTCCTGCATTAGCAAACATCCAAGCTTTCCTTTGAAAAGAGGGTTTTAAGAGAAGAATAAAAAATGGTCTACATTATTGGAAAATCTGCCTTAAATATTAAGGGAGGCTTGAGAAATAAGATTTAAAAAAAAATAAAAGCCCCCTCATATATTTGGTTAAGCAGTATTATAGGGTGTGTTGGTCAGAACTTCCTTTTATGATGTTGTGATCTTGGGTTCCATCCCCATGAATCCTTCACATGTATTAAAACCCATAGTGCAACATTTGGCACCTAGGAAATTCTTGAGAAGTCACCCATCCTAGTACTAATCTAGGTTGAACGTGCTTAACTTTGAAGTTTTTACTAGCTTTGAGAACAAAGCTCTTTAAGGGGGAGGGAACATTGTGTACCTAGGCACAACATATTTTTATGGGGTGTTGTTCCTTTTAGTCTTAGCATTATTATCAAATTATGTTATATTTAAGATGCTTAGAGTTAGTGAAGGGTTAGGTCCTAAATTAAGTAGTGTTTCTTGTGGGTTTGATATAAAGGGTGGAAAAATATTAAAGAATGTTTCTTTTTACTGTTTCAACTTCTAATGTAAACATAGAGCTGCCATTGTGTGAAAACTCTTGTGCTATAAATAGATTTGCAAGTGGAATCCACTCTTGGTTAAACAAGTGCCCCCATTTTTCCGTTTTATCGTTTATTATACTCTATATTTGCAGTTTTGTTCTTTGTTGTTATTTGGAATGCAATAGTGAGGATGTCTTGTTTTCCCCATCTATGTCCATGGCTTTGTTGTAAGCGTTCTCGTAGGAAGGTGGGGCCACCTCCATCTTCTTTCACAATGAGGTTACCAATCCTTCAATAAACCATCTCTTCTTCAACTCTATTAGCTCTTTTTCGAGCTTGCTCAATAGCTCTTTGAGCTTGTGAATGTATGCTCTAACATTCTCATGCTTACCTTGATAGGTATTATAGATATTGGCTACAATCTCATTGTCATCTCTCATGAGTTTAAATTCCAGAGCTTATCCCATGAACCTTTATTGGTGGCTGGTGTATCCGTGTACCAGTCAATGGCCACTACTCGAAGTGTGGTTGGGAAGCACGACAACCATAATTGTTCATCTATATGATCACTTGCTTCCAAGCTTGTAATACATGCCCGACAGTGCTATATAGGAAACTCTGATCCGTCACCAATGAACTTTAGCAACTTATTTATTTTTTGGAGATGGAGTTGATGGGATAACCATGGTTCTAGTTACCAATTGCTTGTGACGGGGCTCTTGAAATACGATTCTCCTCTTCCAGAATTTTTGCGCTGGACGTTCCTCTGCACTCTCGGACACGTCCCTATGTTTGACCTTTCATTCAACAAGAATTGGTACTCTCTCTTGCCCACCATCCAGTCCCTTTTTAATGCTACTCCCTCCAAAATGTAGTTCAAGTTGTTGTGTATTTGGTTCTTTGTTGTCAATAAGGAGATCTTTTATCTCGTGTATAATTGTTTCACACATGGCTCACTCTTCTTCTATAAAGATGTCATTATCAAACTCCGTTTTAGACCAAAGACTTTTATTAGAAAGAGGGGGCTCAATCTAAGCCTTGTTGTATTTTGTGGATTCTTCTGCAGACCTTACCAATTGTATTCGGTTGGCCAGGTCAGTACCACTTTCCTTCAGAAGGAGCAGTTGCCTCACAATCTCCACTCTATGTATTTGTGAGTGGTGTTTGATGTTCCAGTACCAGCTGAACCCTTCCTTGGTCTCAGCTTCAGCTTCAACTTTAGCACACGCTTAGGCTTCAACTTTGGATTTCGCCTTCGCTTTGGTTTCCACTATTGTCATGTACTTGCCTCAAGGGTTTTTTAGAGGTGGCCGCTTGTCATAGACTTTGTCTTTGCTCTTGTTGCTCCAAGAGCCTAGTAGATTGTCGAATTTCTTGGTCTACCTTACGACATTGCCTTTTTCCTCCGCCTTCATTCGGGCTCAATTGCATTAATGCCTTTGGGTTCGGCATCAATCTTTAGATCTTTGTTAGTCTTCATGACGACACCTTTCCTCATACTATTGTAGAATTTGCCTTTTTTTTTCGGTCATGTTCTTCCTGAAGGTCTTGTAGTGTAATTTGTCAAGTAGTCAATCTACCTCCTTAGATATTGACGAGCTGCGTAAGATAGTCTTTGTTGACATGTGAGTTCTTTCAGATTCTTCTTTGATGTGCTCATGTACAGTGGATCTCACAAGTACTTGAAGTCGCTTTCGAGGTCATCCTCTCTTTTCTGGGTCTTTCAACGGCTTCTTGAACTGGTCGACCCATTAAACTTTCATGACGTGATTGGTCATCAATGAGGATCTTCAACTCACAATTACTTTCTAGAACCAATTAAAACCTGACCGAATGTTCTTTAAAGGTACGGCGCCAAAATGTTTATAGTGAAACTACACTACCAAGAAGTTAAGAACAATCACATGCAATAGCACATACCATAAAGCAAAGAAGAGAATGAGAGTAACAATAACTTTTCATTAACAAAAGGTAGTGCTCACTACAACTAGTGCAGTACAAAAAGGACTTGATACAAGCACCCTTATTCCTACGTGCATCATGCTATTTGAAAGCCAAGATACAACATTTGGCTGTTGACACAATCGTTCAACTGAACATCAAGTTCGTTACTACTTAATGCTGACAAGTATCAACATAACAAAGTCGGAATAACAATTACATTTATTGACAAAGACGGTCTGCAATGTTCCTTTGGTAGTGTAGTTTCTATAGCAAACAATAGCTAGAGGTTTTAATGGCTGTTTCAGATCCTCAGGTTCCAACTTCCACATAGAGAAAGGTCCCACTTGATTGGTGCTCATTGTCAACATCGAAATAGGCCCATGAATTTATGGTTCCAGCAAATTTCCATCTGTCCAACCTAATAGAAATTGATTTATGAAGACCCTTTAGCAAATAGCTGCATGGTTTTTAAATTAGAGCCTTAGACTAGATACCTCTCTTGTGTGCCTACAAGTGGACAGATAGATTGAAGGAAAAATCCAAACTATTAGTAAACATGTGTTCTCTAAACGAATCCTGAGATTGGATATCTCTCCATGAAGGTCTCCTTAGTTGACAATCCTGGATAGAGGAAAAGACGTCATCAAATTAATAGGAAATTATAACTGTCAAAGCTTCCAGATACTTTGTATGGGCCACTCCAATCTAGGGCTTCTGCAATATCATATTTATAAATCTGAATCCATCTGAATCCATAGCTCTCAAATATGCATTGAAATTTTTGATATTATCGAAATCTAAACACCGTTTGGGTTTCCTTGTGAACAAATGAGGTTTTATTTATCATCTATAAGTCTGAAAATAACTTTGCTATAGTAATCTTCAGAAGAGGGGGGTAACTGTACTAAGAAGCAAAAACATGGCAACTGAAGAGTAGGCTGAAATGTATCTGTTATAGGGGAGTGATTAAATATTGTATGGATGCTAAAAAATCTTGTAAGAGATATTATAATTGAAAAATGACGTCCAACTATGAAAATTTCGATATTATCAAAACCTAAACACAATTTAGTTTTCCTTGTGAATAAATGAGGTTTTATTTATTATTTATAAGTCTGAAAATGACTTTGCTGTGTGATAGCAAGAAAATAGTAGAATTTGAGTCTTTAATGTTGAGAGCACCTTTAAGTGATTGTATCCCAAGAAAGCTAAAGAAGATGGGGTAATTGTACTAAGAAGCAAAAAAATGGCAACTGAAAAGTAGGTTGAAATGTAGCTGGTATAGGCAGTGATTAAATATTGTATGGATGCTAGAAAATCTTGTAAGAAGTATTATTATTGAAAAATAACATCCAAATCTGACAAACATGGCTTGTATTTGTGCACGTAACTCTTGGACTAGGCTTCCCAAGTTGGAAAGTTGGCTATGCAATTATCATTATCTTGCTGCAGTTTAACCACCCATGGGAAAATTAGGAACCCCTTGATCATCTGAAATGACACTACAACAAAGATAGGCATTTACTCATCATCCATCCACCTGGGTTGCTTTACTCTTCTTCCCACCATCCCATTTATTCCCTAGCCACCCTCCCATCTACCACTTTTCCCCCTCCATCCATTCCACTTGGTCCATGTTTCCCCCTCATCTTTATTTTCTTACTTTTTCACTTTACTACTCTAGGTATAAGCTATATCCTTTACATTATTAATCATAGCACACGCCTAAACATGGTCCCTTCACTACTATATTCTAGTTATGGGATAGATAGTGGTGACCTTTTAAAAATACATACTCCCTAATATCTGTTTTCACTTATTGCTCTACTCTTTTTCTAAGGTACAGATTTGGGTATGACTTCACTGATATTTTTGAGACCCCAGTTTCGGTTTGATTTTGGATGCATGCATAAAAATATATATCCTTTTTTGTTCGAGTGACAATTTGTAGTGTGTGATGGTTTTAGAGAAAGAAAGAAATTATATTAATTTCCACGAATGACAAAAGTAGGTCAATGGGACTCGAGGATACAACGGTTAACAATAGAAAGTTCAAGGAAAGAGAATCCAAGAAGCCAAAGCACGTAAGACAAAGTAAAGCAATGTGCCACTAGCAAAGGTGGTAATGGAACTAATACAAATAGCAAATGGGGGGGGGAAGGGGGCGGCGGTGGGGCGAATAAGAGCTCCAAATGCATGTGCTGATGAAGATTGGAAGCCCTCATTGAAAATCTTTGTCTATGCCTGAAGTGGAGTAGCCGTTTGACCCATTATCAATCACTATGAAAAGATCTAAAAGTCTTCGTCAGGGAGCACCCAATGTCAGAGGGGTCAAGTTGGGAGATCCTATGGGGAAGCAAAACACTTTCTCTAGAATCTCCCATAACATCCAAGGTCAATGTACTTCCCATAATATAAAATAAACTCATAATGTGAGTTTGCTCCTGGGGTGGCCGGTAAGTAGTAGATCCATGTTGCTGGACAGGGGCAAAGCCAAGCTGGCAGGAAGAAGCAAAACTATGGTGCCTAGGGAGAGTAGGTTGGGGGATTTGAGTAATCTATGTAGTAATGATATGTTGAGAGAAGTGCCACTTAATTTATCTATCAACTCTGATGTGTGATGCATTGGTGTCCAAAGGGTGGTTAGAGTTGCCAATTGCCTGAATGGGCTGGAAGAAAGAGGTGATCGACATGGGGGATTTTGAGCCTCTAGGATCCCCCTGTAGCGATGCAGGAGCGTTAAAGGTGTACAAGCAATCTTGTGTCAATGGAAAACAAAGTGGTGTGTTGGTGAGTTTTCTTTGTTCGTTTGTTGTTTCATCATGGAGTGGTTGGTAGGAACTAGGTTTTTGAAGTCTTTGTTTCCTTTTGATTTCTGCACAAATGGATAAACAAGTGAAGATGATCAAATTTGGTATTAAAGCACTTGGCGGGAAAAAATGTTTTGGTGCTTCAAAATTCAAGTAGACCAAACTCCAATTTGGTCTAAGGGTGCTCGTAGTGCTAATCAAGCTTAAAACCGTAATTTGGTCTCAGGTAGTGTTCGTCTACAATGCAAATTGGGTTCAAAACCCAGCTTAGATATGGAAGGATTTGAGCGGTGTTTGCATTTGTAATCAGGTCTGGAAACCTGATTAGGTTGGTGGATCTACACAATGGTTCATCGTGTTATTCGGGCCCGAAAGATTGATAGGGTTTATGGGAAACGAAGTGGCTGCTCGTAGTGTTAATCAAACGTGAAAGTCCGACTGGGTCTTGGTGGTTGCTTGTAGTGGCCATCGGGCTTGAAATCCCAACTGGGTTGGCATAAGTCTATGTTCTAATCGGAGCTCAAAGCCCGACTAGGCCGAGGATAGACTTGGTGTTGGTTGTGATGTTAGTTGGGATAAAAAGCCCGATTGGGTCTACAGAGCTTGACACAGTGTAATTCACTTTCAGGGCCAAATTAAATAATTTTGGAATTTGGATAAAACCCTTACACAATTTTGAAATTATTAATGAAACCCTAGCAACAAATTGCAAATGCAAATCGGGTCCAAAACCTAGCTTAGGTCTTGAAGGATTCGAGTGGTGTTTGCATTTGTAATCGGGCCTGGAAACCTAATTAGGTCGACGAATCTACACAAAGGTTAGTAGTGTTAGTCGGGCCAGAAAGACCGATAGGGTATACGGGAAATGAAGCAGGTGTTCATAGTGTTAATCAGACATGAAAGTCCGATTGGGTCTTGGTGGTTGCTTGCAGTGGCCATCGGGCTTAAAATCCCAACGGGGTTGGCACAAGTCTATGTTCTAATCGGAGCCCGAAGCCCAACTAGTTCGAGGATAGACTTGGTGTTGGTTGTGATGCTAGTTGGGATAAAAAGCCCATTTGGGTCTACGAAGCTCAACACAATGTAATATCCCTTTTAGGGCTAAATTAAACAATTTTGGAATCTGGGGAAAACCCTTACACAATTTTGATAATATAAATGAAACCCTAACAAGAAATTGCAGAAATCTAAAAATGATTCACAAGACATGATACAAAAATATAAACTACATAGGAACCCTCATAACATTATGGAAATTAAATCCATTATTTTGGGTGCCACCCTTACACATCAAGTCTGATTTTTAAATAAATTGCAGGCCTGTAAATTGGAGTAAGTTACAAGTGAGTATAGGAGTGAAGAAATACAATATTCCACCAACCAAACAATGCCAAGGCTGAGCCTTGACCCTTCTAGGTAGGTCGCCACCTCTCAAGAGGTCCCTTGATGCTGTACTCACCCCCGAAGTGCTGCCCTACTGCTGCACCAGCGTCCAAAGGCTTTCCAGACTACTACGCTAGCCTCCAAATGGATTTTCGAGGGTGAAGTCAACCCTCAAAGGGTGACATAAGCATGAGAAAACCCCCACTAAGTAGGTCTCCCATGTCTAGCTGCCTCTTATCTGTTGTGCCCACCTCAGATGATACCCCAAATGCTGCGCCACTAACAAATCATACCCCTGTGCCTTGTCCCAACGATCTTTTGCTCAAATGTGACTCCTAGATGAAGCCACCAGCTAAATACTAAGGGTTTTCGTCCCTAATCTCAGATTACCAGAAGAGGGTTTTCATCCTTAATGGCTGAAAGTAGAAGCAAACTGCTCACTTATAAAAATGTCAAATGATAGATGATTCATAGATAAAACAAATGATCCCCTTCTTTTATACCTTTTTCGACTCGAACTCCAAACTTACTTTATTTTAATAATAAAACATAATTTGCCGACATTACTTTTTGGCCACTTAGTCATACTATTGAAATTCAAATATTGAAAAAGTGATTCTCCTTGATATTTCTAATTAAGGACTGACTTGCTCAAATTAAAAAGTCCCATTTTTTAGGATTCAAATTAGAAATAAGTTACCGACATAAAGTCACTTTTTGTCAACTTGAAGAAAACACCATGTTCCCATTTTTCCTTCCTTCCCTTAGCCTATGGGAAACCAAAATAATAGGCTAAGGGTCTTCATTCCTCTACAAACCCGAGAAGGAGACATGACACACATTGCTAATTGTAGCTGAGAAGCTGAAATGTCTTAAAGACCCGACAAAGTGTATTCTTGAAGATGATCATGAAACGCCATATGTCACAAGGAATGTGCAGGTTTAGTCCATTCCCACCTTATATAGGAAAATGGCATTTGTTTTAGGGGCTGGCAAAGAGATTTGGGAGGTGTTATGTTGCTATTTTGAAATCAGAAATTTGTAAAAGAACCAACTATTGTATTGTGAATATCTCTCAATGTATTTGCATTGAATAAGCCCAGTAGTGGCATGTGTGAGTGTGGATGTGAGTTTGTATCTTGTTATTTATAACACATTGTATACAATAAAGATGTTGGTTTGAATGAGTCAAGTTTGTTTAATGTGATAATGTGTGACCATGGAATTGTGATACAAGGCTTTCCTTAATCAGATCCCCTGCTTTTGTTTGCACCACAGGAATTTGCACTAGAGGGTGACGGCTTTGCGGATATAAAGAGCTAGGCACCATTGGTCTAGATAGCTAAAGAAAGTAGATAGAGGGTTCGTTGAGTCCTTGTAGAGGCAGTCATATCTTCCGGAGATCTCTCATAATAAACAGGGCATTTGAAAATGAAGTGTTCCTTGGTCTCCACCTCCTAGAGGGAGCAAAGACATTAGAATCTGATCCAAATGGAGAATGTGGTGATTTGTTTCAACCCATAATTGGTGAGAACACACACTCATTTGGCGAGGGGAAACCTCAAGCCGTGGGACCAATGGCACTAGAGATAGTGAGGGTGACAAATAATACCGTCCACTACTTGTACTCGGTGTAGAAAGCAAGCTTGGGGTTGAGCGGCTCAAAGGGGGAGATCCAGGTGGCTTGGATATACTATCTGTAGATGTCCTCTGTGGCAGCTCTAGTGATGATGTCCTTTATAAGAAGGCACCCAATCGGGGGGGGGGGGGTAAAGTGGGTAGCCAATCCATAGAGATGCCAATAGAAAGAAGCAACCTAGTCTTAAATTTCTAATAGTGCCATCGTCTGGTGGGGACTAGTGAAACAATCCTCTCTGAAGAGCAAAGTGCGAAGTATGGATATCTCTCACGACCAGAAGTTGAGTCCCCTGAGGACCCGAGTCTGTGGATGTAGAAAGTAACCTTGAAGAGATTCTCAAGGCATAGTGGCTGGTCGAAAATTCAGCTTGGACGATGAGCTGAGGAAGTGTCCCCTTGCAACGGATCATGTACTATAACATGAGACTTTGGACCCTCTCAATACAGGCCTAGTCAACGACTCCCAAGCTAGGTCACCACTCCTCTGAACCATATAAAACTATAGATTTGATCATTGCATGAAAAGACGTAGCTTGGAAGGAATGTCCTAGAAGGGGATTTGGAAACATTGACGTTCTAAGATAGAAAGAGAGGCATACCCTTTGCAAAGACGTGGATGAAAGGCAAAGTTCAAGTTGAAGCATGTATTGTAAAAGTGGACCCCAAAATAAGTGTAGGCCGATGTGATCTCTAGAAGTTCCTCTTTGTATCAAAATTAGAACTTGGAGAGATAACAATTGCAAATATTGAAGATCATGAATTTAGTTTTACTAAGGTTGACCACAAGATGTCGGAGTTAGCAATAATGAGCAAGGGCATCAAGTTGTTGTAAGTCTTTGGCAGAGTGTGAGAGGAGCAAAAAGAAGGATAGCTATAAGCACCTCATGCAAAAATAGCTGTCATCCATACGGGTATGTTGACAAAGAAACTTCTCTAATTTATCAAAGTAGACGTTTGTAATGTCCCCTTTTTTGGACATTAGAATAATGTTATTACTAATATAAATAGTATTTTTAAATACTTAAAATAAAGTAATAATAGTCTAATTTGCTTTTCATTTAAGTTGGGACCTTTTGAGGGTCACGAGCTTATTTAGCTCTTAAGTAATTTTAAAAGCAGATTGTCCTTATAATCCACTAACTCTTCCTTCCTAACTAAAAGGTGGATATATAAGGAGGTTGTGGATCTCATTTGAAGGTTAGGCAAATTTGGGTATTTGGATTTGATAATCAAGTATGTCAAGCTTGGTTGTTGAAGGTAGGTGCTTGAAAAATGTTACCCTTCATGGATATCAGGTGCCCACATATAGAGGGTCGAGAGAGATATCGAGTCCGGGACACCACCTTTCGAGTGGAAATTGTACTACATCCTTTGAAGATTTATTTGAAGATTTCATCTAACAATTGCAGCTTCAAGGTGGACGATTTGCTTCGAGAGCTTTGGCGAATCACTTGGAGGATTCGTGAAACCTTTGAAGAGTGGCGATTTGCTTATGAAGGAAGTTGTTGGTTTTCCTCTTAGGTTGATTTGATTTGGAGCTTGGAATCATCTTTTGAGGGCCTTATTGTTGGTGGAAACCCTCTCATAGGGTGAAGGTAATTTTTATGTATTTTTCTTAGAGGGGCGAATTGCTTTTGAGGTAAGATTGCATGTTTGGGCTGATTTATGCTTTAGAAGTATTTAAAATTACATCTATATTTTTCCAAAGAAGGGCTAATTGGTTTGAAGGCTTGGGAGGCATTGTTGAGGGTTTATTTCAAGGGTTTAATATTCATAAAATTATTTGCATAATTTTGGGTGAAAGACTAAGGTTTTCAAAACTTTAGGACATCATTTGGAGGACTTTTAGTGGTTGGAAAATTCTGAAACTATTTTTGTTTGAAAGCTACCATTTTTGTGATCATTTTGAGCTATTATTTGCATTGGGATTCCAAATATTCTGAGATATGAATTTTCTAAGTTTCAGCATTTTGAGGCCAATAATTAATTACTGAGGGCAGCAATTTGACTAATCATTTCTGATTTTTTGACGGGCATTCTGTGGCTGATTTTTGGGTTCTAGTGTGGGGAGTAATATTATATTCTTTGATTTATGGTTTGGAATTAATTGCACTAATTTCTCCAAGTGTGGTGACTTTATTGGGAAGTGTTTGTAAGGTGTTTCAAGGGTTTGAAGCTTGTATCAGTTGGCTGCAAGTACATATAATTCTGACTTGGAAAGAACAACAAAAAGAGGTATTTAATATTGCATTGGTGATTTGAATGGTTGCTGATTTATTTTCAAAATTATTTGGGGTTTGTGGAAAATATCTATTTTGGTTTTTTGTTCCAATTTGGGGATATTACAGTGGTATCAAAGCCATATCTTGGCTAAACTGTGGGGTATAGATGGATTTGATAGAGATATATGAGGAGTATGTTATGCTTCTACACCATTACAAAGAGATGGTTGATCTCTTGGATTATGCATTATGGAAATGGGATAGAAGCGATCATCAGATGAGTAGGAACCGCCAAGTAGAATTAAAGAAGTCTTCGGGAAAAAATGTTCTTCCCATATTTGATGGATCTATGAATATTTCAGCTACTACATGGGTTGATAAGGTAGACTCATACCTTTCACGCTATCCATGGAGGGAAACAGGGCCATGGACTTTGCCATAGCACATTTGGAGGGGGTTGCCTATGAGTGGTGGCACCAAGAATTCCACCTCATAGATACCTGTGACGGATTTAGTAGGTGGCTCATTGGGAGGTTTGATTGGGGTGATCCTGAACTTTACTTTAAAGAGTTGGCACTCATGCATCAAAAACGAGGAGCAAATACAAGACATCACAAAGGAAAAAAGTATCACCTTGGAGCAGCCAAGCATGAAGTTTTTGGGGTCTCACAATTCATAAAATTTGGGGTAGCCAAGTGAGAGTTTCCAGCTTGATAGTGGGCAGTCAATAGGGCTGCAAGTTGATGATAAAAAAGAGAAGAAAATCAATGAGCATGAACTAAAGGAAGTGCACGGTAAGGATTTTTTATTGGTAGAAGATGTCTATTTATTTTCTAATAATTGTATGCATAACAATGAAGTCATAAAGCGTGAAAGCAAGGAGCATGTAAAAGAAGAAAAATCAGAAGTTTGTGGGCAGCCATCATATGAGTGTGTTGGACCTAAAAATTCTGAGTTTTTGGAGAAGCAAATAGGGCTGCAAGTGATAGTTCAACATAGAGAAGTGCTTTGTACTTTGGGGCAGCCAAGCACCCCAAAATTCGAAATTCAAAAAGAAGACTTTGAAGAAATCAAAGAAATTGAGATATTCATGAATAAGCCCATGAAGAGGTATGTTATGGATGAGACTATTGGTTTTGGTTCTAATAATTGTTTATCTTTGTTGCATGACTCTAGAGTTGATGAAAGAATTTTGAAAATACAATTGTTGTTCACAAGTGAAAACGAAGTGCAAGCTTTGACAAGGTTGGTTGGCACAAAGGGGTTTCATGATACATCAATACATAGTGAGATGAGAGAATGCTTGAGGGAAAAGAACACTACGATGGGCTTGCATACAATCAAAATGGATATGGAAATAAGACAATCAGATTTATGTATGAGTAAGCGAGTGATCATATTGGTAAGTGTTCATTGTTTTCTCTCCATGATGGTTCTTTCATTGTCTTGGTGATGTGCTTTGTACTACCATTGAGGTGGAAATGAAGGGCACTCGATGGGAAAAAGAAGTCTTCCAAGTAAATTCAAGGGAGAGACATGACAAGTATCCATCATGGATATGGGATCCAGGTGATGTTCTTGACATTTTCAGTTTGTTCTCCTTTCACATTGGTTTTGGTTCAGTTGGTGAGCATACTTTTGAAAAGGGAAATGTGAGTTATAGGGATGTTAGAGGCCTTAAATTCAATATGGTTGTTAAGTTTTCCATTCTATACATCCAAGAAAAAGGCATAAGGAATCATACATGGAGTATGGTGGATTCTAACAATTTGGTGAAGGGCCAACACATTCAATTCATGAGTCACTCATTGGAGCCAATTTGTAAGCTTGCTGCCATGCAAGTAGTTGTGGTCATTAAGGTGAGTAATTTTCAGTTTGAAACTACTTTTAAGGGATTTTCAATTACGTGGTGTGAAGTGATATTCAAGGTGGTAGGTACTGAGATTATTTTGCATAATTTGAGTGATATAGAGCCACTTTCATCTTCATCAAATAGCATGGTAAGAGGAGGTTTCATAAGCATGAGAAAAGAGAAAGGGGGAATTGAAGATAATGCTGCCATAAAACATCATGTGCAGCCAATTGTTTGCAAAAAGGAACATTCTACAAGGCAAGTTGTAATATTCCAAATCGGAATATTTTACATTAATTTGGTTTTCTTGGAAATCCTATTTTTTTATATAAATATACATATTGCATTTAAAATAATAAACTAAATAAAATATAAGTCCACAAGGGGTTTCGTTCTTGGGCTATTATAATCACAAGGGTTTTCATTGTTGAGAGTGGTTGTATAGCATGACACTTATTCTAAGTTAGATGATTGAATACATAATTGAATGCCTTCTTTCCATACCAATGAATGACTATTAATACTTCATAACCGTCCATCGAAAGACGTGTCTCTTCCAAATGTCTTTTCCCAAGGGTGGTGTCCATTTGCTTAATGCTTAATGATTAATTAATTAATTAATACTATACTAATTGCTGTTGTTTACATGGGCACAACACTTGAATGATTAAGGATATTAAATGGCAGCGCTCTAACTTCCTTGATAACGGACTGCGATTTGAGGACATTATAGACCTCCCTTCCTCAAATTACTTGTCCTCAAGCAATAGTAAATTGAGGAGTTTAAGAATTAATGCTCTTTTCAATGTTGTATCTTGGGCCGTATAACCATGAGCAAATTTGATGTGACTAGTAATCATTTCAGCCCCCCATAAATCACACCAACCACATAAGAGAGTATCCATCTCATTTTCTGTGAACATTTGCAAAGGTGAAATAGGAAGCACTTGATTAACAGTGGCAGGGCTTGATTAAAATAAGGTGAAATAGGAAGCACATGACAGTGGCGTAATATAATCATTATCGCTTATGAAACAATGCGAGAGGGGGTCATAAGCATCAAACTCTTCTTGCAATTGAAAATTCGTGAAGCATATCTCACAACTCGTGCTGCGGAAGGCCTTCCTCCCAATCATTCCCATCTCATGCCTTTGAAGTTTGCTCATCAAGTTTTTACCATTCATTTTTTCTTTGGGCAAGATGAAATCTGTTATGGATTGAAATGTAAAGACTGTGCTATAATGGTTAAGATTAGCATTGTCAGCTACTGTTTCAGTTATTCCCCGACATTTATTAAGATTATTATTATCTAAATTGTGAGGAATACTTCTTTGGAATTTGTTTGGCATGTAACCTTCATCCTCTCTCCAATTTTCTTCCATCTCACTGCCCTTGCCAACAGTGGATACATTTACTATTGATTTTTTTGTTTTCCTTTCTTCTACGACCTTTGCAAAATCGAATTTCTCTTTGTATTATGAGCTGCCATAACTATGATTTACGAACTCGTCATCTTCATAGTGTCTGTTTCCATTCCATGACTCTTTCAATTCCAAAAAGTCTTAAAAAGAGTTTTTTTTTCGAATCTCTACTGAAAGGACATTGTACGACTCGAAATTGTCCATAAGTTCCTTATGTAGTGACCCCATGGTTCACAGGCTGGCAAGAAAAAGAGCTTTGATACCACTGTAATATTCCAAATAGGAATATTTTACATTAATTTGGTTTTCTTGGAAATCCTATTTTTTATAAATATAAATATTGCATTTAAAACAATAAACTAAATAAAATATAAGTGCACAAGGGGTTTCGTCCTTGGGCTGTTATAATCACAAGGGTTTTCGTCTTTGAGAGTGGTTGTATAGCATGACGCTTATACGAAGTTAGATGATTGAATACATAATTGAATGCCTTCCTTCCATACCAACGAATGACTATTAATACTTCATAACCGTCCATCGAAAGATCTCTTCCAAATGTCTTTTCCCAAGGGTGGCATCCATTTGCTTAATGCTTAATGAATGTTTAATGACTAATTAATTAACTAATACTATACTAACTGCTGTTGTTTACATGGGCGCAACATTTGAATGATTAAGGATATTAAATGGCAGCGCTCTAGCTTCCTTGATAATGGACTGCGATTTAAGGACATTACACAAGTGGTAAGCTTGATTAATTCTGTTTTTTGTCTTTCATGTTGTGGAAGGCTAGACAAGGTTTTTGTTTTCCAAGGACAGCCCCAAGGTTGTTATGGACAGCACTTTGTTCCTAAATGCAAGGGTAAGAAAGAGGCCAACATTAAGGGTAGAAGACCCCTAATGATAACACACAGAACTCAAGGTATGTACAGCTGTTTGCAAGGTTTAAATTCCAAAGAAAACAAGTCTTCATTATTGGGAAAAATGTTCTACATTGATTTAACATATTCATGTTTACTTTTGAGGTTGAGAAACAATTCATTCAACCTATGGCAGCCAAGAACAAGCAGATGGAAGGATGGCATGAGATTTGATTTTGATTATTTGAAGAATTCTGATTTTGAAGAAAAAATACAGCAGTTTAAGGAATGTGAAAATTCTGATTTTTTTGATATTTTACAGTCCATATTACATTCTGAAAATGGTTATCATGAGGTGCACTCTTGGCATGACAAGGAAATATACGGTTCCATCTTGTAGCTTGGTTGAGGTTTTCACTTGGCCCAATTGATGTTCTTTCTATGCATCAAAAAATTAATGAAAGGAGATTAAAGGATATGGGCATGTTATATGATTTGGGATGCACTCATGGGATGTTGTCTCTATGTTTTATGAATGATCAAGGTATGGTACCTAATGAAATTGTCACTCTTTCTTTCAAAATGATGAGAACATCTTATGTGTACACATGGGCTTACGTGAAGGGTGACATCAAAGGTGATTTTTGGGGCACTTGCGAGGCTGAAAGGACTAATTGCAGTCCTCTAATCACTAAATTCAGATTTCAGTATGAAGAAAAGTGTGCTTGTATCAAATTCAGATTTAGTCAAAATGAAAAAACCAAGATATACATGCATGAACAACTATATTTGATGAGTGTTTGGGAGCTATTGAGAAGTTTTTGGAGTGTCACATGCATGCATGGGATGATTGACAAGGAGCAGCGTTTTGGAAGGACATGGATTGCACTAAGATGTCTGTATATGGTGAGTGGTATGTTTTTGAGGCCTTTCATCATAGTAACTTGCTGATTTCTTTTTGCATGATAAGAAGGTTATAACATGGCATTTAGGAGGTCTTTATCCACGGGACAACAAGGTGATTATATTCTCTCATGTTTTTTGTTGCAACTTTGGGTCACATAACACCCCCTTTGAATGTATGAAGGAAAAGAATTTGCTTATCTTCCATTGGGTTTTGAAAGGGATGATTGATTGGGAACATATGGAGCCTTTGGAAGGCTACGAGGGCACTTCTAGCACTTGGGGGCAGCCCCCAAAATATAGGTACATCAGTATGAAGAGTCCATTTGAGGGTTCTTTTCCTTGAGAAGAAATCTCAAGTCGACATTGCATCATAAGTTATGTTGGGACACCTCTTTGGATATTGCAATTGCTTGATGACAAGCAATTTTGGGTGGGGAGGAGTGTAAAGTCCCCTATTCTGGACATTATAATAATATTATTACTAAAATAAAAAGTATTTTTAAATACATAAAATAAAGAAATAATAGTCTAATTGGCTTTTCACTTAAGCTGGGACCTTTTGAGGGTCACGAGCTTATTTAACTCGTAAGTGATTTTAAAAGCAAATTGTCCTTATAATCCACTAACTCTCCATAACTAAAAGGTGGATATATAAGGAGGTTCTGGATTTCTCATGAAGTTTATGCAAATTGGGATATTTGGATTTGATAATCAAGTATGTCAAGCTTGGTTGTTGAAGGTAGATGCTTAAAGAATGTTACCCTTCAAGTTCTACTAGTTGTTCTATAAACAGTGTCTATTCACACCACCTTTCGATTGAAAATTATACTACATCCTTTGAAGATTTATTTGAAGATTTCATCTAACAATTGCAGCTTCAAGGTGGGCTATTTGCTTAGAGAGCTTGGGCGAATTACTTGGAGGATTCATGAGACCATTGAAGAGTGGCAATTTGCTTATGATGGAAGTTGTTTGTTTTCCTCCTAGGGCGATTTGATTTGGAGCTTGGAATCATCTTTTGAGGGCTTTATTGTTGGTGGAAACCCTCTCTTAGGGTGAAGGTAATTTTTATGTATTTTTCCTAGAGGGGCAAATTGCTTTTGAGGTAAGATTGGATGTTTCTTGGGCTGATTTATGCATCAGAAGTATTTAGAATTACTTCTATATTTTTTCCAAGAAGGATGAATTGGTTTGAAGGCTTGGGAGGCATTGTTGAGGGTTTATTTCAAGGGTCTGATATTCAGAAAATTATTTGCATAATTTTGAATGAAAGACTAGGGTTTTCAGAACTTCAGGCCATCATTTGGAGGACTTTTAGTGGTTGGAAAATTTTGAAACTATTTTTATTTGAAGGCTACTATAGTTGTGATCATTTTGAGCTATTATTTGCATTGGGATTCCAAATATTATGAGAGATGAATTTTCTAAGTTTCAGCGTGTTGAGGCCAATAATTAATTATTGAGGGCAGCGATTTGACTACTTATCATTTTTGATTTTTTGACAGGCATTTTTTGGCTTATTTTTGGGTTCTAAGTGTGGGGAATAATATTATATTTTATGATTTATGGTTTGGAATTAATTGCACTAATTTCTCCAAGTGTGGTGACTTTATTGGGAAGTGTTTGTAAGGTGTTTTAAGGGTTTGAACTTGTATCAGTTGGCTGTAAGTACATATAATTCAGACTTGGAAAGAACAATGAAAAGAGGTATTTATTATTGCATTGGGGATTTGAATGGTTGCTGATTTATTTTTAGAATTATTTGGGGTTTGTGGAAAATATCTATTTTGGTCATTTGTTCCAATTTGGGGACATTACATTGTTGAATAGGGTGGATGAGAGAGGACATCCTTGCTTGATGCCAATGGTACTTTTCACAAAGTTAGAAAAACCATGAGATGTACAAAATTTCCCAAGAACTATATCATAAAGCCTCCAAGGGGTGGTAATCAAAGAATCTAGAATGCTGATATTTCACATCCACAAACCACTTGTTACAACCCTCCGATCGGGTATCGGAAAAACTCACCGGATATATATATATATATATATATATATATATATTTCTGTTCTCTTTTAATTTCCCATCTATACCATAAGGTACAATAAATTAGATTAAAGTTCCAGTTAAAACACATGAAACACTAAAATTAACTTGTATAAGGGAAGGAGACGGTTATACACTCCAAATGATAACTGCGAGTAAACTTTTTCCTGTCTTGCTTGGTTGAGTGAAAGCCATAAGGTCTCGATCAATGACCCTTAATGGTCATATGATCTATATTGGAGACCATCTCTTTGTTACCTGATTTGATAACATAATAGAAGTAGACTTCCTCATCAGTAAGAACCAGTAACATGTTTAGTTGAATAATCCCAAAATCCCTTCTCTACCTCTAATATACTCATTGCTTGGAATAAGGTCAATTGCTTTGTTATGACTTCAAAATACAATACTTGCACAATAACATGGTGAAGGAATTATGTTGCCATGTCTAAGAAGGAATCACTACCTCCATGATTTCTTACAACTAGAATCCCAATGACCAACGTTAAAAACCTTATTTATCCTTGAGTATATTTAAGAGTAACAAATCACATTAAAATTCTTCTTCACTCGGTCTTCATAAAAGGCAAATCAAGGATCTAAATGTCTTATTTTGGCCATTTTGTCGAAACCCAAGAGGACCTTAACGGCAACATGATTCTCGACAGCACTATGCAGGATCCAAGTTTACAAAATTGAAAATCAACATACAAATGTCTGCTCCCTTCACACAAACATAATGACAAAAAACAAGCTCCCTTAAGTATGGAGTAAACTACCTTCTATTAATAGCTGATAAACGATTTTATATATTAAGTGTACGGTCCAACATTCATGCCAACCGTTCACTTGCTATAAAATTCAGACTGCTGTACATGACTACTTTATTCCTTTCTAGAATAAGAAACAACTCCAAGTGGAATCCTCAAGCCTATTAAT
The DNA here is from genome assembly GCA_037957365.1 of Torreya grandis. Classification (NCBI taxonomy): domain Eukaryota; kingdom Viridiplantae; phylum Streptophyta; class Pinopsida; order Cupressales; family Taxaceae; genus Torreya; species Torreya grandis. Next base: position 4,500,435 of record JARHVA010000366.1, on the reverse strand, counting down.
GAAGTAATCCATCCAAACAGCTCATAGGCGTGATTCGTGCACAACAATATAATCAAAATAAATTATCAATCAGCTTTGTGGGGACTGTACTTCTAACAGGAAAGTCATAAGAAAACAATCTTGCCCAACAATTGAACATACCATGCTTATATTCAGTAGGACCATATGAAAAGAAGTTTCACCTCTCAAGTTATTATTCAACACTATGTCAATACATTTTCAGTCAACTACAAGTATTAAAATGAGGAACAATAACTATGCCAAAATATATTGCAATAATAAAACATGATGACACAGGGTACAAAAGTCAGATAAGACTCGAAATCCTTATGTTTAAGACAGTTGAAATACTACAATCTTCATCATGAGTTCTCCATGCATTTACAAAAATACAAGACAAGATAGTTTTCACTTAACATGCAAAGGGGACAATCAACTCAGCATCTAGAGCTGCTTCAACAATGATCAAAACAAGGATCTTGCTACACTACGACAATACCAAAAACAGTAAGACAGAATAGCCCATGTGTTACAGGATTGATAATTAAAGATGTGATTATAACTCTAGGCAACCGGCTTGAATCAACAACCAAGAAATGATATCAAATCGAATCCACTTTCAGAAGATAATTTACAAAGCAAAGCCCTCAGAATGGGTATTACCTGCAATCTGAAATGATAGAGAAATGGATCAGCAAATGCTGGCAAAGTTACTACCTTTCAAGGTAAACAATTTGAAATAACAAATTTGATAACAATACAAGAAGTTCCATTAGAGTAATTATGACTAATCCTGTTATTCTTGTGGATACAAGTCTCAATCCCCACATTTTTCTATCCGGGGAGTATATTATCAGCCCCTTTGTTATTGTGCTGGCCAAGTCATTAAAATAACAATTACACAAGAAACTAAAGTACTGTTAGTACATTTTGATTCATACATTGTTCTGTAAGTTAAACAAAACAGTAGCCAAGATCTACAATTATCCGAGTTTTAGGCACTTTCTAGTTTCCTTCTTATAAAATGGTTATAATCTAGGATACTTTTGACAGTCCTCCCTAAACTGAATTGTCCCATCCTGATTTTATAATTGGCTTATCACAGAATTTGAATAAATACGCCTTGGTCGAAGGTCCACAATTTATAATAAAAAGAAGATACTTCTCAAATTCACTATACTATCTACAGATTTAAAACCAATATTACACCTGGTTCGTGAAAACTGAAAGATAATTTAATCCTTCTGATTTGTATCTCAAGGATTCAAGGTTTACGGATGCAATGCGTTATTATAGAGCATTAAATAGCATAATTGATCTATCTTTCTCTAAATATCATGGAAATAAAATCATAAATACTTGGATCGTTTCTATCTTTAAATCTAGTTAAACAACAATATCATAAGCATTCATGGGTACCATATAATATGATTCTATACATTCTATCTCATAATGCATGAGTTGTAATAATGTCAAGCAACTAAACATATTTCATACAATAGTTCAAGCATAATTTCATATATGGTTGACCATATAAACTACTAAGCCCATCAAATAGGTTTCATCGGCACAAGACAACAATATTTTCATGGATCAAAGGAACATTCCACAATCCAGAAAACCTCATGTTAAATCATAGATAATAACCACACGTTAAACTATCTATAACAAGCACCAAGAATGCTATAAATGACTGCTATAACTATTTAATAATATTGAGATTCAAGACCTTTGTCCTCTCACTTGGGCCCAATTGCTCTTGCTTGAAATCTTAACCATCTTATTTAAAGAACAATTTCTTTGCAATTTGGTGAGCACAATCGGCTACACGCTGATGACAGCTGCATAATAAGGCTAAAGAGATTTTATTCACTAGCACCAACATGACAGAGCAAAGGACACTTCTCAGCAATTTCCAATAAGGCTTACACACCAGAACATTAGAGTCAAACACTGCAACAAATACAACTAATCATGTAGAGCTAGACAAGCAGACAATAGTTAAATGAATATCAATTATTCCACATAACTATATAGCAAGCATGATAACAACAAGAATTGAAACATTGTATCAACAAATCAATCCCTGATCACACAAAAATTAAACATTATTAGTTATGTTCTACGGTGCTGATTATTGACAAGTGCCCTAATTCCGACATAGGTAAAACATGATGTAACACCATTATCGTGGTCAGAAGCCATACGTAGCAAGAAGAGAAACATAGGAGTCTCTGAATATAGAATACAACATTTAGAATACTGAATCTTGGATACCAAATACAAAGAGAGACGAGGGTTAGAAATAGCTTGTGCAAGAGCAAGCTCCTTTTTTCCTATTGGTTCCACTAAAGGTGGCTTATACATAGGTTGAGAGCACATGTGAGGTAAGCATAAAATGTTCACTTCTCTAGACACGTGCTCACACTACTTAGTTTAAGTGCATCTAGAATAATGCACCAACACCCTCCCTTAAGTGCAACTTAGGGAGGCCTATACAAAGCAAAAAAGTTAATAAAAATCCTCTAAAAATTGGTCTCGACAACTAGGCTTGATGAGGTACCCATGTACAATAAGTACACACTGGAAAAAATAAGATATGCCTCAAGGGTCTCAAAAATTCAGTAACCACATCTACCATGAATAGGTGTGCATCAACCTATTCACGTGAGTACATGTTTCATGATTTGGGACCCATCAACCAACTCATGCAAACACATCTACCTATCTAGTTGAGATATCAAGAACACTTCCTGCTCTAGTTCTTATGGCTTTTATCTCCACATTTTCATTACAAGGGAAGATAGGAAATTGATCATGTATTTTCACACATACAAGTATAGAAAGTTGAAAAGTAAACATATGCACAACTATAGCAAAAGCGCTCCATCAATAGTGGCTAACGAGAGGCATCAAATGGTCTCCTTCCTCCAATGCCTCAAACCTCCTTTTGTTGTTGCTTATTCAACGGATTGGAATTTGAAGTTCAATAGTGTCCACATGGTGTTTATTTTATAACTCCATCCACAATGTCAAACATAATGGATGTCGGTTTCAACCGAAAATGCATCCAGGTACAAACAATTTTGACACACTTTATTGACATTGACGATGACATACAATAATGTTGAAAAGCTTAGCAATGACTTCGTCAATATTATTGACACTAAAAATATTTAATAAGACATTTAAAATTCTACTACTTATATTGATCAATCTAAATACTATGGACACTTGGATCAATATACTATTAGATATGACCATACTATGTTTGGACACATGCTTAATTTGACCTAAGCAATTGACTTTTCATTTTTATTGATTAAAAGAGGCATTTATAAACTATAATAATAGACATAACAAAACTCAAATCACCATGTATACTTAAAGACCTCTAATACCATTTTTTTTAATCACTAATACCACTTTTGACCTCTAATTACACGTAATATTGTGTCTCACCACTTAATAATTGAAGAATACCTAAATAATAAAAAAAAACATTTGACTTTGTTCAAGGAATAAAATGACATAACAAAAAATGAGTTGAACGACGTCGTAGGAGAGCTTGAGCAGGGTTTGGTCGGGTTACTTTGAAATGTTGAAACCATGTGCCAATGCAAACATTCTAGTAGCACCATGTCAGAGGTATAGATAAAAAAGATGCATATGTAGGGTAATTTGATGTATGTTAGAGGTATACACAAAACTATCATGTAGATCTGCACAGGGGGCTACACGCTCAGTATTGATATTGCAATAACTGATTTGATTTGTTCCTTACCATTGAATGCCGATGAATCTTCTTACATGTGTCTTTTTATATTGCAAAATTTTGCTTGAACAGCTTGCAGGAGATGAGACGCAAAGATCACGTACAGAGAGATCTAGAACCGATCCTTTTTTATGATTTCAATGGTTTGAGCTGCTATGCCCAGCTTGGATAGGAGCTATTAATAAAAACGATGCAATCCTAGTTGAGTAAGATTGATCATTAAAGCCGAGTTTTTTCTAATATAGATGGTGCTAATGCAAGAGGATGCTGGATTCTAGTGATTCCACTATGATTGCACAAATACGCCTTTGTCCACCTGAACTTTGCACAAATTTTGATTCTAAAGCTGAAATAAGTGATCTAATACCAATATTTAGCGGAAAGAACTACCATAGATCTAATATACAAAAAATATATTAAATAAGAACACTTTGCATGCTTTCAAACGCCATTAGTCAGGGCAATTAGATGTTGTAGATGCCCCTCACAATGTTCAGAATCCCATATGGCGCTCTAATACCAATGATATTATTTGGAGGAGCCGAACACAATGTTCAATCAATGCAAATATTCATTAAGGCAAATGCACACAGTGAACACATGTAGAATTATAATTACTATATATTATATTGTATGTTAAATCACTCCGAACAATACGCTTATATAAGAATGTATTTCCTATAAACAAGGAGAGTCACATCTCTACAATTAGTCAATAGCTATTCTAACACAAAGCTGTAATCTCTCAATCATAACAACTAACCTATATATGTGAGTTTGTTGTAACTCACAACACACAATCTTACGAACGTAATATTAGCCAATATTCTAACTCACGAACAAACCATGTGAGTGCTAATATTCCTAACAGTGAGGGGTGTATAATAATATAGGGAAATAAATAATCTGAAGAAACAGGGAGTGTTGAGGCTGCAATGGCATTGGCACTGGGCGGCAACATTCCTCCATAGTGGTATGCATACATAATATCTTGCATGCCAAACAAGCGCTGATCTATTAGAGCCTTTTCCCAGACCAAAGCTATCCTCTGCTTTTTCAAACTTATGTAGTCATCGAGTATATCTACCAAACTAAGCATACTTCTAGGGGCCTGAAAATGATTTTTTTCTAAAAGTAGACCCACCCAAATTCGAAAGTTAAGCTCAAATTTAAAATAAAATAGAAAGAAAAACCCATTTGTTTCTGTGCTTGGCGCAGAGGGGGAGAGAGAGTGTACTTGTCTAGGGTGTGTTGTCCCCAACAGTGAGGGCGAGTGTGTTGTTATTACCCATTTTTTGCAAGATATCTCTCTACAATGAATGCCACTTGAACTATTGTTACCTTCCAACTCCCCAATCCCAGCTTCTTACGCGCCATCTCTAATACCTTCCACCCATAGAGAGAAAAGAGTCCCCCAATTAACACAGACGAGTGATGGAGGGAAGGTCTAAAATAAAACCAAATTTTGAATTGTTCTAGACAGCTGCCTAGGGTTGAATTTATGTTTCTGTGTTACCAAGCACGGATACCTGGCAGAGTGCCAGCAGCCAAAAAAATCTATTTGACACCTATTTAATGAAATAGCCCTTCGTTTGTCATTTATTAAAAAAGTTAATACTTCAACTAGGACATTTAATTTTTTTTTTTTGTGGTTATGGGCAATTTTTGAACTATACTTCTGAGATGGGTTTGAACCCCTTGGACGGGTTGTGAGGGGTTCAATTTTGATCGCTGCTGGTGATGCTTAAAGGCACTCAAACCTGGCAGAGAAGATGAGGGCGTATGTGGATGTAGGAAGATCGACAAGGAACATGAGTCAAGCAAGGAGACAACAAACAGTTATTACATCTGATCATGGCACGGACCAATACAACAGATACACTATGACACAAGATGGATGCACGTAAAAAATCAGATCTTGCAAAAAACAGATAGTAATTCTTCCACATTCGTGCCTTTCTTCTATCCAGGGATCACTTGAAGTAAAAAAACCTCAAAACTCCCAAGTAAAATAGCACCACAGATCAGATTTTGTTATTACTACTCTGCCCAAGGTTCTACTCCTCAAGTTTTCTTCCTCATGGCCTTCAACATATTTCACAACATAAATATATCACAGGTACATCCATAACTGGAGATCAGATGGAATTTAGTAGGTATGCTCCCAAAACACCTATCTTTATTCAGGGAAAGAAGTTCTATGTCGATTTGATTGAATACAATAATCACGGAGCCGATATTTTAATTGGTAATATTTTCCTTCAAATGTATGAACCTTTCATTCAAACAAAGAGAGAAGTTGTTCTGCATCACAAATATATATATATATATATATATATATATTGCAACAACCTCTATCGCCTTTCAGCAACATCTGATGCCTTTTCACATCAACCTCTGGTGCCTGTATATTCAATAGAGACTACAAAAAAACATTACAAATGGGTTGTTCCCTTTTTCAGCCTATATGTTATTTGCTTCTGCGGAACACTAAAAAACTAATCTAAACTACATACAAATTAAATAAGCAAATGGGAAAACCATCAATAGGGGCAACAACAAATGAGGCTGCCACTCAGCAATTAATACACCAACTTCAAAATGACAGAGATCACCTGCTTTGATACCAATGACAGTTTTAGAGAGATATTAGTAGAATAAAATCTTCATTACAATTTTATTCATCATATGGAGATATTTATATATTTGTGATCTCCTATAAAATAGGAGTTCTAGTTTTTCTCCTCAAACAACTCAAGCGATATTGGGTGAGTTGTTATAACTCACGTAACTATAAACCTAATTCTTATGTTCATTCTCACATAATATTATTCTAACTAATAATATATGCCATGTACTAAATATTCCTAACACCGTGTTGATTGTGAAGGTTTTCTAGAGTCCACTGTGTAGTAATAAACATAATCATAAAATCAATTTTATGCATAAATTAAACCAAAAAAAATTCACTACTGATAATTGCTTTTTTAAGTTGAAGAGGTTATGTGTGATGTATGTCCTAGATATGTCATGTCCTTCTCAGAAACATGAAAGGTGTATCCAAGAGGTACCCAAGGGTTATCAGGATCAGTGCCAGAACCATACTGGTACTGGTAGAAGGGAAAGGTTTCATCAGTACATGGAAATGTAGCTCCTTTTGCTTTATCATACCTAGGCCCACAATCTATACACCATATCCTCTTTCTCACTTCATACTCCCTATCTGCTTGTGTTATTATCCCAGCTCCGTGTCCCCAATTTTTATTACTGGTCTTCATGTTATAAACCAAAGTGTGTTGTTACATCTACTACCCCATCACAACATTTACCTAGTCCCCACAATTTTCTTTGTACCTGTCTACCCTCAGACTTTTGCATTCCATCAACCTGATAACACTACTATATTTTTTAATGTTCACTATAATCCCATGCATCCTGTTAAATAGCTTCCTGTTTATTAATCTTGCTTGACATGGGCGTTTCCCTTCCCATTTATGCAAACCAGGTTTCCCTTGTTCAACCACAGGAGTACGATTTTCGTACGTCAATCAAGAATCAAATTGATCACAATGGTAAATACCCTACCTACCAGTCCAAAATTATATCTTGTCATTACTTCATTCTGCTTTTCAAAGCTTGTCGCCATTTAAAAATCATGGAGCAAATAGGTATGGAGTTTTGTATGATGAGAATTTATGCAGATTGGGTTTCCATCGATGGCAATACTAACGACTTGTTCATCCTTCATGTATGTGCCAAAAGGTACAAAGGGTTGGAGAAGTATCTAAGAATCAAGCTACTTGGCATTTGGGTTCCTTCTATGACTAAAGTTGGATTTAATAGCAATGCAAAGTTTGAAATACTGGTGGCATGTAATATTACCCTAGGATCTATTTTGGAGACTTGCAGTATATGCAAGCTGCAGATACAATCAAACGAGCCCAAATGCATTCAAGTGCTAAACCTTGGTACTTAGAATATTGTGCCCAGATGTAACCCAAGTTTTCAGGTCTTGGATGTAAAAAAGACGAGGAGTATTTCCATGTGGAGGATCCTTTTTTCTGATATCAAACCCTTGAAGGATTTCTGAAGAAAGAAAAGGAAGACTAAGATGTAGCCTTATAATGTCCGTTGTCATTTTATGGCTGCCACATTAACCCAGTCTATAAGTATGGAGCAGCAGACTATTAACATAGATGATGAGGATCAGCCTGCTGTGCCTCAGATATGCACCTTCATTGATGCTCAATCAAACTCCTGTTTTGGATATTTTTCAGGTATGTGCACGTCCCCAAGTGACTATTGGTATGGATAATGTTGTTCCTTATTTTATCAAAGCCAATCTCCTCACCCCTCCTCCCCCTTTATCCCAAACCAAAATCAAAGTCTATTCTCTGGTAGACTTTAGTATCCCTAACAGTGACTAACACACATATGCAGCACCATGCTCCTTCCACCACCATCCATTATAACATGGTTCTGCTCAACCCATATTCTTCTAATACCACCTCTTTTCTTCCTCGTGACTTTAACAACACCGGCATTGAGGCCACTCTGGCACATTGGAATGTTGCCTCTCCCCTATGCAGCTAACCAAGCCCTCATTCAGGGTCTGGGGGTGAAGGTGACAGTTCTAAGTGCACCCAGGAAATGCCTAAGTTACAATCCTCCTTGGTTACATTTGTCAACACCTTAAGGCTTAGAAGGTAGCATGCAGCACTTGACCAAGAATATTGTGGAAAAGAGGATTCAGAGTTGCTAAGTTCAGGAGCAACAATTGTTCAGGGATCTGACTGGGCTGTGCCTATACATGGGCCCCAGAAATGGCATACTGCCTCAAACTGCCAAGTTCAACACCTCATGGAGAAGGGGGATACCCCTGCAAAGACTTTTCACTATCATCATGAAGGTTCTAAGTAATCACCTATGTTGTAGATTGTTCATGGACTTCTATGTCACAACCCTCCTGATCAATCTTTCAGACCAAAAATTACATAGAAAATGATGGTCCTTTATTTTGTTTTTGGATTAATCAGAACTGCTTATAAGATATAGCCTTAGGTTCAGTTATGATCGTGTTAGCTATGTAAATATTACTTTTTTTAAAGCTTTCCGCACTGACATGTACATAGGTTATATTAGATGGTTTACTGGAGGACGTTTAGTTTTGAAATATGATTCACAATGCTGTTATCTTTGTAACATGACAAATACCAGCACCCTACTTATTGTTTTGATAAGGGACTGGGCTGATGTAAAAAACTCTCCATTAGTACATATTACAAATGCTTGTCTTTTATTTTTTGAAAAAACAAATACAGGCATATTTTATTGCTGGGAGCTCTAATAGTGTACTTTTTATGGCTTAATTTCATTTCATAATTCTCTCTTTAATTCCAATTTTTCCCTGGATTTTATGGAGTTCTTAGAGTTTCTCTAGGTTTTTATGGAGACCGTAGATTTCAATTTGGGACAGTCTTGTCATGATCCCAACACCACATTAAAAACAACTTCCAAGGCTGATTTTGATTACCAGGGTATTCTTTTGCAAAATATCCCCACTGTTTGCACTTCCGATGTGGGGTCAAAGGTCTACCTTTATTGTCTTTTGGAAATGGTAACCTGATCTCAATCCTACCATTACTGTTGTTACTAATTGAATGTTGGTTCCACGTAAATTTATAACCACTGCTAGTAAAGCATTTTCTATGCTAATAGACATTGGCAATCTTCCTTTGATTTGTTATTCAAATTGAAGGGACACTCTTTGGTACGAGATCGGCGAGGAAACGGATATTTTTATGGAGCCATCTGAAGCAGTTTCCAGTGGAGATGACATTGAAGCGGTTCTTGCTGTCCCTGTCGACCCCATACATCCCAGTCCCACGCAACAGACTGTGGATCCCCAGCTGAACCCTCCTTCAGTAGGCAATTTTATCTCTCAAATGGGTTTTGGAAGGCTAACTTTAGGTCCATGTCGGGACCTTCTTTTAGAAAATACTATGGTTAAAGAAAGTGTAGATCTGCTTGCCAGGTTTGGACTGGTTGCCATAGTGGTTGGGTGTTTACTTGTGGTTGGCATGGTCGACCAATGGGTGGCAGATACTTGGGGAAAGGATCTTTGTATCAGGTTTTTGCCAAATGATTTTTTCTTAGTTCTGTGTCTGGATGATTCCAGTAAGACAAACATTTTGTCCTCCGGGCCTTGGTTCATGAATGGGGCAGGCATTGTGGTTCAGAACTGGAGTCCAAATTTTGACCCAAATAGCAAAATCCTTCCCATATTACCTGTTTGGATACAGCTGTATGCTTTGCCCATCGAATATTGGGGGGAGGAAAGCCTTAAAGCAATTGGCAACTGCTTGGGAGAATTTGTCTCGATCGATCCTGTTACTTTGGAAGGCACCCTTGCTGTGTATGCAAAGATCTGTGTTAATCTAGATCTTTCTCAGGAGATTCCGGAAGCCATTATCCTTAAATCTTTTGGGAGAGAGTGGCTCCAGACTGTTGATCTAGAGAAGCTTCCCTTCCGGTGTTATGGCTGCCATGAAATTGGTCACCTTAGGAGCAAATGCCCTGGCAGAAAGTCTCAGGTTAGATCAGATTCACAGCTGTCCTCTCAACTCAACTGGCATCCACATTTGTGAGCTAAAAAGGTTTGGAGGATCAAGTCTTTAAAACCTTCTGCACATTTTGGTATCATGGATTTTAACATAACATATTATACACAATTTTATTGGACATTCATTTTCATTATGCCTTTTCATCCGACATTTTAGACACCATACGCGGGTTTCTCCAACTTATGTTTGTCTTCTTTCCTAACTTTATCAAAAGTTTCATAATCATCTTGATTCCAAACACATAATTATCATTGCCTACCAAAAATTTTAATTGCAAATAGTGCTGTTCAACACCCAACGTTTAATTATAGGTGTCTGTACAATTAGACATAGGAAAAAGCTTCATACTCACCTTAAACAAGCTCCTTATCCCATTGACAAATTTTTGCTGTTTTAGCTGATATCAATGGGTTTTCGAACATTGTAACTAAATTGAGCAATCTCCAATTATAGTTTCTAATTGACTCCCCTTTTCGTTGTTTCAAACTTGGAAGCACATTGCAAATTTGGGCACCCATATGCCACTTTTTGAACTCTCTGATGGACATTATTATATGCTGCATTGGTCCTCTCATGGTAGTGGATGATGATGCTGTTGGTCCATCTGCCAAGAACCTTGCTGCAGACATGTGAAGTCAGTTTGCAGTCATGGCTTCAAATTGACCTTCTTCAGCTGCTTTTTTCATTGAAGGGTCCTGCCTTTGCACAACTACATATTTGTAGTCAGGTCTTTTCATCCTCTGTAGTCTAAAGCTTCTTTTCTGGTCCTAGGGTTATAGTCTTTAGTTTTAACTTCAACTGCTTTGATTTACCATTTGTTTTATTTACATGTTCCTAGCAACATCCACAACAGCAGTTTTTATCTTGACCAAAATTGAACTTTTTGTGTGATACTTGGATCATAATATTTGTGTCAATGCTTTTAATATAACATCAAAAACAACAACTTTATTTTATAGATATGAATTTTGATAAGGTAGATAGCGTTTAGATGTGAAAAAAGTTTTAAGTTATGTAATTGAATAAATGGACTTCAAAAAAATAATTCTTACTCTAGCCTTTCGATTTTGAGTTAATAGCTATGTTGTTTTGTTGGATATTATATAACATGTTTTTATCAAAATAATTCTTAAAAGGCATCAATTCATTTTATTTTTGCAGGGGGCAAAAGCGTCCAGTTGGAAATTCTCCCCCAGGTTTTGGGCCAAGTGTAAAACTTGATTTTGAACTTGAAATGGTAAAGTTCTTGGCAACCTTGCAGTAAGTGCAAATCTGGAAGCCATGATAAAATATAAAGCACTTCTCAAGTTTCTTTTGTTTGAAAATTAAATTATTAATGTTTAAACTTTAAATGGAACAGAAAAGGAAATAGGTATAGCTTTTGAATTTCTTATTTTGGTATATATGTAAAAGAAGAGGAGAAAATTATAGCACAATAAATGCTCATACTACTAAAAAATTGCAACAAATGGCAATTGGATGTCATTATAGTATCTAGAGCAGAAGTTGTGTCTTTTGATAAACAATGAAAGTGTGGAAAACTGAAAGGCATTAAAAGGATATAACTGGTTTCTGAAAATGTAGTGAATATATGGGTTTAAGGTTCATAGGTCAAACTTGTTTTGGTACTTTGGAGTCATTTTGTATACTTATATTTCGAGCTCTCAATATTGTCTTACTTTTCCTCATAATTGCAAAAAGACTATAGGTTTCATACCTTATTCAAATATGTAAGTTTCGTAACTTCACTCAAAATATATTATGGTTGATGATTCGAGGATTTGTCCATCAGGCTATGCTAATTGGTCCTGGAAATGAGCTGGGTGCATGTGTGAACATCGATGATGCAGCTGATCATATCTTTGGACTGGTTTTAATGAACGATTGGAGTGGTAGCCCTTCTTGACAAATTTAGACTTTTTTTTCCCTTTGTCAGGAAGCCTTCAGTTCATGGCAGTAAATTAGATGGAAAGAATCATCAATTTGTTGGAATAATAGTACCAACTATATTTCAATTTTACAGATAATTTCTTTAATGTGAGAATGAATTTTCTATGTCAATTTTGTTAGGAAGAATTATCAATTCAGAGTAATTCGTAACACAGAAAATGGTATTTGCAGCAAGAGATATACAGGCATGGGAAGCTCAACCTCTTGGACCGTTTTTAGGAAAGAACTTTGGTATGTTCAGCCGTTGTTTAATTTGCTCATGTAGGAGAATCGAGTAACTTTTAAGTAAGAACAGAATGGCTACCAAGTATCTTATGCTAGGTTCGCAATGTTGTTGCTGAATATTGTTAAATGTTATTTGATCGTAGGAACAAGCATCTCACCTTGGATTGTCACTCTAGAGGCATTAGAACCTTTTGTTTGTGAAGCTCCAACCCAGGTGGTGTGGATTTCCTTTTTCTTTATTTTCTATACGTTGAAGCTTTGATAAATTCAAATTACCATCTTGCAGCACTCGATTCTTGTTGTGAATTTTCTGGTCCTGCATCATATATTTTCACTCTGTGAAGATCCACTTTCATTGAAGAAATATATCTTTTTCATATTTCTTCTAAAAGTATACTGATTGATGCTTAAGTTTCATGGAAAATGCTTGTTAGAAAGGAAATACCAGTAAAGGAATTGAAAATATAGTTGGAACATTTAAACTTAGGTTTGTTTTATGACTCCATCCGTTTGTTTTTGCTCAACATAGACTTTTTATCAGAAATATAATTTGCAATCCCTCAATGTGCTATTGCTCATCTCAAATTGTCTATGTCTACATTTGATTAGAAAATGTTTATGTTCCAAGTTATGCTGCCCTCTCAGCATTTGAAATTTTAGAATCAACAGTGGTTTTATTTATCAGGGGCACAGTTTAGAATGGAGCAAAATTATCATCAATATCTGCAGATAACAATAAGTGTTAAATGGAGCTGTAGAAAAGTTTGGGTAAAATATAAATGAAATGGAATGCCCAATGCATGTTTAATACAAATAGAACCTATGAAAGTAATATGAAAGTAGAGTAAAACTAGGTGAAGAACTAAAAATTAATTTAATCTATAGCTTATCTTCCTTCCACATGAGAGACAATATGGCGGAATCCCTAGTAAAAAGCAGGGCCATTAAAAAGTATTTCTAGTTCTGATATCAATTAGGTGCCCACCGAACCTATTGTAGAGGGCTAAATGTCCATTAGGCCCTCTACGCATATTATTACTGCTGCTAGTGTCCGTTTCAGATCAAGGGAATCTTTTTACCATATAATTGGAACATGCTTAATATCCATTTATTGATGACTTGGTTTTCTCTCCCATATTTATACAACATTTGGTTATGGGCACCTATGTGCGCCTGCAAATGTTTTATCCTTCAGATTCTGAAGTTTTTGATCAAAAGACTAAAGTCTGGTCATTCGGTTCTGATATTTTTGTGTCTATTGGAAGTTGAACACCTAGTGAACAACTATTATTATGGATGCAAGGAAGTTGGATGAGGAGGACTCACACCATCTGGTCCACCCTTGTGCTTTCAAGTTTAGAGTTCATGGATGGTGAGCGCTGTTTAAGGAGCTTCCGGCATATTAACCAAGTAGTTTATGCATAGTGTTGTTCCATTCTTCATTATTTATTTTGTATGCTTGTTCATTGGAAGGCAACCTTGTTTGGCAATCTTTCGTTTTGTAGTTAATATGCACGGGTTTTATGATATATTAACTAATTAATCAATCTGACCTCCTTTTGGAGGAGTAAATGTAACACGAATTTCGAAATAAACATGGAAATTTCAGGTGTTCCTCCTTGTGGAATGAGAAGAAGCAGAAACCTGTTTTCAGATCAGAGGAGACCTGTATATTGTTTGGACTCTGATGCTTTGGTCAAAGAATTGAAAAAGATGCAACCATCCACCTTCAATGGGTTGGAAAGAGGAGTTAGTGCTGAGGCATGGCTGATATGAATGGAGAAGTATCTCAGCCTGAACAACTTCAGCTCTAACATGAAAACTCCTCTGGCAAGCTATCAGGCATCAGCTTGTTAGAGGAAGCAACATGGTGGGAACACCACAACTATATACTTTGACTGAACTCCTCATTTGGCCAAGAAGAGAGAATGTTTGAGCCTCACACTCTGGTTGAGGCGGTACAGAGTGTGCATTGGTATGAGGATGAACATCATCCTCGGAATGATTTTAGGAAGAATTTTCGAGACAAGTATAAGATTCAATCATATTCCATCTTCAAGGGAAAGCATGAGAAGGAACCTAAGAAAAGAGGGGGATCCATTGTAGCAATGTCATTTACATGACATTGACACGGGAAACAAAAAGTGTAAAAGGAATTAAATTTCTGGAGTTTAAAATTGTGAAATCTCACCAAAATAAAAAATGATGAATTATTCGTAAAAATAGAAAGTAAAACTGTTTTTGATATTCGTGTCGAATATAGTGCCTAGAGATAAAAACAAACATAATACATAAATGCTAAATTTGTTTAATGTTAACTGTCACAAAATTTAGTAAAAATAGTCTAGAGTCCAGATTCTCAATGAGTCATTTACAAGTTACAATACAAAGAAAAACACTAAGGCAATAGAATGTAAAGTTGAAGCTCCAACATCCTAGTTCTCATGTATTTGATTGCATTCATCCAATATCTAATTTAAGATGGCCAAATCCTCATTTGAAAACATTGGCTTATCATTGGTTGCAATCCATTCTGATTCGGGATTAATGTCATTAAGATTCATTGGTTGGTCCTCTTTGACACTCCCTGATATTATCAAGGCATAAGTTTATATACAAGAATTTAAAATTGATTGCAACAGTTTTATTAAATTTAAAATAAGTGATAACCTAGTAAGTAGATTTTAACCTCAAATGTTTTAAGGTGAAGCAAAAGGTTGTTTTGCACAAACACCAAATCATTCATCCAATTTTGGCTGAGGTCGTTGTGTTTCTTGGAACATATGTTTTCAAACACAGTCCAAAAATGCTCACAAGCAGAATAAATGTAGGATCGCCTCAAAATCCGCTTTGCTATCGACTGAATTGATTTACCTTCCTTGCAAAAGTAATACCACCATTGTGTTAACATTTTTTGCTTGCATGTTGAACACACTATCTACTGAGAGGGGGGGTGAATCAGTAGATGAGCTATAACTTGGTTCTTAAAACTTTTAAACAAGATACTTAAAGTACATGCAAAGTAAAGAACAAAAACAAAGATCATACACACATAAGAATGCTCAACATCATATTTTTATGTAGAAACCCAAAAGGAAAAACCACGGTGAGAAAAGCTGCTAGAAGCGATTGTTCTAATCCAGCCTCATAGAAAAGAAGTCTCACTGACAAACCTCATTGGTTACATTCAAGAGCACCCACTCTAAGGAAGTGTCAACTTCCTAACTAAGCACCAACTCAGTTTTTCTGATGGCACCAACCTATCAGAGAAATGAAGCTACAACTTCAAAATATAGAAGAGATTCAGAATGAATCTTGTTCACTTTTTTGGTACAAGTCTTGTCTGTAACTACACCTATGTTGTGTGCCTTCTCGGCTTATTTACCTTTTTCTCTGTGTCTGGATATCTTCTATGACACACCTTATTTTCTTTGCCTTTTCACACTGTCTGCATAGGTCCTCACTCGACAATTTTGAGTTAACAGTCTAATTATTATCGCAGCAGCAACAAAAGACACATTCAAATGCTTTGTTCGTAGCATAGATAGACAGATGCATCTTAGGGTTTTCTATCTGTAAAGTGTTCACACTTCAATTGTTCTTAATCGGTTCAAGCTTTTGATCTGCATTCAATGTGACTTTGACTTTGTGTCTCGATTCATGCTTCACATGGCAATGTTCAAATTTCTTTACTATCTTTGGCATCTACACTTCTATTGCACTTAACTGCGCCGCTTCCTCGATCACTTTTGATCTGCATTCAATGTGACTCTGACTTCGTGTCTCGATTCATGCTTCAAACGACAACGTTCAAATGCCTTTACTATCTTTGGCATCTGCACTTCTACTTAATTGCGCCGCTTCCTCGATCACTTTGATTGAATTATCTCGAGCTCTGTGAAGATATATCGAGTTTATCACCAGTTCCAGTTGTTCCTTTATAGACAGTTAGAAGACATTGATTGTAGGCTTTTTATTTCTTTTGTCGTGCCAAGTTCACGTTCTTTTCTTTGTTGGATCTTTCCTTATGACCTTTTGACACTTGTCAAATGCGCGTGCACTCGGAGGATCATCTGAGTTTGCTTTGCACCATTGGATCGAATGCACCGATCAGACATGAGCCATTGATCTTTTAAAGTAACATTAGTTTTAATACTTGCTTTGCCATTAACCATCGAGCTTCTTTTCTTCCCTTTTTGCATTTTGCTGCTTTCTATATCATGGGTTCACTTCTGCGCTTTTCGATTATCCTCGATATGCTCAATCTTTACCCTTTGTATTGAGCGTTAAACTTTGGCATGGTGGTGTGATCTTATTTTCTTCGACATTCTTGTAACGTTCCTTGCAACGTCGATCCTTCAAGACTTGCTTGTCTTTTAACCTTGCTTTAATTCCTTCGGAAAGTTCCTCTATACAAATTGTTGCAGGCCTTTGTGTCTTTGGTACAATTTCTGCGGACTTTTTGTCCGTGTTCATTTCACCCTGAAGTGTCTTCCAATTTCTTCGAAAGAATTCGTCATTGGCTTCTAATAGATGTCCTTCGAAAATCATTTCTTCAGACTTTTTGTCTGAGACATATATTCGGACTTTTCGTCCATGAGGCATTTCTTCGGACTTTTTGTCCGCGCCATTTCTTCGGATTTTCTGCAAGTGTCCACATACCCTTTGCAACGTTCAAAAGATACCCTTCGGACTTTCTGCAATCTACCCTTCGGCTTTTCTGCAAGTGTCCACATACCCTTTGCAATGTTCAAAAGATACCCTTCTGACTTTTCGAAAAGGTCCACTTGCCCTTCGGAACGTTCAAAAGACACCCTTCGGACTTTTTGAAAAGGTCCACTTGCTTGAGGACTTGACAATTTTATTGAAAGAATTGTCCTTGCCATTCTTTTCGAAAGAATTCCTCCGAATGAATTCTTCAAGACTATTCCGGGTTTTCAATTCTTTGTGGCTTATCCCGATTGCCTCTTCTAAGTAAGAACATTTCACAAGTGCGATTTACTCCACAAGTCTGCTCAACTCAACCTTTGGCATTAATGCATGATCAGATTCAATCTCAATGACATCAAGGGCATCAACCTTTGACATCAATGACAATTCCATGCTGCCTTAGATGGGAATGATAACTCTTTAGTCCTCAGACTGCTTTCTGTATCATGATACCAAAACTGTCATCTGTGTCCTTGCTTGAATTTCCAACATTGCAAAACCTAAATATATTATAAATCCATAATTTATTGTAATAACATCTAAAAATTTTGAGTTCATCAAAGAAATATCAAATTTCAATAAACAAAAGAGCCAAAGCTGATTGGATATTATTAAACCAAAATCTAATCCTTGGTTTCAAAGTTTTCGTTGAATCGATAGTACATACATCATAAAAAAATCTCTATGTTTGTTGGTACATTGGCAACTCTGTTATTGTTGCTCGTTGCTCCTCTTAATCAGTGATTTTTTTTGGAATGCATTTGCATAAGCCTTTCGTCACCTCTGCATCATCCTTTTATCAATTTTTAAAAAAGAATGTTGGATTAAAATAGTATCCAATGGCATGGATGTAACAACACTTTTGACGGTTCCACTTCTCATCAATGATCTCCCATATAGGCATGTACTTCTCCACATCAATCTCTAATTTGGATCTAATTGCTTCCTTTGCGCTATGCATGGCCTTGTAAAGATCAGCCACGGGGGATTTTTCCCTATCAACAATTCTCAACAACTTGACTAGTGGCTTCGAAGTTTGCACAACTCATGTGCGGATGTCCAAAATGATTCATCAAAAACAAGGCTTAAAATGTTTAGGCTATCGACATGGTCGACAAAGCTGGATTCTAACCACTAAGATGAAACATTCGTTTCAGGTTCATCTTTTGCGTAGAAAGATTTTTCAAGGAAAGAAAGTGGGTGGAAAATCTAGTTATACAACTAGGGAAACACTTTTTTGTCAATGAAAATCCTCATGTTGAGAAACCTAGTGTGATTGTATATGTATTTGGTGATAGATCTTTGCTTATCTACTACAGATTTAACCCATGGAACTCTGTCAATATATTCCAGGGTTACATCAAGGCAATTTGCAGCACATGCGATCCTAAACAAGGAAACTTTTCCATCAGAAGTTTGCTTTCAACATTTAGTGTATAAACTACACTGCATAGTGTGGCCCAATCTTGTTCACAACCTTATTAAATAGAACAAAATTGTATGAGCTGATTTTACTCTACCAGATGCATCCATGGATTTGAGGAAGACCGTGCCACTCATTCCTCAAGGAAATTGATCAAGGTACGGATCCTTCTATTTACCCATTATACATAATTGTACAACATTTCCTTGTGCACTCTTTATGATGCTCAACAAGTACATCAATCACATCTTGCACTACTTTTAAGATATCAACCCCAAGGCTTTTGTATGAAGGGGATTTTAAGCCAAGGCTCACAACGGTAGTTGCATCAATCATTGCTTGCTTATAGGAAGACTAACCTTGCAACATTTAAAGTGATGCTAGAGTTGTATTGAAAATTGGCTATTGCCTTTCTAGTCTGTGCATGTACTTTTTTTCCCATGTTGTGCTCTCCAAAGTTGGTTGAGCTCTAGGGTGTGGTATGGGGCACGAAAACGGCATCCACATTGGTTCCACGAGTGTCAAGATTTTTGAAAGAACTATAAAGTGCCATTATATGAGTATGCTGCTGTAGAGGTCCAACATTATTAGAGGATCTTGTGGAAGATCATAATTACTAGGATACACATACAGGTATGGGGAGATTGGTAAGGGTACCAATATGCCATATTTCAAAAAAATAGTAGATGGGTTCGTAGATGGAATATATATAATTTATAAAAATAAAAAATATATATACAGTGGCCATGGCACTTAAATTGTAAAATGCATCAAAAAATAACTTTTAAAACTTCAAAATATAAAGTAAATAAATTAGATGTCGACAAAAGACAAGGTCGCGAGAGTAATTATATTGATATTTCACCTCATCTCATCATATTTAGGGTCAAGGTACACTGTAACACACAACAATGCCAATAATTAGGCATGCACAAAACAAAAATCACAAATGTGAATCTAAATCATATCTCATTTGATAGAGTAGGGTCAATTGATGTGTTTCAAATCTAATTTGTTTGATATATATATATATATATACCAAAACAAAAACAAACTGATATTTTCACATTCACATGCACAGAATTATAGAGCAAAGGTAGTCTGGAAAACATTTCGAAAACAAAGATTTGAAATATATATATATATATATATATATATATATATAAAGTGCCTTTGTCCAATAACCGCAAGTTTTTCAGGGTTGACCCTATCTTTGACCAAAACTTGGCATGGCAGTTTAAGTTGGCATGTGAAAGGAGGCTAGCGGTTACTTGCGAGTAATTGGCAATTTTTATTGCTATGCCTCACTCCGAGTATGCACCAATTTTCGCACAAAGTAGCCAATATAGATATAGATACGAGAGTTGGATATGTAGATACAACGATTTTTTTGGGGCTTGAATACATTTTTAGATATGGTCGTACAAAAAAATATAGAAAAAATAAGTATAAAAAATAGAGCCAGATAAACAAAATTAACCACATAATATGCATAGAGGAAATTGTTGACCATTTTTGGTCCTAAAGGCCAAAAATTGGTCTCCCTTCCTTCCCTATTATCTTGAGCAGTCAGTCATGTATCCACCTTTCTGCTATTGTGCTTTTCCCCTTTTGTAATAGCCTTGTTTTCTGAACCAAATGACTTGAGTCTTGTATATATCTCAGGTTGATCCACAAGGTTATTCCGCTTCAAGCAGTTGGTCTGCACAAGCCTTTTGGCAAAGAGATGGGCCAGTTCAAAGAATATGAGTCTTTTACAAAGTCCCGAAGGTCAAGTGCCCTTGCGGAGGGCAGTCAGGTGCAAACGGGACCGTTCAATAGCGTCCGAAGGGTAATTTTGACCCAAGGCGCCCTTGCGGAAGGCAGTGAACACCTTCGGGAAAGTGAACAAGGCAGGAAAGGGGCAGAGTTTTCCTTCAGAGAAAGACAAGGCAAAAGATAAAAGATTCCTTCGGACTTTTGTCCGAAGGAAATCCAAGGAGAAAACAAAGGTTGAAGGAATTGAGAACCAAGGGAGCCCGAAGGGCAAGTGCCCTTGCGGGGGACTCTTGGCGACCAAGAAGGGACCTTATCCAAGCTCCAAAGGGACACCTTCCTTTCGGGAGGGTTAAATTGCAAAACGCTGAAGGAATACAAAAGGCCGAGGAAATTACCAAAGGGATGACAGGCCTGAAGACATCAATCTTAACGAAGTTAACTAGCCGTTGGAGGTTCAAATGCCTGGTGAAGTCCTCGCGGACGTCAAATTCAGGGCAATGGAATAGCCGTTGATTCTCAAATGTTTAAAGATGGGCCCGTGCATGGAAATGAGTTAGAAGAGACGCTGAAAGAATTCATAAGCACGAACTCGAAGGAATTCAAAAGCCTTAAGGCCAAAAGGAAGAGACCGCCAAGAAAGGAGCCCGAAGGGCCAAGAAATGACGGAAAATAGCCTCGAGGGCAAAAGAGCCAGAAAAGGACAAAAGCCAAGTGCAGAAGCAGACAAAATAGTCTAGGTGGCATAGGAAGCGTCGGCACAAGGAGTTATTACTGTGGGTGGAACAGTCTTTATAAAATGGTCATCAAAGAGCGCAAACAGTGAAAGCGCATCTTGTTTTTCTTCGATTTTACATAAATGAGCAGCCAGTTGTGTGAGAATTCAAGAGAGCATGGCCCAGTCAACATAATGGGGGATGGCCTTATTGGTTGCTAGGAGAAGTAACCCATACTCCTGCAGGCCTAGACAGTAGGGGCGGTGACTTAAGTACTTACAACATGGCTTTCTCATAAGCATTTAAGAAGAAACGGCAGCAGCATGGGTTATTTTCTTCGTTGTAGGAGTGTTTAATACATCATGGGTCTCATTCCCTTGACTGGTCAATGATCTTTTCTCAAGTTCTCTATATATTGTAACTTCTCATTTTGAGAAAAGAGATCTCTCAGCTTGTATGGCGAAGCCCAACAGGAATTTACCTTGAATCAAGACATAGCATTTTTACCTCCATTTGAGTTTGCACTTTTGCATTGTCTATGGTTTTGTCTTGTGTTAAGTCATTTTCTTTCATGCTTTCACAGAATGATTCCATCATGTCTAGTGTATTGTGAGTTCTTCTTTTGCAGGTTAGCAAGAAGTGTCCACAACAGAGTATAGGTGCATGTGAATAGGCTGCCATAATGTGTCTTAGAACACGTCTGGTAGTTCTTTCTCCCTATATCTCTAGAGGACCCCCTGTTGATACACTGATGCAAAGAGTTTCTCGTGTCAAATGAAGTGTATATTAGCTTGTTCTTGGTGTGAAGTGTATGTCAAAGCTAAGTAGACCAACCATTTTGGTGCATCACTGCTTTAGTTTAGGTTTTATTTTCAGTATTT
Organism: Torreya grandis; assembly: GCA_037957365.1. Lineage (NCBI taxonomy): Eukaryota > Viridiplantae > Streptophyta > Pinopsida > Cupressales > Taxaceae > Torreya > Torreya grandis. The sequence continues at coordinate 4,478,377 of JARHVA010000366.1, read as the reverse complement.
TCTCTTCCCCCCATTATTAGCGGTAGTAGTAAAAGACTTCAGAGATGCATCAAAGGGAGCTAGCCCTTATCTAGAGATTCTCCCCTCAGTTTTGCCAGACCCACAGCAAGAGGAGAGTCTCCATTGTGCTGCGTGGAAGAGAGAAGCCCAAAGTTCTTTTAAGGGTGCAATCCACAGCGTCAACAGAAACAAAATAAGTTAAATAACCACCAAACATACTCATAATTCAATGCTAAATATCATAATATTCAATGGTTGAAGTTAGATCAGATTTATAACAAGTACATAGTGCAAATGTCACAATGTATGGACAAAAATAAAGACAAAACAACATATTCATTATTCACTATATCCATATTCATGATTCATGAATGATTAAAAAAAAGTCACCTTCAACAACTGCAACTTTCGAGAAGGCCTTGAAGATGCCTTGGGACGTGATGGTTGCTTATGAACATTTGGATCTCGTTCGCCGCCTCATAGACTTGTTTGATCCAGTCAATTTTGGTCCCCAATTTTTGCAACATAAGGTTGAGGGAATGAACGACACAAGGTATCCAAAATATGTGTCCATACTTTGTCTCAACCAACATGCCCGCAGCTTTGTAATTTTTGCATTGTCTAGTTAAAATTTGGACAAAGTTTTGAGGCCCCATTGCCTTAATGGACTCTATCAAGTTGTCGGCAATGAATCGTGCAACTTCACTTGTCCCTCACAATCATTGACCCTAAAAAACATTACCCCTTTAGGGCACATTGCGACCACATTAATCAATGGCCTATTTGTCATATCTTTCCATCCATCGAAAACGATGGATACCCCTGTTTTGATCCACGAATCCTTGATGAGATTCAATGCATCTTCAACATGTAATATTTTTTTGTCAACAAGGTGGTGCACACTTTTTCATACCCTGGGCCGGTGAACCCTTTAGGGGCATCATTGATAGATCTCACCATATCCTGCCAATATGGTGATCAAACAATATCACATGGCAGCCCACATGCGTAAACACAACACGCAATTCTCTGTTTCGCTATGTCCTTATATTCATTTTGGAATGCCCTTTTAATAGCCCTACATCTTTTGTTTTCTTGCGACTAAGAGATGATCCTCTTCCTCTGTCGCTGTGACAAGTGTAGAAAGAAATGGGTGTGATGGGGTCACAACATTAGCATGAAATGGATAAAAATGTGGCTCAGTAGAGTAGATCCTTTCTCAAAGGATATTTTGATCTTGTGGCAATAATGGCATTTGCTTCTTGTTGTTGTTTGATGTATGCAAAGGATCTTTGCCTGTGGCAAGCTCTTTCTTAGCTTTCCATTTATGTTTAGCCCACCACAAGCTTTGATTTTAGAATTAGAAATCACACACAAATGGGCTTTCACCTGACTATACGAGCTTTTGTATTTATAGACACACTCTAAGCAAAGCTAAAGTAAACACCCTCCATATGGAAGTTGTTCTAACATCGTCCCATACTTCCAAAGGGGCGCTCATGGATCTCCTTTAAAGGCTATCCCTTGGCCCCACCAAACTAACACTTGCAGTGCGAGACATTCTGGCTAATCCTTGTAGCCTCTGGTCAAAAAATAATAATATTGCTATTAAATTTTAAAGCATTTGGCATTTGTTGAAAGAATGTTTAAAAGAATAACAAAAAAAAAATTAAAACTTGTTATAAACATTTAAAAACTTTAAAAAAAAATCACAAAACTGAAAACCTACCTTAAATCATCAGTCTTCTTTGTTGCAAACTCCTTAAATTCTTTGGCACCAAATGGGTAGAGTATTTAGTTTAGGATTAGCAAAAGGAAGGAGTTTCAATCCTAAGCAATTGAAAAAATGAAGATGAGAGAACAAATGTGCAATGAGAGGTAAAAATGCAATGAAAGGTAAATGTGATGGTGTTGTTTTCTTTTGATAAAATGAGTGAGAGTTACTTTTAGGGTTGAGAGTATACTTTATTTTATTTTTAATTATTTTTTGAAGTTCATATTTGAATTTTTATTAAGCAACATTGAAAAAAAAGAACCAAAAAAATGCATTTTTTCCACCGGATACGTGTAGGGTACATCAGGCACCCTACAGGGAGTACCTAGTAATAGCGATTTTTTTTGGTATTTGTTATCCAATTCTCTAAGATGAGAATTCTATCAAGTATTTTTGTTATGTAGTGTAAACCCTTTTTATTTTGTTATCCCAAGGGAAGAGGCCTTGGGCGTATTCACTATCTATCAAAAATTTCTTGGTGATTAACTATATATTGGGTTTTTTTGCTTTGTTTTCCTATATCCAATTTGACAGTTTTCCTATAAATTATATAAATAGCAGATTAGTTCCATTTCCTAGCACAATTATTTGTGTGACATGTACATTACCGGATATGCGCCCCCACCCCGTCCCCTCTGATACGTATCCGGTATGGATACATGCAGGGTACGTTAAGCACCCTGCGAGTACGCCCAGATATGTATACGATATGTATCCAGTATGGATATGTGCAGGGTACATCAAGCACCCTGTGGGTATGCCCAGATACTCCCACATATTTGGGCGTACCCAAAGGGTGCCTACCATACCCTACACAAATGTATCCATACTGGATACATATCGTATCCGTATCAGACAGAAGGGGACGTATCCGGTAACGTAGATTTCACACAAATAATTGTGCTAAGTAATGGAACTAATCTGCTATTTATATAATTTTTAGGAAAACTGACAAATTGGATTCAGGCAAACAAAACAAAAAAAGCCAATATATAGTTAATCACTAAGAAATTTTTGATAGATTTTGAATACGCCCAAGGCCTCTTCCCCTGGGATAACAAAAGAAAAAGGGTTTACACTACATAACAATTATACTTGATAGAATTCTTATCTTAGAGAATTGGTTAACAAATACCAAAAAAAATCTTTGTTACCAGGTACTGCCCTGGAGGCCCCCATACCTGCACCAGTACGTTTTTGGTATTGGTACTGGTCTCGGTACCTCTTGTGTTCTTATATTATTCTTGGTACGTGAATGTCATGATTCATAATTAACAAGCAATGTTCATTTGGGTATGACAGTCACAATAAAGACAAAAAACAAATATTACAATTAAATTCAAAACACAATAAAAACATTAAAAAAACACACTACTGCTAAACTGATGCTAGTCCTACTGCATCTTGATGAAGATCAATATGATGATTTGTTCATGAAAATTTTGAGTTTGAGTAATATTATGGTTAAATTTTTCTATAATTTTCATTTTTTTAAAAATTTTAAATTATTTTTTGTACTTGCATACGCAATATGTACCATACCTGAGGTGCCAAAAAAAACAGCTAACCGCCTTACCTGAACCATGTACTTGTACCTGTACAAGTAACATATAAAAAATTCAATAAAAGTGCACGATGCAACACTATCAAATCAAATAACAAAGCAGTGATTTGGGTCTACATTGCCCTCTATTCTTATTTGAAAGTATATGGATGATGCACCCAGAATTTTGGAAAAAGCTGCAGTTGGTGGGAGGAAAGCTGAAAACATCAAGGGGCATGACTATTTTGAATGAGGATTTTAGTCAGAGAAGCAATTCCAAGATGCATTGAAGAGGCACATCCGACTTGGGGTAGGAAGGCATGTATATAGAGGCATTTGAACATAAATTTTTTTCAGGGGTGGGATTATGAAGCCACAGGGAGAAGCGAAGGCCGAGGATGCAATGTTTAGGTTCATGGGCAAGCTTCATCATCTAAAGAGAAGAATGAAGGACTAGAACCACAATATATTTGGGAATAATTTCAGCAAAAAAAAATATAAACCAGATAAACTAAACTCTAAAAAACAGATAAAAAACACAAGCTTCACCACAGAAATGATAAGCAAAGAGCAAATATTTCTCCATGATTTAACAAAATTGCAGCAACAAGAAGAATTTGAGGTATAGGGAAATGTGAATCAAGCAAGGAGGTTCAAATACTCTTCTACTTTTACAAAATAACTCATAAAATCAGTCTCAAAATCCAAAAAAGAAAATGGGGATCTTTTGCAGAAAGAAACCTAAATAATGGAATATGATAAAAATCTTTCAAGATCCGCAAACAAAGGGACCAAGCACACGCTGGAAAACCAGAGCCGAGAAAGCACTCACAATTAATATGCCTAATCTCAGAATCTGATATCGCATGCATACAATGACAGCATGATGAGATCCACGAATCAAGAAGGATAAAGATCCAAAACTAGAGGGATTCTCAACCCAAATTTTTCAAAATTTCTGGCATACACTGAAAAGAGATCTCCTGGGAGTCATAAAAGAATCCTGAAGGATCAGGACAATGCTAAAATGGATAAAAATAGCAAGGCTGGTCTTAAGGGGTCACCTTAAGTTCTACATCTTCATCATAATGGGGGAAACATTCATAGTTTAATAGCACTAGTGAAACTCGGTAAATATTGTTAATAGCAGTAGCTGCAGATCAGGGACAAAGATTGTTAATCTTTCAATTTACAGACAGTACACTGCAACTCTTTTCTCTAATCATATTGGAAATTCAGAATCAAAAAATGATGCTGGAAAAGTATCAAATAGCATCAGACAGCAGGTCATTGTGCAAAAATATAGTATATTCTCTGCAAGAAAAATCTCATAAAAGAAGAAAGGCCTCTGGAGTGCATGGAGTTTAAGAAGGGAGATCTCCCAACCACCTATCTTGGGTTCCCCCTTCACTGGAAATATTCACTGGCTCTGTGGGAGAACACAATATGCAAGTCAAACTCACCCATTGAATAAATGGATGCCTATACTTGGCAGTTGGCTGATAGGATACAACTGATCAAGGCTTTTTTAATAGGATGTCCCAGTCTACTTATTAATGCTATTTCCTCTCTTGAGGAAGATTGAGGCACGATTCATAGAGATATGGAGGAACTTCTTATGGAGAGGATTAGAAGAAAAGTACGAACCTGCTGGTTGCCAAGTCAAAAATTGAAATCAAAAGCTAGAAGGGGGATTATATACAAAAAAAAGTGTGTCGTTTAATCAGGCACTGGCAATAAAAATGGCCTGGAGGCTAAGTCAAAATTATAATTCCCCATGGACTCACTTTATTAGGAACAAAATATTGACACACCTTAGGGAGATGTCACAACAAGCACATGGAGACATCAAAACTAGAGACTGAAACTAGCGGAATTACAACAGCTTCTACAAAAAGGAAAAATCATATTTTAATATCAGATTATGTCATGCCTGCAGAATAAGGTGATGGAGTCTGCTAGAACATGAAAAAATTTCAAAAAATAGGAATAGGACAAAGCGTGCAAGCAAAGTGCCCGATGACTGACTTAACAAACTGTAATTATTTTTAAAAAATCAGATAAATAGATATGGCCAAAATCAGATAAATTGATATGGCCAAAATCAGCAAATGGGATATGCAGCTTTCTAGAGGTTGGGATAGTTGACAAATAAGAAATGTTGAAAGATTTAGCAAATGAAAGTCTGGCCCAAAATCAGAACTTTCACATGGTTAGATATCAAACTCAACCCTTATGGCTGACAATATGCAAAGGAGAGAATGGTTGGGTCCATTCCATGTCCCAATCTTCAACAAGATACTGAAAAATATTGATAATTTAGTTTTTGAACTACTCATATGCAAAGGAGGTTGGAAATAGATGGCATCTTCCCTCAGGGTCAAACCACCAAAACTAATCCAGCTTGCAGCCACTGTATTTAGCTGGACAAAAATAGATCTGAGATGGAAATGATAACTCTACTCCATCAAATAGCTCCAAATGTTTTGCCCGCCATAATGAATCTTGCAATGTTTTGATGATTAGTATACAATGCAGCTTGGGTAGTGAAGTCTTGTGCTATGAATGCATAGGCGGGTGAAGAATACGTGTTGAGCTACCAAGGAAGTGATAGCATCCAAAGAAGCTAGTTGGTCAGCCATAGACCCTCGTTACTGTATCGAATCCAACACAAAACGTCCAATTTTTTGAATATTCTGATCCATTCAGGGTGAAAAATGAGGTCAATCCCTCAACAAAACTGAGATAAAGTTGAGTTAAACGATCGTGATTTTAATTAAATTCTTGAAGTGGTTGGAATATCTGACTGTAACATAATCACAAGAACTTTAAGACTGCAAAATATGCCTCGTACTCCGGTCCACATAAAAAAGGCGCTAACTTAAAACACAACAATGGTCTACATCTCAATTTCGTCTTAAAGATCCAAGTCAATGAATATGGAAGATCTAAACATTTCCCATGATTGAAACTTTATGTTTCACTACAAGGTAGCAAGTTTTAAAGTGCAAGGCATTGACAAACAGTAGACACATCTATTTGGGTTTCATATTCTGATGAACTTGGAAGAGGCAACCCAAGGATAGCTGGAATTGGATGTATACTAATGCAATGCACAATCATCTTAGACTGTACAACCTAGGAATTCAACACACAACACAATACCTACACGCAGTCCACACGTGGAACTAAACAAAACAAACACAATATTATTTGCTTTTCATTGAGGAATTACATTGCACACACCAAAACACCTACAACCTTATCTCGGCTTACAAACTATATAGTGTTACAATATCTATCCCTTCATGGACATGGTTCATTCCTATAGTTCACTACTTAGACTTGCATGCTCCAAGCAAGTGTCTGCTCACAACTAGCTCCAATGGCCTCTTAAATCAATTTGCCACTCCCAATCCGTAGCTAGTAAACTTCTTGAACTGCCCTCTGCTAAACCGAATACATGTTACAGAACTCCTTGCCTTAAATAGGCATTCCTCCCAGAACCATTATGGAAGTCCAACCATTTTATTTCGCATACGCATTTTTTTCATCTTCCCATCATGACTCTTCAACTCCCAACCATTGCAACATCTCCAACTATCTGTGCATAGATATCTTAGTTTGCGTGCGTGCGAATCAAGCCTTTGAGTGTAACACAAGATAACATGTAGTCTGCGCGACATTTCGAAGGAAAGATGTTCAATACCCAAGTCGTGCACAATTTGGAAATACTTGTGCAGAGGTTGACCCTTAGTCTTTTTCTTCTTCAGTTGGAGGCTAGACATCCAGACAACCATAACTTTTCTACTTTGTGAGAACTATGAACTAGGGTGTCTATGTGGTGATATGCAAAACTTATGTGCCTTAGCAAACAAAAGAGCTTGAGTGTAGAATATGCATGGGTGTGTGCAGTGAATAGGGTTGCACATAGACATGTACATGAACAAGTACTTAGGCAAAATAACCTTCTATCTAAGCAATAGGAACCCTTTAATGACTCGCAATGTGTGAATCCCTGAGTTGTGTAGAACTTCCTTGAAGCTTGTAATTCAATTGAGCTGCATAGAATCTCATAAACAAAGGAGTGTGCAGAACTTGCATTCTACATAGCCACAAAACATTGCACAAAACTTGCCAACAAAACCAATGTTGCACAAAACTTCTCAGCTGACCTAGAAAGATTTGCAAAACCACCTAGATTTAGCAATTTCAATAGGGTTTCCCTGAAACTAAGCAGTGTCGGATCAATGTTGCACATAACTTATGTAGACAACTAGAATGTTGCACGTAACCATACAATCATCATTAGAAGTGCATTCTTGTTCAAATGCGCAGTGAAGCCAAAGAACTAACTTCATCCATTCAAGGCTTGAGAACACTACTTATTACAACTTATGTTTTTGGTTGATTCAAGATTGCTTGTGAATCCAGATGCTCCCCCATAATATACTTAGAAACCACAGGGGGGAAGCAAGTGTTGGTTACTTGTAAAATATTGACACGCAAACAAATAACTAAATAGAATTATGGGCCATGTGTCACGAAATATAGAGAGTGGTTTATGCTCTAATCACCAATCTATATATTGAAAGAGATACATAATCCATCATAGGAATGAATGTGAAAGCCAAAACCAAAGGAACCATCCAGAGTAGAAAGAATTAGTTTGAATCACAACTATAAAATGGAGTCACTTGTTGAACTCATCATCTCTCAGTTGAAGCATTTCCACGAAGTCATCATAAAACATGATAACTGAAAAAATAATGGAGCTGTAGATGCCCTTGCAAAAATGGCAACAACATACAATCTTTGCAACATGTTAGTCACTTCTTGGGGGGATTGCGAGTTGGTGCCAAACATCTGGCATAAGGTCAACCTAGAAAATCCTCACACCCGTGACTACACCTAATCTAAATTTTATTATCAATAAAGCATTAGTTACTAAATATCTACTTAGGTACTATTATAGACCATTTGAAAAATAAAATGGATTATAATAGTGTTCATATCCATAAACACCTCATCTCAAATCCTCAAGGCTTATGTACCCCTCTTCATTTAGAAATTACTCTAGGTCTCCATAAATCTATCTCCCACTTACCCTGTGCATATCTTACTAATGGTGACACTAACATTCCCATTGTATTAGACAAATTAAGTTTGTCAAAGATAATAATTTACATTGTTGGGAAAAACTTCAAATTCCTACCATTGATGCTTGACACAACATACAAACACAATGTTGGATCTTGATAACAATTTTGTGGAGGTATGTAGGTGTTGTAGACTGCACAATATCCACGTGGCCTCCACGAGCTTCTTGCATTAGCCACGTCTTTTCTAATCAACCCCACAACACCTCTTCTTTTCACAATCACCATTCCCACATAACCCTGTACTGATTTCCACTCCCCTCTCACATGTTTGTTCATATTAATAATCCCATCAAACACTCAAAAGCATCCTACATTCAAATGGTGTGCGAGAGATAATGCCACTAATAGTCCTTTTACTGTCACACACAACAATTTATTGACCACAACATTGTTTAATTGACATTTGTCTGTGGTCACTTTCCCCAATGTGACACCAGTCTTCTTCCTATGTCGCCCAAGCCACATACCCAAATTCACTTTCTAGCTGATTTTTATAACTTAAGTTCCAATATTTACAATTTCTCACCCAAGGCTGCCAACTGGTTCACAACGACCCATTGTCGCCTTACCCATCAGGGCACTGTTCAGTTCCCCAATTTGTCTATTATGTCTTATTCCCTGAAGCCATGCTAGTGCATTTGATCCTAGGCTTGCTAGTTGTTCAGCAAATCATTGTTAATCGCTCAGACTCCCAAGGAGGAATCATAAGTTCACTTAAAAAACAAGACTCTGCACTTGGGGATGTAATCCTCATCACCTCTTTGCATGCCATTGATGCAAGTTTTCAGATTGTCAACCTTCAAAATCAGTGAGGATAGATTTTAAAATTCCCAGCTTGAAAAATTCTTTTACTAATTTGCTAAAATAAAATAATTGTTAAGTAATTGAAGTCTTCCACAGGCATTTTTAAATAGAGTTTTTATCATTATTTTGATTATTTTTAAAAAATTGTTTGTGAGATTCGCCTTCTGTGTTTTTAAGCCATTTCAAGATGACCTTCACAAGTAGTCACAACACTGATGACATTTTTCATCATGTATGGTGGTAATAAATACAAGGCAAGTGTACCACTTAGCACACAAACACATTTAAGAATTTGTTAGTAGGGGGGAGAATGGTAAATGTAATCCACCACTTCAGGGATTTCACCCTCTAGCCTCTTTCCCCATTAGCAAAGCTTTTGGAGCATGTGGTGCCTTATAAATCACCCTCGTCGTACAAGTCTTACAAATGTGGGGTTAACCCAAATTACAATCCAATCATGTATGTGTTAAGTAATTGAAGTCTACCATGTGCATTTTTAATTAGTGTTTTTTGGTTCATTGTTTCAAAATTTTTGTGGGTTTTGACCGTTGTGCCTTTAAATTATATCAAGATGACTTTAAGCCCCTTTCCCCATTAGCAAAGCTTTTAGAGCATCTAGTACCTTATAAATCACCCTCGTCTCACAAATCTTACCAATGTGAGATTAGCCCAATTAGAACCCAATTGAGTACGTGTTAAGTAATTGAAGTCTACCAAGGGCATTTTTAATTAGCGATATTTTGTTCATTTGTTTAAATTTTTGTGAAATTTGACCAATGCATTTTTAAGTCATCTCAAGATGACCTCCATGAGTAGTCATTAAACTTGATAATAAACACAAGGCAAGGGGACTACTTAGCACACAAGCACCATTGAGCATTTGTTAGTAGGGGGAGGAATAGTAAATGTAATCCCACCGCTTTGGGATTTTCACCCTCTAGCCTCCCCCATTGGAAAAGCATTTGGAGCGTGTAGTGACTTTTGAAGGAAAATTAAAATGATTGTTATCCAAGACTCTGTCAAGAAAAGATATGATGAAATTCTGCAAGAACATGGAGTCCAGTACCCTCTCCTCGAGCGTCAAGCTACCCCAGCTGAAAGCTTTGGCACAACCACCACCCCAGCTGAAAGCTACCCCAGCTGAAAGGGGGAGGTAAGAGCAGTTTCGATTTCTTTGTCTGCAGGCTCAATAGACCATTCTTAACCAGCACCCCCAAGATACAACTGATTGAGGAACTGCTTGTGATCAGAACTATATGGACCTCCCAGTGAGGTCCCTTTGATCAACTGCATGCAGCAGCAGATGTACAATCGGAAGACACACACACACACACACACACACACACACACACATTTTAAATATATGATGAAGGGAACTGTACAAAAGCTCATTATCTATCTCAGCCCTCATGGTTGGTGTCCTCGATGGAAATAACATCCTGGAAAGACTTTAAATTGATAATTCTATATGCTGCAGTGGTTATAATAGGTGTTATTATTTATATTGTAGATTTTAATGTTTTAATGATCCACTGGTATTTAGTTGGAGCTGTGTTAGAACGTTGTACGTATTTTGAGATCTAGATCTGTAACTGCAGAATTGTTAGCTTGGTTTACTTACCTCTGCATCTCTCTACTTGAATCATTTTCCCCAGCTTGTTAACAGCAGGGATCTGAATATTGTAAATATAAACCTTTTTAGTAAATACATATTCTTGAAACAATATAATTATCAATCAATGGAATGAGTATTTTACTATTTACTGGTAAAATTACATGGCCCAAAAAAATCAGAAGTTATGATGTTGATAAGATTTGTGATTCTTTCTCCAGGATCCACCTCCAGCAACTTATCTTACCGGGAAAAGCTGCCGATCCTATGATATCCCCCTGGAGGTATATGAATGCTGCATTTTTCCCATGTTAAAATATTGTAGCTTCGGCTTATAATGTCGAAAAAGTAATCATTAGTTGAAAGTATACTCCTAATTTGAAGTATTACCATAGCTTTTGTGGAGAATATGTTTATTTTGTATGTTGGTTATAATTCATTTTCCAAGCATGGCAAATTGTGAATAATATTTTCTCTGAAGGTTGCCATAAGACCAGTTGGAGAGGAAAATGCTTCAGTTGTATGTAGGAGCAACGCCAGACACTTGTAAGAGTGAATTTTTCCCTTGCATTTTATTTTTTGCTCTATTATTTATTGGCTTTCGTTTTTCATCTATTTTCTCATCTGTGTTAATGTAATAGACCCCTGCTGAATTGGCCTTTAATTTTTTGTCCTGAGCACTTAATAATTTCATCAAACACTTTGCTTGTAAATTTGTTCTTCGTTGGTAAGTGTTTTCAGTTTGCTTTACTTATTGAAATGGTCTCAAATGAGTATAAACGCTGGTAACTTATCACTATAGAGTTTAAACAATGATCTAATATGAAGATGCAATTCTTTTTTTGTTTTTCAAATATATATATATATAGTCTAAACAATGATCTAATATGAAGATGCAATTCTTTTTTGTTTTTCAAATATATATATATAGATTTTATATTAAAAAAATGCACCTACAGCCAACTGTCATTTTCACAAACACTTGGCATGCATATCAATGTGCTATTCTAAATGATCATTACATTGAATCTAAAACTTTCAACTTGTAGTACCTTCATTCAAATGTAAACCTAAGTACAATATAGCATGAATTCGCCAAGACTCTTGGTGCACAATGAAGATGCAAATACAATGTCAAGTCTAATATGAAATAACCTACAACATGCAACATGAATGATTCAATTGACAATGTAAACTATGACATGAGGAACCTGATTATGAAATCGCTCTATGCTGGAGATGAAGAAGCAACCAATATCCAATGCAAAGAACCTTCTCCAAGCTCAAATCAGACTGTTGTTTTTAAAAATCAGACTTCAATCTCCTTCTCAAATGCCAAAATCGATGCCAATGCCAAGATGGAAAAATAATACTATTTATTCTCCCTAATTGCCCTAAACAAAACTCCAAAATTTGCCAATAAAGAACAAGTAGAAAGTCTGAAGTAACTTTCTCAACTTTGCAACCCTTACGAGGATCTTTCACTACCTCAGTTATGCCAATCAAAGAGTTTTTGTTCTCGATGATTGAATGTACAAACTGTATAAACCCTTGGCTCCACAATGGACATATCAAAACAAATATCAATTCTTGGATGATTAGAAGCTTAACTTGACCTTCTTTTATACTTTTTCTCCACCCCTTCGAGAAGGTTCTAGAAATAATATTATTTCACTTAAGTGACTTTTATGGTTTAATATTTTATTTAAGTAATTTTAATTATTAAATCCCAAAGTCCAATAGTAAAATAAAAATATTAATTTACGGACTTTAAAATGAAGGCTCAAATGAACTCGGAATTCATTGATCTATAGCTCGCTGGAAAGGTCTCGATGAGACGCTCCATCTCCAACACTGAAAAACCCAAAATGGACAGAAACCCTAATTTGTCAAAAATAGCAAGTCTGAGAGTTCAAAATCTCTCCAAAAAGTGTCATACAGCTCCATTGGATCACCCAAACACTTTGGTGACATCGAAATACTCCTTTGATTATGTTGTCACCAACACAGAAAGTCAGCTCTAACTGTGCTGCTAGTGAACTCAAAAATGGGGACATTACAGTCTGCCCTTCCGAAGATTGCTTGTCCTCAAGCAATGCCAATACAGCTTCCAATCAACAGACTGAACTGAACTGAACCAAAAGTGATCCCAAAGTCCCACGTTATTCTCAAAATAGAACCACCACACTGATGCTGCGCTACTCTGATAAATCCTTCATGCAAGGAATGGTGAAGCAACTCATGGAATCCAACTAAACTTTCATGCCAACCCTGTCACCCTCTGGATCCCATACCATAATGTATACAATCATATCCATAAAGTGCATATATAAGCCAATTATAGTGCCAACCAAACTGAAAATGCCCTTTATACTGTATAGTAGCTTGGCTAAGTGCTGGGTGACAAACATAGATACATATGAAAGTGTATCTAACTTTGATATGTTGCTACCATAGCTCAAAACAATAACATACGAGCTGGAAATGTCATCACTAATGGTGTCTAACATACCATCTCGAACCCAAGATAATCAGAGATCATTGGCAAACCAATCCTTATCAAGATAATAGTGAATTACATCATGCCAATTAGCACTTAATACTGCTGTACCATCAATGAAATCAACACATCTATAACCTAACAATGCAGGACAGTCCTCTAACCAAAAATGATGAATCAATAAACAATGGGTTAGAGCAACATGATCACTATCCATATGATCCGGTAAGCGAGTCTCATTAAAATCAGAGTGTGCCCTGTCAATAGCATGCTGTTCCAGCTCTCTAATGGAGTCTAATTCATCACCCAAAACTGATTTCCTGTCATCAATATCTTCACTCACATATACTTCTTCATATGATGAGTGTTTTCAGCTGATTGCCTTCTTTTCTTGACCATTGCCAAGTGCTGTTTTGCTTGGGCAGCCAACATCTTTGCCTTCCTAGCTCTTTGTAAGCATCCATCACACATATCTTGTGTCCTCTTAACATCCTCCATGGTATGATGTATAAAATCAGAACCTTTGTGGCTTGAATCCACAATACATTCCTCATGTTTAACACACAAAACTTGAGTGCTAACATTGGAATACTCTATAACATGATCATCTTCATGTGTAAGGGTTGCCAACTCATGATTTTGCAAATATAAGGGACTGCTGTTCCAAATCAGAAAATCAGGACTTGTCTCATACCTTTGTATAGCGTACTCAACATCCTCAAGCATCTCTTCCTTGAAGCATCTTCTCCATCAATTGTTGATTGAATATGTGTTTCCCAATGCGATTCACATGTCTCAAGGTTAGATTGATTCTTCACATCATGCCTCTTCCTGACATCTTCAACATGCTTTTCTTTAATGTAAGTCTGATTTTTGCTTTTCATAGGATCCGCTGTATGCTGGTCACTAGTTGCTGAAAATTCATTGAAAAGATTTCTAGATACTTCACCTGTAGAGGCCTCTTGTTTCTCCTCGTTTTTGTTTTGTGATGTAGACCTCTTAAAAATGGAAGCCATATACCGTGCTGCTTTGTCTAAGTTTGCAGGATGTGAAATCAATTCATTCATCATTTTCTGATTTTCATCCAACTTTTTAAAACTTTGTTTAAGCTTCTCCATATTCTTGTCCCACTGCTTCTGGGTGGTTGAAGTAATCATGAATAACTAGTTGATTCAATGTCCAATCTACCTAAGACGCTGGCAGGAATATGGCTCTGATACCACTGTAATAGAACCCTGCTGAATTGGCTTTTAATTTTCTATTCTAGGCATTTAGTAATTTCGTCAAACACTTTTTTTGTAAACTTGTTCTTGGCTAATAAGTGTTTTCAGTTGGCCATTGAGAACGAAAACTCTCAATTGGTAATGCAATTTTGAAGTGTGAGATACCAGTTGAAGTATTGCTAGAGGAGAGTTTCATCCAGAAGTTCTGATTGTGCTTAAAGATTCAAGAATTCATCAAAGGTTTGAGCATATTTGAAGACTTATCTATTGCAGACCTGTAGCTCATCATTGACAGCCATTAATTGATAGATTCCAAGCATTATTGTGCAAAAATTGAAGGGATTTGCCAAGGGTTTGAATGCTGATGGTAAAAGATCATTTTCAGAATTATATTGCAGTGATTAATGATAGTTATCAGCGGCTTATACAGATCGACCAACATTCTAGACAATTATGTGTTGGCCATTTGTGTGCAGTGTAACTTTTCTAGGCTAAAACACCTATTCAAAGAGGCATATTTTGGTCTTATTTAGAGCATCTAGCATTAGCAAAGCTTCTCAAGCATTAATTAAGGCGGAGAATCATATCCCTGGGCCAGATCAATCATTAATATTAGAAATATACATTGCTGATAATCATTTCCAGATCTCAATAAGAGCAATCAATTTATCATTCCGGTCGAGTCTTTTTCACAAGGCAGCTATCATTTTCAGGTTTCACTTCATGTCATTGATATTAAGTCATCATATAGTATTCAACATTGTAGTCTTAGTCCTACATAGTTGCATTGGATTGCATGATAATATTTGTCATGAAAAGGTCATTGCTGTAGAAGGATGTTTACATCGGAATTTATATTTTAATTGCATATAATTTGTAAGCCAAGAGTCTTGGCGTTTCTTAGCTTCATTGTAGGTGGGATTTGCATTTCAAATAAAGGAGTTATAAGTTGGGAGTCTTAGTTTTAATGTAATGATCATCTTGACTAGCACATGTAGTAGTAGTACGCATGCCAAATGTTTGTCATAATTACAGTTCGCTGTATGTGCACTTTTTTAATATTAAATCTGCATTTATGCATTTCAAAGACAGTAAGATTTGCATCTTCATATTACATCATTGTTAGACTCATTTGTGACAAGTTACAAACATATATAATCATTGAGACCATTTCAAACAAACTGAAAACATAAGGCAGCAAATACCACATTCACATTCAAACTGTTTGACAAAATTACAAGGGCAGACATTGAAAAGTTTTGAGTCAGCTTGGGCTAAGCTTATCACAAATAAACATGCTACATTTTTTTTTTGTGGAGAAACACATGCCTTATTTTGATGCTTTGGGAGTACTTGGCATTATCCTATATTGATTGCAGTGTTTTCATATCAGAGGACTTGCCATTTTCATACGGTGTAGAGAGTTTCAGATACTTTGTTATAAACCAGTCTCATCATTGGTCTTTCTATAGATAACGATACATCTAACTATAGAATATATTCACAGAAATCCATGTGGCTTTAGTGATACAAATTTGTATATTATGAATGTTCTCTCAGTCCTAACTGCTATTCCAACAAATAGTATTGCACCAATCATCCTTCCATTATGGCAGGTAAGCCCTTACGACTAGTAACATTTTCGTTAGTGACAATTTATATTTTATCATTCAGATTGCTGAAAGGCTGTCTACACAATCAATATCCACTAAAGTCTAAAATATTTTGTGCTATCTACCATTGCAAAGATGGAGGTTGGACCAGAGAATTGCCATATCTAATGGTGTCAATCTCAAGGACTTACGCTTCATGTGCATCTTCTGATGCGGACGTAGATGGATCGTTCTCTTGTTAGTTGAATAGAGTTTACTTATTTTTTTGTGAAAGCACCAGTTAATAATTATTTTGCAGAAGCCTCAATGGCAAAAAATGTTTTCCTTGGAAAATGAAGTCTAATTTCAATTTGTAATGAAGGCTTCTAGCATGATGCAAGGATGATCTTGATCATTTTCAATATCAGTATAATGCCAGAACAATCCTTTTATCTTATTGTTCCTGCCCAGTTCTCCAATCTCATGATGGCTCTTCTCAGTATATTATTTGTCGACTGCTTAAGAATCGTGACTGACTTCTAGCTAGTCAGTTTTGCAAAATATTTAAGATTGAGAAACTGGATTGTGACACTAAGTAGGGTCTAAATTTTGTCACCTTACTACTTTCTAGGATTTAACATAAATCTGAGTACTTGGACATCCAGAGCTTTTGCTATACCCGTGAGCTTCTTCTTTATCTAATGTATTCTCCAATAGACTTGTCCTTGATGTGCTAGCATGTCCTAAGCTAGCAACCTCCTTAATCAGAATGGAAATCACAGGAGGCATTTCAATTGTCTATTTAATTTCAAAACATAGTCATTGAAGCATGTCTCCCATGTAGCTGTTACTATCATGGCTATGAGTGTGTAGCATGTTGCATCTCGAGATCATGGTCTAGTCACATTGCCTGTTCAAGTATATGAAACAGCTGAGAAGGATATGCTTATTAAGATATTCTTATTTGGAATGTTCCATTAGTTCATCTCGTGATTTTTTCCAAAACAATGCTCCAGTATCTCTGGCACACAGCAGAATTGGTTTTCTAGGGGACATGTTCATCAAGTCAAAATATCGGTTGCTTGCTGTGCTGTTCAGAATTATTCAACTTAAGAATCAGACATTCTAAGGCTGTTTATTTTCAAGCAGGTAAAAGTTTCCTTGCTACAGTAAGGCATTTGCAATACTAATGTCTCCTTTAGGGACATGAATGGGATATTGAACATCTTAAATAAAAGCTATGACATCATAGAGTTGTGCCTTTATTTGAAAGTGGTGCCTGAAGATTGGTACGTTGAAACAGGCTTCTAGATTAAAACGACAAATACAATATACCTTTTACGGTTTACCATGGACCTAAAAAGTCATACAAACAATTGGCTACTATTCTAATGAGCATTATCTCCCTAATCCTAAGTGGCAGATTCTTGGATTGAAGGCAAGCTTTTAACTTTTTTTTTTCATTTTGTTTTCGATCTTCACAACTTTTCTTATTTCATTTTTATTGTATTTTTTCATTTATTTAACAAGTTGTCAAGTATGTGTAGGCTATGTCCTAGGGTTTTTTTTCAATAAGGTTAATTTTGTGTTGGTTTTTAATTTTGCAAAGCTTCAAGTATTACAATGGCAGAAAGTGCTAGCTCTATGGCCCAACCTCCATTCACAACCAATCTGCATTCGTCGCTTTGGAAGTATGTCATAATGCTAGATTAGGTTCCATGTGGTGGGAGTTATATTTGGGTTTAAAATGGTTGTGATGTGAGACATGCTAGCTCATATAGTCAAATGAAAGCCCACTTGTATGCAATACTTGGTTAGAGCATCAAAGCTTTCTTGGGGAAGAAGGATGGATTGGTGCCAACATCAACAATTTTTCAGTACATCAAAGAGCAAGAAGTAGATGTAACAGTTGCTTTGAAATAGAATCATCCTTTGACCAAAAAAAGATCTCGGTTGAGGAAGCCATCAGTTGCCCCATCTTGTTTTGGTTCCCTAGTTGTGGCCACAACACATCTTTTTTGGTGACACCCTCCACACACGAGGATGATTCTCTTCTTGCACAAAGAAAGCAAAAATACCATTGGAAAGGTTGTTTCAAAGCGAGTCTTTGGAATATTGCAGATCAGCTCATTGCATGATGTGTGTTTGCCAATGCATCATCCTTAAATGTTGTCAAGTCACCATATTTGCATTGGGATATTTTTGAATTAAATATATGGCAGAAAATTGCAATGAAAATTTAGTATGAAATTTAAGTATTTTTTCCCTGTGGAGAAAAAAAGAGGATCCCAACGAAAAAATGAACGTCATGACCCTAGTAACAATTGTGGGGGATCTGATATCATTTGCTTGGGAGTTGTTAAATCTACATGATCGCAACTGGTAATGCGCTGCCTTTTTAGATGTGCCCTTTGCGTTTGCCCAGGGCATTTTACCTTAGAAAATCCTATCACGACTGAGCTTCCTTAGTGATCATTAACCCTAGTTCTTCCCTGTATTTACCCTGTGGGGCAAACACGAACAGTTTGGCTATGGATAATCGCCTAGATTCACATGAAACTAGGGTTGGTAAATTAATTGTTATGGGAAAATCCTCCAAACCCTCCTTTGTAGCTGCAGTCCGAGGAGATTCCGAAATTCAGGGACCGGGAAAAAATATTCAAAAAACGACCAATAAGAATGCCGACAATTTATCCAAGGAAAACAGAAAATGGATGTATGCGAGCGGTTGATGGAACACCGGTAGTGAAACTTCAGCGATTTGACATGCAAGGTGAAATAGATGTTTTAGAATATCAGGAGCCGATTATTCGGTTTCTGGGTTTTCGTTCTACACTAGTAGCTTTGAAAGAATGGACGAAGAAATTGTAGCACACCAAAGGTGAGTTCTCGATTTCTGTTTACCCCAATGGATATTTTCTGATTTTATTTGCATCGGAAGAAGATAGAGAATATATTTTTTAGGGCGGGCCATGGTTTTTTGGTCAAGCGGGAATTTTTATGAAATCCTGAGATCCCAGGTTCAACGCAGATAAAGGATTTCCCTCTGTTGCCTCGGTCTAGGTTTAGGCTTTTTGGACTTCTAGTTGAATATTGGAATAATAATGTTTTTATGGCAATTGGAAACACACTAAGTACTTTCATGATGACGGTTGATTCAACATTGCAACTTGAACAAATGGCCTATGCCCGCATATGTGTCTTGCTAGACCTTTTTTTTTATTTTTTTATTTTAGAGAAAAATTATATTAATTCAAAGAGTTCTACAAATATACAAATTCTACCATGCCAGGGATGAAAATTATTAGTCCAATCCATGGCACAAGAAACATGTCTAATCATAACCACCCTAAAGAGGAGATCAATCAAGATCTAGAATCTTCTAGATATCTTTTTGTACCTTAGTGGTCCACCATGTAGGTGGTGGGCCATAGCACACTAAATTTTGATTATCCAAAGCCCAAGCATCCGCCACTTTATTGTGATGTCGAGGAACATGGGTGAAATATATCTCTTAAAAATTAACTCTCAACTGGTGACTCGAGATATTTGCCAATTCTTGGCCTTCAGCGTTGTCGAATTGGATAACATGTTAATAATGATTTGAGAATCAGAGTCCACTTGAATCTTTTTCCAACCAACTATAATTGCTTCTTGTAAGCCTAAAAAAATTGCTTTAATTTCTACCAGATTATTTGTTGCGTCACTTAGTTTTTCAGAAAAGAGAAATGTCACTGATCCATCTGATAGTCTGCCTATTCCGGAAACCCATGCTTGCTTGTCCTAGATTTCTGCTAGACACGCCATCAGTATTCAACTTCCCATAGCCACAAGGAGGGGTTATCCATTTACCGTCATCTTGAGATTTCCTCATTGTTTTAAAAGCACTCATTTGATGACTATCTAGGTTAATAGATAACCTTGTGATGAGATTAATCTATTGAGCACACATGTTCTTTGGATGTTTGATTTTGTACTTGATTGAATCAACAATATTACTCTTGATTACTTCCCAAACAAAGAGTCAACCCTAATTTCTTGCTGAAAAAATCTATTGTTTCTCTCCTTCCACACATTCCAAAGGAGTGTAATTCCATTCCATAAGACTGATTCCAAATTTTGTCCACTGGTTAATTGCTTCATCCATCTTTGAAAGGTTGTTTTAAGGTTTGGATTCCATTCCAAGGGATTTGAAACAAGGCTGCCAAATTTTGCCACATTTGCTGCACAAAGGGACATTGTATAAATAAATGTGTAATATTTTCCTCATCTTGCAAGCATATTGCACATCTGTAGGGGCCATAATGTCATCTTTTCATTAATCTGTCCCCTGTTAGGATTCTTCTTCTCAACAACCAGACAACAAAATTGACTTTTGGCCATTGTTCTTGCTGCCATAAATTTTTAGATATATCCCGTAAAGGATGATGAGTTATATTACATAAAGAAGCATATCCTTCTGAAACATAATAATTTCTAGTAGAATTTGTTCTCCATGCCATTCCATCCAATCCTATAGCGCCTAAAGAAGATCTCGCCTGTAGGATAGAATCTATTATCTTTTTTTGGTTTGGTTCCATTAAAACTGATCATCCCTCAGAAGGAATCCATCGTTTACCAAACTCCCAATGATACATACATGGTTGACTGTAGTGAGCGATCTTATTCCATCCTTTACTATGCAAAATGTCCATGAGAGATTTCAGATCAGGGAATTGGGTGATGATAGGTGGATGACCATCCCAAGAATCAATCCAAAAATTAGCTGATTTACCATCTCTAACAATCTAGAAAAAATCTCTTTATTATTGCTTCGCCTATACTTTCAACAACCAACATAGGGGAACCTCTAGATGGGAGGGCCAATCTGATTATTTATTCAGACGGGTAATTTTGCACATATTTGGCTCTAATATTAACCACACACAAATTACTGGAGTTTTCTAACAATCTCCAATAAAGTTAAACAACTAAAGCTTTATTCTACTTTGAACAAGAACAAAATCCCAAGCCCCTTTCAGAGTTTGGATGGCAAAGAATATCCCACTTAACTAAGGACCATTTTTTGTGCTCTTGAGCTCCACTCCAAATGAATTTTTGCAAGAGAGCATCCAACTGTTTCCACACTCCTACTGGGACATTGAGAATAGATGAAAATAGATTGGCATGGCCTAAAGGACTGCCTTGAACCAGAGTCATTCTCCCTCTAGAGGATAACCATCTGCCTGTCCATTTTTGTATTTTCATTTTCACTTTGCTTAATATCCAATTCCAGTCTTTTAATTGAGTATCTGCAAGTGGTACTCCTAGATAGGTGTTGAAGAGAGCCCCATCTGAATTTAAATATATCCAGAATCAAATCTTCTTGTCTCGCAGAGTAATGAAAAAAAATAATGTTGGGTTTGTCTTGATTAATAAGTTGTCTAGTGGCTCTAGTAAAAATCTGAAGATTGTTTTGCAACTGTAAAGATTTTGAACATGTTGCTTTTCCAAGAAGTGTAGAATCATCTGCAAATTGTAAATGAGTTAGAGAATTTACTTCACCAACTTTACACCTTCTATCTTTTTATCATTCCTTGCCTTAGTGATCAACTGTCCCAAACATTAAGCCAGAATGATGATTAAGAATGGAGAAATTGGATCACCTTGCCTAATTCCACGGGACGCACCAAAAATCTTTGAAGGATTCCCATTAATCATAACAGAATACGAGACTGATTGTAAGCAAGTTTGAACCCAATTAATCCAGTCTTGAGAAAAACCAAATTAATTCAAAACTTGACATAAAAATCTCCAATCTACTCTATCATAAGCTTTGGAGAGATCCAATCTGATAAACATTGAAGGAGGTTTCTGCATTTTCATGGAGTCTTGTTGGACCTTAACAAACCATTACACAAAAATTTCTCTGGCAGTCGAGGATGATCATTGGGATAAGGGGGTGGATTATGAGAATATACTGTTTAGATGCCATATGTGCCATGAATATGGTCATTTACATAAAGATTGCCCAAAAAAAGTTGTAGAGGATCCAAAGGAACAACCACCCCAAGAGGATTACGTTACACCAAAGAAAAAGAAAAAAACGAGGAAAAATGTTCCGGAAAATCAGAATATCAAGAACACTAACAGATTTGATAGCCTTCAGACGGATAATGAGATTAAAGAATTTGAAGAACTTATGGACTCTCAGATTCTAGAAACATAGATGAAGTACCTAATCAGCTTATAGTGCATCAAGCACCACAAAAGTAGGAGGAAACTAAGGCTGAAATGAAAAGCTATCACCAAAAAATCAAGTTCCAAGAACAATTTGAAAATCAGCATCAGCAAGCTTTAGGAGACGAAACAAAGGAACAACCATTGTTATTAATGGCTAATCATATAGAGGAGCAGCCATCAAATCAGCCCTTGGGAATAGCTATCAGACTATATCCTAGAATGATTGGACAGATTCCTAATATCTGAAGAATGGTGGCAGAAGGAATATATTCCTAAAGCTTGCATTCTAAATAACCTTGGGTCTGACCATTTGCCAGTCTGTTTGGAGATTGGAAAATCTGTTCCTTGTCCTGCACCTTTCCGATTTCAATTGATTAACTATTGGTCAACTCATAAATCAATGGTGATTGGAAGGAAAGCCCAAGCAAGGGGCACAAATGTTTTCTTTGGCAAAATGACTTCAATATCTGAAAGTCAAACTAGAAAAATGGAATTGGACAAAGTTTGGAGACATCAAGGAAACAAAGAAAGAAATATTAGAGAAGCTTGAAGAGCTGAATGCTATTCTCATAACTTTTGGATGTAATCATGTAATTTTGAGCCAAGAGCTTCATCTGAAAAGCAACCTATATGAGTGGGAGACGAGAAGAAATCATGTGGAGACAAAAATCTAGAGTCCAATGGTTAAAGGATGGCGATAAAAATTCTGCCTTCTTTCATAAATCTTTGCTGACTAGGCGAGCTCATAATCACATAGGTTCTCTTGCTAAGGATGATGGGACGAAAGAGTATTCTTTAATAGGCATGCAACAAATTGCTGAACAAATTTTCCAAAAGCTTTTCCAAGCTCAATATCTCAACAAATCAGATCAACAAACAGTTCTACAACATGTTCGACATCTTATCACGGATCAAGATAATGAGAAACTTACTGCTATGGTCACGGAAAGGGAATTGCAGCAAGTGGTATTTGGCATGACAAAAGGCAAAACTTTGGGGCCGGATGGTTTCCCCATTGAATTCTATCAAACATTTTGGGACATCATCAAGGAGGATCTTCTCAAGGTGGTGGAAGAGGCAAGGACAACAAAAACTTTGTTGAAGGAAATTAACAAGACCTTTATTGCTCTTATTCCTAAAACAGGGGAAGTGGGAGACATTTTAGGGTTTAGACCTATAGCTTTATGTAATGTCCTTTACAAAATAATCACTAAAGTAATGGTAGAAAGGTTAACACCTCTGTTGGGTAAGATTATATCTCCTAAATAGGGAGGATTTGTTCGAAGACTTCAAATTCACGATGAAATTGTTTTGGCCTAGGAAGCGTTACATTCTATGGAAATTCAGAAATCTCCTTCAATGTTTATCAGGTTTGAATTATCCAAAGCTTATGATAGGGTTGACTGGAATTTTTTATGCCAAGTTCTGGATCAATTCGGTTTCTCAGGGGAATGGATTGATGGGTGAGAGCATGTTTATCTTCAGTTTCTTTTTCTGTTTTGGTTAATGGAACTCCTTCACAACTTTTCTTGCCTTCAAGAGGAATACGCCAAGGAGATCCTTTATCATCGTTTTTATTCATTATTTTGGCGGAGTGTCGTGGATGATTGCTATCTATAGCCTATAGACACCACAAGATAAATGGAATAAAATTGGCTTAAGGTGTCCATCCTCTCACTCATCTATAGTTTGTGGATGACTCGACGCTTCTAGAGAAACTTCTTGGAAGCACAACAACAGCATAAACTTCTCATGATATTTCTAAGGCTATGGGTCAGGTGATTAATCATGATAAGTTTAGTATAATATTATTTCATTGTTCTAGCAGACATGAAGATCAGATGCTTAATATTTTTCTTTTCAAATGTGGACCTTTGCTACTTTGATATTTGGGGGTGCCTATTACACCCAAACAAATCAAAGATTGGTAGTGGATTATAAATAAACCTGAACTAAAACTGCAAAAGTGGATTAACAAATGTCTTTCTAAAGGAGGCATAATGGTATTGGTCAAAGCAGTTCTTCAAGCCTTGCCAATCTATGTATCCTCCATTTTGAATATGTGAGGGAAAATTATGAAGCACTTGGATTCTATCTGCCAAAAGTTCTTATGGAGTGGCCCGCAACAAAAAAGAAAGTGCTCTTTAGTTAAATGGGAAAATCTGTCTTTCTAAGAAGGATGAAGGATTGGGATTTCATTCCTCTTCTAATTATCATAAAGCTTTAGCAGCTATAAATTATATTGGAGATTGATAAAGAATTCAATTGAGCTATGGGCTGTAAATATCAAAACCAAATATGCAGAAAACAATCTCCCGAAAAGACTTATTAGATTATCCCATCCCCCTAAGGGATCTCCTACACTTGTTGTACTCAAGGTTGGGGAAGAACTTATTAAAAAATACTTGTTATGGATTGTTAAGGATGGTAGAAATGCTAATTTCTAGATTGATGCATGGGATGGGCGCCCACCAATCATTACTCAGTACCCATAGTTACGCCCTATAATGAAAGAGATGCATGAAAAGGGATGGATTAAGGTGGATCATTACTCCAAGAACACTAATAATTCTTGGGAAATAGGCAAGTGTTAGAAATCCACTCTAGAATGGCCAATTCAAATGGAAGAGGAATAACTATCTTAGATTAATGCTATGCTTTTGGCATGTCCTCTTTCAATATCCTCAAAGTTGGATGAATCAGCATGGGGGAGACACGTTACAAGAGATTATACTTTTTCTACAGTATATGATTTCCTAAAAACAAGTATTGTTCATCTGCTTAAGGATATATTTAATAAGCTTTGGCAGCCGGTAGAATGGCCCAAGGTGAGTTTTTTTGTCTGGCTGGTTTTAAAAAGAAGAGTTCTAACTGGGGGCAACTTGATGAGGCATGGTTTTTATGGTCCCTTTTGTTATGTCCTATGCTTGGAGAATGAAGAAACTCCCTCATTTATTTCTCCATTGCTCATGGGTAGTTCACTTATGGAAGCTCTTATCCCATTTGTTGAATCTTCAATGGAGAAATATTCAGTCACTAGAGCAACTGATTAGAGATTGGTAAAAACATTTATCCGAGGTTCAAAATCTTAAGTCAATGCTTTGGTTTGGCATCACTTTGTTGTTGTGGAATGTTTGGAAAGAACAAAATTGTAGAATTTTTCAGCAGGATCGAACAAACATCAATTATGTTTGGGAAAAAAACAAAATCAGTCTGGCTGAAACTATAAGGCATAAGATTGGATTGCCTCAAATTCTAATGCCAGAATGGGAACATTTATGTCACCAAATATCCATACAACCTAGTACTTCAACAAGGTTTGTTGTTCTGTCCAAAAAGAAAATGCATAGGGACAAACTTTGGACAACACTACCAATTGGGTATGGAAAGGTGAACACGAATGGTGCCTCAAGAGGCAACCCGGGCCAAGCAAGTATAGGGGGTATTGGAATACTGTTTGATGGAACAATAGCTTTTCTTTTTGCAGAAAAAGTGGATGTTATACCAATAATTTAGCAGAGATAAAGGTTGTCTACAAAGGTATGCAAGAGGCTTTGAAACTTAGATATTATTGTAGGCTTGTTATCTAATCCAGAGAAACATTGCAACAAAAACTGGCAAATCGCTAGGGAGATGGAGAAAATTGGTAAATTGCAATCTTAGTTCTAGGAGGTATAGTTCAAACATGTTCCTAGAGAAAGAAACACTGAGGTTGATGGATTGGCTAATTGGGCTCTAGATAATCATAATCTTATTTGCTATGTTTTGCCCCCTTTGTGGTGGTCATCCAAGTTGCAAAGAGATTTGGCAAACATTCTCAACTTAAACTTGAATAGATGAGGGCTCACATGATCTATTTTCTGTGTAATGCCCAGGGATGGACTATTAGCTTCCAAGGCACAATAGAATTTGTATTCTTTGGCTTTTCTATAATATAATTTTGTTGTTTAAAACAAAAAAAAAGATATGGTGAGAAGAATCATTGAGGCCCCAAAAGGGTACAAAGGCCCAAGTTATGAGAAGCTCTACACCACATTATTGGCAAAGAAAAAAAAATTGTAGAGGATTCGTTGCACAGCCCATTAGGGATCCATGGCCAACACACGGGTGTCCATTGTGTTGACCAATTTTGGTCTTGCAAGCCAAAAATCGGGCTACCCTCTTTCTTCCCTTGCTAGACCTATTAGCCAGTCTCTGATGAATTCACCTTACTGCAATTTTGGGTTTTCCCTTTGTGACAGGCCCGTTTCTATAAAGAATCAAGTGATTTGAGTCTTGCAGGTATTTCGAGTTGATCTGAGGCTCATTTCATTCCAAGCAAATTACCTCGGACAAGCCTTTTATCGGCAAAAGGATGGGCCAGTTTCAAAGAAGTACAAGTCTTTTACAAAACTCCGAAGGTCAAGTGCCCTTGCAGAGGGCAGGAAAGTAACAAATGGGACCGTTCAAGCAAGCTCCGAAGGACAACTTTGGACCCAAAGTGCCCTTGCGGAGGGCAGAAGGTGCATTCACAAGAGATCAAGGCAGAAAGTCCGAAAGGGAAGTTTCCTTCGAAGAAAGTGACAAGTCAAACAATGAATTTCTTCGGACATTTTGTCCGAAGAAAATCCATGAAGAAACCAATGGGCGAATTTCTTCGGACAAAATGTCCGAAGGAATTCCTTCGGACATTTTGTCCAAATAAAATTACCAAAGGAAAGCCGAGACATTGAAGACACGAATTCCTTTGGACAAAATGTCCGAAGGAATTCCTTCGGACATTTTGTCCGAAGAAATTCGGAAGGCAAAGAAACCTGAAGGGTAAGTGCCTTTGCGCAGGACTCTTGGCCATCAAAAATGACCTTTTTCTTTTTTCAAAGGGTCACTTTCCCTTCAGAAAAGCTCATTTGCAAAAGTCGAGGAAATTGCTAAAGGATAATGATGGGTCCGAGAACGTCAACTTCAACATGGTGAACTAGCCGTTGAAGGTTCAAACGTCTGGTGATGGGCCCAAGAACGTCAAATTCAAGGTAGTAAAAGAGATGTTGATTTTCAAATGATGACGGGCCCGCGAGCATCAAATTCAAGAAGATGGGTTAACTGTCGGAGAAAAGCTAAAGGACATTACCTTTGGACAAAATGTCCGAAGGAATTCGAAGGCTGAGCAATCCGCCAAGAAAGGAGCCAAGAGGAGGCAAAGAATAGCCCGAGAGTTCGAATTGCCAGGAAAAGACAAGAAGTAGCAAGAAAAGGGAGAGCGGAACAGTAAATCCAGAACGCGGCTACGCACACATAAGACAACGCTTGGAACGTTCCAGAAGACACATTCAGCCAAGCGCAGGGACGAACCAGATCAACTCAGATGGCAAAAGAGGCATCAATAGGAGAAGTAATTGCTTGCAGATGGAATAGTCTCCACCAAACAACCATCAAAGGGAGCGCGAGCATTCAATAGAGCAGCTCGTTTTTCCTTGTTTAGCATTAATAAGCAGATAGTTGCACGAGTTTTCAAGGGAGGCGGCCTTGTTGTTCAAAGAATAAAGTGACCCATGCTTTAGCAGGAACATTAAACACAGTTTGAGCAGCAAAGTCAATGTCTATGACATATACAACATGGTTCTTCCAGGCGTATTTATGGAAAGATGATAGCAGCATGAGCGGATTCCTCTTACCAAGGTGTTTAATGCAGTATGGGCCGCCGGTTCCTTGAAAAGACTAAGGGTCTTTCTCTAAATTCTATATATTGTAATCTTAGCTAGAAAAAGGGATCTCTCACTTGTGTATGGCGAAGCCCTGACAATTTTACCTTTTAATCAAAAGAAGCGTGTTTTACCTCCATCTGATTTGTTATACTTCTAAATATCTCTATGTATCGTCATTATGTTTAGTCATTTTATCTTAATGCTTTCATAAGTCGACGCCAACATATCTAGTATATCCAAGACCATCTTCTGCAGGTTAACAAGAAGTGCCCAGGTTGGAGCATAGAGGCAGAGGAGCAACCATTTGACAGTGTGCTTCTAGAGCACTTGTAGTAGGTTCTTCATTGTATCTCCATTAAGCTCCCTTGTTAAAACACTCATGCAGTCTGGTCTTTTGTTCAAATGAAGTGTCTGTTCACTCCTTTTGATGTAAAGTGTTGATAAAAGATGAGTAGATCGAATCATTTGGTGCATCACCATTTTAGTTAGATTTTGCTTTGGTAACATCCTTTTCTCTTTTCATCCCCCTCCATTATTAGCAGTAGCAGTTAAGGATCTCAAAGGTGCATCAAGGGGAGCTAGCCCTTAATCTAGAGATTCATTTCTCAAATTGGCCAAGCCCACAACAAGAGGAATGTCTCCATTGTGCTATGTGGAAGAAAGAAGCCGAGCCTTCTTTTAAAGGGTGTAATCCACAACGTCAACACATTGTTACCGATGTGAAGTGCAATCAAGTGGCCCAAGTCCCCTTGAGTGTTGTAGCTACATATCATAATGTTATGAATAAGGACTCAATGTAGTTCTAGTGCTTGTGAAAGTTCCCAACTCATGTGTGAGAAAGGATTTCACCTTCTCTCTCTAGATAATCATATGCAATTACATGAACTCCATTTTGGTCTTCTCTTGGTACAAGTATGCAAAAATAAAAACCTTTGAAATCAGTCTTGAAGAGCGTAATATGATCCTATTAATGCCCCTAAGACCTACGGAATGGATCGTACTTGTTACTTCTTATTGAAATGCCTTAGGATGCTTTGTATAAATAGACACCTCAAATTTGAATTAATAACCTATTTGCACACTAACTGACACAAGAAAAGAGGGAAAACTAACAAAAAAATGGGTCCACACATTGATAAAATAGGAAGAGGGACAAAAAGGAACCAAAGAAGAACCAGAATCATGTACCCACGATTATTGTCAAACTAGAATGATGGACCCATGATTATGGTCAGCATAGAAAAACTGGAGGAAAAGATAAGGGGAGGCCTCCAGGGGCAAACAAAACACAAAAGAGATGGCAATACCAAACAACATGGAGAATAAAGGAGAGATGAAATGGCACCAATAAGTACCTAATTTGATTACAATGATCCATATGTACAAAAGCATATTAAAATCATTACAATAATAAGCCTTGTAACAAAATTAGGTGTCTACATAATGCCCCACTTTGATGTGCATGCGTATTAAAGTAACAACAAAATGAAAAAACGATACTTGGATGCTACTCGAAGGATGGAAGATGAACTCTAATTTTTTGGATTGGGTGCACCTATGCTCTGTCATCAACAACTTGAATGTACTTGCAAGCAAATAGAAATGCCAACAAGTAGATCAATGGCCTAGTAAATCAATAATCAATGTAATCGAAATGAAATAAATGAATATAGAAATATGCAAGGAACAAATACACCTGGTGGTACACAAACCATGTTGTCGCGCTTGAAACTCTAGGTTTGAATTGGTATTTAAAATTGAAACTCAGGTCCTCAAGGGTGAAACTCTACTTCTTGATCAAAGAAGCAAATTCAATCTTTTGTCTCCACTTGGTCTCATTGTGGATGGGGCAGGGGCAAGGGGGAATGAACATACTACTTTTTGGCCAAAAAAGTAGACGTCTTTTGGCTCCATTAGTCTCACTACACTGAGACAATAAAAAGAATCAAAAATATCTTTTGGCTTCACTTAGTCTTATTGCATGGGGACAAGAAAAAGAAACAAAATTATCTTTTGTCTCCACTTGAATTTTTAACTAGTAATAGGCTAGTCTTGATAGATGCCCCATTTTGAGGTGAGAGATGTCCCTATTCTTTCTTATCACTCATCTCAAAAAGAATCATGTGCAACATGTGTAATCATAGATAAAAACATAAAGTTGTAACATCATGAAAGCTCGTTTACAGTATAGGCATGAACACAAACATGGAAAGACGTAATCATGTAAGTTCAATATGTAATTTGTAACCGAATATCAAGATGCTAATGTATAAGCATGGCATGTAAGGGTGTCACAAGAACAAGGAAAGACAAATGATGAGCCCTAGGAGTATCTTGAGAAGAAGGACAAGTGATATGCCCTATTGTAACCATAGAAAGATGACATCGTGGAAGGTTTGGTAAGAATATGTAACCCATGTGAGGGTAAGATAGGAAAAGGGAAGGAGAACTAGTATGCCCCAATAGATCCTTGTAACACTGGATAAATGAGATGCCCCAATATGGACAAGATGTGGCAATAGATGTATCAACAATGTGACTAGGTGTATGTAGGACATGGGGCATGAGAGCCCATATTGACAAAAGCAATGTGGAATCATTAGGCACATGGGTGTGGTAAGCACCATATAAGTAAGATAAATCAATGATGCTCATGGAGGCTATGTGGGTATGATGCCCCCAATGGCAGTGTACAAATGGCAAAGGATAGAAATGTGTGTGGTTACGATGCCCCCAATGGTAATATAAGGATTGAGACATGTCTCGAGTGTAAAATCAGTGCAAGTAGATGATGTTCATTGGATTATTGAAGGGTTTGCCTGCTAAAGTAGCTAGGCGATAGGATTTTGTACAAAGTTTCTTTTTAATAACAAAGGGACCCAGCGAATTAGGTTTGAATTTGCCTTTATCTTCTTTGTCTGCATTGGCATTATTTTGATTTTATTTTAGTACCATGTCACTGATATGGAATTGTCTTGATTTGATCTTCTTGTTATAAGCTTTCTTTAAGCAATTTTGATACTCTCAAGTGTTCAATATCATGTATATGTGCCTCATCCAACATTTCCAATTGATGTAAGTGTTTTTCTCGATATTCACTGTTATCGATAATAACTTTAAGTGAACACCCAAGAGAAGGAATCTCGAGCTCTAAAGGGATGATTGCATCTACAACATAGACAAGAGAATAGGGAGTTGCCCTTGTAGCTGTGTCTTGATACTTGTATAGTATGCCCATAAGGTGTATATAATCTTATTATGCCAATCTTCACCATGTTTACTAATTGTTTTGCTTAAGATGTTCACAATTGTCTTATTTGTAGCCTTGGCTTGACCATTCCCTTGGGGTAATAAAGGGTAGAAAATGTATGTCAGATATTATATTCAACATAGAACTTCTTGACTATCTTATTATTGAAAGATGAACCACTGTTTTTAATAAGGGAAGACGAAAGGCCAAATCTAGAAATAATGTGTTATTAGAAACTACGTATCTTGACCCCTTGTAAATTCTAAAGGAATAGCTTCAACCCATTTGGTAAAACATTCAATAGCAATAATAATGAACTTGTGACCTTTTGATAATGGAGGCTTAATTTTCCCCACTTGATTGAAACGTTAAATGGAAAATGGCCAAGGAGAATCAATAGGTTGTAATTCTTAAGATGGTGCATGTGTTAAATTACTATTTCACTGACATTGTTCACAAATCTTTGCATATTCTTGGTATTCTTGTCCCATTGGAGGACAGTAGTAACTCATTCTTAGTAACTTGTATGACATAGCTTTTCCACTGAAGTGTCCTCCACATTCACTATCATGAGCCTCTTGCAATGGAGTTTTAGCTTCTTCACATCCAAGGCATTTAAGTAAATGATCATCAAAGGAACTCTTCAAAATAGTGTCACCAATGATAACATAACGAGTAGCATTCTTCTCAATTTTTGTTTGTCATTTTTCTAAAAATTTGGGGCAATAGTCTCATTTGATTAAAAGTTGTAAATATCGATATACTACTCCAAACTATGTGTATCACTGTCGATGCCGAAGACATCTAATTCGTCTAGAGATGGTAGCGTAATGGTAAGCTGTTGTCTCTTAATGGTCAATATAGCATGATCCTCGATAATAGCAATAGGAACAAGTGGAGCGGTGACACTACCCAAAACATCGACATGATGGTTGTTTCTTCCAGGAATGTTGTCAATCTCAAAGTCATCAAAGTGAGTGATCAAACTTTGCTCAATATCTCAATGTGCAATTGATTTTTCTTCTTTTGTTTGATAAACACCCTTCACTTGGGTGACGAGAAGTTGAAAATCACTATAATTGTTTTTATAGATTTGATCTTTAAGGCACATACGACGTGTAATCCTAGAGTAAAAGCCTCATATCTACTATGTTGTCGGTACAAGAAAAGGTCAATTGATATGCAAGTGGCATAGTTTGACCCTTAGGTGTCACTTATACAATGTCAACCCCAACTCTCGAAGCATATTTGGACCCATCAAAATACATGGCCCATGTTTTGTTCACATTGTTACACTTAACAAACTCATCTCAAAAAGCATCATTCATAGGAGTGTGGTCTAATAAGGGAGCTATAGTTAGTTGGTCGGCGATGACTTCCCCTTTAACCGATTTTTGTGGTATAAACTTAATATCGAACTCCATAAGTAACTTGACCCACTTAGATATGTGTCCATACAAATAAGGCTTAAACATGATATAACTCAAAGGATCAATCTTTGCAGTGACACTTGTCTCGGTATTAAGCATGTAGCATCTAAGTTTTTGTGTGGAAAACATGATAGCTAAGCATAATTTTTCCATTGAGTTGTAATTCTTCTCACAAATCAACCAATGCACGACTGAGGTAATACATAGCTTTTTCTCTATGCTCCTCATCATATTGTGCTAACAAGTTACCCAAGGCATGCTTGGTGGCAGATATGTATAATAACAAAGGTCTATCTGGAATAAGAGGCATCGTGACTAGTGGATTAGCTAGATATGCTTTGATTTCATCAAAATCCTTTTGATATTGTTTGTTCCTTTCAAACTCAGTGTCTTTGCATAGTAATCTAGAAAATAGACGAGTTTTATTGGCTAACTGAGCAATAAACCGTCAATTGAATGTCTTAATTTGGGTGAAACTGGGAAATCCATCTATAAAGGAGAGCATCTTATACCTAGTGGTAGATTCAACGATCATATCAATATTGGGTAATGGGAAATCGTCGTTTGGACATACTTTGCTCAAGTCTCTAAAGTCCAAACATACCCTAATGTGTCCATCAGGTTTTGTAACCAGGACAATGTTAAAAATCCAAGGTGAATATTCAATAGGTCATATGAACCCTGTATTTACTAATCTTTGGATTTCATCATTAACCAATAAAGCAACTTTAGGAGGCATCTTTCTAATAATCAATAGGTCATATGAAGCCTGTATTTACTAATCTTTGGATTTCATCATTAACCAATAAAGCAACTTTAGGAGGCATCTTTCTAATATTTTGTTTAATTGGTTTGGCTTTAGAATGGACAACTAGATTATGAACTGCAATGGATAAATCGATGGCGGGATGTTGGCATATGTCTGAGCAAATAATTTAGGAAACTCTTTCAAAAGCTTTCCATGGTCTTTATCTTCTTGGGATGTCATCAATGCATTCAATAATACAATATTAGGATCTTCTTTAGTACCATTATTGAATTCAGATGTTGTTTAGTAATGTAAATCAGTCCTCAATAAATGAAGCGGTGGGTAAGGAATCAAGAACATCTAATGGCATGTCATCCTCCACAGGAGAGGGCTCACACTCGCCAAAATTTGCATGTAACTTACATTACAAGGGAATCTAGCCTTATGCAAAAATCATAAGTTGAGTCTGAATCAAATATGAAATGAAGTCACTTGCATCAACATCTGAAGCTGCAGAAGGGTTGAAATTCACTACAATATGACACAAATTGGCTCCTTTACTAGCTCCATTTCACTAATGTTTTTCCAAGCAAGCGAAAGTGGGCATGCGATATCTTAACCTTCTTCGAAATCTATGTGGAAGTCGTAGGAGAAGCAAAGGATAGATAGATTGGTGGGTCGATTTTTTTATGCAAATGCCATCCCCTTCAGTGTTCAAAATCCATATACAAATGTTATGGTAAATGGGATCGCCAATTTTAGAAAAAGTTACATAGTGCCATCTTTTAAAAGCCCAATAACTAGTCTGATAGAAGAGGAGGTAGCATCCATATTTAGTGAACTAGATAAAATGGAAAAGATTTGGAGAAAATAAAGTTGTAGTATATTAAGTGATGATTGGTTTGCTACAAAGCGAAGGCCCTTTCTAAATATTTGACACAATTCCCTCAATTTGTTATGTTTATCACATCTATTAATAGAAGCAATGTTGTGAAGACTATCAAATCTATTGATATTGCAACTTTCGTTTCCATTTGCATTGAATCCATCATTTTGGACATTGGAAAAGAATATGTTGTCCAAGTTATTACAGATAATGCAACAATTTTTAAAGCAATAGGTGAAATTGAAATTTTTATGGATAGGTTTCTTCATGTTTTGGACCCCATGTGTAGCTCATGTTTTGGATCTTTTGCTTGAAGATCTAGCAAAGTTGGAGTATAAGTAATGTTGTGCGAGAAGGAAAACAAATTTACAAGTTTATACTTAATCATCGTTTGATGTGGAGCTTGTATCACTCATTTGCAAAGTGTGAACTTCTCTACCTCAATTAAACAAAATTTGCGTCTAATTTAATCACTTTGCAAAGAAAGGTAAAGGAGAGGACAAAATTGAGAAAACTTGTGGTTAGTGAAGAATGGGCACAATCTAAACTTTCTAAGGAGAGCCTTGCGAAATATATTGAAAGAATTATCCTAGGAAGTTCATTTTGGAAAGGCACTGAGAAGACTCTAAAGGTGTTTGAGACATTTGCATTAAAACTTTGCAATAGCTTTGTGTATGAGGGCATTGAGTGAGAAAATAAAAAAATAAAAAAATTTACTAATAGATGATGTTGAAGAAGTTCAACATATTTGGGACATTGTGAACATCCGATGGTATATGCTACATCGTCTTGTACATGCAACTGGTTGTTATTTAAATCTCAATTTAATAAAGGTGGATCATGATTCAGATAAGGAAGTAAAGAATAGTATATTGGCAACAATAGACATGGTGGTTCATGATGAAAATGAGAAGGCAACTTAATATGTTCAAGAACCAAGAGGGCATGTTTTCTTGCAAGTAGGCATAAGAAGTTGCAATGGCTCCCCATTTGTGGCGGTAAACTTATGGGTCTTTTACTTCAGAGTTGTGAAAGATTGTCATGCATGTCCACAACCAGTGTTCTGCATACGAAATAAATTGGAGTACGCATGATTTGATCTACACGAACAAGAGAAACAGATTGGGAGCTTAAAAACTCTTAGATGTTGTGTTTGTCCACAACAATTTATGATTGCTTGAGCACAATCTTGCAAAAGAAAATGCCAATCCTCATCTTGGAGAACCATCCTTCAAAGAAGATTGTGAAAATGTTGTTAGTGTTGATGAGCTTGATAGAGGATTAGATGATGGTGCTAGTGCTAGTTTTGATTTTAAAGCAGATTTTGATGGTGTAGATATTTTAAAAATTGAAGTTTCATTTCAATTTCAAGCGTAGGCTTCGAACTTTGGATATTTTACTATCTTTTAATATTATTCAAATCTGAAACTCTTATACATTTCACAATTTTCCAAGTTTTAAATTTATACTCATTATTTGGTAGTTGGATATATTTTTTTGAATGTTTTACATAATTTATGTATTATATATATTCCAACCTTTTGGGGAATTCTGGAATTTTGAGTTTTTTTGCCCTCCCAAATGGATTCAAATTTTCGAACCTACTAACAATGTTAGGAAGGTATTATTGCACCAATCCTAGAAGATCATTGGCTGGCAAGCGATTGTGCATTCTAACTACTTCGTACTAAAGTTATATGATCAAAGCTTTACAAGCTGTTCATATTATTTTCTTACTTCTTATTTGGTTTGAAATGAGTATTTATCCGAATTTTCTTTATTAGGATTGTTACTATGGGCACATTGATTTGTGGCAGCATGGTTATGTTGTTCTTTGCCCTCCAATGCAAAGCTTGTGTCCTATAAACGTTTTTCTTACAGTGCACATTTTTTGGATCAGATACTGGACAATTGAACAACAGCTTACACACCATACCATCAATGGTTGTAATTTGAGGCCTGGTGATCTGCTAGGATCTGGAACCATAAGTGGACCAGTAAGTTACAATTTATTTATAAATTTTATTTGTAGTTATTAACAGAATTATAGATGGAATTTACATAATTGGTTTTGCAATTCAAACTCAAAATTAGAGTCATGTGGATAGAGGCCATAACCAGCATTATATGGAAATTAGTCATTGCAGCCCTATTGTGGCTTGCTATTTTTTTCAGTATAGTGTCTTTCTCTGAGCGATTCTTCGATCTTACAGGAACCTGAAAGTTTTGGTTCTCTACTAGAACTATCATGGGATGGCAAGAATCAAGTGAAGCTTGGAAATAACATATCTCGAACATTTATTGAGGATGGTGATGAGGTCATTTTATCAGCATGCTGTCAGGTTATAACAACTGATATTAATACTCAATTCTTTTTTAAAAAAAAAATTGTCATTGTCAACTTTGTTAATACAATTTGTTTCATTCTATATAAAAATTAAGATTTCCTCTACTATGGTTGTAAAAGTTTCCTTCTTTATTACTCTAATTTCAATAAATGTTCCTCGTTCAAATACATGGCTGTTACATGACATTTGTTAGAAAATGAGATGATGGGTAAAACATTAGTTCTTTTAAGTTGTTATAACAGCTATTTGTAAATCAAATTGTTACTTGACTCGATATAAAGTGCCCCAATCAACCCTTTTGGTCAATTTAAATACCTCTGGCCCTGGACTCAAACTAGATTGATCTTTTATCTGTTAGATGGCACATATTGTATCACTAATGGTTGGTCTTTGATTAAAGATTTTACAACTTTAACCAACTAGTAAGAATCGTTGAGCATCGGTCATAGTTGGAAGGCTCAAATAAATATTGACAGGCTCTAGAAGCAAATGCTACCAACCAGCCTTGTTAAGGATGCAATTGGTCTATCAATGGGTTTGTCTTGAGAATTGTTTCTAAGCTAATTTCCATGCATGCATTTGATCCTACAGACAGATTGAGGATTATAGTGCCCCCCTCTAAATGAGAGGACACACATAAATGAGATGGCACCATATTTATTTCAATGAAAGCCAGAACAAACAGCCTGGGACATGTTTGACTGTTACAAATAATTATATATATTATGAACCACTTCTCTGCATCTGAAACAAATGAAGCGTAGATTTAGCATCAGGATTAGCCTGGAATGCAAGCCTACTAGTCAATTAAGGGATTGAGATGATTCAATCAAGCATTGCTTGCAGAGACAGCGGTTCCTGAACCAGTAGAGATTGCTATTAGACATTCAAACCTCGTATAAAGACCCTGATTTAATGGCCAGGACTCAGCACCACGTTATTATGTAGTTGTTCAACCTTTCACCACATAGCTATGGTAAAAGGGCACATAACCATAAGGCCTTGGGATTTGGACCACTTAGCACAACGGTGAGGATTATACAATTCCTGCACGTGGTAAAGCTCCCTCCTCTTTTTGGCTGGATCTTCTATCACCTAGGCATGTGGCAAACCAGAGTAATTAATAATTTTTCTTTCCTTGAAATTCAAACACCTGCTAAGCTCCAGAAAGAGTTGCCGGGATAGAAATGTTAGATGTTTCAAACATTCAGGAGCATACCAGTTCTGCCAACTAGGTGCTTCACAAACCAATCCATCAGGTCTTCTCTCTGACTTTGAAGTGCATCTTCAGCCATTTTATTATACCTGACAGGGTCTTTTGTAACTGTAGTCACCGTATCTTCCATATGAGATCATCTGAAACGAGGAGGAAGGTAATCTATAATGTTATGTGTCTTGAGACCTAACTTCTTGGAACCTGACCTTCTTTGGCAGGATTTACAAGGGCAGGAATGAGAAATTTGGTACCACTGATTCGAATCCCAAGAGCAATCCTTGGGACAACACACTAAATTGCATATAATGTGTTATAGGGTGAGTGGTTAATCAGAGTGCTTAGATAAAGAGTGCATAGTCACAAACTCATTCATGTGCAGAAAATAACATCATTGATCTATTGAAACACAAGATTAAGAACTGTAACACGGAAGTGCATTATATGAAATTTTTGTACAAATATCTATGACAATAGTGAAAACTGAA
The DNA here is from genome assembly GCA_037957365.1 of Torreya grandis. Lineage (NCBI taxonomy): Eukaryota > Viridiplantae > Streptophyta > Pinopsida > Cupressales > Taxaceae > Torreya > Torreya grandis. The sequence goes on along the minus strand of JARHVA010000366.1, from coordinate 4,439,901 downwards.
AATGAATATACATTACAACAATAGGTACTGGTCCTTGAATCCCTCAGAGCTCTTATGTTACACTATACAATTCCCTGTGCGAAAGGAGGTTAAAGGTCATTGGGGAACATGAAACAATGTCTTCCACTGTAATTTATTCTTGGCTCCATCCTTGGGCAGTGGTATTAGAGTGCTCTTGCACTAGCACTAACTAATGTAATGAAAGAAATAAAGAAAAAAATTATATTAATGTCCATAGATGACCAAAAGTAGGTCAATGGGACTGAAGGATAGAACTAATAGCAATAGAAGGTTCTAGGAAGCGAGAGTCCTATAGGAGAACCAAAGAAATAAAGTACGAAATACAAACTAGAGCAGTGTGCCACTACCACAAGTGGTAAAGAAACTAATATAAATAGCAATGAGGGGCGAAAGAAAAGGCCCAAAAGCATGTGCTAATGAAGATTGGAGGCAAATCTCATCAAATGTCTCTGTTTGTTTTGAAGTGGAGTCATCCAAGATGTTATCGATCACTGTGAGAGATATGATAATGTTGTCCGGTGTGTATATAGGGTCAGAGGAGCTAGGTTGGGGGATCCTAGGAGGAAGCAAGACACTTCCTCTAAAATCTCCCCTAACATCCAATGCTGGTGTAACTTTTGTAGTAGAAAAGAAAATCGTAATATCAGTTTGCCCTTGTGGTCTAGGAGGCAGCTGGCAAGTAGTAGATCCATGTTGTTGGAGAGGGGCAAAGCCATGCTGACGGGACGGAGCAAAGCCATGATGCCGAGAGATAGCAGGCCTGGAGATCTGAGTAGTAATGATGTGCTGAGAAAAGTGTCGCCTAACTGATCTATCAACTCTGATGTATGATGTACCGGTGTCCAAAGGACGCTTAGTGCTACCAATCCCCTGGATGCGTTGAAAGAAAGAGGTGATTAATATGCGAGCTCTAGAACCTTTAGGATCCTCCTGTAGGAATTTGTGCTAGAGGGTGACAACATCGTGAAGATAAAGAGCCAAGTATTGTTGGTCTATATATCCAAAGAAAGTAGCTAGAGTGTGATCTGTCTCTATAGAGGCAATGATATCTTCCCCAGATCTCATAATAAATGGGGCATCTAAAAATGAAGTGGGCCTTGGTCTCCACCTCCTAGAGGGAGCAAAGACGATAGATCCAGTCCTAACGGAGAATGTGATGGTCTATTTCAGTTTGTAACTAGTGAGAACAAACTCTCATCTGGCCAAGGGGAAACCTCATGCTGTGAGACCAATGGCGTTGGAGATAGTGAGGGCGATGAATAATACCGTCTACCACCTATAAGAAATACTCAACATAGAAACAAGCTTGGTATTGAGTGGCTCACGGGGAGAGATCCAAGAGTCCGGATATACAATCTATAGATGTCCTCTCTAGCAGCCCTAGTGACGACGTTCTTTGTGGGAAGGAGCTCGGGAGGGACGTCTAAGGAATACATGAAAGGAGTAACCTGTCAATAGAGATGCCAATAGGAGCAATCGAGTCTCAAAGTACCGATAGTGGCAACGTCTGGTGGGGACTATAGAAGCAATCCTCTCTTAAGAGCAAAGTGCTAAGTAGGGATACCTCTCACGACCGAAGTTGAGTCCCTTAGGGGTCTGAGATTGTGGATGTAGAAATTAAGCTTGATTATAGTCTCAAGGCGTAGTGGTTGGGCGGAAAATTCAGCTTGGATGATGCAATGAGGTACTGTTCGCTTGCAATAGATCATGCACTGCAACATGAGAGTCTGGACACTCTCAATATGGGCCTAGTCAACTGCCCCTAGGGTAGGTCCCCAAACCTCTGAACCATAGAAAATTGTAGGTTTGATGATAGTATAAAACAAACGTAACTTAGAAGGGATGTCTTGGTAGTGGATATGGAAACACTGACGTTCCAAAACAAAAAGAGAGGCACACCCCTTGCAAAGGCGTTGTTGAGCGGCAAATTTTATGTTAAAGCATGGGCCAGAAAATTGGACCCCCAAATAAGTGTAGGCTGATGTGATCTCAAGAAGTTCCCCTTCGTATAAAAATTGGAATCTAGAGAGAGAATGCTTGGAGATATTGAAGATCTTGAACTTAATTTTACTAAGGTTGACTATAAGTTGTTGGAATTTGCAGAAACAAACAAGGGAATTGAGTTGTCATTGTAAGCCCTCTCCAAAGTGTATTTGAGTTGTCGCTAGCACTTAGTGAATGAAGGGGCTGACCAATCACCAATGTTGAAATATTTTCCTGTCTTGAGTTGCCACTTAAACCATGTGTTTGTTTATTTACAATTGTTTGGCCAACACGCATATTTTATGGCCCATTACCTCATGTGTCCCTTTTTGGGCCCCCCTAGCAGTATGATATCCTTTTCTTCCAGCACAACTAGATTGCAAAAGCCAAGTTGTTGCTAACCCCACTCAAGAAATTATTGTTTGGTTAATATGGCTTTGTTCTTCAATATTTTGTCTAGATTTAATTAAAAATCAGGATGACAACACACTAAATTGCAGAATATTAATGCATTATAAAATTAATGAACCAAATCAAAAAATTGGACACAACAGTAACACAATATTTCAATGAAAATGAAGTTTTATTGAAGCCAAGAGTAATTTACAATAATATATCAATCTCTAAGAAGAAATGTGAAGCTACAAGGCCCTTATTTTTACATTTAGATGACAATGTTAGCAAATATAAACACCGAATGAAAGACTAAAGAGAAATGGAAGGCATATGACACACTTGCACCCTTGTGTGTGTCCGTCTTTTATTAAACATAAAAAAAGTTACATCAATTGGGAAGGTTGATTACCGACCATTAGTTAATGTTTAACTAATAGCTAATTAATAACTTTAATACCCTCCCTTAATGACTAAATTGGAGACTACTTCTAGTTTGTCCCGAAATTTTACAAAGTGGGACCAAAGATTTTGTTAATTGCATGTATAGGCTGCTCTTTAGATATCAATCTAAAATTTGTAATCCTCTTAACATTTTGTTGTTGTCGAATGTAGGAGCTTCGATGTAGACAAACACATAAAAAGATAGCTGACAGTAAAACAAAGATTTGGTCATGTGGACATAAGATATATCAAGCTGTCCACCAATTCGTGTAAGGATGATGAATCATCATTGGCTAATAACTTCCATAGTTCTAAATCCAGAATTTTGGAGATGTTCAAATGAGCAGAGCTTGAGTAAGTCCGTACAAGGACTTATTCAACCTCCAAACCAAATGATCACTTTCAGGTACCTGAAAACCTTCAAGCTACACAATGTAGAACTCTTCGTCCAAATATCCATTCAGGAAACCAAATTGAACTGTTATGGAAAAAAGCAACCAAAGTGTGATCATATTTGCGATATAAGTAAAAATCAACTCCATGGTAGAGGAAAAACTATCCCCACAGTAGGAGCAAAAGTATCCTCATCTATTCCCCCCTGTTGGGAAAAAATTTCTGCAACAAGATGAGCCTTGTACTTTTCCAAGGTACCATCAATTTTTTTTTGACTTTGTCCACCCATTTGCATCCAATGGATTGTTTAACTGGTGGTTCAAGTACGATAAAAAGGTCAGAAGTGAGAGCAAAATGACATGCTCTGCTAAATTAATAACCTTGTTTCTAGTCCTTTGAGCCAATGCCTTTGATTGAGGCATTTCATCCTCCCACACAACTATTTGATTGAGGAATTGCATCTTCCCACATATTCATTATAGTGGATTTTCACTCCACAACTAATGTTTGTAAGTTGTGACTAAAGCAGGGTCAACAAGACTATAAGGAATTTCATCCTCCAACACATCTTGTATGGTGGAGTCTCCATCCACACATGCATTTAAGTTGATTGTGGTAGGGTCAACAAGCTTATACACGCCACCTTGCCCAATACCTAGGGCAATTATTCTGTTTTGTTTCACATCAAACACAATACATTGCTACCCAGAGAAATTTATAAAAATTTTGGAACTTTTTGTTATCTGACTAATAGACAAGATTTTACTTCATGCTAGGAACATACCTAACATTCTTTACTATGATTTTTCCAACATCATTCAACACTATGCAAATATCTCTTATTCGTTATATTGCGACTCTACATTTGTGAATAAACTAAATCATAATTTTTTGTATTTGAGTGAATGTGACATACCAATCCTTCGGACACGTAAAATTTGGATGTGTTGGAATTAATAAACCAACAATTGATAGCATTATTATTAAAGTATAATGCCATGAGGGCATACTTTTCCTCAGAATCCTATTTATCGTCAATTGTTGCGACGTTGTTTAACTGCTTTGTTTGGAAAGAGCATACAATCACCTTTGGGCATCCTTTTTGACATGCCCAACCTTATGATAATAAAATCACTTCACCTGATACTTGAAAGATGAATCACCATGGATGTGTTTCCACTTCCCCTTTGACTTAATAGAAAATGCACTCTCTGTTTGTCCAACATTGGACTCATTTGCCTATGTCTATCTGTGTTCCTTCTACAACACATAGGAACTAACCTAATCTAATGTTAGCGTCTAGCTTTTTTCCACATCAAGTGTAAAGCCTCTATGAATGATTCATATGAGGGTCTAGCTATTCATAACAAGAGCAACCAAGGCATCGACCTTTCTGTTAATGGCAGTGAGTTAGTATCTGAGATATTTCATTTAAAGATGTTATGACAAGGAACCATCCTCAATCGTCTTTGTGGAAAACAGTAGATTCTTCAAGTGCAAGACCTAGCTTTTTTCAAAAGTCTGATACTTATTTTTCAAACTAGTCCAAAGCACACTTGCACATGACCTCAGGAATCAAATCATCTAACACTAACAACTTCAACAATACCAATGCCTCCTTATGATGTTTGTCATCATCATTCATTTTAGTGTCAATAATGATTTATCATGATATTCCACGATTGTTAAAATCTTTTGACCCCAAAGATTTGTAGTTTTGACCAGTCAAATTTGCACTTAAAAGTAAACCAAATTTTGGATATTGGCCATTATACACTATTACACAATTTGACCTTTGATCCGTAAATCAATGCAAAAATAAATGCGAAGTCTACATACAACCCTAAAAATCTGCGTACAAGTCTAAAAGTTTGTGTACATGTCTAGGAATCAATTACCGAAACAAAAACGTCAACCTTTCTAGACTGTATATTCTGCAAACCCTTCTAGAATATATATCCTGCAAAACCCTTTTGGACTATCCTTCTGCACTATATATTCTGCAAAACCGGTGATTGTACACAAAAATCACAAAACTGAAAGCAGATTATATATCCTTGCCCTACCACAATCTCTTTTTCCCATGCCCTGGACTAAAAATTGTCTATTAGAAAATGCTCAAAAATCGCGATAATCAACAAATACAGTGTAAAATTGTGACTGGGCTTCATCTCTTCACTTTCCTTTCGCACTTCCCGTTTTTGATAGCAGCAAATTGTCAAAAGTCTAACATGCGTTTTTCTTTCCTCTTGTCACTATAAATTGCAAATTATTTAGACAAATTGTTGTTCTTCGTTGTTTTGCTTCAGGTCTTTTCAACATTGTGAGACTCATGTCTAAATCCTCATCCTCCTTCACATTCAATGTGTATCCTTCTACATTTGGTCTGCATGCTTCTACATCTAGTCTTTCACGATTTGGTCTGCAAATCAATGCTCTATCTTTTATTGAGTCATGTGTGCCCTAGTTCAAGCCTCCAGTTGCTCTACGCATGCAAATCGTGCCCATGTTATCTCTGAAAATCACAATTTGATTTAAGTTATGCATGTTCCTTCTCTTGTCATGCCCTAGCACATTCTAATCTACCTTCACACGACCTCTGCAAATCACCTGTTCTGAGGTCCTCTTCAATGACTTCTTCTGATTTTTTGGCCTGGGCTTTCACAAACTTGTATGTGAATCTCTTTTCTTTACAATTCGTACCTTGCTAATCTTCTTAGGGCTTACCCAAACCCCGAACCTCTTCTTTTTCACAGTTCATATCCAACTAGGGCTTTCTCAAACTCCCACAACTTGTTGTTTATACCCTCTTCTAGGGCTTCCTCGAACAATGGCTCTAATACTGATGTTAGCAAGTATAAATGTTAAAAGAAACACTGAAGAGAAATAGAAGGCATACCCCACACTTATGTGTGTCGATATTTTATTAAGCATAAAGGAAATTACATCAGCTGGGAAGGATGATGACCAACTATTAGTTAATGTTTAACTAATAGTTTATTAATAACTTTAATAGACAATTGCTTTCTAGCTATTTTTAACAGTAAATAAACAATCTAAAAATAGAACACCAAGCGATTAGCCTTGGAATTTGAAAAGTCATGTGACAAGTGCTCCCTCAAGAAATTGAGAGGTTTTGTCATGACTCGAAACTCATAAAAAATAAAAAGTTCATTTATTTCTACATTTAAGTATTTTCCATATTTTTGTATTTTGTGATTTGGAAGGCATTCGAAGTGGAATTCACCCTTGAAAGTTTACCAGATGCCCCTAAAGTGTGACAGAGCTACCTTTACTTCATCCAAAAATTGTTAATGTTCTAAGCTTTCCAATGCATATTGCAGCTTCAAATTCACAGCTATGGTGAAAGAGTTATAAGCCCATCAAGGTGATATACTAGTTTGTCGGTAATCTGCCAAAAGAGTGCCCCAAAATTCCCACCTAGATCAAGATTCTAACCCTCATTGGGACACCACCGTATTACTATGGCTCTGTAATCTTCTTCATACTTGATTTATAGTCAATAGTCAAATAGTTAATATTACATGAAAGCATTTGCCTGCAAAATGAGTCCCCGGTCCCCCATTCATTGGTCAAGAATAAAAGTACAGATCATTCAAAGGTTAGATGGAAGGCCCCTAAAGAAGGTTGAGTCAAACTAAACTTTGATGATGCCTACCAAGGCAATCTGGGGGCAATGGGATTAGGATGTATCTTACGATTGCACCAAGGGAACTTTATAGCTGCCTCCTACTCCTTAGCTTTTGGTACTAACAATGAGGTGGAGATTTGAGGGCTGGTAGAAGGCCTTCGGCTTGCTAGGGCACATGGGGTAAACAAGTTGGAGAATTTGGCTTGCTAGGGCACATGGGGTGAACAAGTTGGAAGTGGAAGGGGATTCACAGCTAGTTATCAACGCAATGACTGAAAGTAATGCCCCCAATTGGAAATTTAACTACCCCCTACACAGATAATGCGAAAGAAAAACCCAAAATCTGGTTTTAGATAAAGCTGGCATGGTCAATAGAAACATCTAATCTTTTTGACTGCAAAACCAGCAATAAAGGCAGCTACAAGGTTATGAGAGGCCAGCTGATCTGTTTCTGAGTCAAGTTGCTTCCATAGAATGGTGTTAATTTCTCCTTTGCCATGCAATTGTCTCTGTAATAACAAAATAGTAAACAATCTAATGAGAGGAGGAAATTTTCACGGCACTTTTTGCAATGTTTAAGGCTCTGCTTTGCAGCCAACATGCATATGTAACATGCATTTCTTGATTGTGTCCTTGTGGACCTCTTCTATGCCAAAATATGATATGTTCTACCAGGGATTGTGCACGATGACCAAGTAAGTGGCTTCAATATCCACTAGCGGTCTATTCCCTGATTATTGTGAACAAAAAATCAAATGTTCATATCCTTACATGGCACTGCCCTCTAAGAACAGTTCCTTAGGCTTATTAATATGTCGTTAGAAATGACAATTTAACCATAGTTAATGTTCCTCCAGAGAAGCAAATTTGCATATGTACATGCAGGCTGCTATCTGTAATCGTATGTACCAATAAAAAAAAATCGCAGACTTTGTAAGGCTTTCTTGATTTTTAAATAAATGCAATTCTATTTGTTTAACATTTTTTGTTATGTGTGCAGGGAGAGGGGTATAAGGTGGGATTTGGTGCATGCTCTGGAAAGATTCTTCCAGCAATTTCTTGAACAGTGAAGTATGCTTTTTATTTCTGTTCCATAGCGCAGCTTTAAGATCTTTGTTTGAAAGATTTTCTGGTGAATATTTAAAGTTAATTATGATATGCTTAATATTTGCAGGAATTGGCCGTCATTTCTCTTCCTTGTAAAAAGAGCAGAAGTTTTTACAAGAAATGGAAATTTTTGCACTTCTTTTGATGGTGCATACTTGAATGACTATTCTGTTCCTTTTTGGGTGGCTTCCGGCCCTCATAATACAGTTGTGGCCACTGTCGAGATTATCCGTTAGTTTTGTCCCTTTGTGCAATAGATTTTTTTACCTTGTTGCTTGAAGATCAATTCTGATTCATCACTGATCTTGCTCATTGCTAGGGTGCATTATTAATGTTGATTTTTATTTCAATATTTGAATGCAAACATAAATCTTTCACGAGAATAGCATAATCTATATAGACAATCAACGAAAAACAGTGGATGCACTTTAACAGGCCCTAAAGATCGATTTGGCCTAAAAGAAGTTAGAAGCCATCTCAGACTAAACTAGATTAAAACCTAAATGCCTGTTCTCATCATATGATTCTATATCAAATGCCTGCCTGAAAGGTACTTGCAATAATAGATCATATATATCTTATTCAAATTGAAAGCTGAATATGACAGAAAGATGAAGTGAAAACAATTTCAGAAGTTTGTTAAATCCAAGGGGATTATTTGTCAAGAACACAAGGCTAGAGAGTAAATTCGAGTTTTAGCAGTATCTACTAAATTGTTCATTTGTTTTCAATATAACGAGTAAAGCTTGATTTTAATCTTCCAATTCATGTCCACGGCTTGTTAATGATACCTGTGGATTTGGATTATCTCTAATTTTAGATCTGCATAAGAAACATAGATATTACATTGATATATTAAAAGAGCAGTTACAAAATGCAGATAAAAAATCTGCTTCCAAAAACAGTTAAATAGTTATGTTATCGCCATATGAGTCTTGTGAGTAGGGCAAGAAAACAAAACCAAGAAGTTGAGGCCATTTGTCGAAAACCAGTTGACCAGTGGGTTTTGAGTCCTGGCGTTTTTTTCCCTGCTGAGAGTCTTCTCGGTTCACAGGAACTTGAAGAGGTTGATTGTAGCGTCGAGTAATGTTGATGGAAGGGACAGCCTTTTAGATGCTTGAAATATTTGGGGCTATGCTACATAATGCATATGATCTATTTGGTGGGATTATTGGCTCTTTCAAGCCTGGTGGTATTTTTTACATAAAATGTACTTAATGGATGTAAGTTTGTTATTAATCTTAATGAAATATATTAAAAAAATTGCAAATATGTTCAGCGGGATTGGGTGGAATGGTTGAAATGGGGCAAACTTCAGCTGTTTGAGTCATCTAAGCCAGGTGCTTTGGTATCATGTTTTACAGACAAATGTACTTCATGGATGTATGTTCATTGTTACTCTTCATCAAATATCTTCAAAAAATAATGCAAATATGTTTATCAGGCTTTGGTGGAATAGTTCAAATTGGGACAAACTGTCAGAGTCTTGAGTTCATCTAAGCCAGGTGTTTTTTTTAAGGCAAAAATAAATATTTTAAATACATAAAATCTGGCAACAAACAACCAACAATTACAATTACTCGATCATAACCTCTTTTATTTGCCATCCAGATTGTTGTTGATCACAAAACAAATGACAGTCGGTCCATGACTCCATACACTTCTGTTCACACATCTTCTCTTGGTGGGAAGAACTGGATTAAAGTGTCATCTACATGACGTCGTTTGTGTTTTATCAGTGTGTCATTATGCATATATTGGCTTCTAACTATGTCTACAGAGAATTTGAGGAAAGTTCAACAACTACATGATCTGTCAAAGTTTTTTCCCACGAAGTAGCTTTTTTCTTTCGTCTGGTGAAACCATCATTGGTTTCCACATTGTTATTGCCAGAGCACTAAGTCTGTGAGAACTTCCCAGAAGGTATTTGGAGGTAGAATATTCATGTTCAAATTTCATTACAGCAAAAGGAAAGATTTTCATAGTTACTTTCTTTGTTCGCCCTGTCATCCAATCCAGTTGTAGCTCATCCGGCAAAGCTGAGTGAAAATAATTCAAAATAAAATGTATTAACTCAAAATTGGAAAATTAGAAATATCTTCTAAAACGAAAGGATTATAAAATTAATGTAGATATATGAGGACATTGACTTAACGGTATCATCTGAGAAATGGCATATGATATGGAAGTTCCTCTAAAGATGATTAAGTCACCACATTGGGCTAAGATCTCTGTACACATTAAAGGTGGTGATGGTATCCAATAAATACACCCATATAATTAACGAGGCCGTGGAGTATTAATAAGTAATTCAATTAGTTTTGATAAATCTGAACAAAACATGAATCATCATGGAACTAATACATTAAAGCCTACTATTAAAAGTAACTAGGAACCATACACAATGAGAGCTATTTTACTTGGACATTGAGTTAACTATTCTACCAAGCCATTGTACTAGCTTCGAGACTGCCTTAAAGTCAGGGTATGTAACTCGAGATATCTTTACCATATTTTTCGTCTTCATCCTAGAGTTTAGGAAATGTCTCAAATTCATCTTTTGCGTACTACTACTATCGATTAAAAAAATCACTGCCAACTTTAGATCCCTCTTTATTTGGATAAGAGAATAAACTCTAGGAAGTGGTTTGCATTTCATGTGCTCTCCAGCAAATTATATAGGATTCTCCAGCATGGATAGGTTCTTTGTTTATTCTTTTCCTCTTCCATTGCCCTCTTACAATCTTTCAACATCTTCTAATTGAATTTGTATATTCGTGTTTTTACTCTTCAAAGGTCAATCACCCTTATAGGATCAATAGAGCTTCGTCCTCGCATTTTCTCTTCACATGCTTATATTTAGTTTCTCTTGGAGCTTTTAAAGTCTCAAGTTTTTTTTTTCGCTCTCAAACCCTGCAGGTCTCTATCGACTTCCTTTTTTGTTTAATCGCAATGTTTTTGAAGCATGTGTTTTCTTTCCAATTTCATTATTTTGTTTTTCCAACCTTCTCAACTTGTTAACTATTTTTTCAGTTTTCATTTCCAACATTTGTTTCCAGAGGAAACATGATCAAATTTTTGGACCTCCTTAAGAGGCTACCAATCTCTTTTCTTTGTTTTTTAATGATTCCTTCAAGTCTGTTCATCACATTCTTGACCCAAACTAGGATCTTGTCCAAATCGTCTTCTACCTCTCTTTGTTGGTATTCAAAGATCTCAATATAACGAATTTCAATTTCCAAATTTTTATTATTTAATCCCTCTTCATTTATATTTTGATACATTGAAACATTTATGCTTTCTGATACTCCTAATAAAAAAAATTTGCTTTGCAAAGAGGGTAGGTGTGTACACCTACTACATTTCATGTGTTTTAATTTAGATTTAATATAGGCCTTTTAAGTCACATTTAAGACACTTTTAAGATAGATTGATTCCTCATGTCATTTTCTAAATTAAATTATTGACCACTATGATAAAATTATTATTTTAAATTTTATTTTAGTAATGTCATAAATTTTTATTGTAAAAGTACCATAAACCCCTTATAATTTTGTTGTAAACATGTTAAAGTGTCCTAACCATGTCATAAATTTGACATCATATTGGAATTAACATTTCGTAAGTCTACAGTAAAACATGACGTAAATTAATATTATACATGTTACAAATATAACATAAATCTGTCATAAACTTACGACAGATTTACAATGAAAAGAGAGATGAGATTTTTAAAAAATAGAGATGAAATGGTATTTGAGCCTTTCACATTTCATTTTTTGAGCCCTACAACAAATTGGTTAACCATTCCATCATATAACTAGCATTCCTACCTACAACTAACATTTTGTCGCAAAGATATAAGGGCACTGAGAGGGGGAGTTACATGGAACCAACAAAGAGAAGTAGTGAAAGAGGAGCGAGGGTTCCAATTTTTTGAGCCAACAAGAAGTATAGACCACATTGTTAATGAAGACTACAATGATGATGAGGTTGATTTTATAATTGTTAAGGGTTTATCTTTAAGAGTTTAGGGTTTTGTGTAAATTATATTTTTAATTCAAAAAATGAAAAACTCTCACTTTTTGGGGTTTTTAACCTTTTAAAACTAATTTTTTAAAAGTTTTAAACATTTTTGTAAAGACCCCCACAACCAATCATGCTAAAAATACAATCCTCAAACATAATCAAGATGTAAAAACTACAACAATTCAATGCTAACTTCAAGCCATAACTCATACAACCAATTAATGTGGGATGAATCCCATCCCTAAAAGCATAAAGACCATATCAATTAATCTCAAAATGGGTTGTACCGCTACCCACCTCATTATGTTTTTAAGAGAAGAATAAAAAATAATATTTTATGATAAGTTTATTATGAGTATTTTGAACCAAAAAATGATGTTTCATTAAGAATCCTAATGGATTATCATAATACTTAAATCCTCCAACTAGCTTTAGTCTATAAAACATTTTGTCGAGGCTAAAAATTGTTTCGATCAATAAATCAACATGTTCATTTATCATGAAAGTTTGAAATTGAATTGGATTAGTTTAATTGTAAGAGACTAGAAAACTAATTCAAACATGAAAAAATGTAGTTTCATGAAAGATTAAAATGGAATTGTACTAGTTTAATTGCAAGAGACTTGGAAACTAATTCAAACATGAAAAGGTAGTTTAACTGTTAAGTAACTATAATGTGCAAATTAACAAACTGATTGTTATAAGGTTCAATTTCAGATCTAATACAGCAGACAACATGAACCAAATGCACACCAACACAACAAGATTTGATATCAGTCATAGCTCCATCAACTTTTCGCTGAACAAGTACCATGTCATTCATTTTCTACGAAAAATACTAAACAAAGCATCTTCCATCAGCATTAAAGAAAAAAATCACATTATCTATTTTTTGTCAAGACCCAAATGCCCTGTTAGCCTTTTCCCAAAAGTCAAGATCAACCTCAAAATGAGGTCAGCAATTTACCTTTCCAACAACAACAAAAAAGACAAACATTCATAAATCTCTATTGCAAAAGTAATTAAATGGAAGACAAAGATGTTGATAGTACAATTGAGAACCAGCGCACATCATTTTAGATGTGAAACTGGTAGAGGACGGTACCCAAGGAAGAATGGGAAACAAGAAAATGTTTATTTTGTGACAAGGGAGTAATGGAGACAAAATGACACTTCATTATGGAGTGTGCAGCTTATACTAACCTCTGTATCAAATATAAAGAGAGCTTGAGGTAGATAATTTAATTGATTTGTTTTAAAATGAAAGGTTAAACAGTACATCGAGTTTCCCAATCAAAATATATAGTATAAAAGTTAGCATTGAAAAGAGATTAAAAATTCTGTAATAGCAGAAAGGCAGCCCTTGTGTCAAGAAGTGATGATTTATTGCACCTCTTGGTCTCATAGACTCCTCATAAACATTATTAAAATCATTCATTCAATCACTACTAATCTTTTTAACAAGTTCACCAATACAGTCATTGATTTATGTCAAGCATTTAAAACAATAAAATAGAACAAACAAGGTAGGAGTTTTCAAGCACCACTTTGCTCCCTTTTTAGAGGAAAGACCGTAACAAAGTGCAAGAAATTTTACATATTCCGAAACCACAATCCCACTTTCAAGTTTTAAGATAACTTGAATACTTTGAAGCCATTCAGCACAAAGATTCGATCAAATAGTGGACATGTTGAAAAAAAAAAGGATCTCAACCGCCAAGAGCAAGCCTCCATGCAGAAATTTCAACTTCCATGAACACACCAGTCATTTAAAACTTGCTGAAATTTTCACTTCTGCGATATTTTTAAGTACGTCAAATTTGACTTCCAAGTGGTTGTCATTCTACCATTTTTTGGCTTGCTATGCCAGTCATTTGGCCATTAAATTTAATTTTCTGAAAAATATATATGTTATCAAAATGCAGAATGTAGAGCCTTAAAAAATGTTACGTAGGACATGTTCTAAACTTTCCCTTTTGGCGAAGTTTCATGTATTTTGAGCAGATCTCCTCAAAATCCCACAGCACCACAATAATGCAACTAACTAACAAGATTTCCAGAGGCAATATTCTTCCCATCTGAATGCAAAAACAATAATATCTCCTTTCAAATTGAGCAATATTTCTTATTTTGAGATGAATACGCCTATTGTAACCCTAGACATTCATAACCCGAAAGGAGAATTGAATAAAAACAATTTGCAGAGGCAACAAGGCTTAAAAGTCCACGCAGTAAGAATGGAATCAAACTTGAAAACAAACAATATCCTTTCAAACCCAACAAACCAGTAACTAGCTGTCATTGTGCCATCTCAAAACCACAACCAAACTCATAAGCAAAGAACAAGACTGCCCCAAATGCAAGTAGAGAATCATTTCGAAACAACTTCAAGCAATACCCCTTTGGGAATAAGCAATCGGAAACCTGTGGATTGCTTTGGAAATGTAACAATGCCAAGGCAAGATTTCAACGTCCAAATAACGCCCTTCATTTCTAATTTTGCCCACTCAAAATCAAATATTCATTTAAACTCAATGCAGACCCACTCAAAAAGAATTATTCATTTGAACTCAAAGCAGACGCACCAAAAATAAAACTGCAAGCAGCACTTAAACTTTAATATCCGAGCAGAGAAATATATTGGGTTTGCAACCCAAAAACCTAGCAAGAAACCAATGATTAATTGTGAATGTTTCCATGATTGAAAACCCACAAGAACTTACTTGAAACCAATGTTAATCTCAGTTAGTAGTAAAGCTCATAATAAAATACCTTCAACGCTTACACTCCTGAAACCACCAGGGATTCATCATCCACATGTGACAATGCTAAAAATGGCAAAGGGTAAGAGAGGGGTCCCATGCTGGGGGCTCCTGTGTCTATAATTTTGGGCAGGGCGGTCCTATGCATCCTCAAAAATTAAAAAACTCCACATACAATATCTCCACCTTAAAATAAGGAGTAGCTAATCTTTAGAAAGAAGTTTTTGAGGGGTAGGAAGCACTAGGGGCGAAGATTTGCATGATTACTACTATTTTTTTGGTTGTCAACTGTGTTTTGTATCCATTCATTTTTTTTATTTTTTTTTCGAACAATTTTTTTTTGCTTAAATTACTCCTGATTTTTTTGAGGAGCATATATTGCACAAAATTTTAAAAAACATGTACCATTAATTAATAAAAACTCTACAATTTCTTAGGTACGCCCTCTTAAAAATAATCAAGAAGCTTTATAACTTTTGGCAAAAAAGAATCCATAAATGCATGTCTCACCTTGCTACAAGTGAAGGGCTATGTAATAAATAATGGTGCCATCACATTTATTCTCAATTTAAAAGTGATATAGTCGTCGAGCAAGGTTTCCCTATATCTTTGATTTTTTTAAGCTTTACATTAATAAGTTAGGAGATTGGATAAACAAATTTGGAGAGGAGGGGGTCTGCTTGACCAATTATATATGGTGAAACTCTTATTTTACGTCAATGATCTAATTCTAATAGCAGATACAATCCAATATTTTAGACACCATCTCCAAGTTCTAGATCTCTTTTGTAAAGAATTAGGGATGCAAGTAAACATTGAGAAAATCAAACTTATAATTTTCTCAATGAAAATGAAAGAACCACCACTTGATTTTTAGTTTGGAGAAGAGTTTCTTGAAGTGGTGTTAGAATACAAACATCTCTGTGTCGACTTTCATAACAAACTCAAATATAATACTTTCAGGACAAAAAGAATGCAAGGTGGTTGGAGGGCTTTCTATGCATTTCAAAATCGATGCAAGAATGTTGAGTTGTGGGACCACCAAGGTCTTATATTGGTTACTTGTCTTATATATGGTTGCGAGGTATGGGCTAGTGGAACGATAAGTTTGAAATGGAGGCAAATAGAAAGTATTCAAAAACATCTAATCACAAATAATTTCAAAATTAAGGACTCAGTCTGATATGAAATCATTTTTGTCAAAACAGGGACTTTTCCTTTAGAGGGAACCGCTATGACCAAGCTATTGTGTACTTGAAAAAAAAAGTATGAAGATTGATAAATGACCTAGGACAACAAGAGAAGAAGACTTGAATAGGAGGAAAAACAGTTGGGTGAAGCAAAACCACAATTTGGATGAATATATGAGATATCAACCTAACTAAATGTCCAAATTTTAATAAAGATATAAAAATTTATGTGAATAAAAAATTCATAATGGTAATGTGAGAGAAGGTGACAAGCAAGAAAAGATAACACTATATTTTAATGTTTACCCTGACTTATGAACAAAATGAAAAAGCATATGTATAGGCTGAAATTAGTTGGATGGAAATGATTTTCATTGTACAATCAAGATGTAGATCTCATAGACTCTGATGCAAGACAAGAAAATGAACGACTCTTATAGAGTAGTGGGACGAGAGGGTTTGCATTTTTTGTACCAAAGGGATAGTTGAAATGGAGGAGCACTTCATTCTTGAGTATTCTTAGTACACAGAAATACGAGACAAATATGTGGAAAATTTAAGGGTTGGTTGCATGGTAAATATATTTTAAAGAAAAATATTAAAAAGGTTGGGGAGATGCTAACCTAGTTCAACAAAAGGCAAAACATTGTTCTAAAAGATACCTCATGTTTGGAGAATCTTTGAATAATTAGAACAATCAATGTAATCGATAATCCCATAAACCGTTCGAACTCATGAACGTAATTAAAAACATTTCATTCACTCCAAAAATAAATTCAAACACTTTTACTTCAAATGCTATGTTGATCTCCATGAGAAGTATTTCCTAACCTCTATGTGATGCCAAAGTTTAAGAATTCAAATGAACTTTAGCTCCTAACGTTGCTTGCACAAGCCAATAAGTAATTACAATATCAAGCTGAAGCTAAATATAAAGTATCCCAATGGTTACTCTAGCATATAACTTTCTTCTTTAAACGATCCTCTTAACTTATGACTCTTTATTGTGCCAAAATTTCATTTGAACTCATGAAGGTGACCACCTCTACTTTGTAACCAAACCAATCTAGGTGGATCAAACCAATATGCGAAAAAGTTGTAAACATCTGAAAAAAAACTTGGAGGAGAGAGAAAACAACTTGAAACAAAACAATCTGATCAAACTTTCAAATTGCATTTAATCATTGAGAAATGTAAACACACTTAGCATTGAATCTCTTACTTTGGAGCGTTCAGACAAAGTGAGAACAAATGCTGCCCCCCACCGAGGAATGAACGATAGTGTGACTCATTCTGTGAGAAACATAGGATGCTTAATATTTTTTGAAAAATGGGTAGGCTAAAATTTTAGCAATTACACATTCCTCATATTTAATCTAGTATAACGAATCAAGTACATAAAGGTCCTTGTGATAGGGTGATCCATATAGCAAGTTAAGAATGTTCTCAAAATACCAGTTTAATATAACTCAATGTACAATCTATTAAAATTGTCATAAAGAGAAAAATAAAAGAGATGAGTCCCTCCAGCGAATAATCTAATTAATTATTTAAATCATTTGTGTTGATATCTCTACCCCCACTACTCCCAACTTTGATCCCCTACTACCAATATACATAGATATATCAAAAATCATCCCTTTTCCTATTAATATTTAACATTATATGGAAAGTAATTTTCCTTATTTAAAATTTTTAATTTTGTATAGACGTGATTTAGTATTGGATACCTAATGAACATTTTATGTTGAGTGTCATTCATGCCAAGGTCATTTATTATACATTTTAAAAGTGTGTCATACATAAACATTTGGAAATACTTACCAGTGGAACAAAGGTGTCTTGAAGTGGTAGATGATATCATCTAAGGGATGATGATTAACAATGATATAATCTATAAGAATATTAGTATGGATTGATACAAAACTTGGGATGATCATCATGGTTGCAATTACTGAGTTATTAAAAATACATGTTCATATTATTAAATAAATATAAAAATTAAGTAATTTGGTGTGAGACTTTTACTACATTGCTTATATTTAAACACAATGAGATAATAATGTAGATAGGTCATCCACTCCAATTGGAACATGTTCTAGATCTCCCTCTTTATCTATAACAATTGAAGAGGTTTGTACTAAAACTAAATATTGTCTTTATTGGAACATGACTAAAATATTGTGTACAAATATTGGTCATGCGATAAGTATCAATAAATCTATTATAAAAATGTACTTTGAGAATAGATAATAACAAAAAATAAATGTGGATGTCATGTTCATGTCATTAATCATGTGCTTAAAGGTTTTGAGGGCATCAATAAGTGGAAAATTGAATAATTAACCACTCAAAGATGCAATGTACTGCACTATTAAATGTCCATCAGATCAATTGAAACTTGATAATTAATAGACATCATATTTATATGGAGGAAATATTGAGCACACTTAAGGCTATCAAGAAAATCATGTTGAGCACACACCACATTGAGAGGGGGGTGCGGGGGGCGAGGGAGGCAGGTAGGGTGAATCAATTTATAATGATAATTAATTTCTTTCTAATTAACTTTCATAAAGAAATCATTAACACAAGAACAAGTAAATGCACAACAAATAATTTACATGGAAAACCCTCGGTGGGGAAAAACCACACTTGAAAGGCTGCTTGGATCTACTATCCAAATCCAGCCATAAGATTAATAATTCTTTTTACAAAAAAATTGTAGCACCAACCTACTTGGAGATACCAATCCCCAATGCTAAGCACCAACTTAGCTCTAGACACTGATCTCTTTGAAGCACCAAATTCACTGTCAAGCACCGACTTAGTGAAAGACACCGATCTCCTTGAAGCACCAACTTCACTACCAAGCGCCAACTTAGCGAAAGACACATATCTCTCTATTATGAGGCACCGACCTCACTTAAACAATTTCCACCTTCTCACTGTTGCTTTGTCAACAAATGATGGCACAGTTAAGTTTCACTCTTCTCCCTCTTCTTCTCTTTGTATATGATAAAAATAATTATTTCAACACTCAAATCTACACGTGTTTATATGATATATCTTTTTATCCTCCACACACTTGCTTCCTTCTTTTCTTCACATATCTTACTCTCTCACTTTTTTATTCCATACTTTCTCTCCAACTTCTCTATATATTTATACCTTCTTTATGACTCTTCGAAAAGGTGTGATTTCTCCCAAGGGATACAACCTCTCCAAAGGTGGTTGGCCCTTCATTTTAGATTATCATTCATTTACTTGGGCGGCGATTCTTATTACACAAACTTGGATGCTAACATAGGTGGTCGGTCATCATTTAATACAAATAAATTTAACTCCATTTCAATGCTGCTCTTCATTCTTCAATCGTTGCTCTTCACCCTAGGTGAGTCTGTAGCTGCTGATTGGGCAAGTTTGAAGCTACTGACTGGATGAGTCTGAAGCTACTGAATGGGTGAGTCTAGAGCTACTAAGCGAGTATGAAGCTATTGAGTGATTTCAAAGATCTGGGCAAGTCTGAAGCTACTGAGTGAGTCTGAAGCTCTGAGTAAGTCTGAAGCTCTGTGCGAGTCCAAAGCTACTGAGTGAGTCTAAAGTTCTGGGCAAGTTCGAAGCTACTAAGTGAGTCTGAAGTTCTGGGCAAGTTCGAAGCTACTGAGTGAGTTTAAAGCTCTGTATGAGTCTGAAGCTCTGAATGAGTTTGAAGCTCTGAGTGAGTTTGAAGCTCTGAGTGAGTTCGAAGCTCTGAGTGAGTCCAAAGCTTTGTGTGAGTTTGAATCTCTAGCCTTCACTTTGCCTTTGACATCAATGATAATATTCCAAGAAATTGTTGATGCATAGAAGTGTGTGGCAATTATTGACCATAATCTTATGTTACACGTAATGAAATATGCAATGTATCCATGTGGCATAGTTATTTGGTGCAAAAATAATGTGAAATATATTTTAAAAATAGGTATTATGTGTCCTTTGTCAATAATTTTATGGATTTGGCACTTGTTCTTGATATTTTCCAACACTAGCCAATCATGGTGGATTTTTTAATTGAGAAGAGCCTATATATTAATATAAAATAAGATATGGTACAACACTAATTATACAAAAAATTGGGTGGAATAGTCACACCCCATGAGCAAAGTCACATCGAGGGTTTAAAAAACCCCTCGGGAAAAGTCAGAAAAAATGGTCATAAAATGACCACACCAAAAAAATTACATCACATCAGTTGCCGGCAAAGCAGAGAAACCAAGGTGCAAATAACATTAACAAAAACATTTAAGCAATAGCATCAAAAATGGACATCATGGGAGGTGGAGGAAACAATAGACCCAGAGGCTTATGACCCCATCCTTCCATGGAAGGAGGATCCCCATTAGGAAGTAAGGGCTCCCAACTAGTGCTTTGTTTCTCTTCCAAAGTCTCATTTTGATTTCTTTCAGGGGAAATAACTAGAGTCAGGCATGGGAATTTTCCTTGGGGAGGCAAACCCTCGCCTTTGTTATCACCATCTTGAGATGGGGGAGGAGATCCCCAGCCCCAACCATCACCTCCAAATCAGGAGGAACCACTCAGGTCACCACGATGAGAAGGCTAGCGAGGTGGTGACTATCGTGGAGAGTAACTCTTGTGTCTGGGTCTGGACCATTGCCATCTTGGGCCGCATCCTCATCTCAAGGGGGTGAAGGATGTCGTGGGGGTTCAAGAGGTTCTTGGCTAACTGCACATGAAGCATTTCCCTAGTAATCAAGCAAATGCTGGAGGTGGTTGTGCTCCAGATGGACCTTGTCTATTTGGATTTGAATATAAAGAGTGACATTAGAGAGAAAATTAATTTTGTTATAAACATAAAAATTATGTTCCAACTCTTCATGATTAAAGCAAGCATAGTTCCTAACTTTTCATATTTTTAAAAAAAAAAAAAACAGCTTGAAAGATATACCAAAAGTGATTATATTTTGAAGGCAACAACGTTGAGTCCCCCAAGAGAGCCAACTTTCACATGAAGAATTCAAGATAAAGAGGCTAAACAAGGGAGTGAATCTAGCACCATATAGACTGAGCATGTGGGCAAAACTAGAAAAGATGTTTAATAGTCTCTATTTGCTGACAAGCCAAGCATATGGGGTTAGGTGCACCCATATGTACGAGTGATCACCCATAGGTAGGATCTGGTAAAGAAGGCACCATAAAAAATGAGCTTTTTTGGGCTCAATAGAAGCATACCACATTGTGCTAAAATGCCAGGCCCAAATCCTATCATGAGAATGAAGATTCCATCTAATATTGATCATATCAACTGGAATATGTTGAGGAGCAAGTAAATGATATCCCAGTCGTAGAGAATATCAGGTGAAGAGGGTGGATTTAGGCCAATGCCAATCCCTCCACCAAGGAATAAGAGAATTAAATCCAATTTAATGCAAATATTCATCAAGTATGAAGCCTTGAACTTCTACAATAGTCTCTACATCTAAATTTATTAAATGATATTTATTTTTAAGTTGCTACCAAGTGAGCCAAACCATACTCTCTTTACAAAATAAATCATTGATAACCTTCATGCCTTTTATGAAATGGCGTAGGCCTTTAACCTAAGGGAATAAGGGAAAGGGAATTGTTATTGTTTGAAACTTGTACCTATGGATACTCTATGATGTGGGGGAGCTTTGTGATGGGGCACTGAGTATGAAGGCCTTGCAAAGGGCATAAAGATCTAAGGCATTAGGCACAAAATTATTACCACTTTGATGTGCGCATGAGTATCAATTATCTCATCATAATGATGGGAATGTCTTCAATGTGTGGGACCCATGCACTCCTTAGGATGAGCCTCCAGAGTAGGCCAAATTCCTTTTATTCTAAGCACACCTAGTTTAAGACCAACGTGCAGGCCTAAAGAGCAGAAAGGTAAACTATCACTAATCTAAACCTAGGATCAATCGAGGAAAAGGGAGGGATAAGGTAAGAGATGCATAAACATAAAAGAGGTGATGTGCCTAGAATAGAGCGAGCGCTCCTACTACTGCAAGCACACTACAAACTCTTGGGAACAAGACATTTCCACACAAATTCTACCAAGGATACTCCAAATGCATAAATGCTTCGTATAGAGGCATGGGAACATAGCGCAACATTGAGAGGGATGAAGGTTATCCATAGACAAAGCCTGCGTATACTTTGGTGTGTATAGAATATGACCTATAGGTGAGTTATGAGTTCAATGAGCAGGTGCTGGGAATGAATGACAATGAGAGGAGCGAACATTACTCATAGATAGAGATCAACAAACACAAAATAGAACACTGATCATCAGAAGAATAGAAAGAGGTGAACTTAATTCTCTTTAATTTGCAAGACTTAGCCACTACAAGTGCTCATGGAGGGCAATTTTAGTAATGTAAGGTTGCTAAAATGTGTCGATCCTTTACAATGAAATAACCAAGATTTTATAGTGCTCAAATCTGTTTTACAATAAATGCACCACTTGGGGCAGTGGATATATCATTAAATTATTTTACGGTGTTATGGCCATGCTTCTTGAAGTTTGTCTGGTGATTGGATCTGAAGTTGGTGGCAAGATCATTTTTGGATACACGTGCATAGGGGAATGGAAGATTTTCTTAATAGAGTCAGAGAATTGTATGTACTCAAGTCCTAAATTCTGATAGCTGCTTCTACATTTAATATTTTTGAAAATGCCTTGATCTCTTCTCAACTACCTCTAACTACTTTTTTATATCCAATAGCTACTCGGCACATGGTGTTTCTTGACCGATCTCAAATGTGGCACTATGGGGACACATGTCACCTTAGTGGGCTCTTGGAGGAGTCTCTTATATTTTTAGGTAGGAGCAGTATGGATGTGACATGTGGAAGACTGGCACTACTTAAATTTTTTTTAAAAGGGGCTAACCTTTGACAAGCATCGAGCCACCATGTGGAGAGTTGGCACCTCTCTAGGAAATTGAGAACCTCTCTGTGTTTGAGCAAGCATCGAGCTACCATGTATAAATGGCAAAAGTCAGCCTTGAGATGAGGGTGCACGTGAAGATCAAAGATCCAAGGTGCTCTCATATGATTAATAACTGCTTCTTACACTGAACTCTTTACTCAACCACTTAGAACCTAGGGGTCCTACATCCTGAATCTGTACACCTTTTGACTTGCATACCATAACATCCTGCATGTGGGTGCGTATTGAAATATTTATGTAGGTATGATTCATCATTGCTTCACTATGTATACTTATGCCTTCAGCTTGAGCTTAGGCACAGACAGGAAGCGTCTGCACTTACTTTACTTAGAATTCTTGGGTCCTTGCAAGTGCGATATATCTTTGTAAGCCTTGCACCGAATTAGGGGTGACTTAAAGAGTCAACACTTCTGCCTACCTTTGTGGGCCACTTGCCTACTAAGTAGGAATCTAGTAGCCTTTGAATAATCCATTAGGCATAGATTCTTTGGGACTTTTTGGCTTTAGAAAGAATTGAGATTCACCTGACAAAACAAGAATTGCACCAAAGGCACTTAGAGGAAAAGACCTAAGCTAAGAAAACATTACACACAAGCGTTTGGAGGAACTAAAACTAATCTAAAACAAGGTACATGAGGCACTTTATGAAAATGAAAATCATCTACTCTACTTATTTATAGATTATACAAAAGATTAATGAAGATAGCGCTTGAGATGAATCCCATTGACTAGGATAGGCAACTCTTCTCCATTTGTCCTGGCAAGTTGGAAGGTGTTGGATGGCTTGCAACTGATTATGGTATATGGACCACTCCATATTACATCAAAATTAGCATGCCTTCCAACCTTCACTTTGTCTGCATCCTATTTGAGGACTAGATCTCCCTCCTAGAAACTCCTGTCATCAGCCTTCTTATCAAAGACCTTCTTGGTCTACCCTTGTTGAAGCTCCATAGTATGCATAGTTTTTGCTCTATTTTCTTCAAGCTCCATTAGCTCACTTAATCTTGCCATGAGGGGATCACTCTCGAGCAGCTCCAATTGATGTGTGAGTTCTAATGAAGGCAACTCGAAGGATGCTGGTAATATAGCTTTCCTTCTATAGACTAGCATGAAAGGAGAATTTCCCAGCACTCTCTTGGGCATGCTCCAATCAGCCCAAAGAGTAGTTTTGAGCTTAGTGAGCAAGTTCGCTAGTTATCCTCCAAAGTCCTTTTTATGATATGAATCAGGTTCTTTTTAGTGGAATCAACTAGACCATTACCATGAGAGTAATAATTTGATGAGGCACTCAGATAGATATTGTGCTTGATGACTCACTCATTAATCCTAGTTCCAAGGAAGGCTAGTGCATTATCAAAGATAATGGTGGTGGGAACACCAAATCTTGTTACAATGACTTCATAGAAGTTGAGGATGGATGTCTTGTTAATCTCCTTGAGTGCAATCACTTTGTCCACCTCATGAAATAGTTAGTGGCTATGAGAATCCACTTGTGCCCATTGCTTGATGATGGGTTAATCATGACTATGAAATCCAGGCCCCACTGCACAAAAGGTTGATCTGCTTGAATTGGGTGTAGTGGTAAAGTTGCTAGCCTTTGCTTACCTATGAAAAAGGCACATTTCTTATAATTTCACACATGTGTGTGCACATATTTGAACAAAGTTGGCTAGTAATATCTGACTCGCATGATCTTCATAGTAGCTGTCTTGGGCAAATAATGGCCTCTTACAGGGCCATCATGGAATTATTGAATAATTTTCTTGTTTGCTCTAGCTCTACGCACCTTAGTATAACTCCGTTGAGATCCCTTTGAAAAAGTAAATCATCTATAAGCACATAAAGAATGGACTATAGTCTAAAATGTCTATGCTTAGCTTTATCGAGGCCAAGTAGATATACATTATGCTAAAAGAAGGTCTTCATATCATGCGCCTAGTTAGTCATGTTTTTTTCACTTGCACACTTTTCTTCATGTGACACTAGGACTACGCCACCCTCAGATTTTTCTACCTCAGCCAATTGTTCATAGAGTCCCTTTCCTCACACCAACTTGGTGACATAGGTGTCTACATCATACTCCATCACTTTTATGATCCAACTAGCTCTTTTCTCATTGATGTCCTTCTTAAGTAGGAACTCCTTGACACTTACATGTGTGACCATGAGTTGGATCTTATTGTTGGAAAGCATATGCCTAAATTTATTTATCACTCTCACAACTACAAGTGTGTGCTTATCTATGAATTTATAGCATAAATCATAATCCTTTAGCACCTAGATGAACAATGCAATTAGTTGTTCTAGTTGGTCTTGGTTCTACTATGTTAGGATTGCTGAGATGCCTTCGACTCCACCAAATGCGTAAAATATGAAATATTTGCTATAGTCTAGGTTGATCAAGGTGGGAGCTTACATGATGGTGCACTTGATGGCCTCAAAACTTTCCTTTCCCTCACATGTCCAACTTAATGTAATATTCTTCTTTAACATTGAAGTGAGAGGCTTGACCAGGATAGCAAAACTAGGCACAAACCTTATCACAATGTTGATTCTCCTTAGGAAGCTTTGGAGACTTTTATTGTGGCTTGAAAGGGAAAGGGATGAGATAGCTTTGACTCACTCCAGATCAATTACAAGCCCTTATTTAGAAACAATGTGCCCAAGTAGGGTGCCTTCATGAATTGTAAAGATACATTTGTTAGGGTTCAAAGATATTCCAAACTCATGGCACCTCTGGAAGACCTGCTCTAGATGATCCAAATGATCTTTTCCATGCTTAGATAAAATATTTATGTCATCAAGTTAAACCAAGATGACCTTATTGATGAGCTCTTTGAATTCCATATCCATGTCTCTTTGGAAGGTCATTCCTACGTTTATCAAATAAAATGGCATGCACTGGTATGCAAAGGTTCCCCACTTAGTGGTGAACGTAGTTTTGTATCGGTCATAATATTGCACCTGAATCTGGTTAAACCCTGAGTAACCATACAATAATGAGAATCTCTTCGTGCCTATGAGCACTTGAAATATTTTCTCCATGGGTGGGATAGGATAATGGTCTTTAAGGGAAGCCTTATTTAGGTCCATAAAGTCCACACAGAGCCGAATCTCCCCATTTTTCTTACACACCAGGACTAAGTTAGCGACCCATGAGGAATATTTGATTGAAAGTATTATACTAGCCTCAATGAGTTTAAAGAGTTCCTTTTGCATCAATGACTCCAGCTTTGGATTAACAGGCCTTTGCTTTTGGCACATGGGTTGCATGCTAGGATATAGCTTAATTGTATGTTACGCTAAGCCTAGATCAAAGCCTCTAAGATATTTGTATCTCCACATGAATTTGTCATCATATCTTCTGTTGAGTTGAATGAAGCTTTCAATTTTTGGCATGGATCAAAACTTACCAGCTTTAAGAGTTTTATCCTTTGAAATGACTAAAAGCATAGAGATATCTCCCTTGGATGTCATGCTAAGCCTTTCTCCTTTGAATTGGTCATCAAAGTCAAAGATACTTTCAAGGTTGACTAGACCCTTTGGCATCTTGTTTCCCTTCAACTGGATGACTTGATCTTCATATTGGGATTGTAGTTGCCCCTGGTTCATGGCATAAAAATGTACCTCATCTTGAAGGAAATATATGATTTTCTCATCACTTTCGAACACTTGCCAATTCTTCATGTTGTCAAGAACTCTTGGTCTGACCACGATCTTGATGAATTTTTTGGACTCTTTCATAAGGTTTTTCAAAATGTCATATTACACACCTACAGTCACAAGCCTATCTTCATAAACATTCTACACTCTTGGTAAGACAATAATATTGAATACATCAAATCCTTATGCGATATACCACACTCTATGCTTATAGGCTTTCATCAAGCCACTTTTAGTCATGCTCTATGCTCTAATTTAGGTGACAACCATCTCACTAGCACTCAGTTCTTGCAGCACCTTGATCCCTTTCTTTTGCACGAGCTAGAGGCGTTGAATTAGTTCCTCATATTTGATAGCATTGTTCAATTAAGTGAACTATAGTCTAAAGGCATGGATGTATTTTTCCTTCTGGGGGAGACCAGCATGACATTGGATCCTACACCATTCTTACTCTGGAAGACATCAAAGTACAACTACCACATACCTTTAGGGCCCTCGCACACCTTCATAAGTTTAAGAAATGTTGGATTCTCTTTCATGATGCAATATATACCAAGCCTTATCTTTGTGTTATCATAGGGGTTCATACTCAAAAAAAAATTGCACCCATTTATGCATCAGATCATTTGGAATTTCTTCCAACAATGTCACAGCCTCATGGAGGATCAAATTCTCCTCTTGGTTGAACATCACACAATTTTTATCAATTGGGCTAGGAGAGTATGGCTCAACATGAATTTTGAAGATAGGTTCTACCCTGATAGTCACTTTGGTCTCATACTTGGTTCTCAATAGCATATGTGACCAATTTGAAGACAAATATCCACCCATCTTTTCCATAAAATCTCGAGAGAGGTAGATGAAGTAGGGAGATAAGTCAATGATTGTGATGTCTTGAAAAAAAGAGAGGCTTAGGCATGAATGTAATGTTAGATTTAAATCCTTGATTATTCCCATATATTTGACTGTCGTGACATCAAGTTGGACTACTCTTTTTGAAATAGGGGCATACACAATTCCAAGCATATCCACGATCTTCTTTGGCATTATTGAGCTACTTATACTAGAGTCAATCATGTAATTGTGCACTAGGTAATGTTCGATGATTAAGGAGACATATAATAGAGGTGGCTTATTGATATTTCACACCTACGCTTCTTCTACTTTTGGTTAGCATAGACTAGTAGAGGCAACAGGTGGTAGTTTTAGGGCCTGACACTCCTGAAAACCTTTCAACATATTTTGGAGCATGAGTGCATCCCACATTATGATGTTGAGGTTCATCTTCTTCATATATTATACTATATTGAATGGAACCTAAGATCCCTTTGATTTTGGCTTAGGGATGATGGTCTCCTATGGTACTGGTTTATTGGCTTGAGGTGGTAACTCCTACACTATCTCTTCTGGGTGTAAAGGTTGTGCGGGTGCCTTGGCCTATGCACCTACGTGATTGAATGGGGGTGATAAAAGTAAGGGAGTTACAGTTGGTATGGCCTCTTTATTATCTCTCCTTTTGAATCTTGTGTTAAAAGCAACTAGAGTGATTTTTCCACCAAGTGTGCTACCTTGATTTACATAGTTGAAGTTTTCTTCTTGTCAGTTGACAAAAGCAGACCCATCTTGTGGTTGAACTAGCACCTAGACTCCATCATGTTGACTTGCACTACTCACTTATCCTTATGACTGAGGCAAGTTTTTCACCATAAGTGCTTGGTTCATAATTTTATTTACGCAGGTGTTTTGATTATGCAATTGGTTACATGGGAAGCACCTCTCAAAATCCTATGTTAGATTTTTATGTACTAGAACAAGGGCTTTGAAGGTGTTGATAGCATCAAATTTTTGCACATAAGGCACTCTATTATATATGAGTTGGTTTTTCATTTGCACACCACCTTGGCATGGAGGTCTATTTGATTGGTATTGCTTAGTGAAAGGTTGATGATGTCTAGGATACTGCCCTTGCTGCCTTTTGAGGGTAACTAGTTCATTCCCAAAACTTTATAATAACATTTTTACCTTATGTAATTCACTAAGAAAAGTGACATATGGAGTAGGTGGGCTCACTATAGTAGGGATAGGCTCTAGCATAGGTTGCATAGTTGCTTGATCAGGGAGAGGTTCTTCAAATATAGGCATGGGGGGTCTAGGTGCAATCTTGCTTGCTTAAATCAAATAATTCTCTATGCACATAACTAATTCATAGGCTTCAGGGAGAACCATGCCTCCCATGGAATGAATCATCATTATTATGTCACTGTTAAGATATTTTAGGAAATATAAAAATGTAGTGTTAGGAGATGACTTACAGAAGGGTGGGATTCTATATCAGACTCTTTAGAATCTAAAATTGAAGTTGACCATCATCTCATGTGGAGCTTGCTTTATGGTCATGAGATGATCTATCAAGGATAAGTGGTCACTTTAGTCTTCAAACTACTTGCACAATTCTTCCCCAAGTTCATCCTAATTATGAATAGAATTAAGTCTCAACCCTCAGAACCATTGAAGGGCTTTTCTTTTGAATTAGGAGGTGAGGAGTCTAACCACAACATTATTTTTAGTGACATGGTGAACTGAGTAGATATTTATGATGTCTTAGATATGTTTCACAAGGGAATTTGAATTTTCACTCATAAAATAAGATAAACTTTTGAGAGTTGCTACTAGAATGTCATCAAACTATAAAAGAAATAATGGACTACCTCCATTAAAGGGAAAAAACACCTAATTCCTTGATATAATTATGAATGGAACAGGGAATAGACCTCATCTTCTTGCATAAAATCTTACAAATAGAGGCGTAGACTACGTTTTAGGAGGCAACTAGCTTATGTTGTGTCTTTCGACAAGGGACAAGGATATTTTAACTCTCCTTCTTCTTGAGGATGCTAGAAGCTCATTGAAATGGAAATTGATGCCTCTTGTAGATGATCTTATTCTTCTTGGCATGTAGGTAAGGGACTGTTCTTTATGGAACAAAGATGTTTGGAGTTAACAAGTGCTCTCTTTGAGTGTTTGCTACATTTATTAACTAAAGATAACACCATTTTTTTAGATTTTCTTCAAATGGTCCCATCAGGCATGCCAAAAAATATTATCATTCAAAACGTGCACCTATGGATACTCTATGATGTAGGGGAGCTTTGTGATGGGGCATTAACCATGAAGGCCTTGCGTGGGGTGTAAGGATCTAAGGCATTGGGCATGGAAGTATTACTGCTTAGCTATGTGCATGAGTATCAATTATCTCATCATAATGATTGAAATGTTCCTAAGGCATGGGACCCTTCTGCTCCTTGGGATGAGCCTTTGGAGTAGGCCAAATTTCTTATATTCTAAGTGCATCTGGTTTAGCACATAGGCCTAAAGAGTAGAAAGGTAAATTACCACTAATATAAACCTAAGATATTTTGAGGAAAAAGGAGTGAGAAGGTAAGAGATGCATAAATATAAAAGAGGCAATGTACCTAGAATAGAGTGAGCACTCCTACTATCATAAGCATGCTACAAACTCTTGGGAATAAGACAAATTCACATAGATTCTACCAAGGATACTCCAAATGTATAATTGCTTCATATAGAGGCATGGGAACATAATGCAGTATTGAGGGAGAAGAAGGTTATCTACATACAAAGTCTATGTAGACCCTGGTGTGCATAGAATATGACATGCAGGTGGGTTCTGAGTTCAATGAGGAGGTGATAGAAATGAATGATAATGAGAGGAGTGAACATTACTCATAGATAGAGATCAACGAACATAAAATATCACATAGATCATCAGAAGAATAGAAAGAGGTGAACTTAATTCTCATTGATCTGCAAGACTTAGCCAATACAAGTGCTCATGGAGGACAATTTCAACAACATAAGGTTATTAAAATGTGTCGACCCTTTTACAATGAAAGAACCATGCTTTTATAGTGCTCAAGTCTATTTTATAATAAATACGCCACTTGGGGTGGTGGACATATCATTAAATTATTTTGTGGCATTGTGGCCATGCTTATTGAAGTCTATTTGGTGATTATATACACATGCATAGGGGAATAAAATATTTTCTTGATAGAGTTAGAGAGTGGCATGTACTCAAGTCCCTAACTCTGATAGTCACCTCTACATTTAATTATTTTGACAATGCCTTGATCTCTCAACTACCTCCAACTAATTTATTTATATTCGATAGTTACTCATCATGTGGTGCTTCTTGATTGGTCTCAGATGTGGTACTATGAGGACACATGTCACCTTGGTGGGATTGCAGAGGAGTCTCTTGGATTTTTAGGTAGGAGCAGTGTAGATGTGACACATGGAAGACTGACACTACTTAAAATTTTGTCAAAAGGGGATAACCTTTGATGGTCATTAAATCATCATGTGGAGAGTTGACACCTCTCCTAGGCAATTAAGAACCTCTTTGTATTTGAGCAAGCGTCAAGTTGCCACATGGTAATGGTGGAAAGGAGACTTTAGATGAGGATGCACATGAAGATCAAGGATCTAAGGCACTCATGTATGACTAATAGCTGCTTCCTACACCAAACTCTTTCCTTGACCACTTAGAACCTAGGGGTCCTGCATCCTAATTTGTGCACCTTTTAACTTACATGCCATAAAATCTTGCGCATGGGTGTGTATTGAAATATTTATGCAAGCGTGAGTCATCACTACTTTTTTTCACAAACTTGCACCTTCATCTTGAGCTCGAGAAAAAATGGGAAGCATATATACTTACTTTAATTAGAATGCTTATGTCCTCATAGGTGTGATATATCTTTGTAAGCCTTTGAAAGCCCTGTGCCGACCTGGGGGTGACTTAAAGAGTCAATAAGAACATTATGAAAATTTAGGCAAGGCAACCACCACAGGGACTGAGAGTTAATAAAGAGGTCATTTTTGAAACCTTCACTAACCCAACTAAGGTGAGGCTTAAACTTCTCCCAAACCTTCCATAAACTTTGAATTATAGAAGAATCCTTAATTTTGATAGGCACTAGGGTGATAAGTAAGGTGTGAAGCCCCAGGCCTTGCCAAACTTTCCTACTATAGATGGAAATTTGAGTAATATGGATTTAAGATCATTTAAGTAATCTAAATCTACTCAAACATCAAACTACATAAGTAAGATCTAGAGCCCTTAGAATTAAATGCAATAAACGAGTTCATAATTCAAATCAACATTATAATCCTAAAGTTAAATTCCCTAAATCATGATTCAACAAAATAACAAACAAGAAGATTATATTGATTACCTTAGACTCAGAATTTGGACATGGTGATTGCTTGATCAAGGATGTTGGATGGATGCTTGTGATTGAAGGATTTGATTGACATGAAGACTCTCATTTGATTTCTATTTGGCTCCTTATGTGGACATGAAATATTTAAGGAGTCATGAGATGGTTTCAATAGAGGATGGGAGTAGTTTAAATAGGAGGGAGAAATCAATGGTTGAAATTCAAAGTTATATAATGAAGATCTAGGGTGGAGAATTAAAAGGAATTTAAAATTCTTTGGAAGCCTCTAGACTTAGAGACTTCTAAAGAGCAAGTGTAAGAATAGAGAAGATTCTATAATTAGAGAATTATATAATCCTTTTAGGGGTTAATTAGGATTAGCTATGGGATTAGATAGGGATTAGGTGGGTGATTAGGGACTAGGGGTGTAGGAGAGCCTAGGAATAGGCTAGTAGGTGATTAGGTGGGTCATGAAAATTTAAAATTCCTAAATAATAGATAATCGGGGATTCAGATGGGATAATGGGGATTTAGAGAAATTAATGAAGAAGTGGGGTAGGACTAATGTTAGTTAATGAATAATTATGAAGGGGGATATTAGATAAATGATTAGGAAGGGGATAAATTAGTGGGATCAAAGAGGATAAAATAGATAAGCATAATTAGTGTTGATTAATAGTGATATCAGTGATGTTAAATGAAGTGAACGAATTTAAATGCATACATTTTGCCCCTTTTTGAAAGGGCATTTTTAGTGGAGTGAAGTGGAAGGAGTAATGGTCTTTCAAAGAAAAACTATTTCATGGATGAATGTTAGTAGATATGTAACCCCCTCGAGGGGACATGCGAGGAATAATGAGATGGATGGCCACTCAAAAAAGGAAATGAGGGGTGGGATACAATGAATAAATGAGGGTATGGGATGCCAAACGTGAGATAGAAGATGAATAATATGAATTCAACCTTGAGCAATGAGCTACATATTGATAATGCCCCTGGCAAAGACACATGTGCATGGAGTAGAGATGAACGTGTCATGGTTGTCGACACATCCCAAGGGGGAATCAACCATAACATGATGATTATAAGATAAAAAAAGGCCATAAGATTTAGATGTATCCCAAGTAAGGATGCATGCAAGGGAGAGATATAGGTTAGGATAAAATAAGGATTTCATAAGATTAATGATGGGTGTAACTCAAATCTGTAGTCAAATTAATGATGAAGGAAATGAAATAGAGGAAATGATAAGATTGAGTGACCAAAAGACAAATGAAAAGAATTAGATTGCATCAAATCAAATCAATGAGTTGCAATAGGGTTAATAGCAATGATTCCCCTAGCAAGGACACATGCAAGGGATCAATAAATGATAAATTGACTAGATTAATGATGATGGATGACTGATGGAAGAAAAGATGGTTGTTGTGAGTTAATCAGGTCCAATCGACAGGTATGGGTGATTGATGAAAATATTAAGGACATGATGATGGTGATTAATTAATATCTTGATTGATATTATAGCTCAAAAATTTGACTGATGTAGGACTTGAGGATAGATAAGAGAGATAGTGGTCGAGTTATCCTTGGGCACTAAAAAGTGGCCAAGTATTGTCTACATAGTCTTAAGAGACCTTAGGCTGATGTAATTCTGATTAGAGGATGGAGGATGATGATAAAGGAATAGAGGATGATGATGATAATAATGATGATAATAATTAATGATTAGAGGATGGTGTTAGTGATTAAAGGATATGACTCAGATGATATGGGGATAAAAGATTGGATGTTAGTCAAAGGGATCATGATGATTAGATTAGTGATGGGAATAAATATGATTAGATAAATGATGAGGGTGTAGGTGATCAAGCCATAAAAATTATCATAAGGCTCATCATAGTCTAATAAATCCAATAAAATATAGCACTTGGTAGGATGCCCCATGATATTAAGATGACCAAGAGGACATGGTGCTAATGTACGTAAAATGGGTAAATAGTGAACTTTGCATCCTCGAGGGCACTTATAAGCAATATTGTAGCTTTGGTGACCTCATAACATCCTCATTCATTACCCAATAGACACAAATATACATGGCAAACATAAGACAAATAATATATATACATGATGAAAACAAGTGAAACAGCACAGAGCATACAAATAACACACATAAGTATCTACATGGAGTGTCACAATGTCTTCTCTAATGATGGGATGAGTGATTGGGTGATGGGATGGACTATGATGATCATGATGTGATTATGTATTTAGGATAGACTTATATTTGGATAGGATAATTAAGATTAAGATAAGGAGGGTGTAAAAAAATGATGAGGTCTGATAATTGGGGATGAGGTTTTTGGATACTAGGTTGGTCTAGAAGTCAAATATAAGAGTGGTAAAATGAGAATGATGATGGTGACTAAGGGTTATCAAAATATAAAACCCTACAAGAATTAAATATACAAATAAATTAGGATATAATGGGATCAATACCTTCCATACTAGAAAAATAATGATTGGATGGGTGTTAAGTATGAAGAGGCGATGATAGAGAAATAATGGGTGCTAGACTAAATTCTTTGATAAGGTTGTGTATGTCGATAATACCTAGTCAAAAGGGATAATGATGAAGATAAGGATGGGTGACCACCAAGATTTGGTTCCAAGATGAAATAGATTATCCAAGGATGATGAATGGTAAAATATGAGATAGACATTGTATGTTGTGAAATATGAATGCCATGGAGATATATGTGACTAGGGGATTAGGCATAAGACAAGACACCATGGACTATTTTTGGCTTTTTCCAATTTTATGATTTTAGGGTTTTTTGGAATATTTAAATTTTAAGGATTTTTTGGGATATATATGTACACTATACAAATAGCGGTTACTAACAAAGGGAATACCAAGCCTAGAAACCAAGATAAATATGGATGGAATAATGGATGAGACAAAAAAAGGATGAGGATGATGTTGAAAAGGGAATTACAACCAAGGAAGAATGGACTAGGGATTGCCAATGACCACATTGTAAAGGAACCAAATGTTTAGTTACCTGAATAACCATTAGAGGATATGCCAAGATGATTCTAAAACATTTATTAAGACACCTTCCTCTTCCTTATGAAGGCCAAGGCAGGAAGGAAAGAGAGATCTGATGCATGATGTGATGGCAAATGTTGGGTAGGGACAATGGACCAAGGGCGATAATAGACATTGATGAGTAATATAGACACGGTTGATGAGGGAGGAGACAAATATGGATGGATTGAGAATTGATGGTTTTTGACCCCAAGTGTTGAGGTACAATGCGGACAATAAATTATTTTACCATGATGTTAAAAATCGGTTTTCATCATGGTACTTGTCGAAGGTACTAGAAGATTGGTTTTCACCATTGGATGAATGATTTTTTTTTTGTAATTTTGGGGGCATCTTGATTTATTGGATAAGGGAAAGATGCAGGATGAAGACATTGTAATGATATTCAGCCAACACCTATTCTGGGGATGTGTGATGGTGTGATCATGATACTACATGTATTGGGGTCTTTGTGACTTTCATTTATTCTTGATGGAAACCCTACCAAATATCTAGACTAGGTATTGTCATCACCCCTAGGAGAGACAATGTTGCCTGAGAAGGTGTGGGAGATATGGATTCAATTAGAGCTTTATTTTGATGGATGACAGGATCAAGATAAGATGGTATGACGGGTGAAGGAGGATTAGGACTATAATGAATGATAGGATTGTGATAAGATGGCATGATGGGTGATGGAGGATTAGGATTAGTGGTCTCATACATCATTGGAGATGTTGGACATTCTTCATTGGATTGGTGCCAATTGACAAAAGACTGCAGGAGATCCAAGACACTTTGACTTTGTGGTTTATCTCTGATCTGATTATTTGAAGGATTATCATCCATTTGGATACTGATTTTGACATTATTTTGATTTTGAGACTGGATTTGACTTTGACTACCCCTTGGTGCCTAATTTTGGGATTCACTAGGGGAGATTGATTTTTGACTTAATAGATGATTATTTTGACTTTGATGGTCCCCTAGTGCCTGATATTGGGCTTCACTGGGGGAAGACATTTTTGGATAAGTCCGATGATTTGAATCTTCTTGAATTTGACTTATGAGATCAAAGATGATTTAATTATGATGGTTAATTTTTGGAATACGATCCTGGACCTTTGTACTTGTGGCACACATTATATTTCTCAAGGAAGGGTCCAACGATGTATGTTCCTATTTATTCCTATGGAGGGAGGTGATTAAATGATCATCAATGGGAAGAAATGGGTTTATGATGGATGAAGGTGGTGAAGAAGGTATGATGAGGTTAATGAGTGGTGATGGGGAAACATGGTCTTCATAGGGGTTCCTAGGAGTCCCAGTTTCAACATCAGAGAAAATCTCCTCAAGATTAGCAAAAGGATCACTAGGACTAGTTGTAGTATATGCATCTAAAGTAGGGTTAGATTTATTCTAACAATGTTCAATAGATAAAGCTTGTAAAAACTCTGTTATGACTTCATCATTATGATTAGGATCCATAGGTATACCTAGTGATGTATTAGAGGTACCTAGATTAGAGGTATCTTAAAAAAGATAGGCATCATCATCAAAATTTAATGTTTCAGATGAGGAATCTGATTCAAAAATTGGTGTTGAACATGATCTTGATGTAGATAAGACTTGTGTTGGATCAAATGTACAAGATTCAATGCTACTAGGAGTGATTGTCGATGATTGACCTCTCAACATGGGGTTTTTGATATGATGGGGAAGAGGAAGGTGATAGGGGCATAATGGAATTATGAGGGAATGGAGGAATATACTCATGGGGAATGGACTCATGTTTGGTGGAAGATTAGTCAAAGATGGGGGGATTATGGAAGAGGAATGTGGTGTGATCAAGCCCTTTCATTACTATCAAAAGGGATGGGGGATTTGATGAGTGCCTAGGTTCAAAATACCAAGACCACAATATGATGGGTGCTAGTTATGAATAGGCAAAGATGATAGAGACTAGATTGATGATGATGGGTTTGCTAGATTGAAACAAACAAAGTGATAAGATGCTATCAAGATATTGACTGGGTATGAGATCTGACCAGATGATGAGTAATAGTGGATTAGGGTGATAGATGTTATGGATATGTAACAAGAGGACTAGCTCAAAAACTTGGTATAATTTGCTCAATATGGGAGGGGATAAGATTATGTGATGCACGTGATTAAGGTGATGGGATAATTATGAGGATAGGTGATGATGATAGGTGATAATGAAGTGATGATGGGGATGGTTTGGACACATATATGACCTAAAGAGCCAACTAGGATTTGATAGGGGGTAGTTAGGCTAGATGGGTGATGAAGGCAAGGTCAAGACAAATGATTGGTTTAAGATAATATGTGGATGACAAGACAAGATGTGCTTAGGATACGTAGGTGATGGGGGTATGACCAATGATGGGTGTCAATGTCTATAATAGGACAGGATGATGGGATATACAAAAAGATAATATATATATAAGAGGATAATGATAAGTCAAGGATATTCAAGATGACGATATGTGTACTAGAGGATGATAAGGGTGTACAAGATGATAGAATGATGAAGCAAGGATATACAAAATATTATGTGCAAAGGACCTAGATAGGCATGTATAGGTATGGGTAAAGGTTAACTTGGATCATAAACAACACTAGTCTAGCATGACACATAAATTGGTAATGCCTATTTACATATGATCAGGGTAAATTTAAAATGGATATTTAGATTTTTATCAAAATGACCCAAAACTTTGATCTATCTAAAAATTAGATAATGTATTTATTAGATATTTATCGTAAATCTACCTTATGAAATTTCAAAGATAATCTACAGATTGAATAATAGTCCAAATGGCAAATTTTTATAGAAAGACAAAATTGCTAATCTCTAATATACAGGATAAAGTTGTGATTCTCAAAATTTTGTTACCTATGGTTTTGTGAATGATGGGAAAAGGTTAATGTGGCTATGTTTGTTTTGACCTTTGATGATCTTCTTGCCTTTTTCCCTCCCTTGTTGATCCTTCCAATTACACAACAAAAACTGACAGAGACAGAAAACTTGTTACAAAAAATTAGATTATCCAAAATTTCCAAATGATGTAAAAGTTAATGCAAAAATAAGGGTTAGATGAGGATTAAATAATTTTTTGATCCCTGCAAAATAGAAAATAAAAAGATTAAACTGCAGGTCCAAGAGCAAAGATCCACTATTAGTGATTTTATCAGGAAACACAATATCATAATTCTCATTTGCAATATCATGATTCACTGGGTAAGGTTGTGATTTTGGGATTAATGATTTTTTTAGCTTAAAGTTTTGTTAATCAAATTTCTTTTTGATGCCCTTTTTGACTTGGATCCTGCACACATAGAGGGTTAAAACCTTGAAAACACAAGTCATGAGCATGCAGGGGTTAGATAAAATAATAATCAATGGATAAAATATGTGACTTGATGTTCATGTCTAGAACCTATAAAATCGTGAGTTAGTAGTAAAAAACCACAACTTATAGGGCAAAATATTGAATTTTGAAGTTACAATTTTGTTAAAAGCCCAAAACCTGCCAAATCAAAATCATGACTTAATACACAAAATCATTATTTACAAGGCAAAATCATTATTTACGAAGTAGCGATTTTGTAAAAAGGAAAAAAATTGCAAAATCCAAAATCATTAGTGGCTAAGTCAAAAAATTAGTGTAAGGTTGTGACTTTTGAGACAAAACCATGATTTCAAGGTCATGAATACTAGTGCAAAGTTGCAACTTCCCCCTGTGCACATAAAATTTAAAAAATATGGGATTTTGCTTGAGTGATCAGACCTAAAAGTTGCCAAAAGGATTTATAACAAGAAAAATTGTTAAATTAGGATATCCCCTCCCATTATGGTCACCAAAATATAGATGGAAATTTGAGCAATATGGATTTAAGATCATGCAAGTAATCTAAATCTACTAAAACATCAAACTACCTAAGTAAGATCTAGAGCCATTAGAATTAATTTCAATAAATGAGTTCACAATTCAAATCAACATTATAATCCTAAAGCTAAATGATCTATATCATGATTCAACAAAATAAAAAATAAGAGGATTGGATTGGTTACCTTAGACTCAAAATTTAGAAATGGTGATCACTGAATCAAGGATGTTGGATGGATGTTTGTGATTGAAAGATTAGATTAACATGAAGACTCTCCTTAGATTTCTAGTTGGGTCCTTATGTGGACATGAAGGCTTTAAGGATTTATGAGATGGTTTCAATGGAGGATGGGAATTGTTTAAATAGAAGAAAGAAAGAGAAATCAATGGTTGAAATTCAAAGATAGAGCATGGAGATTTAGGGTGGAGAATTAAAATAAATTTAAAATTCCTTGGAAGCCTCTAGATTTAGAGACTTCTAAAGAGGGAGGGTAAGAATAGAGAGGATTCTAGAATTGGAGAATTCTAAAATCATTTTAGGGTTTAATTAAGATTAGGTAGGGTATTAGATAGGGATTAGGTGGGTGATTAGGGACTAGGGGTGTAGGAGAGCCTAGGAATAGGCTAGTAGGTGGTTAGGTGGGTCATGGGAATTTAAAATTCCCAAATAATAGATAAGTGGGGATTAGGATGGGATAATGGGGATTTAGGAAAATTAATGAAGTGGGGTAGGACTAATGTTAGTGAATGAAGAATAATGAAGGGGTATATTAGATAAATGATTAGGAAGGGGATAAATTAGTGGGATTAAAGAGGATAAATTAGATAAGCAAAATTAGTGTCAACTAATAATGATATTAGTGACGTTAAATAAAGTGAGCAAAATTAGATGCATACACCTGCCATAGGGGAGTCCTTAAGAGATACAATGGTAGAGAATAATCTTCCAGGATTCATCCCTAGAAAGGCCTCTGATAATCCATTTACCCCCAAAAGTAAGTCCTTGGATATTTTAATATCAAAGAGACCCAATCCCCCAACTTACTTGGGGCAAAAACAAATGTTTCAAGCAAATCTACGGAAGCCTTTATGTCCCTCAAAATTAGCCCAAATAAAATCCCTTAAAATATTTTCTAATTTGTTGTAGGAATCATTATAAGGGGCCTAGCAAGAGGAATAATAAACATGTGTAGCTACCAAAACTTTAGAACAAATTCGAAGCTTGTTAGCTGAAAAAAGAGGCTTAGTAATCTAAAATAAGTTTTTTTTCAACTCATTGCACTACATATGACCATAAGTCAAAAGGAGAGGCCCAAAAGGCAAAAGGAATGCCCAAGAACTTAAACTAAACTCTTGGTAGAATCCACTACCATTGAAATTCCTCAAGGCAATGAGGCTTGGGGACCAATGACTGCATGTAGCATTGGGTCTTACTCCATTGAATAAAATATCTTGAAGCCAAAAAAAATATGTGCAGATATTCTATGGAATTCTTAATGTATTATTTTTCCTCTTGGAGAGTGAGAAAGGATTCATCAGTGAAATGACCATTTAAAAGTTTTCTATCAGATTGAGGGAGAGAAATACCTTTCACCAAACCCCTAGCAACATAATTATCTAGAAGATAGCTAAATCCTTTTGATGCTAGAACATATAGGGAAGGGCTAGATGACAACCTTGCCTAATGGAGCAATGTAGCTCAAATCAAGAAGACTGAGTGCTATTAATAGTAATACAATCCCCCTCATCCTAAAAAAACATATTAATAGTCTGAACAAACTTGGGGACAAACCCAAGTTCCTGTAGTATGTTGAGAATGAAGCACCACTCAATATGATCATAGGATTTTTCAAAATCAATCTTAACAATAGAGACTTTTGATTATAAAGCCTATCCTATTCCATACCTTCCATATAATGATGATGTTGTCTATAATGAATCTGTTTTATGTGAATCTTGTTTGTTCACTTTGAACAATTAAAAGGAGAATGTACTTCACCATGATAGCTAGAGCTTTAGAAATAATCTTATAAGAGACATTGAGTAAAGTAATAGGTCTCCAATTTATGATAATTTCAGGATCACCATCCTTGGAGATGAACTTGATGTTACCCTGATTAATAAGGGTTCCCAAGGAATTGGTTAGAACAACTTCAGAATACACCTAGTGCAGATCAAGACCAATAGTGTCCCATAGGATTTGATAAAAATCACATGAGAACCCATCAATTCATAGAGCTTTGTCCACTGCCATCTATTTAACAGCTTCATGAAGATCACAAAGTGATTAGGACCTTTCACAAACAATTCTTAGAGAATTGGAGACTTTGCAGGGTATAACCTAGAGACATTGAAGGAGAGTCACCTCCCTTTTTAGAGAAGAATCTTACATCAATAAAACACCATGATAATGATGCACAAAGGCTTGAAAAATGTCAAGAAGTTTGGAAGTCTTGTATTTCCTTGAAAATTTTGATTCTATCAGCAACTCTCCTAAAGTAGAGAAGGGCAAAAAAATACTTGGACACCTTGTCACCAAGTTTTATTCAGTACATACGATCTCTTAGTTGAGCTCCTCTGGCTTTGTGCACTTACTAAATTTGGAGATTGTGTTTCCATTGTGATAATTGAGTTTGAAGGTGAACATTAAATGGTGCCTGCTCTAGTTCCTATGAGGTGTAAATAAACTCATAGTTTATAGCATTAGGTAGATGCCATCTAAAAATAGTGGGTTGCTTTCCATAGATCCAAATAAATGTGAAAGTGTGAGCAAGAGCCTCAAACCACTGTTGAATCCAACCAGTATCTCCTTTTGGTCGAGGAACTAAGCTCTAAATTCTAACAATATGCCCCATCATTCTTTCATGTTTTAGGTGGGAAGTATTGAGATAAAATTACATGGAATTAGGTTTGACTTGAGGAGAAGTCCATTCAAATTTAAATCAAATGTGGTGATTATCTAAGAAAAAAGTATTAGGAATGATAAAAAATAACCTATCTTGGAATGGAAAAAAATAGAAAATATCTTGCTTAGCCAACAAAGCTTTGTCGAGTCATTGAAGTACCTTGTCTTCCCCTTGGTAGAAATTAGGCTAGGTGAATTAGGGAGAGTCTAAATCCTTCCTTCGATGATGGTTGGTATCATAAACCCCAATCTTATTATGCATATAAAACCATGCTTCATGCTCACCTACACACCATCACATTAGAAGGCACCCTTCTTTGTCCTCTGCCAACTCCACCATGTTAAACTCACCACAGAGGATCCAATGTGCATCCAGGAGAGATTCGGCTAGCCATATCCACATGGTTTCCCATTCCATAATATCATTAGAGGTGTATAAATTGACCAACCCAATAACATAGTTGTTAAAATAAATAAGGGTCCATACCACCTAATGTGTGGGGTATGAACCCTTAGTAATAATATTCTAAGCGAGCTCTAGAGTCAAAAATGTGACAGTTGACCACACCTAGCATCATGCCCAATGGCCTGATAAATGAACCTAGGGCAAATGATCTATGTTACATTTTATAACAAAAATCTACAAATATTGACCTCTTGAAAACAAAAAAATTTCATGTTGTGGAAAAATTATCAACTATTCTTGACCGCATACTTATGTAGCAGATTAGTAATCATTGGACATGATTGAGGTGCATGTCATTCTCCTCTGAGAGACCTTATATCAAAACAAACTTGTTATACATGAGTTTGTTGGGAATATAATCATTCATTATAAATGGTTTCTGCTTGTGTGCCATATATTCTTCTTATTTAGGAGATGGAAAGGCATTGTGAGAGCACCATAAATACAGGTTTTTGATCTAAAGTGACTAGGCTCCTTTCCTCCTCAGGGGCACTCACCCTAAGAGAGGGTTGTGACTATGATACTAAGGGTGGTGTCTCAACCATCAAGGCCACTACATGCAACATATACACAAGAGGAGAAAAGCTTTGGTGGTTAACAAAGATTTTCCAACAAAAGTTGATGCAAAATTATTCCCAGTAGGTCAGAATGACAATTTTTGTGGCCTACCACCACCTTTGGAAGAGTTGTTTTTCTTGTTGGTGATGGTAGTCCAACCACCAGTATTTCCATTATGATATTTGGCTCATATCTACCTTTTTCCTAAGGAGCAGGGGGCATGTGAACCATCAAAGGGCACTCCTGGATCATGTGGTATGAGGACTGACACCAAAATCAAGTGTTTGGGAGGTTGATATAAAAAAAATTGCTATGAAAAATGGTTAAATCCAATTTGTATACCAATAGAATATTTCAAATCATGGGACAAATCTACTTACACATAAACCCTCTTCTGAGGATGAGCGATATAGAATTTTCTCTACTCATGGTAGATGAAATTCCTTATGGGTTTTATGAGCTAGTCTATAAAACCGTAGAGGGGGAGAAACAAGCCAAGAAATTCAACCCAGATGGGGACTTATAGTTTTGCATGCTTTCAGAGTTGAAAGTTTTGAGTCCAGTGAGAAAACATAACCAAAGTGTTGCAGATGAACCAAGGTCCATGATTAAGAATAGCTTTGCAATTTTCTAGGTTAGAAAAGTGAAACAAAGAAAAGCCCTTCATAAGATTTTGGACTCCCTCAAATTTCACACCATGGCCTTACCAGTGGTTGTGAACCCATTATTTTAGAAGGCTATTCAGGGGGACTTGGTCAAAAAATTAATCAATTAAAGTAAATTTCTAAAAGAAATGACAAGCTTTGTCAAATTTGGGCACATCCAAAATAACATCAGGTAATGGAGAGTTAGAGTCATCAGCATTATCTTGTGGAAGACCTTTAGGATGAATTTCCTCGCCTACTTTGGGACCATGGTTGTGCTCACTTACTCCAGCTTTCTCTGCATCTATGGATGTAGAGATGGAGGTGGTGGTCATTAAATAAAGGGTAACCCTTTACCTCCTAGAGGGAAAATCACTAATCAAAATTAGTAATTAATGTAAACAAAGTAATATCCTACCTAGATCTGTGGCGATCAATAATGTGGTAGAGACCTAAAAGCTCATCAATACAGAGCTAACATCTTAGGGTTTCTATCCATTCTCATGGTGGAAAATTTAGAAGACTTGATTGAAGAATTACTTCCATAATTTTACCATGAATCACTAATGGAATTATGGTGTACCATCTTTCGTGATAGTTTGGTGAGTTTCTATTATTTAGAGATGTATAGATTGTTCCTCTTGGCTATTGTAAT
This sequence comes from Torreya grandis, assembly GCA_037957365.1. NCBI lineage: Eukaryota > Viridiplantae > Streptophyta > Pinopsida > Cupressales > Taxaceae > Torreya > Torreya grandis. The sequence continues at coordinate 4,395,806 of JARHVA010000366.1, read as the reverse complement.
TTTTTAAATATATTTTAAAGTGTCATTAATGTATTTTTTATCATGTAATTTATTTATTTTTTAATATTTTATTAATTAAATTATGATTTTTATATATCCTTACACTTATAATGGTTTACTTTGTATTGGGGCTAAAATGGGTATCTATAATATAAGTATCCTATAAATAAAAAAGGGTTGGAGACTAGTATAAATCCAACACATAAGTTGTAGGTTGACAAAGCCATCTAGGGCTATAGATAAGGATCATGTGCAAAGGATGTTAGAATGGACCTATAGTGGGAACCTGCACATACAATCTCCAACGGAGATACAAGGAGAATTATATTACTATATTTGGGATTTTATTAGATGTTAAATAAAGAGATATGTAAACTAAAGATGTCACTAGGCGGTAAAGCAAGACCTATAAGTAACAATAATTGAAGGATAACAATAAAGTAACAAACATGTACTATACTATATGATCAAATACATGAAGAATTCATCCAAAATATCAACCAAAGTACAAAACAAAGAGATATTAGCTTTATGGATATATACTTTTGGTTGATTTTTTGATGCATTGATATCCCCCTTGACTTGTAGAACTTTGTGAGAGATGGATGTAGGCGAAGTCAAGATGTATAAGTGAAGCTCTTGAGTAGACCAAAATTGGGGACCCAAAGACTTAATATACCTCATTTATGTATCTCTTATTCATGAAATATTTAAGACATTTTTTGCTAACTTTTCTTCCATGGTGTAACTCCTTTTAATCCTAAATTCTCTTATTTTCCCTAAGGTGAATTTGCATGTGCAAGTAGAGTGAAATGATGGAAGGAAACATAAAAATTTAGTTTTAGACCCTAAAATTTTGTATAATTAAAGTGTTAGTAAATTTAAAATGGTGTGTACACATATGCTCTACCCCCACCTTGTCACCCCTCCCAAAGCTAAATGACCATCACAATAGTGTAGCCAATGATGGTGCTTCATGAAAAACATAGTATAAAAAATAATAAATGTCAATAAACTTGAGATAAATAAAATAAAATAAATAGGCATGTGTACCTTCAATTGCATGGAAATTTGTAAAAACCTTACCATTTTGGATCATTGGTGCAAGGTCAGGTCTAATGAATAGGTGTTAGGACAAATCTAACAAATTGGTGTTGGAATGGGTCAAACAAGGCTACAAAATAGATTAATTGTTTAGTTTTTTGTAAAAATAATCCATTAGTACCATAAAACTCCTTATGATGTTAATATTAATATTGTTTCTTTCATTTGTCAATATAAGATACAATTACAAAACTATCTCAATTGTACAAATCTAAGTAATATTTTTTAAAATTTTGAATTTTTAGTTTAAATGCTATATAAATGGGTCAAATCCCTTCATTTGATATATTTTGATTTATAAATTTTAAACTTTTTAGAGCTCAGGGCAAACCATTTTCAATGTGACGTGAGGTTATAGATGGTGTAATTATGATTCTTCTAACCTTGCTCCTCCCAATGATTACATATATTCTTGTTATGCTTAATACCTGGATACCAAGAGCCCCTTTGTATCCTACTTAATCACTTGGAGAGATCCCCATGCTGTTATACACCCTTCCATACCTTTCTTGCACTTTACCAGAGCTCTTGCACCTTGTTGGACCCATTTCGTACACCCTAGAGAGCATTTAAGAGGCTAGGTAGCTTAGGCCGCTAGTTTTGGGCCAAAATCAGTGGCCTAGGCCACCCATTTTCCTACATAAATCATGTCCTAGGCCATAAATTTTTCATAACTACCCGTGTTCGCTCATATGCATTGTATAATAGCTATAAATGACTATTTTTGGAAATCTTTATCCTTTTGCTGCCCTATATGAGGTCCAAACATGCCTCCCTATCCCATATTATTTTCACTTGGTCCATCTCTTGGATTTATCTTGGTTTATTTTCTCTTCATCTCTCTTGGGCTTCACACATTGAACCTTTTGACATCTTGACAACTCTTCATCTTTATTGAGTTGTTCTTGATAACTTAGCAGCTCTTCACCTCTCTTGAGCTTCTCACTATATGATACATGGTTATTCATCTCTCTTGAATTTCTCCCCTTGGAAATTCATAGAGGCACAACTAATTTCAACCTAGATTGACTCACTTGTTGTTCAGATGTTTATGCTTGCACTGTTGCTTTCTCTCATGCTCCTTCAATTGGCATTACACTTGATTTGTGCACTTGGATTAGACCTTACACTTCTTGCTTGATCCTACCTCACATTTTTTCCTAGATTATTTGCATTGGATTAGATAGATCTCTACACTATAGCTTGGTTTTCCTCCAATTAGCATCAAACTTGGACTCTTAGTTCATAGTTTTATTACATTATGTTTGAGTATGATCCGAAGGCACCTTGCTCTGCAAGGTGAAACTAGTTTGTTAGTTTAGTGTATTATATTTTATATGGTTATAGATTATATGCTAGGGTTACATTCATTTCTAAACAAGCATTTGGCATAGCTTCTAAAATTTTATGCACTCTCTCCCTCTCAAAAATGTCTTTCTTTCAAAATCATCATTCCTATTCTTTACACATTGTCTCTTTCCTTCAGCTATTTGTTTTATTTTGGTTCAGTTAGAGATACATGTGTCCTTTGTGCATTTGATCACGATAGCATGAACCTAGTTTACGAGTTAGTCTTTGGCCTAGTGTAAGTTGACATATCAGATAGTTACCTTATACTTATAATGGCTTCTTGCATCCTTAAACCTAATATGTATTTTCTTAGTACCCTTCATATCCCCTCTGCTAAACCCTAGTGGCTCATTTGGATTTTTTGAGATACATATTGGCACTCTTGATGGGACTTTCTACAAGGTTTCATAGTATTCTTATTTGGTTTAGAGCTATCCTAGCCCATTTCCCACTGATAATTATGAGGGTTTGTTTTCAAATATGTTTTATCTCCCTTTCAAGTTGTTTAACCTTGCTCTACTTTTGTGACCTCCTCCTTGTTGGTCTAATGGTAGTTTACCTCTTATGTTGCCTTCCTAGTTTCACTTATTTTGTTGCCTCCATGGCTAACCTCCCACCTTTGGGATGTTATTCCTATCAAATTCAGGGTCCTATCCCTAAGCTCACTCATGAGTAAGTTGAGGCTGCAATAGAATGCCATAGATACCCTAGGATCTAGGAAGTGATCTCACCCTAGCCTAGTGACCTTGACCCTCTCACATTTTGTAGGAAACCATTTTGGAAAATATAGAACCAATGGACTCACTCCCATTTTTAGAATTCTAAGATTTAATTATTCAGGGATACCTCCTTGAGACTTGAGGCCACTTTTCATTCACTTATTAAGGGTGAATAGGACCCCCTTTCATGATTGAGGCCTGATGAGCTACACATAATTGTTGATTATTGTCTCAAGTGATTTCATGTAAATGAAGAACACCATTATTCCTATACGAGTAGGTAGCATGCTTTCTCTAGGTATAGAGCTAGTACCCATTCAATTTCAGGTGCCTCAACTAGTTCTCATGTAAGTACCCCACCTCTTTCTCAATGGGAAACTCTATGTAAATAACCCCTATTGTCCATGTTGAGAGACATAGACACCCAAAATTGAATCGGCATCCACCTCTTATGGAGCCCTTCCCATCCTCTTAGTCCTTCTTTTGGGTTTTTGTATGAGCATGTTGATTTTAATCACCATTTTTGGACTAGGTATCCATGATATGCCTATCCCAAACATCATCACCCTCATGTAGAACCTCATATTTTTGTGTGTGGCCAACACTATGGGGATTTAGGTTATTATGACCACTCCCCTATGCATGTTGCATCATCTTGTCATCCCCATATAGAATATATCCTTCCTACAACTATTCACTATCATATGTTTGGGAATATCCTCTTCATGCATGTCTCCTACCATGAGATTCATCGTGACATCACTTCCTACATGCCTAAGGTCATGATGACTCCTGCTTGTATAGGTAACATCATGAGCCCTATGAGCCTCCTCACAAAGATCATTTCCAACCTACTATCAACTGTGCCTATGAGGATACTTGTGGGATACTCTATCCTCTTGGGTGTGTGTTATTCCCCTTCCTACTCAAATTCATGAACTACCCAAGTTTAATGGGACTGTTAGGATCAACAAGGCTCGGGTACCAATAACTAAAGCCTAGCTATGATACCACTTGTTAGAATTATAAAAACCTAATCCTAATACATGTGCAAGTAATAAATTGTAGAATAAATTAAGTTACAGTAAATTAAAAAACAAGAGAGAAAACTTTACACAAGATATATGCAGAAACCCTGCTAAACTAGCTAGGTAAAAAACTACAAGGCAAAGGCAACATCTAGACTTCATATTCATCATCAACTCTCTCTACAACATCAGTTCCTCTCAGTAACTTATTTTTAGTGCTTACAAGCACTCGATTGAACCAAGATTGAAACCAAGCTTACAAGTTCCAACCTCCAAACTGCAACATGCAACTCCATCATGATGCTAACACAATAGCATCCAAGGTGAGCTCCAAAGCATCAACCTCCATCTCCATGAGTTGAGCTAATAATCTTCCAAGCTCTAACTAGGTGATCCAAGATAACATAGCCTTTTAGTCTCTAACCTCTTACCTCAAGGATCTCCATGCTTCAACAAACTAGGAGAGACATGCTCTCATCTAAGCCTTACAAACTCTAACCACCTAAGCATGAATGGTGCTTACAACCCAAGAATATAGGTGAGCTAATATTCCATGCCTTTCAATCTCAAACCTACAATAATGATCTAAGAGTGGATATCCCCAAATGGGATTCTCAATAACATAGGAGAACTAAGCTTAAATAGCATTTTACAATGAGAGAGAGAAGATAGGGAGAAAATTCATGGTGGCCCCTTAGAAATTTGACCCACACATGATTGGGTGTCACGTAAGCCCCAAAGGTGTTTTTCACCATGTGAAGTCTTCAAAAAAGATAATATTTTAGACAAGAACATGTGCCACCTCCATGTGGTTCCAAAACCTCTCCCCACTTCCACAAGTGATTCCAAATAGTTAATAGTGTTCTTATCTTTATTACCAAGGGTCAAAAAAGTAGATTCCTAATTTAGAAAAGATCCAATCCACATCCATGTGAATCCAATAATTTCCTCCCACTCACACATGTGAGTTCAATCTACAATATTTCATTCTTGTCTTCTTCTTCACATGTGAACACAAGAGTCCAAAAGGTGTTGCACTCACCTTTTGACCTTTCCTAGACATGTGAATCCTAGGGCCCTTTAGAAATTTGACCCCATACATAATGTCTTATCTTTTTCACCACATGAAAAACCCATCTAACTCACCAAGGACAAAATACATGTCCTCTAGTGGATTATTATGCCCCACACCTATCACATCATCCTAATCACTCAAAGGATCCTCCATAGGCCCACTGTCATGTCATCTTCTTGCCACATCAACTACATGTCATGTCACTTGAATGCCACATAGTTTTCTTATTATATTTATTACTAAGGAAAAAAAGTATAATACTAATTTAGATAAAATCTAAGCCACCTCCATGTGAATCTAATAATTTCCCCCCACTCACACATGTGAGGTCAATCTGTAATAGTGCATTCTTGTCTTCTTCTTCACATGTGAACACTAGAGTCCAAAAGGTGTTGCAATCACATTTTGACCTTACCTAGACATGTGACTCCTAGGTCCCTTTATAAATTTGACCCCATAAATTACCACTTATATTTTACACCACATGACAAACCCGTGTGACTCACCAAGGACAAAACCCATGTCCCTAGTGACGTATTATGCCCCACACTTGTCACATCATCCTAATCGCTCAAAAGACCCTCTATGGGTCCACTACCACACAACCTTATTTTCAAATCACCTACATGCCATGTTAACTACATGCCACATCATCTGTCCACCTACATACCACATAAATAAGATGTCATCTTAGCATGCCACATCACCATGAATGGTGCCTATGAATAATGGATTCACACCCTAATAATCTCCCACTTGAAGTCATAGACATAGGATTGTAAAACACCTATGTCTTCTTCCAACCAATTGCCATCCATGTTCACCAATGCCCATTATTTCTCCCACATAATCCCAATAGAATTTTTATGCACTATTAAAATTTATCTACCCTAACTACCTTTGTCAACATCTATTCCTCCAGTATATTTGTAGCAACCTAATTGACTCCCACTTCACAATAGACCCATCCTTTATCCAAAGATTCTTTAATGAACCACTCACTACTCAAACTACTTGGAAGTATCTGGTTTAGTGCTTACCATGGCATACATAAGGCTTCTCCTACTCCAAATGAATATAATACATGGGATAACTGTGTCTTCTCTTCTAATGTAGGACATTCTAGAAGACAAATCCAAAATATATTGTACTAAGTGGGATACTTTACTTCATTATTTTCCCTATCCCTGTGCATCTCCATCCTTGGTTTACTCCTTTATGTTGTATTAATCACCTGAGCCATATCACAAGTGATCACGTTGGGCTTTGTAACCAACATACCATCTACACATAGCATCAACTTCTGCTAAACCTTGTCTCTCCATGAAGGTATTCTTGTACAACATCAGCATGCCTGCTAGAACCCGTATAGTCTTCAACTCTACAAACCAAAAACTCTTAGACTCATCCTCATAGCCTCTTGGCTACTCCATCTCATCATGAGATCACCATGTAGGAATGATGCTTTCACATCTAGTTGTTCTAACAATAACAAGTGCACACCACACTCTTGATAGTAGTTATCAATAAGAGAGAAAAACCATAGAAGTCAATCACATGAATCCTCCATATGTAGCATACCACTACCCAACACGATCAACATGGCACCCATTTATAGTTCTTGGGAAGTCATCATACTACTTAGTACATCACTACACCTACCAAGTTTTTGATCCAAAACTAATGGCTTAGGTCACCCATTTTTTTACATAACCCATGGCCTAGGTCATAACTTTTTAAAACTTCTCATTTTTGCTCAAATCTATTGTATAATGGCCATAAATATCTAGTTTTGGAAAGATCTTCCATTTTGTTTCAAGGTCCAAACATATCTCCCTCTCTCATCTTCTTCTCACTTGGTCCATATTTTGGATTGATCTTTGTTTGATTGCTCATCATCTCTCTTGGGCTTCACTCCTTGATCCTCTTGACATCTTGACAACTTTTCATCTTTCTTGAGTCTTTCTTGATCTATTGTCAACTCTTCACTCTCTTGAGATCCTTCACTACATGTTACATGGTTATTCAACTCTATTGAAATTTACTTCTTGAAAATTCATAGAGGCATAGTTGATTTCAACGTGGATTGACTCACTTGTTGTTCAGTTGTTATTGCTTGCACTATTGTTTGCTCTTATGCTCTTTCGGTTGGCATTACACCTGATTTATATTGGAATAGTTAATGGTTAAGTGATGTTATTTATGTACCCTTAATACATTAAATTACGTTGTTTAACTAATAATCTATTTTATTATTTATCACGAGTTTATCCTCATGTAAATAAATAATAAAATATATTAAATGACCTTCGGAGAGGTTGGACACATTAATGTGGTGGCTGGAAAATCTTATTTATTAATGGGTATATTACCTTGTCTATATAATAAAGATTTTATATTTTAAGATGCAATGAAAAAAGTGAGAAGAGAAAGCTTGTATTGGGTACATTTTGTTTCTCAAATAATGAATAATCTTGGTGGGTTTTCTACCTCTTCATGAGGTTTTCCCATGGTATATCTATGTTATGGTGTGTTTGACTTTGATCTCATTATTTCATGGTGAATGTATTTAATATGTGTCTCACATCTAGATCTGGTGTTCGTATGCAATCATATTACTTGTTATCTCAATTTACGCACTTGGATTGGCCGTTACAAATCCTACTTAATGTTGCCTCACCTTCTCTCCTAGATTATTGGCATTGGATTGGAAAGATATCTATACTAAAACTTGGTCTTCATCCAATTAGGATCAAACCTAGAATCTTGGTTGGTATATTTCTTACATTGTGTTTGAGTATAATCTAAGGGCACCTTTCTATGCAAGGTGAAACTAGTTTGTTAGTTTAGTATATTTTCTAGGGTTAGAGATTATATTAGGGAAAAAATAAGCTCACAAGATCATGCAACATCATCAACCTAGCTAATTATTTTTTACATGTCTGAAATCACAACACGATTGATGACATTTTATCAAATATTCGATGAAGTGTAAATTTGGATGTTGGTAGATGACATTTTATCAAATTGATGTTGTTTTATAATCACAACATGACTGATGACATTTTGTCAAATGATCAATGAAGTGTAAAATTGGATATTGGTAAAGAACATTTTATCAAATGGTTGATGAAGTAGAAAATGATCAATAGGTTGATGACACTTTTTCAATTGGTTTATGAAGTATAAGGGTTGTAATTTTCCAATGACAATTTTTGATATGGTTGATGAAGTAGAAGGTATTAAATGGCCAATGATGTTTTATCAAATGGTCGATGATACTTTGTCAAATAGTTGATGACATAGGAATAGTTTAGTTTTACTTGATTTTGAAAGTATTGTGAAATTTTGTTAGATTTTTTCCTAATTATGGATGGATTAGGGTGTTTTGTTTATTTTTCATTGGAACAAAGATAAGTCTCATTATGGAATATAGTGGATGCCTCATGGTTACTCAAATTACTTTACAGATTATCAAATTTAGATATGTCCTAGTGGCCAACATGAGTTTTAGAGGGATTATGGATACATTTTTCAATCCTTTAAAAGAAAATTAATTAATGATGTTCATGTATATTTAGGATATTCGTATATATACATTTAGGTGGGTGGTTGATGTAGATATTATTAAATCACCTTCACACTAGAGGATGTGTATACGATATTAGGGATATTGATTTTACACCCATAAGGTTTGACACTTTATAAGGTCTTGTATAGAGGTATGTATTAGCTTAATGAAAGACCACCTCATACTATTATCATATACATAGCTACCTAGTGTAGTTGAGGGATGTATATGTTGCAACCAATGTAGATATCTAGAAGGAAAATATAGGTCTTATGGTGACAGGAATATTGTCACAAATCAGATAGAATCATTCCACTATATTTTATATCCATCTATCATAAATCATTGGATTAGGGTATAATGTACAACATATGTATTATCATTTTGATATAAATTTACCATGATATATTTTATATTATCTTGAGAGTATCTATAAATTGGACTAGTGATTTTGTTTTGGGTGTGGATCTGTGAGAAGCTTCTAATGTATAATGCTGACACACACTCACATTATAGTAGGCTTTCCCTAAGTCAAGCATAGGGTTTTAGGTCCATTGGTGATATCTCAAATTGAGTTTCAGGTTTTTTATAATAAAGAATAATATATTTTTTGGACCCCATATGTAAGCACAACTGATATATGAGAATCTTGTCAATATATAATGCAAGTTCAAGGCTTAATAAAGTTCATGCGACATTTGTTTTATGTTGTGTGGAGTTGTATTCATGTGAACAAGTTCCAACCTAATTTATTTTTCCTAGTATGGTGACACTGATGGACTTGCCTCAATATCAAGCAAGCCATGTGAGATAGTTATGAGGGAGAAGGGAAGAGGGGCCACAATCTCAAGCACTATTTTTAAAACCTTAAGGGCTCTTCAATATTGAGGGATGAGGTAGAGGTGTAGAATGGGACAAACACCTAGTGACGTAGAGGATGTGGAGGTGGTATAAATTGCACATGTGCATAATCTAATTTATTAGGTGGTTTTGGCTTGGATCCCTATACACGAGGGTCATGTGACAAATGAATTTATCTCAATTATGGAAAAAGGTTAATAATGGAGAAACATAAATTGTGGGGTTTGGAATGGAGATTTTAGAGGTTAGGATGAGGGTAATTTGGATCCATGGGCCACCATATTAAGTGATTTTAGTTTATTATCTAGCATGATGAATGCATCTTGCTTGACCTTGACCCTCATATTTTTATTACAAATGGGTAGGTTAACTTCAGACCTAATGGACTAACCAACTAATGGGAATGATGTGGTCCTTAGAGGTAGACATAATATGGAGGTCATCCTTGATTGGTAGGATGGAGATCCAGGGAATAAAGTGTGATATTACTTTATATTCAAGACTATTAAAATACATGTTATAAAGTATAGTAATAATATAGATCTGAAGATATGTGAAATATAGGATGTGATTCATGACATAACTTTGTGTGAAGGTACGATAATAGTGTGGAACTATTTAATTGAAGACATGCATCATGATATATTTGATGGAGTGATTCTAAAACATGATACAACCATTATCAAAGATCATGTGGTACCATTGTTAGTGAGACATGTGAGATCCTTTAAGCTAGTAGGAGTGGTAGCAAGAGCACTCGAGAGGTGGAGATGGAATGGGGAATTATTATTATGTGACATTCATATTGTCTAGATATGACACACTAAAGTGGGCAGGTTATGGATGCATAACAAACCTTGATGTGGAATACCAAGTGCACATGGCCACCATGATAGATGGTAGAGAGAATAGTGTAGGGAGAGTACACTACTAATGAGTGCATTGTTCACCTAGGTCCATACATTTCCACTACATGTGAGGAAGTAAAGGGGGTGTTTCCTATAGATAAATCCCTTTCTCATTCCCTTGTATAGGCCACATCCTTTCTTAATGTGGCCTTGTGTCTTATTCTAAGTATAGGAGGTGTCTGATGTATATGATGTACCATGATGTAACAAAATAATGTGCGTGTGTGTGTGTAATTTTTGGTCCAATACTCTTTTGTGTACATATGTGTATTTTTTTCCTTATGATTTTTTAGTATGTTAGTATGTCATATGTATTATTCATTGACAAGTTTGAGAAAAAATATGTATTTTAATGAAAGAATTAATGGAAAATGTAAATATATGAAATTTGACATTTAATAAAACTAGGTAGGAAATCTAATAATAAAAAATATGTCATGAAATAAGAAAAAAAAACTTTAATCCAAATCAATGAATGTGGTGGACTTTCTCAATGGGTAACATGATCATCTAATTCTAAAACTTATATGAAAAAGTGGTGAGGATATATGTGGTGATATAGGAGGTGGTTGCTTGTGATGAAAGCCAAGTTGATTCTTCATAGTCTTACAATATTGAAATCACTATGCCTAAGCTAGATGCTAATAAATGGAGTCAAATACGAAGCAAGATATAGAAAATGAATGAAGAGAAAAGGGTTTTGGTTGACTAGTGACAATATCCATCAAGGATAAGGTGGGAATAATATGGAGGGAAAATAGTGAGGCACCACAAAATTAATATACAATAATTATCGAAGATAAGGTGCCCTAATAAATTTGGAAAGACTACAAGTTTTTTACATTGAATTTTTTAAGAACCCTATTTTGTAAGTTCTTGGTTTGGGAGAACTAGTGAAGTGTTATGATGCATGAAAATGTAAAGGTGCCTTCCTACCTTCCCAAAACATGTTCTTCATTCCTCAAAACTCATTGAAACCATTGAGTGCTATGAGGATTGGGTACTTTCATGAAAAATAAAGTTACATGAATGATATATATGAGACCTCCTACCCTAAATTATTTCCTTGGCACACTCTAATGGCTCTACTATGAGGCCAACTATGGAGTTTGAGCTTTAACTAGGATAGGTGCTAATGATATTGATCATGTGTTTTATGGTTATGAGTGAATTTTGATTTTTTTTAATTTCGAATTTGATATTTGAATTTTGATTGTTTATATTTATATTATTTTTCTATTTATATGTCCTACTTTAGAAAGATTTTGATGACCAACAATGGGTTTTTAAGATGACATCATTAGAGCGCTTGAACCTATCTAGATAAAGGATAACCTACAAACCAAACCACTTAGATACTTGTAGTTTACAACTTAACAAAGGGCATAATCTTATATCTAACCTAAATATGCCTCAAATGGAAAATTATGAGTAATAAATGAGGACTGTATATGTAAAATATGATGCTACATTATGGAATGCTAGTAATTGACTACTAGAGGGGAATTATGTTTCAAAAAAAATTGGGAATAAGGGATTTATAATAACACATGGATGTGTGTAATATAACGTGATAGGTGTATGGTTATGATGGTAAGCCCAATCAAGTTGGAAAAATAGAAGGGAATAGCTGGTAGTGTCATTAGATAGTAGATGTAGGCCCATGATATGTTTAGTACAAACAAAAATGTAGATAAAGCAAAGAGGGGGGAGGATGATTAAATGAGATAAACCCGAGAGGGAAATATTATGTAGAATTTGGATAAACATAAGAGGGAAGTGGTAGTAATAACTAGGTAAACACAAGAGAGAAATAAGGTAATAAGCATCCAAAGGGAATGAAGAGGAACCTAGGGGATTAAGCCAAAGAGGGGGAAAATGTAATGAAAATCTTAGGAGACCAAAGAGGAATTGAGGGGAATATACTTAAGAGGGGAAGAAATTATTAAAAAAATGATAGATAAACCCAACAGGAATAATATAGTAAACTAAATTATATATAAACCCAAGAGGGATAAGATAATAAAGTAAATACTAGATATATGTTAGTGGAAATAATGTGAATCTAGTGAAAACACATGTAATATCTCACAAATACCTCATAATATGAACAATTACCTCTTCTATGAGGATATAGATCTTATAATGCAAGTCATTTCTTGTTGTTATAATATTTTAATCAACTCTCTTAGATATATGTTGTAGTTCAAAATGTGCACCCATGGATACTCCATGGTGTGGGGGAGCTTGGTGATGGGGCACTGTGTGCAAAGACCTTGCACGGGGTGTAAGATTCTAAGGCACTAGGCACAAAAGTATTTCCACTCAACTATGTGTGTGAGCATCAGTTGTCTCATAGCAATGATGGGAATGTCCCCAAGGTGTGAGACCCTTGCACTCCTTAAGATGAGCCTCTAGATTAGGCCAAATTCCTTCTATTCTAAATGCACCTAGATTAAGACTAGCACGCAAGCCTAAAGAGCAAAAATATAAACTAATGCTAATCTAAACCTAGGATCTTTAAGAGGAAAAGGGAGGGGAAAGGTAAGAGATGCTAAAAGTAAAAGGCGATGCACCCATAATAGAACAAGCGCTCTAACTTCCATAAACATAATATAAAATCTTGAAAATAAGACCATATCACATATATTCTACCAAGTCACTCTAAAATCATAAGTATTTCATATAAAGGCATGGAAACACAATGTAACATTGAGAGGGATGAATATTATCCATAGACAAAGCCTACACAAACTCTAGTGCGCACAAGATGTGACCTACAAGTGAGATATAAGTTTAATGAAGAGGTGTTGGGGATGAATGACAAATGAGAGGGGAAAACATTACCCACAAAAAGAAATCAACAAATAAAAATAGCACGTAGATCATTAGAATAACAAAAGGAGGTGAACTTAATTCTCATTAACGTGTAAGGTCTAGCACAGGAAGGGCTGCTTCAAGAGAGATGTGTTGCTTTCCAAAAGACATAGGGTGATTCCCATCAAAAGAGGGTCCACATTCTAAAGAATTGATAAGGTTAGTCTCCATGAGAGGTTTCTCTAATGCCCTTTAATGTTGGAAAGCTAGGTGCAAGGGATTAAGAGCAAGAGTGGTTACTACATCAGATGAGCTAGAGTGAGCAAGTGTTATTTGGTAGAAAGGATTTGGTGCATAAGAGGGGGATTTATTTAGAATAGGAGGTGGTTGCTTTGGAATGGGAGAAGGCACACAAGGTTGATTTCCTTGAATGAATGGACTCTCCTATTTTTATACTTCCTCCTTCATGGATTGCAAGGCCTGGTCTTACCTAAACAAGCACTCATCTTTGTACATAAGCTCTTGTTGATATCTATTCTTCTCCTCCCATCTATTTATCTCCATCACTTGCTTCTCAAATTCTAGCATTACTTCCCTTACACTAGGTGAAGGGTAACCAAGAGAGTTGCTTGAGGTGATGCCATGAATAACCTAAGCTTGATCAAAGTTATATGAAGGAAAACAAGGTCCATGCTGCTGAGCAATGGGATTATACATACCAAAATGTGATTTCTTGATGGCACCAAGACTGCTTAACCAGTTGATTTAATTCAGAGTCACCATCGGTGTTGGTTGAAATGCCTCCAAATGCTGATTTGCTGAAGAACACACCAAAAAATCCTTCAACTCCTCAAAAAAACATGTCCCACTAGGCGTGCCAAAAACTATTGACATTGTGGATTGCACCCTTGAAATAAGGTTGGGATTCTCTCTTCCACACAACACAATGGAGACTCCCCTTTTGCTGTGGGTCCGGCAAAACTAAGGGGAGAATCTCTAGATAAGGGCTAGCTCCCTTTGATGCATCTCTGAAGTCTTGGATTTCCTACTACTAACAATGGGGGGGTGAAAAGGGAGAAGGATATAACTGAAATAAAACCTATCTAAATGGTGATGCACTAAAAAATGATTGATCTACTTAGATTTGACATACACTTTACATCAAGAACAAGCTAATATACACTTCATTTGACATGAGAGAACTCTTCTGCATCAGTGTTTCAGTAAGGGGTCCTCTGGAGATATAGGGAGGAAGAACTACTAGAGGTGTTCTAAGACACACTATGGTAACCTGTTCACATGCAATTATACTCTGCTATGGACACTTCTTGTTGACCTGCAAAAGAAGAACTCACAATACACTAGACATCCTGGAATCATTCTGTGAAAGCATGAAAGAAGATGACTTAACACAAGATAAAACCATAGACATATGCAAAAGTGCAAACTCAATTAGAGGTAAAAATGTTATGCCTTGATTCAAGGTAAATTCCTACAGGGCTTCACCATACAAGTTGAGAGATATCTTCCTCTACTAAGAGGTTACAATATATAGCATAAAATAAAAAGACTTTGGCACTTTCCAAAATAAGTAGCCCATGTTACATTGAACACCTAGGGGGGAGGAATTCTGATGAAGGAACCATGCTATGGCAGTCACCACTCTTGAATTTGGCATGTAAATCATATTAAATGTCACTATAGAAGCATGGGTTGCTTGATCATTTGAATGACAAGGCCACCCCTCTTTATGAAACTTATGTGACTATCCGCTCATCCATGCTCAAATGAAGAAAAATAGGCCATGATATTGAATGCTTTCACTCTTTGATGACCACTTGGTGGAGACTGTTTCATTCGTGACAATAACTTCTCCTGCTAACACCTTCTTTTGCCACCTACGTTGATCTGATTTGTGTCTATGCTTGGCTAGGTGCATCCTTTGGAAAATTCCAAATTTTTTTTAGGTGTGCATGTCCATGTTTTGGATTATCTATTTTGTTCCCTCTTTCTCTTTCTAGCAATTTTGAGCTCTTGGGCTATTCTTTTCATCTTTTACTGGCTCCTTAGGCTCCTTTCTTAGCCGATGCATTCCATCAAAATTGATGTCTATGGGTCCATCACTATTTCAAAAAATGGCTATTTCACCACCTTCAATTTGATGTTTTTGTACCCGTCACCAGACGTTTGAACCTCTAACAGCTAGTCCAACATGTTGAAATTGATGTGCTCGGGCCCATCATTGCTTTGGTAATTCCTTCAACTTTTTTAATTTGAGCCTTCAACCTTTTACAATTATTTTGGTCTTTTGAAATTCCTTCAACCTTTTTGCAATTAAACCTTCCTGAAGGGAAGGTGTCCCTTTAGAGCTTGGAAAAGGTCCCCTTTTGGTCGTTGAAAGCCCTCTGCAAGGGCACTTGCCCTTTTGGCTCGTTTGGGCTCCCTTGGTCATCTCAATTCCTTTGGACATTTTGCCCGAAGGAAGTCTTTCCTTCAAAGTCTCAGCTTTTTCTTCAAATTTCCTTCAGACATTTTGTTTGAGGGAATTTTGCCTTGGTCCCTTGTGAATTTCTTTGGATAAAATGTTTGAAGGAATTCCTTCAGGCATTTTATCTGAAGGAATTCATCCTTTTTCTTCCTTGTATTTTCCTTAGAACATTTTGTCTGAAAGACCTTTGACCTTTGCCTTTTTCATGGATTTCTTTCGGACAAAAGTCCGAAGGAATCCTTTGCCTTGCTCACTTTTTTGAAGGAAAACTTTCCTTTCAGCCTTCTCTTTAATCCCTCCTCAAGTGTTCCATGTCCTCCACAAGGGCACTTTGGGTCTTGAAATGCCCCTTCAGAACTTTTAATTTGGTCCTAACACTGACCAAAGTGCCCTTCAAAGGAAATCTATTGCCCTTTTTTGTGAACAACTTAGACCATTTCGGGTTCTTCAATCACTTCTAGTTATAAAAGTAGATAAGTAATGTACTTGCACAAACTTGATGTACACTAGACTAAGCAAAATGACAAAACACTTGGCTTTTTCATGGAACAAGTCTGACAGGGGATATTTTGTGCAAAGTAGCTGAGGGATGACTTAGCCAAATCATGGATGTGAAAGACTCTTTGTAAAGAGAAAGGAGAGGGTGCCTAATTTGGCCTACAAGACTGAAAATTGGTCAACAATTGTTTAGCTTATAATCATAAGAGAAGTAAGATACTCCCGAAACCCCATTTACTTATTCTCTAGACCATTTCAGACTTAACACTTTGCTTAGCTTATAATCACATGAGAAGTAAAGCACTTACGAATCCCTGATCACTTCTTCACTAGACCAATTCAGACTTTTCCCATTGCTTGACTTTAGAAATAAAGGGTAGTTAAGTCATGCCAAAACTCTGATTTGCATTGCTTGGTTTGACCCGTTCAGAATTTTCATCTAACTTGACTTGATAATATTATGAAGTAAAGGCATTGGAGAAATCTGATTAACACTGCAAGTCTATTCAACTCATCCTTTGGCATTAATGTAAATATCACCTACTTCCTTTGACATCAATGACTATTTCCAACAATTGGCACCTACTTCAAATTTTCCATTGCTTGTTACTTATAAAAGAGATAAGTCATTTAGCCTAAGAAACCTGAAATGCACTACCCTGAGCAATTTGGGTTTTCCAACCTAAATTACTTCTGCTGATAAAACTTTTATAAGCAAAGCACTTCTCAAAACTGTCAAGAGTAATTTGGTTTTTCCAACCCGGATTACTTCTACTGATAAAACTTTTATAAGCAAAGAACTTCTCAAAACCTGATTTGTACTATCAAGATTAATTGGGTTTTCCAACCCAGATTACTTCTTCTGAGGGGTTTCAATTGTTGATTACTCATAAAGTGAAATAAATTTAGTCTCTTTGTAAAACCTAAAGACTTCTCCTTCCAAAAACGTAAAGTCTTCTACTATGTAAAACCCAAAGTCTTGCTTGAATGCACACCCTCTCACACTTGGGCAAAATTTTGGTATGTAGGCAAAAAAATGGCTAACATTTCTTGCGACTCACAGGGAAGCATGCCTGCTATGCTTGAAAACTCAGACCATATAGATGCTATTTGAACTCCCAAAATAATGATAAACCTGGTTTCTAACTAAAAATCTCCTCTGATCATGATTGAAGTAACCTTTCTCCTTCAAAAAAATAAGGGAAACACACGAAATCAAGAAAACTAAGAAATAAATGTGCAAATAAGCACTTATTGGAACAAAACTAAAAGAAACAACTGTGCTTGAACAACACTTGGAGGAAATAAAAACAAATTAACTATGTACATAGAGCTTTGCTCTTCAATAGTAATGTTTCAAATGTATCCCATTGACTAGGATTGGAAGGTCCTGGCCATCCATATTTGCAAGTTGGAAGGCATTGTGAGATTTATAGTTGGAGATCGTGTATGGGCCACTCCAAAGGAAATCAAACTTTGTGTGCCTTCCTGGTTTGGCTCAATCCTCATCCCACTTGAGGACCAAATCTCCTTCTTTGAAGCTTAGTGAGGAAGCACCTTTGTCAAAGGTTCTCTTTACATGTGCTTGATGACTTTCCATGGCTAGCATGGATTGATTTCTTGTCTCTTCCAGCTCCATAACTTCTACATACCTGATTTTTATAGGCTCATTCTCCAATAATTCAAGCTGATGCATTAGTTCCAAAGCTAAAAATTCAAGAGAAATAGGTAACCTTGCTTCCTTACCATATACCAGCTTGTATGGAGAGTTGGCTATTGACCTCTTGTAAGTGATTTGATTAGTCCATAGAGCTGACTTCAGCTTGAGATGCCATGACCTCTGATTGTCTTCAATAGTCCTTCATATGATCCTTAAGAGGTTCTTATTTGTAGATTTTAGCAAGGCCATTGCCTTGTGGATAGTAATTTGATGAAGTACTGAGGTAAAATCTATGTTGGACAACCCATTGACTAATTTTGGATCCCACAAAAGCCATTGCATTATCAGAAATAATTGTTGAAGGAACTTCCAATCTAGTAAGCAATCCTTCGTAGAAATCAAGAACATTGGTTTCATTTGCTTCTTTCAATGCTATTGCCTCTATCTAATGTGTGAAGTAATCCGTAGCTGTTAGAATCCATTTGTGTCTTGAACTTGAAAGAATATTTATGAGACCAATAAAATCCAATCCCCATTGGACAAAAGGTTGATCCACCATAATTGGCTAAAGGGGCAAGGCTACAAGCTTGACTTTTTCCACAAACATAGCACATTATTTGCACTTTCTAACCCATACATGATAATCACCAAATATAGTAGGCCAATAGTACCCACCTCTCATGATTTTAAGTGTTGTAGCTCTTGCAGAAAAGTGTCTTCCACCATGTCCATCATGGAATTCTTCAAGTAAGCTTTGAGTTTGGCTTGGTTCCACACACCTTAGTAACATTCCATTAATATCATTTTTGAACAAAACACCATCAACAAGCAAAAATGGAATTGATTGCAATCTAAAATACCTTCTTTTTGAAGCACTTAAGTGAGAAGGGTAAATACCATCTTGTAGATAACTTACCAATTCATGAAACTAGCTGGAAGGTGAGGTGTGAACAACAACAATCTCTTCATCATTTGACACTAAAATAACTTCATTAGTTTATTGCAAGCCCTGAGCTAAATGCTCACAAAGTCCTTTGCCTCTAACCATCTTTGTAACCTTAATTTCCGTGTCATATTCCATTACTTTGGTTATCCAACCAGCTCTCTTCTCATTAATATCCTTCTTCAAAATAAATTCTTTGATGCTTGGATGGGGAACCATTAGATGTGTCTTGCTATTAGACAACAAGTGTCTAAACTTCTTAAGAGATCTTATAACTAAAAGAACATGCTTTTCAACAAAAGAATGCCTTGTTTTGTACTCTTCCAAGCCTTGGCTGTAGAAATATATTGGCTGCTCTAAATCTTCATGATTTTACTACATAAGAATGCCTGAAATAGTGTCAATGTTAGCATTTATATATAGAATGAAATCTTTCATAAAATTTGGATTTAAAAGCGTAGGAGCACTTGTTATGGTGTCCAACATGTGAATTAATCTGTAGCTATTAGAATCCATTTGTGTCCTGAACTTGAAGGAGGATTTATGAGACCAATAAAATCTAATCTCCATAGGATAAAATGTTGATCCACCACAATTCACTAAAGGGGCAAGGCTGCAAGCTTGAATTTTTCTACAAACATAGTACACTGCACTTTCTAACCCATGCATGACAATCACCAAATATAGAAGGCCAATAGTACCCACCTCTCATGATTTTAAGTGTTGTAGTTCTTGTAGAAAAGTGTCCTCCACCATGTCCATCATGGAATTCTTCAAGTAATCTTTGAGTTTGGCTTGGTTCCACACACCTTAGTAACATTCCATTAATATCATTTTTGAACAAAACACCATCAATGAGCAACAATGGAATTGATTTCAATCTAAAATACCTTTTTTTTGAAGCACTTAGGTGAGAAGGGGAAATACCATCTTGCAGATAGCTTACCAAATCATGAAACCAACTAGAAGGTGAGGTGTGAACAGCAGCAATCTCTTCATCATTTGACACTAAAACAACTTCATTAGTTTCTTGCAAGTCCTGAGCTAGATGCTCACAAAGTCCTTTGCCTCTAATCAACTTCATAACCTTAATTTTTGTTGAAAATTTTTTCCCCCATAAGGCAAATTGTCACCCCTACACTTCAGAACTTTGCTATGGTGCCAAGTTTGTCTTCTGAATCAGCTTTGGGGTCTTTAAATGAGCATTTACAACCAACCAAGTGGCCATCTATAGCGAGGTGAATTTTAGTCATGCAAAGGTTTCCAAGGAGCTTTCTTGATTACAACAAAATGTATAAATACAACCAAGACATACAAGCTGTAAGTTTAGTTATTTTGTCTTCCCAAGGAACTTTTTTGGGCTATAAGAGGTGGACTATTTCTTCAGACATTTTGTCTAAGAGAAAGAGCTCTTAAAGGACTGTGTAAAAGTCTAAAAAAATGACTAAGTGGTAGTCGTTCAAGGCTTATTTTATTCAAAATTTTTTTCTGAAAGAAAGGAGAAAAGCATAGTTGAGAAGACATGAAGGGCACCTATCCTTCGATAAAGTCCAATTCAAAAGTCCTGAAGGCTATGTAACCCTTTGAGTTGGTTCACTTTGTGGTTTTGAAGTCAAGACGAAATTTCCAAGGCATAGTTTCAAAAATCCTAGGTGCCCTTCAAAAAGCTCGAGTGCCCTTCAATTCTTCTAAAAGGATACTTTTAAAGGCAGACATGCCCTTGTAGAGGCACTTGGTCAGTGAAGTGGACCTTTTCAATTCTTTTGAAGGGCACTCTTGGAAGACATAGCCCTTGCAGAGGATATCTGGGTATTGTGAAGGGACATTTACAATTTCCCTGAAGGGTATGTACCCTTGCAGGGAACACTTCAAGCATGAAGAAGACCTTGGCAAAAATTCTAAAAGACAAAATTTATTTTTCTAAATGATACCTACCCTTGCGGAGGGCACTTGGTCGGTGGCAGGACCCTTTCAAAATTTTTGAAGGGCATTATTGGGAAGCAAAAGCCCTTACGGAGGGCACCTCCATAAAGTGAAGGAAAAAAGCAAAGTTCTTGAAGGGCACTTGCCCTTCAGGGAAAGGATAACCAAAGGAGATGAGTTCCTTTAGACTTTTTGTCTAAAGGAATTCCTTCAGACTTTTTGTCTAAAGGAATTCCTTCAGACAAAAAGTCCAAAGAAATTTGAGAGGATAAAAAACTCAAGGGAAATTAAAAAAAAGGCAAAGTAGATCCTTCGAAATAATTGTCAAACAAGAAATACATGGGAATATGAAGTCAAAAAAAGTTTGAATAAAATCAAAATTCAAGACATAAGAACCTAAAAAAATAAATTCAAGAAAATTGACAAGGAAACGAATTCCTTCAGACTTTTTGTTCAAAGAAATTCCTTTAAAAAGGAAAGTTTGAAGGAATAAGGATAGTTTCAAAAAACCTGATAGAAAAGACAAGGGTGTAAGCAAAGGCCAAAAAAGAGAAAAGGAAATGCCAATCCTGAGAAAGAGAAGAGACATAGATTCCATTAGACAATTTTTTAGAAGGATGAAAGATAAAATAAATCCCGATTCCCAAATTAAAGTAGAACACGGGAAAACCTAGAGAAAATACAAATAAGACTGAAACAGAACTGAACATGGACATAACCATGAAAAATGAATTAAAAAAACACAGAATAAAGACAAAGGGAGGATGAAAAAAGATCATGCATAGACTAATGTGAGTGACTCCAATGAAGTGAATGCATTTAATAAAACAAGCATGCTTCAGTTCTGAAAATAGAGTTGTCTTGCATGATGAACGAATAAAGCATTGAACATTTCAAATACCAAAAATTCCATGCATGCACTCTCATTTGTCTCAAAGTTTGAAATGTTCTAATGGTTAAAACGTAATTCTTAATTTGGCAATTACATTGATTTCATGCAAAGGGATACTTTCAAGCATTTTAGCAGTTTGAGTGAATTTGACTACTCTTGTTTTGAAGTTGACTAGTTTTCAATTCAAGACATCTATTCATAGGTTTCATACATCCAAAGCTTGTCTTCTTCTTATTTTTCAATGCCAAGGATTCTTCATGCAAGACAGCCAGGTATAAGCCAAGAAAAGACAAATTTGGAACACTCATGTAATGCAATTTAGACTTGGGCTAATGAAGAGTTAATTTCTCCTTTTTTCAATGCCAATCTCTTGGCTTGTTGTAAATTTTTATATTAATAGCTTTTCAGCTTTGTAAAATCCATTCTTCTCTTGGTAAAACCAAACTCTGTCATTAGTGAGTTTTGTAACCTCTTCAATTAATAGAAGGATTGTACTTACAAATTTCAAACACTATCATAATGTACATTCATTCAACAATTTACATATGTGGTAAATTTCTCTTCCTTCCCAAATTTTGATTTGTACTTAGTTGCTAGCTCATCATGTTATGCACGTCATGTTCAGTATTTTATGTCTTTTGTTGAAACTGTAAGTGGATGTTAGGTGGTTACAAAGTGTCTTGTATCAAACCTCTCTCCATCGTTTTCCCTCACATTTTTGTCATTGAATCAAACCTTCTCATGAAATACTTATGCATAGTGATAAATTGAAATCAAATGTCTTCCTTTTCCCTTATTTGATTCATTGTTCAAGGTTCCAAGTAGAGTGGATCAACATTTTGGTGTATCACTGTCATTAGGTAGGATTTCCCTTTCAAGTTTCTTTCCCCCTTTTCCATGGTATATTCATAGCACAGAGTAGAGATCTGCATTGATACATCTTATAGGAGCTAGCCTTCTCTGGAGGTTCTTCTCACCATTGAGGCACCCACCCTCATGAGAAGATCCCATTGTTTCAATTAGAGAGAGGATTATCCATTTCAGCATGTCTTCAATTCAAGGTGCAAATCTAGGTTGACAACAATTTTTGGCACACCCAGTGGGACCACAAAAAAGTTATTTGCATAGAGCTTTTGTAGCAGCAGAGGATATTCATCTACATCTAGTTGTAGAGTAAATAACATCATTCAGGCAATCCATTCATGCCAAAGGTTTCCATAAGATCAGCAAGTAAAGGTATTCCTTTTAAGTTTGTAACTTATAAAAGAACAAGGTCTAGGAGAGAAAATCCATGTCCTCAAAGGGAATATTTACCTCCCCCTCATCTTATCATTTTAAACACTACAATCCCCACCATCCAGATGGCTGTTAGAAATTAAGTGTTTGTTCCATTCAATAGGGGAAGTCCATTGAATCTAGCATAGTTAGATGACATTCTTGTATCTGCCCTCAAAAGTATTCCATTCTTCTCAGAAGAAAATCAAATAACCCCTATTGATATCCATGATGTGGCTAATCTTTGTTTAATTCATGATGTTGTTGAGGATAATGTTATTATTAGATTATTTATTGCTTCTTTCAAAATAAAAGCAATACAGTGGTATAGAACCCTCCCACTTAGATCCGTTTCCACATGAGATGAATTAGGTACAACCTTAGTCAAGCAATTTGAAGACAAATCTGATCACTTATCTTTAGTTGAGTAGTTAACTAACATACAAAGAGCTCCTCATGAGTTCATGTCCAATTTTAATCTCAGATTCTAGAAGACATGGACCAGGATACTGGTTCTGATTAGGCCAACTTCTGAATATGCATTTTTGTATTTTTTGAAAGCTATTAATTTTGAAATTAGTGTGATAATATAGTCAATGGGTGGTACTACTTTGCCAGATGCTTATGAAGTTGTAATAAGGGTAGAAAATAGTTTGATACAAGTAGGTAAACTTTCTCCAAGACCTCCAATGCCCATATTTCTAGAAATAAGTTTTGTACTAACCCTCAAGTTCCTCAAGTTCCATCCTTAGCTCCATTCCAACACCTCAATTTCCTATTGCAGCCTTATTAGTCAAGCTAGTGAGATAGGAGAGTTGAAAAGTTTACTACAATCTTTTGGAAATAAAATAGTACAACTCAAAAGGTATTAATTTCAGTCAAATAGGCCCTATCAACAACAAAATCAGAACAACTATCAATCCTTCAAAGATCAAAGGTCTCTTTATCAGGGTTTCAGAGAAAATAGACCACCCTATCAAGCACAAGGAGCCATAACTCCAGCTGAGCCATATGCTTCTCTTGATTTGAATGCTCCTTCCACTTCAAAAGCCATTGTTCCAATCCCACCTCAAAATAATTTGGTGCAAGATTCAGGTTGGCAGCCCTCAAATCCCAATGATGTTCAAAACCAAGCCTTGGTATCACAGAACATCACCATGCCACAGATGACACAAGAAGAGTTATCTTTTCAAGGAGGTAAATATCAAGATATAGGTTTGACATCACAAAGAGTGACTCATCAAGTTCAATGGCAACATGATTCTATTAATTTAAATTGGCAGGTCGATGATCATGTTGCTTTTACTCAGGTTGTTAAAACTAACGATTCAAGTAGTCAAGTTACAATGATAACCTATCAGAGAACTAAAATAAGAGCTGTTGAGGAAGCCCAAGTGGTAGGAAATACTTCAATTACTTCTATTATTGTTTCTCAAAGTACAAAAGAATAGTTTGCTACTCCCATAGCCCAAAAAAATTAGAATATAGAGGTTAGTAAAGTGCAGCAAATACCTCTAGTTTATGAGTATCAAGTACCACAAAAAGCACAATCAAACGTTAGTACATCTCAGTTCAATATTGTAGATCAAATGAATAAGTCTAACATCAGCATTAACATGTGGGATTCTCTTTCAATTCCAGGGCAAAAGGATAAACTCATTCAAGAACTTTCAGCTCTTGGATTGTCTCCAAAACCAGTTGAAAAAGGTGTTGTCGTGATAAATTTAGATCAGCCAACTAAACAACATGTGCAAAAAGGAGATAAGATGTCAAATGAGGAAAAAATTGAGGTAAAAATTAAGAAAACTCCCCTTTTTATCTTTTTTGATAGTGGGTGATACTTTGATTCATAATTGTATGGTGGATAGTGGAGCTAGTAGTATAGTAATGCCCAAACAGATTGCAGACAAGCTCAGCCTTGTTTATGAGCCAAATACTAAAGGGGTATTGCATTTGGATGGTTCACCAAAAAAAATAGTAGACATTATCAAAGATTTGAAATTGGCATTACATGCTTGTCCTAACATTACTATCCAACAGGATGTTGTAGTGGTGGACTTGCCTCCTTATTTCGCTATGTGCCTTTCAATGGACTTCACCTCAAAGATTAGGGGATATTTATTAGTTGATTGGACCTATTTGCTATTCAAAAACAGATATGGTACAAAGGTAAAAATTCATTCAGAGTCTATTGCACATTTTCATATGGAGACTTATACACCAAATGTGGTCAATGAAAATTGTATCATCTCAGATGAAATATTACAAACTAGTGATGTAGAAAAGGAATCACCTTTAGATGGAGTTCCAAATTGATTTATTTATGAGTAGGCTTATACCTTGTATGATCATGATCCCTACAATTTGATTGAAGAAGAAGGTCTTGGTGTGTATTTTCTTCATGAGAATGATGCATTAATTCCACCCATGGTCAAAGAAGACGAATATAATGAAGGATTGTGGCAATTGTACTTCGATGGATCAAGAAATAAGCATGGATCCAGAGTTGGAATGATGTTAATTTCTCCTATAGAATAAATGTATTTCTTCTCTATTAAATTTTAGTTTGGTTGTTCCAACAACATTGCTGAATATGAAGCACTAGTTCATGGTTTGCAGTGGGCTAGGAAGATGAAAGTAAATTATTTGCAAGTGTTTAGAGATAGTGAACTTGTAGTCCACGAAGTAAGAGGTTTGAATATATGCAAGACTTTGTCACTTAAATCTTATAGACATAGAGTTTGAGTTTTACTTTGAAGATTTTTAGGCTTTTAATATTCAGGGAATACCAAGAGATAGGAATAAACATGCCGATAGGTTGGCTACTGTTGGGGCACAATTTGACATTCCAGCTCATGTAAAAAGTGACATTTTTTAGTCACATATAAAGGTAGTTGTAAGTCCTTCTATTTCAGATAACCAAGAGAATTGGTAGGTGTTTGAAAATGACAATCAAATTATGAGATTTTTACAGGAAGAGGCTGAGTTTTCTTTAAGAAATTAGTCAAAACACTTACAACAATATGGTGATCAGATTGTACAATTGAAAACTAATAGGTTACCCAAGGGATTGGTCACTCTTGAAAATATTTTTAGTGAAGATGATGAGCTAAAGAAAGAGAAACCATCCTTGTCAACAAAGTAAGAGCACTATGGCAATGTAGATATTGCAACTAGTAAAATTTTAAAATTGGGCAAGGTATGCACTCCTCCACAAAAGATAGGTTTTATTGATTTATGAACGAGTTTTGCTGATATATTTGCATGGCCGTAGAGTGATCTCAAAGTTTTTGATCCAAGTTTGGCTCAACACACCATTGATTTAGAAGAGGAAACTAAACCAATGAGACAAATACAAAGGCCAATCAATCCAAAGCTTAAGCCTTTGATGAGAGATGAGCTTCACAAGCTCATAGAATCAGCTATTATATTTCCAATCAAGCACTCAACTTGGGTGCCAAACCTCATTCCAGTATAGAAAAAGAATGGTGAGATTCATTTGTGTGTTGATTTTCATGATTTAAACAGAGCTTTGCTTAAAGACCACTATCCATTGCCATCAATGGAACAAATTTTATAGCTTGTTGCAGGTTTAGAGGGATTTTCCTTGTGGGATGGATATAGTGGTTACAATCAGATTTTGGTCAAAAAAGAGGACCAATTCAAGACAGCCTTCACGACTAAGTGGGAGACATTTGCATATAGAAAGATGCCATTCAGTTTGTTTAATGTTGAAGCAAGCTTTCAGAGAGCCATGGATATGGCCTTCCTAGGCCTTCTTAATAGGTTTGTGTTTATTTATTTGGATGATATAACAGTGTTTTCAAAAGATGCAAAAGATCACATGGTTCATCTCAAGCAAGTTTTTGAAAGGTGTAGGCAATTTGGGATATCTCTAAATCCCCAAAAGTGTGTATTTTAAGTTCATGAAGGTAAGCTTCTCGGACATGTTATTTCAAAGCATGATTTAAGCATAGATTCTGAAAGGATCCAATCCAGTCTTGCACTCTCCTTGCCTAAGAGAAAAAAGGCTATACAAAGTTTCTTTGTAAAAATTAAATTTATAAAGAGATTTATTTCAGATTTTGCTACTGTAGCTAAACTACTTACAACCATGCTAAAGAAGAATCAAAACTTCAGCTGGTCCAAGGAGGGAGTAAAAGGGTTTGAAGATGTTAATAAAGCCATAGCAAGTGTTCCTACACTTTTAAATCTAGATTTTATGAAAGATTTCATTTCGTATACATATGCTAATATGGACACCATTTCAGGGATTCTTATGCAGTAGAATCATGGAGATTTGGAGCAACCAATAGATTTATATAGCCAAGGCTTGGAGGAGTATGAAACAAGGTATTATTTTGTTGAAAATCATGTCTTTTTAGTTATAATATCTTTGAAGAAATTTAGGCGATTATCTAATAATAAAATACATCTAATGGTTGCTCATCCAACCATCATAGCATTTCTTCTAAACAAAGACATAAATGAGAAGAGAGCTGGTTGGATAACCAAGGTAATGGAATATGACATGAAAATTAAGGTTACAGAGCTGGTTAGAGGCAAAGGAATTTGTGAGAATCTAGCTTAGGACTTGCAAGAAACTAATGAAGTTGTTTTAGTGTCAAATGATGAAGAGATTGCTACTGTTCACACTTCACCTTCCAATTGGTTTCATGATTTGGTAAGCTATCTGCAAGATGGTTTTTACCCTTCTCACCTAAGTGCTTAAAAAAAAGTTATTTTAGATTGCAATCAATTCCATTCTTGCTCATTGATGGTGTTTTTTTCAAAAATAATATTAATAGAATGTTACTAAGGTGTGTGGAACCAAGCCAAACTCAAAGATTACTCGAAGAATTCCATGATGGACATGGTGGAGGACACTTTTCCACAAGAACTACAATACTTAAAATCATGTGAGGTGGGTACTATTATCTTACTATATTTGGCGATTTCCATACATGGGTTAGGAAGTGCAAATAATGTTTTATGTTTGTAGGAAAAGTTAAACTTGCAGCCCTACCCTTCAGCCAATTACAGTGGATCAGCCTTTTTTCCAGTGGGGATTGGACTTATTGGTCTCATTAATCCTCCTTCAAGTTTAGGGCATAAGTGGATTCTAACATCTATGGATTACTTCACACATTTGGAGTTCCTTTGACCATTATTTTTTACAATGCAATGGTTTTTGTGGGATCTAGGATCAGCCAATGGGTTGTCCAACACAGAGTTTATCTCAGCACTTCATCGAACTATTATCCACAAGGAAATAGCTTTGTTGAATCTACAAATAAGAACCTCTTAAGGATCATACGAAGGACTATTGAAGACAATTAGAGGTCATGGCATCTCAGTTGAAGTCAATTTTATAGGTTGATAGGATCACCTGCAAAAGGGCAATAGCCAACTCTCCATACAAGCTAGTGTATGGTAAGGAAGCAAGGTTACCTATTTCTCTTGAGTTTCTAGCTTTAGAGCTAATTCATCAACTTGAGTTGTTGAAGAATGAGCCTATGTAAATTAGGTATGCACAGCTTATGGAGTTGGAAGAGGCAAGAAATCAATCCATGTTAGTCATAGAAAGTTATCAGGCACAGGTGAAAAGAACGTTTGACAAAGGAGCTTCCTCATGAAGCTTCAATGAAGGAGATTTGGTCCTCAAGTGGGATGAAGATCGAGCCAAAACAAGGAGGCACACGAAGTTTGATTCCCTTTGGAGTGGCCCATACACGATCTCCAGCTGCAAATCCCACATTGCCTTCCAACATACCAAGATGGACGGCCAAGAGCTTCCAATCCCAGTCAATGGGATACATCTGAAATATTGCTATTAAAGAGAAAAACTCTATGTACATAGTCATTTGTTTTGATTTCCTCCAAGTGTTGTTCAAGCACAGTAGTTTGCTTTAGTTTTGTTCAATAAGTGCTTGTTTTCACATTTGCTTCTTAGTTAGTTTTCCTACTTTCATGTTTTTTCCTTCCTTTTTGAGGGAGAAAGGTTACTTTAGCCAAGGTCAGAAGGAGATTTTTAGTTGGAAATTAGGTTCACCATTTGGGAATTTGAATAACATCTATATGGCCTCATTTCTCTAGCATAGTAGGCATGCTTCCTAGTAGAGTCGCCAAAAATGTTGACAATTTTGCCCCCATAGGGCAAATTATCACCCCTACACTTTGAAACTTTGCTATGGTGCCAAGTTTGTCTTGTGAATCAGTTTTGGGGTCCTTAAATGAGCATTTACATCCACCCAAGTGAATTTTAGTCATGCAGAGGTTTCCAAGGAGCTTTCTTGATTACAGTCAAATGTGCAAATATAGCCAAGACATACAAGCTATAAGTTTAGTTATTTTGTCTTCCCAAAGAATTTTTTTGGGATATAAGAGGTGGATTATTTCTTTGGACATTTTTTCTAAGAGAAAGAGCTCTCAAATGACTGTGTAAAAGTCCAAAAAAATGACTCAGTGGTTGTTGTTCAAGGCTTATTTTCTTTGGAGTTTTTGTCTAAAAGAAAGGAGAAAAGCATAGTTGAGAAGACACGAAGGGCACCTTCCCTTTAAGAAAGTCCAATTCGAAAATCCTGAAGGGTATGTAACCCTTCGAGTTGGTTCACTTTATGGTTTTGAAGTCAAGATGAAAGTTCCAAGGCATAGTTTCCAAAAGCCCAGATGCCCTTCAAAAAGCTTGAGTGCCCTTCAATTCTTATGGAAGGATACTTTTGAAGGCAAACATGCCCTTGTGAAGGGCACTTGGTCAGTGAAGTGGACCTTTTCAATTCTTTTGAAGGGCACTCCTGGAAGACATAGCCCTTGCGGAGGATATCTGGGCGTCACATAGGGACATTTACAATTTTCCCGAAGGGTATGTACCCTTGCGAGGGACACTCAAGCATGAAGAAGACCTTGGCAAAAATTTTGAAAGATAATTTATTTTTTTGAAGGACACTTACCCTTGCAGAGGGCACTTGGTTGCTGGCAGGACCCTTTCAAAAGTTCTGAAGGGCATTATTGGGAAGTAGAAGCCCTTACGGAGGGCACCTCCATAAAGCGAAGGACAAAATCAAAGTTCCCAAAGGGCACTTGCCTTTCAAGGAAAGGATAGCCAAAGGATATGAATTCCTTCAAACAAAAAGTCCAAAGAAATTTAGGACGATAAAAAACCTGAGGTAAATAAAAAGAAAACAAAGGCAAAGAAGGAGATCCTTTAGAATAATTGTCAAACTGGAAATCCATGGGAATATGAAGTCAACAAAAGTCCAAAGCAAATCAAAGGGTAAGACATAATATCCTAAAATAATAAATTTAGGAAAATTGGAAAGGAAATGAATTCCTTCAGACATTTTGTCCAAAGGAATTCCTTCAAACAGGAAAGTTCGAAGGAATAAGGATAGTTTCAAAAAACTCAATAGAAAAGACAAGGGTGTAAACAAAGGCCAAAAAAGAGAAAAGCAAATGCCAAGCCCAGGAAAGAGAAGAGATAGAGAGTCCTTCAGACAATTTGTCTGAAGGACGCAAGCTAAAATAATCCTCAATTCCTGAATTAAAGCAAAACATGGCAAAATCCAGAGACAATACAAACAAGACTAAAGCAAAACTGAACATGGAAATAAGCATGAATAGTGAATAAGACAAACGTAGAATAAAGACAAAGGGAGGATGAACAAAGATCATGCACAGACTAACATGAGTGACTCCAATGAAGTGAATGAATTTAAGAAAACAAGCATGCTTTAGTTCTAAAAATAGAGTTATCTTGCATGATGAATAGGCAAAACATTGAAGATTTCAAACAACAAAAAATTTCATGCACTCACTCTCGTTTGTCTCAAAGCTCAAAACATTCTGATGGTTTAAACGCAATTCTTAATTTGGCATTTGCATTGATTTCATGCAAAGGGGAGACTTTCAAACATTCTAGCAGTTTGAGTGAATTTGAATACTCTTGTTTTGAAGTTGACTAGTTTTCAAGTCAAGACATCTATTCATAGGTGTCATGCATCCAAAGCTTGTCTTCTTCTTATTTTTCAATGCCAAGGATTCTTCATGCAAGATAGCTAGGTATAAGTCAAGAAAAGATAAATTTGGAACACTCATGCAATGCAATTTAGACTTGACCTAATGAAGAGTTAACTTCTTCTCCTTTTTTCAATGCCAATCTCTTGGCTTGTTGTAAATTTCTATATTAATGGCTTTTCAGCCTTGTAAAATCCATCCCTCTCTTGGTAAGACCAAACTCTGCCATTGGTGAGTTGTGTAACCTCTTCAATCAATAGAAGGACTATACTTTTAGATTTTAAGTGTTGGCATAGTGTACATTCATTCATCAATTTGCATACGTGGTAAATTTCTCTCCCTTACCAAATTCTAATTTGTACTAAGTTGCTAGCTCATCATGTTATGCAGGTCATGTTCAGTGTCTTATATGTCTTTTTTTAAAGCTATAAGTGGGTGTTAAGTGGCTGAAAAGTGTCTTGTATTAGACCTCTCTCCATCATTTTCCTTCACATTTTTGTAATTGGATTGAACCTTCTCATGAAATACTTATGCATAGTGATCAATTGAAATCAAAGGTATTCATTTTCCCTTGTTTGATTCAGTGTTCAAGGTTCCAAGTAGAGTGGATCAACATTTTGGTGTATCACCGTCATTAGGTAGGATTTCCCTTTAAAGTTTATTTCCCTCTTTTCCATGGTAGATTCACAGCATAGAGTAGAGATACACATTGATACATCTTACAGGAACCAGCCTTATCTGGAGGTTCTTCTCACCATTGAGGCACCCACCCTCGTGAGAAGATCCCATTGTTTCAACTAGAGAGAGGATTAGCCATTTCAGCACGTCTTCAATTCAGGGTGCAACTCCAGGTTGACAACAATTTCCACATCATATTCTATTACCTTGGTTATCTAACCAGATCTATTCTCATTAATATCCTTATTTAAAATAAATTCTTTGATGCTTGGATTGGGAACCATTAGATATATCTTTTTTATTAGACAACAAGTGTCTAAACTTCTTAAGAGATCTTATAATTGAAAGGACATGCTTTTCAACAAAAGAATACCTTATTTCGTACTCTTCCAAGCCTTGGTTGTAGAAAGCTATTGGCTGCTCTAAATCTTCATGATTCTGTTGCATAAGAATTCTTGAAATGGTGTCCACATTAGCATATATATACAAAGTGAAATCTTTCATAAAATCTAGATTTAAAAGCATAGGAGAACTTGCTATAGTATCCAACGTGTGAAGTAATCTGTAGCTATTAGAATCCATTTATGTCCTGAATTTGAAGGAGGATTTATGAGACCAATAAAATCCAATCCCCATTTGACAAAATGTTAATCCACTATAATTGGCTGAAGAGGCAAGGCTGCAAGCTTGACTTTTCCTACAAACATAGCACATTGTTTGCGCTTTCTAACCCATGCATGACAATCACCGAATATAGTAGGCCAATAGTACCCACCTCTCATGATTTTAAGTGTTTTAGTTCTTGAAAAAAAGTGTCATCCACTATGTCCATCATGGAATTCTTCAAGTAATATTTGGGTTTGACTTGGTTCCACACACCTTAGTAACATTCCATTAATATCCTTGTTGAACAAAACACCATCAACGAGCAAGAATGGAATTGATTGCAATCTGAAATACCTTAATTTTTAAGCACTTAGGTGAGAAGGGTAAATACCATCTTGCATATAGCTTACCAAATCACAAAACTAGTTGGAAGGTGAGGTGTGAACAACAATAATATCTTCATCATTTGACACTAAAACAACTTCATTAGTTTCTTGCAAGTCCTGAGCTAGATGCTCACAAAGTCCTTTGCCTCTAACCAGCTTTGTAACCTTAATTTTCACGTCATATTCCATTACCTTGGTTATCCAACCAGCTCTCTTCTCATTAATATCCTTGTTCAAAATAAATTCTTTGATGCTTGGGTGGAGAACCATTAGATGTATCTTGTTATTAGACAACAAGTGTCTAAACTTCTTAAGAGATCTTATAACTGAAAGGACATGCTTTTCAACAAAATAATACCTTGTTTCAACCTCTTCCAAGCCTTGGCTGTAGAAAGCTATTGACTACTCTTAATCTTCATGATTTTGCTGCATAAGAATGCCTGAAATGGTGTCCACATTAGCATATGTATACATAATGAAATATTTCATAAAATTTGGATTTAAAAGCATAAAAGCATTTGCTATGGCTTTCTTAACATCTTCAAACCCTTTTACTCCCTCTTTGAACTAGCTGAAGATCTGATTTTTATTTAGTATGGCTGTAAGTGATTTAGCTATAGTAGCAAAATCTGAAATGTATCTCCTTATAAAGTTTATTTTTCCAAAGAAACTTTGCATAGCCTTTTTGTGCTTAGGAAAAGAGAGTGCAAGGATTGAATCTACTCTTTTAGGATTAATGTTTAACCATGATTTGAAACAATATGTCTAAGAAGCTTACCTTCATGAACTGAAAAGATGCACTTCTTTGGATTTAGAGATATCCCAAATTGTCTACACCTTTCGAACACTTGCCTAAGATGAGCTATGTGATCATCTGTATTTTTTGAGAACATGATTATATCATCTAAATAAACAAGTAAAAATCTATTTATAAGGCCTTCAAATGCCATATCCATGGCTCTTTGAAAAGTCACTCCAGCATTAGATAATCTGAATGGCATCTTTCTGTATGCAAAGGTTCCCCACTTGGTTGTGAAGGTTGTCTTAAATTGGTCCTCTTATTTGACCAAAATCTGATTGTAACCACTATATCCATCCAACAAAGAGAACCTATTTGAACCTACAACAAGCTGTAATTTTTTTTCCATTGATAGCAATGGATAGTGGTCTTTAAGTGAAGCCCTATTTAAATCATGAAAATCAACACACAAATGAATGTCACCATTCTTTTTTTGTATCAGAACAAGGTTTGCCACCCAATTTGAGTGCTTGATTGGAAATATGATAGTTGACTCGATGAGCTTATGAAGCTCAGCTCTCATTAAAGGCTCAATTTTAGGATTGATGGGCCTTTGTTTTTGCCTCACTGGTTTAGTTTCAGCTTCCAACTCAATGGTATGTTGAGCCAAACATGGATTAAATCCCTTGAGATCACTAATTTCCAATCAAATACATCAGTAAAACTTGTACTTAACTCAATGAAGGCTTCTTTTTGTGAATGTGCACATACCTTTCCCAAGTTCAAAACCTTACTCATTGCAATCTCTACATTGGCATAGTGTTCTTCTTTTGTTAACAAGGATGCCTTCTCTCTTCTTAACTCATCATCACCATTGAAAATATTCTCGAGAGTGACCAATCTTTTAGTCATCTTATTCATTTTTATTGAAAAATATGATCACCATACTGTTGTAAGTGCTTTGACTAATTTTTTGTGGAAAACTCAGCCTCCTCTTGCAAGAATCTCACAATTTGTTTGTCGTCTTCGAATACCTACCAATTCTCATTATTTGGAACAGAAGCCCTTACAACTACATTTATATGTGATTGAAATGTGTCACTTTTTACATCAGCTGGAATACTAAATTTTGCCCCAATAGTAGCCAACCTATCAGCATGTTTATTCTTAACCCTTGGTATTGCTTGCATGTTAAAAACCTAAAAATCTTCAATTAAATCCCAAATTCTATGCTTGTAAGATTTAAGCAATAAATTTTTGCATACATTCAAACCTCTTAGTTGATGAACTACAAGTTCACTATCTCTAAATACTCGAAAGGCTTTACAAAAATCCCGAAGAGCATCTGCCTGTCGAGAAAGGACCATGACAAAAAGACCGAAGGGCTATTCTCTTGGGAAGGCCAAGGGACAATTCCTATAGAATTTTTGTCCACGAGAAGTGGAAAGCAATAAATTTGAAAGAAATGGACTTACATTTTTTCCAAAACCAAAGGCCTTGACAATAAATTTGAAAAAATGGATTTGACAATTTTTTCGAAACAATTAGTTCATGACATTTTTTTTTAAGGATTAGCTGAGAGGAAAAAACTCTGATGGAAAGGCACATGAAGCATAGATCCAAAAAAGCAAGTCAAATCATGACAAAGGAAATTTTCCTAAGGAAGGAGTCTTGGGCTTTTTGTCTTTCAAAGGAAAAGCTTTAGATTGGTATGGGACTCAACCTGAAAATTCTATTGGTTCATGGGATGAACTAGGAGATATATTGACTAAGAGATTCAGAGAGAAGAGTGATCATCTATCACTCACTGAGAAATTGACCACCATCAAGAGGGAACCATAAGAGTTTATGAAAAATTTTAATATTATATTTCAAAACACATGGGATAGGATACAACCCCTTGTGAGACCTACTCAAAACTATGTTTTCTTGTACTATCTAAAAGCATTGAATAGTGATGTAGCCATGATGATCCAATCCATGGGTGGGAATACACTATTTGTTGCCTATGAGATAGCCATCAATGTAGAGAATTTTCTTGTTCAAGCAGGGAAGATTGCTCTTAGGCCACCAATGCCATTGCTCCCTGATTTGTAGCCTCTTGGTCAAGTTGCATTACCTACCTTGGCTCCTTTGCCTAGTCAAGAAAAGTTTGCCATTGCCCTATAATGTCCCCTTTCTAGATACAGTGTTAGTCCATCATTGGTTTCCCGTGGACTAGTAGTTTTGTTAGGGAACTATGGTGAGTTGGCCTTGGATGGGCTATTTGGATGTGTAGTTTTGGTTTGGATCTAGTTGGCATGATCAGTGGTAGTTTTGGGTTCCTTGTGGAGTACTTACTATTTTTAGTAAGTTTGGGTTTAGTGTCAGATCAATATTTTTAGATTGGGGTTAGATGCATCTCGTCGAGACCTTTCCAATGAACCAAAAATCAAGGCATTCCAACATCATCTTCATATTTATTTTAAAGTCTGAAGTTATATAATGTGTATTTGACGGGACTTTAATAAAGTGATTTAAATAAAATAAAATAATATTCTACAAGCTTCTTGAAGGATGGAAAAAAAAGAATAAATAGAGGGCTTGGCTAAGCTTCTAATCATCCAGTATTTGACATTTGTTTGATATGTTCATTTGTGGAGCCAAGGATTTCTACAGATTTCTACATTGGTCATTGAGAATGAAAACTCCCATTGATTTGCATAACTAAGGTGGTGAAATATCTTCCAAAGGGTTGAAACTATTGGAAAAGATAATTCAGTCTTTCCATTGTGCTTCATTTGGTGACCATAGGCCAAACTTGTTGAAGATGATTTACATATTTTGTTAGGAGTTCATTGTTAGCATCGCTATTGCATCATTTGGTAGCATAGAACACATATTAAAAGTACCTTAGAAGTTTGATATACATTTACAAAGGTCTAATCAGAAGTTATAGTCATATAGAGACACCATTGGAGACCACGATTTCACTCATGGAGGCTAAGGTTAGCATCGATTCCTCCTAGATTGAGTGCTCCACTCCTTGGGACTTGGAAATAATGGTTGAGGCTCGAGGGGAGACAAAGAGGTTGCACATTATTTTATTTTGGTATTTTATATCAGAATAGGGGCAGCTGGAGTAGAGCATTGGTTTGGCCAGGAGGAAGCATATTTTGGGACTATTTTTGTTGCTACATCATCTCCAGCCCTAGGTGCTTCTTTTCCAAGTTCTTTACATTATTTTACATCCAATTCTAAGTCATATTATAGTTAGTATTAGTGGCAACCGTTGTACTCAGAAATTAAGAACTCATGAAATTATAAAGCCAAGAATCTTGGCTATTCCATCTATATTGTAATTAATTATTTGAATTGAATAAGAAGGTGCCATAAGGTTGCATTCACTTAGTAGATTGCTTCAATCTTAGGTTGCATGCCAAGTGTTAGTTAAAATGCCTTGTGGCTATAGGTGCACATTTTTTGCATGTCTAGATCCTATATATGCATTTGAAGGGACCAAAAGAATTGCATTTGCTTTCTAGTTATTTGCTTAGACATCTTAGTAAACATTTGCAAGCATTTAGATCTTGTTTGACATTATTCCAAGCAAGTATAAACAAACTGAAACTTAAAACTAGCAAGCAAAAGGGTTACATGACAAATGTTTGACGATATTCCTTGAGAATTTAATTAAGCAACTTGAGGGTAGATTGGACAAGGGATACTACAGTGTTATCAGAGTGGTTTCCTACCAACCTGTTGTTTAAGTTTTAGCTACATTTTGGAAGTTTAGTTGAATAACATGACTATTTCTAGGAAGCAGTCAAATGCCATGATGAAAGAATTTGAGAAGCTTAGATAAAGTCAGGAAAGGATGGCTGAGTTGCTTTCATGCCCTGCAACCATAGATAGATTAGCATGGTATATGTCATCCATTTTTAAAGGGTCTACATCACAAAATAAAAAAAGGAGAAACAAAATGTCTCTATAAGTGACGTACCTAGAAGTATTTTCAATGAATTTTTAGCAGCTAGTGACCAGCATACAGCTGATCCTATGGAGATCAAAAATTAGAATTACATTAAGAAAGATGTTGGGCACAAGACACTTCATGATGACTTCAAGATCAGAGAAGAGAAAGTGATGTTTGAAGATAAACCAATTGCATTAGAATAGCTACATGAAGATAAGGTTTATTGTTATGCTTCATTAGGTGAGTCTAGCATTGCTTCATCCTATGATGGTAAAGAATCAAATGGTGGTACGATGAATGTTATTCATACATATAAAAGTCTATTGGAGGCTCAAGATAGAAAGGTGGATGTGAAATTTGATTCTTTACTTAGTGGAGCAGCCACTAGTGTTTTGAATACACATGATGGAGACATTTTACAATGGCATGATGTGTTTGAGGACAACATTATGTCCCATCATTCTCATAAGATAGGAGCTTGTGATGTGATATCAACCATTGATGGAATCCCTACACCAATTAGTAAACATGAAGATATTAAGCATAAGAGGTCTGATTTTGTATATTTTGGCATCAAAGATGTAAAGAAATCCAAAAAGATGAATGAAGAATGGTTACAAAAAGCCAAAGAGGCTAGATTAGTGGCTGCCAATGCAAGAAAACATCTTCAAGAAGTGAAAGAAAAGGTCAATATCATCAACATAGCAAGACAAAAAAGGGAAAATAACATTAGAAGACTCTTTATTCAAAGAGAGGATGAATCTAAAAATGCACTTTGTTCTAATAATGATGATGAGGTTGATAAGTTTGGTCAATTGAAGGACTTGGTAAAGATTTCCAACATAAGGAAACAAGAACAGATTGAGGTTTCTTCATGTGAGGCAAAAGTCATTCATAGTTTGGAGACTCAGTTGATAGTGAAGGAGGATGAGATTATTGTAGCATTATCTCATTATGATAGGATGCACAAGCTGATTGAGGATCATCTTCGGGTGGTTCAGTTAGAGAAAAGACAAAGGGGGATTGGAGCAAATTCTTCTCATGATGATTTTTAGGTTGTCAAAGAAGGTATGGGGACAATGAAGTCAAATTATTTGAACCTTATTTCAGATAGATACACCCTTCTTATCCTTTTGGGGATCTATGTAGATACCCTGATGAGGAAAGAAGAGGAAGCTGATAAGCTCTCTCAAGAGCTTGAGGTCACTAGGGATTCTTTAGTGAGTACTACGTTGGCACTTCAGGATTCCCAGAGATTTGTTGATGAGTTTTGCTTAGAGTTGTGTTTGGATAAATGCACATCATGTACAACAAAGACTTATTCATCTAGGGCAGCCAGGACACTTGTTGATGATAGTAGCATGAGCATTCACACTCAGGATATAGGTGTCATGGGTAATTTGAGCATTAGACTCTACATCGACACTATAGAGATTGGCATTGGACAACCTCATCAGGAGGAGATGTTTTCCTCTAGGACTTGCACATGGGATGATGATGTGGATTTAGCATCTTTCCAGGGAGTAGATGGCATCCATGATGATAATCCTCTCTTCGAGTTAGATGTTGACCACTCTCTTGACTCCAATTCTGAGATGAGCATTGATGGTAGCATTTGGGATCCTTCCAGTACATCAGGATTTTAAACAGAGCTTGCAAAGGAGATTTTAGGGGTGTACATGGTGAGGAGTTTACATTTGATCCTCATGTACATGATTTATTATGGATGCATAGTTTAGTGGCGTATGTGATGGACAACTTGTATAATAGCTTGTTTTGCACAAAATTTGGAAGCAAATATGGTTGGTCTTTTGAGTTGCTTCCTTTTGAGGACCATATTCCTATGGCACTTGATGGTGAGAGTGATTTGGGTAGGTAGGTTCAGTTAGTTATTCTGATGTGTGTGTTATAGGAGTTGGTTGATGATATCAGGGACATTACATGGTTTTACCTGTGGGACCCCAGTGGAGTGATCTTACAAAGGGTTTCTCTTGGTAGTTGAGATTTCTTGGGGACAAGTAATTTCAGGTGGGGCAAACTGTAATGTCCCTTTTCTAGATACAATGTTAGTCCATCATTGGTTTCCTATGGACTAGTAGTTTGGTTAGGGAACCATGGTGAGTTGGCCTTGGATGGGCCATTTGGATGTGTAGTTTTGGTTTGGATCTAGTTGGCATGATCAGTGGCAGTTTTAGGTGCCTTGTGGAGTAATTACTATTTTTAGTAAGTTCGAGTTCAATGTTGGATTGAGTTTTCAGAGTGGGGTTAGATGCATCTCATCGAGACCTTTTCGATGAGCTAAAGATCAAGGCATTAAGACATCATCTTCATATTTATTTTAAAGTCCAAAGCTATATAATGTGTATTTGATGGGACTTTAATAAAGTGATTTAGATAAAATAAAATAATACTCTAGAAATTTCTTGAAGAATTGAAAAAAAATAAATAGAGGGCTTGGCTAAGCTTCCAATCATCCAGTATTTGACATTTGCTTGATATGTTCATTTGTGGAGCCAAAGGTTTCTATATATTTCTACATTGGTCATTAGGAATAGAAACTCCCATTGATTTGCATAACTGAGGTGGTGAAATATCTTCTGAAGGATTGTAGCTATTGGAGGAGATAATTCAATCTTTTCATTGTGCTTCATTTGGTGGCCATAGGCCAGACTTGCTAAGGATGATTTGCATATTTTGTTAGGAGTTAATTCGTGCATCACCATTGCATCATTTGGTAGCATAAGAGGCATATTAGTACCTTAGAAGTTTGATCTACATTTGTAGAGGTCTAATCAGAAGTTATAGTCATATAGAGACACCATTGGAGACCATGATTTCACTCATAGAGGCTAAGGTTGGCATCGATTCCTCCTATCTTGAGTGCTCCACTCCTTGGGACTTGGAAATAATGTTTGAGGCTCAAGGGGAGACAAAGAGGTTGCACACTATTTTATTTTGGCATTTTATATCAGAGCAAGGGCGGCTGGAGTAGAGCATTGGTTTGGCCAAGAGGAAGCATATTTTGGGACTATTTTTGTTGCTACATCATCCCCAGCCCTATGCACGTCTTTTCTAGGTTCTTTGCATTGTTTTACATCCAATTTTAAGTCATATTACAGTTAGTATTGGTGGCATCCATTATACTCAGAAATTTGGAACTCATGAAATTGTAAAGCCAAGAGTCTTGGCTATTTCATCTGCATTGTAATCAGTTATTTGAATTGAATAAGAAGGTGGCATAAGGTTGCATTCACTTACTAGATTGCTTCAATCTTAGGTTGCATGAAAAGTGTTTGTTAAAATGCCTTATGGTTGTAGGTGCACATTTTTTGCATGTCTAAATCCTATATATGCATTTGAAGGGACCAAAAGAATTGCATTTGTTTTCTAGTTCTTTGCTTAGACATCTTAGTAAACATTTGTAGGAATTTATATCTCGTTTGACATTATTCCAAGCAAGTATAAACAAATTGAAACTTAGAACCAACAAGCAAGAGGGTTACATGACAAATGTTTGATGATATTCCTTAGGAATTTAATTAAGCAACTTGAGGGCAGATTGGACTAGGGATACTACATGCCACTTGGATGAGGAGATCTAAGCATCTCCTCAAGGGGTAAAAATTCAAGTGACAATAGAAAGCATTAAAAGATCTGTATGACAAACAACCTACTTATAAAAAGATTGATCTCTTAATGCAGTTGCTTAATAACAAGCTTGGAAATGATGATGTATTTGAGTATCTCTCTCACATTAAAACCCTGAAACAAGAGTATTATACCACAGGTGCTAAGATCGATGATGAAATGTTAATTTCCATCACATTGAATGGTCTTAGTTATACATATACCAATTTTTTTGAAATGTTGTAGCTTAATGATAAG
This sequence comes from Torreya grandis, assembly GCA_037957365.1. NCBI lineage: Eukaryota > Viridiplantae > Streptophyta > Pinopsida > Cupressales > Taxaceae > Torreya > Torreya grandis. The sequence goes on along the minus strand of JARHVA010000366.1, from coordinate 4,354,432 downwards.
CTTAATGGTGCCACACTTAAATATATTTGTGAGTTATTAACTTAGCATGAGAAACAGTTTGCAAGGATGAAAAATACACCTACTAAAGAAGCTCACTATACAAAGAGTAGGGCCCATCACAGAAATCATCATCATGTACAATGACAGTTGTAGAAACACTCTCTGAAACACTCTTCGAGTTATTCTCTAAGGCACTCTCTACACCATTATAAATGGTCTTCATAGCATTCACATCGACATTCTCCAAGGTCTTCCAAACACTGACATCACCACAAGCACTCTTCTCATAGTTCTAGTGATTCAAGTTCTTTTGGATCTCATAAACACAAGAAGCAACCTAGGTGTTTGAAATATGGTTAGTATTGGACATCTTGCAGATGTATGTCCTTCTCGATGACCCTGTTCTCCATGCAAAAAGAAAGCTTAAGAAAATTATGTGAGTCATTCTAATGGTAGATCTTTTAGTTACTCCAATTATTCAGGATATTTTGACACTTCATCTGATCAGGAGATGTCCCTCATGGCCGAGGTCTGTGGTTTTGATGGACTTAACAACATATTTTGAGTGATCAGTGACTGGAGGATGGAGGATTAGTTGGAGGCTGGAGGACTATTCCCTTCTCTAGTTAGTTATTCGCTTGGAGTTTGGGATCATGCTTGATAGCAATTTTGGTAGCAGTAGTTTGCTTCTTTTAAATTTTTTTTAGTTTTGGCTTTCTCTCATTTAATTTTCATGACATGGAGCAAGTAGTGTTAGTTGATTTTGATTCTCTTGGTGCACATTATCTCACCTCTCATCTGATAGGGGGAGAAGATATTGCATTTGTTAGTTTTTGATCAGTCGTCGATGACAGTATGAGTTGTCAAGGATTGATAACACCTTCAGTGTTGAGCAAAGGTCGTCAGCATTTGTTGGACATCAGGGAAATGTGCCATACATAGTATGGATTTGTCACTTTGACAGGTTCTTGTGTGGGACCTTATGTGAATCGATGTAGTTGGATAGGGTTTGATTGGGTTCTACTACAATACGGTACAATGATCATAAGGGATGAACAAGCTTAAATCATGTTCATTAACCTTTTTTACCACAAGTCACAAGGTGGGCTTCTGTATGAAGTGGCATTGATTTTAATCAGTACCATTTTGTATAGTACACCACTTGTAGTTGCATTCAGGTATCCTTTGATGATGTCAAAGTCATTGCTCCAGTTCATTCATCTATACCCCTTTGGATCAAGGGGGAGTTTGTTGGGATCATTTAATGATCCAAAGTATTAGTTTGTTCATTTTTAGTTATATGGGTTATTTTCCCTTTAGTCAGTTTTTTAACCAACTTTTTTGCAAGCTTTTATAGTTTGCATATGTACAAAAATAAAATAATTGCATACATTGAATACTTTTCTGTGTCTATTCCTCCAAGATCCAAATACCGACAAAGGTGTCTCTGATTACTGCTCAAAGGTTCTTGATAACTGCCCACTTCCCCTCCTTTCGTGCTACCATAACCAATTCCCTGGAGCATTTGAGCTTGGCTACCTATGACCTGGTAAGATCTTCATCAAGGAAGATCTTATTAGGAAGAAAACTGATAATACAAATTGAAGTAATTGATTCCAATTATAAACCAATCATAAGAGATTGCTTAATTGATATAGGAGCCAACATTTGTATTGTCAAATTTGGAGCACTACTAGAATACAGTGGGAAGATTCATCAATGGATTTCCTAGCTGTGAATGAATCAAAAACCACCACAAAAAAGGTAACTCCTAAAGTGTTGATATTTGTCCAAGGTATACAAACTACAGTTAAGTTATGGATGTTTGATAAAATCAACATAGACACGATTCTTTGAATGAATATCTTAAAGTGATACAAGAAAAGGTCACAAACCTCATATCATTGGACACTAGTACAAACTTGCAAATGAGAAAACTAAATTCTGTTCTAGGTCAAATTCAGAAATACTTGTCAAAATAGATATTGAAGCCTCTAGAGAAATTGTTTCAAATCACAACACTAGCTGAAATTGAATGTAAGATAAATGAGCTCCAAGGAAAAGTAGATGCCTTGATAGGATCCGCTTCACTGATCCTTACATAGATACATGAGCTCCAAGAAAATTCTAAGAAATCCAAGAAGCAAAAGCCATTAAGTCTCATAAAAGTTAAAGAAATCTCTAGTATTCCCATGTAATGTCCCCTCCCCATGACTCAAAGGCCTAATTGGCCTAGTTCATCCCTTCCTTTATTATTCCCTTGGGAAATGGGATGTGAGAGCAATAAAGGGAATTGTTGGCCATTTTTTGGCCCACATATCAAAGTTTATCTAAGTATGGAAAAGGGAGCTTTCAAGCAAGAAAATGGTAGGTCTTTGGGAGGACTTCGGGTTTTCCAACAGTGACAACTTTAGGTTTTTTGAAGGCACAATGCAAATCAGGTTTTCAGCAGTGCTTAGCTTCTAAATGTTTCATAAGTAGAGGAAATTCAAGTTTACAAACCTAAATTACTCATAGACAATGTATTTTAGATTCTCGAGGAGACACTACTTGGTTACTTCATAAGTTGTGAGCAGTCAGAAACCAAAAAATAAGTAAAGGGGCATGATAAACCACATTTGGTCTTGAAAAATTGTGCTTCTCGGGTTCTTCAAGATATGAGTCTTTTTTCAAAAATTTGAAAGGCATTTTCAAAATTCCAAATGATCTTTTTAGGACAAAAGGGACCAACCAACTTTTTTGAAGGTACACTTCAACTTTTTTAAAGGGCTTTTTCTTCTCCAAGTGGACAATTGCAATTTTTTTGAAGGGTATGTTGCCCTTTGGGAAGACCATTTCAAAATTCCCAAAGGGTATCTTTCCCTTCGAAAGGATCACATGAAGAAAACCTGAAGGGTCTCTTACCCTTCTAGAAAATTCCATTATGAAAGGCCCAAAGGGTAGTTTCCAAAGACAAACGCGGACAAAAAGTCTGAAGGAATTCCTTTAGATAAATTGTCTAAAGAAATTCCTTCAAAAGATTTGCCAGAAAGAAATAAGCCAAGAGAGAAGCCTAAGACCAAGTGTTCAAAGGAAATGACGGGCTAATGGATGTCAAAATCAGGATAAGTGACTAGCCATTGGAAGTAACTGGGTTTGAAAAGCTCGAAGTCTTAAGGCTTGGGAGGCAGCAAAGTGAGAAGACTTCAAGATGGACAAGCCCAAAGTAAGTAGGCTTAGAGAAATCTAATTACTCTATATATTGTAAATTGAGTTTCTCAAAGTATTCTACTTAAAAGGCTTTATAAGCCAAGGATCTAAGAAAGTCTGAAGTTGGAGAGGTCAAAGAATCCAAATTAATCTACATAGAGTAAATTGGGATTCTCTAAGGGCTCAACTTAAGCTTGGTTTGACAATGTTAGAATCATGATGTAATAAAAATAAGGCTACCATGTGGCACAACTGGGGCAAAAAGGGCCAATCAGTAAAGGATAAGCGGCACAAGGATGTTCATTAAACATGGGAGAGTCTGAGCGGTTAGTAGCTAGAAGTTATGAAGGCTCCCATCTGCCATAGCTCATTTCCCACAATCATCATTCAACACTTAAATGTGTCACACCAAGAAGAAACATTCCGGTTGTTCACAACATGACTTTTCAAATGCGCCAAAGAAAGTCTTAAAGATGAGAGGGGCTCGAGAGTATTGGGCGGCAATCTGGAATGGTGCATTTATGAATATCAAGGAAGGACAACAGGAGGTTCTAGCCATCTATGACTTCTTTCCTCCCTTTATCTCTTCCCCTTTTTCTTTTATAAATAGAGGCCTTGGAGCCTAGAAATGTATCCCTAGACTGGTGATAAAATCACTCTATAGAAATTGCTTTGTAAAAGACTCTTTTAAAGCAATATAAGGAAAACTTTTCTATTTTTGGTCAAAGAGAAGTGTACGTTTTTGGTTTTATTTGTAGAATGTATGATTTTTGTTCATCACCTACGTTTTCTCTAAGCACCTTGCTTTTGAGTATTTTGGTTTTATGCAGGATTGCGTGAAATGTCTATGTCTAGTTCCCTTTGAAGTTTGATAACTCAGTGTTTCTCATAGACCTATTTTGTTATTTTTCAAAGCGTAAATCTCTCCTTCAACCTCCACACAAAATATCCCTACTTATGACCTTGAGATAGAACTAGAATAAGTCTGCATCCTATTTAGCTTCATCTGTAGTTTGCTCCTTTCTAGACCAAGTGGATCACTCTCTTTTGGTGCATCACCTCCCATTAGATTATGTTTCTTTTCAATTAATCCTCTACCCCTTTTCCTTGGCCATTAGTATAGTTTAGTGTATAAATCAAGGAGTTGAAGTGAAGCACCTGAGGAACTAGCCTCATAAAAAAGTCTAGAGATTCAACCTCACCATAGGACACCCACATCCTAATGTTGTTCCCAAGATTATAGCTAGAAGTGAGATAGCCTGAAGAACTCTCTTATAAGGGTGTAAATCTAGTCTATAATAGTTATGGCATGCCTGATGGGAAAACTACCATTTCGCTTCCATTTTTATGGAATATTGGTCAAATTTGATGATGTTTTGATCAGTTTGTAGCAGTGGTAGCTTTCATCCTTCAGAATCTAACAACTCCAAAGAATACCTAGTTATCTATTGGTAGAGCAGTAGTTTTTTCATGCCAAAGGTAACTACAAGATTGACTTTTGTAGGTATTCCTTTTGAGTTTTTTGAATTACCTTTAAACTTAGTAAGAAGGTTAAGGTTTGCACATACTCACCCTTACATAAGAAGCTATCCTTTTAAACTAGTGATAAAGTATACCTACGCAATATCTTTATCATCCCCTCTTGCTGTTATGATTCATCAAAGAGATTTTATGGGCTTCAACAGCCAAATCCCTTTGAACTTATCATAGTATGATCCTATGCCAGTATAATCTCTCAAAAGTGTCCCTTATTACTCAAGAGATGAAGCTGTAACTCCTACTGAGCACATAATAGACATAGCCAACTTTTGCAACATTTATAATATCACGGTAGAGAACGTGGTTATTAGGATATTGGTTGTGGCCTTCAAAGGAAAGGTGTTAGACTGGTATAAGGGCCTTGCTCCTAATTCTATCCACTCATGGGATGAGTTAGGAGTAGCCTTGTGTAAAATATTTGTAGATAAGAGTGACCACCTATCATTTGTAGAGTAGCTAACCACCATCAAGAGAGCTCCTCATGAAGTCATGCAAGACTTCAATACAAGATTTCAGAAGGCATGGGATAGAATCCCAATAGATGTTAGACCATTTCCAAACTTTTCTTTCTTGTATTACTTGAAGGCTCTAAAAATTGAAATAGATGTAATGATCCAGTCTATGGGAGGAGACATACTACTGGATGCATACGAGGTGGCCATCAAGGCAGAGAATCACCTAGTTCAGGCTGGTAAGCTAACTCCCAGACCTCCAATGCCTCTTTTTTTAGAGATTAGACCACCTCCTATAGTCATTCATCCACTCAATATTATACTTCCAATGCCAAAAATTGTTGTTGTACCTTCACTTAAGTAAGAGAAGGCCTCTACTAGCGGATCTAACACTCCTAAGAGCCAAAAAATTACTTGGAGTTGAAGAGCATGCTCCAATCCTTGGAAAATGATATGGTCAATGTTAAGAGGCAAGCTTACATCACACCTTATCAAGCTCCATATAAGCCTCAGTAGCAACCCTATCAAGCAAATAGGCCACCCTACAAAGGAGGTTTCCAAGGACAAGGGCAGCCTAACTATGCTAGACAGCATAATTACAATTTGAATGCTACAAGCCCTTCCAACTCCTTGGTCCCAATTTAGAATAATGTGGCTCGGGAAGTTTAGGGGACAATGCCATGGAATCATTCTTTTAGGAAATCCATTGTCTCAACTAATGGCTCCAATCAGGTGTTTAATGATCAATAGTAGCAGGCTATTACTTATGGATACAACCAGGTTCTTATGGCCTAAAACATGGAGGTACCCACAATGATGAGACAAGAGCAACCTCCACAGGAGCAAGGCTTGGATCAAGGATTAAACTAGCCAGAGGCCTCAATGGTCATTAGTGAGTAAGAGGAGTGATATGCATCCAATCAACAGGCCACTCCCAGTCTTGCTCACATCCCCATCTCAGTAAATACAAGGTTTAAGAGAAGGAATATGAATGACAATCAGGAAGTTTTCAAAGAACCTATTATCACCGCTCCTTCATTGACAAAGCCAAAAATAGTAGCTCCCAAAGTTTAGGTAAAATTTGGTGGTATGCTAATAAACATTATGGAGCAAATGAAGAAATCCAGTGTGATTGTGCCGATGTGGGACATGCTTTTCTTGCCTGGCCAAGTAGACATTCTATAGGAAAGATTGTCCAAGATGGGTGTTACTACAACTAAAAATAAGAAAGCAAGCAAGGTAGCTGAAGTCCTCACTAATGCAGTCAAGAGTCATGCCAAAGAAGGGTCAAGTAATGTGACCAAACCCTCCCTTTCTACTTCTCTTTCATCATTGGTGATTCCTTAGTGCATAACTACTTGGTGGATAGTGGGGCCAACACCTCAGTCATGCCAAAGTTTATTGTTGACCAGTTGAAACTCAAGTATGAGCCTCACACTAAAGGAGTCCTGAAACTTGATGGTTCTTCCACAAATCCATCAGACATCATCATAAATTTGAGCCTAACCTTGCATGCTTTCCCTAGTATGTCTATGGTGCAAGATGTTTTGATTCTAGATATCACTCCTTACTTTACCTTGTGTCTTTCCAGAGAGTTCACAGCCAAGATTGGAGGCTACCTTACAGTAGATTGGCCTTACATGGAATTCAGAACAAGGTATGGGACTAACGTCTCAATCAAAGCTAAACTTATGGCATAATTCCATATTGAACCCCATCAACCAGATAATATAATCCTCAATTGTACTATCCTTGATGAGGATAAGTTTAAAATTGGCCAAGAGCTAAACACTCATCCTGAAGAAGTTCCAAACTTGTTTTTGGATGAGTTATGGGGAGATAACCAATTTTTCAACCCTTTGGAAGGTGTTGACGAAAAAGACATGGGTGTCTACCTATTGCATGAAGAGAATCAACCCATGCCGTCACTCACTAGACCTAAAGAAAACCCCAATGGTTTATGGAAGTTATTTTTTGATGGCTGAAGGAGAAAGAATGACATAGGTGTTGGGGCAATGTTGGTTTCACCCTCAGGTAACAAGATTTTATCTTCTTACAGGTTTCATTTCAGCTACTCTTGAAATGCAATAGAATATGAAGGCTTGATCTATGGTCTTCAATGGGCCACCAAGAGAGGAATCAAATTGCTACAAGCGTATAGAGACAATGAGCTCATAGTTAAACAAGTCAGAGGCTTGAACATCACAAATAATGCTTTGATGAGGTCCTACAAAAATAGAGTGTGGGACCTGATTGAATATTTTGAAGCCTTTAACATTCAAGTTGTCCCAAGAGATCAAAACCAATATGTTGACAAGTTGGCAGCCGTAAGAGCTCAATTTGACATTTCAAGTGAGCTTAAAGAAACCAAGGTTCAACCACATGTCAAGGTGGTAGTGAGACCATCAGTGCCAGATAATGAAGCCCATTGGGAAGTTTTTGAGAGTGACAAACAAATTGTTTGTTTCTTGCAGTAGGAAGTTGAATTCTCCTCCTCCAACCAAGCTAAATTTGAGCATCAATATGAGGATCAAGTTGCTCAATTGAAGTCAAACAAAATTCCTAAGGGGTTGGTTACACTTGAGGGCCTTTTTCATGGAGACCATATGAGGAAAGAGAAGGCAATAATGTATACTAATGAGGAAAACTATGAGAGAGTCCTCATTTTTAAGGACTAACTTCTCAAACTGGGGAAGGTAAGCAGCAAGGTTGAGAGACATGCTTTCATAACACTTTGCCAAGAGTATGAGGATATTTTTGCTTGGGAGTAAAATAACCTAAAAGGTTTTGATCCTAAACTATCCCAGCATACCATAGAGTTGGAGGCCAATTCTAAGCATGTAAGTCAAAAGCAAAGGCTGGTTAACCCCAAGATTGAGGAGCTAATGAGGAAGGAACTAACCAAGTTGATCGAGTCTAGGATCATCTTTCCCATCAAGCACTCATCTTGAGTAACCAACTTGGTGCCTGTAAGAAAAAAGAGTGGGGAGATTAGGATTTGCATGGATTTTAAATATTTGAACAAAGCAAAAACAAAGCAAAAAGAAGGTATTTCAGAATTCAGTCCATACCCTATGTTTTAGTTTACGGAGTTTTATTTAAAAGAGACCTCAATGGAGTGATCTTGAGGTGTGTATATGATGATCAAGTTGCCAAGCTTTTGGATCATTTCCATGATGGGCCTATTGGAGGTCATTTTGCCACAAAGACTACTACAACAAAGATCATGAGAGCTGGTTATTACTAGCCTAGCCTCTTCAATGATGCTTATGTATGGGTGAGGAAGTGTCAGGAATGTGATCTCTTCACAAAAAAGTAAAGGTTAGTATCTCTTCCTCTCAACCTAGTTCAAGTGGAACAACCATTCATGCAATGGGGTTTGGACTTCATTAGAGTAATTAACCCTTCATCAAGTGCAGGGCATAAGTGGGTGCTTTTTGCAACTGATTACTTCACTAGGTGGGTGGAATCCATTGCATTAAAGGAATAATGAAAGTGTAATTTTAGATTTCTACGATAGCATTGTGACCAGGTTTGTATTCCAACCACTATCATATCTGATAATGCTTTAGCTTTCTTTGGTTTGAAAATAAGTGAATGGGCTCTCAAGATGAGAATCTACCTCAACACTTCCTCAAACTATTATCCTCAAGGCAATGGGTTGGCTGAGATCACAAATAATAATTTGTTGAGGATCATCATGAGGACTATGGATGAGAACCAGAGGACATGGCACACCAAGTTAAAGACAGCCTTGTGGGCTAATCGGGTAACTCCTAAAGCTGTTGTTGGCAATTCTTTATATGTTCTAGTATATGGAAGGGAGGCCAAGTTACCCATTTCCCTTGATCTGCCTGTATTAGAGCTAGCCCATCATTTAGAGCTGCTAGAAGATGAACCTATGAATGTGAGATTGGTAAAACACATAGAGCTTAAGGAGACAAGGGACCTTGCAATGAGGTACATCAAGCTCAGGTCAAGAAGGCTTTTGACAAGAGAGCTACAACAAGGACTTTTCAAGAAGGAGACTTGGTTCTCAAATGGGACTCAAAAAAGGCCAAATGGGGAAACCATACCAAGTTTAACAGCTTGTGGAGTGGCCCTTATTTGATCCACAAATGCAAATAACATAATGCCTTCTAGCTTGCTCAATTAGATAGAGAGGTACTACCAATCCCAGTCAATGGGATTCATCTGAAGCCTTGTTATTGAGAGTTTGTAGCCATTGTATATATTTCTGTATGCTTTTTTTAGTTTTCTTTTGTATTTTCCTCTAAGTTCCTGGTGCACATCTTTTTTAGTTATGTGTTTTCCCTTCCCTAAGTGCCATGGGCATAGTTTATTTCATTTCTATGGTCCTTGTTGCTTTAAGGAAAGTTTTCTAGAAAGAGCTAGCTTTTTGAAAAAGCAGTGACTCCACACCCAATGGATCAAATAAAGTAAATGAGTTGGGTTCTCAAGCATAACAGGCATGCTTCCCTATGAATTGCCAGAAATGCTGGCCATTTTTTGGCCCACATATCAAAGTTTACATATGGAAAAGGGAGCTTTTAGGCAAGAAAATGGTAGGTCTTTAGGAGGATTTTGGGTTTTTTAGCAGTGACAACTTTGAGTTTTTTGAAGGCACAATGCAAATCAGGTTTCCAACAGTGCTTAGCTTTTAAATGTTTCATAAGTAGAATTAATTTAGGTTTACAAACCCAAATTACTCATAGACAATGTATTTTGGGTTCTCCAAGGGGCACTACTTGGTTACTGTTGTCATCAGACCCTGTACCCTTGTGAAGGTAGTTTTAAGCCTTCATGATTTGCTAGAACATGGAAACAATCTGAGGTTGTGGGTGACCTGCTAAGTGGATTGAGTCTCTAGATTATGAGGGCTAGCTCCCTTAGGTGTATCAATGAAGATCTCTACTCTGTGTAGCAGACTACCATGGAAAAGGGAGAAAGAAACTTGAAGGGGAAATCCTACCTAATGACACTAAACAAACAAGGGAAAAGGAAGACCTTTATTTTCAATTGATCACTATGCATAAGTATTTCATGAGAAGGTTTGGTTCAATGACAAAAATGTGAGGGAAAACTATGGAGAAAGGTCTGATACAAGACACTTTATAGCCACTTAACATCCATTTACATTTTCAGCAAAAGACATAAAACATTGAACATGACCTGCATAACATGATAATCTAGTAACTAGGTACGAATTAGAATTTGGAAAGGGAGAGAAATCTACCACGTATGCAAATTTCTGAATGAATGTACATTATGCCAGTACTTGAAATTTGAAAGTCCAGTCCTTCTATTGATTAAAGAGGTTACACAACTCACCAATGGTAGAGTCTGGTCTTACCAAGAGAGAGATCTTTTTTACAAGGCTGAAAATCCATTAATATAGAAAATTACAAAAATCTAAGAGATTGGCGTTGGAAAATAGAGAGGGAGTAAACTCAAACCAATTTAGCCTTTACAAAAGTCTATTTTGTCTTGCATGAAAATTCCTTACATTGAAAAACAAGAAGAAGAAGACAAGCTTTGGATGCATGAAATATACGATTAGATGTCTTGACTTGAACACCAGTCAACTCCAAAATAAGAGTAGTCAAATCCACTCGAACTGTTGAAACATTTGAAAGTCTCCCATTTTCATAAAATCAATTCAAAATGCCAAATTAAGAATTACGTTTGAACCATTAGAATGTTTCAAGCTTTGAGACAAATGAGAGTGCGTGCATGGAATTTATTTTGTTTAAGCTTTCCACTATTCCACTACTCGAGTCCTCATGCAAAGCGAGCCTCTATTTAAGAACTAAAGCTGATGTGTTAGAACAGTCAAATCTAGACATGTCTATTCTTGTTCATGGCTGTTGCATGCTCTTGTATTCTTAGACTATTTAAGCATGTTCATCATTTGTATTTGTCTTTTCCATGAATCTTCCCTTATGTCATTATTCATGTGCATGTTCATCTTGTATTTTTGTTGGGTTTCTGCATCTAACATCTGTGTTTTGATTCTCCAGGTCATCTTTTCCAGCAAATTCTATTCTTTGCATTTGTCTATGTCTTTACTATATTTGTCTTTTCTGCATTAGTCTTTGCCTTCAGGCAGATTTTCTATTCATGGACTCATCTATGTATTCAGTCTGGGTCTGTGCTTCCTTTGTTATGTGTTCTATTTGTTTATGGCTTTTGCAGTCAAGTTCAGGGTTTTTGTATATGTCCTTTGGACAAATTTTCTGAAGGACTCTATTCTTTCTTTCGAGGCTTGTTCTTTGTCTTGGCCTTGTCTTTTGTATCGAGCTTTTTGTCCTTCCTGAATGCCTTCGAACAAAAAGTTTGAAAGAATTCTTATCTTTGGACTATTTTTCCCAGAAGGGCAAGTGCCCTCGAGAATCTTATTTTTATCCTTCACTTTATGAAGGTGCCCTCCACAAGGGCTTTCGCTTCCTAAAAGTGCCCTTACGGGCTTTTACAAAAGGTCATATCTTTGGCTTTGGTGTCCCCCACAAGGGTAGTTTCCCTTTAGGATTTTTATAAATAACCCTTTAGAACTTTTGTAAAGTCTACCTCGCCGATGAAAAATCCATCCAAAAGAAATCACCTACCTTTCACAATGTCCAAGACCTTTTTGGGCTTTACAAGTGCCATTACTTATAAAAAATTTATAAGACAAGTCGATGCACAAACCCACTTCCCTCTGAAGACCAACTCGAGCCCTTGGATTGCTTTTACTTATAAAAGTAAATAAGTAAGACACCCTCGTAAACCCAATATGCACTGTAGACCCATTTGGGTTCTTCGAGTGCTTCAACTTATAAAAGCTAATAAGTAATGCAACATCACGAACCTGATTAACACTAAAACTGCCATAGACCCATTTGGGTTCTCTAGGTGCTCCTAAGTAATGTTGTCTTGCAAACCCGAATTGCTCTATAAGTGCTAAAAATGATCATTGCCTAATGATAAAATACATGTACCTACACAAAAGTGACTTATCCTCGATTTATAAGGGTCAAGACCTAGTTTTCAAGGCAAATGGGCATGTTGAGTGAAGTTTCAAATGGTAATGGTGAAGATTTGGCCTGTGGGGCAAAATTGTCAATAATTACTTCATAAGTTGTGAGCAGTTAGAAACCCAAAATAAGTAAAGGGGCTTGACAAACCTGATTTGGTATTGAAAAATGGTGTTTCTCGAGTTCTTCAAGAGATGAGTCTTTTTCAAAAATCTAAAGGGCTTTTTCTTCTCCAAGTGGACAGTTACAATTTTTTTAAGGGTATGTTACCCTTCAGGAGGACCATTTAAAAATTCCTGAAGGGTATCTTTCCCTTCGGGAGGATTATATGCAGAAAACCCGAAGGGTCTCTTACCCTTCAGGAAAGTCCATTATGAAAAGCCTGAAGGGTAGTTTCCAAAGACAGATGCAGACAAAAAGTCTGAAGGAATTCCTTCAGACAAAATTGTTTTAAGATATTCCTTTGGGAGATTTGACCAAAAGAAATATGCTAAGAGAGAAGCCCGAGACCAAGTGTCCAAAGGAAATGACGGGCCAATGGACATCAAAATCAGGGTAAGCGACTAGTTGTTGGAAGTAACTGAGTTTTAAAATCTCAAAGTCTTAAGGCTTGGGAGGCAGCAAAGTGAGAAGACTTCAAGATAGACAAGCCCGAAGTAAGGAGGTTTAGAGAACCCAAATTACTCTGCATAGAGTAAATTGGGTTTCTCAAAGTACTCTACTTAAAATGCTTTATAAGTGAAGGATCTGAGAAAGTCTAAAGTTGGAGAGGCCAAAGAACCTGAATTAATCTACATAGTAAATCAGGATTCTCCAATGGCTCAACTTAAGCTTGGTCTGGCAATGCTAGAATCATGATGAAATGAATGGAAGGCTACCATTTGGCATGACTAGAGCATAAAGGGCCAATCAGTAAAGGATAAGTGGCACAAGGATGTTCAATAAACACAGGAGAGTTCGAGCGGCTGGTAGCTAGAATTTATGAAGGCTCCCATCCACCATGGTTCATTGCTCACAATCATCGTTCGATGCTTAAATACGTCACTCCAAGAAGAAACATTCCATCTGTTCACAACATGACTTTTCAGACGTGCCAAAGAAAGTCTTAAAGAAGGGAGGGGCTCGAGAGTATTGGGAAATGATCTAAAATGATGCATTTATGAACATCAAGGAAGGACAATAGGAGGTTCCAACCATTTGTGACTTTTTCTTTCCTCCCTTTCTCTCTTCCCCCTTTTATTTTATAAATAGAGGCCTTAGAGCCTAGAAATATATCCCCGAACAGGTGATAAAATCACTCTACAAAAATTTCTTTGTAAAAGACACTTTTGAAGCAATATAAGGAAAAAATTATATTTTTGGTCAAAGAAAAGTGTGCATTTTTGTTTTATTTGCAAAATGTATGATTGTTGTTCATCACCTACATTTTCTCTAAGCACCTTGCTTTTAACTCTTTCAGTTTTATGCAGAATTGTGTGAAGTGTTTTTGTGTCTAGTTCCCTTTGAAGTTTACTAACTTAGTGTTTATCGTAGACCTATTTTATTATTCTTCAAAGTGTAAATCTCTCATTCAACCTCCACACAAAAGCTCCCTGCCTATGGCCCTGAGATAGAACTGGAATAAGCCTACATCCTATTTAGATTCATCAGTAGTTTGCTATTTTCTAGACCAAGTGGATCAATCTCTTTTGGTGTATCACCTCCCATTAGCTTAGGTCTCATTTCAAGTAATCCTCCTCCCCCTTTTCCTTGGCCATTATTATAGTTTAACGTAGAAATTAAGGAGTTGAAGTGAAGCACCTGAGGAACTAGCCTCATAAAAAGTCTAGAGGTTCAAACCTCACTATAGGACACCCACATCCTCAGGTTATTCCCATGCTTATAGTTGGAAGTGAGAGAACCTGAAGAACTCTCTCACAAGGGTGAAAATATAGTCTATAATAGGGATATTGAGACTCTTATGAACACTTAATTTTATGTTTTAACATTGACGTGTTTATTAAGGGTGTTATTTTCCCCTATGGACACTAGACCCTTTTTAATAAGTATTTATTACTTATTATTCATATTTTTATCTTTAAAAAGGGTGAATGTTTTTTTAGGGTGATTTGGTTTATATGAATGAAAAAGAAGTCAAAATGGACTATTATGATACATTTGCTTTTGCTCTGGAAGAAATAGACTTGTGTGTTCATGTTTTTGCTCAAAGAGTAAATTCTTTAGAATCCCTAGTTTTGGTGCACTTGCCACTTGCTCCCTAACTGGATGAACTATTTTAGTGAGAGGAATCCATCCTCAAATCCCTAATATAAGTACTACAATATTGAAGTGTGTGGAAAGAAAAAGGCTAATTAGAAGATTGCATTAGATTGAAAGAAAGTTTGTGGATAGGTGGAATTATAAACCAGTTGCTACATTTTGGTTGGAAGGGTCAAATTTTGGCATGGGGAAGACTACAGGATTGGAAGGAAATCATGGAAGTGTGTAGACCCTGAATGAACTCTCCTTGTACAATGTAGCAGCAGTATGAGTGAGTGTAGGCTTCAGCAAAGGCTATAGACTGAGATCAACAAGTTGTAGGGGTTCTAGGAGGAGGTGCAACATCCAATTTACTGAATCGATCCATTTGAAATAGATACAATGGTCTTCACTGGTGCCAACCTTTCCTTTATTATAGTAGACTACAAGGGAAAAACTAGAGTCCTAATTTTTTGTTAAATGATTGGAAAGAGATCCTAGGAAACTCTGCATATATATATATATATATATATATATATAAACATCAACTTATATATATATATATATATATATATATTAACATCAACTTATATATATATATATATATATATATGTATATATATATGTATATATATATATATTAACATCAATCAACTTGTAAGAGACTTCTAGAAAAGAGTTTGAATCACTATTGTGCAACCACCTTGGCGTCTCCTACCTTATCAAGCATCCATAATCAAGGTTAAGAATTATTTTGGAGGTTATATGTATCTTGGATCTTTTATACTAATAATTCTATTGTATTTCCATATTGGTTTGCATATAATAGCCAAATGCACACAAACTATTTGATGAAATGAATGAGTACTAGAAAACTTGAAAAATTAATTTGGTCTATAATATATAGTGAAACATTGCAAGAAAAGTGTTTGACAAAATTCCCAAGTTAACAAAAAATAGAAAATCATGTAAGTTTTGGGTTTCTAGGTGGCTTTAGGATATTTCAATGGTATCAGAGCTGGTCTCCTACCAACCTGTGAGTTGGATAACCTTATGCAAGACCGAGCATTCTCATGCAGCCAAATATGAGTACCCATCAATATTATTTGAGAAGAAACAAATCTATTATGAACCTTGAGGATCAACCTATGATTGAGGAAATGGCTGAGGGTAGAAGTAAAGAGGTAGCGATAGAAGATCTGGATGGAAAATTCATGAAAAAGGTACTCATTAATATGGTCATATAGCAAGAATAGAGAAATTTATATTTCAGTCAGCTGACACATCATTTAGGGGTACACAATAATGAAGGTGGTGGAACTACAAATGGGGAGACAAGTCATAATTCCCCCTGCATGAGTAACTCACCCCACTTTCTATGGAGACCATTAATGCCTACATTCTTATAGGAGGTAATACCAGAGAGACCAGAACAACCATAGGAGCCAGAGGAGGTGGCATTTTGAAGAGCATACCAGTAGATGGATGTTGACTTTCAAGCAGCTATGCCTTTCCCAAAGTATTTCAAGTGGAAATATAACACTAGACCTCGACACGATAGAGGTGGGCCTAACCAAGATATGCAGAGATGTTTGGGAAAGCTTACTCTTCCAAACTTTGATGGTGGGTGAAAGTGTACAGCCAGGGTATGGGTCTAAAAGCTCGACACATAGTTGGAGTTGAATCCCATGTATGAGATAGAGTGTCAGGATCCTACTCCTTAAGATTACACTTGATTACCTTTGTATAAGTAACTAAACACAGAATTAAACCAGAAGTAATTTGTAACTAGAATTCAGAGACATCACAGAATATAAGAAATAATACAATCTATATTAACACTCTTCCAGAAGGAAATACAATGAAGAAATCACACTCTTCCTCACACCTCGTAGATGTCCAATAATTCTCCCTCAAGATTTCTCTCTCTCTCTCTCTCAATTACAACCAACTCAAACACAGAGTTGTTCCCTCCACCAGTCAGTGACAATCAACCCAATGGTTGTTGTTGCCTACTTCCAGTCCACCAAGTACCACCGAGTACTCCAAGTAGATCTCCTTGATCTTGCACACCTACAGATCTAACTGATCTTACTTACCATGTAGATCTCCCTGATCTTGTTACCTATAGATCAACTGATCTTACACTCAGAAGGATCTCTTCCTTGTCCTTGATCATTAATTACAATACAGCCCCATGGGTCTCTTAAATAGATCCCAAACCAAACAATATTTAGACTCCCCAATTATAATAATTAGAAATGCAGACTCAAGACTAAAATTAGTCTTTACATGTAAACTAATTGTTCGTATAAAATTAGACCAATTTTGGAACACACAGATGACCGACGTCAGTCTCTATCTATCTGGAGATGACCGACGTCAGTTCCTATCTGACCGATGTCGGCTGACCCCTAACCGATGTCGGTTGCTTTGTACACTAGATATGATCGATGTCAATTGGCTTGACTAATGTTGGTTACTGTAACACTCAACAACCTCCTCCATTTGCATAACAATGAAGCTTTTAGCTCCACAACCTAACAATCTCCCACTTGGAGATAAATAGCTACACTTGTACCTGTACCTATACATCCTCCAATTTTGTTTTTGGCTTGTATCCCCATCTTCAAGTTCAGTCTTAAAGACCAACAGAAGTTGAATGAAGATTCAACTTCTCCTTTGTTCCCAGTTTTGTTAGCATCCCTGCAGGGTTCCTATCCATACGGATCCATTCCAGCTTCAACTCACCATCCTCCAATACCTATTTAATGAAGTGGTACCTAAGCTGTATATATCTGGTTCTTGAATGAAAGGCTGAATCCTTTGCAAAATGAATTGCTCTTTAACTATAAATATACAATCTACAACTCTCTTCCTCCTTTCCCAACTCTTCCATGAACCAAGTCATCCATATCATTTTCTTGCTAGCCTCTATGACTGCAATGTATTCTGCCTCTGTAGTAGATAGGACAACAACCTTCTACAACTTTGAAATCCAGCTAACCGCCATTCCACCAATAGTGAACACATATCCTGTGGTGCTTCTCCTATCATCCAAGTCACCTTGCATATCCGAATCTACATACCCATGTAGAGAAGTGCTTTACCCTGTATAGCATAAATACCTGCTGCTGGTCCCTCTCAGATATCTGAGAATCCACTGAACTGCTTTCCAGTGCTCCTTTCCTGGATTGGCCATAAACTTGCTGACAACTCCCACTGCTTGGGCAATATTAGGTCTAGTACTCATGTACTCAACCTCATCATGTGATTTAGGACATTGTTCATAGCTCAGCTTGAACTATCCAACCATAAGTGTGCTTACCGATTTTGCATCCTACAAATTGAACCTCTCCACTACCTTATTCACATAATCCTTTGGAGACAAAATCAACTTGTGATTTTCCCTATCTCTAGAAATACTCATGCCAAGGAATCTACTCCTGAATCCTTCTTGGCACATGTCTGAGCTACTTTTACCTTTAGCTCAGCAAATCCTTGCATGTGTGACCCTGTAACAAGCATATACACAACATACAGTAACAGGATAATGTAGCGACCATTATCCAACTTGGTAAAATAAACACAATGGTCACATTGACATTGACTAAAGTCATGCTTTGTCATACACCTGTCAAACTTTAAACACCATTATCATGTAGCTTACTCAAGACCATATAACCTGGCCTTCTGTCTCACCTGTCCATTCTCTCCTTTCTTTAACCTGTGAATCCATTCGTCTTTCAGTGCTTTTTTCTGACTGACAACTCTACCAAATCCCACATTTGGTTCTTTTCTAAGGAATCAATTTCCTCATTCATGTCATGCTCCCACTATTTCCTGGATTGTACCTGCATTGCCTCTTCAAAACTTCCTGGTTCTCCACCATCAGTGAGCAACAAGTAGTATAAAGAAGGGGAATAATGAATTTGAGGCTTACTTACCCTTTTAGACCTCCACATGGGCATTTGAGACTCCTTGACAGCTTGCTGTCCACCCAAATTTTGTTCTAATAGTGACCGATCTTGGTCATCTCTCAATCTGCATCTGACTGATGTCAGTTCCATGCGATCGACTTGACCAACGTCAATTTTTACCTGATCAACGTCAGTTTCCACCTGCCTAACATCACTGACTTTGGTCTTCACTGGACCGATGTCGGTTCCTGCATGTTCGACGTCGGTTCTCACCTGATCGATGTCGGTAATTGTGTTTTCTTGTGAGTGATGACTTTTACCCGCGAGCTCATTTTAGATCATAACCTTATCCAAATCAACCTTGCCCTACTCAAAATTATTTAGCCCCTTGATCTGATCTCTATCCATCATCTTCTCCTTGAAAACCAAGGCTTTCCATGTCTTGAAAGCATCAAGAACATCCATTCCCTTCTCACTCATGTGACCAAGCCTAAAGAGCCACAATCTTTGCATCTACATCTGAAGTAGATAAAACAGAAGGAGAATCAGTAATACAAGTAGATAGATAAAGTGTACCAAATTTCTTACCTCTTGATAAAACAAGTGCACCCTTGGAAACTTTCCAAAATTCCGTTGTGAGAGTTACTGTGCAACCCTCATCACCTAACTTTCTTATAGAAATCAAATTTTACTTCAAGACTGGGACATGCATGACATCCTTCAACACCCATGTGTTTCCCATCTACAATTTCAGCTGCACTTCCCCTTTGCCAACAATTTGACAAGGCTTACCATCCCCTAAATAAACTTTTCCAAAGTCTCCATGGACATAATCATGAAAAAAATCTCTATTCAGGGTTGCATGGAAAGAGGCACCAGAATCTAAAACCCAAGATTCTACTTTATCCAAGGAACATATAAGAGCATCCCGTGCAACAATACCTGTATCTTTTGCTTCTTCATTATATTCATGTTGATCTTCTACCAACCAACAATCTTTCTTTACATGCCCTTTCTTTCCACAATTCTAGCAGGTTATACTGTTATACCTGGATTTGGATCCACTACCTATCTTTGACCTTGATTTTCCTTGCTCAACCTTCTCTCTTTGCTTTCCCCTGCTTTCAAAACTTAAAGCATTACCTGATGATTCCCCTATGCTTTTCTTGTGAATTTCTTCATTCAAGATTACACTAACAACATCATCAAATTTTAAGATATTTGAAGCAGATGCAGTATTACTTACTGCCATTACCAAGCTATGCCAGCTTTTCGGTAAAGAGCATAAGATTAAGAGAGCCTTAATTTCATCATCAAAAACTATTTTGACTGAATTTAACTGGTTTACCAAACCATGGAAATCACTAAGATGACTATATATTGATCCACCTTACAACATTTGCAAATTAAATAATTGCTTCATAAGAAATACCTTATTCGAAGCTGAGGGTTTTTCATATAAATTTGCCAAAGATTCCATTAACTCTACCATTGTCCTTGCCTAAGATAAGTTGGAAACCACAGAAGCTGCCAAAGTCAGCCTTATAGCTTCTAGAGCCTTTCTGTCAAGAACCTTCCATTCTTCATCTTGCATACATGTGGGCTTGCTTGCAACCCCACCCAACGGTAAGTACAGATCTTTTTGATACAGATAATCCTCTATCTGCATCCTCCATAATTTATAATTCTTTCCATTGAATTTCTCCATTCTTAGTATACTTTCTTCTGCCATTGCTATACTTCCACTCAAATAGAAACCCATGTGAGTGACCTGTAATCAATAAACACTTAACACACTCTAAAACCAAGGTGTTAGTGAACCAAGCTCTGATGAACCTGTAGCTCTGATACCAGTTTTTAGGATCCTACTCCTTAAGAGTACACTTGATTACCTTTGTATAAGTAACTAAACACGAAATTAAACCAGAAGTAATATGTAACTAGAATTCAGAGACAGCACAGAATATGAGAAATAATACAATCTGTATTAACACTCTTCCAGAAGGAAATACAATGAATAAATCACACTCTTCCTCACACCTCGTAGATGTCCAATAATTCTCCCTCAAGAGTTCTCTCTCTCTCAATTACAACCAACTCAAACACAGAGTTGTTCCCTCCACCAGTTAGTGACAATCAACCCAATGGTTGTTGTTGCCTACTTCTGATCCACCAAGTACCACCGAGTACTCCAAGTAGATCTCTTTGATCTTGCACACCTAAAGATCTAACTGATCTTACTTACCATGTAGATCTCCCTGATCTTGCTACCTGTAAATCAACTGATCTTACACTCAGAAGGATCTCTTCCTTGTCCTTCATATTTAATTACAATACAACCCCATGGGTCTCTTAAATAGATTCCAAACCAAACAATAATTAGACTTTCCAATTACAATAATTAGAAATGCAGACTCAAGACTAAAATTAGTCTTTACATGCAAACTAATTATTCGTCTAAAATTAGACCAGTTCTGAAACACACAAATGACCGACATTGGTCTTTGTCTGTTTGGAGATGACCGACGTCGGTTCCTATCTGACTGATGCTGGCTGACCCCTAACTGATGCCAGTTGCTCTGTACACTGGACATGACTGACGTCGATTGGCCTGACCGATGTCAGTTACTGTAACACTCAACAACCTCCTCCATTTGCATAACAGTGAAGCTTTTAGCTCCACAACCTAACATAGAGGCGATTAAATTTGCTACCCTCCATTTGGATAGGGAGGCACATGATTGGTGGCACCATGGGTTGGTAACCAAAGGGCACAGGTACATTGACACATATGGAGAATTCACACACAGTTTGATAGACAAGTTTGACAAGAAGGATCTTAAGGGCATTTTTTTGAGAACTGACACACTTGAGACAAATTAGACCACTTGACACTTAAATTTTGTATTTCCAAAGGTTGTCATTCATGGTTTCTAATGTTTCTAAGGGACATATGACATCATTATTTATCGAGGGACTGATAGAGCCTTTACGGGGTTGGGTAAAGGTATTTGGTCCACCCTCGCTACAGGATGTTATTTAGAGGGCATGAGACTTAGACTTTTTTGCTCCCAAGCCAAAGTTTCTATCAAAGTTCCCTACTAGGCCTTTTCCTCAGAAGAAAGACAAGGGATCTGAATTGCCAAAGAAGCCTTTTATAACTAATGAGGTTAGGGATGAGTTGAGGAGGAAAATGTTGTGTTTCACATGTAAGGACCCATGGGAACCAGAACAGAGGTGCAAGGGGAGAGGGAAAATGCACTATATTGTAGTATTTTTGTACGAGGATAGTGAAGCTTCAGATAGTGATGTATCAGATGACCATAGTGAGCATAGTGAGCATGAGGAGTTGGAACCCACTTAGGCACAAGAACCTACATTAGGAGGCACTATTGCTACTTTGTCTGGCACTACTAGGTACAATGCATTCAGGGTTTGGGGTGTGCTACAGGGGTAGCAAGTGTCAGTATTGATTGATAGTGGGGTAACCCACAACTTCATTGATGAGGCACTAGTTGTATAGCGGGAATTATAGGTTGAGGACTTTGAGGGCTTCAATGTATTTTTTGCAGATGGTTTCAATAAGGCATGCATCAAATGAGTTTCTTAGCTCAATATTACATTGGGTAATCATACAGTGACTGATGATTTTTATGTGGTTGGTATGGGAAATACCAATGTGGTTTTAGGTGTTCAGTGGTTACACTCACTTCGGGAGTTCACTCGAAACTTCCAAACTATGGAGTTGAAATTTTGAGCGAATGGGAAGTAGGTGGTTCTACAAGGAATGTCTAATAGAGCTCTAAGGGTGGTTAAAACCAAGAAGATGGAGGGACTTTTAGGCATGTGATGTGGATTGGGAAGTTCATTGTTTCATTTCAGCAAAGGATGTAGGAGGTGGTAAATAAGATTACCACATTGACATACAATCTTTGTTGGATAAACATGGTGGGGTTTTTGGTGAGATGCCTCCAAAGAGACCACTTGATAGGGGGTTTGAGCATGTTATAGTGCCTGAGGAGGGATCCAAACCAGTTATTACTACTCCTTATTGTCACCCCAGATGTTTTAAGGAATAAATCAAGAAAACTATAAAAGAACTGCTTGAAATGGGACACATCAGACCTAGCTCTAGCCCATTTACTTTCTCAGTGGTTTTGGTTAAAAAGAAAGATGGGACTTTTAGGATGTGTATTGATTACAAGGCACTTAATAAGAAAAATATCAAGAACTGATATCTCATTCATAGGATCGATGAGCTACTTGATGAGATGCATGGGGTAAATTACTCCAAAATTGATCTCCATTCAGGGTACCATCAGATTAGTGTACAGGAGCGGGATGTACACAAGACAACATTTAGGTGCCATTATGGACACTATGAGTTATTGGTGATGTCATTTGGCTTGACTAATGCCCCAGCTACATTTTAGTCATGTATGAACTATGTGTTCAACCATCACATGTGAAAATTTGTCCCAGTCTTCTTTGATGATATACTGGTATACAACAAAACATGGGAGGATCATCTTAAACATTTGGATGAAGTTTTGTCTATCATGGGAGCACAATCATTTTATGCAAAGGCTTCCAAATGTGAGTTTGGGATGAGAGAAGTCCTTTCATCGGGATATTTAATCAGATCAGGAGTAGTCAAAGTGGATCAAATGAAAATACAAGCAATTATTGATTAGCCACCATCGATGACTTTGACTCATCTGAGATGATTCCTAGGACTGTGTTGCTATTACAAAAGGTTCATGAAAGGGTACTCTCAATTGATATCACCATTAATATATTTGACCAAGAAAGGGGCATTTACTTGGTCAGATTCTTCACAATAGGTATTTGATCACCTTAAGAAGGTGATAAGTTCATGTCCCTTATTAGCATTACCAGACTTTTCACATCCATTTATCCTTGAATCTGATGCTTCAAGAATGGGTGTTGGTGCAGTACTTCTACAGAATAGGCATCCCATTGCCTATGATATTTTAAATTTGAGCATAATAGAACATGGGTACTCTACTTATGATAAGGAGATGTTGGCTATTTTGCATGCCTTGGCCAAATTTTGACAATATTTAATGGGTAACAAGTTCGTGGTTCAGATGGATAACAATAGCTTGAGGTATTTCATGGAGCAGAAAGACCTCAATGATCACCAAAAAAAATGGTTAAGAAAGATACAAGCTTATGATTTTGATATAGAGTATGTGAAGGGAAAGAACAATGTGTTAGTTGATGCTTTATCTCGTAGCCTTCCCTTTGCTCCCTATCAAAAATTTTAGTCGATTGGAAGGCTTACATCTTAGTTGAGTATTCCAAGAACCAATTTGCTTGTGAGTTCATGGATGGATTGATACAGAATGATAGGTATAAGGTTGTTGACGATGTGATATACTACAAAGATAGGGTGTACCTTGTGCTTGAATCAAAAATGAAGAAGAAAATCTTGAGTGTCATACATGACACACCATTAACAGGACACCCAGGATACTTTAAGACCTATAGGTATGTATGGGAAAGTTTTGTGTGGAAGGGGTTGAAGGATGATGTCCTTAACCATATTAGGGAGTGTGTGGTTTATCAGTAGAGCAAATCTGAGCATTCATTCCCTACATGACTACTTCAACCATTACCCATTCTGGACCAAAAATGGGAAAGTATATCGATGGACTTCATTATAGGTCTACCCAAGTTTTAAGATAAAAATTGCATCTATGTAGTGGTCAATAGGTTTCCCCAAGTATGCTCACTTATTTTCAATACCGTTTGAGTATAGTGCTCCATAGGTAACATCCCTATTCTTTGAGGAGGTTTTTAGGTTACATGGATTGCCTAAAAACATAGTCAGTGATCAGGATAGCAAATTCATGAGTGTTTTTTGGAAGGAGTTATTCAAGTTAGCTAACACAGAGTTGACACCTAGTACCAATTATCACCCATAAACCAATGGTCAAATTGAGATCATGAATAAATAGATAGAAGGTTACTTGCGAAGTTATGTGACAGGGCACCAGAAGGCATGGGTGAAGTGGTTGTACTTGGATGAACATGGCTACAATACAAACTATCATATGAGTATTGGCATGACACTATTCTGAGCACTATATGGGTATGATGCTCCCTCATTTATTGACTTGGTGATATCAAATATTTGAGCTCCCAAAGCTCATGACTGGATTTAAGAAAACTAGGACCTCATGAAAACTCTTAAGGGTAATATTCAATAAGCACAAAAATAGCAGATGTATGCAGATAGGCATAAGGTAAGAGGTCCTTCGATATTGGAGATTTAGTGTTTCTTCATTTTTAGCCTTATAGGCAATCTTCTTTGAAGAAGAGTGGGGCAAAAAAATTGAAGCCACAGTTCTATGGGCCTTATAGGATTCTAAGGCAGATTGGGGAAGTTGCATATGAGTTGGAATCACTAGAGCATAGCAAGATCCACAATGTTTTCCATGTGCCTTACCTCAAAAAGTCACTTGGACAACATATTGAGCCATCTACTGAGTTGCCACCATTGGACGAAGAGGGCAAATTAATTTTAATTCTAAAATCAATTATTGAGGTGCGGGAAAAGAAACTCAGAAACTAGGCCATCACAAAATATTTAGTGTGGTGGAAGGATTTGATAGTAGAGGATGCCATGTGGGAAGTTGAATAGATTTTGTAGCATCCTAATTTATGGTTGCTTAATGACAAGCAATCTTGGGAAGGGAGGATTGTAATGTCCCCTCCCCATGACTCAAAGGCCTAATTGGTCTAGTTCACCCCTTCCTTTATTATTCCCTTGGGAAATGGGGCATGAGAGCAATAAAGGGAATATCGAGACTCTTATGAACACTTAATGTTATGTTTTAACGTTGAGGTGTTTATTGAGGGTGTTATTTTCCCCTGTGGACACTAGACCCTTTTTAATAAGTATTGTTTACTTATTATTCATATTTTTATCATAAAAAAGGGTGAATGCGTTTTTAGGGTAATTTGGTTTATATGAATGAAAAAGAAGGCAAAATGGATTATTATGATACATTTGCTTTTGCTCTGGAAGAAATGGAGCTACGTGTTCATGCTTTTGCTCAAAGAGTAATTCTTTGGGATCCCTAGTTTCAGTGCAATGGCCACTTGCTCCCTAACTGGATAAATTATTTTGATGAGAGGAATCCATCATAAAATCCCTAATAAAAGTATTACAGTATTGAAGTGTGTGGGAATAAAAAGGTTGATTGGAAGATTGCATTAAAATGAAAGAAAGTTTGTGGATAAGTAGAATTATAAACCAGCTACTACGTTTTGGTTGGAAGGGTCAGATTTTGGCATGGGGAAGACTACATGCTTGGATGGAAATCATGGAAGTGTGTAGACCCTGAATGAAATCTCCTTGTATAATGTAGTAGTAGTATGAGTGAGTGCAGGCTTTAGTAGAGGCTATAGACTAAGATCAACACGTCATGGGGGTTCTAGGAGGAGATGCGGCATCTAAGTTAATGAATCGATCCATCTGAAATACCTACAACAATATTCATTAGCACCAACCTTTCCTTTGTTATGGCAGATTGTAGGGGGAAAACTACAATCATAGGTTTCTGTTAAATGATTGGAAAGAGATCTTAGGAAATTTTGCATATATATATTAACATCAACTTGTAAGAGAATTCTAGAAAAGAGTCTGAATTGTTGTTGTGCAACCACCTTGGCATCTCCTATCTTATCAAGCATCCATAATTGAGGTTAGGAATTATTCTGGAGGTTATATGTATCTCAGAATTTTTATACTAATAGTTGTATTATATTTCCATATTTGTTTGCATATAATATCCAAATGCACACAAACTATTTGATGAAATGAATAAGAACCAATAGACTTGAAAAATTAATTTGGTCTACAATATAATCCAATTTGATTGGAATGCTTTATTAAATTGGCTTGAGCCCCTGCTAGCTAACTCGATAGGTATGCAAGAGGAAAAGGTTGTACTTACTAGTATACCTGAAAGCTCATTTAGTGCATACTCCCCTAGAGAAGAGTCAATCCAATTAGATATCCCCTCTATTATGGATACATTTCCTTGAGAAGCAGATAATAAAGAATAAATTGATCAAAAGGTTCAACAAGAACAAAACAATAAAAATGTTAATGACTTGACACAAGTGCCAATCATGCCTTATACTCTCAATATTGATTCATGGGGTGGAATGGGTAATAAGGTTACATACAAGATTGAGAACCTCACTGAGAAACTTCATGGTTGGATGGAAACCCAAAGAATTTTCTTTGGAAGAGAAGCTGAAGAAGGAATGGATCTGATTGTTGCAAATCTTGATGGCAGTATCAAAGGATGGTGGGTCTCCCTCAATTTCAAACAAAGACTCAGATCTAGCATAACGGTAGCAGATTTTGCAGAAGCAGTAATAAAATAATATACAAGAGACATGAAAAATGTGAATGATATCGAATATAATAAATTGTTTTGACATGAAATTGTCTAACATGAAACATTGGGATAGATATAAATGTGACTTTTCTCCTTTGGCTAGAATAACCAAACAAAGCTAGAAGCCTGAAATAAAAGCTTTAGTCATAAACTCCTTACTTGAATTTATAGCCAAAGGAGTACTAGCTTACATAGAAAACAAAATTGATGAAACCACTGGTGAGAAAGCCAAACTTGAGAATCTAACTTTAGGGCAAATCATCCAATCTGTTGATGAGTATCTTTATACCAAGTGTGAAGATGGAGAAGCTTCTAAACTTCTCAAACCTCAGATGAAATATATTGATAAAGGTATTTGTAATAAAGCAGATTTTGAAACAACAAGATATTATGGAAAATACCCATAAGCTTGTTCTTGCCACAATAAAAATAAGTTTAAAACATTCGGGACTAAATAAGGTAGGTCCTCCAAATGAATATTTTAAAAAATACATAACTTATGTTACTCCTCGTAAGAAATATAGAGGAAAGTCAAGGAAAATCAAATGTTATATATGTGGACAAGAGGGTCATATTGCTCCTAGATGCCCTAACAAGTCTAAGTATCCAAAGAAGACTAAATGCTTTAGTCATACTTCCTAATGAAGATATGGAAATAGTTTCTGAATTTGGCTCTTCATATGAAGCCTATTCTATCCCCAGTGAAGATGACATTAGTTCTGATAATGAGGACTGGGTAAATATCACACAAACTCTAGGTAGCTCAACAGATTAATCTGAACCAAAATTTCTATACTACAATATGATGATAGGTCTAGATCTTGATGCACACATTAGCAAACTCACATCATTACTTGTTAATCCTAAAATTCCCATTTGTCTCCTTCCATAATTGAAAGTTGAGCTTGCACAACTTCACAGCCAACATGGTGAGGATAAAGGAAAAGCTATAGTACAATTTCATCAAGATCCATATAATTATGCCAAACAAGAATATGAAAGAACGCTGAAAGCCAAGCCTAATAACCCAAGTCCAAAAGTCATGATCATACAACATAAGACTCCAATATAAGTCTTGCAACCTATCCAATCTAAACTAAAATCATCATCCCAGGATATAGATAGTCTAATAGAAACAAGTCAGAGCAACCAACAAGAAAATCGAGAATGTTTTTATGCTAGAGCAAGTAGAGAATCGATAATATCAATTGAAGTAATTGATTCTAATTATAAACCAATCATAAGAGATTACTTAATTGATATAGGAGCCAACATGAGTATTTCCAATCTGGAGTGAGAACTGCCAGAATACATGTGGGAAGATTCATCATTGGATTTCCTAGCTGTCAATGGATCAAAAACCACCACAAAAAAGGGAGCTCCTAAAGTGTTGATATTTGTCCAAGGTATACAAACTACAATTAAGTTATGGATGTTCGATAAAATCAACATAGACATGATTCTAGGAATGAATTTTTTTAATTCATTCATTCCTTACACCATTATTTTTACACATTTGACACTCAATCACTATGGTAAAGCTATCCTTGTTCCTAGAAAGAATTCCACCACTATTAGGGTCATGAACAAACCTGAAACCTTGAAAGATAATGAGGCAAAAATCTATAGGACCATTCAAGATGCAAATAACAGAAAAAAAACTTATTGGTAGGAATCACTAAGAAAATAAAATAGTACCATCACAAGGATCCTAAGATTTTGGGATAAGTGCAAATATAATGTTAAGCTTGACCTTGTTCTTGGAATAGATCATACCAAAGGAATTAAGTCTAACACTATTCCTTTTACTCCACAACAGGTCAATATTGCAGAACAAGAGATAAAAAATGAGATAGTTAACCCTCGAGTCCATTCCCTGCAATCAATTTTAATAGGAAGATATTCTCTTTTGGAATTTTGAAACAAATATTTTTCTAAAAGATTTCTATTACATTCTTGGGGAATTCTTCCTTTATCTTTTCTTCAATAGGGATTTCCATCCATTGTTTTGTTTTATGTTTTTCTTCTTTTATACTAAATTTCAAATTCAAACTTGGAGAACCATACGCCCATCAGGGCATAATTTGATTTCCGATTTGTTGCACATGTGGATTTCTAATAATGGATTTAAATTGTGAGAAATCAGTCCTTAATATAAACTTTTTTGGAATAGAAAGATCCTAAGCTTAAAGATACATAGTTTAGCAGCAAGGAGTTCTTTCTTGGTGGAAAGGTATTTTTTTATAATTAATTACCAATCTCATTTTTAATGGTAAATAAATTATTATTCATCAATGAAGAAATAGTCAACATCTTCCAAGTAGATTTTGAATCAGTTTCATTACCCCATGAATGGATTACAAATTATAGCAAATGCATATGTAGAGGACCAAAACCTAAAAAGCAATATAAGCCACAACTAACTCCTTATGGAGAAACAAATGTTACACATCATCTCAAGCTAGGTAGATTTAAGAACCTTTTTCATTCTTCATCAAAGTTAGGTAGACTTTGAAAATATGTTTTGGTTGAATCTGAATGTCTAGCTGGAGTGGATATGGTATTTAGGGAATCTAGCTTTGTGATATTTATTTCTTGCCTTGTTGATTGTGTCCTAGTTATTTATGGTTTTCTAGGTTTGGGATTTTCATATTCCTTGTGATTCCCCTGTTGAACACACAATCTATTGAGAGGGGGGGTGAATCAGTAGATGAGTTAAAACCTAGTTCTTAGAACTTTTAATCAAGATACTTAAAGTATATGCAAAGTAAAGAACAAAACAGAGATCACTCACACACACAAGAATGCTCAACACCATATTTTAATGTGGAAACCTAGAGGGAAAAACCATGATGGAAAAAGTTGCTAGAAGCTATTGTTCTAATCTAGCCTCACAAAAAAATGTCTCATAGACAAACCTCACTAGTTACATTCAAGAGCACCCACTCTAAGGAAGCGTCAACTTCCTAACTGAGCACCAACTCAATTTTTTTGATGGCACCAACCTATCAGAGAAATGAAGCTACAACTTCAAAAATTACAGAAGAGATTCAAAATGAATCTTATACACTTTTTTGTTACAAGTCTAGTCTGTAACTATGCCTTAGTTGTGTCTCTTCTTAGCTTATTTTCCTTTATCTCTTTGTGTCTAGATATATTATACTTTGACACACCTTATTTTCTTTGCCCCTTTCACGATGTCTACATATGTCCTTTTTTGACAATTTTGAGTTAACACTCTAATTATTTTTGCAGCAGCAGTAGAAAGACAACACCGTTTAAATGATCTATTTGTAGCATATATAGACAGATGCATCTTAGGGTTGTCTCTCTATGAAGTGTTCACACTTCAACTGAACCAGTTCATGCTTTTGATGTGTATTCAATATGACTTTGACTTTGTGTCTCAATTCATGCTTCAAACGATAACATTCAAATTTATTTACTATCTTTGGTATATACACTTAACTACGCCACTTCCTTGATCACTTCTAGTCTATTTTTAATGTGACTCTGACTTCATGTCTCGATTCATGCTTCAAATGACAATGTTCAAATTTATTTATTAGATTTGGTACTGAACTTAACTACACCATTTTCTTGATCACTTCTGGTCTACATTAAATGTGACTCTGACTTCATGTCTCGATTCATGCTTCTAACAACAACGTTCAAATGCCTTTACTATCATAGGCATCTGCACTTATACTTAACTATGCCACTTCCTCGATCACTTTGATTGAAATATTTCAAGCTCTGTGAAGATATATCAAGTTCAACACTAGTTCTAGTTGTTCATATACAGACAGTTGGAAGACATTGATTGCGAGGTTTTTCAAATTCCTTTGTCATGCCCAATTCATGTTCTTTTCCTTCTCAGATCTTTTCTTATGACCTTTTGACACCTGTCAAATTCATGTGCTCTTAGAGGATCATCTAAGTTTACTATGCCATTAACCATTGAGCTCCTTTTCTTACCTTTCTACATCTCACTACTTTCTATATCGTGGGTTCACTTCCACTCCTTTAAATTATCCTCGATATGCTTGATCTTTATCCTTTATGTTTAGCATTAAACTTTGGCATGTTGACGTGATCTCTTTTTCTTCGACATTCTTGTAATGCTTTTGCACCATTGATTCTTGTAGACTTCTTCGATCCTTAACATGCCTTGTCCCTTTGAGAATGCCCTATAAGACTTTCACACTTTATCTTTGGCAAAGTTGCAAGTGACCTCTCTTTGGACAATTTGTTGTGGGCTTTTTGTCAAGGGCCTTTCGAGACAATTTCCATGGAATTTTTTTCCAAGAGGTATTTCTTCAAAAAAAATTCCATGTCATTTCTTTGGACTTTTTATCCGCAAGGCTTCTCTTCAGGCTTTTTGTCTGCAGGCATTTCTTCAGACTTTTTATCCGCAAGTTGCCCTTCAACTTTTCTGAAAGTGTCCACATGGCCTTTGCAATATTCAAAATATACCTTTCAAACTTTTTGCAATCTACCCTTCACCTTGTTTGCAAGTGTCCATTTTCCCTTCAGACTTTTTGAAAAGGTCCACTTGTCCTTTAGAACTTTTGCAACGGTCCATATACCCTTCGGTATTTTTGAAAATATCCCTTCGAAAGCTTTGAACAATCCACTTACCCTTCAGCATTTTTGAAAATATCTCTTCAAAAGCTTTGAATGGTCTACTTACCCTTCAACATTTTTGAAAAGATCCCTTCAGAAGCTTTGAACAGTCCACTTACCCTTCAGCATTTTTGAAAAGATCCCTTCAAAACTTTTATTTGGGACAATTTCTCTGAATGAATTCTCCAAGACACTTTCTCTAAAATAATTCCAAGTGGTGCTCATTTCCTTCAAAAACTTTGTTGCAAACAATTTGTTTGACAATGACTTAGCCAATTTTCTTGAAAGAATTGCCTTTAACATTTTCTTGAAAGAATTCCCTTATTCACTACGGGTAGTTTGTCTGAGAAAAAAGTCTTTACCAATATTTCTGAAAGAATTCCCTCAATTAAATCTACTCAACTCAAGTCTTCTTGACATAACCTGATTGCCTTTTCTAAGTAAAAGCATTTCACAAATGTGATTTACTCCATAGTTTTGCTCAACTCAACCTTTGGCATTAATGCATGATCAATTTCAATCTCAATGACATTAAGGACATTAACCTATGACATCAAGGACATTAACCTTTGACATCAATGACAATTCCATGCTGTCAACTGTCTCTTTGCTCAAATTTCTAACATCCCTACCTGAAACATGAGGCAATACAGACACATGTTTCAGTCTATGTCAAAATAAATTTATGATAAAGTAAGGCATAACGTAGCCATCGATGTTAGGGGACAGGCCCACCCTAATAGCCAGAAAAGACCCTACCATAGGTCACATAATGAGATACAACTGGATCTCATTCTAACATTTGTTTTCACAGAATGGATGGAATATTTGGTCAATTTGAATACTTTGTTGTTTATATAGATGATGTGCTTGTTCTATCAAAAAATATTAATGAGCATTTAATACATTTGAAACAATTTGAAACATTGTGTGAAGGGAATGGATTAGTTTTATTAGAGAAAAAGATGGAAGTTGGTCAAATTGAGATTGAAATTCTTGGTTTAAATATAAGAGGAAAAATTGCATTGCAGTCTCACATCCTTAAATCTATGCTAGATCTAAGTCTTTGTTTGACAATGAGGGAGTCCCACCATCCTTTGATACTACCATCAAGATTTGCAATAATCAGATCCATTCCTTCTTTAGCTTCTCTTCCAAAAAAAAGTCTTTGGGTTTCCATCCAACCATGAATTTCCTCAGTGAGGCTCTCAATCTTGTATCTAACCTAATTACCCATTCCAAACCATGAATCAATATTGAGATTATAAGGCATGATTGGCAATTGTGTCAAGTCATTGGCATTTTTATTGTTTTGTTCTTATTGAACCCTTTGATCAATTTCTTCTATATGTTTTGCTTCTCCTCAAGGAAATGTAGCCCTAATAGAGGGGATATATAATTGGACCAACTCTTCTCTAGGGGAGTATGTGCTAAATAAGCTTTTAATTATACTGGTAAGTACAACCTTTTCCTCTTGCATACTTGTCGGGTCAGCTGGCAGGGACTCAAGCCAGTCCAGCGAAGCATTCCAATCATATTGGATTTCTACTTTGGGTGTAACTAATTCCTCAAAGTTACAATTAAGGGTTTCAAGTTCAATAAGATATAAGCAAGCACTAGTAAATGATTCTTTAATAACTCCTTGATCATGCCATTCTTTAGCAAGTCCAATTAGTTCTATAAAGATTTGTGTTTTTGTAAAGTCTCTCAAGTCTAGTATAATTATTATCAAACTCTATACAAATTGGGTTTCCATCCAACCATGAAGTTTATCAGTGAGGCTCTCAATCTTGTATCTAACCTTATTACCCATTCCACACCATGAATCAATATTGAGAGTATAAGGCATGATTGGCACTTGTGTTAAGTCATTGGCATTTTTATTGTTTTTTTCTTATTAAACCCTTTGATCAATTTCTTCTATATGTTTTGCTTCTCCTATAGGAAATGTAGCCCTAATAGAGGGGATATCTAATTGGACCAAATCTTCCTTTGGGGAGTATGCACTAATTGAGCTTTCAAGTATATTGGTAAGTACAACCTTTTCCTCTTGCATACCTGTCAGGTTGGCTTGCAGGGGCTCAAGCCAATTCAGCTAAGCTTTCCAATCAAATTGGATTTATACTTTGCATGTAAATGATTCCTCAAAGTTTGAATAAGGGTTTAAAATTCATTAAAATATAAGCAAGCAAGCGTAAATGATTCTTTAATAAATTCTTGATCATGCCATTCTTTAGCAAGTCTAATTAGTTCTGTAAAGATTTGTGTGTTTTTATAAAGCCTCTCAAGTCTAGAAAAATTATTATCAAACTTTGTACATACACCATTAGTGATACACATTTGACACCAATTCCAACCTTAGACACCTACAACCCTAAAAGTAGGGAAATTCAACCTGCCTAAATAGCTCCTTAGGGTTCCCAACCCTAGTCGCCCCTCTCCAAACTCATTCAGCACCACCCAAAATCAATTTATCACCCTCCAAATGCTATTTTTTAATCTTTTTCTGAATATTAGGCTCAAATGCAACCTCAAGATGAAGTTGCCTTATATGAGAAACAAGGGTTTGCATCCCCACTCCTTTTTGGCTTGAAGGTTTTCATCTCCAAGTCAATATCTCAAGCTTTTTCATGCTTAAAACTTTAATTTCAAAATATATTCCAAGATGCCTTTCAAATGAGCCCTTCATTGCTTTTATACTCCTCCCCCAAGTGAAGCACGTAGAATGGAGGGAAATACCTTTTTGATCTTTTTTAAAATTATAAAAAGAACACCTCTTATCATCCACTTAATTTTACTGGATACCCATGACCCAAGCCCTAACTTAAGTGAATTTATAACAATAAAGTGTTTTTACAAGTGTTCTTAGGAAAACCAAATGTTTCCCTTCTTTTGTCTTTCTTCCTTTAGCCCTTGGGAAACTAAGCAAGGCTAAAGGTCTTCAATAGTGTCATGCTCAAAAAGGGGACATGGCAATCTTTCTTTTATATTTCTTCCTTTAGCCCTTGAGAAACTAAGCAAGGCTAAAGGTATTCAATTGTGTCATGCTCAAAAGGGGGACATGACAATCTTCCCTGCCTAAAATTGCTTGTTCTCAAGCAAATTGTAACAACCAATGGGCTGTCCCAACCATGGGCCTTATTCAATTCTCGATCTTGGATTCTCCTCACAGAAAGAAGACCTCTTGATGAAGCTCCTCACTACTATTTATGAAGATTCTTGGTTGCTTATATAATCTAGAAATGGAGTAACAACAGCTTCCAACCTTCCTTTCCCATCTCATGGAGGCCTTATACCTCTGATATACCAAAAATATAACAAAAAGAAAAAACTTATCTGAAACGGCAACATTGTGGTGGCTATAAAAATGTATTCCAGCAAGGAAATCCTCAGACTTTTAGGCCTTGATTGCTCCTATATCATCACCTACACAAGACAAACTCATTAGTCAAAATAAAAGTTCTTTTCCCTTCCATGTTTTCAATCTTGACAACAT
Organism: Torreya grandis; assembly: GCA_037957365.1. Lineage (NCBI taxonomy): Eukaryota > Viridiplantae > Streptophyta > Pinopsida > Cupressales > Taxaceae > Torreya > Torreya grandis. The sequence continues at coordinate 4,319,518 of JARHVA010000366.1, read as the reverse complement.
CCTCCATGTGTGAAGTAGCCAGAAGTATGGGTGTAGATGCCCATGTGAGCATAGGAGAGATGACTATGCTGCCTCCACACTCAAAATTGGCCCCCAAATTCAGAATTGTTCCAATTAGAAGAGGTGGGAACTTCATCACAATGTTTACATTCCACCCTTTGCTATGTGACCACCAACAAGCGTCTATATACTTCAAAGGAAGGGTAGGATCAGTCATTTCCCTCTTGATTAGTTGGATGGGTGTGCATATTTTACACCTCTTATGACCCTTTCATAAGGACTTGGTCATCCCAAATTCACCCTTGCAAGGTGCCATCATGAAATCAACAACCTCCAAGCATTTTGGAGTCCTCAAACACACCAAAAGAGGGCTGGGATTGTCATGGACAATGTGGTGGAAAGAATAACCATTACTGTCCCTCCTATCCATTATATTCTCCATGTGCACATCTTGACCCATTATGTAATCCAAAGTTCCTTCAAAGTTTTGTGACCAGCCTTGCCCTGGTTTACTCACCCAAACCCTTTGCTTTTTCTCTCCTTCCTTCCTTTTATGAGAAGGTATTGTGGTGCTCTTCCAATCACCCTTCAAATCTGAAAATTGAATCTCCCATTGCTTAACAAGCTTCCTAAAACATCCTGAAATATTTCCACTTGTCCCTTGTTGTTTGGAGATAGAATTTACCTTGTATAGATCATTTACCAAGTTCAAAAAATACCAAGGAATGTTGCCTTGGGAGTGCTGATCCTAAGTTTCAAGGTTTCACTTTAGTTGGCAATCCAAGGGTCCTGTTGTCAACCTGGAGTTTCACTCTGAATCAAAAACATGCTAAATTAGCTAATCCTCTCTTCAGTTGAAACAATGGGATCTTCTCACGAGGGTGGGTGTCTCAGTGGTGAGAAGAACCTCTAGAGAAGACTAGTTCCTATAAGATGTATCAATGCAGATCTCTACTCTGTGTTGCGGACTACCATGGAAAAGGGAGAAAGAAACTTGAATGGAAAATCCTACCTAATGATAGTGATACACCAGAATGTTGATCCACTCTCCTTAGAACCTTGAAAACTAAATCAAACAAGGGAAAATGAAGACCTTTGATTTCAATTGATCACTATGCAAATTGTTGAATGAATGTACACTATGCCAGCGCTTGAAATCTAAAAGTATAATCTTTCTATTGATTAAAGAGGTTACACAACTCGCCAATGGTAGAGTCTGGTCTTACCAAGAGAGGGATCAATTTTACATGGCTAAAAAACCATTAATTTATAAAATTACAAAAAGGCAAGAGATTGGTGTTGGAAATAGGAGAGGAAGTTAACTCTTCATTAGCCCAAATCCAAATTGTGTTGCATGAGTCTTCCAAATTTATATGTCCTTGGCTTATACCTGGCTATCTTGCATGAATAATCCTTGGCATTGAAAAAGAAGAAGAATAAGACATGCTTTGGATTCATGAAATCTACGAATATATGTCTTGACTTGAAAACCAATCAACTCCAAAACAAGAGTAGTCAAATTCACTCGAACTGCTGGAACGTTTGAAAGTCTCCCCTTCGCATGAAAATAATGCAAATGCCAAATTAAGAATTACGTTTGAACCGCTGGAACGTTTCAATATTTGAGGCAAATGAGAGTGTGTGCATGGAATTTATGGTTGTTTGAAACATTCAACGCTTTGCCCATTCATCATGCAAGACAACTCTATTTTCAAAACTAAAGCATGCTTGTTTTCTTAAACATGTTCACTTCGTTGGAGTCACTCACATTAGTATGTGCATGATCTTTATTCATCTTGCCTTTATTTTTGTGTTTGTCTTATTTCTTTTTTTGTTCTAGCTCAGTCTTGTTTGTGCTTACATCTTTGTTTTTGTGTTTGTTCATGCTCAATTCACTTCGTGTTTTCTTTGGCTTTTCCCATGTTATGCTTTAATTTGGGATTCAAGATTTATTTTAGTTTTCATCCTTCAGACAAATTTTTTGAAAGACTCTCTGTCTCTTCTCTTTCTCGGGCTTGGCATTTCCTTTTCTCTTTTTTGGCCTTTACTTACACCCTTGTCTTTTCTATTGGGCTTTTTGTCCTCCCGAATTCCTTCAAACTTTTTGTCTAAAGAAATTCTTTCAAAAAAAAAGTTTGAAGGAATTTGTTTCCTTGCCAATTTTCCCAAATTTATTCTTTTAGGCTCTTATGTCTTGCCCTTTGGTTTTCTTCATATTTTTGTTGACTTCATATTCCTGCAGATTTCCTTAAATGTTCTCATTTTCCTTCTTTGTCTTTGTTTTCTATTTCTATCAAGATTTTTTCCTGGGTATATCCTCTATCAGACCTTTTCCTTGAATTCCTTCAAACTTTTTATCTGAAGGAATTCCTCTGGACAAAAAGTCCAAAGGAAATTCTTTCTCACTTGAAGTGTCCTTTGCTTACATGAAGGTACCCTCCACAAGGGCTTCTACTTCCCAAAATTGCCAGTCAAGCTTTTTGATTTGGTCCTGTTAGTCACCTGAGTGCCTTCTGTAAGGGCAAGGTTCTTCCAGAAGTGCCTTTCGAAATAATTGTAAGGGTCCACTTCACTGACCAAGTGCCCTCTGCAAGGGCTTTTTATCCTCAAAAGTGCCTTTCAGAACTTTTGAAAGGGTCCTGCCACCAACCAAGTGCCCTCTGCAAGGGTATGTTTGCCTTCAAAAGTGCCCTTCAGAAGAATTGTAAAGGTCCACTTCACTGACCAAGTGCCCTCCACAAGGGCTTTTTGTCCTCAAAAGTGCCTTTCAAAACTTTTGAAAGGGTGTTGCCACCAACCAAGTGCCCTCCGTAAGGGATTTTTGTCCTCAAAAGTGCCCTTCAAAACTTTTGAAAGGGTCCTACCACTGACCAAGTGTCTTCTGTAAGGGTATGTTTGCCTTCAAAAGTACCCTTCAAAAGAATTGTAGGGCACCTGAGATTTTTGAAGCAGCACCCAGGCTATTTGAAGGGCACCCAAGATTTTTGAAACTGTCCTTCAGAACTTTCATCTTGACTTGAGAACCATAAAGTGAACCAACCCAAAGGGTACATACCCTTCAGGATTTTGAATTGGTCCTTCCTAAAGGACAGGTGCCCTTCGGGTCTTCTCAACTGTGTTTTTCCCATTTTTCCTTTGAACAAAATGTTTGAAGAAAATGAACTTTGAAATATTGCCACTTAGTCATTTTTTCGGACTTTTACACAATTCTTTGAGAGCTCTTTCTCTCAGACAGAATGTCCAAAGAAATAGTCCCCCTCTTATAGCCTAAAAAAATCATTGGGAAGACAAAATAAATAAACTTACAGCTTGTATGTCTTGGTTGTATTTTCACATTTAATTGTAATTAAGTAAGCTCCTTGGAAACCTTTGAATGACTAAAATTCACCTGGCTATAGATGGCCACTTGGGTGGCTGTAAATGCTCATTTAAGGACCCCAAAACTGATTCACAAGACAAACTTGGCACCAGAGCAAAGTTCTGAATAGTAGGGGTGATAATTTTCCCTGTGGGGGGCAAAATTGTCAACATTTTTGGTGACTCTACTGAGAAACATGCCTGTTATACTAGAGAACTCAGACCATATAGATGTTATTCAAACTTCCAAATGGTGAGCCTGATTTCTAATTAAAAATCTCCTCCTAACCATGGCTGAAGTAACCTTTCCCCCTCAAAAAGGAAAGGAAGAACATGAAATCAGGAAAACTAACTAAGAAGCAAATGTGCAAACAAGCACCTATTGAACAGTACTGAAGCAAACTATTCTGCTTGAAAAACACTTGGAGGAAATTAAAAATAACTATGTACATAGAGCTTTGCTCTTCAATAGCAATGTTTCAGATTTATCCCATTGACTGGGATTGGAAGCTCTTGGCCATCCATTTTGGCAAGTTAAAAGGCATTATGGGATTTACAGTTGGAGATCGTGTCTGGGCCACTCCAAAGGGAATCAAAATTTGTGTGCCTTCCTGGTTTGGCTTGATCCTCATCCCACTTGAGGACTAAATCTCCTTCATTAAAGCTTCATAAGGAAGCTCCTTTGTCAAACATTCTTTTCACCTGTCCCTAATGACTTTCCATGGTTAGCATGGTTTGATTTCTTGTCTCTTCCAACTCCATAAGCTTTGCATACCTGATTTCCATAGGCTCATTCTCCAACAACTCAAGTTGATGCATTAGTTTTAAAGTTGGAAACTCAAGAGAAATAGGTAACCTTGCTTCCTTACCATATAGTAGCTTGTATGAAGAGTTGGTTATTGGCCTTTTGTAGGTGATCTTATCAGCCCATAGAGGTGACTTCAACTTCAGATCCCATGACCTATGATTGTCTTCAATAGTCCTTCGTATGATCCTTAAGAGGTTTTTATTTGTAGATTTAGAAAGGCTATTTCCTTGTGGATAATAGTTTGATGAAGTGCTGAGATAAAATCCATGTTGGACAGCCCATTCACTGATCCTAGATCCCACAAAAGCCATTACATTGTCAGAAATAATGGTTAAAGGAACTCCAAACCTAGTAAGCAAACCTTCATAGAAATCAAGAACGTTAGTTTCATTTGCTTCTTTTAATGCAATTGTTTTCGTCCAACGTGTGAAGTAATCCATAGCTGTTAGAATCCACTTATGCCCTGAACTCAAAGGAGGATTAATGAGATCAATAAAGTCCAATCTCCACTAGACAAACATAGCACATTGGCTGAAGGGGCAGGGCTGCAAGTTTAACTTTTATTACAAACATAGCACATTGTTTTCACTTCGTAACCCATGGATGGCAATCGCCAAATATAGTAGGCTAATAGTATCCACCTCTCATGATTTTAAGTGCTATAGTTATTGCAGAAAAGTGTCCTCGACCATGTCCATCATGGAATTATTCAAGTAATCTTTGAGTTTTTCTTGGTTCCACACACCTTAGTAAAATTCCATTAATATACTTTTTGAACAAAATACAATCAACAAGAAAGAATGGAATTGATTGCAATCTGAAATACCTTCTTTTTGAAGCACTTAGGTGAGAGGGGTAAAAACCATCTTACAGATAGCTTACCAAATCATGAAACTAGTTGGAAGGTGAGGTGTGAATGGTAGCAATCTCTTCATCATTTGACACTAAAATAGCTTCATTAGTTTCTTGCAAGTCCTGAGCTAAATGCTCACAAAGTCCTTTGCCTCTACCCAGCTTTGTAACCTTAAGTTACACGTCATATTTCATTACCTTGGTTATCCAACTAGCGCTCTTCTCATTTATGTCTTTGTTCAGAAGAAATTCTTTGATGCTTGGATGAGCAACCATTAGATGTATTTTATTATTAGACAACAAGTGCCTAAATTTATTTAGAGATCTTATAACTGAGAAGACATGTTTTTCAAAAAAAGAATAACTTGTTTCATACTCCTCCAAGCCTTGGCTGTATAAAGCTATTGGCTGCTACAAATCTTTATGATTCTCCTGCGTAAGAATGCCTAAAATGGTGTCAATATTAGCATACATATATAGAATGAAATCTTTCATAAAATCTGGATTTAAAAGTGTAGGAGCACTTGCTATGGCTTTATTAACATCTTCAAACCCTTTTACTCCCTCCTTGGACTAGCTAAAGTTTTGATTTTTCTTTAGCATGGTTGTAAGTGGTTTAGCTACAGTAGCAAAATTTGAAATGTATCTCCTTATAAAGTTGATTTTTCCAAAGAAACTTTTCAAAGCCTTTTTGCTCTTAGGCAAGGAGAGTGCAAGAATGGATTGAATCCTTTCATTATCTATGTTTAAACCATGCTTTGAAACAACATGTCCAAGAAGCTTACCTTCATGAACTAAAAATACACACTTTTGGGGATTTAGAGATATCCCAAATTGCCTACACCTTTCGAAAACTTTCTTGAGATGAAACCATGTGATCTTCTGCATCTTTTGAAAATAATGTTACATCATCTAAATAAACAAGCATAAACCTGTTAAGAAGGCATTGGAAGACCATATCCATGGCTCTCTGAAAGGTTGTTCCAGCATTAGACAAACCGAATGGCATCTTTCTATATGCAAATGTCCCCCACTTAGTCGTGAAGGCTGTCTTGAATTGGTCCTCTTCTTTGACCAAAATTTGATTGTAACCACTATATCCATCCAACAAGGAAAACCTCTCTGAACCTACAACAAGTTGTAAAATTTATTCCATTGATGGCAATGGATAGTGGTCTTTAAGCGAAGCCCTATTTAAATCACAAAAATCAACACACAAACAAATCTCACCATTATTTTTTTGTACTGGAATGAGGTTCGCCACCCAAGTTGAGTGCTTGATTGAAAATGTAATAGCTAATTCTATGAGCTTGTGAAGCTCAGCTCTCATCAAAGGCTCAAGCTTTGGATTGACTGGCCTTTGTCTTTGTCTCATTGGTTTAGTTTCCTCTTCTAACTCAATGGTGTGTTGAGCCAAAATTAGATCAAAACTTTTGAGATCACTATATTGCCATGCAATTATATCAACGAAACTCATGCATAAATCAATGAAAGCTTTCTTTTGTGGAGGAGTGCCTACCTTTCCCAATTTAAAAATTTTATCAGCTGCAATCTCTACATTGTCATAGTTCTCTTCCTTTGTTGACAATGATGGTTTCTCTTTCCTTAGCTCATCATTTTCACTAAAAATATTTTCAAGAGTGACCATTCCCTTGGGTAGCCTATTCATTTTTAGTTGTACAATCTGATCACCATACTGTTGTAAGTGTTTCGACTGATTTCTCAAAGAAAACTCAGCCTCTTCTTGCAAAAATCTCACAATTTAATTGTCATTTTCAAACACTTGTCAATTCTCTTGGTTATCCGGAATAGCATGTTTATTCCTATCTTTTGGTATTGCCTAAAAATTAAAAGACTAAAAATCTTCAAGTAAATCCCAAACTCTGTCTCTAAGATTTAAGCAAAGATTCTTGCATACATTCAAACCTCTTACTTGGTGGACTACAAGTTCACTATATCTAAACACTTGCAAACAATTTACTTTCATCTTCCTAGCCCATTGCAAACCGTGAACTAGTGCTTCATATTCAACAATGTTGTTTGAATAGCGAAACTGAAATTTAATAGAGGAGAAATACCTTTGTTTTGTAGGATAAATTAACATCATTCCAGCTCCAGTTCCATGTTTATTTATTGATCCATCAAAGTATAATTGCCACAAGCCTTCATTAGATTCGTCTTCTTTGACCATGGCTGGAATTGGTGCATCGTTTTCATGAAGAAAATTCACACCAAGACTTCCTCTTCAATCATCTTGTAGGGATCATGCTCATGCAAGGTAGAAGCCCACTCATCAAGAAAAAAATATGGAACTCCATCCAAAGGTGAGTCCTTTTCTACATCACTAATTTGTAATATTTCATCTGAGATGATACAATTTGCATTGACCACATTTGGTGTATAAAGCTCCATATGAAAATATGCAATGGGATCTAAATGAATTGTTACATTTGTACCATACCTTGTTTTTAATAGCAAATAATTCCAATCAACTGATAAATATCCCCCAATCTTTGAGGTGAAGTCCCTTGAAAGGTACATAGTGAAATAAGGAGGCAAGTCCACCACTACAACATCCTGTTGAATAGTAACATTAGGAGGAGCATGTAATGTCAATTTCAAATCTTTGGTAATTCCTACCATATTTGCTGGTGAACCATCCAACTGCAATAATCCTTTAATATTTGGCTCATAAACAAGGCCGAGCTTGTCTGCAATCTATTTGGGCATTACTATATTGTTAACTCCACTATCCACCATACAATTATGAACCAAAGTATCACCCACTATCAAAAAAAGATAAAAAGAGGGAGTTTTATTTGATTTTACCTCAGTTTTGTCTACTTTTGACATCTTATCTCCTTGTTGCACCTGTTGCTTAGTTGGCTGATCTGAATTTGTCAAGACAACACCCTGTTTCTCAACCAATTTTGGAGATAATTCAAAAGGTGAAAGTTCTTGAATGAGTTTATCCTTTTGTCCTGGAATTGAAAGAGAATCCCACATGCTAATGCTGATATTAGAATTCTTCATTTGATCTACAATACTGAACTGAGATGCATTAACCTTTGATGGCACTTTCTATGGTACCTTTTGCTCATGAATTAGAAGTATTTGCTGCACTTTATTATCCTCTATATTCTAATTTTTTTGGGCTGTGGGGGCAGCAAGCCGATCTTTTGTACTTTTAGAAATAATACTAGGAGTACTTGAAGTATTTTCTACCACTTGGGCTTCATCAACATCTCTTCTTTTAGTTCTCTGATAGGTTATAGCTGCAACTCGACCACTTGAACCGTTAGTTTTAACATCTTGAGTAATAGTAACATGATCATCAACCTGCCAATTTACATGAATAGCATCAGGCTACCCTTGAACTTGATGAGTCACTCCTTGTATTGTCAAACATGTGTCTTGATATTGACCTCCTTGAAAAGAGAACTCTTCTTGTGTCATCTGTGGCATCGTGATCTTTTGTAATACCAAGGCTTGGTTTTGAGCATCAATGAGATTTGAGCGCTGCTAACCTGAATCCTACACCAAATTATTTTGAAGTGGGGTTGGAATAATGGCTTTTGAGGTGGAAGAAGTAATCAAATCAAGAGAAGTATATGGCTTAGCTAGAGTTATGGCTCCTTGTGCTTGATAGGATGGTCTATTTTCTCTGAAACCCTGATAAGGAGACCTTTGATATTTGAAGGACTGATAGTTATTCTAATTTTGTTGTTGATAGGGCCTATTTGATTGAAAATGTTGCCTTTTGAGCTTAACTATTTAATTTCCAAAAGATTGTAGCAAACTTTTCAACTCTCCTATCTCACTAGCTTGACTTGTAGGGGCTGCAATAGGAACTTGAGGTGCTAGAATTGGAGCCAAGGATGGAATTTGAGGAACTTGAGGGGTTGGCACAGAACTTATTTCTAGGAATATGGGCATTGGAGGTCTTGGAGAAAGCTTACATGCTTTTATCAAACTATTTTTTGCCCTTATTGCAACTTCATAAGCATCTGGTAAAGTAGTACCATCCATTGACTGTATCATCACACTAATGTCAGAATTAAGAGCTTTCAAAAAATATAGAATCTAAGATTAAAATCGGACATGAACTCATGAGGAGATCTTTATATGGCAATTAATTGCTCAACTAAAAATAAGTGATCAGATTTGTCTTCAAATTGCTTGACTAAGGCTGCATCCAATTCATCCTAGGTGGAAATGGATCTAAGTGGGAGGGTTTTATACCACTGTAATGATTTTCCTTTTAAAGAAGTAGAAAGCAATATAATAGCAACATTATCCTCAACAACATCATGAACTGAACAAAGATTAGCCACATCCTAAATATGCTCAATAGGGGTTGTTTGATTTTCTCTTGAGAAGAATGGAATACTTTTGAGGGTAGATACAAGAATGTCATCTAACTGTGCTAGATTTAGTGTACTTCCCCTATTGAATGGAGCAAACACTTGATTTATAATAGCCATCTAGATGGTGGGGATCACAGTGTCTAGAACGATAGGATGAGGGGGAGGTAAATATTCTCTTTGAGGATATAAATTTGCCTTCCTAGACCTTGCTATTTTATAAGTTACAAATTCAAAAGGAATACCTTTACTTATTGATCTTGTGGTAACCTTTGACATGAATGGATTTCCTAAATGATGCTATAAGCTCTACAACTGGATGTAGATGAATATCCTCTGCTGCTGTGAAAACTCTATGCAAATAATTTTTTTGTGGTCCCACGAGTCGTGCCAAAAACTATTGTCAACCTGGAGTTGCACCCTGAATCAAAGATGTGCTGAAATGGCTAATCCTCTCTCCAATTGAAAGAATGGGATCTTCTCACAAGGGTGGGTGCCTCAGTGGTGAGAAGAACCTCTAGAGAAGGTTGGTTCCTATAAGATGTATCAATGTGGATCTCTACTCTGTGCTGCAAACTACCATGGAAAAAGGGAGAAAGAAACTTGAAGGGAAAATCCTACCTAATGATGGTGATACACCATAATGTTGATCCACTCTACTTGGAACCTTGAACATTGAATCAAACAAATTAAAATGAAGACCTTTGATTTCAATTGATCACTATGCATAAGTATTTCATGAGAAGGTTCGATCCAATGACAAAAAATGTGAGAGAAAATGATGGAGAGAGATCTGATACAAGACACTTTGCAGCCACTTAACATTTGCTTACAGCTTCAACAAAAGACATATAAAACACTGAACATGACTTGCATAACACGATAAGCTAGCAACTAGGTACGAATCAAAATTTGGGAAGAGAGAGAAATCTACCATGTATGCAAATTATTGAATGAATGTACACTATGTCAGCACTTGATATCTGAAAGTGCAATCTTTCTATTGATTAAAGAGGTTACACAACTCACCAATGGCAGAGTCTAGTCTTACCAAAAGAGAGATCAATTTTATAAAGCTGAAAAGCCATTAATATAGAAAATTACAAAAAGCCAAGAGATTGGCATTGAAAATAAGAGAAGAAGTTAACTTTTCATTAGCCAAAGTCCAAATTGCATTGCATGAGTCTTCCAAATTTGTCTTTCCTTGGCTTATACCTGGTTGTCTTGCATGAAGAATCCTTGGCGTTGAAAAAGAAGAAGAATAAGACAAGCTTTGGATGTATGACACCTATGAATAGATGTCTTGACTTGAAAACTAGTCAACTTCAAAACAAGAGTAGTCGAATTCACTCAAACTGTTGGAACGTTTAAAAGTCTCCCCTTTGCATGAAATCAATATAAATACCAAATTAAGAATTGCATTTGAACCGCTGGAATGTTTTGGACTTTGAGACAAATGAGAGTGCATGCATGGAATTTTTGGCTATTTGAAATGTTCAACTCTTTGCCCGTTCATCATGTAAGACAACTCTATTTTCAGAATTGAAGCATGCTTGTTTTCTTAAACATGTTCAATTCATTGGAGTCACTCACGTTAGTTTGTGCATGATCTTTGTTCATGCCTTTATTTCTGCATTTGTCTTACTTCTTGTTTAGTTTTGGCTTAGTCCTGTTTGTGATTACATCTCTATTTTTGCATTTGTTCATGCTCAGTTCACTTCATGTTTTCTCTGGCTTTTCTCATGTTCTACTTTAATTCAAGATTTGGGATTTATTTTAGTTTTCATCCTTCAGACAAATTGTTTGAAGGACTCTCTGTCTCTTCTCTTTTTTGGGCTTGGCATTTCCTTTTCTCTTTTTTGGCATTTGCTTATGCCCTTGTCTTTTCTATCGAGCTTTTTGTCCTCCCTAATTCCTTCAGAATTTTAGTCTGAAGGAATTTGTTTCCTTGCCAATTTTATCAAATTTATTCTTTTAGGCTCTTACGTCTTGCCCTTTGGTTTTCTTCGGACTTTTGTTGACTTCATATTCCCACAGATTTCCTGTTTGACAATTATTCTGAAGGATTTCATTGAATTTTCTCATTTTCCTTCTTTGCTTTTGTTTTTTATTTATATCAGGCTTTTTTCCCAGGTATATCCTCAGTCGGACCTTTTCCTTGAATTCCTTCAGATTCCGAAGGAAATTCATTATTGTTTAAAGTGTCCTTTGCTTATATGAAGGTGCCCTCTACAAGGGCTTTTGCTTTCCAAAATTGCCCTTCAGGGTTTTTGATTTTTTTCCTGTTAGTCACTTGGGTGCCTTCTGCAAGGGCAAGGTTCTTCCAAAAGTGACCTTCAGAAGAATTGTAAAGGTCCGCTTTGCTGACCAAGTGCCCTTCGTAAGGGCTTTTTGTCCTCAAAAGTGCCTTTCAGAACTTTTGAAAGGGTCCTACCACCGACCAAGAGCCCTCCACAAGGGTATGTTTACCTTCAAAAGTGCCCTTTGGAAGAATTGTAAAGGTCCACTTCGCTAACCAAGTGCCCTCCACAAGGGCTTTTTATCCTCGAAAGTGCCTTTCAAAACTTTTGAAACAGTCCTACCACTGACCAAGTGCCCTTCGCAAGGGTTTTTTGTCCTCAAAAGTGCCCTTCAGAACTTTTGAAAGGGTCCTGCCACTGACCAAGTGCCTTCTGTAAGGGTATGTCTACCTTCAAAAGTACCTTCCAGAATAATTGTAGGGAACCCAGGCTTTTTAAAGAGCACCCAGGCTTTTTGAAACTATCTTTCAGAACTTTCATCTTGACTTGAAAACCATAAAGTGACCAACCCAAAGGGTACATACCCTTCAGGAGTTTTGAATTGGTCCTTCTCAAAGGGTAGGTGCCCTTCAGGTCTTCTCAACTGTGCTTTTCCCTTTTTTCCTTCAAACAAAATGTCCAAAGAAAATGAACTTTGAATGACTGCCACTTAGTCATTTTTTTGGACTTTTACATAGTCCTTTAAAAGCTCTTTCTCTCGAACAGAATGTTTGAAGAGATAGTCCCCCTCTTATAGCCTAAAAAAATCCTTGGGAAGACAAAATAAATAAACTTACAGCTTGTATGTCTTGGTTGTATTTGCACATTTGCCTGTAATTAAGCAAGCTCCTTGGAAACCTCTAAATGGATAAAACTCACCTAGTTGTAGATGGCCACTTGGGTGGTTATAAATCCTCATTTAAGGACCCCAAAACTAATTAAAAAAACAAACTTGGCACCATAGCAAAGTTCTGAATAGTAGGGGTGACAATTTGCCCTGTGGGGGAGCAAAATTATCAACAGGTCCATCTTCTACCTCCTTTACTGAAGCGATTAGAGGCTGAAATAATTTTTTTCCAAAATTTTTTGGGCATGAACAATTCTAATTTTTCACAAAAAAACTCAGAATTTCTGAGTGTGAACAATTCTAATTTTTCAAAAAAAACTCATAATTTTTTGAGCACACCCTAGGTTTCTTCTCTATGCAAAATTCATAATTTCTTCCTTTCTCCCCAAACTCAAAATCAACTTCTTCACAAACTTGTTTGGAAATTTCATTTTCAAAATTCATTAAGCTCGAAAAACAAGGAATTAAATGTTCTTTTGCATACCTTAATGGTTGTCCTTTGGCCACTTTACAAACCTCTTTTAAGGGCAACATTTCTACATCTTTGACTCTTTCACCAAACCCCGTGAATGACCAAATTTCATAAGTAGAGGTGGCTGATCCAACTCAAAAAAAACATTCTTTCTTGTTGCTTCTACCAAATTTCTCTCATGGAAGACTCTTTCCATTGCTTTTGAGGTCACCTCCAAGGGTGTCTTATCACTCAAGTCATGCAAAATTACCTCTTTTCCATCCACATCAAATTTGAGCTCCATAGTTTGCTAATTTTGTGTGTACTCTCCAAGAGAATGCAACCATTGGATGCCTAAGACAATGTTGGTCTCTCCAATGCCAACCACATAGAATTCATCCTCAATGGGGTGTGTTCCCAACATGATGCTAAGCTTGGGGACCTTGATGGTGCAAGGGATGGTAAAGCCATCTGCCACGGTCACACAAAATCCCTTGAATTTGATAGGTTGAAGCCCACATGTAGCAATCAAACTCTTATGAATGAAAATATGGGTGGCCCTACTATCAATGAGAATAGTAACACTCTTACCTTTCAATATTCCCTTCACACAAAAGGGGTAGTATCTAGGAGTCCCCAATAATGAAGCAAAAGTGCCACTCATGTCCTCTCCTCCAAGGATCTCCAAATGCTTCTCCTCATAGGTGGTTGCCCCTTCTTCTTCTTCCTCTTCTTCTCCATCCGAATGCACCTCAATGTAGTGCACTTGCCCCTTTCCATGACAATGATGACCTAGTGTCCAAGGATCTTTGCAATCAAAGCAAAGTTTTTTTCTTCTTAGCTCATTCCTTGTCTCATTACTCCATCTTGGCAGCTCCCTTTGCTACCCCAAACCCTACTAATTTGGTATACTAGGCTGCCCCAAACCCTACTAGTTTGGATTACCAAGCTGCCCTAAAGGAGTTGGTTTTTGTGGCCTAGAAGAGTCATCCTTTTGTTGCCCCCATCTATTGTCTCTTTGATGTCCAAAAGGTCCAAAAGAATTAGTTTTCTACTGAACAAATGGCATAATTTTACCTTGGAGTGTTGAAGACTCAAGATCAAGGGCCTTTTGAATGGCTCCTTGAAGAGAAGGTGGGTCAAAAGCTTTGGCCAAACCCCAAATGGAATCAACCAACCCTTTCATGAACAAAACTACCAATCTCCTCTCTAAAACATATGTTACCATGACTGAAAGCCTCTGAAATTCTTTCACATATTCCTTCACTACACCATTTTGCCTTAATTGAGCCAACTCTCTGAAGTGTAGCTCCAGATCAGCCCTATCAAACCTCTCGATGATCCGTTTGTTGAATTTTTCATAAGACTGAATGAGTCGGTGTCCTTGGGTGATTAACCCATGATACCACCACTCATGGACAACCCCCTCTAAATGCAAGGTGGCAAACTGAATAGTCTCCTTCTCCACCAAAATTTAAGTGAAAAGTAGGTATCAACCTTCTGAATCCAAGCCCTAGCCAAATGCTTGGAAGAACCATCAAAATTAGAAAATGAAAGCTTTCCCAAAGCATGATGGAGCTCTCCTTGGCTGCCCCTAGGTCTTTGGCCAGCCCTATTGCCTCCATGTTGCCCATGATTCCATTGTGTGAATGCGGAAAAATTCACTTGATCCATGAAATGAGTAGAATAAGTCATGTACGCATCATAATCCTTTAATAAGCTATCCCATAAGGTGGGTTGTTCCTCCCTCTCCAAAATGGCTACTACTTCTTGCAAAAAAATACGCTGGTTAGGCCTATGTGTGGCGTCTCCATTCCCCTTAAGGGGTTGTTTTGTGAGGTTATGACTTCTAGAAGCACTACCATCCCCATTGAATGGCTTGTCACCCCTCATCTCTATCATAGTGCAAACAAATTCTACCATAACTGTTGCCATCTACTCTCGAGTTTGTGTGTACCTATCAAGCCTTTCCTCACTATTTTCACCATCATTCCTTGGTTGATCCAAGTGATCCATTGCTTTTTGTTATTAATTTTTCTCAACCTTCTTCTTGCTTCTAAGGTAATACCTTAGCTATTTGTCACCCTTGTGCATGAATTACTTCAAAAACCCATGTCTAGCCAAGATATGGCTCTGATACCACTGAAATATCCCAAAAGGGGGATATTTTTTCAATTCTAGAATTTATTAAAAACCCTAGCAAAATTAATATTTTTTAAATTTATGACAACAAACCCTAGCTGCAATAAACCTTCCACAATTAGCATAAAAATATGGTGAATTGAATGGCACAAGGAGACCAACAAGCAAGTTTTTCTTACCAAAAATTGAGATTTTTCTTCAAACCCTAAGCACCACCAAAAGAGATAAATACATAATTAATTTCTGCCCTGACAATGCTAAAAAATAGTATTTTCCACTCCACAATACAACCCACTAATTATGAAAGAGATTCCTGAATTTATTACCTAATAAATATGCCAAATTATGACTCAACTTCATAAATGAATATTGAATTCTTTCAAATTATAAATGCTGAAAGTATTCCAAAAAATAGGGAATAAATATATGAAATTACAACAAATATTCTAGGTCCAATGACCATTCAAATACCTCACAAAAATCAAGAAAAATAGCAACAATATTATTATAAAAATCAGAATATTATTTTGGCTCAAAAATAACCCAAAACCCCATGGATCAACTCCACAACCAAGTCGCCAATGTTGGAAATGGTCAATTCCAACCCAGACCCCTGCAACCCTCCAAGTAGGGGTCTTCAACCTACCCAAACAGCTCCTTAGGGTTCCCAACCCTAGTCACCCCTCTCCAAAAGCATTCAGCACCACCCCAAAGCAAGTCACCACCCTCCAAATGCTGTCTTTTTGTCTTTTTCTGAATATTAGGCTCAAATGCAACCTCAAAATAAAGTTGCCCTAGATGGGAAATGAGGGTTTGCATCCCCACTCCTTTTTGTCTTGAAGATTTTCAGTCTCCAAGTCAATAGCTAAAGTTTTTTCGTGATTAAAACATTAATTTCAAAATACATTCCAAGATGTCTTTCAAATGAGCCTTTCATTGCTTTTATACTCCTCCCCCAAGTGAAGTGCCCAAAAATGGAGGGAAATACATTTTTGATCTTTTTTCAAATTATAAAAAGAACACCTCTTATAATCCACTTAAGTGGACTAAGTATTCATGACCCTCAAAAGGCCCCGACTTAAGTGAATTTATAACAATATAATGTTTTTACAAGTGTTCTTTTTTTCCCCCTTAACCCTTGAGAAACTAAGCAAGACTAAAGGTCTTCAATAGTATCATGCTCAAAAGAGGGACATGACAGAATTACTATAGCTCTATAATCTTCATCATACTTGATATATAGTCAACAATCAAACAATTAATATTACATGAAAACAATTACCTGCAAAATGAGTCCTTGGTCCCCCATTCATGGGTCAAGAGTAAAATGTCCAGATCATTCAAAGGTTAGAAGGAAGACCCCTAAAGAAGGTTGGGTCAAACGAAACTTTGATGGTGCCTCCCGAGGCAATCCTGGGTAAGAGGGATTAGAATGTATTTTACAGTCACACCAAAGGAGCTTTATAGCTGCCTCCTCCTCCTTAGGTTTTGGTACCAACAATGAGGTGGAGATTCGAGGACTGGTAGAAGGCCTTCGGCTCACTAGGACACATGGGGTGAACAAGTTGGAAGTGGAAGGGAATTCACAGCTAGTTATCAATGCAATGACTGAAGGCAATGGCCCCAGTTGGAAACTTAACTACCCCCTATGCAGATAATGTGAAAGAAAAACCCAAAATCTGGTTTTAGATAAAGCTGGCATGGTCAACAGAAACATCTAATCTTTGTGACTGCAAAACCAGAAATTAAGACAGCCAAAAGGTTAGGAGAGGCTAGCTGGTATGTTTCTGAGTTATGTTGCTACCATAGAATGGTGTCAATTTCTCCTTTGCCATGCAGTCATCTATGTAATAACAAAATAGTAAACAATCTACTGAGATGAGGAAATTTTCATAGCACTTTTTGCGATTTTGAGACTCTGCTTCTCAGCCAACATGCATACATAACATGCATTTCTTGATTGTGTCCTTTTGGACCTCTTTTATGCCAAAACATGATATGTTCTACCAGCGTACAGAATATTCCCTGATTATTGTGACATTTTTTGTAAGTGTTCACATCCTTACCAGACACTGCCCTCTAACAATGGTTCCTTAGGCATATTAATATGTGGTTAGAAATTACAATGTAGCCATAGTTAATTTTTTCCCACAGAAGCAAATTTGCATATGTACATACAGGCTTTTATCTGTAATCAAATCTATCAATTAATAGAAATCACAGATTTTATAAGTTTTTTAAAAAATGCAATTATTTTTTCTAACATTTTTTGTTGTGTGTGCAGGGGGAGGGGTATAAGGTGGGATTCGGTGCATGCTCTGGAAAGATTCTTCCAGCAATTTCTTGATCGGTGAAGTATGCTTTTTATTTCTGATCCATAGCACAGCCTTAAGAATATTGAAAGTTAATTATGATATGCCTACATTTTGCAAGAATTCACCGTCTTTTCTCTTCCTGGTAAAAAGAGCAGAAGATTCTACAATAAATGGCAAGTTTTGTACTTATTTCTGATGGTTCAAATTTGAATGACTATCCTGTTCCTTTTTTTGTGGCTTCTGGGCCCTCATCATAAAGTTCTAGCATTGTCAAGATTATCCATTAGTTTTAGCCCCTCGTACAATAGTTTTTTACCTTGGTGCTTGAACATCAATTCTGATTCATCACTGATCTCGCTCATTGCTTGGGTGAATTGTTAGCATTGATTTTTATTTAAAATCAAATAATTCAATATTTGAAGGCAAACACAAATCTTTCACAATGTTAGCATAATCTGTATATACTATAGACAATCAACGAAAAATAGTAAATGCACTTAGATAAACCTGAAAGATTGATTTGGCCTAAATGAAGTTAGAAATCATCTCATACTACACTAGATTAAAACCTAAAAGCCAGTTCTCATCATATGATTCTCGATCAAATGTCTGCTTGAAAGGTACTTGCAATAATAGATCATAGAATTTTTTTTTTAAATTGAAAGCTGAATATGCCAGAAAGATGAAGTCAAAAAAAATTTATAAGTTCGTTAAATCCA
The DNA here is from genome assembly GCA_037957365.1 of Torreya grandis. Classification (NCBI taxonomy): domain Eukaryota; kingdom Viridiplantae; phylum Streptophyta; class Pinopsida; order Cupressales; family Taxaceae; genus Torreya; species Torreya grandis. Next base: position 4,301,384 of record JARHVA010000366.1, on the reverse strand, counting down.
AGGGGACTATCTATCAAGAACATAAGGCTAGAGGGTAAATTCTATTTTTAGCAGTATCTACTAGATTGTTTATTTGTCTTCAATGTAATGAGTAAAGCTTGATTTTAATCTTCCAATCTATGTCCATGGACTTGTTAATGATACCTGTGGATTTATTTATCTTCAATATTAGATCTACAAAAGAAACACAGATATTACATTGAATATATAAAAAGAGCAGTTACGAAATGCAGATATAAAATTTGCTTCCAAAAATAGTTAAATAGTCATGTTATCGTCATATGAGTCTTGTGAAGAAGACAAGAAAACAAAACCAAGAAGTTAAGGCCATTTGTGGAAACAAGTTGACCAGTGGGTTTTGAGTCCTGGCCTTTTTTTCCCTACTGAGTCTTCTTGGTTCACTGGAACTTGAAGAGGTTGATCGTAGTGTTGAAAAATGTTGATGGAGAGGCCAGCCTCTTAGATGCTTGAAATATTTTCAGATTATGGTACATAATTTATATGATCTATTTCGTGGGATTATTGGTTATTCAAGCCTAGTGGTTCTTTTTACATAAAAATGTACTTTATGGATGTAAGTTTGTTATTACTCTTCATCAAATATATTTAAAATTTTGCAAATATGTTCATCAGGGTTTGCTGGAATATTTGAAATGGGGCAAACTGTAGCTGTTTGAATCATCTAAGCCAGGTGCTTTGTATCATGTTTTACATAAAAATGTACTTTATAAATGTTTGTTCCTTATTACTCTATCAAATAATTTCAAATTTTCATAGTCAGTTTCTTAGTCCGCCCTTTGTCCTCCAATCCAGTTGTAGCTCATCTGGCAACGCTGAGTACAAAGAATCCCAAATCAAATGTGTTAATTCTTTCTTAAACATGGATAGACTTTTATGACCAAAAATCTACACAACGCATCTTTGAAAATTTGAAAGATCTTTTAAAATAAAAGACAAAAAACAAAAGGATGTCTATAAAATTAATGTAGATGTACGAACACATTGACTTGACAGTTTCCTTGGAGAAATGGCATATGTTATAGAAGTTTCTTTGAAGATGATTAAATACAATATGTGCCCCACAAATAATAAAGAAATAAAAGTCTTTGTTATGGAGAAATTTTACAAGAGAAATTGGGGAAGCGAGATCGGGAGGAAGAAACTATATTATATAAATGAGTTCAACCCCACTTGTGATCAACTCCAAAAAGCGTACATAGGAGCCAACATTTCTTGGAGGGCTAAAATTCTTATTGCTCAGCTGAGAACCAACTCTCACCAACTTCGTTGTGAGACCGGGCGTTGGAAGAGGCCAAAGGAGGCTTGGGAAGAGAGAATTTGCAGATTTTGCAATTCTGGGAAAGTGGAAACTGAACAGCACTTTATTCTAGAATGTGAGGCCTACAAAGATAGCAGAGATAAATTTGCGGATACTATATGTGACAGTTCTTGGCATAACCTATTCAACGAAGAGCACATTGAGCAATCAAGGGGGCTCATCATCAGCCTACACAAGAAGCGAACAGTGCTACTTAAATCTGCTTGAGTTGTCTTGCTGTCCCATAGACTATTTTTAGTCTCGTGGACGTTAAAAATTTTATTATTATTATTATTACACCACTTTGGGCAAAGTTCTCTTTACACATTAAAGGTGGTGATGGGGTGGTGATGGTCCCCTATGAGAGCTTTTTCGCTGAAGTGAGAATGTTTCTAATGGAGGCTTCAGCGTTAATGAAGGCGTTAAGTTATTTAAAAAAAGTTGGAAATATAGATAATCATTGCTGGTTCAAAATGGTCGTAGAGGAGAAACTAGATCGGAGGAAGAAGACATGGATGAAGCAGAACAACAAATGGTTGGCCAAGTGGGACATTAATTTACACGAATGTCCTAACATTAACGAGGAAATAAAGAAGTTTGTGTTACAGTTTGAAAGTAGGCAGCGTAAGTGAACTTTTTGAGGAGCCTAAGCTTCACAATATAATTGGTTTATTGATCAAGCTTCATAATAAAAATTCTGATATCTAAAAGAACCTAAAAATGTCTTGATGTTATGACTCTTGGTCCCTTAAACTGCTCAATCTCGTGGACGTCATTAAAATCTTGCATTCATTCATAGTATCTAATAATGCACCTTTATGATTAACTAGGCCATGGAGTATCAATAAGTGAATCAATTAGTTTTGATAAATGTGAACAAAAATGAAGCGTCATGGAACAAATACAATAAAGCCTATAATTAAAAGTACTACGAACTATACGCAACGAGTAAGCTTTTTAACTTGGACATTAAGTGAGCTATTCAATTATGCCATTGTGCTAGCTTTGAGCCTACCTAAACTCCATAATTATATATGACATTCTGGTTTTCTAAGTTTAGATGTTAAATAATGAAGGTAACTTTCACAAAAATCTACCTTCAACTTGGCGATTTTATGACACACTTGATCTTGGCATCATACGTTTTTATGTGTCAAAATTTACCTCACTTTTGAACTTGGCATCATCCCCTTATATGTTAGGGCTTAACATTGTGCAATATATATAGAGAATAGTATAACAATCAAGTGAGCTCATAATTGAATCATGACTTTGGATTATAATGTTCAATTTTTTTCATATTGAAAAAAAATCATGAATGTTGCATGTTTTTATGACATTTTAATAATTATTGTAAGAAAAGGAAAGTCTATAGATTGATGTATTGGCATGCTTTCTCTCCCATGGATATGTTAGCTTCCTTCTCCCTGCATTTAACATTACATAGAGGTGCTTGTGTCTTTTATGGGTCACCTTGTGATGGTTGTGAATATATGAGTTGTAACAATTTCAAGCGTTTCCAAAACACATTGTCCTATCAAGGATTTGATACTTCACATTTCACTAAAAAATATTTTGCTTCAACCTAAAACCTTGATTAAGGGATTTTTGTGATCTAGCTTATTGTGCATGTATAAGAATCCATAAACTTATAACAACCTATATGATTTGTGTGGAGGTTTTTTAATCTAGTGTGCCTTATTAGGCAGCCCAACAAAATTCAACTCTATTATTAGGGTTTTTAATGATCTTTCATGTTGGAATTAGCATTATATTGTCATCAAATAATTCTAAATTTTGCTCGTGGTTTGAAGATTGAACAATTCTATAAAAGCTATGGAAAAAATGCAGATTATATCAAAATGCAATCAACTAACATAAGGAGAGAATTAACAATCTACATGTATGATATAACCAAGGGTAAGGAGTCTAAAAAATAAAATGTACACATAACTAAAGCAAAGAAATGCATTGATTAAAACATCAACCCTTCATGATGACATTGATTCAATGTATAAATTGAAAAAGGTGTAGTGATCATTGCCCACACATCTAGAGCATTTTATTGTGACATTGCCTTAAAAAATCATTAGATGATGTAGCAAACTTCATTGTGAAGGGCACAATAAATGTTGTGAGGTGCATAGCCCTAGTTGATGAGGTGCAAAGCAATATATTCTTATCACATGACTCCTTGTTATTGATGTTTATTAGGAGCAGAGTTCCCTACCAAAGTATGTAACTCGGAATATTTATACCATATTTTGTCTTCATCATAGAGTTTACAAAATGTGTCAATGGTGTCATCTTTGTATACAAGGATAAACTCTAGAAGTGTTTTGCATTTCATGGGCTCTCCAGCGAATTAGATAGAATTTTCCAACTTGGCATTATCATGTATTAGGACAAAGAAAGGCTATGAGGTGGGAATTACCTCCATATAGAAGCCATAGGTTCTTGGTTTGTTTGTTTCCTCTTCCATTGCCCTCTTACATTCTTATAGCTCCTTTTCTAGTTCAATTTGTATATTTGTGTATTTCTTCTCTTTTGAGGTCAATCACCTTTAAATATTATGTGGAGCTTCTTCCTTGCTTTTTATCTTCTCATGCTTCAATCTAGTTTCTCTTGGAGTCTTTAAAATTCTTCATTTTTTCTCTCTCAATTATTGCATGTCTCTATCGACTTCCTCTTTCATTTATTCGCAATGTTTTTGAAGTTTATTTACTTTACACTTTCATTATTTTGTTCTTCCAACCTTCTCAAATTGGCAACTATATTTTCAGTTTCCATTTCCAACTTTTATTTCTGGAGGAAACACAGTGAAATTCTTTAACCTCCTTAGAGTATGTCAATCTCTTCTTTATTTTTTGATGATTACTTCAAGTCTCTTCATCACATTCTTGGCCCAAGCTCTTATCTTGTCCAAATTATCTTCTACCTCTCTAATGTGTTATCCAAAGAACTCAATTTTACAAATTTGAAATTCCAAATATTTGATCATTTTATCCATGTTCATTCATATTGTTCAGACATTGAAACATCTATCCTTTTACATACTCCCAAGTAAAAGGAAATTTATTAGCAGCTGGTCTCTTACCTTCAACCAAGTCTATTTTTTCTCTTTATGAGGTGATTCTTCTTCAAAAGAGGAATTACTCTGCCTTTTCTTGGAGCTTCTTTTTTGGTCCTTGATTTATAGGGTTCCATTTGGTGAATACAAATGCATAAATGCTTTGCAATTTCCTTAGTACTCCTGTAAATGAACTTCTTTAGTGAGATTTAAATGAAACCCTTCATTTTCTATCATGATAATTTTTTTTTTTTCATCTTGAAATTTTATTCTTCTTCATGGTTGTTTGCCCTTATATACAAAATTGTTTCTAAGTAAAGTAAATGGTTAATTATATGTTGAACCAAACATAGGTACTACAAATAAATTAGCACACCCTTCCTCATACTCCCATTAACTTTAAAATGTTGTCTTCCAATGTTGCAACCAAAAAATGAGTCATGTCCAAGGGTTCTCCATATCTCAAGTGGACGAGGATTATAAGGTGATTGATAAATAACGTATACTTGCAAACCACATGGTGTGTGTTTGTTACTTAAATCTCCATGTCCCATGGGGATGGGAAAGAAGTTCTAATGATGCAATTCTTTACATCAACTCAATTGTATTCTCTTTCTTTGAGGAAGTTTTTACATGGTTCTTGTATCTATGTTGTCCTCCATTTTTCTTTATCGAGTCCCTTTTTTGGAATCTTTATTGCATAAGAAATCATCCTCTATTCACTTCAAATTTTGATTCACCTACCTTTAGTTTTCATTTGAGTTGTGAAATCTTAACAAAAGTATTTATATTCTATATTGTTCTTTACCCTTTTGGTTTAGTCATAATGTTATTGAGGCCCTTTTTTACTTTCCATCTTTCACTATTGTCTTCTTCTGACCTTCTCAACTTGGAAACTAATTCTTCAATTTCCATTTATAACAATTGTTTCTACCCTACTCATCATCAAATTTCCTTGACCTCCTTATAGAGCTTGCTAATCTATTTTCTTTGTTTTTTTAATGATTCCTTAAAGAATCTTCATCTCATTCTTATCCCAATCTTTAATCCTATCCAATTTGTCTTCTACCTCTCTAAGTTTATATCCAAAGAGTTCAATTAAAAAAAATCAATTTCAAAATTTTTACTTATTTTATCCCTCTTCATTCATCTTTTTGATATATTGAAACACTTATGCTTTCTCTTATCCCAATAAAAATAATTTGCTTTGCAAAGAGGGTGGGCGTGCATAACTATGACATTTCATGTGTTTTAATTTAGGTTTAATATGGGCCTAAAAGTCACTTTTAAAACATGTTTAAGATAGATTGATTCCCCAAATCATTTTTTTGACTTAAATTATCAAGCCCTATCTGAAATTCATCTTAAATTTATCATTTTAAATTTCAACATAGTAATATCATAAAAGTATTGCAAAAGCCTTGTAATTTTGTTGTAAATGTGGTGTTAAAGTGTCATAACCCTAGTCATAAATTTGAAATCATCTTACCATTAATGTGTCATAAACCTATAGTAAACCTATCATAGATTAAATATATACGTATTTTAAATATGTGGCTAAATGGGTCTAAGCAGAACATAAATGTCTATATATTTTATGGCTCGTTATGGACTACCCCACTCCCACTCCCACCCCATATAGAGATTGAGGTTATGGACTAGACGGAGGGAGTGCCTATTGTAATCCTATATGGATCCATCCAATGGATATTGATCCAATGCAATAGGCATTTACAGCGAGTTGGAAACTACATAACTAACTATTAACTACTAGAACCTAACCAAGTTAGATTAGATTGGAAACTACTAGAAATTTGATTGGACCTAATGTAATCTCTATATCTATAATATGTATGTATTTTCCATTTATATTTATATATAATTTGCTTGCCAATATATATCTATATAGCCACACCTAGAGAATGTATAGGGCTAGCATAGCCTCTCCCTCATCCTCCTCCCCCTCTAGATATAGGGGTGGTTGAACATTGACCGTCCTCAGCACCATCTATATCAAGGGGTGTGAAGGCCCCTATCTATATGTGGTGAAACATTTATTTGATTACCTTAATGCACCACCATTTATGCACCCTAGAGATCTATAGATGCCCTGATTCAAGCATTGATAGTCAACACCATTGGTTAAGTACCAAGTGCCATACAGAAAGAAAAGATACTTGGGGCCTCAACTCAATAGTATTATCTCACTGAACACCTATCTATCAATAAATCACTAGTGTCGGTCTATCAGATAGACAACTATATAGATGGAATATGGGCCCGACCTGACTATATATAGAGATAGAATATATAGTTGCCTTCCTTCATTAGGGAGGTCGTCCTCCTCCCCCTCCTTAGATAGGGAGATAGATATATCCCCAGATAGATAATAAAGAAATTGCATAAAAGCACTAAATCTACTATCATCACTCAAGTGAGTTATATATAGTTAATACATAGGGCTGATGGTCATGCCCCAACTATATATACTCATCAGTAGACTTTGTCTCCCCCATTTATCAAATAGAGGGTCCTCTCTCATTGGTCAAACACTACATATCAAAGGTTATTTATCCATTGTTGAGGGAGGCCCTAATAAATATATAGGGGTGGGGGAGTGCCCCATATATAGATAGATATAGGGGCACTCACCAAATGGGTATGCAGGACAAGCATAAATAGACTAGTTAACTATGTTCATCCCTCCATATCTCAATCAATATAGTGATATCTATATTCTTTATATGGCTCGGACTCCCTAGAGATCCCATCTAAACTGAAATGGTTATTGATGGGTCCCCAATTAGATAGGGGATAGGGTGCCTCACCCTCCCAAGATATCAATATTTATAGAGACAAGGGTGGGTGGGTGCTAATTAAAATAATCTCACCCCTAAATTCTCAATCAAATGAGTGTCAATTAAAGCCAACTACACTTGCCCCTTGGCCTCCTCTTCCAATCTCAATAGGACAAGATATTATATATAGTATAGTATATGCACTTTATAGACACTCCATTTTCATCACTTTCATGTCGAAATTGCAATTGAAATGATTTCTAGAAATAACACACAAATCAAGTCAAATGAATTACTCAAATTCATTTTCACATGTTACATGCATATTCTAAAACACATTGAGGCATCCTAATTATGTAAATGCACCATTTCCAATCATTGGATTCATCTAATTCATCTCGAGTCAAATTATGACTTTGCAAGTGATGTTTTGGACCAATTAGGTGGAACCCTTATTCGCATTTCAAAAGTCACATCACTTTAAATTAAGTTAATTAACATTTGTTAATTAAATTAATCTTCCTCTAATGATAAATATCATATCTTTTTAGAATTGTCTATTTTCGTAATTCATTAATTGAATTATTCCTCTATTCACATGACTAGTGGAATCAAATATCTACATCATGACATCATTATAATGTCATTAACAAATATATACATCATGACATCATGTGCCAAGTGGATTCAAATGGACCCAAAATTCAAGCTTTGTAAAATATTAGCATAAATGCAAATGGTTGATTAATGCAAACTTTATCCTAAATATTGTTTTTGCTAGATAACGACTTTTGACTAGCACGTGAATCGATATGGGACACAATTAGGGTATCCTCATGTAATATTGTTTGTATACTATATATTACCATATTTATACTAATTATTACTAATAGTGGCCACCACCAGCCTCGAGAATAACCAATAACCATTAATGGCCTTGAGAATACAAACCACAACCACAACCGACCTCATATGCATTTCTTGATATTTGAACCTGGGTGGGGCTTGAAACAACCAAGACACTTTAATCAACTCACCCACGTCTCATTGGAAACTTTATCCCAAATATTTATTGCATTAGCCTTCCAAATTCGACTTAACTCCAACCACACATCTTAATCTAATATCCATAATCAAAAATAGTTTGGATAATCTATAAATAGAGGGGCCATTTTCCATTATAAAAAAGCCTTAGAATAATAATGAAGTGTTGTCAAGATCCAATCTCAACCAAGACAATGACCAATTAGTGTAGCAAATCTCTGCCAAATTCAAAGGCCATCATTCTATTGAAGCACCATATTTTTTTCTAATTGATTCAACAATCATGAATAACACAAAGGGAGATGTTGTCAAACTAGCTCCATGGCATTGACAAAGATATGGAGCTCTATATTCAGGCCAAACATATATGTATATCAGCTAGAAGTAGATATCCATGAGGAAGGTAATCATTTTGGTTAGTCTTCTATTTGTTTTTCCCTTCTAGATCTTGCCCAATTTGAGGATATACGCCTAAGAAATTATGCTTCATATTATTTTATGTTTGTTTACATTCTAACAAGAAACTAACCTTCTCTTCAATCATATGATCACATATGGCATGCCTAGTGGGATTTTCACCTCACTTTATTTTGTCAAGCATCCTTTTATCTTCTAATTTAAAAATTAGCTCAAATTTGAATTTAATTTCATCTCTTCTTATAAAATTTAGCATAGAAGGATTTTATTGTCATTTCTATTAAATTATTTTTTGGGTTCTCTATATTTTATGTTTTTCTATAGAAACCTCTTTGGTTTTTGAAAATAAGATTATGGTTTTATTGGAATTGACATTTCACTTATTTTTAGTAAATTTAGTATAGGGGAATTTTATTGTCGTTTCTGTTAAATTAATTTATGGGTTCTTTGTATTTTCTATTTTTCTACAGAAATCGATTTTATTTTTGGAAATACAGTTAGGGATTTTTCATAATTTGTCTTTTAAATTTTACAAGTTTTAAACATTAACTTATTTTTTTGCAGGTTTGCTTGTCAAAGACCACACATTTAAAACATTGACTTGTTTATTACATGTTTCGCTTGAAAAATATGTGGTTTTAAGAAACAAACACTTACAAAAATTTCTTTTGGTGCAAACAAAGGACCTCACCCTTGCATTTGATGTTCTAAGAATTTACTTGTATCTATCATTTACCTGTGTGTTTATTTTTGATTGCTTACTTGTGAATAATCTATCATGCCTATGCTCTCCCCTTGCCCCCTTTAGGGAGCTTGGGTGACCAAAAACACAAATTATTATTGTTTTTTTTTCAGAAGTGGATTAAAGTATGCTCTCACCTTGCCCATTTTTGGGGTCCTAAGGATCATAAATAGGGACACTTCCTTTTCTTTTTGACTATGTGGGATGGATTTCATCTCCTTACGAGTATGTTGGCCACGGTGATTGAGACTTCATTCCAAAACATACATACCAATCTTGTACATTTGATGGGGCATATATATGGAGGTTGTATTATATCACTTTTAGTTAAGCAGTTGTGTGTTTTAAGTGTATCCATGAAGTGGCAAGGTTTTCATGCTCTAACATAAACCTCAGGTAGTACCCCTTGAGGCCTAATTTTTCTAGCAACACTCCACTGAAACCGTTACAGTTGGAGGAAGTGCAGAGGGACTAAACCCTCCCATATTTCTCGCTAATACTTACTCTTCTACAAATTTGTATCCCCATGATTCATAGTGTGAGGGAAACCAACCTCCCTCAAGATTTCATGGCCTACTATTTGAAGTGAGAGTTGGGTGAAATTAATTTGTCACTACTTCAAAAAGGTAGTTACATGGGGTATGATCACGTTGCACACCAGTCTTACCATTAAAAATAATATTTTTATTGTATATTTGTTATCAATTATTTTTTGCTATACCCACATGTTATGTGTTATTACCTTATACATCAAACAAAGCTAACATTATCCTAAGTCCAAATTTATCATTACACATCTGCGCAATAAGGCGTTAAGATGCCCAACTTTTAGGTCATTCTAACCATTATGTTGTCCAATTTAAAATAATTCAAAATAGGTTTATTTAGACCCAAATCTAGTTTAAAATCATCCACATTAGGTCACTTTTTACCCCATTCCTATTTTGAGCCAATCAAGTCAAATCAGGTCAACTTTGACCAAAGCCAAGAAAATCCACCCTCTTTCAAGCAATTTCAATCAAACATATCCACCCTATTTGGGGCCATTTCAATCTAAACCAATCTTCCCTTTTTGTTGCCATTTTAATCAAAACAATATGTCCTCTTTGGGGACAATTACTTCCAATCCAATCCCCTCGCATGCATCCTTGCTTGGGGACATTAGTCCAAGTTTAATCTGAGTCATGACATCTCATGATCCAAAACTTGTTCTAGCATTGTCATTCATTAGTTAAAATGGTATAGATCAACTCTCCCATCTTAGCCAATAACTAGCCCACTTTGCATCTACTCTTGACATTTCATCCATTAGTCCAAAAACTAATCCAGCCTTAGAGCCATAGTATAACCAATCATTTCCCCTCCAAGGAACATTATCTATTAAAAACCCAAGTGTGTCCAAGTCTGATAACTACTCGATCATGATTTTCATGATCCCCTTACCAAGAACGATCAGATTCATCCACTTCCAAGTAAAGGTCAAGACAATCAACTCATTTTTGGATGTTTTTGTCAAATCACCCATCCTTACTGAGTCAATTTTTGGTGAGTCACCCTTTGACCAAGGACTCCTTTCTGACAAAGGATCCATCTTTGATGAGCCTAGTTATGAAGACCCCATTATTGAATAATAGTTCATCTTTCATCCATTGTAAAGCATCTCCCATTTTATAAAATTCCTTCATCCTAAAGCCTTCATTTCCAAGAGAAAAGTGGAAACGGTAATTATGGGCCATGCAATCCAACAGACTATATTTATGGCCACTTATATATCAAAATCAAGTTTCACTTTGGAACCAACATCAAAAGCAACAACAGTCTTCTCAAAAGTCAAATTAGAATTAGGTTCTATTTTAGAACCAATATCAGAATTAGGTTCCACTTTGGAACCAACATCAGATTTAGCATCAGAAGAAAAATCAATTTCAGGTCTTAATATCTAAGTCAGATCCACTTGAGTTAGAATCAACTTTAGAATCATAATACATTAGTGGATATTATGATATCAACTACACACTTCTAGCAGATCCATTTGACGACATCAGTGATTCTTCTATGGTTTTCCAGGAAGCTTCCTTTGACATCAATGCAAGTTATCCTAGTAGTTTATATGAGGATTGTGCTACCTTTTACCCTTAAAATACCATTACCCAGCCTATTCACATTAATTATCATATCCATTAATTTGATGAACAATTTCTCACAACCATTGATTGGGACCGATAAAACCACACATTATTGGCCTTTTTCCATGGTGATTTATCAATTACATAATATCTAGGTATCCAAGGCAACAATCAATCAGAGTCTCCTAGTGAAACCTTCTTTGAGGTGTTAAGGGACAATCAAAGTCTAAAATCAACATCTCCTAATGAAACCTTCTTTTAGGCACTAGGGGATAATCAAAGTCAAAAGTTAATGTCCTTTAGTGAAACCTTGTTTGAGCTGCTAGAGGACAATCCAAATCAAGAAGAATTTATTCATGAAAACCTCTTCGAGGTGTTAATAGTTGAAATATTCAGTTATTCATTCTTTGATGAGGACATTATTGAATTCAATATCAACATAGCTAACAATCCAAAAACTATTCAAATTGCAACTACTTTCAAGCTTAAGGAACATAAAAAAATTATGGTCTTATTGAAAGAATTTTTTAGAGGTCTTGGCCCCATCACAACCAAAATTCTATCACAATTAGAACATTCAAAATCGAAAATAATGTTGTGATTGTTAATCTCAATTCCCTTTGGCTTCCTAACTTTTATACCCCTTATTATGAGCCCAACATTTATCCATGTCTTATATTACCCTTGCAAATTAGATCATTTATTCCATGCTTTCCTTATTCCCCTTCTTGGGTGGCACTCTCTTTTTAAGAGGTTATGAAGACACCTTTTTTATAGGTTTTGAATAAGTATAATCAACAACCAATGAAGATCACAACAACATTAATGTAGTCCATATCAGTAGTAGGATCCTAACAGAGCAACTATTCAGAGTGGGTATTGGCAAGGCATCAAAGGGTCCGTATTATGCATCTAGTAATCCTCTATTGAGTTGAGATGCTAAAAAATTTTAAAAAAATAAAAAATCAAGTCAAAAAAATCAAAAGAGAAATAATTTTTTTAATGGTGAAAACCATGTTTATGATGCCTTGGTCAAGTACCATGATGAAAACTAGGCTTTTGGTGTCACGTGTAAATAATGCATTGTGTACATGTACCTTGACACTTGGGGGCAACCCCATCTACAATCCTTCAACCTCATGAACATTAAAATCCATTACATACCAACCATTTTAGCCATTCTATCCTATTCATCCAAGCCCATCCCATCATGCCCATTGTCTTCTCATCTTGACCTTGTTATGAAAGTATAAGGTATATTGAGATCTATTTTGGGAAACATTTTGGCCTATTATCCGATTGCTACTTTAATGATTGGACACATTAAGGCCTTGGATTTTCCTAGTCCCTTCTATCATCATCCATTATTATTCCATGATATCCTTTTCATTTGTCCATTCATTATCATTCCACATCCTGGTGCTAGAACAAGTTTTCCCTTTCTTACTAACCCCTTGTGCATTTTATATATACTTATTCAAAAAATTGAAACATTTGAATATTTCAAACTAGTCAAAAACATTCTGATAACCAAAAAAGACCTAAAAATTATAAAAGACTTAAAATCTCCATGAGAGATATAAAGCCACAAAATCCTAAACATTTGAAAAGGTTTAAACTCTCCAAGAGAGTTATAAAGTCACAAAATTCAAAGACATTGGTCTTGTCTTAAATCTAGTCAATAATTTCTTGATCAATTATTTATCAACTCATTTTAGCACCCATTGAGATGCGTTTCCCCTATTGGGATGTGTCATTTACCCCAATTTGGCCTCTCTAGGGCCAATCCACTCCAGCTCATAGATTTTTCCCTCTTTATGGAAAATCAAAGTGTGCAACCTATTTTATGATATATTTTCCACATTACATCCCATTGCATGCATCCTTGCTTAGGAGTACCATTAAATTATCATTATCATTGAGCCTTCACATGTGGATTTTGATTTGATTAATGATAAGATGCATTATGTTGCTTTTATTTTAAGTTTGTGTGTTTGCTTATTTTCCTGTTTGTTTGCTTTTATTATTGTGCCTTGAATCATTTCATATGCGTCAATAGTGTGATTCCCTAAACTTTTACATGAGTCCATCCATAATCATATGACAATAATTTTATTTTTTTTCCATATCATGGTGTGTTTATGTCATTTGTCTATTAGATTAAGGATCAGTCCTTATGCATGTTGTGGCCAAGCCATCATAGTGTTTTATAGCATGGTGCATACCATTGTGTGCTACATTAAAAATTAAGTGCTCGAGGATTATATATAATGTTTCACTTTGGTGGCAACTTATCCCCTTGAAAAATTATCATTCTCAAACCCAATCATTTTGGTCATCTTTGACCACATCCCATCATTTCATTTTTCTTTGACCTTTGTCAACATTCAACTTATCATTCTATTCTCATTCATTCCTCATCCCATTTTCTCCCATCCAAGGGGAACTACAATGGCCTGATGTCCATTCTATGTAAGTAGTGATCACATGATATTTTTTAGGTTATCTTGGCCACCCTTATTCTCATTCTTATTCATCTCTTCATCTTTATAATTTCTCTGACTCTTTTCATTAATCTCCCACACTTGTCGATTGGGACTAAAAAACTCATGTTAATTCAACTTTTCTTCATTTAATCAATCATTATTGTTTCAATCATTTACATATCCTCACGCACCTAGTTTTTTTTAACTTCTTCATTCTTTAAAAATTTGTTATACCATTGCATATACGTTTGCATTTTCCATCTCAACATTAATCTATGATATAGGATAAATCCTTGAGCTATGATTTCCAACCAATTACTTGAACAATAAATTTATCAACAATTAAATCCACCCTCTTTGGGGCACTTTTATCAATCTGCCCTATTGGATAAAATCAATTTTTTAATCAATCTAATCAGCTCGCTTTGGGGTAAATTTCTCATCCACCCTCTTTGGGCCAAATTATTTAATCTTAGCTTGTCGCTTTTTTGGGATGAATCCTTATCAAATTTATACTCTTTGGGGAAATTCAAAATGTGTAGTTCATTATCTTGGGATGCATTCTTCCCAAGCTTGCCTTACTAGGGAAAATCATTATATCATTCTTAGCAATAAAAGCATACAAGGATTAGCTCAAGTGGCTTATCTTTATCCATGAGATAATTTCTTATTATTCTCGCTTCTTCTTTCCTGTCAACGACCCATCCATCCACCTTATTTTTTGACCACTCCCTTTAGGTGGCATCTAGGGTATCCAAAACATCATTCGGGGCATCATTCTTTAATCATTTTTAACAAATTTTTCATTCTTTGAAAAGTTGTTGCTTCATCTAGTGTCACGCAATGCCCTTTCAAACAGGGGAAAAATGTAGACACTCCATTTTAATCACTTGCATGTCAAAATTGTAATCAAAATAATTTTTATCAATAGCGCACAAATCATGTCATAAATCATTAAAACCCTCAAATTAGTTCGCACATGTTACATACATATTTTGAAACACATTGGGGCATCCCTGATTAGGGAAATGCACCATTTATAATCATCGACTTCATCTAATTCATCCTCAATCAAATTACAAATTTTCAAGTGACATTTTGGACCTATTAAGTAGAACCCTTATTTGAATTTCAAAAGTCACATCACTTTGTATTAAGTTAATTAAACTTTGTTAATTAACTTAATCTTCATCTAATGAAAAAATTTGTAGCTTTTTAGAATTACCTATTTTCTTAATTCATTAATTAAATTATTCCTCCATTCACATGACAAGTGGATTCAAATATTTGCATCATGACATCATCAAAAAATATATTCATCATGACATCACTATGACATTATCAATAAATATTTGCATCATGACATCATGTGCCAAGTGGATTCAAATCGACCCAAAAGTCAAGCTTTGTAAAATATCAACATAAATGCAAAATGTCAACATAAATACAACTCGTAATTAATTAATGCATACTCTATCCTAAATATTAATTGTATTTGCCATCCAAATTTGATTGAACTTCAACCACACATCTTGTTCTAAGATTGACGATTGAAAATAATTTGGAGAATCTATAAATAGAGATTTTGTTGACTAAATTTAACCCTAGGTCAAATTAAGTCAACCCCCTTGCATATTAAAACTTTTCATAGGGTCATTCTAGGTTTAAAAGTGGTCACATGGTCATTAGTGAGGTCAAATTATATCTTGAGGGTCATAAAATGTGTTCTAACCTTTGTCATATTTGTCCAATTATTTTAACAACCTTTTATGCCACCTTTTGGTCATTCTAAGTGAAATGTATGATTGTGTACAAAAGGACAAAGGTGTCAAGAATCACTCTAGCGTACCACATGTCAAGGAAGTGATAGAGATAGTTTTAAAACTAAAACATTGCAAGTTCAACATAGAAAGAAGAAGATCAACTATAAAAAGTCAATTTCAGGTAGTTGTATAGACTAGGATGGCTCATTTGACACGTGTGAAGGCTTCAAGGAGGTCTCTTGAGATCCCCATAGATATTTTATAGGTTCATGTAGGTTCAACAAATCCAAAAATGACAAAAATTAGTTTCTCTCTCTTATCGCTCCCTTAGATAGGTCAAAAATGGTCAAAGGTTTTTTGTTGCTATGGACAGGAGAAGAAGAGTTAAATTAAATGCACTTGGGGTATGTTATTAGTCCTCATGAGCTCCCATTTAATGTTCATAGTTTATGGGTTTATGGTATGTATTGTATGAATAATCACTAAGATTGTTAACACCTTCAAACTATTTGTGCAACCCAAACACATCGGTTTTCTCATTTGATTGCATTGGTCTGTGTGAACCAAGTGGTGTATGTGGACTTACAGAGCATGTTCATCTTTTTCATGTTGAATTTAGTTGGCTGGAACATGTGAATATGGAGGGATAGGTATAACCATCCCATTTATCTAGAGGAGAACACTAATCATTTGTAGAATAATGTTTTGATCTTCTATGAAGGGCTTCAATTCAAAGGTAATGCACCTGTGTTCAACCCCTCAGAGCATGGAAGTTAGTTTATCCATTGAGGGTTGTATTGAATAGGTCTTAAAAATGATAACCCAATATGGGGCACACAATTATAAGTGGACACACAATCTCCATGCCACTATGCCTATCTATAGTAAGAGATTCAACCAGCAAGAATTATGGGTCTAATCATAAGGTAAATCTCACATCTAATTGTTGAGCCAGTGAAACATCTTTAGAC
The DNA here is from genome assembly GCA_037957365.1 of Torreya grandis. Lineage (NCBI taxonomy): Eukaryota > Viridiplantae > Streptophyta > Pinopsida > Cupressales > Taxaceae > Torreya > Torreya grandis. The sequence goes on along the minus strand of JARHVA010000366.1, from coordinate 4,284,649 downwards.
ATATGCCTAGGATCAAATACTTTGAGATCAGTAATCACAGACTGGGAAAGAGGTTTAGAGTTGAAAAATTTATAAATGGGAAGTTTTGCTGTAACTTCTCTGAAAAAGGTTTCTACTGCACCATGTGTCATATGTTGGTGAGTGTCTATGAGGTCTGGATAAGCTTGATGGATTTATACTTTTAGTTTAGATGGAGAGGTAACATATTGACATAGGAGAAAGTTGTTTGTCAAGATAAGATGATGGTTTGAGTAGGGTTTCAATTCATTCAAGTTTCTACTGAAAACACTCAAAAAACAACAGAGCCATTAGGTCAAATGAGCATGTAGCACTACAACTTGCAAGTGGCACATAATGTATTGATGATAGTGGAATGATTATATGATTTCAAGGCATAAATGGATACACTCAGGTGTGATATGGTCCTAGTGACCTAATGAGGAACCAAAATAGTGAAAACATAGTGCTCAAATACATGTCACCACCTAAAGGAATCCACTATACTCCTAAATAAGAACCTATAGTTTGAAGACAATCTATAGACTAGCCTAAACTCATGAAGATGCAGTTTGGAAAGTTGACAGAGGTATAGGATAGAGATGAACACATATAAACCACTTTCATAATGATGATATCACATTATCAGGGGAAAGATAAATAGAGAAGATTGATCAAACTAGGTTTTCAAACTCCAGGCTCAGTCAACCAAAACCCTATCTAGTCATAAAAGCTAGTCTTGAGGAATTTGATGTTTGAGGGTTCTAGAAGTGTGATCTAGATCTTAAAATTGGTATATAAGGTCCTCATGAGATATTCAAGACCCCCATGGTATATTTTAGGTCAAGATAATAGGGTAAGTTCCCTTTGTTTTGTCTTAGACCAAAGGCACTCCGTAGTCAGCATAACCTGCAGACCTAGTACATTAGGGGTAAAAGGATGAATAAAGAGTCTTAGAATGACTATAAGATGTTTTATAGAGTTGATTTGAATCTAAAAAATGTTGATAATCACCTATAGTCACTGTGTCCCTTCATAGGTGGTCATATACTTAGAACACAGTCTATACAGACTAGGCCTAGAACTAGGTATGAACCCTCAAGGTGTCTAACTTCATTCATATGACCATATGATCTTTCAAATCCATGTGACAAATTTCAAGGTAGAGTGTATAATCCATTGGATCCATCAATTTATAGATAACAACATAGGATTGGGCATTTTGGCCTAATTTTCTCTCAAGGGTGTCCAGAATGCAAGCAACTAATCAAGAAGCCATTTTCTTTCACTCATATTTATACAGACAATGTGTATGGTGTCTCAAGTACTTAGGAATAGTTGAAGGATGTCTTGAATTCAAACTCAGTGTCATTTATTTAGGGTTTAAGGGCTTAACCTTGATGAATCATTGTTAACAACCTAAACGACCTAAAACCCTCTTAAAACCTTTATATGAGCCTGATGAGAAATATATGAAGAAATGTGAATCTAGGAGGGGTCAAATGACCTGGAATATGATTTTTACATGCTTGTAAATCTCTCAAGCTCCTTAACATTCAATTGTTTTGTACTATCACTTGTATGGATAGGCCAAATTTTGTGTTTTTTCAAGAATTGAGTTGAATTGAAGGTACAAAAGGGAATAGATGAATGAAAGATATTTTGTAAGGAGTGTAGATATGTTTTATAACTCCTCAAATTTGATTCTCACCATAGTCATTCCTTGAGATCCCTCTACTAAACAATTTGTTGCAGACAATCTTGAATAGGATAGTAAGAAAATAATGTGACTGTCAAAATTAGAAGTGAGAAGTGTGATACTGAGTTTCTTGAAGTCTACATGATATACTAGAGGATAAATAAGGTCTGAATAGGTGTCCCATATCTCTGCAATGAAGCTGCTTGAGTGTATATAAGTCACCACAGTGACAAGTGTAAGAATTGAGGCCTAGAGGGTTAATAAGTGATTGCAAAGAAGTGACAACAGATGGCAAGGGGAAGATCATCAATTAGAGAAGTGTATAATGACCTACACCAATAATTTTTCCACCTTATCAAGTTAGGTCACATGTGTCAAAGACTTCTAAGGTAGTTATAGACTATTAATTTAACTCCTCATCAAGTAGGCAGTTTCAAGAAGGATAATGGAGTGTCCCTTTGCCAACTTGAGGAAGATGTCATGTTTGTGATGGACACTTGTCAAAGAGGACTTCATGAATTGTTTTCCAGCTCTTTATCTTGCATTGTGACTGGCCTTCAAGCCTTGACACTTGGCATGATGATTTTCAACATCACTATCTCTCTCCTCTCTTTTGATCTATGTATTGAAGCCATTTTGGCAGTGTAAGGAATTCGTAAATAGTATGATGAAGTACTATTGGCCATTTTTGGCCCACATACCAAAATTTTGCCTAAGTGTGAGAAGATGGACATTCAAGCAAAATCAGCAAGTTTAGAACAACTTCGGGGTTCCAGGAGCAGACAACAAACAAATTCAGGTTCTTGGAAGGAGAAGGCTTCGAGCTTTAACAAGTAAAATACTTTGAGATTTCTCTCAGAAGACCTCAGGTTTGTCAAGCAATAAGACTTCAAGTTTGTGAAGGCACACTGCTTATTTCAATTTATAAGTTCCAAGTAATATCTGAAGCAAGTAAGCAGTGCCTTTTGAGAAGCCCTAATTGGTCTTGGCTAGTGCTTTTCAGGTTCTCTCAACAAGAAGACTTCGGGTTTATGGGGATACCTTTCTTAAAAGGTGAATTAAGTTACAAGCAATCATAAACCTAAAATAGTTAAAGGGACATGACAAACCTGAGCTAGTCTTGGGCACTGGTTCATGGGTTTTTCAAGAGGCAAGTCTTCAAGTTTTTTGAGGTGAAAGATTTAAATTATTTTATAAGTCATAGCAATAGAAACCTTGAAGTAAGGAAGCAATAAGTAAGTTTCAAGGAGTCAAAATCCTAAATGAATGAGTAAAATGAAGAGTTTTGAAAGGAAAATCATGGAAAATAGTCTGTGGAAAGCAAATGGTTGTGGAATATTAGGTCAATGGTCATCAAATCCAAAGGGTCAATCACCCAAGGATAAGTGACACATTACATATAGCTCACTTCCATAACATGCAAAGTGGTCAAACAAGGTTTGGATGCATCCAGGTGGATCAGTGAACATGAAAAGACAAACTGGGATAGTCCAAATTGCATTAAATAACATGTCAAGTTTTAAATGCAAGGACAAATCGCTCATACTTGGTAAGAACATTCAGCTACCTCTAGTATGGTTTGCTCAGTTCTAAATAGGATAATTGGATTCATGAGGAGCTCAAGGAGATGGATGGTGATTTTAGATGATTCATCTGGTGGTTAAAGTAGTTGCATGCTTTGAATGTAAAGAGCTCAAGTAGAATAAGCATTGGTACTGGTAATCGATGACTTCCTCTCTCCCTTCTCTCCACACAAAGCTCTTCCTCTTCTCTCTCCCCCTTTCTATATATTTCACATCTTCTATTTTGTAAAGGGTTCCCAATTTTTAGAATTTTTAATCTTTCTGGGAGACAAGACACTCTTTGAGATATTACAAAAATATACTCAGCTTGATTAGGCTCAACCCTGTCAAGCACTTGTAAGAACTACCTCTTGATGCAATAAAAGGATTTTTTTTGCCTATTTCTTGCCTTGGATTCGTATCTATTGAGTTGTGCACTATGGCAATGTTGTGAAGGAGAGTCTTCCTCATCCATGGTCCTCCTTTTTGACCTTGTTAAGGGAGTTTTTCAATGTTGTTTACAAGTTTGGTTTAGTGTTTTTTCTGCCATTGATGTGAGCCTTTAGTGAGTCTTAAAACTCCTCTCTATTTGCATTCCTTGCTTCCAGAACCTCCTCCATGAAATACTAATGCAACCAACTCAATCTTGAGATTGTGTAAGTCAGTATTGTCCTTTACAAAATCAGTGTTGGTTCAAGATGGTGAGATTTTCCCATTTAGCTTTGGTACATCACCTGGTTAGCCCTCTTAGGAGCCCTTATCTCCCTTCTAACCCTTTTCCCCATGAAGTTTCATTTCAGCATTAGTTTTAAGTGATTCACCAAGAGGAACTAGCCTCTTTAAAAATCTTAGAGGCTCAACCTCACCATAGGATACCCACATCTTAAGGTTGTTCCCATGCTTATAGCTGAAAGTGGGAGAGCCTAAAAAACTCTCCCACAGGGGTGAAATTTTGTGCTATAATATTTATGGCACGCCTGGTGGGACTAAGGTCCAAAGCAGTGGAAGGATTTTTGATGTTGTCCTTGTACTTATCAGCTTTTGGAGGCATTCTACAAACACCAATGGCAACTCTAAGTATTTATCAGCTAGTTTGAGAAGTCCAAGTGCCTAATCAACATATTTGGTATGTATAATCAGCCATATTTTGACCAACATGCATATTCCCTACCTCAACAACACACTTATCAAGCTAATAATGTTTATGTGTTCCCCCAAAGTGGCCCTCAAATGACCTATCATCCCTATCATGATCCATCTATCCCAACACTTAGGCAAACTTTAGTGAGCCTTGAAAAGCATGTACTAGAGTTGCACTCACAAAAGTGTTATGGCCAAAATGTCCCTACTCACCAAATTCATTATGTAAAGGATTCATTTCAATGAATAAAAGCAGAATGGGCCCCTATTGAGAGAGAAAATTAGAACAACCTCACTGATGACATGATGGATATATGCAGTTACATTCAGAGCATTGAGGATAAGTTAGAGGGACTTCAGGAATAGCAGGGCCAGCCCCGCTAACCTTTGGTGCTCATGTATACATCACCTCAATGTTCTTATGTGTCGCCCATTCCTCCTCAAGTGATCATTTTAAGTGCTCCTTCAAATCTTCCAAGTTCTTCATATGTTCTACAATCTTTTCCTTCTTGGAAATCTATCCAAGGGGGATGTCAAAAAAATGAAGTGCCTATTGTGGAACAACCTATTATTTGGGTCCAAAACTTCATCCCTTTCCAAGAGCCTTATTTTATTCCTAACCACCTTAAGGAGGAGCTATTTCAATAGAACATAGCAAAGCAGATCAGAGAGTTGGAGCTAAAGGTAAGGAAGGAAGAGGAAAGGTAGAATCAGAAGATGAAAGTAGAACCACTACCTTTCCCATCTTGGAGCCAAGTTACGCAACTAGGTAAATCTAAGGTCATTCAACCTCCATCCCTCCCTCCTCAAGAGCCTCTATCTTTTCCATCTTGGAAATCTATTCAGATTAGTGGGTTGAAGAAGGAGGTGGTGATTCCTAAAGTCAGATAAGAAGCCTTGTAGCCTCCATTCCTTTCCCTTCAAAATCCTAAAGCCTTTCCTTCATGGAGAGCCATTCAAGAAGTGAAGTTTCAAGAAGAGATGTGGTGATCCAAGAGCCAAGTCAAGAGAAGGATGAGTCAGTGGTTGAATAAAATAACAAAAAGAGGTTAGCTCAGCTTAATGAGCTTTCCCTACAAGAGTTTCAATACTCTTTCTCCCTCCCTTAAGAGCCACCAAAGAAGCTATTCCCTAGCTGGAAAAGCACTCTCTCAAGATACAAGCAAGGTGAACTTTTTCACCCTCCCACAATCTCCCTCTTGGAAGAAGAACCTATTTTTCAAGGAATAGAGGAGGAGCTTGCAGTCAAGTTTGAGCCATCAAGGGAGGAGAAATCATTTGTGGACCAGCTATGGCATGGCATTGACTTTGAGGAATTAGATCCTAAAGGCAGTACTGATACCTTCATAATTAATGAGGAGTGTTTTCAAGATGCATCTGAGAGTAAAGAGGATCAAAATGAAGTATGGCAGTAGTTATACCATGACTTCATGGATCAGGTAGAGGTTATAAGCCAGCCTATGCTTCTTCTAGAGTTTGAGGATGAATTTGCCAATCAGGTTGAAGAAGCTAACCAATCTCAAGCTGAATTATCTATTGAAGGCAATACTGATGTCTTCAAGATTAAAGGAGAATGGTCAGATCCAAATCCACAAAATATGACATGTTGGGCCTTATATGTATTGATGAACTACCATATGGATCCTTTCAAAGCAAATAGAACAAATATGGATTTGAAGTTGGCATTGTCTTGGATGACCAAGATGAAGCTAACCTTTAGGATGACTTGGAGCTTTTCTGCTTAAGTCTGGCAATAAACCAAGCACCAGTTCAAAGGAGTCATCACATGTTGTGTTTAATTCATAGAATGAAATTGAGCCACCAAATGAGAAGATTGCAAAAGCCCCTACGGTCCAACCTAAACCAATTTTGGAGGACATGAACCAGTATGTCTACATTAGAGACATGTTTGTTCCATTCCATCCATTAGAGAGTACATTAGAAGGATTGACCATAAAGATGCTTGGTTCACTAATTCTAGTACCTCCAAAGCAAGGTATTTTTCATCTTAGATTGATACAAGTGAATAATACTCACAGTTTCCCATTTGATCCAAGAGGGAGATACTTGTAAATTGTAACCTTGTATATATTAGGATAGATTTCATGCTTTCCTCCAAGTGCCTTGTGCACATTTCATTTCTATTCTATTTTTTTTCTTTCCCTAAGTGCCTTGGTCACTTTGTTTTATGTTGTTTTGTTTTGCTCTTGTTGTCTTTGTTGCTTCAAGAGGAAGTTCCAAAAAAGGTCAGCCTTTATCTAGTTTTAGACTAGCCTAGTTACAAAGGCCAATAACTCCATACCTAATGAACTAAACAAGGCAACATAAGTTGGGTTCTCAAGCATAACAGGCATACTTACCTGTGAGTCACCAAAAATGTTGGCCATTTTTATCCCACATACCAAAATTTTGCCTAAGTGTGAGAAGATGGACATTCAAGCAAAAGTGGCAAGTTCAAAATAACTTCAGGCTTTTAGGAGCAGACAGTAGATAGCTTCAAGTTCTTGGAAGGAGAAGACTTTGACCTTTAACAAGTAAAAGACTTCGAGATTTCAATCAGAAGACCTTCGGTTTGTCAAGCAGGAAGACTTTGGGTTTGTGAAGGTGCACTACTTATTTCACTTTATAAGTTCCAAGTAATATCTGAAGTAAGTAGTGCCTTTTGAGAAGCTTGAATTGGTCTTGGCTAGTGATTTTTGTGTTCTCTCGGTAAGAAAACTTTAGGTTTATGGGGCTGCCTTGCTTAAAAGGTGAAGTAAGTTGCAAGCAGTTTGAAACTCAAACTAAATAAAGGGACATGATAAACCCAAGGTGGTCTTAGGCAATGGTTCATCGGTTCTTCAAGAGGTAAGTCTTAAAGTTTTTTGAGGTGAAAGATTTAAATTATTTTATAAGTCATAAACAATGGAAATCCCAAAGTAAGGAAGCAAGACGTAAGTTGTAAGGAGTTAAAAGCCTGAATGAATGAGTAAAATGAAAAGTTTTGAAAGGAAAATTATGGAAAATAGTCCACAAAAAGCAAATGGCCGTAGAACATTAGGTCAATGGTCAACAAATCCACAGGACCAATCAACCAAGGGCAAGTAACACAAGTACATACAACTCACTTCTAGAACATTTAAAGTGGTCAAACAAAGATTAGATGCATCCAGGTGGAGTAGTGAACATGCAAAGACCAACTAGGATAGTCCAAATTGTAGTAAAGAACACTTTGATTTTTAAATGCAAGGACAAATGGCTCATGCTTGCCAAACGCATGCAACTACCTCTGGTATGGCTCACTCAGTTCCAAATAGGAGAATTGAATGCATGAGAAGCTCGAGGAGATGGATGGCAATTTTGGACAGTTCATCCTATGTTCAAAGTAGTTGCATGCTTTTAATGTAAAGAGCTCGAGAAGAATAAGCATTAGTATCGATCATCGATGACTTCCTCTCTCCTTTCTCTCTATGCAAATCTCTTCCTCTTCTCTCTTACCCTTTCTATATATCTCACGTTTTCTATTTTGTAAAGGGTTCCCAGCTTTTAGACTTTTTTATCTTTCTAGGAGATGGGACACTCTTTGAGACATTGTAAAAATATGCTCAACTTGATTAGGCTCGACCCTATCAAGCAATTGTAAGAACTACCTCTTAATGCAATAAAAGGATTTTATTTGCCTATCTCTTGCTTTGGATTCGTGTATGTTGAGTTGTGCAATATGGCAATTTGTGAAGGAGGGTTTTTTTCATCCAAGGTCTTCCTTTCTAACCTTGTTTAGGGAGTTTTTCAATGCTATTTGTAGGTTTGGTTTAGTGTTCTTTCTACCATTGATGTGAGATTTCAGTGAGTCTTAGAACTCTTCTATGTTTTCATTCCTTGCTTCTAGAACCTCCTCCATGAAATACTAATCTAACCAACTCGATCTTGAGATTGTACAAGTTAGTATTGTCCTCTACAGAATCAGTGTGGGTTAAAGCTGGTGAGATTTTCCCATTTAGCTTTGGTGCATCACCTAGTTATCCCTCTTAGGATCCCTTATCTCCCTTCTAACCCTTTTCCCCATGAAGTTTCATTTCATCATTAGTTTTAGGTGATCCACCAAGAGGAACTATCCTCTTTTAAAATCTTAGAGGCTCCGCCTCACCATAGGACACCCACATCCTGAGGTTCTTCCCATGCTTATAGCTAGAAGTGGGAGAGCCTAAAAAACTCTCCCACAGGGGTGCAATTTCATGTTATAACAAGTCCTAGTTTCAACATCTTGTTTTGCCTTTGACTAATGTTTTGAAGTTGATTTTGTCTCTACAATTCTTTCCTAAGTATGTCAAGTTGCCTATTTAGATGACAAGAGATGAATGTTTTCTCCTTGCTTCTTCTATTTTGCTCTTGTATGCATTGTGTGAGTAGCATTTTCTTCTATTAGGTCTCATGAAGTGTATATGTTTGTTAGGTATATTTTGAAGTGTGAAGGAGATTAGTAGTGTCTAATATCAAACCTCTTCGTTACCCAACTCTGGATATGCATAAAAATCTACCTCCATGTAGAAATACTTATGCTAGAAGAACCTTGAATTGAGATCAGTTTTAGCAGTATGTCTTCTTAGTGAAACTTCAAATATGTTTATGGAAATATAGTTAGTGTATCACCTTCATTATTAGGTTGATTTTATGTTTCCTTCTTCCCTTTTCACCCCCAATAATGATTATCATAGTGTAGTGTGTGAGCCTAAAATATAGATTAAAGGAGCTAGCCTTTCAATTTAGAGATCTATCTCATGTAGTAGCTTGTCTATTTGTAGAGATAGTTTCATGTTATCTCAAATTTGAGAAGGTCTTTTTTATTTATTTACGATGAAAATTTGGGCTATAATAGTTATATCATGCTTTGTGGGACTTGAAGTACAAGAAGATTATTCAAGGTGGATGTTGGTCTTGACAACAAGGAGGTTGTAATATTCCATTTCCTCCAGTATCTCACAACTCCAACATTTGAATCTTGGTTGTGGAATAGTACACCATTTCCTGCCTAAGGTAAACACAAGATATCTTACCAAAGGCATTCCTTTTGAGTTCCAAGAGATTCCTTATTATTCCTACAAAGCAAACATATTTTCTAACACCCATCCTTACCCAAAGAAATCCTACCTTGCTCACAAACCTATAAGAAAGTTTTAAATTGGTTTATTATTGAAAAGTCTTAAAGCTACCATGGTAAGGAACCTACCTTTTGTTATCTTTAATGGCTATAGTTCTCTAAGACTCTCCCATTATGATGACATTCCCATATCTGCCCTCAAAAGTGTTCCCTCATACACTAGTGAGACTGTCATTACCCCTATTGAGAATATTAGAAACATTGATAACTTCTACAATAGACATCACATCATTGAGGAGAACATATCCATTACATTGTTGGTTGTCTCTTTCAAAGGGAAAGATCTTGATTGGTATGGCACTTTGGATCTTGAATCTATCACCACATGGGATGAGTTGAAAGATGTTTTTAGGAGAAGATTTGAAGACAAGAGTGATAACTTATCATTTACTGAGCAGTTGACCAGCATAAGGAGAGTACTTCAAGAATCTATTCAAAACTTTAACACAACGTTTCAGAAGATATGGGATAGGATCCCAATCTTGGTAAGACCTACTACACACCATGCTTTCCTTTATTATCTTAAAGCTTTTGATAGTGACATTTCCATGACGATACAATCTATGGGAGGGATCACATTGCCTAATGCCTATGAAGTGGCCATTAGGGTAGAAAATTGTTTGATTCAGGGTGGAAAGATTAGCCCAAGACCTCCCATGCCTCTATTCCCTAATTTTCAAACCTCTACACCTATTATTACTCCCATTCCTACACCACAACACAAATCTATTGCCCCTAGTCAGCCAAGAAAATACAATGAGGCAGAAAGAATGAGGGCTAAGGATCAAGAGATCTTAGGACTCAAGAGGATCATACAACAACTGTTGTAAATTAGGCTCACACCCTTGTGAAGGTAGTTTAAGGCCATCACAATCTGCTAAAATATGAAAACAATCCTAGGTTATGGGTGACCTACTAAGTGGATTGAATCTCTAGATTCTAAGGGCTAGCTCCCTTTGGTGTATCAATTAGGATCTTACTCTATGCTAAAAACTACCTAGGAAAAGGGAAAAGAAAACTTGAAGGAAAATCCTATCTAATTATGGTGATACACCTAAATTTTGATTTGATCCACTCAATTTGAGCTCTTAAAACACACTGATCTAGACAAGAAAAGGGCTGAAACTTCAACTCCAATTGACCACTATACTTAAGTATTTCATGAAAAAGTTTTATTTATTAATTAAAGCTTGAAGGAAAAGATGGAATAGGTCAGATTTAAGGCACTAAAAACCCACTTGATTCCACTATAACTTTAGCCAAAAGACATCAAACATAGAACATGACCTACATAATCTAATCAGTTAGTAACTAGGTAAGAATCAAGACTTGTCATTGAAGAAAAATTCTATCACATGTGAAAATCACTAACATAAATACACTATACCAGTAGCTGGAAATTGAAAATAGTCATATTAATCTGAAAAAGGTTACAACTCAATCTTTGGTAGAATTTTTTATCTTGTCAAAAGAGGGATACAATTCAAGGCTGAAAAGCCAACTTATATAGAAAAGATACAACAAGCCAAAAGAGTGGCACTAAAAATAGAAGAGAAGTCAACTTCCATTCAACTTGTGCTATCCAAATATTTAAAAATAAATCCCTTTCTCTTATGCTTGCATGAAAACTCCTTTTGGCATTGAAATGGGCGGTGAGCTAATCTCCTTCATGCATGAATAACAAGTTAATTTAGATGTCTAAACTCAAGCTTGAACTGACTTGAAGCTGAATTAGAATGTGATAATGTCTTCTATTACATGGAGAGCATGAGTAAATGTGACACTTGTCAATTAGTCAACTACAGCTCAAGACTAGTCAACTTCCAATGGTCTTCATTTAAAATTGTTGGACCATTTGAAAGGCTCAGAACAAACAAGAGTACATGCATGAATTATCAACCAGTCAACCATAGTGCAAGGCTAGTCAACTCTAGAACTAAAACGTGCCTAAAATTCCATGTTGGTGTAGAAGGGATGAGGTGGACCCAAGTTTGACATGTTAAACTCTTACATGGAAAGCATCGCCACATCTCAGACTGAGAACTCCACTTGAAGCTGAGTTGGACCTTTGGATGCATGAGAGTGACTAGTAGATAACCATGAATACAACAAATAGTCAACTGAAACTTATCCCAAATAACTCTAAATGACCCTCCACTTGCATGAAATTCCATGCTGACTCTATCTCTTGTTCTTGTGCATGTATTGCTTTGGGATATTTGCTTATGGTTTTCATCTTTGGTTACTTATTTATCTGTGGCTTTTGTCTCTGTTTCTTGATCTCTTCGGACAAATTATCCATAGCTCTCTTTTTTAATCATTTTCCTGTGGCAAGTTCTTTTGGCTTGTCTTATGTCTAATCTTTCCCTTCAGACTAATTCATTTCAGGTGTTTCTTCCTCTCTTTCCCTTCATTCATTTTTGTGGCCTTTTCCTTTGTCATTTATTTCCTTGTTTATTTCTTTGGACAAAAACTCTGAAAGAATTGGGTATTCAGCTTTTCCTTTGTCATTTTCTCATGGACAATTTTGTCTCTCAGGGTTTTCTTGAAACGTTCTTTTCTGAAGGGCCATAACCCTTCATAAATTTTGTTTTGAACTATCCTGAAGGGCAAATACCCTTTGGGATTCCTTGTTTTGAACTTTCCTGAAGGGCATATACCCTTTGAGATTTTTACAATGGTCCTCATCTTTAAAAATGGACTTTCTCGAAGGGAAAGTACCCTTCAAGTTTTTATCTTTTGCCCTTTGGGATTTTGAAAAAGGTCCTCTTGCCCTTCGAGTTTTTTGAAAAGTCCTACCTTCTGAAATGTGCCTTTCAAACTTTTGTCATGGTAAACCTTATGAAGGTATTCTTTTGGACAATTTATTTGAAGGAATTCCTTCAGACTTTTGAAAAGTCCTTTCTTCTTTTTGGGAATGGACTCTTTCAAAGGGGTAATAACCCTTCAGATTTTTTATTTTGGATTTTATTGAAGGGTCAATGCCCTTCGGGTTTTTGGTAATGGACCTTCTCGAAGGGACTCTACCCTTCAAGATTCCTATAAATGAACTTTCTTGAAGGGCACATACCCTTCGATATTTTCCAAGTGGACCATTTCCTTTTTGTTAAGTCCTTGTCCAAAGGGCACAAACCCTTTGGAAAAATTGAAAGTGTCCCTCAGAGTTTGTGAAATGAACCTCCCCGAAAGGAACCTACCCTTCAGGTTTTTTAAACTGCACCTTTTCCCTTTGTCAAACTACCCTTCAAAAAAAAACAAGTGGACCACTAATTCCTTCGAGAATTTTGAAACAGCCCTTCTGAAATATGTAAAGTGCCCCTTTTCCTAAGAAGTGACCTTTCGGCAAACTTGAAGTGGACCGTTTCCTCAAGGATCGACCCTTCAAAAATCTTGCAAATGACCTTCGGGATTGTTGAAAAGGTCCTCGTAACTTTTTTGAAATGACTTAGGAAAAATTGTAGAGTACCTTTGGAACTTTTGAAAAGGACCTTAGGATTTTTTTAAATGAACTTTTTCGAAAGTTGAAATGGATTTTTTGATAAGAACCCTTATTCTTGTAAATCCCGAAGCTCCCTTTAGAATTTGCTCCTTTCAACTACTCTAGTCAACACTTGTTCTTTCCTGCAAAAAACAAGATAAGTGAAATAAAACCCCCTAAATCACCTAGACAACCTAAAGCCCTGTTAACCATGGATTTTCATGGATTTTTCAACAAGGGTTGTAATTTGACTTGTGGGGTCAAAATTCTCAACAACAATAAGTGAAGCCTTTCCAAATCCAATAACAACATAATCATTCTTACCCTAATTATCAAGGCAATAGACCACCCTTTCAAGGTCACCCTCAAGATCAAGGTCAGCTAGGTCAAATAAAAGCCTATAATGGTTATAGTCCCACTTCTCCTTCCACCTCAAGGGAATAAGTTCCTACTAAAAATATCCTTGCCCAAGAGCAGGATGGTCAGCCTTCATGAGATCAACCTCATGATCCATCTACCTATGTCAATGAATCCTTCAATCAAGATTTCATGGCAAACTTGGGAACAATGTCAACCATGACTCAAGATGAGGTACCTAATGGAGGAGAGAAAAATGGGAAGAGTGCTCAAGTGGGGTCTACCTTAGTCAATTGGTAGAAATATGATTCATGTGTTGTGAATTACCAAGGGTAGTCAAGCAAATATTCAAGTCCTATAGCTGGAAACACAAGAGCAAAGAGGAAGGCAATTGAATAAGTTTAAGGCGATGGTAATGGTCTATTAATGAGTGTTCAAACATCTCAAAGGGCAGGTATGTCTAACATAGTCCCAAATACACAAGTAGATCAAAGAACTCAGAATTTTTAAGGTATAGGCAACACCATTCCTACTAGTGGACAAGCTAAAACTAGTGGCTCTTTCACTAACATTATAGAGCATATGAATAAGTCTCATGTGAATGTGTCAATGTGGGATACACTTGCAATACCTAGACAAGTAGACATATTCCAAGAAGAGCTGTCCAAACTCAGTTTGATAACCAAGTAGCCTAGTGGGAAAGAGGCATCCTTGACAAACACCTTGAAGCCTAATGAAGGACAATCAAGCAAACTTGAAAAGGTAGACAAACCTCCTCCATTCTATCTCTCCATCATCATTGGATATGCTTTGGTTCATAATTGTCTTATTGATAGTGGAGCTAGTATTTATGTCATGCCCAAGCAAGTAGCTACTAAATTGAACTTGAAGTATGAGCTTATTTTAAGGAAGTGATATAATTAGATGGGTCAGCTGTTAAGATAATTGGCATAATCAAAGGTTTATAACTTATTCTTCATGCTTGTCCTACTTTAACCATTTTCCAAGATGTTATGGTTGTGGATGTGCCACCCCACTTTGCACTTTGTTTGTCAAGAGGGTTTACTATTAAGATTGGAGGATATTTGAATTCAGATTGGTCCTATATGGCATTTAGGACTAGGTATGGTGTTAAGGTGTCAATCAAATTTGAACCTCTATCTAGTTTTCATGTGGAGCCATATGTGCCTTATACATCTAACGTGATTTACAATATCAGTGATGAAAATGATCATCTTAGTGATTAAGAACCTCTAACACATCTTGATGGCATAGATGACTTGTACCTTGATTAATGAGGAGTTAAGAAATATGGTTTTGAAAAAACTTGTCTTGGTACATACATCCTACATGAAGAATATGATGGAGCTCTTGAGGTAGATTCTGATGATACTCTAGAATGAGTTGCATGGGGAAACTACATCTTACATATGGATGATGATGTTCATATACCAATTCTATAAAAGCATGATAGTCTTAGTGAGCACTCAATCCTGCCTACCAAAGAAGATAATGTTAATGAGCATGAACCTCAAGAAGAGGTGGATGATATTTGGCAATAATTCAATGCCATAGTGTAGGATTTTGAGGTGGTAAACAAGTCTATAAATTTTTAAAAGGTATATAGACCTAATGATGAGGTCAACCATATGCCTAATGAGCATAAAGAAGAGTGTAAGGTCTCTACCAAATAAGATATAACTTTGGTAGACTAGAAAGTGTATGGTGAACAAGAAGACAACCTTAAAGGCTCTCAACAATAGACATATCTTGATTCAAATGCATTTGAAATTGAGAAGGTTGTGATTATTCCAAATGATCAGATTGAGGAGTGACAATAGACATGAAAAAGTTCAAACAAGTTGTAAAGTCAAATAAGCCTCTGAGGGATCTAGATGGAGTGTTCATGAGAGCTCCTAGTGACAAACTTGTTGTTATCAGAAGCATCAAACATGGTAAGTCATTTGACTATCTCTATAAGCAATTTTTCATTGACAAACATTCATTTTATGATGGTTTGTTTTCATGGAATAGCAGTGCTGCTAGAAGCATTAACTTTGACCCTAGTTGAAGCAATGAAGAAGTTGTTCTCACCTCAAGTGTCTTGAGGTCTTGTAAATATTAGGATAGGTGTGTGTCTTCCTTTGAGTTATTGTGTGCTTTCCCTGAGTGTTTAGACAGCACAAGTGTGTGTTTTGTGTCATATTTTGTGTGTTTGTTTCCTTGTTGTGTTTGGTGTGACATTTGAGTGTTTTTAGAGGCTTTTCAATGTCAATTTTAGTATATGGTTGATTCCATTTCCCAATGATAGGAGAAGGTAACTGGTCCTTAGCATAACAGGCATGTTACCCCCTAAAAACTGGTAAAATGTTGACTAAATTTAATCCTAGATCAAATTAAGTCAACCCCCTTGCATATTGAAACTTTTCATAGGGTCATTATAGGTTTCAAAGTGATCACATGGTCATTAGTGAGGTCAAATTATATCTTGAGGGTCATAAAATGTGTTCTAACCTTTGTCATATTTATCCACTTGTTTAATAACCTTTTATGCCGCCTTTTGGTCATTTTAAGTAAAATTTATAGTTTTACACAAAAATAAAAAGGTGTTAAGAATCACTCTAACATAGCACATGTTATGGAAGTGTAAGCTATAGTTTTCAAACTGAAACATTATAGTTTCAATGTAGAAGGAAAATGATCAACTGCAAAATGTCAGATTTAGGCAGTTGTACATACTAAGATGGCTCATTTGGCATGTGTGAAGGATTTAGGGAAGTATCTTGAGATCCCCATATGTCTTTTCCAAGTTTATGTAGCTTCAATAGATCCAAAAATGGAAAAATTTAATTTCTTTCTCCTATCACTCCTTCAGACAGGTCAAAAAGGGTTAACAATTTTTTGTTGGTATGGACAGAAGAAGAAGAGTTGAAGTGAATGCACTTGGGGGATGTTATTAGTCCTCATAAGATCCCATTTCATGGTCATGGTTTATGGATGGATGTTCCATACTGTGTAAATAATCACCAATATTGTTAACACCTCCAAACTGCATGTGCAACCCTAACACCTCAATTTTCTCATTTGATTGCATTGGTCTATGTGAACCAAGTGGTATATCAGGACTTGTAGAGCATGTTAATAATTTTCATGTTGAATTCAATTGGTTGTCACATGTGAACATGAATGGATAGGCAAAACCATCTCATTGAGCTAGAGGAGAACACTAATAGTCTATAAAATAATGTTTTGGTAGTTACAGTGTGTTGATCTTTGATGAAGCATTTAAAATCAAAGGTAATGCACCTGTGTTAAACCCCTTAGAGCATAGAATTTAGTTTATATTGAGTTTTATATTGAAGAGGTCTTAAAATTGATAATCCAATATGCGGCACACAATTTTAAGTGGACACACAGTCTCCATACCACTCTGCCTATCTATAGTAAGAGATTTAACAAGCAAGAATTATGGGTTTAATCACAAGATAATTCTTACATCTACTCACTGAGATAGTGAAACATATCCAGACCTTAACCTAGGATCAAATACCTTGATATCATTTATCATAGACTGGGAGAGAGGTGAAGATTTGAAAAAGTTACAAATGGGAAGTTTTACCTTAACTTCCACTAAAAAAGGGTTATGTTTTACAATGTGTCATATATTAGTAAGTGTCTATGAGGTCTGGATAAGATTTATGGATTTGTTCTTGCAGTTTAGATGGAGAGGTAACATCTAGACATAGGAGAAGGTTTCTTGTCAAGAGAAGATTATGGTTGATTAGGGTTTCAAGTCATTCAAGTTTCTAATGAAAACACTCAAAAAACAATAGAGCCATTAGGTCAAACAAGCCTATAGCACTATAACTTTCAAGTAGAAAATAATGTATTGATTGTTGGGATGAATAACCAGAAGCACACAATTGATTACCAAGCAACTTAATATGCGGAATTAACCAGAATCAACAAGTAACTAGAATTCAGAAATAACACAAAATATGAGAGACAATACACAACTTGTATTAATACTCATACAGAAAAGAATACAATAAAGAAGATGCCACTTCTTCTCCACCACCTCTTCAAAGGCTTCCCACACCTCAAGTGAATAGTAATTCTCTCCTCAAAGCTCTCTCTCTTAGGTCCCAACACCCAACTCAAACACAGAGTTGGTGTTCACCTCTAGTGCTCCATGCACACCACAAGTGCTCCATGTACTCCACAAGTACACAAACGTACTTCAAGTAGATCTCCCCTGAACCTACAACAACCTGCACCTCAATAGACCTTACTTATGGAAGGAACTACCTTGCCTTCCTCTTTGCTCTGAGTACACACCTGTACTCTAAGTAGATCTCCCCTGATACTGCTCCCTGTTGTGTTGATGTCCTCTCTAATCTTGCACACCTACAAATCAATCTAGTTCTGCACACCTGTGAACCTTGACCTTGCACACACATACACCTGCATATCAATGATCTTACTTACCATGTATATCTCCTAAGGAAGCCATGCACACTTGCTGACTAAGATCATACACCTCTGAAGAATCTTGCTGACTCTACAAAACCAGTACCCACATTGATACTACTGTGGAACTAGGAGGAACACCCTTGCTCACCTCACACACAGAAGAAGCAAACTTTGCTCAACTCAAACTAGAATAACTTTCAATACAATCCATGAGTCTATTATATAGATCTCATCCAAATAATAATTAGACATCCAATTACAATAATTAGATCCACAGCTTTCAATCTAAAATTGGCTCTCAACATGCAAACACTTGGTTCGTCAACAAACTACCCGTAATACACTCATAGTCGAACCACACAGGTGACCGACGTCGGTCCCTATCTCCCTGGGGGGTGCTGATGCTGGCTGACTTCTAACCGACATCAATTTCCTTCTTGTCTGATCCTGCTGACGTCGGTTGGCCTGACTGACGCTGGCATCTGTGACACTACAAACTCTCTGCAACCTCCTCTAGCGACCTCCTCCATGTCTGCATCAGTGAAGATTTTAGCTCCACAACCTAACACTGATGATAGTGGAGTGATTATATGGTTTCAAGGTATAAATGGATACACTCAAGTGTGATATGGTCCTAGTGACCTAAGGAGGAACCGAAAAAGTGAAAACACAATGCTCAAATACATGTCAGCACCTATAGGAATCCATTATACTCCTAAATAAGCACCTATAGTTTGAAGATAGTCTAAAGACTAGCCTAAACTCATGGAGGTGCAATTTGGAAAGCTGATAGAGGTATAGGATAGAGATAAACCAATATAAATCACTTTCATAGTGATGATATCACATTATCAAGGGAAATATAAATAGAGAAGGTTGAGCAAAATAGGTTTTCAAACTCCAGGCTCAGTCAACCAAAACCCTATACAATCTAAATAGTCATAAAAGCTAGTCTCAAGGAAAATTATGTTTGAGGGTTCTATAACTTGGTATAGAAGGTCCTCATGAGCTATTCAAAACCCCTATGGTATTCTTTAGGTCAAGCTAATAAGGGAAGTGCCCTCTATTTTATCTCAAACGAGAGGCACTTCATAATCAACATAACCTACAAACCTAGTACATTAGGGGTAAAAATATGAATGAAGAGTCTTGGAATGAATTTAGGATGTTGTCTATAGTTTATTTTAAGGTAAAAAAATGTTGATAATCACTTACAATCATTGTAATCCTTCAGAGGTGGTCACATACGCAGAACACAGTCTATATAGATCAGGCCTAGAACTAGGCATGAACCCTCAAGGAGTCTAACTTAATTCATATAACCATATGATCTTTCCAATCCATGTGATAAATTTCAAGGGGTAATGGAGAGTCCATTGGACCCATCATTTTATAGAGAAAAACATAATATTGGGCATTTTGGCCTAATTTTCTCTCAGGAGTGTCCAGAATGCAAGCAGCTAATCGAGAAGCCATTTTCTTTCACTCATATTTGTATGGATAATGTGCATGGTGTATAAATAAATTAGGGATAGTTGAGGGAGGTATTTAACTCAAAATTGGTGGCATTGTTTTGAGGGTTAAGGACTTAACCTTTATGAATCATTGTTAACAACCTAAATGACCTAAAACCCTTTTATGAGACTGATAAGAAAGATATGAATAATTATGCATCTAGGATGGGTAAATTGACCTAGAAGATGATTTGGACATGATTTTATCTCTCTTAATCTCCTTTAAATTCAATTGTTTCATATTATCACTTGTACAAATAGGCCAAATGTTGTGTTTTTTGCAAGAATTGAGTTGAATTGAAGGTGTAAAAGGGAATAGATGAATGAAATCTATTATGGAATGAGTGTAAAGATGTTTTCTAACTCCTTAGATTCCATTATCACCATTATCATGCCTTGATACCCCTACTCTAAATTTTTTGTTGTAGACAGTCTTGAATAGGATAGTGAGAAAGTAATGTGACTGTCAAAATTGGAAGTGAGAAGCGTGATACTAAGTTTCTTGAAGTCTACATGATAGACCAGAGGACAAAGAAGGTATGAATAGGTGTCCCACATCTCTGAAATGAACCTCCTTTAGTGTATGTAAGTCACCATGGTGATATGTGTAAAAATTGAGGCCTAGAGGGCTAATGAGTGACTACAAGTGACAATAGTGGCAAGGGAAACATCATTAATTAGAAAAGTGTACAATGACCTACACCAATCATGTTTCCACCTTCTCAAGTTAGATCACATGTGTCAAAGACTTCTAAGGTATTTCTATATTGTTAAGTGAACTCCTCATCAAGTAGGCAGTTTCAAGAAGGATAATGGGGTGTCCCTTCACCAACTTGAGGAAGATGTCATGTTTGTGATGTACACTTGTCTAAGAAGAATTAATGAATTGTTTTCCAACTCTTTCTCTTGCATTGTAATTGGCATTCAAGCCTTGACACTTGGCATGATGACTATTCAACATCACTTTCTCTTTCCTCTCCTATGCTCTATATATTGAAGTCATTTTGGCATTATAAGGAATTCACAATTGGTATGGTGAAGCCCTGCTAGTTTTGACATCTAGTTTTGTCTTTGATTAAAGTTTTAAAGTTGATTTTGTCTCTACAATTCTTGCCTTATTATGTAGTGGAATCTTGGTTAGTTTCAATTTTGGTTTGATTTATTTTTCTAGGTTTCTTAGAATCCTTCTAGGGTCTTGTTATTGTGTCTAGAGGTGTTAGATTACATGAAACATTCAAATTAATACTTCCTGCCAAAACCATTATTTAAATATTTAAAATCTTGGGAAAGCTATGAGAGGTTTTTGATGTTTTTTATCTAGGTAATGTTGTTTAATGTTAGTGTTGAGTCTATAAGAGGTTGGTAGAGGACATACAACATGTAGTTAAGTTCTTTAAGTCATAATCCCTTTGTAAGCCCATATGAGGCAGTTTCAAGAATGAATTGGAGGTTTTCAAGAAATAGTTATGAAGCATAACATGAAAATGGATGTATATAAGGTTTTCGAAATTCATGTAGAGGGAGATACTCGAGGAAAAACAAGGTAATGTGGTTGGATAAAAGAATATTCTCCAAGAAGAAGAAAACATAAAGAAGATAGGGCTTACCTAACAAACCTTTGCCCTCTAAATTCTGTGTATGTCTAGTAAACAATGAATGAATACAAAATAAGAGTTGTTTTATACATCTGATGTTCATGTTCAATGATTAATATTATTTTAAGTGAAATAACTATGTGTTTATGAACTTTGATAAATAAGGAACAGGATCAATTAACTTGATAACAAAAGTATTCTCTATTTGCAAGAAGGCAATTTGTATTGACTGCATTTGTATATGCACCAAGAAAGTGTATGATTTGCAAAGGAGGATTATTCATTGTGAAAATATAACAAGTTTCTAATATCTAGTGAAAAAATTTCTTCATTGTGTTTAGAGAGGATTTGTTGAAGGACTCAGACAGAAACCCTACATATTATCTTACTTATGGACTATGTCAAGTTTGTTTTATGATGAAAAATGATCTATAGGGATTGTGCTCTTGGAATATGAGTTGGTGAATTTTTTTATATTGGTTGAGTATGTTATATCACTTATTTGTTTGGTTCTTTTAGCTTTGTATGTTATGCAAGCCTATAGAGTAATGCATGCACAAGCAGTGAATTTAGGACTTTATAAGGTGGCATAACACAAGTGTCCTTAGGACTAGTCAACAGTTGTAATAGGTGTAAGAGAATATTTTCAAACATAACCAATCTTATACACCATTTGAAAGTACTATTTTGAAGGCCTAAATCTTAAAACAGTCTACACAGACCTTTGTAATGGTGATTATAAGTATACATGGTAATCAAAATCAATGTAACAATAAGTAATAGAGGTAGTGATTGATGTATTATTGATTGAAAAAGGTGTACACGAAGTAAAAAGACCTTAAACAAATGTCACAGAGGTTTGAAAGTGTTTAGAACATTTTTAAAACAATTTTATGCCTGTATGCAACCCTATGTTAGGGTTTAGAAGAAAAAATCCCCATTACAACCATTTTATACATGCATAATTCCTAGAATTTGTTTAGGACCTTGAATTTAATGTTTCTAAAGATATTTTGAGGTTTATATCTAGTACTCATACGAATAAGTGTGGATTTAGAGGGTTTGTGAGCTAATAGGTTTTGAAAAGACCAGATAAGCCTAAATAGAGAGTTAAGAGATGATATAAAAATTAGTCTAAAAGCATAATTTAATCTTGAAATTTCACTAAAAGTTAATAAGGGATAAAGGGTTTCAAGAAAGGTATTTGGTTTTTCAATATTCCTCTATACAATTCAATACAAGCAGGAATTCTCTAAAAAAGGGCTACTAAAATAGATTGTGAGAATGAGGGGAGTTGCAAGAGCTTAGTGACAAGTGTTGAAGAATGTTGCTAAGTGGATGAGAGATCTAAAGGGACCACAAAGAACATGATAAAGACATTAGAATCCACCAGATAGTCAGATGAATCTTAAAATCTTGCGTGAAGGATTGATCTAATGAGCCATTGTCAAAGGATGTGAATAAAGAACAAAGTCAAAGTTTGAAAGATATTTATATGATCTTCATCACCTAATTATTTCAAGTAGTCTATTTAGATGACAAGTGATGAATGTTTTCTCCTTACTTCCATTATGCTCTTATTTGCATTGTGTGAGTAGCATTTTATTCTATCAGGTCTCATGAAGTGTATATGTTTGTTAGGTGTATTTTTAAGTGTGAAAGAGATTAAAAGTGTCTAATATTAAGCCTCCTAGTTACCCACCATTGGATATGCATATCAATCTACCTCCATGTAGAAACACTTATGTTAGAAGAACCTTGAGATCAATTTTAGCAGTCTGCTTTCTTAGTGCAAATAAAAGTATGTTTGTGGAAATATCTTTGGTGTATCACCTTCATTAGTATAGGTTGATTTTATATTTCCTTCTTCCCTTTTTATCCCCAATAATGATTAACCTAGTGTAGTGTGTGAGCCTAAAAGATAGATCAAGGGAGCTAGCCCTTCAATCTAGAGATATATCTCTTGTAGCAGCTTATCTATTTGTAGAGTTAGTTCCATGTTATACAAAAATTGAGAAGGTCTCTTTGAGTTCTTTAGGATGCAAATTTAGGCTATAACAGGTTATATTTTTCATTATAAATAAGTCTTGGAATCATAACAAAGTGTTGTCAAAAGTCAATCTCAACAAAGATGATGATCAATTCATGCAGTAAACTCTGGAAAATTCAAAGGCCATAGTTTTATTAATGCATCACAATTTATTCTAATTGATTCAATAATCATGAATAATACAAGGGGGGATGTTGTCAAACTAGCTTTGTGACATTGACAAAGATCTCAAGCTTTACATTCAAGCCAAACATGTATGTATATTAACTAGAAGTAGATATCCATGAGGAAGGTATTCATTTTGGTTAGTCTTATATTTGTTTATCCCTTCTATATCTTGCCCAATCCAAGGATATATGCCTTGGAAGTTATGGTTCATATTATTTTATGTTTGTTTGCATTTTAACAAGAAACTAACCTTCTCTACAATTGTATGATCACACACTTGATAAATCAGTTCTCTATCACTCACACCCGAGATAGATAGATATAAAGGGACCCTAGCCTAGTTATCCTATTTCTTGATCTATATAGTAGGCCATTGGGAGAGAGACTTTACTTTGATACATCATCCATTGCAATACCTGATGCATTAGTCATTAAATCAAGATTATATATTCATAGGCCACCAGTGAACTTCCTATATATAGATAGAGGAGAGGAGGGAAGACCCATATTCATAGAATAGACAAGTGGGCACTCCAACTTTAATGGTCAAGAACTCAAGATAGCACATCATCTATAGGATTCATTTATTCTCTAGTTAGGGAGGTCTTATCACCATCTATATAGAAATGGGAAGAGGGAAGGGGCCTCAATACCTCCTCCATTATTGAGAGACTCCATTTATATTAAATATAATTGGGAGGGCACATAGACACAATAAATAGAGGGGACAATTCCCCATCATCTATATAGGATAGTCATTATGTTCACCCCTCCTAGTTATATAATCATGGCCACCAATCAAGAGATACAAATAGGGTCGTCGACTATTAGAGTGGTCGCCTAGTACTACCCGCTTGATAATCTCTCTAGAACAACTAGTACACCTCTTATATTGGGAATTTATTATCTACATTAGGGGGTTAGGAAAATAAGGTTGTGATTTATTTATTCTCTAGTTGTAACCCTCAGATGAATCTACATAAATAATATATAAACCTTAAAAAAAACTTCTTCTCTCATACTTCTTATCTCATAAATAGTGGGTGATTGGTTTATAACTTACCTTATTGATGTGTGCCTGGAGATCAAGAGATGGATAACTGCCTATATGCATTCCCAAATAGATGTAAAAGAGAGTTTGAAACCTATATAAGGGCAACCCCATATAGATGGATGGGATTGAGCTATTCACTCCTCTCTCAGATAGACATATAGATGGTATGACTAACTAAAGTTTGGGTTTTTTTCTATTTTTTTTAAGGATGAAGGAAAATCTTTTCTTGAGTTTTATAAATTTTTAAAGGTTTTGTAAAGACCCCCACACCCAATCATGCTTAAAACACAATTTGCAAACATAACTAAGATGTAAAACCTACAACAATTCAAATCTAACATCAAGCCATAACTCATACAAACAATTAAGATGAGGTAAATTCCCTGCCTAGAGGCATAAAGACCATATAATTTTAACTCTAATGAGGTTGTACCCTGCTAACCTAATCATGTTTCTAAGAGATGAATAAAAAATAATATTTAAGGATAAGCATATCATGAGTATTTGAACCAAAAAATGATGTTTCATTAAGAATTCTAATGGATTATCATAACACCTAATACCTCCATTTAGATTTAGCACATAAAACATTATGTTAACATTAAAAATAATTCTAGAATAAACATGTTCACTTATTATGAAGGTTAAAAATAGAATTTGTAATTGCCCCAAAAGTGGTATTTGAGTGATAAGAGTGCTACTTGAGACTACCTATCCCTAGCTTAGCCCTAGACCTATTATAGATCCTATTATCACACTTATTCAGCCTTTGTACATGCCACAGACATCCCTAGTCAGTGCCAAAGTACTCATAGACCCTCATTTCCCAATATTGACCCTTTGTGCCAGTGTTTTACTAGATGGATATTAGCACCACATGGTGTTAGTGTCCCCAAAACGGTGCTAATGTCTTTTGCCCTAGCTTTTCTCAAACGAATATCTTTTCAAAACTAAAGCCTCTTAAGGTCAACATAAACATATTTTATCATTTGCACAGGAAACATAACAATGTAAATACATGAATTTTATCCCTCTATCCACTATATGGAAATCAGATGTAAAGTACATATTCAAACACAAAACAAGTTGAGCACAATTAAGGTTATCAATCTATGTTGTACTCTACTTCTGCATACCACCATCTACAATAGCCCTAAGTTCATATTTTCCATATTTCCAATCTCAAGCACACTCGAGGCACTCAAGGTCACTATCATATCAGCATCATTATCACTTAGGTGAGGAGAGCTACATTGGGCTTGATCCCTCCTTAGAGTATTGGTATGTAGGCAACTCTTTTCATAATGGGGTGTTGAGGATGTCTAACCTACCCTACTAACGAACTCACTTTTCAAGTCATGCCCTAGTTGTATGGAGGATTAGAGTTTGCATAAAAAAATAATTATATAGACATAATACAAGGTTTCAAAATTAATGCATGCAATAACAAACCCCAAAGATCCAGACACAGGTGTACCCAGAAGTTTAAGACAGTCATGCATAAAGAACACTACCACCAATATCATGAAACTACTACCACTTTGCCAATAATGTTGATACTATCCAATTATGGTGCTATTATTCAAGAGGGTTTCTAACACAAGGATCCAATTTATGACATTCAGACCAACTTCTATCTTAGTTTATACTACTTAGATCATTTGTATGATGTATTTTCTAGCTAAGTATTTATTTTCACTATTTATTACTATTTTTTAAAAAGTCAAAGCTAGTTAATTTTGCAACAAATTAGTCACTGTATTTATTGCATATTATTTCCCTAATTTAGTCTATTCAACTCTTTAACAAATAAAGAATTTACATCAAGTTAAGTCTTAAAAGGTTAAAACATTTGGTGAACCCGACTTACTTTGAACATTGCTCAAACCCTAACCCTGGATGCTCCTAGGATTTGTATCCTTCTTTTTCCTATTTTCATTGGCTTCTTTTTTTTTTTAGATTTCATATATTCTATTTTAGCATCTCTATTTCAATTTGTTTACTATATGCCATCTAAAAAAAGATATCTCTCTTCCATTAATAAGAAGTGTTAGGTTAGGTGGTAATCATATAGAGCATATTCAAATTCCTGATATTCAAACTTATATCATGGATAAGGAATCTATTGTAAATCCCATTGTTGATCCTTTACACCCTAATTATTTGGATTTCAATGATAATGCATCCAAATATGAATAATATAATCAAGAACAAAATGATACACAAATTGGAAATTGGGACACTCTTCCCCCACTTAATAATGACAACTTAATTGTCAATAAAGATGAGATCCTATAGAGCTTTAGAGATATACTTCAGGAATAGCCCCTTGATCATGCACAAATTTTACAAGCCATAATGAAAATTAAAAATAAATCAAACAATGGTCAATCTTCAACTCCCCCAACTAATAACATTGTTACACCTACAATGGGGCCAACTCAGCTAGCACAACCAACAATTGTAATTCAGCAATATTTAGTGACAGCTACACCTCTTGTGGCTAGTTCTCCCACTTCAAATGTAACATCCCTTATGCACGAGGTTCATACTTTGTAGGCTAAGGTGTTACATCTTTAGAACGGAGCCACTAGGCCATCACATGCCTTGGGTTCTAATGTTCTCTTACATCTTTAACACACTACATAACTGCAAATCCCTTACCATCTGAATTTGTGGCACCTAAACTTACATTTTATGATGGTAAGGGTGACCCAAAGCACCATCTTCGAGATTTTCATACAGCATGTTTGGACTGCGTGTCCAATTATTAGCTTCTCACAAATTTTTTTCCATGTAGTTTAAAGGATTATGCCTTACAATGGTTTTATGACTTACCAAATCAATCTATCACAACATTCAATCCTTTGGCAGACATGTTTTTAACACACTTCTCCATAAATATCAGTGATAAGATATCATATGCCCAAATTGCACAGTTGAAACAAAAGTCAAATGAGATTCATGCAGAGTACATCGTATGATACAAGACTATATTAGCTAAATTGACTAGCCCCATGTTAGACAAAGAGCTTTAGGACATCTTCAAATAGAGTCTTATACCAGCATTACATGAAGCTATGTTATTTAAGAAGTTTTTAACATTCACAAATTTGTGCCACATAGTAAAATAAGGAGAGGTCAAAATTTTATCAATGGGAAAACTAAAATATACCAATGGATCAGAATCAACTACTAAAAGTTCAAATAATCCTCCATATAAGGTAAGGGCCACTGAGAATAACGGTGATTAAAAGTCCACTGTTAACACAGCTTCATAGCCATCTCCTCACTTGGTTTTATCATCTCCTCCATGTATATCATTCACCAACCTTCCAAAATCACCGGCATGGGTTTTACAACAGCTCTTGGAATGCAATGCCATATCTTTCCCTCCCATCAAAGAGGTTGATATGACACAACCTCTTCCAAAGAGTTATGATTCCAACACATTTTGTGAGTATGACAAGGCACCAAGCCATATAAAAAATAGATGGATCAGCCTAAAACATAAGATACAAGATTTGATTAAGGTTAACATTATTTATGTGGGCACACCCACATAGGCACCAAAATTAAAACAAATGAAAGCTAATACATTAAATATATTCTCAAATCCATTTCCAAAGCACATAGCGAATGAGGTAGGGAGTACTTTAGGTGTTCACTACACATATCAGGCACATCCACCACCAGCTTCATATCACACTATTACAAAGAAGGCACACCCATTACACAATATCATTGGTA
This sequence comes from Torreya grandis, assembly GCA_037957365.1. Lineage (NCBI taxonomy): Eukaryota > Viridiplantae > Streptophyta > Pinopsida > Cupressales > Taxaceae > Torreya > Torreya grandis. Next base: position 4,256,675 of record JARHVA010000366.1, on the reverse strand, counting down.
TGTACCACACTACAGTTTCAACTAGACCACTCATCACCTTCTCAGAGTAGGAGATTGTTGATGATGATAAAAATTTACATGCACTCTTTGTATGAGCCTACATAAATCAACATCCTATCCAAAGTTTTATGGCTGACAATGGGTCAAACATTAGCATGTGTACTATGACACTTATACAACATTTTGGGTATTCAGATGAGGCTATATTTCATATAGACACGGTTATCAATGGTTTTAATGGTCATGTTCATATCTCTATAGATAAGATTGTGCTTCTATTATAGGTTGGACCAGTACATGTGGCCACTCAGTTTTTAGTAGTACCTAGTGCAATCATGTTTGATATGTTATTGGGTAGGTCATGGATACAACTATGAGCCATCCCATCCATAGTGTACAAATGCTTAAAATAATACATGTAAATCAAGTGGTCAAAGTTGAGGGTCTTCCATATGAGTATCATCTACTTAGTCCACATCCAGTTTTAGTACAATTACTAGATATAGCATAGTTATCAGTTACAACTCAAAACACGATTCCTATTGATACACCATAGAGTTTAGTAGATCCACTAGTACAAATGAGGTCTACTCCTATAGTATTGACATGTGCACATACTCTCCCACGAAGACCATTATTAAAGAGACCCTTGCATCAAAGATATGTTACAAATTCTAGAGGGTCTTCCTCCACTCACTTTTTACTGAGATCAGTATTATGGGGTTCTCAAAGTTCTCATCATAGGGCACCTATATCATCTACAAATTATTCAAACATATGGGTTCCTAAGACCCCTACAATTCACAGGACACTGTAGTCAGTGCCATATAATCCTAGCACCATTACACAGGCAAATACATATACAAATATAGATCACCCAATACAACATATTATGGGACCATGATTGCACTTTCACATAGCACAGATGATCACAGTTACCTTATTTGACACAAGTCACAGTGATAGTGAGTCTTGTATGAGACTCATCAGTTAGTATGGTTTATCTCTTCTTGTACAAACTTTCCTTCTCTCTTGTTCCTTGTACATAGTTCATTTTCATGTTGCTTGTACATAGTTTATTTCCAAAAAATACAAAATCAATATAACATGTAAAAAACACAAAAAATTCAAATAATTATTTAGAAAACACAAAAGTTACATACTGTATGCATTATTATGTTTACATTTCTTATATTTTCCAGACACTATATATGCTAGTTATCTTAGTATAGTCAGTTTTATCACACATACATGTTTCACTTGTTCTTGTCAAGTGCTTATTGGTTACTTATAGGACTTAGGTCCACTACACTAATCTAGACTTGTTATTACCTACCCATTGGGGGCATATACACTTATTCATGGTTCTTCACTTAACACATTCACGCATTTAGGGGCATCCTATGCACAACTTTGATTTACCAAGTTCTATCTTTCTATACTATACATCCCAATTTTAGCATTGTTATATCTTAATATTGATCATGCTACTCTTACTCAAATTTTTTGATGGTTATTACTACTTTAGACTCAACATATGTACATCCAATCTCTTACACATATTTGTATTACATATGCATGCATATTTTTATTGCTAGCTTACCTAGTTTAGACTTGATTGCATATCTTTATTTCTTCTATTTGAGGGCTTTTGAATATGCCTTTGTTCTTTGGCACTATGCCACTTCTATTCATAGTATGTATCATTTGGACATTTACCATGTCCTTATGTGTGCTTTCTTGATTGTGTATGCGGACATTTGAACATGTCCTTCTATGTGGCTCTAAGACAACTTATTTGCTGCATGTGTATGTGGACATTTGAACATGTCTTTGTATGTATTATTTTTTAAGATTTAATGACATGTGCCTATGTCCCTTTTATTGTGGCCCTTTGGCCTAATTTATGTGCCTCATGTGTTTTTGTATGTATGCTTTCTTTTATGCATCATGGCCATGACACTTATCTTTACTTATTACACACTAATTTTCAATGCCGTCAGGGACCTCATGTATCTACCCTTCATACCTAATTTTACTCAGATTTGTTGTTACATACATTGATTGATAACTCCTTGAACCAAGTAAATTGAACCTTGTCCCCTCTTAGTGCGAGTGCACAAGTATTTTATTAATATTCAAAAAAATAAGTATATAAGGGTGCCTTTACTCTATTAACCCTTTTTCATAGCAAACATTGATTTATATAGTTTTTACCAATGACCGGTAAAAAAACTAACCTATAACCAACTATTTATGGGAAAACAACTCGTAAGGTAGTTCTAATTAATTAAACTCAAAAATATAAAACTACCTAAAACTAAAACTAAGAAGGTTTATTTTATGGGGGTGTCTTTACTAAAAGATGCATGCCCCATTTACAATAATTTTTATTAACCTACCAAAAATCTAACCTAATGTTAAGACATTGGAACAAGTCCTAACAAACCCCCCTATGATCCAAAGTCAGGTCTTTGGACACATACCAAGCATTTTTCTAAATTTTTCAAATTTCACTATGTCAAGGGGTTTTATGAAAATATCAACTGTCTGATCGGCAGTTGGGAAATATATTGGATCAAGAGCTTTCTTTGCCACCAGCATTCACAGATAATGGTATTTGACATCCATATGTTTTGTTTTGGCATGAAACACTAGATTCTTGGACATCTTGATTGCACTTTGATTATCAATGTATAATTGTGTAGGAGCAAACTGAGAAACCTGAAGATCTTCAAGACTACGACATAGGTAAACAATTTCTCTGGAAGCATCCCATGCTGCAATACACTCTGATTCTGATAATGAATTTGCCACTGTATCTTGCTTCTTACAACACCAAGAAATAGAAATTGAACCCATATGCATAGTGTATCATGTGGTTGACACTCTATCATCCACACATCCACCAAAATCTACATCACAATATCCAACAAGTTTGAAGTTCTTATTGCGGTGATATTCAAGGCCATATGTTTTTATTCCCTAAAGGTAACGAATTACTCATTTTGATGCATGCCAATGAATTTCTCTAGGCTCATGCATAAACCTAGATACAATTCCAACTAAAAATGAAATATCGGGCCTGGTAGTCATCAAGTATATCAAACCTCCCACCAATTGTCTATATGTGGTGCCATCAAAAAAGGCACTGCTATCATCCTTAGACAATTTCAAGTTTACTTTCCATGGGAGTGAGGGTAGGTTTGCAATCACTCATGCCAAACCTATCTAATAACTCAGAAATATACTTAGTTTGTGAAATGAAAATCTATGCTCTTTTTGAGTTACCTCTATGCCTTGAAATGAATAGTAGTGAAGAAGTCCAAGATTTGTCATCTCAAACCCATATTTTAACTCCTTCACAGACTTGTTATGGTTTTCATCATTACCTGTAATAAATAAGTCATCGACATAGAGAACAAGTATCACCATTTCTTACCCTGCACTCAAAAATAGAGAGTATCATCAGATTCACTACAATGAAAACCAATGGATTTCAAGTATGAATCCATTTTCTCATACCAAGCCCTAGGTGCCTATTTGAGCCCATACAAAGCTTTTATAAATTTACATACTTTGTGTTCGGCACCCACCTATTCAACACCCTGAAGTTGTTTCATATAGACTTATTCTTGTAAATCACCATTTAAAAAAGCACTTTTAACATCCAATTGATGTACTTTCTAACTATTTTTTGTGGCTAAGGCAAGTACCATATGAATAGTGTGTCATTTGGTAGTTGGTGCAAATGTTTCCTCATAGTCAATACCTTATTGTTGCGCATATCCTTTTGCAACAAGGCGTACCTTATGTTTATCAATGGAGCCATCTGATTTATACTTAGTCCTATAAACCCATTTACATCCAATGGGTTTAATATGTGGAGGAGGATCAACTAAAACCCATGTATTATTGTTAAGCATGGAACCATACTCACATTTCATTGCCTATTGCCAAACATGTTCAGTAGATGCCTCCTTAAAAGTGGATGGCTCAGTGGAAGAAGTAGTAACAACCATAGCATAGTTTACCTATTTTCAAGAATTCCTGGGCCCTGTTAAACCAACTTTGTCTGCTTTCAAGTTAGAAAAAGTACTTTGAGCCCATTTTGGATACTTAGTCAAATTATTCAAATCAGGGACTCCAGAATTCTCATTATGTGCATTATTCGAAGGGGGACTTAGAGAATTTTCAACAATTTCTAAGTCATCAACCTGTGAACTTGTAGATGAAGGAGAGGAAAGTGAAGGAATTTGAGTCTCATACCACAACTTCGAAGAGTTATCCCCATTATTTAAACCCTTGTCTCTTTTTGTATTTTTCCTCTCTAATCTATCAAGTTGAGAATCAATCTCTACAGTGTTCATAGTCCCAAACTCATCAAATATTACATCTCAACTCACTATGAATTTGCTTGAATCTTGTGCAAGCAAACAAAACCCCTTTTTATTTTCAGAATAACCAAGAAAGATGCATTTTTGACTTCATGGTTCCAACCTAGTTTTGTGTTTAATAGGAACCAAAGCAAAACAAAGACATCCAATCACTTTTAAGTTTTTAACTTTGGATTTAAACCCATACCATGCCTCATATGGAGTTTGTCCCAAAAGTGCAACTGTGGGGGACCTATTTATCAAATACACTACAGTACCAATGGCTTCCGCCCAAAACCTATCATCAAGATGTTTATAGTGCAACATGGCACGTGTTGTGACCTCTAAATTTATGTTCATCCGTTCAGATACTCCATTTTGCTGTGGAGTATAATCATTGCTATATTGTCGATGAATTCCATGTTCTTGACAATAATCAAAAAATTCATTTGAGGTATACTCATCTCTATTATTTGAATGAAGAGTGGCCAAATGAGAACCTGTTTCTTTTTCGACTAAGTGTAACCAATCAACAAACTTAGCAAAAACTTTATATTTGTTTTTCATAAAAAATACCCAAGTCATTCAAGAAAAGTCATCAATAAACAAGATAAAGTATCTACACCCACCAATGAATGACTTTTTCATGTCACATACATCACTATGAACTAATTGTAAACATCTGTTAGCTCTCCAAGATGACTGTTTAGAAAAAAATTCCCAATTTTGTTTGCCCAAAACACATGACTCACAAAGAATACTATCTTTGAAAAAAGTGGCAACCCATTCACCATACCATATCTCTACAAATCCACTAAAGAGTGGATATTCAAATGTCCATAGCAGAGATGCCATAACCATTGTGTAGACATAGTACATGTACCTGTGTCAACAACTACCGCAAGTTCTATGGTGGGAGGAAGCACTTTACAATGTAATCTAACCAAGTTTCCATCTTCATATCCTATATACATTGTTTTATAATCATCCTTCACAGAATTGATGTAAATGAGCCCATTTTCAAGCACAATTTGATAACCTTTCTTTCGAATAGTTACCAAGGAAAGTAAGTTTTTCTTCAATGTGGGAACATACCAAACATCCTCCAAGTATTTTATAGACCCATTAGGAAGAAGAATCCGAATAGATCCAAGTCCTAGTGATGTATGCATAGACTTATCTACTAAGGCAACTGGAGAGAGAAGCTTCTTTGAAAGACCAAAATAAATCTCTCATAAATGTCATGTGTTTGGTTTCTACTGTGTCTAAAACCCATACATCAGTGAGTTCATCCTAGCCTCATATTCAATATAATCAATGTGCCCCAAAGTAGTGAATGCATATTCATGGGCAACATTACTAGACTCATCATAGTCATGATCAGCATACTGAGCAGAGTTAGACTTAGTCACTTTTTGTGGTCTCTAAATTTTATCAAAAGCAATCCTACATTGTGAGGCAATGTGACCAAATTTTTCACATCTATGACACTAAATGTCTGATCTACCTCGACCTCTACGCCTATATGATTTGTGACCATGTCCTTGATCACTTGTTTCATGTGAATGTGATTGGTTAGATTGTTTATTATTTGAATGACCCCTACCTCTATTTTGATATCTGCCTCCTCTGTAACCTCGACCCCCTCTATAATTGTTTCCTCTATTGTTTTGATGCCCAGATGAAGATGAACTAGGCTTTGACTCTAAAACATGGGATTCTTCAGTTTTCTTGGATTTCTTGGGTAGAGAGAGGTCATGTTGGATGAGAAATTCAGCCAAGTTATCAAAGGTGATGCCTATGATCTTGTCAGAGACATGCAACATTTCAACAAAATTCCTATAGGACCCTGGTAGTCCTTTCAAAGCAGCAGTGACTATGAGGTCATCATCTAGTTTTTTAAAACCAGTCTTAGTGTACTCAGTAGTGATATTTTTTAACTTAGACATATATTCTCTCATATCCCCATCTTCATCTAATGACAAAGTAAACAACTGCATATGAATATCTATCTTCTTATGTTTAGGTTTCTTATCATACCAATCTGACAATGAATTTCCATGCAGTGTAACTATGAGGAGAATTTTTAATATGAACATAAGTATCATGAGTACAAAAACATTAAATGAGAGCTAAGGCCTTAGAATCAGGCAAATTGAATATATCTAATTTAGCCTGCTCTGTTGGCAATGTGGGATTTTCATTCTTAACAATATCCCATAACTCATTAAAAACTAGTGAAGCCTCCATCAATCGTTTCCAATTAGAATAATTAGAAATTGTTAATCTATCACCATCTGAAAGCAAATTTTAAATTTTTGGCATTTTGAAATGAAAACAAGTGCAGTAGAGAAAAGTGTGATAAAATGCAAAATAGATAAAATAAATATCACACTCACTGCACAAGACACTGCTTCTATCGGGTTTTGCACTTAACCTCTGGATAGAGTGCAAAAGAAAAACAAAAAAAATTGATGGATTTTGCCCTTAACCTCACCAAAAATCAATGATTACACCCTTATTTCACCAAATTACAACATTATTCTACCAATTACACCCTTATATCACCACAACAATGTAAAAGAAATAGAATTGAATTCCCCCTTTTTCAAATTTAAAACAACACAATACAATAAGTATGTGTTTTACAACTTTCAGATTTAAAAGGGAATATTCCTCCTACAAAAAAAATATATTATAAAGTAAAAGAACTTTTACCAAAATAAGGGATTTGAACCCTTGACCTCCTCCTTGCAAGCTTCTTCACAAAATAAGCTTAACCAATTGCTCTAAGAGCATTTTCATAATATTATACTCAGAAATTTCTACTTATTCTGGATTTTTTCTATGAGGGAAATTTTTTAAAAAAAATTACATGTGTGTAAATAAATTCAAACTTTTTCCCTTTTTCAGCCTTCTCTTCCAAGCTATCTCACGTGGGACCCAAGGCAGAATTTTTGATATCAAAAAACTTTAGAAACATGAAAAAAAAAATTCCAAATTTATTGCAGTGCCATTTTTGGTTGGGATGCCATGGAAGCTCCTGGACTATTTCTTTGCACCTATTCTTTCTCCTACAAGCTGTACAAATCTGTAATAGGCAGGATAAAATGAATTTTCGCCGAGTTCTGGCAAATTTTCAAGGTATTTATTGTTGGAGATGGATTCAAATTGCAGCAGGGCGTTGGAAGGCCGTACCATAGGCCGTACAACTCAAATTTTTTCTAGATTTTTCATTGAAAATGCAAAAATAGGGGTTTTAACAATATTTGTAGGTGTTTTTGAATTCAAGAGGGCTGAAAATGAAATGAATCAACAATGGCAGCCACGAATGAACATTACAGAGATTTTTTACAAGTAAACAGGTCGTACAAGTCTGGTTTTTGTAAAAAACAATGAATTTAATAACATTTAAATGCTAAAAATTCATTTTTTATGCCAAATTAGGAGTTTGAACACAGGAAAATGGAGTATCAAATGGCCAAAATGACCAGATTGTGGTATATAGAAAATACACAAGTTTAAATGTAAAAAATATTTAAAAAATTAAAATAATTTAATAAATTCTCAAACATTTAAACCAATAAAAATTTTCATTATATGGCATACCTTATTTCATGCCATTGAATTCACGTGAATTTGACTTTTCACCTTGCCTTCCTTCGAATTCAACAAGCTCCCAAAATTACCATGCTCTGATACCACTGATAACTCCTTGAACCAAGTAGATTGAACCTTGTCCTCTCTTAGTGCGAGTGCACAAGTATTTTATTAATATTCAAAAAAAATAAGTACATAAGGGTGTCTTTACTCCGTTAACCCTTTTTCATAGCAAACATTGATTTATATAGTTTTTACCAATGACCGGTAAAAACAACTAACCTATAACCAACTATTTATGGGAAAACAATCCATAAGGTAGTTCTAATTAATTAAACTCAAAAATATAAAACTAACTAAAACTAAAACTAAGAACGTTTATTTTATGGGGGTGTCTTTACTAAAAGATGCATGCCCCATTTACAATAATATTTAGTAACCTACCAAAAATCTAACCTAATGTTAAGACTTTGGAACAAGTCCTAACATTGATTACATCTATCTTGACACCCTTACAGAATGTTAGACATGACATACATCTTACGTTACATACTTATGCTCAAATTCTCTTACATTCTGATATTATGTGTGCACATTATATTGGATTATCATGCAATTATCATATATGCTCCAGCAAACACACATTTTGGAGAGATTTTTCTTTGAGGATAGTTCTTGCATAGGTTCAACAAATCCCCTCAAAAGAGGGGGCATTCACATGGGTTTGTCACAGAGATTAGGCTCCTATATTACAATCAATACATTTTTTAGCACATAGGCTCAATTATAAAAAATTAGACATAGGTAAACACAATGGGAAAATGGAAACCCAAAAAGCACTATAGATGCATAAAATTTAGACAAAAAAGACACTAGCACCCAAATTGGGACAACAACACCACATTGCACTAATATCCAAGATATGGCACTACTATTTAGTAACCTCAGTTTCAGAATAACCTAAATTGGCAAAAACAATACAGTAGGTATAGTTCAAGGTTGTATAGATTTAGTTATACTCAGTTTTCCTTAGATTCATATCAATTCATCTCAGATTCATATTAGTTTTCTCAGATTGGGGGCATCATGCATGTCATGACCATGACCATATTTAGTTCAAAGCCCAGGTATAGTTTATTACAACTCAATCCAAAATCCATATACTCAGATATTAGATTTGGGGGCATGTGTGTGGCACATCATTTTTGTATGTTCAGTTACACACTGATTGATCAGATAGAATGAAGAATTCCATGTCATTATCTATGTTGCATGCACTTGACATCATATTCTAGGTTGCAAACCAGTTTCATGCCTTACTCCATTTATAATGGTTGGCATTCCCAAGTGGCCCAAACATGCCTAATATACTCGAGTGGTCACAGAGCTGACATACACAGTTAGATATACTTAATTAAATATTTACATTACATTATGATGCAGTGGAAAAAACACTATTCATGAGCATTATTCATTGATGATGTGTCAGACACTATTCATCTTGGTGAGGTGTCCACAACACTATTCTTGATTGCTTAGGTGGCATGGGACAAATTTATCATATGGAGCATGAAAAGAGAGGTCAAAAGGCAAACCTACCCCTTTTGGAAGCTTGTGCTCAATGGGAAGACATGAATCACTATTTCAGATTGACATCTACCTTTTCCATGTGACCTTGCTTGAAGGAGGTACCACCTTTCCAAAGATGCTTTATACTTGTTGACAATTTTGACCCTATAGGTCAAATTGTCACCTCTACCATTTGAAACTTTGCATATCATGTCAGTCCATCTTGTGAGTCAATTATTGGTCCTAAAAAGTCTTTGAAATAATGCATGATTAACAGGCCTTTTTGAGGCATTCACTTTGGCTTTTAGACAATTTTTTTTATAAAAGCATTATGGAGGTTTATTTGGGTCCTTAAATGTTCCATTCAAAAAAAATCTGATGGAATTGTTCAAGTCCAAATGGTCACTTTCTTTCAGGAGAATTATCCAAACAGAAAGTCTGGAGGGCATTTTCATAAAGCCTGAAAGGCATCTTCAAAAGCAAGGGCACTTTTCACTTTTCAAAAAGGGCAATTAAAAAAATATGAATGTTCTTTCTTTTCGAGAGGGTGCACTTGCCAAACAAAAGTTGAAGGGCTCCTTCCTTTCAAAAAGGTCTCTAACAACTTTTTCGAAGGGTTCTTTTCCTTTAGAAAAATCAATAAGATCCCAAATGTCTCTTACAACTCTTTTTAAGGGTTCTTTTCCTTTGAAAAAGTCCCTTATAACTTTTATGAAGGGCAAGTTGATCATTCCGATTCTTCTGAAGGACCATTACACATTTTTTGAAGGGCAATAGGACCTTTGTATTTTTTTTGAAAGGGTCTTTTCTAGACCAAGAGGACCATTTCAAAAAATCTGAAGGGTCTATTGCATAAATCCAAAAGGCACTTCTAGGGAGAGGTCCATTTAAATTTTTTTGAAGGGCTCTTTTCCTTTGGGAAAGTCTGTTGGAAGAAAGATGAAGAGTGTATGCCCTTCGAAAAAAGGCATTTTCAAAGATAAAAGGACCATTCCAATTTTTTTGAAGGGACATTTTTGAAAGCGCAAGGCAATTTTTCTAAAGAAATGACCATTACAAAAAATATGAAGGGTCACTTAACTTTTTTGAAGGGTCATTTCTTTCGAGAAAGTGACAATCAAAAATTCTGAAGGGCCTTTCCTCGACTGAGAGACCATTTCAAAAGGACCATTCCAAATTTTTTGAAGGGTAATTTACAAAATTCCATATCATGAATTCCTTCAGACTTTTGTTCGAAGGAATTGTCCTTTACAAAAAACCTAAAGGAATTGTTCAAGCCGAAAGAAAAGTCTCAGACAAATAGTCCATGAGAAATAAATAGGGACAAATTGTTCGAAGAAAAGGACTTTTCAAAAAGTCTAAAGGGCACATTTCAAAACTCCAAAGGGTACTTTCCCTTCAGAGAGTTCATTTTCAAAAAGCTCGAAGGAAAATTTGCAAAGGTTCTGAGGACATGAATTCTTTCAGAATTTTTGTCTGAAGGAAATGAACAAGAGGAAAGGTTTCGAAAGAAATAAACAAAAACAATTCCTTTAGACAATTTGTCCAAAGGAAATGAAATAAGGAAAGGTTCATAATAAAAGTCTAAGGAAAATAAGTTCGAGAAGTGTCCACATGAATTTTTATAAAACGAAGAGGACATTATAAAGATCCCGAATAAAAATCCCATAGTAATTGGCCAAAATAAAGAAGGGTAAAGGACATATAAAGTTACTCAGTGCAAATATGAAGGACCAATTAGTCGAGGATAAGTGGCATAAGCACATTCATCTAATGGGATTTCAACAACCAATCAACAAAAGACAATGAGGACTTCTCCTTTTGACTCTGATGATATGATCTATAGCTCACATTTAGAGCATACAAAGTGGCCCAAGTAAGATTAGACTACTTTAAGGAACACACTGAGTTTTTAATGTAATAATCAAATTATTCAGACTTGAAAAAGACATGCAGCTGCCTTCAAGCACAACTCTCTTAGTTTCAAAAGGGAGACTTGAATGCATGAAGGGATCAAAGAGTTTAATGTTGGATGGTTGTTCAAGGAGAGCTTAACATAGAATTTCATGCATGCACTCTTGTTTATCTTGTTAATCAAAGCCTTTTCAAACACTTCCAACTCAGCGTCAAGTGGAGTTTTCTCTTTGAAGATTGGCATAGCATCATGCATGGAGAGAATTGAATTACCAAAGATCCATCCATGTTTGATTAATTTTGAATAATTTAATCTTTATTTGAAGTAATGATTATGAAATGGGCTCATCATCCTTTTCAACGCCAAGGAGATTTTCATGCAAGGCATAAGACAAAAAGATATTATTTGAAGGCTTGGTTATATTGGCATAGTTGGAGTTGGACTTGGGGTGATGTGGAAGTTGATCTTCTCTTCTATTTTCAGCACCAATCTCTTGGATTTTGTATGCTTTATCTATATAAGTTGGTTTTTTCAGTCATTTTGAAGATCCCTCTCTTGGCAAGATCAGACTCTACCAAAATTTGAGTTTTGTAACCTTTTCAGATAAATAGAAAGATTGCTTTTAGATTCTAGTATAGTGTATTTATGTCAATGATTTACATATGTGATAGAATTTTCTTCTTCATCTAGTCTTGATTCTTACCTAGTTACTAGTTGATTAGATTATGCAGGTTATGTTCTGTGTTTGATGTCTTTGGCTGAAGTTATAGCAGATGTAAGTGATTGTTAGTGCCTTAAATCAAGCCTATTCCCTCATTTCCCTCAATCTTTGATCACCAAATAAAAGCTTTTCATGAAATATTGATGCATAGGAGTCAATTGGAATTGAAAGTTCAATCTTTTTCTTATCTAATCAGTATTTTTAGGAGCTTAAAATGAGTAGATGAACCAAAATTCATATATATCACCATCATTAGATAGGATTTTATCTTTAGTTTTATTTCTTCTCTTTTTTTGACAGTTTGTAGTGTAGAATAAAGATCCTAATTGATACACCAAAGGGAGATAGCCCTTACAATCTAGAGATTCAATCCACTGATTAGGCCAAATATATCCTAGGATTGTTTCCATGTTTCAATAGACTGTGAAGGCCTAAAACTACCTTCACAAGGGTGTGAATCTAATTGACAACTATTTTTGGCATGCCCAATGGGACATCGAATAATTTTTTTGCATATCTGAAGAATTTTTGCAACAGAAGAAGATATTCATCATCACCAACATCTAGTTGTAGAGCTCATATCATCATTCAGGAAATTATTTCATGCCAAAGGTTACCACATGGTCAGCAAGTAAAGGTATTCCTTTTAAATTTATATCATATAAGATATCAAGGTTTAGGAGGGCAAATCCATATCCTCAAAATAAATATTTATCTCTTGGTTATCCTATTGTTCTAGGCACTACAATCCCTATTATCTAAATTCCCATTAGAAACTAGGTGTTTGTTCCATTCAATAGAGGTACCACATTGAATCTAGCCTAGTTTGACGACATTCTTATGTCTGCTCTCAAAAGTATCCCATTCTTATTAGGAGAAAACCAAACAACCCCTATTGAGCATATCCAAAATGTAACTAATATTTGTTCAGTCCATAATGTTGATCAAGATAATATTGCTATTAGATTGCTTGTTGCTTCCATCAAATGAAAAGCATTACAGTGGTATAAAAGACTCCCACTAAACTCCATTTCTCCCTGAGATGAATTAGGTGCAACCTTAGTCAAGCAATTTGAAGACAAATCTACTCACCTCTCTTTGGTTGAATAGTTAGCTACCATAATGAGAGCTCCTCATGAGTTCATGTCTCATTTTAATCTTAGATTCCAAAATACATAGACTAGGATACCTGTGTTGATTAGGCTATTTCCTGAATATGCATTTTTGTATTATTTAAAAGCCCTTAACTTTGACACTAGTGTGATGATTTTTGGCCATTTTTGGTCCACATATCAAAATTTAATTAAGTATGAAAATGAGAGCTTTCAGAGAAGAAAATAGCAACTCTTTGGGAGGACTTTGGGTTTTCCAGTAGTGACTTCAAGTTTCTGAGGTCACAGTGCAATCGGGTTATCAGCAGTGCTAACTTCTAAATGTTTTATAAGTAGAAGTAATTCAGGTTCACAAACCTAAATTACTCATGGACATTGTATTTTGAGTTCTCCAAGGAGCACTACTTGATTACTTCATAAGTTGTGAGTAATTAGAAGCCCAAAATAAGTAAAGGGGCTTGACAAACTCGATTTGGTCTTGAAAAATAATGCTTCTCGCGTTCTTCAAGGGATGAGTCTTTTTCAAAAACTATGAGGGGCATTTTCAAAATATTGAAGGGCCTTTTTAGGGAAAAAGAGACCAGTCAACTTTTTTGAATGTCCTCTTCAACTTTTTTGAAGGGCCTTTCAAAACCTTGAGGTACACTTAATAAATTCAAAGGGCTTTTTCTTCTCCAAGTAGACAGTTGCAAGTTTCCAGACGGGTATGTTACCCTTCGAAAGGACCATTTCAAAATTATTTAAGGGTATATTTCCCTTCAGGAAATCATTCATGGAAGTCTGAAGGGATATGCAAGGTCTCTCACCCTTCGAGAAAGTTTATTTTGAAAATTCTAAAAGGTAATTTCTGAAGACAAATGCAAACAAAAAATCCAAAGAAATTCCTTCAGACAAATTATTTAAATAAATTCCTTCAGAAGATTTTTATGAAAGAAATATGCTGAGAGGGAAACCTGAGACCAAGTGTCCAAAGAAAATGATGGGCCAATAGACATCAAAATCAGGATAAGTGACTAGCCATTGGAAGTAATCGGGTTTGAAAACACCAAAGCCTTAAGGCTTGGGAAACAACAAAGTGAAAAGACTTCAAGATGGATAAGTCTAAAGTAAGTGAGATTAGAGAACCTAAATTACTTTACATATAGTAAATCAAGTTTCTCCAAGTACGTTACTTAAAAGACTTTATAAATAAAGGATCTGGGAAAGTCTAAAGTTGGAGAGATCAAAGAACCTAAATTACTTTTAATAAAGTGAATTAAGATTTTCCAAGTGCTCGACTTAAGTTTGGTCCAACAACATGAGAATTATGATGCAACAAATGAAAGGCTACCATGTGACTTAAGCTAGAGTAGAAAGGGCCAATCAATAAAGGACAAGTGGCATAATGATGACCAATGAGCACAAGAGAGTCAAGTGACTGATAGATGGAAGTTATGAAGTCTATCATCCACCATGGTTCATTGCCCACAAATATCATTCAATGTTTAATGCATCATGAAAAGAAGATATGTTTCAGTTGCTCATAACATGGCTTCTCAGATGTGCCAAAAGAAAAAAACTTAAATATGGGAGGGGCTCGAGAGGATTGTTGAGTGATCTTGAGTGGTGCATTTAGGGAAAACAAGGAAGTACAATGTCAGATTTCCCATCATTGGTGACTTATTCTTTCTTACCCTTCTCTCTTCCCCCTTTTCTATATAAATAAAGTCCTTAGATCCAAGAAAATCATCCTCATACTAGTGATAAAATCACTCTATGAAAATCATTGTGTAACAAACCTTTGAAGCAATAAAGATTATTTTACCTACCTCTATGTCTAAAAATTATGTTGAGTTAGCTTGTGCACCATAGCGTTGTGAAGAAGCGTCCTTCCAACCTTGTTGTGCTTCTTTTTTTCTAATTTTAAAGTGTTTTTTAGTTAATTATAGGTCTAAACTTGAGCTTTTCTACCATTAATGGATGCTTAATGTGGATTTAAAAATCCCTCTTTGCTTCACGTATGGTTCAGGGAGCCTAGTTTATGAAATATTTATGCAAGTTAGCTAGTTGGGAGGTTGTGTAAGCAAACTCATCTTATGTTGAATTAGTGTCATTCCCAAGACCAAGTGGATCACTTACTTTTGGTGCATCACCTCCCGTAGCTTAGATTTTTTTTCAAGTAATCCTCCTATCCCTTTTTCTTATGCTGATAATAGATTTTAGTATGAGATGAAGAGCTAAAGTTAAGCACCTGAGGAGCTAGCCTCATAAAAAAAGTCTAGAGGTTCAACCTCGCCATAAGATACCCACATCTTGAGGTTGTCCCCATGTTTATAGCTGGAAGTGAGGGAGCTTGAAGAACTCTCTCACAAGGGTACAATTCCAAACTATAACAGTTATGGCACACTCAGTGGGACAACTACCATTTTATTTTCATTTTTTAAGAAATATTGAACAAATTTGAATTTTTTTTTTATCATTTTGTAGTAGTGGTATCATTCATCCTTTAGCATCTGGCGACTCCAAAGAACACCCAACTATCTAGTGGCAGAACAGTAGCTATCTTTCATGCCAAAGGTGATTAAAAGATCAACTTTTGTAGGTATTCCTTTTGAGTTCGTTAAATTACCTTTAAACTCAACAAGAAGGTTAAGGTTCACCCATACTCACCTTTACGTAAGAAGCTACCCTCCTAAACCAGTCATAAGGTATACCTATGCAAGAAGATCTTTATCAACCCATCTTGCTGCTATGATTCCCCAAAGAGCTTTTATGAGCTTCAGCAACCAAATCCCTTTGAACTTACCATAGTATGATCCTATGCCAGTAGCAGCCCTCAAAAGTGTCCCTTATTACATACGAGACCAAGTTGTAACTCCTACTGAGCACATAACAAACATAGCCAACTTATACAACATTCACAATATCATAGTGGAGAATGTGGTTATTAGGATATTTTTTGTATCCTTCAAAGGAAAGTCGTTGGACTGTTATAAGGCCCTAGCTCCTAATTCTATCTACTTATGGGACACACTGGGAACAACCTTGTGTAAAAGGTTTGCAGATAAAAGTGATCATCTATCACTTGCAGAGCAGCTAACCACAATCAAGAGAGCTCCTCATGAAGTCTTGCAAGACTTCAATATGAGAATTTAGAAGGCGTGGGATAGAATTTCAACAACTATTAGACCATCTCCAAACTTTGATTTTTTGTATTACTTGAAGGCTCTTAATAATAATATAGTTGTATGATTCAATCTGTGGGAGGAGACATATTACCATATGCATATGAGGTGGTAATCAAGGTAAAAATTGCTTAGTTTAGGTTGGTAAGCTTACTCCCAGACCCTCGATGCCTCTTTTTCCAGAGATCAGACCAACTCATGTATTCATTCTTCCACTTGTTGTTAAACTTCCAATGCCAACAATTGTTGATGTGCCTTCACCTAAGCAAGAGAAGGCCTCTACTAGTGGATCCAATGACTCCTACGAATAGAAGAATTACTTGGAATTGAAAAGCATGCTCCAATCCTTGAGGAATGATGTAGTCAATGTCAAGAGGTAGCAAGTGTACACCAAGCCTTATTAAGCTCCGTATCAGCCTCAACAACATCCTTATCAAGCCAATAGACCACCCTACAAAGGAGGTTTCCAAGGATAGGGGCAGCCTAACTATGTTAGTCAGCATAATTATAATATGAACGTTGAAGGCCCTTCCAACTCCTTGGTCCCTATTCAGAACAATGTGGCTCAGGAAGCTGAAGGGATAATGCCTTGGAATCATTATTTTGAAAAATCCATTGTCCCAACTAATGGCTCCAACCAAGCATTCAGTGATCAATGGTAGTAGGTTATTTTTTATGGATATAACCAAGCTCTTATGGCCTAAAGCATAGAGGTGTCCACATTGACAAAGCAAGAGCAGCCTCCCCAAGAACGAGGCTCAGATCAGGAGTCAAACCATCCAAAAGCCTCAATGGTCATCAGTAAGCAAGAGGAGTGTTATGCATCCAATTAGTAGACCACCCCTAGTCTGGCTCACATCTCAGTCTTAGCAAACACAAGGTTCAAGAGAAGGAATATGGGTGACAATCAAGAATCTTTTAAAGAACCTTTTGTCACACTCCTTCACTGACAAAGCCAGTAGTAGTCACTCCCAAAACCCAAGCAAAGGTTGGGGGTATGCCAATTAACATTATGGAGAAAATGAATAAATTCAACGTGAGCATACTAATGTGGAACATGCTTTCTATGCCCAGCCAAGCAGACATTCTTCAAGGAGGTTTGTCCAAGATAAGTGTTTCTACAGCTGCAAGTAAGCAACCAAGCAAGGCAGCTGAAGTCTTTACTAATGCATCCAAGAGTCCTTTGGGATAAAGGTCAAGTAGTGTGACCAAACCCTCCAATTATACATCTCATTAATCATCAGTGACTCCTTGGTGTACAACTACTTGGTGGATAGTGGGGCCAGCACCTCAGTCATGCCAAAGTCTATTGTTGACCAGCTGAACCTCAAGTGTGAGCTTCACACCAAGGGATTCATGTAGCTTGATGGTTCTTCCATAAAACCATCAATAATTTGAGCCTAATCGAGCATGTTTTTCCTAGCGTGTCTATGATGTAAGATGTGCTAATCCTGGATGTCACTCCTCACTATGCATTGTGTCTTTACAGAGAATTCACAACCAAGATTGGGGGTTACATTGTAGCAGATTAGTCTTACATGGCATTCAGGATAAGGTATGAGACTAAGGTCTCAATCAAGGTTGAACCCATGGCACAATTCCATATTGAACCCCATCAGCCAAATAACATAAACCTCAATTATACTATCCTTGATGAGGATGAGTTTACAATTGGCCAAGAGCTGAACACTCAACTTGAAGATGTTCCAAAACTTGTTCTTGGATGAGTTGTGGGGAGATAACCAATTTTTCAACCCTTTGAAAGGTGTTGAGGAAAGAGAAATGGGTGTCTATCTACTACATGAAGAGAATCAGCCCGTGCCTTCCCTCATTAGACCTAAAGAAGACCCCGACAATTTATCAAAGTTATTCTTTGATGGCTCAAGGAGAAAAAATGGTGTAGGTGCTGGGGAAATGTTGATTTCACCCTCAAGTAATAATATTTTCTCTTCCTACAGGTTTTATTTCAGTTGTTCTTCAAATATAGCAAAATATGAAGACTTGATCTATGGCCTTTAATGGCCAATAAAAAAGGAATCAAACTATTGCAAGTTTATGGGGATAGTGAACTCATAGTAAACCAAGTCAAAGGCCTGAATGTTATAAAGAATTCCTTGATGAGGTCCTAAAAAAATTGAGTGTGGGACCTAATTGAATATTTTGAGGCCTTTAACATTCAAGTTGTCCCAAGAAATTAGAACCAACATGCTGACAGGCTAACAGTCGTGGGAGCTCAGTTTGACATTCTAAGTGAGCTGAAATAAACTAAGGTTCAACCACATGTCAAGGTGGTGGTGGTGAGGCCATTAGTGTCGAATAATGAAGCTTACCAACAAGTTTTTGAGAGTGACAAGCAAATTTCTTGCTTCTTACAGTAAAAAGTTGAGTTCTCCTCCAACTAAGCTAAATTGCAGTATCAATATGAGGATCAGATTGTTTAGCTAAAGTTGAACAAACTTCCTAAGGGGCTGGTTACACTTGAGGGATTTTTTTATGAAGGAGACCATATGAGGAAGGACAAGGTATTAATATAAATTGATGAATAAAACTATGAGAGAGTCCTCATCTTCAAGGACAAGCTTCTCAAGCTTGGGAAGGTAAGCAGCAAGGCTGAGAGGCATGCTTTCATAGCACTTTGCTAAGAGTATACAAACATTTTTTCTTGGGAATACAACGACCCAAAGGGTTTTGATCCTAAGCTAGCTTATCATACCATAGAGTTGGAGACCAATGCCAAGCACGTGAGGCAAAAGCAAAGGCCCTTTAACCCCAAGATTGAAGATCTGATGAGGAAGGAGCTAACTAAGTTGATCAAGTCTAGGATCATCTTTCTCATCAAACATTCATCATGGGTAGCCAACTTGGTGCCTATAAGAAAAAAGAGTGGGGAGATTAGGCTTTGTGTGGACTTTAGAGATTTGAACAAAGTCTCCTTAAAGGATCACTACCCTTTGTCATCCATGGATCAACTTATCCAAGTAGTTACAGGATCAAAATGCTTCTCTCTGTTGGATGGATTTTTTGGCTACAACCAAGTTTGGGTGAAAGATGAAGATCAGTACAAGACTATCTTTACCACCAAGTGAGGCACGTATACGTACCAAAAGATGCCCTTTGGTCTATCAAATGCTGATAAAACTTTCTAAAGATACATGGACATGGCTTTCCATGGGCTACTAAACCAAATGATGTTGGTATACTTGGATGACATCACAAATTTCTCCAAGAATGCCAGTGAACATATGGACCACCTGAGGCTGATTTCTAAAAGGTGCAAAGAGTATGAGATTTTATTGAATTCCAAGAAGTGCATGTTTGGCATGCATGAAGGCAAGTTGTTGGGCCACATTGTCTCAAAGGAGGGGTTGTCTACTGATCTTGAGAGATTAAGTGCCATCTTGAGCATAAGAAGGAACTCCAAAGTTTCCTTGAAAGGATAAATTTCATGAGAAGATTTATCCCTAGTTTTGCAAGTTTGGTCAAACCCATCACGACTATACTGAAAAAGAACCAAGTGTTTACTTGGTCGAATAAATGTAAGTCAACATTTGAGGCTATCAAGTAAGCCATCACTCAAGCACCCACACTTATGAATCCTAATTTCTCAAGGTATTTCATATTGTATGCTTTTGAAAATATCGATAATATATCAGCTATGTTGATGCAAAGAAATGGTGAAGGACTTGAGCAACCATTAGCATTTTTTAGTCAAGGGCTTGAGGAGTATGAGGCAAGGTATACCTTTGTAGAAAAGGAATTCCTTGCAGCAGTAAGGAGCTCAAAAATTTTAGGCTAATGCTATCCAACAACAAAACCCACCTTATGGTGTCTCATCCTAAGGTAAGAGACTTCCTTCTTAACAAGGATTTGAGAAAAAAAAGAGCTGATTGGATTACTAAAGTCAGAGAGTATGATGTGGAGATAAGATCACTAAGCTAGTAAGAGGTAAAGGCTTATGTGAGCATATGGTTGATGACTTTCATGAAGACAAAGAGGTCATCTTGGTAACACAAGATAATCTACAAGCAGATACACCTCCACCTCACACTAGTTGGCTCCATGATATGATACACTCTTTGTCGACAAGTGAGTGACTTAAGGTATGGATAAAACAAAAATAAGGTATTTCAGACTTCATTCCATACCTTATGCTTTATTTGATGGGATTATATTCATAAGAAACCTCAATAGAGTGCTCCTAAGGTGCATAGATGATGATCAAGTAGCCAAGCTTTTAGAGCATTTCCATGATGGGCCTATAGGAGGTCATTTTGCTCCAAGAACTACCACATCAAAGATCATGAGGGTTGGTTACTATTTGTTAGGAACTTGGAGTACAACTGATTACTTTTATATAAGCAACTAAACATGGAATTGAACCAGAAGTAATAAGTAACTAGAAATCAGAAATAGCAAATAATAGGAGATACAAGAAACAACCAATCTTATATTAAACTCTTCTAGAATACAATGAAGAAATCTCACTCTTCCCACACCTCTTGGGTGTACAGTATTTCTCTCAAGAGTTCTCTCTCTCAATCAATTAGAATCAACTCAATAACCGAGTTGTTATCCCTTGCTTCAGCTGATCTTCTTGATCTTGCACCTTGCAGATCTAATTGACCTTGCTTACTTGCTTGTTTATAATACATGCCCCATGGGTCTCTTAAATAGGATCCAAGGTATACAATAATTAGAAACACAGACTCAAGACTAAAATTAGTCTTTACATGTAAACACTCTGTCTTCCTAAAATTAGAACAAATATAATTTTGGAAATGCATGCAAACGCACACACACAGGTGACCGACGCCGATTGTTGTCAGTCTGCATATAATCGATGTCGACTGATCTCTGACTGATGTCGGTCAGATCTGATCCACGCCTGACTGATGTCAGTGATATTGTTGATGCTGGTTACTGGCTAAGCCCAGCAACCTCCACATTTGCATAACAATGAAGCTTTTAGCTCCATAACTTAACAATCTCCCACTTGGAGATAAACAGCTGCACCTGTACTTGTACAGCAACATCCTCTATCTTGTTTCTCTGGCTTGTTTTTTCCTCTTCAAGTTTAATCTTGAATACCAAAAAAATTTGAAAGAAGATTTAACTTCTCCTTTGTTACCAGCTTTATTAACATATTTGCAGGGTTCTTATCCGTATGGATCTTTTCCAGCTTCAACTGTCCATCCTCCAATACATGTCAAATGAAGTGGTACCTAAGTTGTATATGTTTGGTTCTTGAATGAAAGGTTGAATTCTTTTCTAAATGAATTGCACTTTGACTATCACTGTACAGTCTACAACTCTCTTGCTCCTTTCCCAACTCTTCCATGAATCGTGTCATCCATATCATTTTCTTGTTAGCCTCTGTGACTGCAATCTATTTTGCCTCTATAGTAGACAAGGCAACAACCTTCTGCATTTTTGAAATCCAGCTAACCGCCATTCCACTAACAGTGAACACATATCCTGTGGTGCTTCTCCTGCCATCTAAGTCACCTGTAATATCTGAATCTACATACCCATGTAGAGAAGTGTTTGACCTTGCATAGCATAAATACCTGCTGCTGGTCCCTCTCAGATATCTGAGAATCCACTATACTACTTTCCAGTGTTCTTTTCCTGGATTGGCCATAAACTTGCTGACAACTCCCACTGCTTGGGCAATATCAGGTCTAGTACATACCATTGCATACATTAAGCTCCCAACTGCTGAAGCATATGGAACTTTGCTCATGTACTCAACCTCATCATGTGATTTAAGACACAGTTTTTTGTTCAACTTGAAGTGTCCAACCATAGGTGTGCTTACCAATTTTGTATCTTGCATATAGAACTTCTCCAACACCTTATTCACATAATCCTCTTGAGACAAAATCAGCCTGTGATTTTTCCTGTCTCTCTTAATACTCATGCCAAAGATTTTATTTGTTGCTCCCAAATCCTTCATGGCAAATGTCTGAGCTAATTTTACCTTTAGCTCAGTAATTTATTACATGTGTGAACTTGTAACGAGCATATCATCTACATACAGCAATAGGATAATATAGCTACCATTATCCAATCTGGTAAAATAAACACAATGGTCAGATTGACATTTACTAAAGCCATGCTCTGTCATAAACCTGTCAAACCTTAAATACCACTGTCTTGGAGCTTGCTTAAGACCATATAAGCTTTTCTTCAACCTGCACACAAGTTTCTCCTTACCTTTGACTTCAAAACCTTCCGGTTGATCCATATATATCTCTTCATCCAAATTTCTATGAAGAAACACTATCTTAACATCAAGCTGCTCAAGATGAAAATCCTCAATAGCAACTAAAGACAATACAGTCTGAATAGAAGTCATCTTTACTATAGGAAAAAATATTTCACCAAAGTCAATACCTGGTTTCTGTGCAAATCCCTTTACTACCAACCTGGCCTTATGTCTCATTTGTCCATTCTCTCCTTTCTTTAACCTGTATACCCATTTATTTTTCAGTGCTTTCTTTCCGGCTGGCAACTCAACCAAATCTCACGTTTGGTTCTCTTCCAAGGAATCAATTTCCTCATTCATGTCATGCTCCCACTATTTCTTGGATTCTACCTGTATTGTCTCATCAAAACTTTTTGGTTCTCCACCATCAGTGAGCAACACGTAGTATAAAGAAGGAGAATAATGAATTAGAGGTATACTTGCCCTTTCAGTCCTCTTTATGGGTGTTTGAGACTCATTTACAGCTTGTTGTTCACCCAAATTCTCTGTCAGTGACCGATCCCAGTCAACTCTCAGTATGTACCTGACCGACATCGATTACTGTCTGACCGACGTCGATTCCTGCTTGACCGCCGACGTCGGTTACCTTACCGACGTCAGTCTCTATGTTTTCTTATGAGTGATGATTTTTACCCGCGAGCTCATTTTGGATCATTACCTCATCTAAATCAAGATTGCCCTACTCAGAATTATTCAACCTCTTGAGCTGATCACTGTACATCACCTTCTCATTGAAAACTACATCACAGTTTATAATAATTTTGTTAGTTTCTAAATTCCACAATTGAAATTCAAAATCTCCAAAGCCATAACCAATGAAAGTGCACTGCATAGATTTAGCATCCAGCTTCTTTCTATTTTCTTTATCAACGTGCACAAAAGCTTTAGAACCAAAAACTTTGAGAAATAAAAGATCTACCTTTTTACCTGTCTAAGCCTCTTCTGGAATTCCACCATCCAAAGCAGTGAAAGGTCTTCTGTTAATCAGGTAAACCACAGTATCTACAGCTTTTGCCCAAAACTTTAAGGGTAGACCAATATGCAACCTTATACTCTGTGCACACTCCATTATTGTTCTATTCATCCTTTCAGCAACTCTATTTTGTTGAGGTGTCCTTGGAACCATCATTTCCCTGTGTATTCCACTCATAGAACAGTAATTGTTGAATTTATTACTGCAATACTCACCACCATTGTCAGATCTAAGGCACTTCAATCTCAAACTTGTTTTATTCTCAACCAAAGCTTTCCATTTTTTAAATGTGTCAAAAACATCAGATTTTCTCTTTATGCAATAAACCCATACCTTTATTGTAGCATCATCAATGAAAGAAACATAATACTGTGATCCTCCAATAGAAGCTACCTGAGTTGGTCCCCACACGTCTGTGTGAACAAGATCTAACTTGTGCTTCTTCTTTGTTGACCCAGTCTTGAGAAACCTCACTTTCTTCTGTTTCCCAAAAATATAATGCTCACAGAAATCTAGATCTATGCTTTTCAAATCTGAAAGATTACCTTTTGACTTAAAAACATCCATTCCCTTCTCACTCATGTGACCAAGCGTATAGTGCCACATCTTTGCATCTACATCTGAAGTAGATAAAATAGAAGGAGAATAATCAGTAACATAAGTAGATAGATAAAGTGTACCTACTCTCTTACCTCTTGCTAATACAAGTGCACCCTTGGAAACTTTCTAAGATTTAGCTATGAGAGTTACTGTGCAACCCTCATCACCCAACTTTCTTGTAGAAATCAGATTCCTCTTTAAGATAGGTACATGCATGACATCTTTCAACACCCATGTGTTGCCATTCTGCAATTTCAGCGGCACTTTTCCTTTGCCAACAATTTGTCAAGGCTCACCATCCCCTAAATAAACTTTTTTAAAATCTCCATGGACATAATCATTGAAAATTTTTCTATTTGGGGTTGCATAGAAAGAAGCACCAAAATCTAAAACCCATGATTCTACTTGACTATCCAAAGAAAATATAAGAGCATCATGTGCAACAATACCTGCAACATTTGCTTTCTTATTACCTTCTTGCTGATTTTCTTTGTTATCCTTCAACCAGCAGTCTTTCTTTGCATGCCCTTTCTTTCCACAATTCTAGCAGATTATACCTCCATTTTTGGATTTGGATCTCCTTTCCATCTTTGACCTTGATTTCCTTTGCTTGCTCTTTTCTCTTTGCCTTCCCCTGCTTTCAATACTTAAAGCATTACCTGATGTTTCTCCTATACTTTTCCTATGAATTTCTTCATTCAAGATTACACTAACAACATCATCAACTTTCAAGATATTTGAAGCAGATGCAGTATTGATAACTGCCATTACCAAGCTATGCCAACTTTTAGGTAAAGAGCATAAGATTAAGAGAGCCTTAATTTCATCATCAAAAACTATTTTGACTGAATTTAACTGATTTACAATTTCATGGAAATCATTAAGATGACTATATACAGATCCACCTTCCTACATTTGCAAACTAAATAATTGCTTCATAAGATATACCTTATTCGAAGCTGAGGGTTTTTCATATAAGTTTCCCAGAGTATCCATTAACTCTACCGTTGTCTTTGCCTGTAATAAATTAGAAATCACAAAAGATGCCAGGCTCAACCTTATAGATCCAAGAGCCTTTCTATCAAGAACATTCCATTCTTCATCTTGCATATCTGTGGGCTTACTTGAAACCCCACACAACGGTAAAAATAAATCTTTTTGATACAGATAATCTTCTATCTGCATCCTCCATAATTGATAATTCTTGCCATTGAATTTCTCCATTCTTAGTTTACTTTTTTTTGCCATTGCTTTGCTCCCACTCAAACAGAAACCCCTGTGAGTGAACCTGTAATCAACAAACACTAACCCACTCTACCACTTGTTAGTGATCCTAGCTCTGTTACCAACTGTTAGGAACTTAGAGTACAATTGATGACTTTTGTATAAGCAACTAAACACAGAATTGAATCAGAAGTAATAAGTAACTAGAAATCAGAAATAATAAATAATAGGAGATACAAAAAACAACAAATCTTGTATTAAACTCTTCTAGAATACAATGAAGAAATCTCACTCTTCCCACACCTCTTGGATGTACAGTATTTCTCTCAATAGTTCTCTCTCTCAATCAATTACAATCAACTCAATAACCGAGTTGTTATTCTATTGCTTCAGCTGATCTTCTTGATCTTGCACCTTGCAGATCTAATTGACCTTGCTTATTTGATTGCTTACAATACATGTCCCATGGGTCTCTTAAATAGGATCGAAGGCATACATTAATTAGAAACATAGACTCAAGACTAAAATTAGTCTTTACATGCAAACACTCTATCCTCTTAAAATTAGAACAAATCTAATTCTGGAAATGCATGCAAATGCACACACACAGGTGACCAACGTCGATTGTTGTCAGTCTGCATATGACCGACGTCGGTCGATCCCTGATCGATGCTGGTCAGATCTGATCCACGCCTGACCGATGTCGATGATACTGTCGATGCCGGTTACTGGCTAAGCCCAGTAACCTCTACATTTGCATAACAGTGAAGCTTTTAGCTCCACAACTTAACACTATTGGCCCCGCCTCTTCAAGGACACTTATGTACAGGTGAGGAGGTGTCAAGAATGTGCTTTTTTCATAGGTAAATAAAGGTTAACAACTTTTCCTCTCAATTCGATTCAAGTGGAGCAACCATTCATGTAGTGGGGTTTGGATTTCATTGGTATGATCAACCCCCCATCAAGTCCAAGGTATAAGTCAGTGCTTACTACAACTAATTACTTCACCAAGTGGGTGGAATCCATTGCATTGAAATAAGCCAATGAAAGTGTAGTCTTAGATTTCTATGACAACATTGTGACCAGGTTTGGTATTCCATCCAATATCATATATGATAATGCATTGGCTTTCCTTGGCTTGAAAATAAGTGAATGGACTCTCAAAATGGGCATCTACCTCAGCAATTCCTCAAATTATTATCCTCAAGGCAACAAGTTGGTTGAGTCCATAAATAAAAAATTTGTTGTGGAGTATCAGGAGGACTATGGAGGAGAATCAGAGGATGTGGCACACCAAGTTGAAAATAGCCTTGTGGGTTGATCGGGTAATTCCTAAAGTTGTTAATTCTCCATATGTTCTAGTATATGGAAGAGCAACCAAGTTATCCATTTCTCTTGAGTTGTCCACATTAGAACTAGCCCATCAGCTAGAGTTGTTGGAAGATGAACCCATGAATGTGAGATTGGTAGAACTCATAGAACTTGAGGAGATAAGAGACCTTGTAATGAAGACGCTAGAGGCACATCAAGCTTAGGTCAAAAAATATTTTGACAAGAGAGCTACAATAAAGACTTTTTAGTAAGGAGACCTAGTTCTCAAATGGGACTCAAAAAAATCCAAACCAGGAAACCATACCAAGTTTGACAACTTGTGGAGTGGCCCTTATTTGATCCACGGATGTAAACAATATAACACTTTTTAGCTCATCCAATTAGATGGGGAGGTATTACCCATCCCAATCAATGGGATCCATCTAAATACTTGTTACTAAAAGATTTTGTAGTCATTGTATATATATTGTACCTTTTTTATAGCTTTTCATGTTTTTCTCTAAGTGCCTTGTGCACATCCGTTTGAGTTGTGTGATTTCCCTTCCCTAAGTGCCTTGGGCATAGTTTGTTTCATTTCAGTTTTTCTTATTGCTTCAATGGAAATTTTTAGATAGATCCAACTTTGTACAAAAGTAATGACTCCATGCCAAATAGATCGAATGAAGTGAATGAGCTGGATTCTCAAGCATAGCAGGCATGCTTCCCTGTGAGTCATCTTAAATGTTGGCTATTTTTGGCCCACATATCAAAATTTACCTAAGTATGAAAAGGGGAGCTTTCAAGCAAGAAAATGGCAAGTCTTTGGGAGGACTTTGGGTTTTCCAATAGTGATAACTTTGGGTTTTTGAGGTCACAATGCAAATTGGGTTTCCAGCAGTGCCTAACTTCTAAATGTTTTATAAGTAGAATTAATTTGGGTTTACGAACCCAAATTACTCATGGATAGTGTATTTCAAGTTCTCCAAGGATCACTACTTGATTACTCCATAAGTTATGAGTAGTCAGAACCCCGAAATCAATAAAGGGGATTGACAAACCTGATTTTCTCTTGAAAAATAGCGCTTCTAAAGTTCTTCAAGGGAGGAGTCTTTTTCAAAAAATCCGAAGGGCCTTTTTAGGAAAAAAGGGACCAATAAATTTTTTTGAAGGTCCTCTTCAACTTTTTTAAAGGGTCTTTTAAGAACCCAAAGGTACACTTCATAAATTTGAAGGGCTTTTTCTTCTCCAAGTGGATAGTTGCAAGTTTCTTGAAGGGTATGTTACCCTTCAGAAGGACCATTTCAAAATTATCGAAGGATATCTTTCCCTTCAGGATGATCATTCATGGAAGTCCAAAGGGACATGCAGGGTCTCTCACCCTTTTGGAAAGTTCATTTTAAAAATTTTGAAAGGTAATTTCTAAAGACAGGCACAGACAAAAAGTCTGAAGGAATTCCTTCGGATAAATTATTCAAAAAAATTCCTTCGAGATATTTGCCCAAAATAAATACGTTGAGAGGGAAGCCTGAGACCAAGTGTCCAAAGGAAATGATGGGCCAATGGATGTTAAAATTAGGATAAATGACTGGATGTTAGAAGTAATCGGGTTTGAAAAGCCCAAAGTCTTAAGGCTTGGAAAACAACAAAGTGAGAAGACTTCAAGATGGACAAGTCCAAAGTAAGTGAGCTTAGAGAACCTGAATTACTCTACACAAAGTAAATTGGGTTTCTCCATGTACTTTACTAAAAAGTATTTATAAGTAAAGGATTTGAAAAAGTCTAAATTTGGAGAGATCAAAAAACTTGAATTACTCTACATAGAGTAAATCAGGATTCTCCAAGTGCTTGAATTAAGCTTGGTCCAACAACATGAGAATCATGATGCAACAAATGAAAGGCTACCATATAGCTTAAGCTGGAATATAAAGGGCCAATCAGTAAAGGATAAGTGGCACAAGGATGACCAATGAGCATAGGAGAGTCCAAGCAGCTGGTAGCTAGAAGTTATGAAGGCTCTCATCCGTCATGGTTCACTATCTGCAATCATCGTTTGATGGTTAAATGCATCATGCCAAGAAGAGACATTCCAACTACTCACAACATGGCTTCTTAGATGTGCCAAAACAAAAAAACTTAAATATGGGAAGGGCTCGAGAGGATTGTAAAGTAATCCTTAATGTTGCATTTAGGGAAAATAAGGAAGTACAACATTAGAGTTCTTATCATTTATGACTTCTTATTTTTTCCCCTTCTCTCTTCCCCATTTTATATATAAATAGAGGCTTTGGATCCAAGCAAATCATTCCCAGACTAGTGATAAAATCACTGTGTAACAATCTTTTGAAGTAATAAAGATTATTTTACCTATCTCTTTGTCTAAAAATTGTGTGAAGTTAACTTGTGCACAATAGCATTGTGAAGAAGCATCCTTAAAACCTTATTGTCCTTCTTTTTGCAAGTCTGAACTTGAGATTTTCTTCCATTAATGGACATTTAATGTGGATTTAAAAATCCCTCTTTATTTCACGTATGGTTCAATGAGCCTAGTTTACAAAATATTTATGCAAGTTGGTTGGTTAGGAGGTTGTATAAGCAAACTTATCTTATGCTATATTAGTGTCATTATCCAGATCAAGTGGATCACTTAATTTTGGTGCATCACCTCTCTTAGCTTATATTTATTTTCAATTAATCCTCCTATCCCTTTTCCTTATGTTGACAGTAGATTTTAGTGTGAGATCAAGAGCTGAAGTGAAGCACCTGAGCAACTAGCCTCATAAAAAAAGTATAGCAATTCAACCTCACCATAAGATACCCACATTCTAAGGTTGTCCCCATACTTATAGCTGGAAGTGAGGGAGATTGAATAACTCTTTCACAAGGTTGCAATTCCAAGCTATAACAATGATACAATCAATGGGTGGTACTACTTTACCAGATGTGTATGAGGTTGCAATAAGGACAGAGAACAATTTGATACAAGTTGGTAAGCTTTCTCCAAGACCTCCAATTCCTATATTTTGAGAAATAAATTCCATACCATCCCTTAAAATGCCTCAGATCCCATCCTTAGCTCCTATTTCATCACCTCAATCTCAAATTGTAGCCCCTACTAGTCAAGCTAGTGAGATAGGAGAGTTGAAAAGCTTGTTACAATCCTTAGGGAATGAAATAGTAAAACTCAAGAGATAATAATATCATGTTAATAGGCCCTATCAGCAACAAAATCAAACCACCTATCAGCCCTTCAAAGATCAAAGACCTCCTTATCAAGGTTTCAGAGAGTATAGACCACCTTATCAAACACAAGGAGCCATAACTCCAGCTAAGTCATATGTAACCCTGGATCCTAATGCACCTTCCACTTCAAAGGCCATTGTTCCCACCCCACTTCAAAATAACTTGATGCAAGATTCAGGTTGGTAGTCCTCAAATCTCAATGATGCTCAAAACCAAGCCTTTGTATCACAAAACATCACTATGCCACAAATGACACAAGAAGAGTTTTCTTTTCAAGGAGGTCAATACCAAGATACAAGTTTCACATCATAAAGAGAGACTCAATAGGTCCAAGGGCAGCCTAATGTCATTAATATAAATTGACAAGTGGATGATCATGTTGCTTTTACTCAGGGTGTTGAAACTAACCATACAAGTGGTCAAGTTGCAGATGTAACTAGAGCTAAAAGGAGAGCCATTTATGAGCCTCAAAAGGTGAAAAATACTTCAAATACTCCTAATCTTGTTTTTAGGAGTATAAAATAACAACTTTTTGCCCCTACAAATCAAAAAAATCATAATATAGAGGTTAGGGAAGTTGATCAATTACCTCTAGTTCATGAGCAACTAATGTTTCAGAAAGTGCAACCAAAGGTTGGTGGATCTCATTTCAATATATTAGATCAGATGAAGAAGTCTAATATCAGCATTAACATGTGGGATTCTCTTTCCATATCAGGACAAAAATATATGCTCATCTAAAAGCTTTCAGCTCTCAAATTATCTCTAAAATTGGTTGAGAAAGAAGGTGTTGTCTTAGCTAATTTGGATCAGCCAACTAAACAAGTAAAGCAATTAAATAAGATGACAAAGGTGGATATAACTAAGGTAAAAACAAATAAAACTCCTCTTTTCTACCTTTTTTTTATAGTAGGTGATACTTTGGTTCATAACTATATGGTGGATAGTAGAGTTAGTAGTACAATCATGCTTAAATAGATTACAGACAAGTTCAACCTTATTTATGAGCCAAACACTAAGGGAGTATTGAAATTGGATGGATCACCAAAAAATATGGTATGAGTTATCAGATATCTGAAATTGACATTAGATGTTTGTCCCAATGTTACTATTCAGTAGGATGTTATTGTGGTAGACTTGCCTCCTTACTTTGCTATGTGCTTTTCAAAGGAATTCACCTCAAAGATTTGGGGATATTTGTCAGTTGATTGGACTTATTTTTTGTTAAAAATAAGGTATGGTACCAAGGTAATAATTCATTTTTAACCTATTGCATGTTTCCATATGGAGCCATATATGTTAAGTGTTGTGAACACTAACTTATCATCTCAGATGATGTACTAGAAACTAGTGGAGTAGAAAATGAATCACCTTTGGATGGAGTTCTAGATTTATTTCTTGATGAGTGGGCTTCCACTTTGCATGAACATGATCCTTATAATCTAATTTAAGGACTTGGTATGCATTTCCTTCATAAGAATGATGTACCGATTCCAGCCATGGTTAAGGATGATGAATCTAGTGAAGGTTTGTGGCAATTGTACTTTGATGGATCAAAGAATAAACATGGTACCAAAGCTAGAATGATGTTAGTTTTGGTTGTTCAAACAATATTGTTGAGTATGAAGCACTAGTTCATGGTTTGTAGTGGGTTAGGAAGATAAAAGACAATTTCTTACAAGTTTTTGGTGATAGTGAAGTTATAGTTCACCAAGTAAGAGATTTAAATGTATGTAAAAAAAAATTGCTTAAATCTTACAAGCATAGAATATGGGACTTACTTGAATATTTTCAAGCTTTTAACATTTAGGCAATACCAAGAGGCAAGAATAAACACGAAAATAGGTTAGCTGCCATTGGGTCACAATTTAGCATTTCAGTTGATATAAAGCGCGATAAAATTTAGTCACATATAAAGGTGGTTGTAATTCATATTCTAGATAATCATGAGAATTTTTAGGTGTTCGAAGATGACAATCAAATTGTGAGATTATTGCAAGAGGAGGCTGAGTTTTCTTCAAGAAACCAATCAAAGTATTTGTAGTAGAATGGTAATCAAGTTGTGCAACTAAAAACAAATAAGTTGCCCAAGGGATTGGTCACACTTGAGAACATTTTCAATGGTGATGACAAGTTAAAGAAGGATAAGTCATCCTTGTCAACAAAAGAAGAGAACTATGCCAATGTAGAGATTGCAGCTAGTAATTTTTTGAAGTTGGGTAAGGTATGTACTCCTTCACAAAAAGAAGCTTTCATTGAGTTATACACAAATTTTGTTGATATATTTGCATGGAAATATTGTGATCTCAAGGGATTTGACCCAAGTTTATCTCACACACCATTGAGTTAGAGGATGAAACTAAACCAATGAGACAAAGAAAAAGGCCTATTAATCCTAAGATTGAGCCTTTGATGAGAGCTGAGCTTCACAAGCTCATAAAGTCAGCTATTATATTTCCAATCAAACACTCAACTTAGGTGAAAAATCTTGTTCTGATACGAAATAAAAATGGTGAGATTAGATTGTGTGTTGACTTCCGTGATTTGAAGAGGGTTTTACTTAAATATCACTATCCATTGCCATCAATGGAATAAATTTTACAACTAATCTCAGGTTCAGAAAGTTTTTCTTTGTTGGATGGATATAGTGGCTACACTCAGATTTTGGTCAAGAAAGAGTACCAATTTAAGATAGCCTTCACAACCAAGTGGGGGACATTTACATACAAAAAGATGCCATTCGGTTTATCTAATGCTAGAATAACATTTCAAAGAGCCATGGATATGACATTTCAAGGCCTTCTTAACAAGTTTTTACTTATTTATTTAGATGATATAAAAGTGTTTTCAAAGAGTGCAAGTGATCACATGGTTCATCTCAAGTAAGTGTTTGAAAGGTGTAGGCAATTTGGGGTATCTATAAATCCCAAGTGTGTCTTATCGGTTCATGAAGGTAAGCTTCTTGGCCATGTGGTTTTTAAGTATGGTTTAAGTATAGATTATGAAAGGATTGATTCCATTCTTTCACTTTCCTTGCCTAAGCAAAAGAAGGCTATGCAAAGCTTCTTTGGGAAAATAAACTTCATAAGAAGATATATTTTAGATTTTGCCATTTTAACTAAGCCACTTACGACCATGCGAAAGAAGAATCAGAGCTTCAGTTGGTCCAAAGAAGGATTTAAAAGTTTTAAAGATATTAATAAATCCATAGCTAGTGCTCCTACACTTATAAATCCTAATTTCACAAAATATTTCAATTTGTATACATGTGCTAACATGGACACCATTTTAGGCATTTTTATGCAACAAAATCATGAGGCTTCAGAGCAGTCAATAGCCTTCTTTAGTCAAGGCTTGGAAGAATATGAAACAAGTTTTTCTTTTGTTGAAAACATGTACTTTTAGTTATAAGGTCTTTTAAAAAATTTAGATACTTGTCTAACAATAAAATACACCTAATGGTTCCCCATCCAAGCATCAAAGAGTTCTTTTTGAACAAAGATATAAATGAGAAGAGAACTGGTTGGATAACCAAGGTAATGGAGTATGACATGGAAATTAAGTTCACAAAGCTTATTAGAGCCAAAAGACTTTGTGAGCATCTAGCTCAAGACTTACAAAAGACTAATGAGGTTGTTTTGGTGTCAAATGATGAAGAGGTTGCAGCTAGTCATAACTCACCTTCCAGTTGGTTTTGTGACTTAGTAAGATATCTCCGAGATGGTAATTATCCCTCTCATCTAAGTGATTCAAAAAGAAGATATTTCAGGTTGCAATCAATTCCATTTCTGCTTATTGATGGTGTTTTGTTCAAGAAAGATATCAATGGCATGTTACTAAGGTGTATAGAGCCAAGCCAAACTCAGAGATTGCTTGAAGAATTTCATGATGGACATGGTGGATGGAATTTTTTCACAATAACTACACCATTTAAGATCATGAAAGGTGGGTACTATTGGCCTAGTATATTTGGTGATTGCCATGCATGGGTAAGGAAGTGCAAACAATGTGCTATGTTGTAGGAAAAGTGAAATTTGCAGCCTTACCTCTTCAACTAATTGCAGTGGATCAGCCCTTTGTCCAATGGGAATTGAACTTTATTGGTCTCATAAATCCTTCTTCAAGTTCAAGACATAAATAGATTCTAACTGTTATAGATTACTCCACACGTTGGACAAAAGCAGTGGCATTGAAAGAAGCAAATGAAACCAATGTTCTAGATTTCTATGAAGGTTTGCTTACTAGATTTGGAGTTTCTTCAACTCTTATTTTTGATAATGCAATGGCTTTTGTGGGAACTAGGATCAGTCAATGGGTTGTTCAACATGGAATTTATCTTAGCACTTCATCAAACTATTAGCCACAAGGTAATGGCCTTGTTGAATCTATGAATAAGAACCTATTGAAGATCATAAGGACTATGGAAGATAATCAGAGGTCATGGCATCTCAAGTTGAAGTTAGCTCTATGAGTTGATAGGATCACCTACAAAAGGTCAATAGCCAACTCTCCTTACAAGCTGATATATGGTAAGGAAGTGAGGTTACCCATTTCTCTTGAGTTTTCTGCTTTATATATATATATATATATATATATATATATATATATATATATATATATATATATATATATATATTACAAGGGTTAACATCAATATTGGTCTTAAAGACCAATCTCATGTCTTCACCCTACACAAACCTCACTATGTTAGACATGTCACTTTAAGATCAAATTTATACTTGCATATGAGCATCTCAAAATATTATATTCAAGTGGCATCAGCTTGAATTATTGGAGAATTAGCCTATGGAGATCAGGGATGTTGAGCTTATGGAGTTGGAAGAGATGAGAAATCAATCCATGCTAGCCATGAAAATTCATCAAGCACAAGTGAAGAGAGTTTTTGATAAAGGAGCTTCTTCACAAAGTTTCAAAGGAGATATGGTCCTCAAGTGAGATGAAATTAGAAATAAACCAGGAAGGCACACAAAGTTTGATTCCCTTTGGAGTGGCCCATACACGATCTCCAGCTGCAAATCCCACAATGCCTTTCAA
Source organism: Torreya grandis (assembly GCA_037957365.1). Taxonomy (NCBI): domain Eukaryota; kingdom Viridiplantae; phylum Streptophyta; class Pinopsida; order Cupressales; family Taxaceae; genus Torreya; species Torreya grandis. The sequence continues at coordinate 4,221,547 of JARHVA010000366.1, read as the reverse complement.
CTTAAAAATATGGATGGTGAGGAGCTTCCAATCCCAGTCAATGGGATACATCTAAAACATTACTACTGAAGCGTTTGGCTCCTTGTACATAGTTTGTTTGTTTTCCTCCAAGTGTTGTTCAAGCACATTAGTTTAATTTTGTTTTGTCCCAAATAAATGCTTTGTTTGCACATTTGCTTTATTTAGTTGGTTTCATGTTGTGTGTTTCCCTTCTTATTTTGGAGGATGAAGGTTGTCTTATTTTAGATCAAAGGTTATACTTGCAGTCATGGACCAGATTTTCCATTATTTTATGAGTTCAAATATCATGTATATGGTCTAAGTTCGCAAGCATAGAAGGCATGCTTTCTAGTTGAGTCACCAAAATATTGACAATTTTGACCCTAGAGGTCAAATTGTCACCTCTACTATTCGAAACTCTACATATCATGCCAGTCCATCTTGTGAGTCAGTTATTGGTCCTAAAAAGTCTTTGAAATAATGCAGATTAGCAGGCCTTTTTGAGGCATTCACTTTAGCTTTCAGGGGATTTTTTTTTTAATAAGCATCATGGAGGTTTCTTTGGGTCCTTAAATGGACCATTTCAGAAAAAGTCCGAAGGAATTGTTCAAGTCCAAATGGTAGCTTTATTTCAAGAGAATTGTCCAAGCAAAATTTTTGAAGGTTATCTTCAAAAGTAAGGGCACTTTTCACTTTTCAAAAAGGGCAATTACAAAAATCTGAAGGTTCTTTCTTTTTGAGAGGATGCACTTGAGAAAAAAAAGGTCGAAGGGCTCCTTCCTTTCAAAAAAGTCTCTAACAACTTTTCTGAAGGGTTTTTTTCCTTTGGAAAAGTCAATTTCAAAGATCCCGAAGGTCTCTTATAAATTTTTTGAAGGGTTCTTTTTCTTCAAAAAAGTCCCTTACAACTTTTCTGAAGGGCAAGTGGACCATTCCAATTCTTTCTAAGGACCATTACACATTTTTCGAAGGGCAATAGGACCTTTAAAAAAATTTTGAAATGGTCTTTTCTAGAGCAAGAGGACCATTTCAAAAAGTTCAAAGGGTCTATTGCAAAAATCCAAAAGGCACTTCCAAGGAGAGGTTCATTTCAATTTTTCTGAAGGGCTCTTTTCCTTTGGAAAAGTCCGTTGCAAGAAAACCAAAGGGTATATGCCCTTCAGAAAAAGGCATTTTCAAAGATAAAATGACCATTCCAATTTTTTAAAAGGGACATTTTCAAAAGGGTGAGGTAATTTTTTCAAAGAAAGGACCATTGCAAAAAAGTCGAAAGGTCACTTAACTTTTTCGAAGGGTCATTTCTTTCAAGAAAGTGACAACCAAAAAGTCTGAAGGGCCTTTCCTCAACCAAGAGACCATTTCAAAAGGACCATTCCAAATTTTCTAAAGGGTAATTTACAAAAGTCCATATCATGAATTCCTTCAGACATTTTGTCCGAAGGAATTGTCCTTTGCAAAAAACCCAAAGGAATTGTTCAAGCCAAAATAAAAATCTCGGATAAATAGTCTGCGAGAAATAGACAAGCACAAATTGTCTGAAGAAAAGGACTTTCCAAAAAGTTTGAAGGGCACATTTTAAAACTCCGAATGGTACTTTCCCTTCAGAGAGTTCATTTTCAAAAAGCTCGAAGGGCAATTTGTAAAGGTTCTGAGGACGTGAATTCCTTTGAACTTTTTGTCTGAAGGAAATGAACGAGAGGAAAGGTTCCGAAAGAAATAAACAGAAACAATTCCTTCGAATAATTTGTCTGAAGGAAATGAAAGAAGGAAAGGTTCATAAAAAAAGTCTGAAGAAAATAAGTTCGAGAAGTGTCCGTGGGAATTTTTCGAAAGGAGGACATTACAAAGAACCCGAACAAAAAGCCCACATTAATTGGCCAAAAATAAGAAGGGTAAAGGAAATATAAAGTTACCCATTGCAAATATGAAGGACCAATTAGTCGAGGACAAGTGGCATAAGCACATTCATCTAGTGGGATTTCAACAACCAATCAACAGAAGACAATGAGGACTTCTCCTTTTGATTCTGATGACACAATCTTTAGCTCACATTCAGAGCATGTGAAGTGGCCCAAGCAAGATTAGACTACAGTAAGGAGCAAGTCGAGATTTTAATACAATAATCAAATTATTTAGACTTGGAAAAGAATGCAGCTGCCTTCAAGCATGGCTCTCTCAGTTCTAAAAGGGAAACTCGAATGCATGAAGGGATTGAAGAGTTTAATGTTGGATGGTTATTCAAGGAGAGCTTAACATAGAATTTCATACATGCACTCTTATTTATCTTGTTAATCAAAGCCTTTTCAAACGCTTCCAACTCAACTTCAGGTGGAGTTTTCTCTTTGAAGATTGGCATAACATCATGCATGGAGAGAATTGAATTACCAAAGATCCATGAGCATTTGATGAATTTTGAAGAATTTAATCTTTATTTTAAGTAATGATTATGAAATGGGTTTACCATCCTTTTCAACAGCAAGGAGCTTTTCAGGCAAGGAATAAGATAAAAAGATATTATTTGAAGGCTTGGTTATCTTGGCATAGCTAGAGTTGGACTTGGGGTGATGTGGGAGTTGATCTCCTCTGCTATTTTCAGCGCCAATCTCTTGGCTTTTGTATGTTTTTTCTATATAAGTTAGTTTTTTCAACCATTTTGAAAATCCCTCTCTTGGCAAGATTAGACTCTTCTAAAATTATAGTTTTGTAACTTTTTCAGATAAATAGGATTGTTTTCATATTCTAGGATGCTGATATAGTGTATTTATGTCAGTGATTTGCATATGTGATAGAATTTTCTTCCTTATCAAGTCCTGATTCTTATCTAGATACTAGTTGATCAGATTATGCAGGTCATGTTCTGTGTTTAATGTCTTTGGCTGAAGTTACAGTGCATGTAAGTGGTTTTTAGTGCCTTGAATCAAGCCTATTCCCTCATTTCTCTCAAGTTTTGATCACTAGATAGAACTTTTTCATGAAATATTGATGCATAAGAGTCAATTGGAATTGAAAGTTCAATCTTTTTCTTGTCTAATCAGTGTTTTTAGGAGCTCAAATCGAATGGATGAACCAAAATTTAGGTGTATCACCATTATTAGATAGGATATTTTCTTCAGTTTTCTTTCTTCCCTTTTCTTGATAGTTTGTAGCATAGAGTAGAGATCCTAATTGATACACCAAATGGAGCTAGCCCTTAAAATCTAGAGATTCAATCCGTCAATTAGGCTACCCACAATCTAAGATTGTTTCCATGTTTCAGTAGACTGTGAAGGCCTAAAACTACCTTCACAAGGGTGTGAGTCTGATTGATAATAGTCCTTGGTCATAGATGACCCCATGATGCATGTGGCCTGGATTATCTTGGGGTACACCTTGTCTCTTGACAAGATTCCCTCTATCTGAAGGAGTGGGACAAAGTTTGGGCCCGTTTGTGTTTCTTTCACTCATTTTTTTTTTGTAAAATCTATAAATGAATGTATTTCCTTTGCTTTAGTGAGGCTAGGTTGGGAAAGAGGCAAATTTGAGAGATAGGCTTAGTGAGAAGCCTTTTGTGCCTCCTTGGCATGTTGGCCAAGTTATGTGGTATGAGAGATAAGCTTTGTTGATAAAGCTTTTGTAATTGTGAGAGTTTAATGAAGATTGAGATGATTTTATGAGATATGTTTATGTATTTTGTATGAGATTTGAGTATTGAGTGGATTGTTGAATCCATTGTGTGGTTGGAGGCCACATCAAGTGGTCTCAGAGCTAAAGTATATGGAGTGTTGACTCCATCATTTTGACATGGTACCTAGAGACAAACTTTGGAGCAAGATGGAGGAACTCGATATTTAGATGAGTATAAAGTGGCAATTCATAGACTTTATGAACAAGGCAAGGCCAAAATCAAAATAGGGGAAGGAATGTCAAAATGCTTTGTGAGTGATTTGGTGTCAAGAAAGGATGTTTGTTATCTCCCACTTTGTTTGGGATATGCATTGATAACCTGGAGGAGTGGATAAATAAATTTGGTGAAGAGGGTGATCACCTAGCTAACTATATGGTAAAGTTTCTCTTATATGCAAATGATCTTATTCTAATTGTAAAAACAATGCATAGTTTGAGAGACCACTTGAGGGATCTAGAGCTCTTCTTCCAAGAGATTGGAAAGTAAGTGAATACCAACAAAACCAAAGTCATGATCTTTTCTCTATGAAGAAAAAAGTAAATAAATTAACTTCCTTTTCAAAATAAGCATGTTGGAAGTAGTGGAATAATACAAGCATCTCGAGCTTGACTTTCACAACAAGATTAGTTGGGAAACCTGCAAGGCAAGAGAATATAAGGGGTGTGGAAGGATTTATACTCACTAAAAAATAGATGCAATAATGTGGAATTATGGGATTGAAAATGCAAAAGAACCTTGTTCGACCTATTGTCACTCTAGTGATCCTATATGGGTGTGAAGTTTGGGGTAGCAATGTGTCTGGCCTAAAATGGAGACAGATAGAGAGAATCCAAAAACATGTAGTAATCTCAAGGAGCCTCAAAACAGAAACATCAATTCCATATGAGATTATACTAGCTGAAACTGACACTTTCTCATTGGAGGCATTAGCAAATGACTCAAAATTTAAGTTATTAGAAAAAGACACAAAGCATGGAGACTAGTCGATGGCCTAGAATAGTGATATAGGAATAGTTAAACAAAAGAAAAAATATGTATATGAATTAGAACAACAAGTGGATGAGTAAAATAGAGCATTAACATGCAAGAGTGTCCAAACATTAAGAGGAAATAAAAAGTTATATAAGGTAAAAATTTAAGACAACCATGTGGATAGAGAAACTAGGATGGATGAAATCATATTATATTAGAGTTTAATTCCATATGGGACTATGCTGAAAATGCATACATGCGAGCAAAGATCGAGTGGAAGTTGAAAATATTGATGGCTTAGTTAAGGACTAGCTTGCATCATCTTAGGTGTGAGATTGACAGGTGGACAACGCATAAGGAGGAGTGGGAAATGAGAACATGCCTATTTTGTGACAAGGGGGTGTTGGAGATAAAATCTCACATCATGTATTTTGTAGCCTATAGTGACATTTTTATCAAGTACAACGATAACCTGAGGTTTGACAACCTAATCGACTTGTTTGATGAGTAGCTAGACAAAATAAGTTTTTTTATCAAGATCCATAGTATAAGATCCAACATCAAAAAGGGTTTTGAAATTTTATAAGGCTAATAAGGCATCAAAAACTACATATAATATTGAAGACAATATTCAAATCAAAACTATAAGAATCGACAAAGTGCCATAAAGTGCCAGTCCTTGCCATATGGTGGTGAGATTTGCAACTGTGAAAGTTGTTCAATTAGAGAATCTATGTTGTGCACTTAAGTCTACATTAAAACATTTGTTACATGGTAGTGATTTGCTCTACACTTTTTTAAATTACTCTATGTTTCCAACGACTAATTATTGATTTGCTTTGCAATGCACTTCAGATGCTTATATGGGTTTTGAAACCTTTACAACTTGTTGTTTTGCCATTGGATCAATGATATCATCTACGTTAAACTTTTCTAGAACTACTCGACAATGCATTTTAAATCAGGGCAAAATAAACTATTGTTAGTAGTGGACTCATTAATTTATAACTAGTTAGGGCTGCATCCCTTGGAAAATACTAAGCAACAAAAAACATTATATTCCACATAGTTAACTATGATTTCAATTGCATCAATGATCATATTCTTCAAATGCAGCACCATATACACAAGTATTAGAATCAACCGATTTTATATTTAATATTGTGTAGTGCATAGTGTTGTGGTGTAAAGATTAGGTTCAATATTGTCTAGTGAAATTATATTTTAATTCAATTTAAGTTTGTGGATTTTACCTCATTTCATGTTGACCAATAATCGATCCATGTAACACAAGTTCAATTCAAATCTGTGGATTTTACTTCATTTCATGGTAACTAATAATTCGATCCATATCACATAGTTGCAAATCAATGCTAGGCAAATATTAACTTCATATATTCTCTTGCTTATTAAAAAATATATTCAACTGTTTTTGAAATCTAAAACTTTGAACATTAGAAAATACTAGCATGTGACTAGTTAAAATAAACAAATCATTTGACTTGTGTGAATCCTATAATCTTGTGTTTGGTTGTGTGTACTTCTCAAAATGGAATAACCAAAGGCAATAACCACACCCTACATCCATCCCAAAAATGTTATTTACAAGTTTACTAAGCCAAGCATAGGATTTTTATTTTGTGTTTTTCTCAATATCATCTAAATTTTACAAATCAACCTGGTATATAGAAACAATAATATTAATAATGGCATCAAGGGCCATACTGCCATCGGTTGAAGTGTCGGTTATGAGATGGAGGGTCTACTCAAAAACATAGATGCGTGAATATGACAATGGTGAAAACCAGCTACGACAAAAAGTTCCATTAGGCCCCCTCTTGTTATGGCCACATCCACCTCCATATTTGCATTTTATACCATCTTACAATAAACCATAGTCTCTTCAATGTCTCTTCTTTCCATGGCCATGACAGACGCTTGTGGTTAGTAAAATAGGCCAAATATACAGCACTCAAAACCAAGTGTGACAAAGGTGAAGCTCAAGCACCTAAGTGGCTAGCTCCTGACAATCTCTAGAGCAAGAGAGTAAAACAACAAATGCACAATATAACAAGGTTTACAAGCAAAAATAAAGGAGGCAGAGTTTGTTCTAAAACACGCGCTATTGAATATCCTTATATTGATTCAAAAAAGTTGTTAAAAATTATTGATTGCACCCTTATAAGACTTACTACATCTATTGTTGTTACAGACATATAAGACTTCAAACTTCTATTCTGACCATGAACATCCTTCTTTTCTCACTACAGAATGTTATTATACATCCTCTTCATTCACTGTTGTTCTATACTTTATCTCCTTCTATTGTACTCCCCAAATACTTCTTTGCTCAGACTGTTGCTTCTTTTTCTTCAAGCATTTCATCTTTTTCCTCTCTTCTCTATTTTTCTACAAGTTGTTGCTTTTGTGCATATTTTGCTCTCTTACATTCTTTTTTTTCTCTCTCTTTCTATTTCTATATTTTGACTACTTCTCCACCTACCCTATGCTTTCCCTCTCATTTCAAAGGGTTCTAAAAAAATAAAAATTTAAATTGGTGTTCATTAAATGAAGTTGGTGACTTCAAATGATTGGAGGTTTTCGAGACCAATTAAAGACTAACAATGGTAGGTGGGGGGACTAAGATTAAATATTTTAATACTCTCCCTTAATCTTTCTCTTCTTTCCATGCTCTATGGAATGTTTTTCAACCCATAATATGTATTGGAAACTTCTTTTTAATTTTGTATATGCTTCTGGAGCTATTTTGATCATCTCCAAAGCCAGACTAGTGATCTCTAGAGCCAGACTGATGATCTCCAAAGTTAGACTGGTGGTCTATAGAGCTTGCCTATGCATCTTTGAAACCAATAGTGTGGATCTTTGGGGTGAGCATATGAACCTCTGGATCCATGTCGACTGTATCTATGACCACTAATATCTAACCGCACAAAATTATCTTTTGACAAAGGCTTAGTAAATATGTCAATGAGTTGTTCCTCTAACTTGCTAAATTTAAGCTCTATCTCACATTTTTCAACTAAATATCTAATAAAATGATACCTAATTGCAATATGTTTGCTTCTTCCATGAAAAACGGAATTCTTTGACAAGGGAGTGGAAGATATGTTGTCACAAAAGATTATTGATTGACATTGTTGCTCCTCATACAAATCTGATAGGATTCTTCTTATCCATATGGCTTAACATGTTGAATTTGTTGCTATATAATTAGCTTCAGTTGTGGAAAATGAATCTATGAGTTGTTTCTTTGAATCCCATGAAATAGCTCCTAAACCAATATGGAACACATATCTATATTTGATCTTTCTATCGTCAAGACTACCAACCCAATCACTATCTGTGTATCCTCCTAACTAAAATTCAACTACTACTACATACATAACTCCATTTTTTTTGTTCCATTAATATACCTCAAGATCCTTTTGTCTGCTTGTCAACGTGTCTCTTTCGATGTCTCCATTAATCTAGATATGATGCTGAATACATACATTATATAAGGGTTAGTTGCATTCAAATACATTAGACTTCCCACCGAACTTTTGTACCGTGTGAGATCCACATTACTAGTGTAATCTTGTGCAATTTGCAAAATTGTTTCAGCTGATGTGGATACTAGTTTACTATCCAGCATCTTAAATCTTTCCAAAATATATTTTGCATACTTAGCTTGGTAGATGAATATATTGTTATCTATTTGCTTAACTTCTATGCCAAGAAAGTACTCCAACAAACATAAATCAGTCATCTCAAACTCTATATTTGTGGCTGATTTGAACTCTTCTATGCACTGATTTGCATTTAAAGTAAAGAGCAGATCATCTACATACAAGACAACAATTAGAATATTTTCATTGCATGCCTTCATGTAGAGAGTGGGCTCATTGTCATTTTTGCTAAAGCCATTACTCAACAAATAAGAGTCTGTTCGATTGTACCACACCCTTGGTGCTTGCTTAAGCCCATAAAAAGTCTTTTTCAGCCTATATACCTTGATCTCATGTCCTAGAATCTCATAACCAAGTGGTTGTCCCAAATAAATCTCTTATTGTAACACTTCATTCAAGAACGCTGACTTGACATCCATTTGATGCACCTTCCACTTGTGTTGAACAACTATAGTTATGATTGTTCTCACTATTTATAGCCTTGTTATGGGAGCAAATGTCTCACTGTAGCCATGTCTAGGCCATTGCATGTATCCTTTGACAACTAACCTTGCTTTATGTCTCTCATTCTTGCCTTCGAGAGTGATTTTGATTTTGTAAACCCACTTGACACCTATGACCTCTTTTCCTGTTGGAAGGTCTACTAGTTCCCATTCTGATTTTTCTCTATAGTATGCATGTCCTCATCCATGGCTTCACTCCACTTGTTATTCTTAATTTCTCCCTCAAAATAGATAGGACTGGCTGCTAAATATAGATCAAAATTCATGGTTTCATTCTTAATTTTATTCATATCTTGACTGCTAATATGTCTTGCAAACTTTTTGTTATATCTAAGTGTTGATTTGAGTTGGAGGATGATGAAGTTGTCTCATTAGCTACTCCTTGAGATCTTTGTTGGTTGTTTACACTAGATGAATCAACCCATTTTAAAATAGGACTCAAAACTCGATGTATGAATGTTTGTGTACCACTTGTTGGTTCAGTTTCAAGGGTCCACTAGCCCTTGTTTGCATCTGTTGCTCTTCTTGTTTATCAACACATGTTGCATCCTCTATATTTGAACATCCCAAACAATTATTAGCTCCTTGGTGACCCGATCTTACAATCGATAAGCTTTTGATTGCTCACTATATCCAGAGAAAATGTATTTTTCTCATTTATCTTCCCACTTTGATTTTCATTGCTTGGGCACATGTGCATATACCATACATCCACACACCTTAAGGTGTTCAACACTTGGTTGTTGGTTGCTCCAAGCTTCTTGAGGGATCATATCCCTAACACTCTTAGTAGGATAAATATTGAGCATGTATATTGTTGTTACTACAACTTCAGCCCAAAACTCATTAGACAATCTTTTGGCCTTCAACATGCTTCTTGTCATCTCTTGGATGGTTTGGTTCTTCCTCTCCACTACACCATTTTTTTGTGGTGTATACCTCATTGTAAATTGCTTCTTGATGTCATTATCCTTGTAACAATTTATAAACCGATTTGATATGTATTCTCCCTCTCTATCAATTCCCAAATTCTTTATGTAATTGCCACTATGTTTCTCAACCATGGTCTTAAACTGCTTGAATGTTTCAAATTCCTCTGATTTGTTCTTCAAAAAATACACCCATGTATTTATGCTAAAGTCACCTATGAATGTCATGAAATACACATTATTTGATAAATATGGAGTCTTCATTAGACCACACAAATCTGAATGTATTAGCTCAAGAGGAGCTAGCTCTCCATGACTTACCCACGGAAAAGACACTCCTATATTGCTTCCCCAATATGTAGCTTTCACACACTTTGTTTGGTTGTTCTGATAAGCGCATCCATCTTACTATTTTATTCTTGTGAATAAGATTCAGCCTGTCATAACTCAAGTGCCCATACCTAAGATGTCAAAGAGTAATGTCATCCACTACCACTATTTTAAACGTTGTTGCTAACTCACTTTGCATCCTCAAAGGAAACATTATATTTATTGTCATCTTGACTGCTGCAATCGAACTATTGTTGCCACTTATTCATAAATGATGCACTCTCCATATTCAAATCTCATCTTATACCCCTTTTGGACAAGTTGCCCAATGTTGATTAGGTTGTACTTTAACCCTGACACATAGTAAACATCTTGAATTTGTCTCTTATCACCTTGTTTGGTGTGGACATAGATGTTGCATTTACCTATGACAAGCACCTTCTCATTGTTTATCATCTTCACCTCTGATTTTATTGACTCATCAATGTTATTGAACATCTCTTTGTTCCGACTCATGTGGTTGTTGCAACCACTATCTAGATACCATATTTCTCTACTAGTTTACTCAACTATATTGCATGTTATAAAAAAAATTCCCCCCTTTCTCACTTTTATCACATTTAGCCTCTTTTGTCGTTGAGAAATTTGAGTTTGTCTATTCAAATCATACTCTTTCTTTCTACACTCACTAGCATAATGTCCATACTTTTGCAATAATAACATTGTACATTAGACTTATCATACCTTGTGTGTAGAACCACATCTTGAAGTGTTGTTACTCATTGCTCTTCCTCTTCCATGTGATTCTTGATGGTTATGTCTTCCACCTTCTTGGCTGCTACAAGTTCTTCCTCTATCTTTGTTGTTTGTTTCTCTCCCCTTGCCTCTCACATTCACATTTGTCTTGAAGGCTTGTTCATGAGAAGAGGTGGTTGCCCTATTCAACCATTGTTCATGGGTTTGCAAGGACCCCATTAATTCATAAAGTGTCATTTCTCTCAAGTCTTTAAATTTTTCTATTGCTACTACAATAGGATCAAACATGATCAGAAGGCTCCTGAAAATCTTCTTTATGATTCTATGGTCTTCAAGAGCATCACCATTTGTCTTAATTTGATTTACTCTGCACATTGTCCTTGTAAAGAAATCATCGATAGATTATGATTCCTTCATCATTAGGGGTCTCAAAATCCCTTCTCAAGAGCTACAACTTGACTAGCTTCACCTTGTCACTACCATGATAAATATTTTGCAAAATGTCTCAAGCTTGCTTAGAATAGGTAGCCACTGCTATCCTAGAAAAGATTGAATCAACCAATGCCATTTGAATGTATCTTAGAGCCTTGGCATCCTTCTTTCTATTATCTTTCAACAAATGTATATGTGCTTCAATGAAGGCATTGAATGTTGTCAGAGTTGCAACCTCAATATACCCACCTTCAACTAGCGCTCATAGCTCTTGAGAGGTAAAAATAGTTTTCATCTTAATGCTCTAGACATCATAGCTCTTACCATCAAATGTAACACATTGACATTAATTACTACAATTGGATGCCATATTCTATATGCCCTAAAAACCTAAGGCTCTAATACTAGTTGTTGGCAAAAGAGGCCAAATATACAACACTCAAAACCAAGTGTGAAAAAGGTGAAGCTCAAGCACTTAAGTGGTTGGCTCCTAACAATCTCCAAAACAAGAGATTAAAATAGTGAATGCACAATATAACAAGGTTTACAAGCAAAAATAGAGGAGTCAAAGTTTATTCTAAAACACGCATTATTGAATATACTTATATTGATTCAAAAAAATATTACAAACTATTGATTACACCCTTATAAAACTTGCTACAGCGATTGCTATTACAAACACACAAGACTTCAAACTTCTATTCTGAATTTCTTTACTATTTTAAATTGTTGTTCTAACCATGAACATTCTTTTCTTTTCACTCTAGCAATATTGTTGTACATTCTCTTCATTCATTGTTGTTATGTACTTTGTGCTCCTTCTATTCTGATCCCCACATACTTCTTTGCTCAAAGTGTTGTTCCTTTCTCTTCTTGCATTATGTCTTTTTCTTCTCTTCTCTATTTTTCTACAAGTTATTGCTTCTACACATATTTTGCTCTCATACATTCCTTTTTTCTTGTCTCTTTCTATTTCTATATTCTAGCTACTTCTCCACCTACCCCATGCTTTCCCTCTCATTTCAAAGGGTTCCAAAAAATTCAAAATATAAACGTTGTTCATTAAATGAAGTTGGTGACTTCAAATGGTTGGAGGTTTTTGGGACCAACAGAACACTGGCAATGGTAGGTGGGAGGGAGGGCAAAAGCAGGGCAAAATTAAATATTTTAACACTTTTAAGCAATTAAAAGATACAACAAGAAAGAAATATGCCACTGCAATTTAAAATATGAGTTGTGGAAACATGTATTTGTACATGATGGGATGAAGACCCAAACAAAAGGGAAATTCAACAAATAAAATGTCTAAAATGTGTCTTCAATGGAACTTACTAGTTTTCAATGCCAAAATAAAGAAAAAAGACAAAAAACATCCCTGAAGCGTCCATACTATCCTGATAGTGTATTTTGATGACCACATCTTATTCTGATAGTGAACTCAAAATAGGAAGAGCTTAACAACCCTGATGTTTCTAGTCAAGAAGAGTTTTAATGTCTTCATTATGTTTCCTTAACCCTACACCCTCGAATTGCCTTCCCTCAAAGCCATTAAATGCAAATGTATCCCAACCATCCAAGACCATTAAGAAATCGTCTATTTCGAGCCAAACTTGAGAGGGCATTTATTTTGAAAAACGGCAAGGGAATAAGAGATTTACTTATTAATTAATTATATTTAAATATTTTTGGATAGTATGATTTTAGGGATTTTAAAAATACTAGCATTTGATCGGTCAATAAAAATAAATTATTGGACTTAGGCGATTTTAATAATTCTACCTTGATAGAGACTAATAATAATCTTATAGAAAAACATTATGATATTGTGAATATAATCATGACAATGTATATTTTTTTAAAAACATATTTTTAGAAATATAATTCTTATTTTACACTAAGGCAACAAATTTGATACTCTTAAAACTTTGCTTACACATGACAATTTGATGGAACACATGATTTGGGCTGGATTGGAAATCTAGTGGACCACACATTAAATTGTAGAAACTTAATGTGTTATGGATGGAAACAAATTAATAAAAACAATTGTAGTAATAAAAAAAATTGCAAAAATATAAGAAAGCAAACCATGAATGAATAGAAACAAAACATACACAAAATAGAATAAATTATAAATTAATTAATTTACTCTTTCATTGATATGGAAGGTATATATGGTTATCTTTGAAATGAGACAATCAATTATCTCTGAGAATAGATGTGCATTGTTATATGTGAAAAGAGATGTGAGCTAATTTTTCCATACTATTACAAATAGAATGTAGCAAACTCTAAGAAAAGATATGAAGCTACTACTCTCTTTTTGTATATTACAAAATGGTATCGATCTATGCAAAGAGATATTAAGTTACAAGACTCTTTGTCCCTTTACGACTCCTTTACTTTTTTTACGGTTCATATGATGTCTCTTTTATAACTATTTTTAGCATGAAATGAATAATTTAAAAATAGAATGTGATGAATAACACAACAAACATTCTCATAAAGAGATTTTGTCAAAATTCAAAACTCAAAAAAATACAAAAATATGATTATATTAATCATTAAGGTATTTTTCTCTTTGTATTTTGTGTTTTTGTTTTTGAGCCCTTTCAATGTAAAATTTGGATCCTAAATTTTAGCCGGATGCCCTACACGATCATCGAAGACATTCTTGTAAAGCAACGAAATTAATTTATTTGATGAGCTTTCCAACCTATATTACAACTAATAATTCCAATCAACGATCTAAAAGATATAAATAATTCCGATCAAAGATCTAAAAAATATAACCCCGACAATAAATTACAAGTGATATACTAATTTTGTTGATTTGTTGGTATTCTCACCAAAATATTATCCCATGCTACCATCTAGATCAACGCAATTCTACATAAATCTTTTCCAATGCAAAGCAATCTAAGTAAATGCACTTTTCTTCCTCAATGTAAGGTGATTTTAAAACTTTTATTATACAATTTTTTTAATTTAGTGATTTTTTACTCTAAAACTTAATGCTCAGTTGTGTGACTTAAACCGGAAGTCTGTCAGTCCAATATCAATTGTGCAGCCATTGGAGCTACACCCTACATGAAATGTGTTGCATGAGATGATCATAACCCGATATAAAAATATCATCCACGTTCTTAAACACCCCACATCAAATATATTCTGGAATTAAGGCAAATTTTGAGCTCTGAAATTATAAATTGTATTTCAATTTGGTGAGTGGGACCTTAGTTTCGATGCAAATGGTAAAATTATTTTCTTTGATGATGATGTTTCTCCTTCCTAGGTTATGTAAGTTCCAAATAAAGCACAGAAATAGTTGGTGCATGTCATTATTTCTTAAAAAATCTTTAGGCAAGTTGGAGGACTTTGGAGAACAGAATTCTTATAGTTGTGTATCTCCATATCTTGTGTTCAAATGAAGTGTTTGATACACCTTTAATGTGCTTAAAGAGAAATGACTGCATACCCTAAAGAGCATCTTATTGAAATAGCATGTTATGGGTTTCCATCTTAAATATTTAGCTACAAGAATGCTAGACCAAAGAAAAAGGTTTTTTTAATTGTAGAAAGGTTGCCCTCCAAACCGACGTACCATATAAATTGAACTCATTGCAGCCCAGTTTTGATAAGTTGAATACACCCAATGAGGGTGGGCGACTTATTTGTCTTCATCTTACTAGCCATTAAGTTCCGTTGATTTTTTTTTCCACGCTTTCAATCCACTAAGGGAAAAACAGTGTATTGAAAGATAAGTATGGAATATTTCGAATCTATATTTGTTCACAAAAAGAGACAATCCTGAAGCTTCCTTGCATCTTGAACAACTTAAACATATTCCATAGCAACAACAGGTATGGCAATAAATATGGCAACCCTGGATCACCTGGCTAATAACATGTATAGGATAATAGACCTGTTTTAAAGAACCATTCACTAAAATTAAACTGTCTAGTCATCCAAGCTCAAATATACTTTGGTTCAAGTGAGCCAAGAAACAACATTAAAACAAACTAAGGTTTTGCAAAGAAAATGCCAATTGTATGACTGAAAGCTTTTTTATTCCTATCTAGTTTGATTGCGTCCCCTAGCTTCTAGTTATAACGGTATCAAGAATTTGTCTGACATTCACAAACGGTGTCAGCTAGAAATAACTAAAGAAGTCTGACTATGATTTTAGAGAGTCGTTTAGTAATATATTACATAAAGAGATACACCAACTATTTCTAGGTGTTTTATTTGGAACTCAAATAATATTTGTCAAAAAGAGCTTGAAGAATACTTTCTAACCGCTTTAGACAATTCAACCATTGTGAGATCCGTTTTGATTACTTGCCATCAAATACCAAGTCCTTGTCAACAAGAAAACAACATTTCTGAGTTTATATGTAACTTCCTCCGTAAGTTCCTTAGTTTTAGAGGATGCTATAATTCTAGACATGCACCTAGAAAAAATATGGTTCGAGTTATCCCTACAAGTATCATTCTCAGGTATGAGGATAATAGAATATAATAATGATTTCCATTTCATTTGGTTCTTCTACAACATAACCATCTTCCATTTTTAGGTACAATGAGCCAGGGATAGGCTGGAAACGACTTACATTTGACTAGGAAAAGTCCTTTTTACATATTTGTGGAATCAAACGGGTATCACCTCCTTGAGAGAGTTGCCACTGACAATAGGCTATGATGATGATTTCTGTTTCTTTTGGTTCTTTTACAATATAACCATCCTCCAGTTTTAGGTATAATGAGCCAGGGATGGAGCAGAAACCACTTACATTTGACTGGGGAAAGTCCTTTTTACATATTTGGGGATTCAAATGTGGATCATCTGCAAGTCATGCAATGTACCAAAATCAAATTCAAGTAACTAACATGATAAAAATGTAAACGATTTGCATCAGCAAGAAGAGTTGATTCTATTGTGCCTACAATCATTTTAATCAACTTGAAAAATTATTTGAAAAAACACAAATTTTTGACAAATTTAAAAGACATCATGTACAGCTGCATGTTCCGGTAGTTCAAGTCATTCTGAATTTCTTCCCCAGCCTGCTTGAGGTTGAAGCCTTTGCCATACTGTGGCATTCTTCAACAAATTTGGCCTTTAACTTCCAATCTCAAAGGCACTCAAGGATTGTGTCAATATATGATAACAAAGGATCTTTGCATCTTGATAATTATTGATATTGGTTAATAATATGCTTAAGAGCTAAAATATCATGATCTTGAAATTCTTGCCCAGAACACCCTTATTATGTATCTACTTTATCTAATTGTTTTCAAACACGAGGTAATTTATATCAATAGTCTTATAAAAGACATGAATTAATCCTGCTACCTTTGTGACGAGCATACTCAGGAAAACCATCACATTGCAATCCTTGCACTCAATTCTTTTCTGGTGATCTTTTGTTCCAAGCACATTTGTCATGCACAGAAGATTTCTTACAATTTTAGTTTCACCAAAAAAATCATACCTTATGCAAAGGACAATACTGGAACAAGGTGACTGACATGGAATGAGAACATGCAGTTCCTGCTCCTCATAAATAACAACATTCCAAGGTTATATGTTGATGATGTTGCCGAGTCCCTCGTGCTTTATTTTCTCAGATTTCCTTTCGTTTTAGAGAGCATAACATATCATACTTGACAGGACACCAATAATGAGTTGGGGCAAAGATGCCTTCTGGATTCACTTCCCTGCAAATCATGACTAGCATCTAGCAGGTAATTGTAGGCACACATCAACATAAATACTAGCTTTTGATCCCAGAAATCCTTGTCTAGTCAAACATAGTAAAACAAATAAGATAATTACAATTACAAGTACTAATGAGCTCAACTGGGGATCTTCATGAAATAAAATACTCAACATAATTCTAATTTTTCCTTTAGAATTCAAGGAATAGAAGATTCCCTGATCTCAAAAAGTCAAGAACTATAATCTTTGCTTGGGTGGACCACAACAGATGAAGATTATACTAAATCAATCTGACCAGTCTCGACTAGCCTCTGTATTGGCTTATATCTCAAAATAAAAAAGTCGTCTTCAACTAAATTCACAACATCTTCACCCCTGAAATAAATGATCGGACAAAATTTTGAATATTAGAATTTCCATTGTGTCCCTATTGCAATGCAAATGATGATTACATGCTGAATAGAATTTGATGACTGAAGAAAGACCACATACTTGTCATCCATCTGAACAGATCCAATCGCATCCCTAATCTTGCAGAAAACAAATGTATCCAGTTTCGGTTCAGGTACTAGAATCAAGTCAAAGATCAGAAAGAAGTCCATTGCTTGAATAGCAACAAAATTACAAACAAGGGTGTATTCAACTAGTTCTGAGAAACGACTTATCAGGAAGTAAATGCAATTGTCATTCACCATAGTTCTTGCACCATTCACTCTAATTTTTCAACTATGAGTTTTCTGTAGATTAGCAATTAAACCTATGAAAGGATACTCATATCATCTTCTTCACTCGAAATGGCTTGCCTAAGCATGGATTGATACCCATAAGGCAATCTGCTTAATACAGACTGTTCAAGATGCTTTTGCAAAGCATCTGTACACCTGCCATGAAAACAATTAATCAAAAGACAATGATTAGAAGAGATTATCTAATTTTGCAGGAGTATCTTGGTTCTAAATGAGTTATACAGTCTACTGAAATTGACCAAAAAGGAAAAAACACACAATATACATGTAAAAGTCAGAATATATCTAAGATCTAAAGAATCATAGCACATTATCGAACTGAAACAAATCATTACCAACCGTGCATATCAAATTCAATGTAAACATAGGGATGAGCAATAAGGTGATTCCAGATTACAGGACAGGTCAACATTCAATGTAAATATGTAAGGTTCAGCACAAAATCATTACACATGAAGCAGAAGAAAGGATAAACAAGATTTGTATAAGATAGCCAGGCAAGCCAAAGTCTATTGTCTCTTATAAGTTCTCATGCTTGTATCTAGTTTGGGGCAACAAGTCCAGTATCCTAAAACAAGGAGCATAGCCCCTGCTTTCAAGGATAATGGAAAACATTTGCACATGAAAGGCATCTAACATTTAAGCATCCTTTTAGACATTTATTTCAAATGTCATTACAGTCCTGGAGCTCTGCTATGGTTTGGTGTCCTTTGGTATGCTCATAGTAGTCCTTGCCTCGATTATGAATGCTTGTCACTGTAATGTTTCTCCATTGAATCAAGCTATTTTAATAGATCCCTCCCTTCAGAGTGCAGCTACTGCTGGAGGTTCAGAGGATAGCAGTGGCAGCTAACAAGGCCAGGAAGCTGTAGATAATGACAATCCCCTGCCTTCTGAAGCTTTTGTTAAGTTTGAAGATTATCAGCATTCTTGTGAGCAAATGAATAGATACGCTTTGATTGATCACTTTAATGGTCGTGTACCTCCAAGTCCATTATAAGGACTAAATCAGAGATTGATGGAATATGCATGGCTGGCATGTGACTCCATCAGAAAAATGTTCATAATTCTTGTTTTTGAGGAAGTTGTCCATAGTAGGGTCCTTGGGTAGAGGATTGTTGCCGAGCATGGGTTAAATTTCCCAGTTTGGCTGCCTCTTGGCCTTCCTGGAAAGCCTTGTCTAGCATCTAAGGGAATTTGTCTGCCATGAACCGACAAGGTTTTTTTGGCAAGACCCAAAAGGCAGATTTGTGTATAGCTTACAACTGTCCTTGGACCTCAAAAAGACTCGGGATATTCAATTTGAGAATCAGATTATCACCCAGTTTGTTCAATAGATAAAACTCGTAAAACAAATGTTTTATTTGCCAAAGCCCACAGCATAAAATTCGAGAATGCCCTTTGGTTGGAGGCTTTAAGACTTTTTTGTCTACTCAGGCCCGTGACAACAAAAAGCCACATAAAGCTGAGCACGAGTGGACTGTGATATAATGTTGTAGACACCTATATCTGGCCACCAATGACCATCAATCAAGTTTTTGACCAATTTCCCACCAAAATGCACAATTTGGCCTAAAAACACTAAAACACATTAAAAGCTTTGAAACTGACATATTCAAGTGCTGATTTTGGCCAAAGTACCCCTAAATGAGGCAATGCATTTCATGGACCAGCTAACTTTGATTAGATCATTTCGAGTCAAAATTCCAATTTTGCACCTGGGTGCCCTGGATTGCTCTTTTCTGTCAAATCTTTTGCACGAGACATGTGCCTTTATTATTTGGTGTTGACAACATCCTAAATGGGATAACAGTTCCGACGCATCTAACATCGACTTCCAAATCCAATTCAAACAAATTTCGAGCCAAGAACGAGACATTTTGACCAATTAGATTAATTTGTGCACCAAAGGGCCAAAATTTACACCAAAGTGACTAATCATGCTTAAAGCTAATTAATTCAAATCATGAATTTAATTGAAAATTCCATGGAGCTTTTTGAATTTTTTTTTTTGGAAATGAATATTAAATATCTACATCATCAAATGACATCATTTCTTGGGAAGGCATCTCGAGGCCATAAATGCATAAAGTATCAAGATTAGGCCACTCCATGCCTCATTAAGACCCTCCATGCCTCTTTATTGCCTCTATCCCAAATATTTATGAAGGCATTTATTGATTTTTGCCTCAAAAATTGAATGGATTCTTAGCCGCACATCTTCATCTTGAAATGAGCGATTCAGGTTCACTCTAACCATTTTGCAAAATCTATAAATAGGAGGCCTTGCCTATTGAATTTTAAACTTTTTTATGCCAAACTTATAATGCCCAAATGCATTCAAAATCATTACATTTTAGTGTTATAATGCCTAAATATTGAGCCAAGCCAAAGCCAAACAAAGGTGCCAAGGAGAGATGAAAGTAGCCACACTTCATTGATGCAGACTTCATGAGCACAAACCAAGCAAACCACTTCAACAAGCTATTTGGAGCATCCAAAGAAAGTGAAAAATTTCTTTTGCATTTTAGTTGTGTTTTCCATTCTAGTCTTGTCAACTAAGCTCCCCCTTTGTGATAGGCTTAAGGTGTTAGCATTGGTGTGTTTTGTTTAGATTTGTTGTATTCACTAACACAATACTAATCTCCCCTTATTGCAATCCTAGTTCACATAATGGCACCCTGGTGGGACCTTAGCCTCACAAATTTGCTCACAAAGGCTCTTTCAAGCAACCTACTAACCAATTTTATGCAAAATCTTGGAGTGGAGTCAAAAAAGTAAAATTTTAAGTTAAAATTATGTTTTTCTGATAATTGTGTTTTTGTTCCTAATAATGTCGATTTTGCTCTATGTTGCAATATCATTATTGTCACAGTAATGATTTTGTAACAAAATTGTTGTTTGTTGAACAGTGATTTTGTAGCCCTAAGTAGCGATATCATTCGTCGGAATAACAATTTCATTCACCTGAGCAATGATTTTGCAAAAACAACGATATTGTTCACCCTGTGCAGCGATTTCATATTCGACAGCAGCGATTTTGTCAACAGAACAACGATTTCATCGATTTTGGCAATGATTTTGTATGAGCAACAATATTGTCGACCAGAACGATACTGTTTCTTGGCCAACGATATCATTGATTTGGCCAACGATTTTGTTTAGCAGCGATTTCATAGGAAAATAGCGATATTGTGTTTTTTGTCGAACTAATCCATAACAACGATATTGTGTTTTGAAATTTCGATTTTGCAGAAAAACAACAATATTGACTATATAACAACGAGATTGCAACAGAGAGTTGAAATTTTTAATGTTGTTTGCTCAAACTCTTAAGTGCTTCAAAGCAGGTCCTTATAATTGTGTTTTTACAGGTTGAGGGAGTAGATTAGAAGTTGTTTTGATTGCATTTAACCAAACAAACTTTCAAAGTTGGTGCTTAATGAAAAACTAGGGTGCTTAAGTGATGCAAGGGTCCTCAGACTACAATCCATCTTCAACTCTTAAATCAGCATGACCCTGCAGAGTCCGTAGATTCTCCTTCCTCCTGCATAGTCCGTAGCTTCAAGCCTGCAGAGTCCGTAGATTCTTAACCTGCAGAGTCCGTAGATTCAAGCCATTCACAATTGAACACAGAAATACAAGATATGGGCCTAGTAGAGATATATGGAAAGCGTTTGAAAATGGAGAATTTTAATGCATTGATTCTGCAAACTTGTAGGCCTCAGAGCTGCATTTCCTTATCTACAAGAATATATAGTCAGGGATTTTTTTTTCCTTCGACTCAGCTCCTGATCTGTCCAACATATCCAACAACGGCGCTTCTCCAACACCAGCCCAATCATTTCTATCTCCGATGGCTCCAAAGCCATCCCAAATCGAAGCTCACACCCATCTGATAGACGCAGTTGAAAATGAAACCCCTCGTCTTACTCTCTCGCAAGTTGGGTCTTATAAAATAGACCGCTTCGATGGCTCGGGCTCGACCAAAACAATTCGTCACAACTCAACACTTTGGCCATAGTCAACGGCCTCTACCAATAGCCCTCTTCATCATATGACGTCTTGCGCTCTTTCACCCAATTGAAGTCTTCAAATGGATGGGACAAATCTTTATGGAGCTTAGCGATGATCTGATTCCGAACGATTCCACAACACCTGATTTAGCAGTGAACGACGCAAACTTTCCTCTATGCTCAGCGCGCCTCCAAATTCAGTCCGACGATTGTAGATTTTATGCTTCTTGACCTCTCTAACAAGAATAGTTCATTAACAAACTCTCAATACTGTTCTTAGAAGTAGTGCCAAATCCCTTGCTGGAACAAACTTCCCCATTTCTTGGTCTTGCACTACTAGACAGATCTTCTGGGAAAATCATTCTCTTTGAAAATCATTCTCTTTCACAAAAGCTTTTACAAGGAAGAATCTGAGATTTCCACGTGTTTCAAAACAGTTACACCACCAACATTTGAGTTCAAAATATCAGCCTCTTCACCAAAACAAGCTTGAGATAACAGCTTGGGCTTGTTTACAACATCCGAGACCAAAGAATACACACATTTAGCATCATTCAGGCTCGCAGCAGCTCGCTTTTCTGCCTTTCCCACATCTACCGCACACTCGTATTTCCTCTTGTTTGCCTTCTCAGCAGAATTACCATTGCATTCTTCTAATGTATCATCCCCATAGTTACCATTAGAGGTCTTTGGTGAACATTCTCTACCTCCTGGAGATGTCTTCCCTTGAATGAAAGGTCATTTCCTCTCTGTCCTTCCTCTCCTCTACGTCCCTCTCTTTTCTTCTTCTCTCCTCTGAATTCTCTCTTTTGCTCTTTTTAAGAGTCTTCTCCCTAACCTCTACGCCCAACTTGGGCTCAAGATAAAACAACAAACAGTTTTTAGTTTCCAACAATCTACTAATTTGGAGAAGACTAATATCTTACGGTTCAAAGATTTCAACCACTCCCCTTATTTCCTCAACAAACTCAACAATTACCTTTTTACCTTTTACTTTTTACATTTACGCCTTAGTAACAGCATATTAGAGGGAAAATACAAATTATTGAATTTATCATGACCATGTCTTCAGGTAGCCATTGCAGATGCTCCTGCATCATTAAGTGAATGTTTTGACAAATTGAGCTTTCAAAGTCACAACTTAAGACCAAGGGGTCAAAAGAATACCACCCAATCTTTCATTTGGTGCTTAAAATTGAACTCACTTGTCAAATTTTGTATTCAATAGTTGTTTAAACTTAGAATTTGATTGGCAAAAAGAGGGACGTTGCGTGTATTGTCTTTCATTTGTCCCCTTTAGGGAACTTTTGGAATCAAAAGCGTCGTCTTTATTGCAAACATACCTAGTCCAAAGCATAAAAAAATGTCATCTAAAGCACTCCTCAAAAACTTGTAATAGTTTGGGTGATCTTGAAACGACCCTAAAGTCTTTCTATTAGTCATTTTATTGCATGTTGGCTTGCGAAAAAGACTTCATTACCTCTCGCAAGTTCCATAAAGAAGCTTTGACTCGAGGTTTCATCTAACGGCACTGATTTCAACCACTCTCACTAGGATTAGAGTTTTGAGCGGTTAAACCACCTTCTAGTGTTGGAATTGCACACGAGACGTATCTACACTTTGGACATTGCACTACACTGAGCAAACGACAAATGTAGTGGTTGCAAAAAGAATAATAATTTTTTGCAACAAACGAAATGCCGCGGACACCCAATTATGTGTTTCTTTTGCATCGTGACGTGAAAGTCATTGTGTAATTAATCCATCTAGAACAATCGAAAACCAATTAGCTTTAGTCAACCCCACATTGCCATACCCTTGCTAAGATTTGGACAATTATACTTAGTGTATTTTAATCATTTTTGCTTGATATGTTTTGAGACTAAAACCTGATTGTTTGTTTATAAACATGTCAAAACCAATTTGTCTATAAGTCCCTCTTTTGTCTAAAGAGGTATTATGCTGGCCATTTTACACCACACTTGTGCCTTGAGATTTTTGCTAAACATGTTTGTGTGTGTTACTTTTTTTGAAATGGGTACTGTTATACTGCCCACATCATTATCAAGTTTGAGCTTTGGGTATTTGAACCATAACATTGATCACATCATTCGAGCATGCTAATGCCGTTATGCTGCTCAATTTGTTTCAAGACTTATTTACCATTGTTCAAAACCAGTCACATGCCATTTGGACCTTGTTTATGCATCGTCAAGATGTCCAATCTTGTCTAGCTTGTTTGGTTAAATCCTAGTTTTCAACGTTGATTTTTCGATTAACCTTGTCAAGTTTGGATTCAAACATTGATTGATTACAGTTTAGCCCTCAATTCATGGGGTTGATACACAAATCTTTCTCTTTTAAGTTGCATAACTTCAATTAATCGATTACCCAAATTTGAAGACTATTGTCTAGTTTGTTTGTTTTCAGTCTATCCTCATCATTGTTTGTGTCTTTAATTGGGAGAGCACAACCTTTCTTCAAGAGCCTTTTGCCTTATGGCTTATGCCAACTAATCATGTTTATGTTTGATTCCATGTCCCAGATCTATGTCAAAGTTGATTCCAAACTTGTTAGATTAAATCAAATTCACATCATGCATTTATTTCAAGTCTAGCTTTTGACGTCATTTGACTAAAAATCCTAGCATATCCTGTTTGAGCCTAGCTTTTGACTCCGCATTTGGACAAAAGACCTAACGACTCTATTCCCTTTCCTAGTTTAGACCTTGTTTGAAACACTTTAACTTAGAATTTTGACATGTCAATTTTTATTCAGAGGCTTGAACTTTTGTGTGTATGACATTTGACATTAGACATTTGATATTAGACTGTTTTATACCAAGTTTTAGCACAAATCATTTTGGAAATACAGCTCCATTTTCAGACCATGTTGGAGATACAACTCCATTTTCAGACCAAACTAGACCAAGTTTGAACCTTTTGTCCTTTGGACATAGTTTTTTAAAGTTTGTTGAACTCTAAGCCTTTTTGTTTTCGAAGCTTTTGTCATTTATACGGATATGTCTAGCTACACTTATGGTAGAGTCACATACAATCCAACTTATGCTAGAATGGCCGCACAAAATCCTACTAGAAACCCCTACAGAGATAGATTTTCTAAGGAGTTTTATTATTCTCCCTACAATACTCCATACGAGGAACAAAGTCAAGGACCAGCTTACAATCCAACTCAAAACCCCGATTGGGATGATATGGTTTATGAGGACTTAGATGTTTTGGCTTATGCGAGTAATCAGGCTCCACAACGTCATACAATTTCTATTCCAAGACCACAACGTCGCACCATTTCCATACCAAGACCTCATCCTTTGGCGTCTACGAGCAATCAAGCTCCACACAGCCCTGTCGTTACCATTTCAGGGCTTCCTCCTTTGGCTCATGTGAGCAATCATGCTCCCCAATGCCCTACCATTATCCAATCGCAGGCCATTCCTCATCCAGTACCAATCCAATCAAAACTTCAATCGATCCAATCATTCGAAGACCACGTTGTGTTCAAAACTGGTATTTTCCAACTCATTGGAAACCAAGGCCAAAAAAACCAACCAATCCGAGATGTTTTTAATAAACCAACTATTTATGATAAGTCAACCTGTGATGAATCACCTTTCAATCCTATACCAATTGTCGAGGAGTCTCACTCTGACGAGCCAGTCTTTGTTGAGTCACTTCTTAATGATTATAACCGCCTTTGGGCAAATCATTACCTCGACCATATGCCTATTTTTCAAAAGCCTCCTATTGCCAACCCAGTCTTTGAAGAGTTGTCTCTTGACCTTTTTCTCATTATGGAGGAGTCTCACTTTGACAAACCAGTTTTTGTGGAGCCCACCATGCCATCACAGGGCATTACTTGTCCAATACCAAACATTCAACAAGACATTATTGTAACGGAGTACCTACCAGATGAAGAATCAAAGTTAGAGTCAAAGTCTATTCTTGAACCAATATCAGAGTTAGCATCAATGGAATCAACCTCAATATCGACATCAGTTTCAGAGTCCTTTGAATTGGAATCAGATTCAAAATCAGAGTATGTTCATGATTGTTACAACATTGGTTATGCATGCCTTACAGATCAATTTGAATACATTTGTGATCCTTCTACGATTTTTAAAGATGATTACTTTAGCATCGCCACAAGTTATTCTAGTATCTTCTACAAGGATTGTGCAGCCAACTCCCCTTCCATTACCGTTCTACATACCATTACCATCAACCAACATAGCCATATTATTGACATTCCATCTCCCACAAGTGTTGATTGGGACCGACAGAATCACACTTTGTTGAACTGCATCCATGGCGACATAGCAGTTGAAGAAGAGCAAGGAGGCCAAGACCACACTCATTTAGCAGAAGAACACTCTCCTAGTGAAACCTTTTTGGAGGCACTAAGGGACAAGCAAAGTTCAAACTCAACATTTTTTAATGAAATTTTTTCAGAAGCACTAAAAGACAATCAAAGTCAAAAGCCAATGTTCATTAGTGAAACCTTCTCGGAGGCGCTATGAGACAATCAAGACAAATTTATTGGTGAAAACCTCATCGAGGCACCAACAACTGAGCACAAAAATCCTTCACTACTTGATGAAGACAATATCAAAGATCAAATCAAAATAACTTCTTATCTACAACCTAATCAGATGGTAGCTACTCTCAAGAACAAACAACAGAAAAATCTGGTAGTCCTATCGAGAGCATCTTCAGAGATCTTCAGCCCCGCCACATCCAAAGCTATGTCGAATCTGGGATCAACAACATTACATGTGACTGAAAGTCCTGATCTTCATTTGTTTCCTTACCATTATACATACTATTATCATCCGCCATTCCATTTCAAAAACAAACCTACCATCCATTATTTATCCTTATTTGTATCTGTTGTAGGCTAGAATTGCACCCTTTGTGAGAGAGTTTCTCAAGCTCTCTCACTCCTAGCTACAAGCGTTAAAACAACCTCAAGCTGTGGGTATCATGTCGTGAGGTTGAACCTCTAGGCTTTTTAATGAGGCTAGTTCCTTAGATGCTTCACTTCAGCTCTCATTTTCCGTGTTAAAATCTACTACTGACTAAGAAAAAAGGATAGGAGGATAACATAAAAAGGAAAATCTAAGCTAAGGGAGGTGATGCACCAAAAGAGAGTGATCCACATTCAGAGTGGGAACCTTAGTGACTACTACTGGACTTAAACAAGACAAGTCTAGCTGATCCTATTTCAGAGTTGCAAGTAGAATCGCTGTGTGGAGGTCAAAGGGGAAGATGAACTTTGAAGGGCAAGAAGAAATAGGTCTGCAGGAGAGACACTGACTCATAACGCTTCAGAAAGGCACCAAAGGCTAACACATCACACGACCTGCAAGAAACCAAGAAAACTGAAGCGAGGTGCATAGAGAAATCACAGATGATGAGGAAAAACATACATTCTACAAGTTAAACATCAATAATGCACACTTGACCTCAACGAAAATCAAAAATTTGTTTCGTATTGATTCAAGAGAGTGTTACAAGGAAATTTTGACAAAATGCCTCTATCACCAGTCGAGAGATGTTTATTAAGGCCCAGAAGCCTGTATATATAGCAAAAAAGGATGAGAGAAGGGGCTTGTGTGAGAGGACAGAGAGGGGGGTCATAAATGACCGAGATCTTTTTTGCAACTTCCTCGAATCCCTAAATACATCAACTCTCCTTTGTCACCAGGATAAGGCCCCCATACTTGTGTACTTGGCAGCATCATGATCGAATTTGTTTTGAGCAGCAGCTTGTCAAGGGCAAGATCAGAAGCATGGCTCTACGTCTTCATTCAAGTCGCTCACCCACTTTGTACAAGTGGGTGCGAACAACTCTTTTGTTTCCTGTTGACAATTTTGCCCCACAGGCCAAATCATCACCATTACCATTCGAAACTTCACTCACCATGATTATTTGCCTTGAAAACTAGGTCTTGACCCTTGAGAAATCAAGGATAAGTCATTTTTTTGCAGGTACAAAGGTATTCCCATCAGGCAATGATCTTTCTAGCACATATAGAGCAATTCGGGTTTACCAGGGAGCATGTCTTATTATCTTTTATAAGCTGAAGCAATCAATAAGCCCGATTGGGTCTACAAATGCAATTACGAGTGATCGGGTTTTGCAAGGTAGTTGTATTATAAAGCTTTTAAGTAATGGAGCTTGTAAAGCCCGAAAAGGTCTTGGGCAGGTGATTTCTTTCAGAGGGCTTTTTCATTGGCAAGGTGGACTTTTCAAAAGTTCCGAAGGGTTATTAGCAAAAAACCCCAAAAGGTATGTTTTAAGGAGAAGTGCCCTTGCGGAGGGCATCTGGGCGTTGCGTAGACATTTACAATTTCCCCAAAGGGTATGTGCCCTTGTGGGCGACACTTCAAACACGAAGAAGACCTTGGCAAAAGTTTCGAAGGACAAAATCAATTTTTCCAAAGGACACCTGCCCTTGCGGAGGGCACTTGGTCGGTGGCAGGAACCTTTCAAAAGTTCCGAAAGGCACTTTTGAAGATGAATAGCCCTTGTGGAGGGCACATATGTAGCGAGGTGGCCTTTACAATTCTTCCGAAGGGCACTTCTGGAATAACATACCCTTGTGGGGGGCACCAAAGCCAAAGACGTGACCTTTTGTAAATGCCGGAAGGGCACTTTTGGGAAGCAAAAGCCCTTGCGAAGGGCACCTTCATAGTGTTATAAACATTTCAAAAATTCTTGAAGGGCACATGCCCTTCGGGGAAAGATAGCCAAAGGAGACGAATTCCTTCAGACAATTCCTTCAGACAAAAAGTCCGAAAGAATTCGGGAGGGACAAAAACCCTGAAAGAAAAGACAAGGCCACGAGCAAGGAACAAAAGCCCAAAGGCTAAAGCGTGAACAAAGCAAAGACAAAGAACAAGCCTCGAAAGAAAGAACAGAGTCCTTCGGACAAGTTGTCCGAAGGACATATACAAAAAGCCCAAACCTGACTGCGAAAGTCATAAACAGATAGAACACATAACAAAGGAAGCACAGACCCAAACGGAATACAGAGAAGAGTCCATGAACAGAAAAGCCATCCGAAAGCAAAGACTAACACAGAAAAGACAGACACAATAAAGACGCAGAGAACAGAATCTATGGAAAAAGATGACCCAGAGAATCAAAACACAGATGTTAGACAGAAACCCGACAGAAATACAAGATGAACATGCACATGAACACTGACATAAGAGAAGATGCGTGGAAAAGACAAATACAGAGGGTGAACATGCCTAGATAGTCCGAGAATACAAGAGCATGCAACAGCCATGAACAGGAATAGACGCGCCCAGATTTGACCATTCCAACACATCACCTTCAATTCTTAAACAGAGGCTCGCATTGCATGAGGACTCGAGTAGTGGAACAATGGAAAGCTTAAACAAAATAAATTCCATGCACGCACTCTCGTTTGTCTCAAAGATTGAAACATTTCAACGGTTCAAACATGATTCTTAATTTGGCATTTGCGTTGATTTCATGCAAAGGGGAGACTTTCAAACATTCCAACAGTTCGAGTGGATTTGACTACTTTTGTTTTAGAGTTGACTGATTTTCAAGTCAAGACATCTATTCGTAGATTTCATGCATCCAAAGCTTGTCTTCTTTTTTCAACGCAAAGAATTTTCATGCAAGACAAAATAGACTTTTGTAAAGACTGAGTTGGTTTGAGTTTACTCTCTCTTTATTTTTCAACGCCAATCTCTTGGTTGTTTGTAATTTTCTATATTAATGGTTTTTCAGCCTTGTAAAAAAATCCATCCCTCTTGGTAAGACCAGACTATGCCATTGGTGAGTTGTGTAACCTCTTTAATCAATAAAAGAACTATACTTTCAAATTTCAAGCACTAGCATAGTGTACATTCATTCAGCAATTTACATACGTGATAGATTTCTCTCCCTTCCCAAATTTTGATTCGTACCTAGTTGCTAGCTTATCATGTTATGCAGGTCATGTTCAATGTTTAAAATGTCTTTTGCTGAAGCTGTAAGTGGATGTTAGGTGGCTATAAAGTGTCTTGTATCAAACCTCTCTCCATCGTTTTCCCTCACATTTTCGTCATTGGATCGAACCTTCTCATGAAATACTTATGCATATTGAATTTAAATCAAAGGTCTTCATTTTCCCTTGTTTGTTCAGTGTTCAAAGTTCCAAGTAGGGTGGATCAACATTCTAGTGTATCACCGTCATTAGGTAGGATTTCCCCTTCAAGTTTTTTTCTCCCTTTTCCATGGTAGTCCACAACACAAAGTAGAGATCCTCATTGATACACCTAAGTGAGCTAGCCCTCATAATCTAGAGACTCAATCCACTTAGCAGGTCACCCACAACCTCGGATTGTTTCCATGTTCCAACAAACCGTGAAGGCTTAAAACTACCTTCACAAGGGTGCAGGGTCTAATTGACAATATTTCCTTCAGGAGCTTTAATGACGGGGTTTGGTTATTGTTGCCGTCTTGGTTCAACTTGAGTCGTCTTTACTTCTGTTGCGTTTGCCTTAGTCGTTTGATCCTTTATGTCGTTGAACTGCTTGGTTTCACTGACCCCACTTGTGTATTCGCTCCATTGGATCTGAATGCATGATCAATCACGAGCCCTTGGATTCTTCTCCTGACTTGTCAACACGTTCCATTTCTTGCCACATGTCAAATCTTGGAATCCCCTGACCTTGACTTATTTCACTCTGTCGATCTGGGTCCATGCGATCCTGACAAGCGTCACCTCTTTATTTGTTGTTTTCCCTACTACTTACCTGCTTATTTCTTCGAGCTTCTCATTGCTCACTGCTTGGTTCAGGGTTATCATTCCTTGCAACTTTCTTCTTTTCGGACCACTTTTCTGCGAAACTTTTTGCCTTGGAACCTTTTCCCTCGGATTTTCTCCTGCAACAAAATCTCGGACTACTTTCTCGAAGCTTATTCTTCCGAAGGAATTCCTTTAGCATTTTTGCCAAGTGCCTTTTACAACTTTCCTAGGCCATTTGAATCCAACGGCCACTTCCTTCAAGCCATTCCTTTGCTTTACAATTAGTCTTTCAACTTAGTGCAAGTGTCCTTTCCGAAGGGAAAGTACCCTTTGGAAATCTGCTAAGTGTCCTCTTTCGAAGGGTAACTACCCTTCGAACTTTTGCAATGATCATTTCGTCCTTTTTAAATGCGCCCTCGGCCTTTTTAAATTGGACTCCCCAAAAGGAAATGGACCTTCGGCTTTATTGAAATGATCCTTCCCGAAAGGCAGATACCGTTCGAGATTTTGTAATTGATCATTTTCCTTAGTAAACTTCCTTCGGATAAAAAGTTCGAAGGAATTCTTTCCTTTGCAAATTGCCCCTCGGAGATCCAAACAAACCCTTCGGAAAAAACGTAATGATCCTTTAAAAAAAATGCCTTGCCCTTTCGAAAAAGTCCTTCGGAACTTTTGAAAATGGCCCTTCCAAAAGGAACATACCCTTCGGAAATTTTGAAAAAGTACCTTTCAAAATTTTTGAAGAGAACCGTTTCTTTTGAAAGTGCCTTTCGGAAAAGTAAAAGATGGCCCTTCGGAAAAAATGAAGATGACCACTTTCCTGAGAAATGCACCTTTCGAGAAAGTTGTATAGGGCATTTTGCTTAAAGAAAAGATCCTTCGGAAAACCTTGCTTGGACACTTCTCCGAAGAAAACAAGCTTTCGAAACTTTTCTTTTGGACAAATTCCGAAAGAATTCTGACACTAAAAGTCCGAAAAAATGCAAGACTTAGCTGAAAATGAGATTTTGCACTTGGCTTCTGCTTGATCGGGTTTTCCACACTTGCCTACTTTGGACTTCTCAAACCTCGCTGCTTACTACTTCGGACTTTCCACTATTTTCAACTTATAAGGCAATTTAAGTAGATTTACTGATGGAGTCGGTAGATTTTCTGATGGAGTCCGTAGTTCTAATAGAGTCCATAGATTTTCTGATGGAGTCCGTAGTTCTTCTGATCGGTCAGAATTTTGGTATGTGAGCCAAAAGAAATGGCCAACACCATCCTTGGCCATACTTTCCTTTGCAAAGGCTACAAAGATACCTTGTCTCGATGTTTGAAGGAATCAAAATCAAGGACCAACGAAGATCACAAAAGCATTCTTGACAACCAAATCTGCAACCAATTCTTGACAGAGCAACTATTTAAACGAGGTGTGGGCTAGCAATTAACATGATCATGTATTCTGTTTGTATCATTTGTTGATTAAGACGTGCATCTCCCCATCAACAAAAATAGAATCAAAAACCAACACTCACCCAAGCCAAAACATGTACCATACCATTTCATTTGCCATATCCATTTGCCACTGTCACGTATCCCAACCAATCACCTTACCACTTGGGGGCAACCCTCTAACCATTTTATCCAATTTATCAAACCATCATTATCCTTAGCAAGACCACACCATCCTATCATTCCATTCCTATCTAGACCAAACCCTGTTTTTAGTCATCCTACCCAATCATGTTTTGATCTTGGTTCCTTTGGTTCTTCCCGCACTTTTTGTGAAGGGATTTCGATCAAGTTTCAACTCTTATCAAATCCGTGTTTCAATGGTAGTCTATAAAAGTAATGTGATAGTTGATTTGGCAAGATATCTTTCATCTTATATCAAGTTTGTTTATGTGAACCTAATTATAACTGCCTATGGGCATATTAGTGTTCACCGGTCTTGCTACTAATTATAACCGTCTATGGGCAAACTAAAGGCAACATTTGTTTATCATGCATTGTTGCATCACCTTGCCATTACTATTTTCATTTGACTAGCCATTTGCCAAATTTGCGAACTTGTTGTGACCTAGTCAAGTTTCCCCGTCTTTTGTATGGATGGAATTATTGTGATGTCAGGTCATTTCAGGACTATGTGGGCCATGCTCAATTCATGTTGAGGTCATCTCAATTCCCCTAAGCCACGCTTTCGTCGTTTTGCGAGCAACCTAAACCAAACACTCTCGCCATTTTGCGAATAGGTATTTTCTCATTCTTTAACGAGTTGAGATACCTCAAAATGCCAAAAACACTAAAATATTTCAAAATCTAAAAACATTCTTGTCTAAGCCTAGTCAGTTTCCTCAATCCGCCTTACTGGGGCATGGTCATTGTTAGGATGCTTTCAATTGCTTTTCTTTTTAAGTTTTATGTTTGTTTATTTGTTTGTGTGTTTTTTGTTTGTTTGTTTGTTCGCTTGCATGTTTGTTTGCTTTCAGTACTGTTGCCTCGACTCAATATATGTGTTCATCGAGTGATTCCTCGAGCACATTATTCTTGAATCCATCTATATTCATACGTCAACATTGTCATCATAGTTTTTATCATTGCTGCGTTGTTTTCAAGTGTTTATTGGATCAGGAGTCAATCCTCATGCACATTTCGGAATAGTCTTCATGATGTTCTATCATGATGCATACTGTCACGTGCTACAACAAAAATCAGCTTCAAGAAGGTCTACAAGCAACGGAGCCGTAGAAGTTCCTCCTTGGCACCTTAGAAAATCCTCCCATTCATCATAATCAAATCAACCCAATGACCATTCTAGTTGTATCATTGCTAATAAGGATAAGCATCTTTTCGTTGGCAGATACAAGTGAATCTTTTCTAATGATCAAATCTTATTCTTCTATCCATCCCTTTCATCATCTTGCACATCCTCGTATGCTTGGTTGTTTGTGACTTCTTTAGTCATTAGACCATCGTATCTACATTTGCACCCGCTCATTTTTAATCTATATTCCAGGCTATATCCTTGAGTTATGCTTGCTAATCAACCCTAACTGGGACACCATCATCTTTATCCAATCTAGGTCATTTTAATGATTATAACCGCCTATAGGCAAATCATTATTTTTGACTTTTATTATTGATTATAACTGCTTTTGAGCAAATCAATATCCTTTTTAAATAAATGCATGCAAGCATTTTCTCGTTTGGATTAATCTCACCCACGGGTTAATTCCGCCTTTTTCTTCTTGCTTCTTTTCGAGGGACCGTCCATCCACAGGTGACGGCCACTCCCTCGAGGGGGCATCATCATAGGCTTTTCAAAAACCATTTGGAGCTTTGTTCTTCAATCATCATCTTCTTTTTGGCATACAGGTCATTTCTCATTATTTGAAAAGACATTGCTATCCTACAGTTTGAAATATCTTCCCAAACAGGGGCAAACTGTAGACACCTAAATCTGGCCACCAATGACCATCAATCCGGATTTTGACCAATTTCCCACTAAAATGCACAATTTGGCCTAAAAACACTAAAACACATTAAAAGCTTTAAAACTGATATATTCAAATGCCGATTTTAACCAAAGTATCCCTAAATGGGGCAATGCATTTTATGAGCCAGCTAACTTTGATTAGCTCATTTCGAGTCAAAATGCCAATTTCGCACTTAGGTGCCCTGGATTGCTCTTTTCTATCAAATTTCTTGTATGAGACATGTGCCTTTGTTATTTGGTGTTGACAACATCCTAAATGGAATAACGGTTCAAACGCATCTAACATCGACTTCCAAATCCAATCTAGGCAAATTTCGAGTCAATAACGAGACATTTTGACCAATTTGATTAATTTGTGCACCAAAGGGCCAAAATTTGCACCTAAGTGACTAATCATGCTTAAAGCTAATTAATTCAAATCATAAGCTTAATTGAGAACTCCACGGAGCTTTTTGATTTTTTTTTTTTTGAAACAATTATTGAATATTTGCATCATCAAATGACATCATTTCTTGGGAAGGCATCCCTAGACCATAAATACATAAAATATCATGATTAAGCCACCCCATGTCTTATTAAGACCCTCCATGCCTCTTTATTACTTCTTTATCCCAAATATTTATGAAGGCATTTATTGATTTTTACCTCAAAAATTGAACGAATTCTTAGCCACATATCTTTATCTTGAGATGGACGGTTCAAATTCATTCTGAGCATTTTGCAAAATCTATAAATAAGAGGCCTTGCCTATTGAATTTTAAACTCTTTTATACCAAACTTATAATGCCCAAATACATTCAAAATCATTACATTTTAGTGTTATAATGCCCAAATATTGAGCCAAGCCAAAGCCAAACAAAGGCACCAAGGAAAGATGGAAGTAGTCACACTTCATTGATGCAGACTTCATGAGCACAAACCCAGCAAGCCACTTCAACAAGCTATTTGGAGCATCCAAGAAAAGTGAAAGAAGGTTTCTTTTGCATTTTAGTTGTGCTTTCCATTCTAGTCTTGTCAACTAAGCTCCCCCTTTGTGATAGGCTTAAGGTGTTAGCATTAGTGTGTTTTGTTTGGATTTGTTTTATTCACTAACACAATACTAATATTCCCTTATTGCAATTCTAGTTCACAAATGCAAGGGTGTTTCGGCACCTGAAAGCTCACCTTTTGCACTGCCAAGGAGCTCCTCTTCTCCTAACAAACCAAACCCTCTGATATAGGTAAACTTGGTGTCCAATAAAGGCAAGCAACTGGCCAATGTTGAAGACATACAGCCCACCAGTTCAAACCCCCCAGAACTCTGCCAATTGGACCAGTGAAACAGGTAGCAACACAAATCCATCCATGTTATGAGGAAGGCAGAGTACATGTTTTCATAAGCAGAACTTCCTGCCCCTTCCCTTTCCCTACCAGATCCTCCTACCCATTACAAACAGCAATCTGAATCCTGAATCAGCCATGAGTTGATGAAGGACGAAACAATCCTTGTAGGGCAGGCCATGGCCTTTTCTCAACCCTCCTTCCCTCAAAATCTTAACACCAATTTCAGTTCTGTGGTTTCCAATGAACCAGCTCAACTCTGCAAAGAAGGAATTGCGGCATTTCCTTCAATATCATGCCCATCATTCCATCTCAAGGCCCAACTTAAGGAAAATGGCTGCTATATCTAAATGGAGATACCCTAAGTCTCATTGGCATGAAATGGAAAATAGGCACTAGTTACTCAAAGAAAAAGCACTGATCTGGAAATTTATGGGAGCCTATCCTAGCAAAAAGAACCATAGGCAGTGGGTTTAAGAAAACTGTAAACCCTCTAGCTCAGTGAACATTCTAGGGATGCCCAAAGATTACTGCATGTCCATCTTTTCCTCTAAACCAGAGAAAATGCCTTCCACAAAGGACCCTAGGTCATGAATAAATCTAGGCTATTTATATAACATTGGTCACAAGCTTTCAACCCCACTGAGAATCTGCCTAACACCACTCCAGTCTAAGTTAGACTCACTTTGCTTCCAAGAGAATACTGGCATGAATCTAGTCTTGGGAAGATATGGAATCAGCCCATCAAGAGGTCAAGGACAAAGATGATTCTGTAGAGGAAACACAGCCCTCGCCAAGGAAACCATACAACAAGAAACCTCCGATGGAGACAATTTCAGAGGGCACATTCCAAGAAAGCAAAAAGTCTGCCTAGACTGGTAACTCAGATAGTTCTAGCCAACCCCTTTGAAACTCTAGCAGATGCAGAATTAGAAAATATGGAGGGACACAATGGATTCTGATGAGGAGCCAAATTTGAACAAATCAACTTAGAAAATGATGCAAATTTGGACTCCTAAGATCTCACATCAAACTGCTTCTCAAGAAGAAAGTGTATCCACCCCATAATCTCCTCTATAATGCAGACCCTCTCATGGAATACTATGGGTTTAGGCACACCCAATAAAGGACGTTTTTTTTAAAGAGATGGTCAAATTAAAAACAATTGATATGATCCTCCTTGACGAAATCACTAGGTCTGGCACAGTTAAATTTTCTACATTCATAGGATTATGGGCTGGCAAACAAACTATTTCATGCCCAAATACAAGAACTCTGATTCAGGAGTATCCAATCAGGTATGTTGTCATCTTGCATCAATCTTATTCTTGGAAAATAAAATGTCAATTCTTTTCTCATGCACTACAAGAAACTTGTAGCATCGTTTATGTATATGTTCTCCCAAATGGGGCCATAGAATACTAGTCATAGAACAGCTTACAGCATGGATCCTCATCACCAACCAACCAAATCTTAATATAATGGGGGACCTTTTGTATTAATATTTTGAATATGTACAACAAGCCCAATCCCTGGTCTGAAAATAACACACGGTTGACAGCGTATAGTTGTTTGTATAAGAGAATACATCAAATTTTAACAGCTCCAAAAATATTAAAAACCAGAGCAAAGAAAACTATGAACAACAAGCACTTAAAGAAGGAAACCTACCCCATGAACCAGTTGTATGATGATGAGTGTAAATCCCTTCATTAGATACTTCAGTTTTCCCTAGCCCATGACCCTCCGCCATACCCACCCTCTATAGGGTTGTCTTCTCCCACATAAGAAACAAGAGTTTCTTGCATCTAGACAGCTTTCACTCCTTGCTGATCTCCACCACTCACCTAAAACTTCAGCATACTTTTCTCACGAGAAAAACCTCAGTTTCTGACAACACCCCTAAACCATGGATCTCCTATGCTATTTCCCTCTACGATGTTCAATCCATCATGCTACCGTTGCCCCTACTCCTCCACCATCCTCCTTTATTTTCTCCACTTCTTCCATCAAGAGAGTTAGTTTAAAACTGTGCATCAGTAAAGCAGCTGATTGTGAAGGTCTCAAAGCTGAGTTCATAATATACAGTGTGGATTCCCTGACTTTCCCCTTACCACGCTTTTTAATTAGGTGACATATTCAGGCTTCCCTTAGTCATGTTCCCAACACATCATTCACCCTATTCATAAGTCAGTGGATCCCTCTATCCCTGGCAACTACAGGACCATTATGATTGGGTATACATTTTCCAAACTTTATGCCATAGCGTTAGACATGCAGTTGTCTGAATACTTGGAAATGAATAATATCAGAGCTAGGGGGCAAGCTGGCTTCAGAAGGTACTACCAAACTATTGACCCCATCTTCACACTCTAGGCTATTATTGAAGAAGCTCATCACAAGTCTTCCGAAGTCTTTTCTTGTTTTGTTGACTTTAAGAAAGCCTTTGACTCGATTTTGTGACACCTACTTTTCCAGAAGTTGAGAGATATCAGCATCCCAGATTCTCTAATTACCACACTTGGAGGCTTTATGAGATAGTTATTGGGCAATTTCGTACTTCTCATGGTTTGTCTAACTTTATGAAGACTACCATTGGGGCCAAGCAAGGATGTTCTCGCTCAAAGACCCTTTTCAGCATTTACATTGATGAGTTAAGATTTTCTTCACCAACGTAACCATATGGATGATGGTTGTCTTTTACATGAGGTGCTTATAGCTATCCTTTTTTCTTCCTATTACACTCTTCAGAGGGCTTACAACGACCACTTGATGTCTTTGCTCGCTTCTACAAACTCCAACAGCTTGTGGTCAACTTTAGTAAAACTAAGGTCATGATCTTCAAAATCTTCTAGTGCTCTCTCACCAAATTCTAATTTTTCTACAAAGGGAAACTTATAGAGATCACATCAACCTACACTTATTTGGGGGTCTAATTTTCTGGTCCATGCTTTAGCATGAAGTTTGTCGCTCATTGACTCCTTTACAAGGGATATGCTTCTCTTTCTGATTTGCAACGTCAGTGTTTCCATATCCACTTCCAAGACATCCCTTCCAAGTTACGCATTTTCCATATAATCATCAGCCCTACAATTTTGTATGGTTCAGAGGTTTGGGGGCCATTGATTGGGCCCTTGTTGAGAGGATCCAAACTCTCATGTTAAAGCGCATGATCCGTTGTAAGCAGACAGTTCCTCAGTGCATCATCCAAGATGAATTTGCCACTTAGCTGCTACGTCTTGAGACTATCTTTTGGCTTACTTTCTACATTTACAACTCAGATCCT
Organism: Torreya grandis; assembly: GCA_037957365.1. Taxonomy (NCBI): domain Eukaryota; kingdom Viridiplantae; phylum Streptophyta; class Pinopsida; order Cupressales; family Taxaceae; genus Torreya; species Torreya grandis. The sequence continues at coordinate 4,182,913 of JARHVA010000366.1, read as the reverse complement.
TGGGAGACTCAGCTTCTAGTCGTGAGAGATATCCCTACTTAGCACTTTGCTCTTCAAAGAGGATTGCTTCACTAGTCCCCACCAGATAGGCTACCCCCTTTCATGTATTCCCTGGACACCCCCTTCCCACCCAAGCTCCTTCCCACAAAGGACATCATCGCTAAAGCTACCAGAGGACATCTATAGATAGTATATCCAGGCCACCTGGATCTCCCCCTATGAACCACTCAGCGCCAAGCTTGCTTTTTACGCCAAGCATTTCTTACAAGTAATGGATGGTATTATTTGTCATCCTCACCATTTCCAGTGCTGTTGATCCCACAATTTAAGGCTTCCCCTTGGCCAGATGAGAGTATGTTCTCACTAGTTATGGGTTAAAACATATCATCACAATCTCTGTTGGGACCAGATCTGTCGTTTTTGCTAAGTTGCCTTCTACCCCTCGAAATGAGCACAAATTGCTCCTAGAGGAAAGACAACTGCTAAGGGATAAGAGTTGGTTGCAAGATGACCTCTTCTCTAGTTGTGGAGCAGAGCGTGGATATGCAAAATAATTCCATCCACTTCGGAGACCCGATTGTTCAAGGATTGCTTCAAGAACAAGAAAGATGCAACCGTGCCATGCAAAAAAAATTATGAACTAGCCACAAAGGAGGAAATGATGATAGAATTGCAGGTAGAGTTTGAGGATTTGCAGACCAAGAAAAGTGCAGCAAGAGATGCTCTAACAAATAGAGGAGTATATAGTAAGCCCTTCTGTTTTTTAGAAATGTGATCATCCATCAAATTCATTTGGCAGTTTCAAAAAATGTGCCAAAAGGATTGGTTCGAAGTTGCTGAAAAATGTGAGATAAATCAGTCAAGGCCTTGGCAGATATGGTCAAGGAATTCATGCACCATTAAAGCAGAAATAAGGCCCAAGAGTTTTGGCTTTCGGTACACAGTTGTCATCTTTGCAATCTAAAACGAGCACATGTTGGGTTCAAGTCACCCCTACTCTGAAATCTGCTTAATCAATAAAAAAGAATTTTGGGTCTGCCACTCCACTCGAGTGGAAGGCAATTGCTTCTGCACTCAGAATTTCTTATGTGCATCAAAAAACGAGATTAGGTGCAATGGGGCACATTGTTTCTCAAGGAAGCACGAATGGTATAGGTGGCAATGGGTAGAATAGAAAGAAAAACTAGTATATCACTAGTACGTCACCTTGTAAAGGTCATAACTTCTTTGACTGTAGCTCTAAATTTCAAACAATAATATGCGTTGAAAGGCTCATTAAGTGAACTTGTTTAGATGCCCTACATAAATTCCTTCAACAACTATTTAGTGCATTTGACTAAAGTTTCAAGAACAAAAAGTGCTCCAAATGACCTAAAAAAACAAAACACAAAAACATATAAAAATACCTAAAATATATTAAAATTGTATTTCGTATTATTGAGTTTCAAATCATTACAAAACCTCTCAATTGCTTGGTGGAACACTCGTCACATGAATTTTCAGATTACAAATTGAATTGCTTCATTTTCTATTTTTAAACCATTCATTTCCTGCTAAAAATAGATATAAATAAATTGGCATTCAAATGTAAAAATCAGAATATTGTACCCTCGCATCTCTTCTCAAATATTGCTACCTATTGTAGCTTTGCATCTCTTCTCACAGATTGCAATCCTTCTTGGACACCTTGGCTTCAATAATGCTTCATTTACATTGTAGTATATTGTTATTTGTCGCATCCATTTCCTTGATTTGATTCATTACTCTTGTAACACATTAAATTTCTGCAAATTAGTGTTGTCCACCAGATTCCAATTAAAATCCAGATCACAATTTATGCCGAAAGTGCTATTGAGACCACCAATCAGGTGCTTTGCTGCCTGGCATGTCCCTCCTCATAGGCCCATTGCTGTCCAGATCACACCAAACCAGCCACAGATTCAGCTAATCCCCTCCGGAAGTTTCTCATTAACTAGATGAAGGATCAAATGAACAAATTTTGCTCCTTTGAAACAAAGCTTGGAAAATAATTCTTTGATACATTTGTGAAGGCTAGATGTACAGTCGTGTCTGCAAAATCTTAAGAAATTGGCAGTCTTCTTGTATTTTGTTTATCAAGTGACCTGCATTTTCCTTAATATATTATTTACCTTTTTACAAAAAAAATGAGCTAAAGTAGTAGTCAAAGAACAAAGGAAAGCAGCACACACACCATTGTTTATTCTAGAAAAAAGATTTACGACCATTGAAACAAACTCTCCAAGTCCAACAGCTTTTCTGTTCTAAGAGATTTTGGGAGAATGAAAAGATGTTTGTTGACACCCTCCTTAAAATCAAACATGAAGCTGCTGCCATGGAATGTTTGGCACCTTACAGACCCATGTAGAAAAATTATAGTCCAAAGTGTTACCAGAACTATCAAATAGATATTTAGTGCCTACATGATCCATACATTCAAAATTTTATTTTCATGTAAACCTATAATACCACAAACCCACTATGAAAAATTAAGTTTCAAGTCTCCTAGAATATTCTACTTATAAAAGTTGTGAAATTTATGTCCTAAATACAGGATTTTCAAAGAATTTTAAATACCTCACTTATCATTTCATCTCCGCATAAACCCATCGTCCACAACTGCCCATAATAGAGTAAGTTTCCAAATGTCTTAAAATTATCTCTGTTCCAACCCAAGTTTATAGGATTTTCCTTGAAGAGTGGGGTCTTCATTTTCATGTATTCCAATGATCATGTAGTATCCCAAATGCCTAAGTCCTAAATGTGGGTCTACGGAAGCTAATATATTCCTCTGAAGGTTTTGACTCCAAAAAGGCCCACTCGTTTCCGTAATCTCATAAACATTCTTGAATGTCATAGAATGGTACAATACTAGAAGTACAAGAATGAAATAATCTAACAAAGAGTCTAGGTTTTTAAAGAGTCTAGGGAAATTAAGTCTTTATTGGTTGGTCTGTGTACCACTCATTGTATCACTTCTAACATTCAAAATGATATTAGTTACATCTAGGATCCTTCTTCAAGTTGTGTTATACTTTTGAGGAACGCATCACCTATAAAATAGTTATTGCTTGTGTCTAATTCTAGCTGTGTTGTAATCAACCAAGGAAGTACTTTTCATACAACCTTTATCTGTTCTCTTTCTTTTACTTTCCTTTTATTTTTACAAAAGTTAATACAAAAAAAGGGGTTTGTATGGAGTGTAACTTTTTAAATAGTACTTCACTTCTTTTAGGTTACAGAGCAACCAGGGGAAGCCATCCCAGAGGCGGAAGGTCTTGGGCCTTAAACTGACTCTGAAATTAAGAGAAAATTGTAGAACTAACAGTACGGCATCACGGATTATACTGAAAACATAGAGGTGCACCGCTTGGGTTGGCCCTTATTTATTGCCTTCACTGATGCTATGGACAGGGCCAACAACTAGAAAAAAAAAATTGATAATCTTTTGAAAGTAAAATGGCCTTTCTGTAAGTCCAGCAGGCCATGATCTAGTCGGAAGGATTGTTTGCTATAATTATCCAAGTACAAGCCCACAGGGTCTGCCCCCTTGCTAAAGGGCTAACAATCGTGTTAATGCAGGCCACACTCAGATGAGGCTGGGTGCAAATCCCAGGAAACTTTGGCAAAATAGAAACCCCTCGGGGAATTTTGGATTGTAGCATCCTATCATTTCCCGCATAATCAAAAAACTCTAGCTCAAAATTTGTCATTTTAGCTCCTAAAAAAGGTAAAACTCACAAAACTGAATGTTATAATAACTTGATCATATCATGTTGAAATAAGCTGCAATTCGGATGGTAGCAAGATGACACCTATCCCTACATTCCTCTGAAAATCAGATCAAGAATCATCTGTTAGGTCATCAAAAACAAAAAAAACAAAACGTCAGGTCTGTTGAAAAATTTTTGGGGGATTTTGGCAAAAGGAAGTTTCTAGGGCAGATTTGAGAGCAGCTGAGAGTAAGGAAGCACTGCACAGCAGAAGTAGAGATAAGGGAACTGCAGGAACTCCCATAACACCGATACACTCCATGTTTGAGTGTTTACCTTGCAATTTCTGTATGTATGTAGGAAATTGACAGAATAAGGGGCTGAAGTATCCATTTCAATGCTGGAGTTTCTCCAGGGTATATGTTGTCTTATGTGTATGTTTACTGAACTTGTTTATATTCCTTTATTGTTGTTTTAAAAAATTCACAATCACAAGCTGTCAAACTGGGTTTTGGACTATTATTCCACCAAATTTCAGTTGCAAGGAATAAAATTAGCAAGCAGAGACTCGATTGATCTGTGTGATGAATTCTAAATTGTATAAGCTCTAGGATTACAGATCATATTGGTCTTGTAGTAGTTCAAAAATATAAAGATTTCCAGATTTAAGTTTTTCCTTGGTGTAGCTTGTTTTTCAAAATTTATGTCCTGGAAAGAGCAAGGAAAAGGAAAGGTGAAGGGGTATTAGAGCCAGAGCAGTCTGAAATTGGTACAAGGAAGTAGAGAAAGGAGTTGAAATCCCTAAGGCAAACTTTACTGGAGAAAGGTTCATCAGACCCATAGGTAAGATTTGCTAGTCTTGAAGAAAATGTGGCTAAATTAACTGTTTTAGTTAATAAACTATTAGCTTTAATGGATGATAAGTTTGGTGCCAAGAAAGTGCAGCAAGTTACTCGTAGCAAAAAGTAATATTAGAGCATGGATATGGTTCAAGTAGTGCAGGGTTTCAACCACCATTCAAAGTAGAAGCACAACTGAATTCCATAAGAAAGGCTATCGTGTTGGGGATTTCTCTCAAGGATCCACAGGGTTTGATGAAATACATTAAAGGGCTGCATAGTCATAAACAGAAACGAGCTATTTTCAGTCCCACAAGCATTGATCAAGTCAGTGTACTGATATATTTAGTACGAGTTTAACACAAAACTCAGTCACTTTATTTAATAACAAGGAGAGCATTTATATAAAAAATTATTCTACAAACTAGGAATCAATTGTTATCCTATCTAACTTCTCTCTCCTATTCTTTCTCACCTACACTTATCTCTTCGGTGAGTACAAACACACAGAATAATGTTATTGTGCACTAATTATTCCTAACATGTACAAGTTTGTAACATTGAGGACAATGTGAACAAAGGACAACAAGGCAGTTCTTCAAATAAAAATCAGCAAGATGACACAAAAGGGAAAGGCAAAAAAAATGGTCATGACTAAGGCAGAGGCGACAGATTTACAACCTCTTCACCATAAATGCAAGGATCCAAAGAATCATTGTGCCCGTTATCTTCTTGATGGGCACACCAAGGAGAAATGCTACAAGCTACATCCGAAGAATAGAAAGGACAATTCCAAGAAGAATGCCATAGTCACTGTGAAAAGTAAGCAAATAGAGATGGTTCTGATGAAAATGATAAAGTTATTCATACCATGATTCATAAGATTGAAAATGAGACTGCCAAGAATTTTGTAGATTTGGAAGAAAGAGCTAGGATTTTTATAATCAAGATACAGGAAAAGAGGACTGGGGTTGATGCACTCTTTGATTTCAGTTCACAAGCAAACCTTATATCAGAAGAATGGCTCAAGAAACTTGGTTTGGAGACATAAGCGTAGAAATTTGGTTGAGAGGGTGATAAAGATGTCAAAATGTAGGTTGCTAAAAAATGCAAGATCGAATTTGCTATCAATACAAGCTTCATTGATGAGGTCAAAGTTTATGCAATACCATTGGACATAGGTGGAGTGGTTTTTGGCAATCCATATTTGTAGACAGAAAGGCTATCTTCTTTGAGGAGGAGAATAAATACCAATTGATCAATGATGAGGAGGCCTACATCATCCACGCTCACAAGGGAAGGAAGAAGATTGCTATGGTGACTTCCAATTAAGCCAAGAGGCTTATTAATGCAAATAAAAAGGTTCTTATGTTGATTTTGAAGGCACAAGATGATAGCAAGCTGGTTGAAGTAGATGCCTCATTTGAGGGGTGAACAAATCAGCAAAAAAAAAAAAAGAAAGCTGGTCCAATCATTCAAAGGAAGTGTTCCAAGAACCCAAAGGTTGCCACCAAAAAGAGGGGTAGCACATGAGTTACAGTTGCAGCCCAATGCACCATTGCCTAACATCAGACTGTATAGGCAGTCCATACTAGCAAGTAATAAAGTGAAAAACAACTCCATGAATTGCAGGAGCAATAAGTCATCCAGCCTAGCACATCTCCGTGTAGTTCACCTATTGTGATGGTTCCAAAGGAAGGAAAATGGTATATATACATTGATTATTGAGTGTTGAACATGACTACCATCAAGAATCATTATCCATTGCCCAAGATCGATGAAATGGACCAACTTCAGAATGCAAAATACTTCACCAAATCGGATTTGCATTCCAACAACCCCTAAATCCGAGTGGAGAAAGAAAACAAATGGAAGACTGCATTGAAGACAACACAAGGACTTTATGAATAGTTAGTATTACTTTTGGGTTTGCGTGATGATCTTAGTACTTTTATGTGAATTATGAATGATGTGTTGTGGTGTAATAACCACCCCTATTTTTCCAATGAAAGAAACTTGCGAACTACTATGTCATATCAATTAAATTGCTTAATGATCAACATGGCATTTTGTCAAACACTTGACAAACATACAACTATACATGCAAAACCTGAAACTCCTTATTTGTTGTTAAACACTAATTTGCAATATAAATGTGCACATACAATTGCCTTATGGGCTGCGACAAATATTCAAATTTGTATTTAAAAATTACAATGCTTAGATATGAAAATTTGAAAGAAGAAGCCTGGAAATTAGTGATGTAGTGATCCACAGATGAAATGGCAGCCTTCCAAACCTCTAATCAGCAAGAATAAACAAGTAAACTTGATGCAAACACTGTTCATGCACTATAGCAGCACTATTCACGACACTGTAGCAATTTTACTATTCAATGGTTACTATAGCAAAATCACTATTCACATGCACTATAGCAAAAACACTATTCATGGCTCCTGTAGCAAATCATTATTTTGCCCTTCTTTGTTGTAAATCCAATAAGCCCAATGTGTTTTCTGAATGAAAACACCATCAATCCTCCTGACTGTGTCTTTCAACAGCGAAGAGAATGCTAGCAAAGAGGGATTTTGTCCTCCAAGCTCGAAAATCCAATTTCCAGGAAATCCAACAGCATAACATTAATCTCATCCAAACTCCCTAAATGGAAGCTCTTCTATTTCTTTTATAGAGTTCTCACAAGAGTCCATTCCTTCGTTTTGTCAATGTGGGATAAAACATAACTCCCTTTATGTAACTTATGAATCTGATGTATTATAAAATATAGGGGATTCTTTTATTTAAATAATTCCCACAAACTATATAATATGCATTAATAAAGTTAAATATTTAAATTTAACTTTATAAAATAACTTCATAAATGCCCAATAAATCATATCAATGATAAATAAATCTTCCTGTCGATTTTAAACAATTACCATCGACATGTCACTATCCTTAGAAGTCCAGCCATGTCCATTCACAACTTACTATAAATAGTAAGTATGCCCAAAACTGCCTCAAACCCCTCAAAAAGATATGCAACTGAAACTATCTAAGCCAAATGGCCTCCAAGTCCCTTTAATGCCCTGGTTAGCCTACGGGACCATAGGGAAATAGGCTAACAACAACATCATGCTATGAATGTTAAAAAGGGGACATTACAGTCCACCCTTCCCAAAATTGCTTGTCCTCAAGCAATTTCAACTCTGAATGCTGTAATATCTGCTCATTTTCCCAAGTAGCATCCTCCACTAGTAGGTTCCTCCACTTGACTAGGTACTCCTTGATGACTCTCCTCATGAGTGTTCTCTCCCTGGTATCAATAATGGCTTCAAGAATCAATATCAACTTACCCTCTTCATCTAGAGGGGGCAAATCTGCAGATGGAACAACACTATGACCAAGCGCTTTCTTAAGCCTGGAGACATGGAACACATTATGCACCCTGCTATCTGCTAGTAACTCCAGTTCATATGCCACCTCGCCAATGCAGCGAGCAACTCTGAATGGCCCATAAAATCTTGGTTTCAACTTCTCTGCTCCACTCTTCTTAAGTGTAGACTGCCTATAGGGTTGAAGTCTCAAGTATACCATATCCCCAACCTCAAAACTACGTTCCACCCTGTGTTGGTCAGCATATAATTTCTGTTGATTCTGAGCCTATTGAATATTCTCCTTAAGTGATCTCAAAATATCTTGGCTGTCCTGTAACCAATTCTGTGCACTCGGTACCCTGCTATCTCCAAAAAGAAGATTTGTGAAGCAAGGAGCTTCATACCCATATAACGCCATGAACGGAGACATCCTGATCATCATGTGATAGGTAGTATTATAACAATACTCACCTAAATAAAGCCATCTGATCCAAGCATTCTGCTGCCCTGATACATAGTTTCGCAAGTACCCCTCAACCCTCTTATTAACAATCTCCGTCTGCCCATTTGTTTGTGGGTGATAGCTAGTGCTAGGAGTGAGCTCAGTGCCACTCAATCTAAAAAGTTCCTGCCAAAATAAGCTCAAAAACTTATTGTCCCTGTTGCTGACTATGTTCTTAGGCATCCCATGAAGCCTAAACACCTCCCGAAAAAACAAGTCTGCCACCTGTGTTGCTGTGTTGGTAGATGTAATAGCAAAGAAATGAGCATATTTAGTTAACCTGTCCACCACCACATAAATACAATCTCGACTCTGCACCTTGGATAGGCCTGTGATAAAATCCATCGAAATGCTTTCCCATTTCCTGTCAGGAATGGGTAAAGGTTGTAGTAATCCAGCTGGTGGAGTATGCTCATCTTTCTTCTGCTGGCAAACTGGACATTCTCTAACATATCTCTGCACATCATCCTTGAGTCCTCTCCAAGTAAACCTCTCACGAATCTATCGATATGTTTTGAAGAACCCGAGATGTCCAGCCATAGGCGCATCGTGGAATGTCCTTAAGATAGTACCTTTGATGTGCGAAGAAGGTACCAAATAAATCCTATCCTTGTATAGGATAAGGTCGTTAACCACCACATATCTATCGTCCTGTAGAGATCCCTCTATCAAATCAGCTGCCCACTGATCCTTAGCATATTCAACTATTATTTTCTCCTTCCAGTCTGCTGAAATCTCAACCAGGGAACATACATGTGGTCTCCTATAAAGTGCATCGGCCACTACATTCTTCTTCCCTTTGACATACTCAATGTCAAAATCATATGCCTGTAGTTTGGTGATCCACTTCTGCTACCTATCATTAAGATCTCTCTGGCTCATGAAATATTTTATATTGTTATGATATGTTTTAATCACAAATTTACCTCCAACCAGATAAGACCTAAATTTGGCCAATGCATGCATTATGGCCAACATTTCCCGATCATATATAGAGTAGCTCTTCTCCACTCCCTTTAGCTTTCTGCTCTCAAAAGCAATAGGATGTCTTTCATGCATTAAGACTGCACCCACCCCATCCCCAGATGCATCACACTGAAGCTCGAATGGTTTGGAGAAGTCTGGAAGTGCTAATACCGGACAAGATGTCATCAACTGTTTGAAGTGCTCGAAGCACTTTTGAGCTGCCTCTGTCCATACAAAGGCTCCCTTCCTGGTCAAATCCGTAAGTGGAGCTGTTGTCTGTGAAAACCCCTTCACAAACCTACTGTAGAAACCACATAGACCAAAGACCCCTTTGAGTTGGGTAAGATTAGTAGGAGTAGGCCACTCAACTATAGCTCTGATTTTTTCTGGGTCCACCCTCACTCCATCCGCACTAATGATGTGCCCAAGGTACAATAATTTTGTCATGCCGAATTCAAATTTAGATTCTTTGGCATGAAGGGACTCATTCTCAAGTATTCTCAATACCTCCTCCAAGTGTTGCAAGTGCTCCTCCCATGCCCTACTATATATCAGGATATCATCAAAAAATATAAACACAACTTTTCTTAACTGACTCCTGAACACCTGGTTCATACAACTCTGAAAAGTAGCTAGAGCATTGGTTAACCCGAATAGCATGACCAAAAACTCAAAGTGGCCATAATGGCACCTGAAGGTTGTCTTTTCTACATCCTCTGCTCTCGTTTTAATTTGATGGTACCCAAAGCGCAAGTCTATCTTCGAGAAGCAGCATGCACCATGTAACTCATCTATTAGCTCATCTATTCTCGGAATGGGGTACCTATTCTTGATTGTCTTTTTGTTCAGAGCCCTGTAATCTATGCACATACACATTGTCCCATCTTTTTTCTTTACTAGGACAACTGCTGAGGCAAATGGACTTTTGCTAGGCCTAATGTGTCCCATCTCCAACAACTCCTTTATTGCCTTCTTGATCTCATCCTTATGCACCTTAGGAAGATGATAGGGGGTGGTAATCACAGGCTTCGCCCTCTCCTCCAGTTCAATCACATGCTCTATTCCTCTCTCTGGTGGAACACCTAGTGGAATGCTTCCGAACACCTTTGTATGTTTGGATATGACCTCATGTATGTCTGGATGGTACTCCTTAACTTGTTGCTCTGAAGCTGTAGGCATGATCATACATTCTGCTGCCCACTCTATCTAGTCATGTCTAAACAAACGTTCCATACTCTTAAGTGAGACTACTCTAAGTCCCCCATCTGATAACCCTTTGAGAACCACTTTTCGACCCTGGTGCTCAAATCTCATTTCCAATTTCTCCAAATTGAAGGTGAACTCCACTAGAGATCTCATCCATGTCATGCTTAGGATGACATCATAATCTCCCATGTCAACAACATAGAACTTGCCTACCATGTCATAGTCTCCAATCCGCATATGGAGATCAAGAATCATCTGAGTACTAAGAAGCTTGTCTCCACTAGCTACCATCACTCTGAATCCCTCATGTTCCTCAGTCTGAAGTCCTCGCTTCTTCACAAAGCTTGCATCAATGAAATTGTGGGTGGCTCTTGTGTCTATCAATGAAACAACTTGTTGCCCCTGAATCATACCTCTTACCTTGAAGGTTATTGGCAGTTCAGTGCTGGTAAGTCGGGCAATGGTCTTAACTTCTCTAACCTCCTCTGCCATAGTCTCTTCTTCATCACTGCTTTCTGAATCTGACTATTGCTCTGACTCTTCTAAAGCTGATTCTTCAGCAGAAAAATACTCTAACTGTTTTGCCTTCGCCTTAACTGTACACTTATGCGAAGGGTCTCATGGCTCTTTGCAATGAAAACAAATTTTTTTCCTTCTGAGCTCATTCAACTGATCACTGTCAAGTCTCCTTGAATCTGCTCGTGGTGGATGTAATTCATTTTGTCTCTTATCCTTTTCTTTTTTCTGTGGGAAACTCTTAGACTGAAATCGGCTTTTTGAACTAGAAGCCTCCATGTCCCTAGCCTTCTTAATAGCCTCCTATAGTGTAGGTGGGTTGAGGGCCTTAATCCACCCTCTCAATGGATCAGCCAATCCATCCATGAAAAGCACCATAAGTCTCCTCGGTGATTTATCCGTGACTAATACTGAAAGTCTCTGGAACTCAGAGATATAGTTCTCCATTGGTCCCCATTGTTTCAACTGTGCCAACTCCTTAAAATGCAGCTCTGGATCCTTCCTATCAAACCACTCTATCAATCGTTCTGTAAACTCAACATAAGAAGTGATTTGATCATGTCTCATAGTCACCATGCCATGGTGCCACCACTCATGTGCAACTCCATCAAGGTGTATAACGGCATATTTAATGGCTTCTTCTTCGAGCATAGGATTAAGCTGAAGATAGGTATCCACCTTTTGCACCCAAGCTCGTGATGTAGTCTTCCTAGAAGCATCAAAATAAGGTAGAGACAATTTCCCTACTTTCTTCCGTAACTCAAAGTTTTGGTCCCTGTTTCCTACACAAGGTATGTGTCTCATCCTTACATCAATATAGTCTCATAAAGATATAGCTGCCTGAAATTCAGGTCCTCCACTCTCCCAATCTCTGCTAAACTGAACCTGCAAATCTGTGATCTGAGGTTCATTGGCAGGTTGTGCCGGTGCCCTAGGTGGGAAGGTATGTAGAAGCAGTCTAGAGCTCACTGTTCTAGTGGGTTGAGCTACATGGCCCAAGTTGTCGCCTACATTTCCCCCTCCATTACCTCCATTTCCATTTTGTCCACCATTATTACCTCCATTGTTTCCACCATTTTGTCCATTATTACCTCCATTCTGATTAATGCCACCATTATTTTCACCTCCTAAGTTGTTCATGTCAATACCCAACTAGCATGCCATCATCTGTGTCAATAGGTCCAATCGTTGATTCTGTTGTTGTGCTCTTTGCTCTACTAACTGTTGTCCCTGAACTAGTGTGTCCAATAACTGTAGAAATCTCTCCTCCCCTGGGTCTCTTCTCTCACCCATATTGTCAATGTTTTGTTCTCCTATAGTTATATGTTCTTCTAAAACCCCCTGTTCCTCTGGACCTGTATTTATTACTACTCTGTTCCTTATTGTGTTGTAATGGTGAGTGAAAAGTTGTTGATCAAAACCAGACATGTCCCTATTTATACATTCTTTAACCCTTCAGGATGGCAGGATTTTCTGCTCCGATACCACTGTACTAACCACCCCTATTTTTCCAATGAAAGAACTTGCGAACTACTATGTCATATCAATTAAATTGCTTAATGATCAACATGGCATTTTGTCAAACACTTGACAAACATACAACTATACATGCAAAACCTGAAACTCCTTATTTGTTGTTAAACACTAATTTGCAATATAAATGTGCACATACAATTGCCTTATGGGCTGCGACAAATATTCAAATTTGTATTCAAAAATTACAATGCTTAGATATGAAAATTTGATAGAAGCCTAGAAATTAGTGTTGTAGTGATCCACAGATGAAATGACAGCCTTCTAGACCTCTAATCAGCAAGAATAAACAAGTAAACTTGATGCAAACACTGTTCATGCACTATAGCAGCACTATTCACAGCACTGTAGCAATTTTACTATTCACGAGTTACTGTAGCAAAATCACTATTCATGCACACTGTAGCAAAAACACTATTCATGGCTCTTGTAGCAAATCATTATTCTGCTCTTCTTTGTTGTAAATCCAATAAGCCCAATGTGTTTCCTGAATGAAAACACCATCAATCCTCCTAACTGTGTCTTTCAACAACGAAGAGAATGCTAGCAAAGAGGGATTTCGTCCTCCAAGCTCGAATATCCAATTTCCGGGAAATCCAACAGCATAACATTAATCTCATCCAAACTCCCTAAATGGAAGCTTTTCTATTTCTTTTATAGAGTTCTCACAAGAGTCCATTCCTTCATTTTGTCAATGTGGGATAAAACATAACTACCTTTATGTAACTTATGTATCCGATGTATTATAAAATAAAGGGGATTCTTTTATTTAAATAATTCCCACAAACTATAGAATATGCATTAATAAAGTTAAATATTTAAATTTAACTTTATAAAATAACTTCATTAATGCCCGATAAATCATATCAATGATAAATAAATCTTCTTGTCGATTTTAAACAATTACCATCGACATGTCACTGCCCCTAGAAGTTCAACCATGTCCATTCACGACTTACTATAAAAAGTATGCCCAAAACTGCCTCAAACCCCTCAAAAAAATATGCAACTGAAATTGTCTAGGCCAAATGGCCTCTAAGTCCCTTTAATGCCCTAGTTAGCCTACGAGACCATAGGGAAATAGGCTAACGACAACATCATGCTATGAATGTTAGAAAGGGGGCATTACATGTGGCCATTCATAGATTCTCTTGTTATAGTCTATATAGATGACATTATAATCTATATCCAAACCTGGAATGAGGATATTTCTCATTAGATCAAGTGCTAAAAACATTGATAAAGAAAAAGCTGCCCATAAAGATGCAAAAAATGAGTTCAAAAGGACATCATTGATGTCCCTTAGGCATGTGGTTGGTGAAGGACAACCTAGGATTGACCCAGCCAAAGTGGAAGCAATTCTAATGTGGCCAAGACCATTAAGTGGGGCAGTTATGAACTATCCATTGTAAGGAACTATATGCCTTGGTTCAGGCAGTAAAGAAGTGGACGCATTCCCTTCTTGGGAAGAAAGCCATCATTCACACTAACCACCAGCCATTGCGGTATGTTCAAACTCAAACAAGAATGAACAGACGGGGCATTTTAGATGGATGACGTTCTTGTAGCATTTCCATTTGGTAAATAAGTATAATAAGGGCATCACAAACAAGGTTGCATATATTCTCTCTAGAACTCCAATGATAAATACTTTACGCAGTACCATAATGAAGCTTGTTCCATTTACCCATGACAATATGGGGAAGAATAATTGAAAGATGCAGGTTTTATGGAGGTATATCAGTAATTGAATAATAATCCAAAACCAGATTTGCGAGATGAAGCTGATTTCCTTCTCCAAGATGGGCTACTTTACAAGTTGGAAGAGCTATGCATACCACAAGAAGCAAGAGTTCAGCTTATTAGAGAAGCACATTCATCAAAAGTTCCTGATCATTTTGGTGTTGCAAAGGTATTTCTACTGGCCCAAAGATGCAAGAGCACATTTCCAAGTTCATTTGAGGGTGTATACTTTGCAGTACAAGTAAGCCTAACAATAGGAAACCTGGTTTGTATATGCCATTGTTGGTATCAAATACACCATGGGAGGGCATATCCATGGATTTTGTTGCAGGATTACCAATGTCAAAGAAGGGCCATGACTACTTTTGTTGGTTGTTGTGGAGAGGTTCTGTAAGATGTGAATACTTATGCTTTGAAGGAAGACCATCAAGGGTCACGAAGCAGATTATTTGTTTTTCTCAACGTATGGATTCATTTCAGTTTTCCTAACTGCATTGTTTCATATAGAGGTTCAAGGGTTTTAGACAGATTTTGGTCTACATTGTGGTAGAAAATGGATACAGAGTTGAAAAGGCCAACTGTCTTTCATCCACAAACAGATGAGCAAACTGAAGTTGTCAATCACATTTGGTACAGCACTTAAGGGAGTATAAAAAGAAATATCCAAGGTCTTTCAATGAAAATATTACATTCATACAATAGGGCATGGCATACATCCACCCGAAAGTCTCCTTTTGAAACTTGTTTTGGATATATACCGCCATCACCTGTTTGCTGTTGTGAAGGATCAGCAGGAAAGAAGTGAGCAAGTAGAGCGTGAGGAGGTTTGTAAAGCTCTCAAATTCATTTAGAGGATCAAACAAATTCACCTCAAGGTGCAAGAGAAACTGGAAGAGAGCCAAGCTAAGTACACGACAAGACATGACCAGCTTATGCAGGACCACAACTTCCATGTTGGAAATAAGGTTTAATTGTATCTTAGCAAGGAGTAGTTGCAAGGACAAGCTAACAAACTAGAACCACTGCAGTGTGGGCCTTTTGAGATCATTTAACATCTCAGCAATAATGCTTTCAGATTGAACATGATTCACATATGAGGATGCGTTCAATAGTCGATGTGGAGAACTTGCAGTTGTTTGAGCCTTCCATGTTGTACAAGGAGATAGAAGTGTAAGTACTTCCATCAATAGAAGACTTTGCACTGAATACACTTGAGGAATATATGCCACTGGCAAAGAAGACAAGAATCACGAACAGAGGACAAAATTAACTCTGGCACATCGAGTTAAAGAGGCAGCTGCCCAAGAAAGCAAAATGGTATGAAAGAGAGATATTTGGGATTTTATTTCCTCGTCTTCTTCAGAATTAAAACTTTTGAAGACCAAATGACTCGTGAATTATGAAGTATGATCAAAAATGGATTGTGTAAATTTAAGATTCAGTCTTATATCAGTCAACAAAAAAACAAATAGGCTAATGCCACACAGTGCATACCTAGTGAGTGGAAGCAAGGCAGAAGGTGTGAGAGCTATAAATCCCTTATACAATATCAGATTGAACTGAAATTTGAAATGGGGCTTCTTGATGCCCTATGAGCCCCAATTCAGGTTAAAAATTTAAATGTGGACCTCAAACAGATTAGTCAATTGAAATTTGGCCCTAACTCGGTTATATGAAGTCAAAAAGGGCTGAATTTTGAACCATAGCATGTTGACATCATTTCCAACATGCTCAAACAAGTCCAGCTCAAAATTTGATGTTTTGGCTCCAAAAAATCATAATACTTTATTTTGGCCATAACTTGATAATATGATGTTGAAATGAGAAGAATTTCAGATTGTAGATGGGTAACACCTATCCCTACGTTCCCTCCAAAAATCCGATCAAGAATCATCCATTTGCTCTTCCAAAAAGGTAAAGAAAATGCCAGGTCTGTTAGAGGGTCGTTTTTGGGGGATTTGGAAGAATGTTTCTTAGGCAGGTAAGAGAGCAGCAGAGAGGAAGGGAAGCACTGCACAGCAGAAGTAGAGACAAGGTAAGGACTGTAGGTACTCTCATAGCACCAATACATTTCACATATGAATGTTTACCTTGTAATTTCTGTATGTATGTATGTAATTGATGGAATAAAGGGCTGAATTTAATGCTGAAATTTTCCCACATCATATTTCTCTAGGGTATATGTTGTCTCATGGGTGTGTTTGATGAGCTTTGAAGTTCAGTAGCTTGTTTAATTTACAATCAATTATTGATGTTTAAATAATTCACAATTACAAGCTAAACTGAGTTTTCACAACTAATTCACCAAATTTCAGTACCAAGGATTAAAATTAGCAAGAACAGCCTTGATTGATCTGTGTGACGAATTCTAAACGGTATAAACTCTAGGATTACAGATCAGAAATGATGTCTGAAATTAAACCTCTTATGAAATATTTTATATAAAATCAGAAAGATCAATTATTGATGTTTAAATAATTCACAATTACAAGCTAAACTGAGTTTTCACAACTAATTCGCCAAATTTCAGTAGCAAGGATTAAAATTAGCAAGAAGAGACTTGATTGATCTGTGTGAGGAATTCTAAACAGTATAAACTCTAAGATTACAGATCAGAAATGATGTCTGATTTTAAACCTCTTATGAACTATTTTATATTAAATCAGGAAGATGGAACAAGATATTTCCCAAAATTGCAACTAATAATCCATCATTAATTGGAGCTTTTAGTGACATTGATAGAAACCTAATTAACTCAAATGTCTGAGTAGTTGAATATAAAAGGTTTTTCTCCCAAATTTTAAAAAAAATCTCAAACCCCGGTCATGGAATTGATAAACCAAACCATACTGGAAGCAAGATCTTACTTCTGAGCAAATTTCTGTTCCGATTCAGAAAGTTTATTCCAGAGTTCCTCTGACTTCAAAATGTGCAAAACATATTTCTCAATCTGCAAGACCATAGCTTCAGATAACCTTTTACAAAAAAGATTATTGTAATATCCTTTTATGTAAATGCAAAATTAAATCAGTGGCAAACCTTTAGAAGTCGAGTGCGTAGGTAGGACCTCAGCAAAAACAGTGTGCGGTCCAAATCCATGCGGTACAGGGACAGCATGAGGTCATCAGTTCCACTCTCAGTAGATGCTGCTATGGTATCTTCCTACAAAAGGGAGTAGAATCAGTGTTGCACTCTTAGGATGCAGTCTGGTGGAGGGTGCTATCATTCCAAATTCACTGCACAAGTCATCCCATGAAACATCCTAAACCAAGTAATGAGAATAAACATAATCTTTAGTCTTAAACCCATAGTATTGACTATTATGCAAAGAGAGTTTGAGCGGTTGCTAGAGAGGGGTGTTGAAGTTTCTAGTAAGATTTTTTGCCAAATGCCAGCCTCTATGTTGTGAAAGTTCCCAAAGATATTTACCATTAATTTGGATGCAGAGTAACTAAAAAACTGTACAATAAGCATGAAAACCTATCTTACTTGGTAATATTCTTCTAGAAATAACTATATTATTTTCTCAACAAAAACAAAAAACAATACAGAAATCCCACTCCGTGGAACCATTGCCTTGCCGCCATTTTATGGCTTGAAGGGTCTACTACACTTAAGATCTAAGGTTTGAAGGTACTATACATGGATTCAACTAGGCACAGGAATAATGATAAATATCCTGTCCAAGGGGTTGTGGTGTAATAATAATATGGGGCACACATAAGGGCGTGACCTAGGTTCAAACTGGTTCTACTCTTAGCATGATGTAGCACATAGCTCCTGTCGGTTCTACCCTTGGCAGATGCTGCTACTGTTTCTTCCTGCAAAATGAAGTTGCACTTTTACCTCATTTAAGGATTGGTAGAGGATTCACTGTACTTGAAGCCTGGCGTTTGAAAAGTTTTATACAGGTGTCCAATGGTAAGGGAGAGTGGTCCAATGATAGTAATTCTATGGGCGGCTGCCAGCTGAATCAATTGGCAAGCTTGCTGTTCCAGTAAGACCCAGGTTCAAGGCTTGCTATAGATACCTGTTTCCAGCAAGATCAGGCTCAAGGCTTGCTAAAGATACTAGGCTTCCGCCGGAAAATCATTGTAAGAGGGATCCAGCCCTAGTTTAAAAAAATAAAAAAATAATTACCTGATATTAAAATAAAATTCCAGCCCCAAGTCAAAATCTGAAAAACTAATTTCCCAATATCGAGAAAAAAAATCCACGTTAGGATGGTAATGGCGATGCACTTGTAAGAGTGTTCCTCCAGTTCCTCAACAGGCGTGGCAGAAATTGTTTTACACACAGAAAATAAGGCAATGCCTCCCATAGCCTTGCCCAAGATTTACCAAGAAAAATAATAGTGCACCCATAACCTCACTTAACATTTACCAAGAAAACTAACAATGCTGCGCATAGCTTCATCCACGAATTTTAAAAAATAAAAAGAATGGAAGTGAAATTGAAGTTACCATTAGCTGTATTTGTTCGCGAGCTCGCTGGACGAGGTTATGTCGACAGACAAGAATTTCTGGTGCGGCTTTCTCATTTCTCCACGCGCGTTTGAGCAGCTCCACGTCTGTCACGTCCTCCGCTGTGTCAAATGCACTGTCCTGAGTCCAGAATGCTCCCGACGAACCATTTCCATTTGCATTTGTATTATTTGGGGTGGGAGAAGAGGGATCTCCTCCTCCTCCACCATTTTCTGAAGAAGACATGGCAAATTTATTTTATGGGGAAGAATGAATTGCAGGGTTTGGAATTTGTATTAAATGGAATCCGCGCGCTTCTGCAAAAGTCTTTTTCTCTGATCTGCCGCCAAAAGATCAAAACATAGAGAGTTCAAAAAGTCGTTATGTTGCCACAGATGGTCACTCGAATTGTTTAGTAATGGCTGACTGATTTATGTGGTGTTGTTTTTTTAATATATGAATTAATATTTCTTTAAATGCACAAGTGGTATAAGTATACTTCATTGTCAATTTACCATTGAACCTCGTCCCTCACACATTAATGATGGTTTGGTTGTCCATTTGACTTTTTTATATATAACTGAATATTAATGAATGAAATATTTTAATAACGTTTATATACGATTGAAGAGTTTATAGGATCAAGCATTATAATAAAATTGTTTGTATTAACACAACTCTTTCATATGAGAGATGTTTTTTTGATCATGTAAAAATTTAGACACTTTTTTAATGCTAACTCTTCTACTATGAATTTTGATTAGAAAATTCGTTGTATTATCTAGCCTTTCCTCTGTAAACAAGTCAGCGAAGTTGTCGACTCTTAAGTTATCTTTGTACTTGGAACATATATCATTATACGCTGCACATTCCATTATAAAGTGTCATTCTGTCTCTACTACCCCTTTGTCATAAAATCGACATATTCTTGTTTCCCATTTTTCTTTGAGTATTGTCCACCTACCTGTGTCACACCTAAGATGATACGAGCTAGTCCTTAACTATGCAATCAACATTTTTGCTTTTCATTTGATTTATGTACTCATGTATATTTTGTCCATGTGCTCCCATGTTGAATTAAACTCTTTAATGTGGTGTTTTTTCTTCTATCTCAACTATTTTGTCCACATGGCTGCCCTGAATTTCTTTGTCACATATTTATTTATTTCGTCCTTAGTGTTTGGACATTCTTACATGTTAATGTCTCATTTACTCATCCATTTGTTATTTTGTTTCATCCACGTGTTCTTCCTTCTGTTTAGCTCTTCTTCGATTACCATTTTGGACCATCAATAGTTTTCCATATTTTGTGTCTTTTTTAGGTAACTTAGTGTTTGAGTCATTGTTGATGCTTCCAATGAAAATTTATGTGTTTTGGCTGATAGAATCTCATATGAAATTGAAGCTTTGACTCTGACGCTGCTTGTGATTAAATGATTAAATGGAAGTTTGAAAAAATGGATCGACATCTTAAAATATGTGAACTCGGGAGGTGAGGTTTAGATAAATCAAATAGATGGGTTTTGTTGGTAAATTATTACACTATACAATTGTCTTGATTATATGATGAAATAAAATGATCTTAATTATGTTTACGAGATCTAACAATTTGTGGTACCACATTTTAACATTATTATTTCAATCATTTGTTAAAATATAATTTGAGGGACAAGGTTTTCTTTGAAAAGGTTGTTTTTTCTCATATTGATTTAAGTTGGCAATTTCCCCCACATTTTTATTCTTGTCTCTTCAAATAGCTCCATATGCCATCAACTCTCGATATTTCCATTTACAACTTAGATGTCATTGTACACTGGGCATTTTAGGATTAAGTGTTTTATGTCTATATTAATCTTATGGTGCAAAACAAACATGTCCTCTACTACCATTCTTCTTCAAGGGTCACCCATCTACTTGTCTCACATTTGAGCCAGTAAAAACTGGTTCTTATATGAGTTATGGCTATCTTCTCCCTCTATTTGATTTCAACCCCTATGTATGCTTTATTATGATGTTTATAGGTTAGATCGAATTTTGTAACATAATGTTGTCTTTTCTTGCTTGCTTTCTTTCTCCACATGATTGTTCTAAACTTCTCATTCACATAGATTTTTACTTTTTTGTTAGGGATTGGACATTCTTTTATGTTGATATCATATCTACTTGTCTATTTGTGGTTTTGCTTCAACCATGTGCTCTTTCTTCTATGTGCCTCTTCTTCTTTTGTTGCTTTAGGCCACCTGTCATTCTCCATGTTTTCTATTTTTTTCAAATAGCATAATACCCTGATTATAGTTGTGGCCTCTAAAAGAAGATTGTTTGTTTCTCCCATAAGTATTTTGTAAGGGATTGAGGCCTTAATTTTCAATTTGTTTGTGATTAGTGCTTTTGGATCATTTCTCTTTACCCCCGCTTCATACCCAAAGTGTTGTTACCTCATATCTCACACCCATATAAGAGCACGAGGGTGACAGGTAACCCAAATAAGACCTTAGTGGTCTTTCAATCCCACAACTTTATATTTTTGTAATTATTTTGTAGTGTGTGTAGAACTTTTCACCTACCTTGTATTCTTCTCATTCTACACATGTCCCAACTAAGTTTTTTTTGAAAGTTTAGGCCAAGGTGCTTGTATTCTGATACGATTTCAAACAAGTATCCCTTGATTTTGAAGTTGAAGTGTTCATTTTTCTTTTTAGATAATAGATTGATATCGTAATTTTATCGATGTTAACATGCATCCCTACCTATTTACAAGAACACTCTAGACCCTAAAGATGATATTGCAAGCCTTTGATTATTTTAGCAATTAGAATTAGATTGTCGATGTTTAACCCTAAAATTCTAGAGTTAGGGTATCTAGAGTTAAGAATATAGAAATGAATAAACACAAGGGTGATAAAACATATCTATAGTAGGCTAATTATTTTTCAAACTTAGAAAGAACATATACTGAATTTATTATACTACAATATGCTAAAAATGGAAAATACAACTTTGCTAGATATTACAATGATAATAAAAACAAGAAGTTAGTTGATTTTGATGCTAATACAGATCTAGATCTAGAACAGATAGGAAGTAGATTGGAAGAGTGTTTTGGAATAGTCACCAAATTCTAGATTTAGTGCCTTTATAGCTTCAAACACTTGCATCGTCCTTGGATGATTATGTCGATACTAATGTCTGGGTTGGACACAAGTGTCTTATATGAAATACCTATTGAAATAGGATACGACCACCTGAATATTTTTGGGTTTTTCATTGCCTTTGCTCTAATGCATTTAGATCTAGGTCATGGACTATTGCTCCTTGTCAAATAGCAAAACCCTAGTTTTTATTGTCAATCAAACTTGCGCCCTTGTGAAGGTAGTTTCAGGGCTTCACAGTCTGCTAAAATATGAAAATAATCTTAAGATGTGGATGACCTAATCAGTGGATTGAATTTCTAGATTATAAGGGCTAGCTCCCTTTGGTGTATCAATTATGATATTTGTTTTATGCTACAAACTACCCGAGCAAAGATATAAAAAAAACTTGAAAGAAATCCTATCTAATGATGGTGATACACCTGAATGATTGGTTGATCCACTCAATTAGAGCTCCTAAAAACACTGATTTAGACAAGAGAAAGGTTGAACTTTCAACTCCAATTGACCAATATGCATAAGTATTTCATGAAAAGGTTATATCTTGTGATCAAAGCTTGAGGGAAATGATGGAATAGGCATGATTCAAGGCACTAACCAGCCACTTGAATCCAATGTAAACTCAACCAAAAGACATTAAACATGGAACATGACCTGCATAATCTGACCAGTTAGTGACTATATAAGAATCAAGACTTGACAAGGAAGAAAAACTCTATCATTTATGCAAATCAATGACATAAATACACCATACCAACAACTAAAATCTATAAACAAAAGTCCTATTAATCTAAA
Source organism: Torreya grandis (assembly GCA_037957365.1). NCBI lineage: Eukaryota > Viridiplantae > Streptophyta > Pinopsida > Cupressales > Taxaceae > Torreya > Torreya grandis. The sequence continues at coordinate 4,160,096 of JARHVA010000366.1, read as the reverse complement.
AAAAAATGTTACAACTCAATCTTTGGAAGAATTTTGTCTTGCCAAAAGAAGGATATAATTCAAGGCTAAAAAACCAACTTATATAGAAAAATACACAACAACCAAGAGGTTGACATTGAAAATAGAAGAAGATGACAACTCCCACTTCAACCCAAGTCTAATTTGTGTTATCACAACCTTCTAAATTTGTCTTTTGTCTTGCATGAAAAACCCTTCAGAAAAATTGTCAAGCCCTTCGGGCTTTTTATGAAGAACCTTTTCGAAGGGCACATACCCTTCGAGAAACTTGTAAAAGGATCATTTTCCTTGAAAATGCCCTTCGGGGTTATGAAATGGTCCCTTCAAAAATATTGAAGTGGTCCTTTGGACTTTAGTAAATGGTCCTCTGCCGAAGGAAAGAACCCTTCGACAGACTGAAACGAACTTCAACCCTTTCCTTCTATCCCTTCAGACAAATTTACAAGCCCTTTTGAGAAGAAGCCTTCAGACAAAATGACAAACACTTTTGAGAAGAACCCTTCTTGTTGTAAAACCCAAAGTCCTTTAAGATTTACTCCTTTCAACTATTCTGATCGACATATGCTCTTTCAAAGCAAACTAGCATGGTATGTAAAGCTTCGAATGATAAGGGCGATAATTTTTTGACTTGTAAGGTTAAAAATTGTCAACATTCTGACAACTCCACTAGGAAGCATGCCTGTTATGCTTAAGAACCTAGCCATATACATGATATTTGAATTTTCAAATAAATGACAAATCTGATCCATTATTGCAAACTCTCTTTTGGCATGAGATAACCTTCATCCTTCAAAATAAAAAAGGAGACACACAAAGCAGGAAAACCTAACTAAACAAAGCAAATGTGAAAACAAGCACTTATTGAACAAAATAGAACAAAAATATTGTGCTTTAACAGTACTTGGAGGAAAGCAAAATAAAATATGTACAAGGAGCTTTGATCTTTAATAGCAATGTTTCAGATGTATGTCATTGTCTAAGATTGAAAGCTCATCACCACCCATCTTTACAAGTTAGAAAGCATTGTGGTATTTGTAGCTAGAAATTGTGTATGGGCCACTCCAAAGGGAATCAAACTTTGTGTGTGTTCCTGGTTTAGCTCTATCCTCATCCCACTCGAGGGCCAAATCTTCTTCTTTAAAACTTCATGAGGAAGTTCATTTGTCAAAAGCTTTCTTCACTTGTGCTTGATGAACTTCCATGGCTTGCATGGACTAATTTCTTGTCTCTTCCAGCTCCATAAGCTAAACATACCTGATCTCCTTAGGCTCATTCTCCAACAACTCAAGCTGATGCATTAGTTCTAAAGCAAAAAACTCAAGAGAAATGGGTAACCTTGCTTCCTTACCATATACCAGCTTCTATGGAGAGTTGGCTATTGATCTTTTATAGGTGATCCTATCAGCCCATAAAGCTGACTTTAGGTTGAGATGCCATGACCTTTGATTATCTTCAATAGTCTTTCTTATGATCTTCAATAGGTTCTTATTCATAGATTCAGTAAGGCCATTACCTTGCAGATAATAGTTTGATGAAGTGCTAAGGTAAATTCCATGTTAGATAGCCCATTGACTAATCCTAGATCCCACAAAAGCCATTACATTTATTAGAAATAATAGTTGAAGGAACTCCAAATCTAGTAAGCAAACCTTCATAGAAATCAAGAACATTAGTTTCGTTTGCTTCTTTCAATGCCACTGCTTTTGTCTAACGTGTGAAGTAATCTGTAACTGTGAGAATCCATTTATGCTTTGAACTTGAAAAAGGATTTATGAGACCAATAAAGTATAATCCCTGTTGGACAAAGGGTTGATCCACTGTAATTGGTTAAAGAGGAAAGGTTTCAAGTTTCACTTTCCCTACAAACAAAGCACATTGTTTGCACTTTCTAACCCATGCATGGCAATCACCAAATATACTGAGCCAATAATACCCACCTCTCATGACCTTAAGGGTTGTAGTTTTTGTAGAAAAATGTCCTCCACCACGTCCATCATGGAAATCTTCGAGCAATTTCTGAGTTTGGCTTGGCTCTATACATCTTATCAATATGCCATTGATATCTTTCTTGAACAACACACCATCAGTAAGCAAAAATGGAATTGACTGCAACCTAAAATATCTTTTTTTGTTGCAAAACTTCTTCAGATATGCAAATAATTTCTTCAAAGTCCCACCAGGTGTGCCAAAAGTTGTTGTCAATCAAACTTACACCCCTGTGAAGGTAGTTTTAGGCCTTCACAGTCTATTAAAACATGAAAATAGTCATCGGCTATGGGTGACATAATTACTGGATTGAATCTCTAGATTATAACGACTAGCTCCATTTGGTGTATCAGTTAGGATCTTTTCTCTACGCTACAAACCGTCAGGGAAAAGAGAGAAAGAAAACTTGAAAGAAAATCCTATCTAATGATGGTGATACACCTGAATGATTGGTTGATCCACTTAATTAGAGCTCCTAAAAATACTGATATCAACAAAAGAAATGCTGAACTTTCAAGTCTAATTGACCAATATGCATAAGTATTTCATGAAAAGGTTCTATCTTGTGATCAAATCTTAAGGGAAATGATGGAATAGGCCTAATTCCAGACACCTACCAACCACTTAAATCCATTGTAAACTCAACCAAAAGGCATTAAACATGAAACATGATCTGCATAATCTGACTAGCTAGTAACTAGGTAAGAATCAAGACTTGACAAGGAAGAAAAACACTATCACTTATGCATATCAATGACATAAATACACTATACCAGCGATTTAAATTTGAAAAAAATAGTCCTTCTATTAATATGAAAAAAAATGTTACAACTCAATCTTTGGCAGAAATTTGTCTTGCCAAAAGAGGGATACAATTCAAGGTTGAAAAGCCAACTTATAAAGAAAAATACACAATAGCCAAGAGGTTGGCGTTGAAAATAGAAGAAAAGGACAACTCCCACTTTAGCCCAAGTCTAAATTGTGTTATCATAGCCTTCTAAATTTGTCTTTTGTTGTCTTTTGTCTTGCATGAAAAACCCTTCGAAAAAATTCAAGCCCTTTGGGCTTTTTGTGAAGAACCTTCTCGAAGGGCACATACCCTTCGGGAAACCTGTAAAAGGACCCTTTTCTTTAAAAATGCCCTTCGAGATTATGAAATAGTCCCTTCAAAAATATTGAAGCAGTCCTTCGAACTTTAGTAAATGGTCCTCTACCGAAGGAAAGAACCCCTAGAAAAGGAAAGAACCCTTCAGTAAAATAAAATGAACTTCGGCCCTTTCCTTCTATCCCTTTAGACAAATTGACAAGCCCTTTTGAGAAGAACCCTTCTTGTTGTAAAACTCGAAGTCCTTCTTTAATATTTTCTCCTTTCAACTATTCTAATCGACATATGCTCTTTCAAATCAAACTAGCATGGTATGTAGAGCTTTGAATGTTAAGGGTGATGTTTTTTTTTATTTATAATGTCAAAAATTATCAACAATTCTTCCTCCTCATAGTGGTTGTGGGAAAAATGGGTTAGTGGGCACATGGTGTCAAGTTACCCCAAATACCCATTTGTCAATGAGTGTTGCCTACATAACTAATACTTTGAAAGGGCCTCAAATTTATGTAGTTCTTCTCTATGTAAATCATGCAATATGTAAAAAGCACGTACAACAATGACCTGGCTTGTGACATGACAAACTAAGATCTTAGGCTATTTATTTAGTACTTTAGACATGTTTATGTGTTATTCCTATGAATGATATGAGAATAGAAGAAAGTATAAAAGCTTATCTTTATTGAGTGCTTGATTGAATGATTCTGATAGGTTGCCTTGGTTTGTGCTAGGTGAGGAATGAGTGAGGTTTGATCTTATATTTATACAAATATTTTTGGATAAATAACTAACATTAAATCACTTAGGCCGATCATTAGGATATATTCCATTTATAAATTTCATGACTTTAGGCACTAGACACTTGCATCAGAGCAGGACACCTACATCAATGTAGGTGTTTATCTAAGATGTAAGTGTCTAGGGAACGAAAAATTAGGTACATACTTCAAATTTATAAATGCATAAGATCTTTAGGTTTTAAATATGTTGGGAAAGATATAAGGTTTGGATCATCAATATAAGATTGGTCGGACTAAGAGATAGGCTAAGGGGTACAAGAGAAAGCAGATGTGAGACAAGCGAAAGTGGGAAAGGTCTGGAACTAAGATGAATAGCCAAGGTCTAAGTTTGCCAGGTGTACAAGACTGAGGTACTATATAATTCATAAATAGTGTCTACATTTAACCCCCTTTAATGTAATAATAAAATTGTTAGTTTAAAGGGAAAAATGCATACTTAGGTTTGTATAACACACCTTATCTTTGCTTGACTCTAACTCGAGTGCTTTACTGGTGATTGACCCACAACTAAGAGCATGTTACAATATATAATGAGTGCATATAATGTGGAATTAAAAGTATTAAAATGATTAAAATTGAAATAAATAAAGGTTTAGGAGTACACCCATGTATCAATGCAACCGTCTTGCCTTCTGGTGATTTTATTTAAAAGACATATCATTATGAATCACTAAAATTGAGATTAGAATAAATATAAATATGGAAAGTGCATATATCTAAGGGGAGAGAGAGAGAGAGAGAGAGAGAGAGAGAGAGAGAGAGAGAGAGAGAGAGAGAGAGAGAGAGAGAGCATGCCCCAAACCTTGGAGGAAAAAATGAATTGTCACTTGGTAGTTAAGACTAGCTCAATCGTGCAACCCAATCATACTTATAACCTAGTGAATGTGAGTGAACTAAGTCAATTCACACTATCAAATTAGTTAGGCTGGATAATACAATCAAGTATAACTTGAAAGCTTGTCAGGATTGAGTGATTTAATCATCTCAACCATACCAAAAAGTGAACCAACTACTATAGTATATTGGCTCAATATAGTTCGTAAAAGTTCAACTTAGTGGGTGGTGACAGTCCCTAAAATTATTTAGAATCTAAAATTGATTTGGATTTTGTAATATTAAGCACACATTACATAACATATACACCTTAGATATGTCTCATGATGAAACTGCGTATAACAATGGTACCGATGTATTGAATCCTACCATAAATGCGTATCTAAATCACATAACCGTGTGTTTTGGCCAATTTTTGAAATTTGAACAAGTGTGGGTAACATGTTACCATAACATGCCCCCATTATACATAAAAAAACTAAAAACTAAACTAAGTGCTAATGTGGGGGACATGTTTCTAAAACATGCCCCTACTATAATTTGGGTATGTTGAATACTTAATAAGTGTGGAAAACATGTTTCCAAAACATGACCCCGCTGTATATCTGAAACTGTGAATGTGTGAAAGCCATGTCTCTATGACAAGTGCCCCCACTAAATCTAAAGCTATAATATTTGTGAAATCCATGCCTCTATGACATGCCCCCATTGATATTCCCCTATTTGAGGTGAGGGAAGAATAGGAATAGGTGGTTACCTCACCTCGAAAGGATAAGATACCCATATAACTATGAATGAATTGTGTAACATATAAAAGAACATGTATAGGTAAATGTATCATTGAATCACATAAAATGTGATCACATCAAGGCATGAGATGCATGATAAATATCATGGCAACTTCTAGACAATAACAATATAATATCAACAATTAAATCAAGTATACACACAAAAATACTCAAAAGCAAGTCAAAAGATAATGGTTCAAGGAGACCGCAGACAAGGGGCATGTTTAAAATGTTGCACAATCAAATGGACATGATATAGTCAAATGTCCATAAAATAAAGAATGACATATTCAAATGTTCATACAAGAAGCAATCACATATTCAAATGTCAAAGAAGTAACAAGGGCACGGGGGCCATAAATAGTGGAGCTAATTCAAATGCTCGACAAACAAGATAATAACAAGGAAAGACACTCAAGAAAGTACATAAAAAAAATCACTATCAACTAACATAAACATATCATAGTAGCCTATGGATCCAATGTGTTTGTAAAAAACATCAAGTACATAGCATATCAAGTACATTGTGAAAGATATAAGCATGTATAAAGGCATGTGTAAGTACATATACAAGTTCAAACCTGATAATGTGAAGTGACCATAAAATGATGTAACCTGAATGTGTCATGATCGTAGAGGTGGATGCCCCCAATGTCTCAGTGACATGTGTAGAGGAAAATCCCAACATCCAAAAGTGCTTAAATGATGTACTTGTGTATACCTGTATCACACTCAAATAGAAGCATGAATCACATGTATATGTATAATTAACTGATATGTTATCCATCAACATGGAACTAACACATAAATGACAAGGAACTAATCGAATATGTAGATGCCGAAAAAAAATTGGATTTTTTGAATGTTTTGATTTTTGGGGTATTTTTAGAATATGGGAAAGCTCACAACCTTATGTTGGATTTTTTACATTTATTGGATCGTGGTTGGATAAGTTGAAAAGGCACATATCACATTCTTCATCACATTTTACATGTGTAGAAGAAGAACCAATGTTATCATTTGGGATATGTGTTAATTTACCTTCATGAGAAAAAGAAACACCTTGCTGATTTGGATCAATTTTATCTTCCATTTGATATAACCAAAATCTTCCCAATGTAAAGGAGTGTAATGAAGTACGGGGTAGGACCCCTACTTTTGTAAGGAAAACATGAGGCCCACAAGCAATAAGAATAACAAAGAAACCCAACGAATCTTTCCATTTCCCCTTATCATGCAAATCTTTGGCATGGTACCCAAGTTGTAAAAACAATTTCACTGGAATAGTTTTTTTGATTTTGTAGTATCAATGTGGTTATGCCAAAATTAAGCACCACCCATGAATAAAGTAATTGTTAAATCCTAGCGATGTTGATGTTTTTGGGTTTGTTGAACTTGAGGATTTTACATGGAATGTGAGCCTGAATTGGCCCCATACTAAGTAACATATACAAACCAACCATACAATGATTAGGGACACCACATTTTTTTTCATAACGTTCCTTATGTAATTTATCTCCCTCCTTTGTGCGAGGGATAAAACTTTGGTATTTTGAGGGAGATATGTTAAGCTCTTTTGGATGAGTAAGTATGAATGAAGCATATCTATGCACATCAGTATGTAAATGGGTAAATGACTCATATTGTTTATGAAATTCTCTTTCCTTTAATGAGGAAATAATCCCTCTACTAAAAATTAATTGTAACTCCAAATCTGAAGGTCTAAATGCTAGCTCATATGACGTATTTTTGAATTGAATGGTATAATCTTAATGTGATTCATCCTCACATTGTTTGAAATTGTGAAAATGTTCTGACATAGTTTTGGAACCTTGTGGATATTAAAATCCATGAATAAGCCATCTTCATATTGTGAAAAAGTGGTTAAGGAACCTTTTAGTAGGCTAAATAACCAATTTTGAGCCTCATTGACATTGCTCATATGGAATACTTTTAGCAATGGTTTGTCATCTTCTACCCATTGACCAAAAGAATGTACATAGTTAATCATGTGGGCAAATGGGTCCTCGTGACTTAAAAGGAGAGGTAAATCTTGTATTTTAAAATCGTGTGGGTATGGATATTCAAGTACACATTGTGCAAGAGGTTCATTGTTGAATGAGGTCATATTTGCATTAGTATTATGGAAAGTCATTTACATTTGAAGTATAGAAACCTAATTTTGAAGATCCCTAATAGTGCTCATCATAAATTTTATAGATTCCAAGGGAATGGTGGTATTTGTCATAGGTGTTATAATTGGTTCCAACCCATCTTTTTTGAATCTAGGCATATGAGTATCGTCATCCTCATGATAACAAGTACAAGTTCACGATAACTAAATTTAAAATACTTTGATAGTAGCATTGGATCTTTGAATTTTGGTACCTTTGGTATATTATTTGAATGACTTGGAACATTAGAAAAATTTGGTTCATTCACTTTTGGTAATGATAGAACAATCAAAATTTGAGGATTTTTTGGTAACGACACCTCTTTTGGTATAGCAGTAACTTTTGGTGTAAATGCATCTTTTGGAAGATAAAAATCCCTTAATTTAGGTGCCTTGGTGGATATTGGTAATAATGCCATGTTTTAAACATTAGAAGCCTTTTGAATTTTAGGTTTCTAATGCTTTCATCTTCTTGATGGCTTAATATTACTTGGTAAAGATGTCATGATCTATTGGTTAAACTTTAAAAAAAATCAATATCAAATGAAGGAAGGAAAAAGTCACCACCCTTGACAAGTGGGATATTGTTTGGAAATGTTGGAATAAGAGGGGCTTTTATCAATAGATTTCAAGGAACATCCCCTTTGTAATTAGTTTTCAAATCCTCCATGATATCCTGATGGAGTTGGCAAAAGTTGTCATGTTTAAATGAAGGAACACTTTTTCCATGTGAAAACATTTTTTTTGTAGGAGGTAAAGGATTTTTATCTTCCTTAAGATGTATCAACTCATTATTTGAAATGGTGGGAGCATGGACCTAATTAGAGGGATAGCAGTTGTTAGCATTCAATTTTTTTATATTACATACAGTAGCACTTGGAGGAATGCAAAAGTAGTCAATTTCCATTCCTTCATTGAGAGAGAGTTGGAGAGTTTCACAATCATAGTCATCAAAGCAATTGATATCATCCATGATAAGAGAGATAAATAGCACAAAGATTATGACAAGGCAAGAGAAACCATCTAAAAGAGATTGCTTGTGCAACAATGATGCTCAAATATCATGTTCACCAATTATTTAACCTTTAAAATATAGGGTTGGGGTATTATGCTTAAGAATATACAAATGAATAAACACAAAGGTGATACAACAAATCTATAACAGGCCAATTTTTTATTACCACGCATATCCTCACCACTTTTTCATATTAGTTTTAACATTACATGATTATGTTTCTAATCGATAAAGTCTAACATAAGCATTGGTTTGGATAAAAAACATTTATTTGTTTATTTCAAAACATATTTATATTATTTGATTTCCTACCTAGTTCCACCAAATATCACATTTCACATATTTACATTTGATATTAGTTATTTCATCACAAGACATGTTTTTTCTCACATTTGTCAATGGAGAATACATATGACATACTAATATACTACAACATCAAAAGAAAAAAATACATGTGTAAAAAAAGGAGTATGGAACCAAATCTCTCTCTCTCTCTCTCTCTCTCTCTCTCTCTCTCTCTCTCTCTCTCTCTCTCTCTCTCTCTCTCTCTCTCTCTCTCTCTCTCTCTCTCTCTCTCTCTCTCTCTCTCTCTCTCTCTCTCTCTCTCTCTCTCTCTCTCTCTCTCTCTCTCTCTCACACACACACACACACACACACACACAATTTTTTGATACATCATCTACTTTTGACATCTCTAACACACACACAATGTTTTGATACATCATCTACTTTTGACATCTCTAACACTTGAAGCAAGGTGCTAGGCCACACTATGAGAATATATAGGCTCTCTATGGGATCAAGAAAGGATTTCCATATAGAACACACCCTTTTTTATTCCCCATGTGTCATAAAAAGCTATGTACTTGGGTGAAAAATTCACTCAATAGTAGTGCACTCTCTCTACACTCTCCTAAAGAGTGTATTATAGTCATGTCTCTCTTTCTCTCATTCCACCATTTATCATGGTGGTCATGTGCACCTTGTCCTCCACATTAGGTCTTATTATGCATCCATCACCTATTGCCTTAGCATGTCATCTCCAACCACTATGAATGTCACTTTAGAATAATGCCTCAGGTCATATATGCCTCTTGAATGATCTTATTTATACTCCTACCAACATAAAGTATCCCACATGTCTCCCCGTTAATAGTGCCACATGATCATGTATCATGGTGGCATCATGTTTAAAGTATATCATAATGTGTAGCCTCGACAAAGAGTGTCACTCTATTATTGTACATGCAAAAAAAATTATGTCAATAGTCACATGCTAAATTTCACATATATTCAATTTTTTATTGTTACTCTAATATATATCATGCATTTTATTAGTATATAATATTAATTAATATCACACTTTATTTCCTAGGTCACCATCCTACCAATTGAGGATGACATCCATGTTATGTCTCCCTCTAAGGACGACATCATTCCCATCAGTTGGTCAAGCCATTAGTTCCAACTCCAACCTACCCATTTATAAGAAGAAATACGAGGTTCAAGGTCAAGTAAGACACACTTATTGTGATATATCATGAGCTAAAATATCTATATTTTGGAGTCCCATGGATCTCCACAATATCACTCCCAACCCCACAATTAGGTTAAGTTTATTTGTCACGGGACCCTCATGTATAAGGCTCCTCAGTAAAATCACCTAATGAATTAGCCTATGTACACATGCAGTTGTATCACCTCCACATCCTATATCTCACTAGGTGCTTTTTCCACTCTATGTCTCTACCTCCTTCCTTGATATTGTGGATCCTTTTAAGGTCTCAAAACTATTGCCTAGAATTGTGGGCCTTTTTCCCCTCTCCCTTGTGGCTTTCTCACATGTATTTCCTAATATTGTGGGTAAGTCCATTGATGTCACTAGATGGGGAAAAATAAACTGGGTTGGAACTCACATGAATACAACTCTAGTCACCACAAATAATTCCACATGAGCTCTTTTAAACCCTAATATCACATTATAGATCGCCAAGAGTCTCATGTATTAGACATGCCCACATTTGAGGTCCACACAATATAATTTGCTTGATTGTATCAAACCTTAGTGTCAATCTAAGATATCACCAATGACCCTAGAGTCCTATGCCTAACTTGGGAAAAGCCTACTTCAACATGAATGGATTTCCATGTTAGCATGTACATTAGAGATCTCACATAGATCCATGCCAAAAATAATATCACTAGCCCAATTGCTAGATGCTTCTAAGGTACTATAAAATAAATATAATGGTAAAGTTGTACTAAAATGCTAATACATATGTTGTGCATTGTGCCCTACTTTAATACTTTTTGATACATGGCTATAAGAATTAGTGTAAATTATTTATCCGACTTGTAACACATATTCAAATCACCATAAGAGATATAATCACCTTATAGATGTCCATATTAGCCATGATATATCATCCCTCAACCACACTATGTACGTATGTATATGATAATAATATGAGGTGTTCACCCATTTAGCTAATGCATGCCTATCTACTATACCCTTTATGAGTGTCATAATTCATGGGCATACCCTTAATAAATAGCCCTAATATCACATGCACATCCTCTACTGTGAAGGTGACCTTCATAATATACCCATGCACCACCCATCTGAATGTATCTATATGAATGTCCCAAAAATACATGAACACCAATAAATTTGATTTCAATGGATCGTGACACATATTCATAATCCATTCAAAACCCATGTTGGTCGGTAGGGACATATCCACATTTAATAATCTATGAAGTAGCATGTGAAACCATGAGGCATCCATTATACTTCATATTTAGAGTCATATTTACTCATGAAAATTTTAAAAAACAACCCCCAATCAATCTCTAAATTAGGAAAAAAGCTAACAGAAGCTTGAAATGCTTGAAAAAATAAATTAAAACTAAACTATTCTTATGTCATCGACCATTTGATAAAACGTCATCAACCATTTGAGAAAGCATCATTGACCATTTAATACCCTTCTACTTCACCAAACATCTCACAAAATGTCATCAAATAATCAAAACCCTTATACGTTATCATCCATTTGACATAACATCATTAACTAATTGATCATTTTCTACTTCATCAACCATTTGATAAAATGTCATTGACTAAGATCCAACTTTACACTTTATCGACCATGTGACAAAACGTTATCAAACATGTTGTGATCCTAAGCATGTGCAATACCATCAATTTTATAAAATGTCATCAATCGACATCCAAATTTACACTTCATTGGTGATATGACAAAACTTCATCAACCATATTGCAATTCTATACATGTAAAATGTAATCGACTATGTTGATGACATTGTACAATAAGGTGAACTGCCTTTTACCTAGGTATCTATTAAACTTGCATCAAAAAAATACTCTACCAAAAACCCACTAGCATTTAATCATTACCCACATTTTGACTACCTCTAGGGTAAATTATGTCAATAGGGTTTTCCCCTAGGACACACTTTTCTAAATATAAACTATCTACTATGCCTAATTAAAAAAAAATGTATGTATAATCATCATTACTAGGCCCAAAGGTGGTACCCTTGCGACCTATTTGTGTTTCATCCATAGCCTATCATCACATTGAAAATGGTTTTTATTAAGCTCCAAAAAATTTAAATTCACAAGCAATAATATAACAAATGAAGGGAATCGACCCATTTAGATAGTTTTCAACAAAAAATCAAACTTTTAAAAACTTTTTCTTATATTTTGTATGATTGGCATAACTTTTCAATCATGGCTCCTATAGATGAACCAAATAAGCATTAGAATATTCACACCATAAGGAATTTTATGGTACTAATGAATTATTTTTACAAAAGAAAAAATAGTTATTTTGTATGCATGTCAGACCTATCTTAGCACCCATTTGTTAGACTCATCCTAACACCCATTCGTCAAACCCAATATGCACCAATAATCAGAGATGATATGATTATTAAAAACTACCATGTAAGTGATGGTATGTATGTATATACATTTACTTTCATTTATCTTAAATTTACCAATGTTTATTAGTTTTAGTACTATGTTTTTCATGAAGCACCATCACTAGCTACGATATTATGATGAGCATTGAGCTTTGGGAGGAGGGAGATGGGATGGATGAAGCATATGTGCACACACAATTTTCACTTTACTAACACCTTTATTGTACATGTCTTGTTGGTGTATTAATCTCCCTAAGTGTATATGTATGCATACATTGCGATCGTGGTTGGCTAACTTGTAGCACTTAATGAGAATTTTTCCATGGATTCTCACTCATATTACCACATTTATATTAGTAGAATTATATTTATCGATCTTTATGCCCTTATTTCAACCTATTATTCCCCATTTCCTACATACATCCAATGTCATCATCTAGGTGGATGATGCTCTGTAGTACCCCTATTTTGGAAAACTGACATCATCAATTGGGCCAATGACATAATAATTTATGTGGATTTATTTGTATGTCTTAGACTATGAAAATGATGTTGGGTATTACTGAGATTTAAATTTTAGGGTTTCAAACCAAATTTATATGTTTCCTTCCATCATTTATAAAAAAATAACATCAATTTACTTTGTTTACACACAGATCCAGCTTAGGAAAAATTATAGAATATAGGGTTAAGAGGAGCTTACACCAAGTAAGACAGGTTAACAAAAAATGTCTTAAATATTTTAAGAATATGAACTATATCAATGAAGTATTATAAATATTTGGGGTACTTATCTTTGGTCTACTTAGGAGTTTCATCTATACATTTTTATTTCACATACAACCATCTCTCACAAAGTTATACAAGCCAAGGGGAAGATTAGTGCATAAAAAAATCAACCAAAGATAAATATCCATAACCCCAATCTTTCTTTCTTTTGTACATTAGTTTATATTTTGGATGTTATATGCTTCATGTATTTGATTATACAATATAGTACATGTTTGTTAATTTATTGATATCTTTTACATTATTATTACTTTTTGCTCTTAGTTTACCACCTAGTGACACCTTTAGTTTACATCACTCTTTCTTCAACATCTAATGACACTAGATCTAGTAATATCTATAGACATTGGAAAACTGCACACTATAGTTCCAAGTGTCAAAACACCCTTAGACCCATTAGGTACCAACCCTGACCTTTCAACCACAAACCAAACATAAGTCAAGTTAGAATTGACCCACTAGCTAACCCACCTTTTAACCCAAACTTTGCCTCTGACCCTCGACTGTCGATGGTCAGGTTTCCACCACCTAAACCACTAAACTACCACATCACTTTGGCTTTATTTTTTTATATTTATCTCATCTAAATCATGTGCAATCCAATGCATGTGATAGATAAAATTAGATAGCAAGTTAGACATCTTGTTAACGTATTATTTCACCTCTCCTTCCTTCCTATAAAGAAAGAGCAGGAGAGGGTGAATCCAGATCCAAAATCCATCAATTATCATATATAGCCAGAGCCTCTTGCACCAACATTCTCTTTTGTAGGTATTATCCTAGTGAACCAATAAGTGCGATAGAGAGCCGAAGTGCTTCCATCTATTGACCGACAACCAAGTACTGTTATACTATCAAAATTATTTTGAGCTTCACCACTTCAACCATTCTTCAAATCAACAACCAACCAACTAAGTATCTATTTCCAATCATTCAATTACTTTGTTTATATTTACAAATCAACCCAACCCAAACCCATTTCTTAGAATTCCATTTTGTGACTTTATCCAAACAACCGTTTCTTAATTAGACCTAACCCACAGTAACCGTCATTGGTCATCATGACCGTTGATGGTCTATCTCAATCGTCGATAGTTACTACAACTATCAATGGTTACCTTAATCATCGAAGGTCACCCTAACCTTTGATGGTCACTGTGTGACAAAATAATAGCAAGTTATATTTACCTACCAAACCTTAGCCAAATCCAATTTTCAAAACCTCTACTTGATCACATAACCTTACCCCATTTTTTGAACCACACTCGACTTATTTAGCATTAATATTGACCTGCTTATTGCTACAATTAGTCAATTTCATCTATTCTTTCATCAAATGCTTCTTGTACTCAATTTCAATACCTTCTGTTGTTTATGCAAGTACTTTATCTTTTAGAACTTGATTGTTTAAAAGTGTGGATTGACAGCCTCCATGGAAGCTTGTGTTTCTTGGATCTAGCTTACTAGTCAATCCACCTAACTATATAACTAATCAACCATTTCTTTGAGTGTTTTCTTATATGCAGGTCATTCCTTCCAAGCCAAAGAGGAGTTTATACACTCATTTGGATCAACACGTGCATGACATATCAGGTTTTTCTACCATACCCTTCTCGAGTTTCTTTTCTCTTTCTTCCAAAGAACTTAAGTGAAATTTATCTGAAACATTTTGGCATGCTCGATGGGACCCTTGAGTCCTTTCTTGGGTTCATATTTGCATCTAGGTGCTTCTTTCTTCGTATCTTTTTACTCATACAATGAAATCAAATTATATTTTTGGGCTTAAAATTGACTGCATCCATTGTTTACTTGCTTATTTTAGCTCACATAGCTTGATTAAAGCAAACTAATCAACTGTAGTTTCACTCTTGTCACACACACAAGACCAAACCACTTGCATCTAAAATAAGCATCAAACATTGACATAAGGCCTGACTAGGATTTCATTACCTAGGGGTCACCTTTTTGGGCTATCCTACCTGGATTACATCATCGAGGGGAGAACCAACTTAGTTCTCTGGTTGAGTATAAACTCTAGAAATTGGTATATCTTGGCTAAGCACCTGACACACTAATCACTACAGTGTGAAAAGTGAATGGGTAGGTCCCAATATCAATCCACATATTAATTTCAATACAGATCCCTTCGAGATCCTAAACACAACTTGAAACCAACCATATACTTCTTTCCTAATAACTGCTCTACAAGCCAATTTTAGTCACATAGTTCTTAAAGCTTAAGGCATAAGCCAAAAGAGAGACTAAAAGAAATTTTAGGATTAATATACTTTAGTGTGTGTTTCTTTTCCTTAACCTTTTTTTGTCTTCTCTTTGTTTGAGTTGTGAGTTGCTTGTATCTTATTTTTTCCCCTCTTTACATGGTTTTAAGTAGGCAACAACTAAGAAACCAAGCAAATCAGGATCCACATCCTAATCATCCGTCTTCCTCTTCTCCCTTCATCCATGGAGTATATCTCAGATGTAGAGAGTTTTCCTCATCCTTTTGAGATTCCTATCATCCCTCAGATGGTTTCTCAATGTGATGCAAACTTCACCACCTTTTTAGACAACAACCCCATAGCCCTTTAACATTACCTCAACACCATATTTCATTGTACCCCTACTTCAATTCCACCTATTGACCCACCTTATGACATGTCATCCCACCTTATGGGTGACACTTTTGTTTCCACCATCTCTGCCCAACCTCTAGTCACCCAAGTATCATCCTCTACCAATAACCCCATCGATACAACCATTTAGAACCAACTCACTCAATCAAGCAACACCCAAGCACCTTATTCCCCAACTAATAACCCTCCTAGCATAGGAGCAACCCAACCTTTAGGCACCAATAATTCCATTAGTATAAGAGTACCCTCTACTAGTGCCACCACCATTCCTCTTGCTTCTAACTTACCTACCTCCACCCCATTTTAGAACTTTGTAGTTTCCATACCTTCCACCCATTAGTACAAAAGTGACCATTTACCCTCTATCTACTAACCCAATCGTACCTCCTACCTAATGTACGTTAATCTCTCAATAAGTACCTATTGTACCAAACTTGAGCTACATCTATAAGCAACAAGGGTATGGATCTCTACCTTCCACCCAACTGCTTATATCCACATTCATATGTGGAATCATCTCGACCACCCATAACCACGTACCAGTATGTGGTAGATTTTCAACTCCCTAGCAACTACCCATATGTTGCACCTACCCAGACCCAACATAACCTACCTCACAACTACGGGAGTGCACAACCCCAAACTGACCTTGTCAAAATGTTAATGGACAAAATGACTACTTTGGAGTCATCCATTTTTGGAGCCCATAATATTTTGTCATATGACCAAATCTATAATGAACCAGTTCACCCATCCGAACCCATTTGACCATACCCTCCTCAATAGGAACTTCCAAAGTTTTCAAAATTTTAGAGTAAGGAGGATCCCCAACAACATTTGAGAGCATTTAGGCACTCATGCTACTTGATCACCTGCAATTATGCTCTCCTCCTTTAAATCTTCACCATGTCTCTATTAGGCCCGAAACTAGTTTGGTATAGTGATATTCCTAGGCACTCCCTCATCTCTTTCACCCAACTTGTGCAAACCTTCCTATACCACTTTTCTATAAACATCACTAGGAAGATTTCCATCACCCCAACCCGAGTTGATTGAGGTTTTCACTCAGGCATGTGCCAAACACATTTCTTCTACTTTGTGGGTTCAAAGCTTTAGGACCTTTGATGAGGCTTTTACCATGGCTTACAAACTAGAAAATAGAGTCGTTGATGAGGGAAAATTAAAGTTGAAAAACAAGAACTCCACCTTCAAATAAATTGAGACCTCATCCTCTAAACCTAATAACAAAACCAACACTAATTCCAAGAATAAGGGAGCCACAAATGCAGTTGTCCTTAAGACTGCCCCACCACTCGTTAGCTAATCTAATTCTTCTAATTCCTCTAATCAAAATAATAAGAATCCAAACCATAACAACCAAAAATAATTCACTCTGTTAGGGGAGTCATACGCTTCGATATTGAAGAAACTGTTAAAATCTAACATTATCCAACTTCCTCCGATCAAACCTCTACAACAATTCAACTCTTCTCATCCAAAACTTGCTTGGTATAAGAATGAATTATGTGCCTTCCACCATGTCGTTGGACATGATGTTAGTAGTTGTAACACTTTCAAGAGTGTCATCCAAAATATCATTGACAAGGGGGAACTTGCACTAGATAACCCCAACATAGCCCCAAACCAATCATTTGACATCTTCAGACAACCATTTCCCAACCACACTCCATCCACCAACAATGAAAACAAAGCAAAATCCTCCCACAAGGTACACACTATTAACGTGGTGCTTAGTGAACTCACTACCAAGGAGACCACTACCCAACCTACCTTACCATCCCCTCCACTTATTGAGGTAGTAGGTTCGCCATCCTCTCTTTTGAAAATTGAAACAAAGTAGATAACTTTGCACCTTCCTTTACTTATCGAGATAGTGGAACAACCAATCCATTTAGAGGATATACTGGAGGAGACAACTATTCCCATCACACCTTTTTCCTCCATCATACAACAATCCACTCTCTCTTTGGTAAGCACCCCTATGAGAGAGATCATTCTACCTACTCCTCCCATCGAGGAACTACCTTCCCAAGCCTCAAAACCTTTGATTGAGGTGAAGGATGAGCTACCCACTCCCCTTTCTCCACCCATGGGCTTATCTTTTAAGACCAATACTGAGGGGATCAAACCTATCTACAAATGTTTTTCTCGATTGGTCCAAAACTTAGGATACCTATCCCAACCTGGTATAGATTGTGCCACATTTTTGTATCATCTCAGACTTCTTTACCTGACTAGACAAAAATTCCCAACCACACCATTATCAACCCAACCTATCACCTCTACTAGCAAACCTATCACCATCACACCCAAACCATTAGATGCCTCTACCAACCAAACCATCTCCAAATCACATCAACCTACCCAACTTGAAGTGACCAAGTCACCTCTCATTATTCTAATGAAGCCTACCATGAATCTTGGCATGCTTCCTACTCAAAACCTTACTCATCCATCAATAAAGGTGTATTTAAACCCACCAAAACCATACAACAAACCCTTAACTAAATCAACCAAAAGAGCAAAACCACCCAAGATCCCACAAACCAAAGCTTCACCTCCCCTTTACACTTTTCCTTCTATGATGGGCTCTACTTTAGTAAAGATGCTAGCCACCCCAATCAAAGCTCAAACCCAGCCATCACTCTTGGTTACACCATCACTCCTTCTTTCATCCTCACCCATTTTCACCACAACTCCTATAACCAAAATCCCTGTCCCTCAAATCTCTACCCCAACACCTTCTACCTCCAACTCATCCACCACCAAGCTATCCACACCCAAAGCATCACCAAGAAATCTCCCTCACCCAAGACTCCTGCCATCAAGCCTGGTCCTCAAAGGGCTCCTACCCCAACAATCAAACCCAAGACTCCCATGCCTTTGCCACCTTTAATAGAGTCTTACTCAACCATTCTTCAAAGGTTATTGCCAGCATCCTACTTAACCTTACCACCTATTAGACCATTCAACCCAAAGATTCTTAAACCATCTTAGTATAATGACAAACTAATATGTTCATATCATAGGACACCTAGGCATGACACAAAGAACTATAAGGCTCTCCAAGCATTAGCTCATCAACTATATCATGAGGATGACTTGTTATCTAATGAGCCTATTCTAAGCCCACCATTAACCCAAGAACCACAAATCATCAACCAACACCTACCTATCCCTCCACTCTCACCTTAGAGTAAAGAGGAACTGAAGTAATCACCTAGCCTAACTCCTCCCCCAATCCATACCATCCATGTGGTCACATGATCACAGGCTCAACTAAAGGATAAGGGAAGGGCAAAGGTGTCCATTCCATGGAAATATCTCTCTTCCACCACCCAACCACCTAGCCAAAACCAACCACCTTCAACCAAGCCCAAAGCATCCATCTTGGGTCCATCTCAATCCATCCCATCCGAATCAATCCAATGTGTAGTTGTAAAATAACGTCACCAAGCACTGGTGAAGATGAGTTTGTATGAACTAATCAACACATCACCACACCATAGCTAAGTAATGATAGAAGCATTTCAATCTACGGAGGCTAGGTTGAAAGACCCTCAACTTTTAGTAGCTTTTGTTAGAGCTCTACACATTTCCAACCTTGTTACCTTCAAGGATTCAAAAATACCTTCCATCTAGAAGACCCAGATCTTCCCCTCTTCATTGCTACCTATATCAACCAAACCTGCATCAAGAGGGTTATGATTGATAAAGAAGTTAGTATCAATATCATCTCCTCCCACATCTATAACCAACTCCAATTACCGAAGAACATCATGTCAGAAACCTTGGTAGTGCTCTGATCATTTAATGATACCTTGGCCATAACTTTAGAAACTATTGTCCTTGAGATTTATCTAGGAACTCGTATGCTTCCTGAACTGTTTGATGTAGTGGAAAGAGAGTTCTAGTACAATTTCTTGTTAGGACACCCTTAGATTCATTTCATGGGTTGTGTGCCACCCACTTTACATCAGGGTATCAAATTTGAGCACGAAGGTCAAGTTGTTACCATACAAGTTTACCCAAGCCCTTTCACATCATACAACATGATGTACCAAACCAATGACATTCTCCTTCCTCTACCTAACAAACCTTCACCAATGATAGATAAGATCCCATCTCCTTCTCCCAATGAAGCATCCACTAGTTCTTCCTTCCCTTCCACCTGAATCCCCACAATAGATCCTTTGGAATCAACCTTCCAACATCTTTCATTGGGTATCACCTTCTCACCCTTGATGCCTTCCTAACCCCTCAAGATTATGGGAAACTTAACCACCAACCCATTTATGACCCTAATATTGAAATCATTTTTCCTTTTGGACCTTTAACTTGCCAAACCAATTTTATCTACAGGGGACTTGATAAATACCTCGACACTTTTGCCACCTCTTTTTCACCTCGACCATTCAATCAAAACCTGAAAACCTCAAAAAAAGCATGGCCTCAATTTCAAGCCACCTAAACAACAAACCAACCCATGTCCCATTACCATCATTGATAAGGAAAGCCCATCCTCACCATCCATTCCACCATTGATAGTTGATGATTTTGAAATTATCCCCCCTAATTTTTTTCATCAACATGATCAACTTTAACCCCTAACTTATCAAAAGGTTGGGGCAACTGTAACCATTCCTTTGACCCATTCTGAGATGATAGGAGATGACTCTCCTACCATTTATACCATTTAGTATCAAGATGATGATTCTATTCGCACTTGTCTTGGTGCACTATATTCCTCTATCCACAAATCCCTACCTCTAGAGACTTCAACCATATTTAATGAATCCACCATGGATATCAACTCAAACACTCCTGAAAACCCATGCATTATCAAAATTGGCCAATTAATGAATTTAGAGGAGCTCTGAGACTTCCCCTCCTTCTTGCAATATCATAGCATAACATTTGTTTGGTCTTATAGTGACATGCCAAGAATCAACCCCTCCATCGTTACCCACAACATAGTCACCAACCGTGATGTTAGGCGTATTAGGGAGAAACTTAGATGAATGCACCCTCACATAGCGCTTATCATCAAAGAAGAGCTTCAACATCTCCTATTTGTCAACTTCATTCAATCTATTGACTATCTCCAATGGGTTTAAAACATTGTGCCTAGCACCAAAGCCATAAGGGGGCTATGCATTTGTGTGGACTTTCATGACCTCAACCTTGCTTACCTAAAAGATCACTTTATTCTACCAAGCATTGACGAACTAATTGATCTTACATCTGGACATGAGATGTTATCTCTCATGGATATATTCTCAGTTTATAATCAAATCCTAATTGCCCCTAAAGATCAACACAAAACTGCCCTCATCACCCCATGAGGGACCTTTTGCTACAGGGTCATGCCTTTTGGCTTAAAGAACATTGGTGTGACCTACCAATGCATTATGATCTACATATTCCATGACCTAATCCAAAAAATCATCGAAGACTATGTTGATGACCTTCTTGGGAAATCCAAATATCATCAGGATCATTTAGTCGTTCTCAAGATTATCTCTGAGTGACTCATTCATTACCGTGTCCACCTTAACCCCAAGAAGTGCATTTTTGGGGTTTTGTTAGGAAATATCCTTGGTTTCATCATCTCCCTTTAGGGAATCAAAGTCAATCCAACCAAAATCAAAGTAATCCTCAACATGCCACCTCTGACCCACCTCAAGCAACTCCACATCTTGCAGGGGAAGCTTCAATCCATTAATCACTTTATCTATCAACTCTCAGACTGATGCCAACCCTTCTACCACCTTTTGATAAGGATGTATCTTTTAAGTGGAACAATAACTACCAAAAGGCCTTTAATTCACTTAAAAAGTACCTCTTGTCTACACCTATCCTCACTCCTCCCAAAGATGATCAACCTTTTTACCTTTCTATCTCTACCACATACCACTCCTTAGGGGCAATGCTTGCTCATCGGGAGGAACAACACAAAGAAAAAGTTATCTACTACATTAATCACACATTTGTAGAGTATGAGAGTCGGTACACCCATACTGAGAAGCTTTGCTTAGCTTTAGTCTTCGTGGTCACCAAGCTTGGCCACTACCTTCTCAACCACAAGACCTATGTCATAACTAATATCGACCCACTCAAGTATATGCACTTTAAGTCATACCAAAACCAACATATGGCCAAGTGGATCATGATTTTAACTAGGTTTAACCTTTATTTTCTTCATATGATGTCAATTAAAGGTCAATTCATTACCAACCAATTGGCTGAAGTACCCCTAGTAGATAATCACCCTTATCCTCTTGAGTTTCTCGATGAGTCCATCACAACCCTCTCTCATATAGACTTCACCTATCAAGTAACCATGTTCTTTGATGGATCAAAGTGTCAACATGGTGGGGGAGCTGGCATCATCCTTATCTCCCTTTATGGTGAACCTCTTCCTTTATCCTTCAATCTAAATTTCAAATGTACTAATAATATGGTTGAGTATGAAGCCCTAGTAATAGGCCTTCAAACTGCGTTAGCCTTGGGATTCAAAATGATCAATATCTTTGGTGACTCTCAAAAAGTGGTAAATCAAATCAATGGCTCTTACTAGTGTACTAATGTTGTCTTGCAATATTACAAACAACTAGTTGACCAACTCTTAACATCATTTAAACATTATCATATCCAAACCACCCTATAATCTATGAACAAGTTTGTCGATATGATGGCTTCCCTCGCCTCTCAGATTTCATCTACACCCTCTAAATCCAAGCTATCTATCATCATCTATCAACTTACCAAGCCTTCCTATATCAAACCAAAATCTCCCACCATCTTTAATGTAGAGGAGACCTAACCCGACCTTTGGTATCAACAAACCTTCGACTATCTTAACCTTGCCGTCATTCCTTCTAGTCTATCTAGGAATGCTTGAAAAATGTTTATGCATAGCACCTCACATTATACCATACTAGGGGGGATTATTTATGAATGTAACTTTGATGAGCTCCTTTTCCATTGCCTACATAGTCATGAAGCCTCTCATGCTATCAAGAAAATGCATGAAGGGATATGTGGGGGACACTTTAGTGGCCTAGTCATCACTAAACACATCCTTCTCCTTGGCTATTACTGACCCACCCTTAACCAAGACAGTTGTGATTATGTGAAAAAGTGTGTTAAGTGCCAACAACATGTTAATTTACATCATTCACCTAGCCATAGTCTTTACGTATCCACATATTTATGGCCCTTCCTTCTCACAATGGGGTTTAGGCCTCATTGGTGAAGTTAACCCCCATTTCTTAACCAAAGCCAAAAAGATTATTGACTTCATTAATCATCACATTATATATCATTTTGGTGTTCCTCACAAAATCATCATTGACAACTACAAATATTTCTAAAACAAACAAGTCCAAGGTCTTTGTGATGCATTAAACATTAAGTTAAGTTTCTATTATCCCAATCATCCTCAAGCAAATGCATAGGCAAAATCCTCTAACAAAACTATTAACAATATGCTCACTAAAATGGTTAATGCTTTAGGTAAAGATTGACACTTACATATGCCCTTTGCCTTATGGGCATATCGTACTAGAATTCAAGACCCTAAGGGTGCTACCCCTTTCTCTCTTATGTTTGTAACAAATGTTGTCTTACATGTTGAAGTCCAAATTCCTTCACTTCACATATCCCTACAGGATATCATTTCTAAAGATGATTATCGTTAACACTGTTTAGCCTAGCTTGAGCTACTTGACAAGCGTCACTTAGCTGCTCTTACTCACCTTTGTGTCTATCAAGACTGTATCAAACAAGCTTGTAACTATTGTATTATGGTGCCTATTTCTAAATTACAATGTATTTCAAATACTGTATATTTAAAATGTATTGTACACTCTTTATGTATTCTCATCGGGGTTTAATGGGGAACTATTTTGGGTTGACTTGGCCCATGGTTTTGGTACCCATTATTTTGTAAATCCATTATGTTGATGTATTATGTAAAGATGGATATTCAGTAGGTAATACATCTTGAGAACAAAGGGTTTGAGAAGGAAGAACAAAGTGTGTGAATTCATGTTCAAATTCAAGAGGGTTTATTGAGCACAGCTCCAAAAAATGTTTGTGTATTGTAATTGTGAGAAGATAGATCTAAGAGTGGATTGTACTCTTGTGGCTTGTAATAAAATCTGAGAAGTGTTTCTAGGTGGATGTATCCCAAATTGGGTGAACTACGTTAAATTTGGTCTTCTTGTTATGCATGTTTATTTATGTTCTTTATGCAACTCTGTTCATATTTATTATTAGTGCGATTATGTGAAATTATTCTAATTTATTTATAGCAACTGATATCAAAGCTTTAGGTTGTATTTACTGAAGTGTTGAATCACAGGAAGGGTTACTAGTTCAAGTGGGAACTATGGCTAATGATCGCAAATCAAAGGTTTAAAAGTTTAATATATAAAATTTTGGTCTATGGAAGATACAGATGGAGGATTACCTCTATTAGAAGGAAATCCATTCTCTGCTAAGAAGAAAAGTAAAGCAACTACTGACTATGACAGATGAGGTTTGGGAGTTGCTTGACAGAAAAATTACATGGGTCCATTACATTATGCCTTGCATCTTTGTTCATGTTTAATATATCATAGGATAAGACCACAAAAGGTATCATGAATGCATTAGGGAAGTTAATATTGGAAACCCTTTACTTCTAATAAAATATTTTTAATGAAAAAGTTATTTAATATGAAGATGTCTAAAAATGGTTCAGTTGTTGATCATCTAAATGAATTTAATATGGTTATGAGTATGTTGAACTCTATAAAATTTGATTTTGATGATGAAGTTAGGGATTTACTTATTTTATGTTCCTTACCAGAGAGTTGGAATAGCCTGGTAATGGCAATGAGCAACTCTATCTCTAATAATGCCAAGTTGAAGTTTAAAAATGTTATAGGAGTAATCCTTAACAAGAAAATGTGATGAAAAAGCTCTGAGAAGACTTCTACTTCAAGAGATGCTTTGGTGGTGGAGAGTATAGGGATATAAAAGTTTAGAGAAAAATGAAAATGTGGAAAGTCAAATGGTCCTGAAGGGTCAAATTCAAGGAGAAAGACGGTATGCTGGCACTGTGGAAAGACTGGGCATACGAAGAAGGATTGTTGGTCTCTTTAGAACAAGAACAAAAATTAGGAAGACACCAAGGAGGTGAATGTGAAAATGGGTAATGTTTATTAGGATGCATTAATTCTATCTACTAACAATATTGTTGAGTCTTGGGTTTTAGACTTAGGGGCTTCTTTTCATGCTACACCATATAGACATTATTTTATTGATTATGTTCAAGGGGATTTCGAACATGTTTATCTTGGTGATGATGTGCCTTGAAGTATAGTAGGAAAAGGGAAGTGTTCAAATCAAGATGTAGATCGAGAACACTTGGCTACTGAAGGATGTCAGGCATGTGCCTAAGTTGAGATGGAATTTGGTATCCGTAAGACAACGAGGTAGTGAAGGATGTATGGTGACATTTACTGAAGATTCTTAAAAGGTGACCAAGGTTGCTCTTGTTGTAGCAATAGATAAGAATGTAAGTATCCTATATTTATCAAGTAGTGTTGACTATTATAATTTAGTTATTGTAGATACATATTTAACTTTATGGCATAACAGGCTCGATAATGTTGTCCCCAAAAATGTCACTCATTTTTGGGACAACATATGAACTATTTTGGACCTGCAGACCAAAATTATCTCTTTCCCTCTCAAAAAATTGTTCTGAGCATTCAAATTCTTCATTATTCAAGCTTTTTCAGTTAAGGGATTATTAGGTTCAATAGGTTCAAAGGCTTCAACAGGTGAACTCTCTCAAAGTGGCAAGTTTCCAACACTTAGGCGATTTCAGGATTGGTTCAATGCCTTGGTTCAACCAAAATTGTTCATCGGAAAGATTCTAAGCAAGGATTGAACCATTGAACCGTTGAACCTTGAACCAAAAAGGTTCAATAGGGTCAAAGGTTCAACATCGTTGGCAAAGAGTTAAACGCTTTGTCAAAAGTTCATCAAGTTCAACCGCTTCTCGGTTCAACGGCTTCAAAACACTTAACGAAAAGAATAAGGCTTGAACCATTGAACCATTGAACCTTGAACCATTTTGGTTCAAAGGTTCAATGGGATTAATGGTTCAATAGGTTAAACAAGCGATTAGTTCAACGCGTTTTGGTTCAAGTGGTCAAAAGACTTAGACAAAAATAAGGCTTCAAACGCAAGATTAAACTGTTGAATCGTTGAACCAAAGTTGGTTCAATTGGTCGGTTCAAATGGTTGGTTCAAGAGACTACCCCCAAAGTCAAAGGAACAAGTGCCCTTGCGGAGGGCAGTGAACTGAAGGCAGGTACCCTTGCAGAGGGCACGAAACATTGGTTCAAAGACCAAAGAGAAGGCAGAAAGTTGGAATTTATTTGGAAAAGTGAACAAGGCATAAAGTTGGAATTTCTTTGAAAAGATTTTCCATGAAAAAATGACTAAGGCAAATCCTTCGGACAAAATGTCCAAAGGAATTCCTTCTGACTTTTGTCTGAAGAAATTTGCCCGAAAGGAAAAGCAAAAGCCCGACAGAAAATGCATTCAAGGCAAAGGAATTCCTTCAGACTTTTTGGTCTGAAGGAAAAGCCCGAAAGAAACTAGACGAGCCAAAGTGAGATTTCCCTTTGGACAAAATATCCGAAGGAATTCCTTCGGACATTTTGTCTGAAGGAAATGAAGGATCAAGGCCGCTTGAAAGAATTGAAGCCCGAAGGTCACCCGAAGAACCCTGAAGGGTAGGTACCCTTGTGGGGGGCTCTCAGCACTAACAAAAAGGACCTTTCTCAAAGCTTGAAGGGACACCTTCCCTTCGGGGTGTTCCAAGGACAAAAGGCTGAAGGAATTACAAGATTCAAAGGACTTAGCCAAAAATAATAAAGTAGAGAATGAACTAATGAACTGATTGAACCTTGAACTGAAAGAGTTCAAAGTTCAATGGTTCACAGGTTCAAATGGGTTCAAAGACAACCCCAAACAAAATGAAGAACATGGATGATTCCAGAGACTAGTTCAAAGGATGGTTTCAACCAGACAAAGCAAAGAAATGAATGAACAAAGGTAGCGATTAAACTAGGGAACTGATAAAGATCACTTAAACCATTGAACCAATGAACTTTCACAAGTTTAAAGGTTCATGGTTCAATATAGTTCAAACAACCAACAGCCATTGACGTCCCCGTGGACGTCAAATTTAAGGTAATAGAATATCTGTTAGTTTTTGAATATGGCGCGAAACTTGAAAAATGAACCAAGCGACCAACTGAAGAAGGGAGCTCGAGAGCTCAAATTGCTATAGGGAAGAGAAGAACAATACACAAAGATCAGAAATATCTGCAAGGGAGTTATTTCCAGTAGGTGAAATAGTTCACCATGTAGTCATTTGAGCATGACAAACCAAGGACATAGCCTATTTTTCTTCCATGAAGTAAAGGCAAAGTGGACAATTGCGCAGACATTAGGAAAAGGACCAAACAACGTATACTTAGGAGGAGACATATGAAATGAATTGGCACACAACAGTTAAAGCCAATACACTGTTGCAAGCATGGTCCCTTGATAGAATTGAAAATGCATTGAAGGCATTGACTACAACATGGGCCATTTCATGGAAAAAAGTGCCAAGCCTTCCTTGGTTGCCATATATTGTAATCTCTTGTCTTATGCAAAGGGAGATCTTTCGATTAGAGAAGCAAAGCTCTACCAAAATTGAAAGGCAATTACTGAGACTTTGAGCTCAGATTATTGTTCATATTTCTTTGTTAGAATGAGAAAGCAAGTTACTTTCAGACTTTGTGCTATTATAGCTTGTGTCATTTTAGGAGACTGTTCTTATGTTTGTCTTTTGAATGTGTTCTTGTCCAGTTAATGAAATAAGCAGAACTAGTGGAAGTAATCAGGATGGTGTCCTAAAGGCAACTATGAGAAGACTTTTTGTTGTCTGTAATTGCCTTTAGTCTATTTGTTTATTTTCTATTTCTATGTAAAGGATCTTGGGATGACTTTGTGCTCCCATTATCCTTTGTTTTTCACTCTTTAGGCAGTTGAGGTGTAGACTTTGTGTTACACTTCATCATGCTGGTTACTGCACACTTTGTTACTAATCACTTGTCACTGCCTGAAAGAACTCCTACTATTTCTTGTAAGATCACTTATGAAAGAAGAGAAGCGCCTTTAGTGTTTTCACCAAGATTTTATTCTTTATTTGTGAACATCATCTTTGAAAAAAGAGAGATGGATGGTGTAATCCTACCCCTGAGTGTTATTTTTTGCTTATATATATAGTATATAGCTCCTCATATTTAATAGAGAACCTCCCCTTGATGAGAGGAGAGATTTGTCCCCTTTTGATGTGGTAAACCTACACATCTGGCTGAGCAATATCCCTTGTGGTTGATATGACCTATTCTGCTCATCAGTTAGTTGATTGACAAAATATTTACCCAACAGTTTTTTGGCGACTCTGCTAGGGAACGACTAGCAGTTCTTACTTTTATCCATTATAGAATCTAGTGACTCTAATTTGTGTCTTACCCATTATTATTATAAATTTACCATTTTCCTCCTAGCCTCACACAATAGTTTTTTGGTTATTTTGTTGGGGAAGAGCACGCAGTTTGAAGCCTCAAGCTTCAAGCTGAAGCAGAACTGGTTTTTTTCTATTTTTATTCTGCAATCTAACAACTCCATGCTATACTAGAAACTAGAGAGCCCAAGGTGTTGTTGAACCTATTTTTTAGTTGGTGCACCTAGGCAATTTCAATTTGTTTCCTCCCCAACTTCAAGTTCAATGATCCAGGAGTGTTCCTCCTATCCATATCAGGTCACCAACACAAGGTAGAGCTGCTTTTTCTAGCTGTTAGTAGAACTTTTCCTGTACATACTCCACCCAGATTTATTATCCCCTTTTTCTATAATCAAATCATGGTGGCTCAAGGCCCCTAGGGTAACTCCTTTGGTCCACTCAATCTTACTCCACCTCTTCATGAGCTACCACATAGTTTAAGAAAGAATTTCTCCAAATTCTTTGGTGATGGGAGAGTTCATCTTGATGAACATATTGCTGCCTTTAGCATAGCCTGTGGTGTGATTGGTGTGTAATATGAAGACATAGCAGTCAGGCTGTTTATGGAAACACTACAAGGCACTATTGTAGACTAGTTTTACCATCTGTAGGCTCGGTCAGTGACTGACTGGGACACTCTCAAACCCAGATTTGAAGCAAGGTTCAAGCCTGTAAAAGATGCACATGCCTTGCTGGCCCAGCTCACATAGATGAATAAAGAACTTCATGAACCTATGAGAGATTGTATTGCCAAGTTTGACAAGCTGAAGAATCAGATTTTTATCATTGCTCAACCAACACTTGAGAACCTCAAATGCTTCTTCATCAACTCACAACTGCCTGAAGTGAGTTTTTTGCTGAGATGGGCTAGCCACATAGACCTTGCTGTTGCTTAATATTTTGCTACTGAGGTAGAAGATGACCTCATCTTGGCAAGAAAGATAAGGAGAGATCCTAACAAAGGTAAATCGTCTTCATCTTCTAAATACTCACCTACAACCACCACTGATCTAATGGTGCAAAAGCTGGCAAATGAGTTGCTAGCTCTTAGAAAACAAATGGTGCAAGGAATGTCATCTACTCATTCATACAAATATGTACCAAGGAGGACATTCCCCAATCAGTCATATCAAGGCCATGCTGCCAAGAATCAAGGGCAGTCAAATCATCTTCCTCCTCCATGGAAGAACTTTGCTATTGAAGCACCGCCAACCAATTCAGTAGTTGGATATCTTGAGGCTGAATCAGATTTCTCCTTTCAGCCTGAACTGAACTCTAAATATGACTCTAATCTCTTCACAGAAGGAGAAGAATTAGCTAGCAACTCCAACATTGGTTTCTTGAATTACCAGGATGAACCCAAAAGTGAAGGCATGGCAGTTGAAGGGTCATATGCTGTGTTCACTTGGTCCAAGAATCAATCAACCCAACAAGTTGATAAAGAAAGAATAGAAAAATGAACTCAGCCTGTAATTTCAATTGCTAAGCGAGGAACCACTCTACCCTTCCAACCAAAGAACCTGGTGACTGCTAAAAAGGTGAGTAACTCAATTGCACCTTCACCTCTAATTTCAAATTCGTAGACCAATCCTCCCCTTTCTAAAAACCAAAAGGATGATCTTCCATCCTCTGTCCCTAGTTCATTTCAAACATTTGATATAATTGACCATATAAAGAAAACCAAAATTCAAATGTCTGAATTTGAATTCCTGCAATCCAACTCTGAGCAGTTGGACAAGTTGGTTCAATGTGTAAAGAACCAAATCGCCCCTACAAGACAAGATGCTAAGAAGGTAACTCATGATCCCCCAAAGAATGTGTCCATACCAAAAAATCTTGTCATTACTCCTCTTGTTGCCCTTGAGAAAATAGAGCCTTTCTATGTTTCCTTGTTGATAGATAGTCACAAGCTAAGCAATTGCATCATTGATTTTAGAGCTTCAGACAATGTTATGCCTACTAAAGTGGTGAAATCCCTTGGTCTCACGCTGACCAAGACATTTGGGAGATGTTTCTCTATGGAGAACATACAAGTGCCACTATTGGGACAAATCAAGGATGCCCAATTTCTATTTGCAGCATTTCCAGACAAGAGAATCAAGATGACTATCTTGGTGGCTAACATCCCTGCATCATATGACATCCTTCTTTGGCAAAAATTTTGTAAGGATGTTGGTGGCGAGTTGAGCATGGACTTATCCAAGGCGAGAATCCCTGTCAAAAGTGTTATGCAAAGATTGCTCCCTAAGAAAGAGGTAAAATACGTGGTCACCCAAACATCAATGCCTGAAGCTCGAATTCTGTTTGAGTCTTCAAGCATGGGTAATTACTTTTTATCCACAGAGGATCTTCATGTTTTAGCTGATAAAATTTCTAAAAATGATAGCTTGAAAATGGTTTCAACTGGAACAATAGAAGAATTGGTGGAGAGCAATGCAAGTGTAGAAGAATCTCCCTCTCCAAATAATTAAAAAGAACCTAAAGAAAAATTAGTGTATGATGAGGTATGGATTCTAGAATTCGATGACAATTGTTCTTCTACTGGTTTAGGAGCTGGGATTGTGTTGATATCTCCTTAAAGAGATATTTTTTCCTTCTTCATTCAAGTTGTAGTTCAACAACACCAATAACACAATTGAATATGAATCTCTATTGCTTGGTTTGAAGGCTGCTCAAGCCAAAGGCATCAAACTCCTTCATGCCAAAGGAGAAGCTGAATTGGTGGTTTATCAGGTGAAGAACCTGTATCAAACCAAAAATGAAAGACTATGCCACTACCGCAATCTAGTCTAGGATCAACTTGAATGCTTTGATGCTTTCAACATCTCTGCCATACCTAGGGAGTTCAATGACAAAGCTGATGCATTGGTTGTTTTGACAACTCTTTTGGTCCCTCACCCTAATTTTAAAGGAGATAGGTAAATTATTGAGCTGATATTTTAACCAAGTGTACCTAATAATGCCAGTCATTGACAAGTGTTCAATGGTGATAACCAACTCATTGCCTTTTTGGAACAAAAAGATAGCTTTGAACGGCTGCACTTTGAAGGCAGTGAAGCTCAAAAGCTTGAAACAGCCCCTGAATCAAGTGTAGATGCAGGTGAGGAGTTTTTGCAACTCAAAGGGAATAAAATCTCAAAAGGCCTAGTTTCCCTTGAAAAGTTGTTTGATAAACATGACATATTCATCAAACAACAACAAATAGATTCAAGCTCCTCTCAAGAGTTTGATCAGATAAATTTGAGTACTAAGGAAGATCTCAAGATGGTAAACATTAGGAAATGCTACAATCCTAAGGAGAGATTCAAGTTCACTGCTCTGCTCCGCTAGTACATAGATGTCCTAGCATACTCCTATGATGACTTGAAGTCACTCAAACTTAAAAAAAATCTGCCATGACATTTCTCTCAAAAGCGATTCAGTGCCCTTACAAGCAAAATTTTAGACAGTACAATCTTAAGATATTAGGTACTATTCTATCTGAAATATAGAAAATATTGAATGCTAGAATAATTTTCTCAATTCATCATTATACATGGATTGCCAACATAGTCCCTGTGAGGAAGAAGAATGGCAAAATTCACCTTTGTGTGGATTTCAAGAACTTGAATCAATCATCCTTGAAAGATAACTATCCTCTGCTAATCATGAATCAAGTCCTTCAGATAGTGACTTGTTCTAAAATGTTATCAATGTTGGATGGCTTTTCAAAGTACAATCAAGTTGAAGTTGGTGAATCAGACCAACATAAGACTGCGTTCACCATGCCTTGGGGCACCTTTACGTACTAGAGAATGCCATTTGGCTAGATAAATGCTAGCACCACTTTTCAGAGAGCAATGGACCTTACTTTCAAAGATGAAATGGGTAAGTTTATTATGCTGTACCTTGATTATTTAATAGTCTTCTCCAAGCACTGTCTTGATCAGGTGCACCATTTACAACAAGTGTTGAAATGCTTCCACCAGAATGGCATTTCTCTAAACCCTAAAAAGTCTATTTTTGGAGTAACATATGGGAAACTTCTTAGACACATTATATCTAGATAAGACATAAAGATTGACTCAGACAGAGTCAAGTCCATCTAGGAGCTTACCCTGCCCACAAGGAAGACTGCAGTTCACTCTTTCTTTAGAAAGGTGAATTTTTACGAAGGTTCATTCTCAAGTTTGCTGAGAGACTCACCATATTGTAAACATGATGAAGGGAAAGGCCACCTTCAGCTGGACTGAAGAAGGCAAATTGGTGTTTCAAGATATCAAGACAGCGTTTGCTCATGCCCCAATTCTGGTTTGTCTAGATTATACAAAGGATTTTATCATATATAGTTATGCTTCTGGACACACACTTTCAACAATTCTAGTTTAACAAAATCGAGAAGGTGTGGAATATCCCATTTCTTTCGTGAGCTATCCTCTCAAAGCTCATGAGTTGAAGTACTCAAACATGGAGAAGCATGTCTATGCAGTGGTAAACGCAGTGAAACATTTATGCTTTTACATCCTGAATTCACACACTACTGCCCTAATTCCTGATACCATAGTCAAATCTATATTAACTCAGCAAGACTTTGGAATGAAAAGAGGGAATTGGATTTCTAAAATCCAAGAGTTTGATCTAGTCATCAAACCAACAAAGCTGGTGCATGGAAAAGGCTATGCCGGTTGATTCCTGATAATAGACCAGAAGAAACAGAGCATGGAGAAGAAGAAATTGAAGACACTCCAACAGTCCTCTTTGTCTCTATCATAAATGAGTGGTATTTAAGTATTGCTCATTTTCTTACTTATGATGAGTGTCCTACTCACCTGTCTCGTAAAGACAGGAGGACTATCAAGTTAAAAGCTGCCAATTTTGTCTTGTGGGACAATGGCCTGTATAACAGGAGCCTTGATGGAATGTTCCTTCGCTGCATGGATAAAGAGCAGTAGAACCAACTTTTGAAGTCCTTCCATAATTTGGCTTGTGGAGGACTTTTTTTTGCTCCTGTAACTGCCCATAAGATTCTACGAGCCAAGTATTATTGGCCTACTCTGTTCCATGACGCATACAAATGGGTACGAAGATGTGAACTATGCCAACAATTTATTGGAAGACCCAAGTTGGCTGCTTTACCTCTTAAGCCAGTGGTGATAAAAGAGCCATTTCAGTAATAGGGAATTAACTTCATTGGTGCTGTAAACCTCTCTTCATGTGATGGACATGACTATGTCCTCACAGCCACATATTACTTCACCAAGTGGGTGGAAGATATTCCAACCAAGTAAGCCACTTCAGAAGTAGTGTGTAATTTCTTCATGGAGAACATCATTTCCAGGTTTGGGGTCCCAACCAAGATTGTTACAGATAATGCAACTTGTTTCTCTTCCCAAGAGATTACTCAATTTTGATTTTACTATGGGATCACTCTCTCCCACTCTTCTGATTAATTTTCACAAGGGAATGGCCAAGCTGAATCAAGCAACAAGAACCTGGTGACCATCATCAGAAAGCTGATGGATGAAAACCAACTAACATGGCACAAAGCATTGATTGAAGCTTTATGGGCAGATAAAATTACACCCAGAAAGGCAATTGGTATTTCACCTTTCCAACTTCTTTATGGACTCAATGTTGAAAGCATTGAAATTGGCTAAGGTAATTGACGATCAAACATATGAAAGCTCCATCGATAAGAGGATCATGTGCCTAACTAAGTTGGATGAGCAGTGAACTATGGTGGTGGACTGGATTGCTGCACATCAAAGTCTGGTGAAGAAGCTCTTTGACCAGAAAGCAAAGAACTGTGATTTCTAGATTAGAAATCAAGTCCTATTGTGGAACAAGAGAAGAGAACCAAAGGGAATGCATGGAAAATTTGATTCCCTTTGGAGAGGCCCGTTCATTATTCATCAGCTCAATGGTGAAAATAGTTTCCTATTAAAGTATCAAGATGGCATGCTCTTTTCTTTGCCTCATAATGGGCAACATTTGAAGCACTTCAATTCTTGAAGTAGCAAATAAGTTCACCTACACATATGTATATTTGTAAAGTCTTTAGTTCTATTTTGTGCTTTTCATTTTCATTTTTGGTGCCTTTATTTTTTGGGTGGTATGACTTTGTAGCCCAATGACATACTTCAAGGCACTGAAGATTCTGATTTTTACTCTCCTCAGCTATTCCAAGTTTTCAACTAAAGAAAGTTCTCCAACTGGAGCCAGCTATTGTCTCTAAAAATGTCACTCATTTTTGGGACAACATATGAACTATTTTGGTCCTGTAGACCAAAATTATCTCTTCCCTTCTCAAAAAATTGTTTTGAGCATTCAAATTCTTCATTATTCAAGCTTTTTTAGTTAAGGGATTAGCAGGTTCAAGAGGTTCAAAGGCTTCAACAGGTGAACTCTCTTAAAAGGGCAAGTTTCCAACACTTAGGCAATTTTAGGATTGGTTAAATGCCTTAGTTCATGTTAAGGTGTGGAGCCTAAAAGCTTCACAAAAGAGCGCATTTGATAGTTGCAGGTTTACACAGTCACCGGCGTCGATCAGGAGCGACTGACGTCGATCAGGTGCAGTTTAGGAGACGCCAACATCAGCAGGGATCGGCCGACGTCAGTCACAGGCAAGCAGGCAGAAACCACCTTCAGTTACCTGTGCGTTTAGAAAGCTATTTTCGTGGACAGAACCGAGTGTTTGCATGATGAGTTTAAGTCATAGTCTTAAGTTCACGTCTCTATTATTAGTAAGACTATTTTTAGAGCCCTTGTTTAAGAGGCTTAACTGTTGGTTGTAAATGCATGCTCAAGTTTCCTAATTCTATATTAGGAATAGATCTTCTTAGCTTATCGTAATGTATTGGATGTTGAAAGAACAGTACAAAATTGTATAGGTGAATCAATCCAGGTTGTTGGAGTTGATTATACTTGAGAGAGAGAGCTCTTGAGGGAAAGAGATCTAGAGAGAGATCTGTACATCTGAGAGAGGTGTGGAAGAAAGAAGTTTCTTCAATTGTATTCCTTATGTAAAGAGTTTAATACAAGTTTTCAGGGTGGTTTCTTGTATCTCTTATTTTTTGCTATTTATCATTCTAGTTACTTATCTATCTGATTTAATTCCGCCATTTATTTCTTTCATAAGTGTATCAAATTGTTGGTTGATCCCCAACAAGTGGTATCAGAGCCTTGGTTGTAGGTTTAGAGCTTGATATCCAACAAGTGGTATCAGAGCTCAAGTTCACTAACAGGTGGTTCAGATATGTGTAGTGTGTATTGATTACAGGTTACTCACAGGGATTTTTGCAGGAATTTTTGTTTGAGTGGGAGAAGCAATGGCAGAAGAAAGTAAACTGAGAATGGAGAAGTTCAATGACAAAAATTATCAATATTAGAGAATGCAGATAGAGGATTATCTATATCAGAAAGATCTATACTTACCGTTAGGTGGGATTGCAAAGAAGCCCATAGACATGGATGATGAAGAATGGGAAGTTCTTAACAGAAAGGCTCTGGGGTCTATAAGACTGAGTCTAACATCTACTGTGATATCTAATTTATCATAGGCAAAGTCTACGGTAGAGTTGATGACTACTTTAGCAAATTTGTATGAAAAACCCTCAGCTTTTAATAAGGTATATCTTATGAAGCAGCTATTTAATTTACGTATGCAGGAAGGTGGATCTATATCTAATCACCTGAATGATTTCCATGAAATTATAAATCAATTAAGTTCAGTCAATATTGTGTTTGATGATGAAATTAAAGCTCTTTTAATATTATGTTTTTTGCCTGAAAGCTGGCATAGCTTAGTAATGGTAGTTAGTAATACTACATTTGCTTCAAATATTTTAAAAGTAGAGGATGTTGTTAGTGTTATCTTGAATGAGGAAATTCGCAGAAAAAGCACAGAGGAAACATCAAGAAATGCTTTAAGTTTTGAGAGCAGGGGAAGGCAAAAAGAGAAGAGCAAGAAAGGGAGATCAAGATCTAAGTCTAAGGTGAGAGGTAGATCCAAATCCAGAAATGACAGGAAGCCACAATGCTGGAATTGTGGAAAGATGGGGCACATAAGCAGAGATTGCTAGTCAAAGCCTAAGGAGGACAATCAATACGAAGGAAAAGAAGAAGAAAAGGTTGCAGGTATTGCACAAGATGCTTTAATATTCTCTTTGCATAATAATATAGAATCTTGGGTTTTAGATTCTGGTGCATCTTTTCATGCTACCCCTAATAGATAATATTTTAGTGACTATATCCATGGAGATTTTGAAATAGTGTATCTAGGCGATGATGAGCCTTGTAAAATTATTGGCAAAGGTAAAGGGCAGTTGAAAATGCAGAATGGCAACACATGGGTGTTGAGAGATGTTATGCATGTTCCTAGCTTGAAGAAAAATTTGATTTCTGCAGGAAAGTTAGGGGATGAGGGTTGTACAGTAACTCTCACAGCTGAATTTTGGAAGGTGACCAAGGGTGCACTTGTTATGGCCAGAGGTAAGAGAGTAGGTACTCTCTATTTATGTAATTGTGTTACTAACAATTCTCCTTCTGTATTATCTACTTCAGATGTGGATATAAAATTGTGGCACTCAAGGCTCAGCCACATGAATGAGAAGGGAATGTCAATTCTTAAGTCTAAAGGTAAGCTTTCAGATTTGAAAAGCATAGATCTAAATTTTTGTGAGCACTGTATTTTTGAGAAACAAAAGAGAGTGAGTTTTCTCAAGACTGGGTCAACAAAGAAGAAGCATAAGTTGCAGCTTGTTCACACAGACGTGTGGGGACCGGCTTAGGTTGCTTCTATTAGAGGATCACAATACTATGTTTCATTCATAGATGACGCTACAAGAAAGGTATGGATCTATTGTATTAAGAAGAAATCTGATGTATTTGAGACTTTTAAGATTTGGAAAGCTATGGTTGAGAATGAAATAGGCAGAAGATTGAAGTTCCTGAGATCTGACAATGGTGGTGAGTTCTGCAGCTATAAGTTCAACTGGTATTGTTATATGCATGGAATTCATAGGCAAAGGACGGTTTCAAGGACACCTCAGCATAATGGTATTGCTGAAAGGATGAACAAAATAATCATGGAGCATGCAAGGTGTATGAGATTGCATGCTAGTTTACCCTTAGAGTTTTGGGCAGAAGCCGTTGACACTGCAATGTACCTGATTAACAGAGGACCCTCTACAGCTCTGGATGGTGGAATTCTAGAAGAGGCATGGACAAGTAAAAAGGTAGATCTATCATTTCTCAAAGTTTTTGGTTATGAAGCCTTTGTGCACATTGATAAGGAAAATAGAAAGAAGCTGGATGCTAAGTCTATGAGGTGCACATTTATTGGCTATGGCTCTGATGATTTTGGTTTTAAATTTTGGAATCTAGGAACTAACAAGATAATTAGGAGCTGTGATGTTGTTTTCAATGAAAAAGTGATGTATAGTGATCCGCTGAAGAAGCTGAATCAATTTGGGCAGAGCAATGGAGAATTGGACAAGGTGACAGTCGAAAATGAGCTTGCGAGAAAAAGAAATAATCACTTGCAGGAAAACACAGAGACCGAAGTCGACAAGGTAGGAACTGACGTCAGCAGGATAGAAACCAATGTCAGTCATATAGAGACCAACGTTGGTAGGATAGGCACTGACATCGGTCAGGAAGAACCGATGTCGGCCAATAATAGGCTTGGAAGTGACCGAGGTCGGTCACTGTCAGAGAATTTGGGTGGACAACGTGTTGCAGATGAGTCTCAAACACCCATCAGGAGGTCAAAAAGGGTAAGTGAGCCTCCAATTAGATATTTCCCTTCATTACTCTATTTATTGCTAATTGATGGTGGAGAACTAGAGAGTTTTGAAGAAGCATTACAGGTGGAGTCCAAGAATCAGTGAGAGCATGGCATGGTTGAGGAAATGGAGTCCTTAAGAGAGAACCAAACATGGGATTTGGTTGAGTTGCCAGCTGGTAAGAGGACACTGAAGAACAAATGGACCTACAAGTTGAAGGAAGGTGAGAATGGACAGATGAGATATAAGGCTAGATTGGTAGTGAAAGGATTTGCACAAAAGCCAGGTATTGATTTTGGTGAGATTTTTTTTCCTGTTGTTAAAATTACTTCTATACGGATTGTACTGTCTTTAGTTGCTATTGAGGATTTGCATCTTGAGCAGCTTGATGTTAAGACAATGTTTCTTCATGGAGATTTGGATGAAAAAAAATATATGGAACAGTCGGAAGGATTTGAGGTCAAAGGTAAGGAGAAGTTAGTGTGAAAATTGAAGAAAAGCTTGTATGGCCTCAAGCAAGCTCTTAGACAGTGGTATTTGAAATTTGACAGGTTTATGATTGAGCATGGCTATAGTAGGTGTCAATCTAACCATTGTGTGTATTTTAAGAGATTGGATAATGGTAGATACATTATTCTATTGTTATATGTAGATGATATGCTGGTTGCAAGATCACACATGCAGGATATCTCTGAGCTTAAGGTGAAATTAGCTCAAACATTTGCCATGAAGGATTTGGAAGCAACAAAGAAAATCCTTGGCATGAGCATTAAGAGAGACAAGAAAAATCACAGGTTGATTTTGTCTCAAGAGGATTATGTGAACAAGGTATTGAACCGGTTCAATATGCAGGATGCTAAACCGGTAAGCACACCTTTGGCTGGACATTTTAAGTTGAGTAAAGAACAATGTCCTAATTCACATTATGAGGTAGAGTACATGAGTAAAGTTCCATATTCTTCCGCAGTAGGGAGTTTAATGTATGCAATGGTGTGTACTAGACCGGATATTGCCCAAGCAGTGGGAGTTGTAAATAAGTATATGGCCAATCTAGGAAAGGAACATTGGAAAGCAGTTCAGTGGATCCTTAGATATCTGAGAGAAACCAATAGTAGGCATTTGTACTATGGAGATTCAGATACTTCTCTACATGATTATGTAAATTCAGATATGGTAGGTGATTTGGATGGCAGGAGGAGCACCACAGGATATGTTTTCACTGTTGGTGGAACGGCGGTTAGCTGGATATCAAAGTTGCAAAAGGTTGTTGCCTTGTCAACTACAGAAGCAGAGTATATTGTAGTCATAGAGGCTAGCAAAGAGATGATATGGATGACACAATTCATGGAAGAGTTAGGAAAGGAGCAAGAGAGTTGCAAATTGTATAGTGACAGTCAGAGTGCAATTCATTTGTCTAAGAATTCAGCCTTTCATTCAAGAACAAAGCACATACAGCTTAAGTACCACTTCATAAGATAGGTATTGGAGGATGGTGAGTTGAAGCTGGAGAAGATCCATACAGATAAGAATCCTGCTGATATGTTAACCAAGCCGATTACAAAGGAGAAGTTGAATCTTCATTCAACTTCTGTTGGTCTTCATGATTGAGTTGAAGATGGAGGAGCTAGAAGATGTTGTACAGGTACTGATGCAATTATTTATCTCCAAGTGGGAGATTGTTAAGGTGTGGAGCCTAAAAGCTTCACAAAAGAGCACATTTGATAGTTGCAGGTTTACACAGTCATCGACATCAGTTAGGAGTGACCGACATCAGTCAAGAGAAGTTTAGGAGATGCTGACATTGGCAGGGGATCGGCTGATGTCTGTCATAGGCAAGCAGGCAGGAACTGGCATCGATTACCTGTGTGTCCAGAGAGCTATTTCTGAGGACAGAACCGAGTGTTTGCATGATGAGTTTAAGTCATAGTCCTAAGTCTACATCTCTATTATTAGTAAAACTATTTTTAGAGCCCTTGTTCAAGAGTCTTAACTATTGGTTGTAAATGCATGCTCAAGTCTCCTAATTCTATATGTAGAATTAGATCTTCTTAGCTTATTGTAGTGTATGTTGAAAGAATAGTATAGAATTGTATAGGTGAATCAATCCAGGTTGTTGGAGTTGATTGTAATTGAGAGATAGAGCTCTTGAGGGAAAGAGATCTAGAGAGAGATCTGTACATCTGAGAGAGGTGTGGAAGAAAGAAGTTTCTTCAATTGTATTCCTTCTGTAAAGAGTTTAATACAAGTTTTCAAGGTGGTTTCTTGTATCTCTTGTTCTTTGCTATTTATCATTCTAGTTACTTATCTATCTGATTAAATTCTGTCATTTATTGCTTTCATAAGTGTAATCAAATTGTTGGTTGATCCCCAACAGTTCAACCAAAATTGTTCATCGACAAGCTTCTAAGCAAGGATTGAACCATTAAACCTTGAACCAAAAAGGTTTAACGGGTTCAATGGGTTTAAAGGTTCAACGTTATCGACAAAGAGTTAAGCACTTTGTCAAAAGTTCATCAAGTTCAACTGCTTCACGGTTCAATGGCTTCAAAACACTTAGCAAAAAAAAGAAGGCTTGAACCATTGAACTGTTGAACCATTTTGGTTCAAAGGTTCAATGGATTCAATGGTTCAACATGTTCAACAAGCGGTTGGTTCAATGCGTTTGGTTCAAGTGGTCAAAAGACTTAGACAAAAAGAAGGCTTCAAACACAAGATTGAACTGTTAAACCATTGAACCAAAGTTAGTTCAATCGATCGGTTCAAACTGTTGGTTCAAGGGATTGCCCTAAAGTCAAAGGAACAAGTGCCCTTGCAGAGGGTAGTGAATTGAAGGCAGGTACCCTTGCAGAGGGCATGAAACATTGCTTCAAAGACCAAAGAGAACGTCGAAAGGGTAATATTTTCTTCGAAAAAGTGAACAAGGTAGAAAGTTGGAATTTCTTCGAAAAGATTTTCTACAGAAAAATGACTAAGGCAAATCTTTTGGACAAAATGTTTGAAGAAATTCCTTTAGACTTTTGTCTGAAGGAATTCACCCGAAAGGAAAAGCAAAAGCCTGGTTGAAAATGCATTCAAGGTGAAGGAATTCCTTTAGATTTTTTGTTTAAAGGAAAAGCCGAAAAGAAAGCAGACGAGCCAAAGAGATATTTCCTTCAGACAAAATGTCTAAAGGAATTCCTTCAGACATTTTGTTTGAAGGAAATGAAGGATCAAGGCCACCCGAAAGAATTGAAGCCCGAAGGCCGCCTGAAGAACCCCAAAGGGTAGGTACCCTTGCGGGGGGCTATTGGCACTAAGAAAAAGGACCTTTCTCAAAGCTCGAAGGGACACCTTCCCTTCGGGGTGTTCCAAGGACAAAAGGCTGAAGGAATTACA
This sequence comes from Torreya grandis, assembly GCA_037957365.1. Lineage (NCBI taxonomy): Eukaryota > Viridiplantae > Streptophyta > Pinopsida > Cupressales > Taxaceae > Torreya > Torreya grandis. The sequence continues at coordinate 4,118,219 of JARHVA010000366.1, read as the reverse complement.
AGCTTCAAAGGACTTAGCCAAAAATAATAAAGCAGAGAATGAACCAATGAACCGATTGAACCTTAAACTGAAAGAGTTCAAAGTTTAATGGTTCAAACAGTTCAAAGATAGCCCCAAACAAAAGGAAGATCATGGATGATTCCAAAGACTATTTCAAAGGATGGTTCAACCAGACAAAGTAAAGAAATGAATGAAAAAAGGTAGTGATTGAACTAGGGAACTGATAAAGATCACTTGAACTATTGAATCATTGAACCAATGAACTTTCATAGGTTTAAAGGTTCATGGTTCAATATAGTTCAAATAGCCAACAGCCATTGACATCCCTATGGACGTCAAATTTAAGGTAATGGAATATCTATTAGTTTTTGAATATGGCACGAAACTTGAAAAATGAACCAAGTGACCAGTTGAAGAAGGGAGCCTGAGAGCTCAAATTGATAAAGGGAAGAGAAGAACAATACAAAAATATTAGAAATATCTACAAGGGAGTTATTTCCAGTAGGTGAAACAGTTCACCAAGTAGTCATCTAAGCATGCCAAACCAAGGACGTGGCCTATTTTTCTTCCATGAAGTAAAGGCACAGTGGACAGCTGTGCAGACATCAGGAAAAGGACCAGACAACTTATACTTAGGAGGAGACATATGAAATGAATTGGCATGCCACAGTTAAAGCTAATACACTGTTCTAAGCATGGTCCCTTGATAGAATTGAAAATGCATTGAAGGCATTGATCACAACATGGGCCATTTCATGGAAAAAAGTGCCAAGCCTTCCTTGGTTGCCATATATTGTAATCTCTTGTCTTATGCAAAGGGATATTTTTTTATTAGAGAAGTGAAGCTTTGCCAAAATTGAAAGGTGATTACTGAGACTTTGAGCTCAGATTGTTGTTCATATTTCTTTGTTTGAATGAGAAAGCAAGTTACTTTTAGACTTTGTGTTGTTATAGCTTGTGTCATTTTAGGACACTATTCTTATGTCTGTCTTCTAAATGTGTTCTTGTCCAGTTAATGAAATAAGTAGAACTAGTGGAAGTAATCAAGAAGTTGTCTTGAAGCCAATTGTGGGAAGACTTTGTGCTATCTACAATTGCCTTTAGTCTGTTTGTCTATTTTCTATTTCTGTGTGAAGGATATTGGGATGACTTTGTGCCCTGTTATCCTTTATTTTTCACTCTTTGGGTAGTTGAGGTGTAGACTTTGTGTTACACTTCATCCTGTTGGTTACTGCACACTTTGTTACTAATCACTTGTTGTCATTGCCTGAAATAACTCTTGTTATTTCCTGTAGGATCACTTCTAAAAGAAGAGAAGTGTCTTTAGTGTTTTCACCAAGATTTTCTCCTTTGTTTTTGAATATCATCTCTGAAAAAAGAGAGATGGATGGTGTAATCCTACCTCTGAGTTATTTTTTGCTTATATATATAGTATATAGCTCCTCATATTTAATAGGGAACCTCCCCTTGATGAGAGGAGAGATTTGTCCCCTTTTGATGTGGTAAACTTGCACATCTGGCCAACCAATCTCCCTTGCTATGGTTGATACGACCTATTATGCTCATCAGTTAGCTGTTGACAAAATATTCACCCAACATATAACATGAGCCAAAAGGGTATGAAAAACTTAAAAGGATCAGTTACTTAGATTGAAAGGGTTTGATTTATATTTATGTGAAGATTGTGTGTTTAGAAAATATAAAAGGGTAAAGTTTCTCAAGGTTGGATCTACAAGGAAGGAGAATAAGTTGGAGCTAGTTCATTCAAATGTATGGGGGTCGGCTCAGGTATCTTCTATTGGTGGGTCATCTTATTATGTCATATTTATTGATGATGCAACTAAGAAAGTTTGGGAGTATGGCATTAGAAAATAATATAATGTGTTTGATACCTTTAAAAGATGGAAAGCCTTGGTTGAGAATGAAACAGGTCTTAATTTAAAATGTCTTATGTTAGATCATGGTGGGTAATATTGTAATAATGAATTTTTTTATTACTGTTCAAGGAATGGAATTCATAGTCAGGGGATGGCTCCAAGAAATCCATAGTAGAATGGAGTGTCAGAAAGGATGAACATGATTATCATCAAGCATGCTAGGACCATGAGGTTGCATGCAGGATTGCCTCTTTAATTTTGGGTAGAAGTAGTAAACACAGTTGTATATTTGATAAATAGAGGACCTTCATCTTCTTTGGATGGAGGCATACTTGAGGAAGCTTTTTCTAGTAAGAATATTGATTATTCATTTCTTATAATATTTGGGTGTGAAGCTTTCATTCATATTGGTAAGGATGATAAGACAAAGTTAGAGGCTAAATCTGAAAAATGCACCTTTAATGGTTATGGAGAGGATGACTTTGGTTTCCAGATTTGGAGTCTTAAGGACAAGGAAATCTTTCAGTCTAGGGATGTTGTCTTTAATGAAAAAATCATGTATAAATAATAGTTGTAGGATTAGCAAGAGGATTCCAAAAAAGAGTACATAGTGTTGGAGGACATTGTAGATGATAAAGTGTCCAAGCAACTAGTTCAGGCACCTACTCCACAAAAACCCCAAACTCCTATGGTGAGAAGGTCTTTTAGGGTAAGAAGGGAACCTAAACATTTTTCTCCATGTCTTAATTATTTATTACTCATTGAAAATGGAGATCCAGAGTGCTTTGAATAAGTAATGCAAGTAGATGTTAGGAAGAAGTGGGAGCAAACAATGGATGAGGAGCATCAGTCTCTCAAGGAAAACAAAACTTGGGATTTGGTGAACCCACCTAAAGGTAAAAGAGTATTATAGAACAAGTGGGTGATAAAATTAAAGAATATGATGGAGGTAAGAAAAGGTACAAGGCCTGGTTGGTCGTAAAGGGGTTTGCACAAAAGAAGGGAATTGATTTCGATGAGATTTTTTTCCCAGTGGTAAAGATGACTTCTATTAGGACTATTATTGGGATAGTGGTAGTGGAAGACTTACACTTAGAGCAACAGGATGTGAAGAATGCATTTCTTCATGGTGACTTGGAGGATGAATTATATATGGAACACCCATGAGGATATGAAGTCATATGGAAGAATAACATGATGTGTAAACTGAAGAAGATATTGTATGGCCTGAAATAAGCTCCATGACAATGGTACAAGAAATTTGATAATTTTATGATGGAGCATGGATACTGCAAGTGTCATTGAGACCATTGTGTATATATCAATAAGTTTTATGATGGTGATTATATTATCCTGTGTCTATATGTAGATGACATGTTGGTTGCAGGTAAGAACATGCAGGAAATAAAGGTACTCAAAGAACAACTTAGTAATTCTTTTTCTATGAAGGATATGGGAGAAGCAAAATAAATCCTTGGTATGAGAATAAATTGAGAAAGCAAGGAATGAAAGCTGAATTTACCCCAAGAAGAGTACATTAAAAAGGTCTTGGAGAGGTTTAGTATGCAAGATGCTAAATCAGTTGGCACCCCTTTGGCAGGCCATTTCAAGTTATCAAAGGAACAGTGTCCCAAGACAAAGGAGGAAAGAATCCAGATGTCACATGTACCTTACTCATTAGTAGTTGGTAGCTTGATGTATGCCATGGTGTGCATTAGGCCAGATATTTCCCATGAAGTGGGAGCAGCAAGTAGGTACATGAGTGATTCAGATAGAGAACATTAGAAGGTAGTGAAGTGGATCCTTTGATATTTAAAAGGGACCATGATGAGAATTTGAATATATGGTGGATTGGACACCACTTTGTTTGGTTATGTAGATTTGGACATGGTTAGAGATTTAGACAACAGGAGGAGTACAAAAGGATATGTATTTACTTTAGGTGACACAACAATGATCTAGATATCACGACTACAAAAACTTATGGCTTTGTCAACCACAAAAGCTGAGTATGTTGCTACCACAGAGGCAATCAAAGAAATGATTTAGTTTTACTAATTGTTTAAAGAGTTGGGGCATAAGCAGGAGGAAGGAAAGCTATATAGTGATATTCAGAGTGATATACTCTTAGAAAATAACTCCGCTTTCCACTATAAGATGAAGCATATACATTTGAGGTACAATTTCATCATGCTAGCTTTGAAAGAAGAGAATTTGAAGCTGGAGAAGATTCATACCAGTCAAATCCTACAGACATGATGATCAAGGTGGTCACAAGGGAGAAACTAAATCTATGCTTAGTTTTAGTTGTCCTTTATAGTTGAAAGTGAAGGGTTGAGAAGCCTATTTATAAATTACAATGTATTTCAAATACTATACATTTAAAATATATTGTACACTCTTTATGTATTCTCATCGAGTTTTAATGGGGAACCATTTTGGGTTAACTTGGCCCATGGTTTTGGTACCCATTATTTTGCAAAACTTCTATGTTGATGTATTATGCATAGATGTATATTCAATAAGTAATACATTATGAGAACAAGGGTTTGAGAAGGAAGAACAGAGTGTGTGAATTCATGTGCAACTTTAAGAGGGTTTGTTGAGCATAGATCCAAATAATATTTGTGTATTGTAATTGTGAGAAGGTAGATCTAAGAGTGGATTGTACTCTTATGGCTTGTAATAGAATATGAGTAAGTGTTTTTTGGTGGATGTAGCCCACATTGGGTGAACCATGTTAAATCTGGTCTTCTTGTTGTGCATGCTTATTTCTATTCTCTATGCATTTCTATTCATATCTATTATTATTGTGATTTTATGAAATTATTCCGTATCAATTTATGATTTATTCCTAACTATAAAAAACACCTTATAGTGTGAGAATTCAATATTAGAGACCTCATCTTAAAGGAAAACCAACATGTTACCAATATGGAGAAAAGAAAGAGAGGCAAATTTGCTTTCAATTGGCTTGGACCTTATATCATAACACACGAGTACGGATCAAGAGCTTACCAGTTATCCTCTCTTGAGGGAAACCTAGAACCTAAGCCCCTCAATGCTTTGCATCTACATCGTTTCTTTTGTTAAAAAAGATCAAACTCACCTTTTGTCTAAATTAAGCTCATCCCTTTCTTTCCAACCACATTAACCTCCTCAATTTTAGGGGCAAATGATTAAAATTAAATCATGTGATTATCCATCACAATCATATCCTGATCGTTAACAATGTGTACCATAGGTCTGCCCATGGTATGATTCTCATGGTACATTTTGCCCCTTTCCTATGATGGATTCCCATGGTTGTTGTCTCCTAAACCTCTTTCATACCTACTCAACCTTCTTGTGCTTTTAAGTTTTACCTCCATAAAAGGTGAACCTTTTAAGCCTATATAAACAAGTCTATGTCAAACAAAATCAAAAGCAAAGTCATAACTAAAAATAATCATGGGTCATTCCTAACATTTACAGATTGCTCCCTCGTAGGACAGTTGCACAATCATATCTAAATTGCTCAAAGTAAGATAGACTGCTCCCTTGAAGGATAGCTACCAAAAGTATTAAACAAAACACACAAATTGAGTCTTAAAGGATGGTTGAGTAAAGCATTTTTCAAAGCATAGAAATTTCTTGGAAGCTTCTCGCATCGATCAACTTCCCCAACCCTCCCAAGTAATAACAAAATAAGAAAAATACCCATTATCAAGCATCAGAAAAAATAAATAAATTTTGAAAGTTGTAATCGGCTCTCATAAGCAAAATAATTTTGAAATCCGTAATCAAATCTCATAGGTAGACTTCCCTCATCGATCAGTCTACATCTTATATGACATAGACTTGTTTATGTTGACTCTTTGGTAACCTCCTGAAGAGACATGCTAGTCTCACAAGAAGGTTCCATTTTCATCTATCTCCCTTTATACACTATAAGGAAGGGATTTTTGAGCTCACTTGAAATAATGTGATCAAGACACCTTTTTAATCAACTTACGAATGCTAATGTAAAGCATTCGATTGGCTTATATTCCGTAAACCAATCCAAATTTGGGTTTGTTTTAGTCCTTGCCAAAGAAGAGGCATCGTACCCTCTCCTTATCCTCTCATAACTAGTTGATATATTCCTTTAAATGTTTGTCTCATGATTATTTGCCCTTTCTCACATTTGGTTTTATTATTTAACTTACTTTATGTGCTTCACCTTAAATAAAATGACCATAATCATGACCACATCATATAATAAACAAAAAAATAGACATCATTAGTATAAACCATATCAATACACATACTCATTACCATCAACATCATAACATCCATGAATAATAAAGTAATAAACCACTTTCACCACAACAATATCAACATATCAACATCATAGCAAAAACCATCCATAAACAACACCATCAAGAACAATAGTCATAACTATCATCCTAATCATCCATAAACAACAACATCATCATAAACAATAACAACAAACCATAAACAATAATCCATGTGATCAACATCATAACATTGAATATTCATCATATCAAACATACCAACTATAACCATAATATCAATATCATCATGAACATAAACAAAAATCCATCTCCTCACATGCCTAGCTAGGTGACTCTATATTAGCATCCATATCCCTATTATCATGAGCATAACCATAATTAATAATCAACATTAGCATCACAACCATGAACCATAAGCAATAAACAAAGATCATATCTATAAATCATGAGTTTATAATCAACCATAAACATCATCATATATGTAAAAATATACATCTATCTCTCAAAATAAGTTATACATCTCACCACATCAGCTCATAGGCTGGTATCAAAATCATATACATCAACATATAAAATGTTTCTTAATCAAACTATGCCCTTGGGGCACCACTACCTCCTAGTACGTATCCTCCCAAGGTACTTGCCTATCCTCTTGAGGTACCTACCTATCCTCCCACAAACGTAACCCACTAACCTGGTGTCACCATGCTAGCACCTCTAACCATACCAGATCTCTAGTCACCCCATCAAAGCTCATCTAGATAACATCTAAAGACTATCACCTCATAATAGCGGAGCTCCTCCACTGTAGCTATGTACCTCTGCATGGGAATAGTGTCTGGTGGTCCTGTAGGTGTTGCGGATCCTTCTCCAACTTCTCTTAGGGAATCTCTCTCTTGGGTAACCAAGGCTAACATAGCTTTAGCCTGGTCCCTCTCACTATAACTATATCTCGAGAATGGACTCAAGATGTCTTATACTAGGCCATGAGATATGGATCTTGTATTGTGAAGAAGTCTTTTGGATGCATAGATAGGTTGTGTAGCCTAGAGTTGATTTGTCTTTGTTATTCTTACATACCATAACAATCTCTTGCAAATTATATTGGCCAAGGGAGAAATTGAGGCTTGGCAGGTTAGTCTTCAAAGGTAAGTGTTCCTAACTTTATTTCTCCCTTATAAGAGTAGATAGATAATGCAATTATGCTTCTTTATTCCATATATTAAGATTTTGTATACATTTACGTGAGTAGATGTCTTCTATGCATGTTTAGTTTAGTTTGTTTTATTTCTAACCCCCACTTTGTGCCGTAAGCTTTGGTGTGCACTAGATTATATTTACTTTCTTGTTTATTAGAATAAAGTGAACATTAAACCTATAACTATTTTAGGGTTGTATGATTGTGTTATACTATAGGCTTCAAAATCCTTCCTAGCATGGTATATTATGATAAGTGATCCCCTAATCAGGCCTAACAAAACATTTATGCACATAACACTCTTGATATTAGTGAAGAGAGAAGATCTCGAGAATGGACTCAATATGTCTTATACTAGGCCAAACTATCATTACACCATATCAAAAGGAATGAGCTCTGTCTCACCCTCTCTCCTTCTAAAAATCCATCTACAACTCTATAGGGATAGTGTATGTCTCCTATAGTGAGCCCACTCTAGAAACCTGACATAGGGTCTCCAAATCACAACTCTGACAACCAAGGCATCCAATGCACCTATGAACCAATCAATGTCATGAACCCCTCCATCTATTCTCGATAGGGAAAAATCATCTCTCCACCTCATGAATCCTACTTAGAAGTCCATTTACGTGTACCCCTCCCACAATAGCCCCATCAATCTCAACACTTAGATGTGCTTGTAAGCCCGACAGTGGAGAACAAATTTGATGCTTATACCATACCTCCTTGTGGGCTCTAAATCCCCATAGCTCCCTATATATCTAAACTAACAACATAGGCACCCAACCAAACACTGTGCAACCTAATAACATCTCAACCAATACCCCCATAACAAAACCTCTTGCTACTCAAATCTGGTATGACAAAGCATGAAACTACCATCATCATCATTAGTAGCCTCCTATCATCTCTTTACCTTTGGTGTAGTAGAGTGTAGCTGAAGCCTCCTACATGCCACCTCATGAAGTTGAGGTCATCTCCATCTAATAGCTCCATGAAGTCAACCCACTTCTCCCTCTTTATATTATAAATTGGCTCACCCCAAATGGTTAGCTGTGTAATCCTGTAGACGTCCTCTAGTAAGATGGTCTTCTCACATATACGTAATAGAAAGGTGTTCATGGTAGGATCCCATCTCTCAATTAGTGCCATGATCATCACCGCATCCCATGGCACATGCTGGTAATGCATCATAGCACCAAGGCCCACCTCCTCAATATGAGCCCAACTATCTATAGTCATTCCTCGATGAATCTTGAGAAAGATACAAGGCACTCTCTCATGGATTTGGATCCGCTCCTATGCCTGTAAGGTTTGATAGCCAACAAACTTAGTTCTTTATACTATTTTTGCCTATGAACTTAACCTCTTAGACATACCTCCTATGCCTACTACAACCTGTACCTATGGCTTATCTCCAAATCCAAACTCTAAACCTATCTTCTCTACACCCTAAACAATCCACCTTCAACCTAAAATGTCACTTACTAAGCATGTACCTTAACTAATCTCAAAACTATTACCTATCCATACGTATCATTACCCTCAAAACATTACACTTGATAAAAACTTTTAACTCAACAGTCAACCCATATGAGTTTACCTAAACTATCAAACCCAATAGCCTTTCAACATAACCTTTAGCAAACACATCATCATTTACTTGACCATCAATGGTCACGGTGACCACCATCGATTAGGAAACCAAACACCAATGGTCATAGACCATCGACGATTAGGTATGACTGTTGACAGTCAGGTATGACCACCAATGATTATTATGAGTGACCACCAATGGAATACCCAAACTCTACCCTCCCTAAACAACCACTCACACACCATAATTACTCTACAAATTTCTACCTAACACCTTTTTTACCCTCTCTTAACCACCCTACCCTTCCCAAATTTGAAATCTGACCTCAAATCAACCATAAACCCTAAACCTAGGTCAAACTGAAACCAAACCACCTCTACAATAAAAAAATCACTCAACAAATAACCAAATTCATATTTAAATACATTTCCCTACTCTAACAATTCAACACGATACCTACCTTGTTCCTTGACCATCATCAAAGAGGAATCTTGGGACCCACAGCTTGACCATGCACCCTACCTCACTCATCCTTCATCTTCATCAATCCAACCTCCAACCCACTCAATCAACCTCAACTAATCAATAGCCAGCAATGCTGTTAGAGTTCCCTCACAAAACAACAAGACTAAGATGACGAAAAACAAATTGATCGAATGAGTGAAATAGACCCATGGAATTCCTTGTTGTCTTTACCCTTTTAGGGTTAATGCTTGACCACTGATGGTTAGGGTGATTGCTAATTGTCAATGACGAGGGTCCACCCTAACCATCAATGATCAGTGTTTTCAAATTTTTTCCTCCAACCTAATAACTTTTCAAGTAACTTTTTTCACCAAACCAATCTTGGAACTTAACCAATCAGATATTGCCCTCTCCACCAAACTTTCCAACCACCACGATACCTCATCATTGGCCACTTTGGATCGACGATCGCATGCTTTTATGATGACCTTACTTTGGTCCTTTTAACCATACCAACTACATTACCAAGTTGATTATTTTGAACTTGTATTAACTTGCACACACCTGACCAATTTGTGACTTCACGGGAGCACTTCCTACCTTAGATACCCATGAAAACACTGACCTTCTCTAGGAGAATTGAGTTTATGAGTGTACCCCAACCACATATATGATCACACGATCCACTTATCACTTGTCCTTTTAGTATTGACCTTAATTTTTACCAACTATATCGACTTAGTCACTACATGATCTTGGCTATCATACTTTTGGCTCACTTTGTGTGTGTTTATGCTTTAGTGCCTAACATATCACCTACCTCCATCAACTCAACACCAACTTAATCACTTATCAAACCAAAATCCAATTCTATTTCATCTCATCACCTCCTAATTTTAGGGGGAACACCTCCTCCCACGTTTGGGGTAACCACACCTTTGACTCACACTCTATTTTTGTTTTGTCGCTTACTGATATAAATTGCATAACAAAAAGGGGCAAAATATAGACACTAGAAAGCTTCACATTATAGTTCCAAGTGTCAAAACACCCATAGATCCTCTAGGGAGCAACCCTAAACTTTTGACCATAAACCAAACCTAACTCAAGTCAGAATTGACCCACTATATAACCCAAACTTTGCCTCTAACCCTCGATCATCGATAGTCAGGCTTGACCGTTGATGATTAAGTTTCCACCACTTGAACCACTAAACTACAAATAATCTTGGATTGCTTTTTTTATATTTAGCTCAGCTAAATCATGTACGAGCCAATACACATGAGAGATAAAATTAGATAGTAAATTAGACCTCTTTTTAACGTATTATTGCACCTCTCCTTCCATCCTATAAAGAGAGGAAGAGAAGGTGAATTTAGATGTAAAATCAAGCAATCATCATATAGAGCCATAACCTCTTACACTAGCATTCTCTTTTACAGGTATTCTCCCCGTGAACCAACAAGTGTAATAGAGAGTCAAAGTGCTACCATCCATCGATCGATAGTCAAGTACCGTTACTCTATTGAAATTGCTCTAGGATCTACTGCCTCAACCATTCATCAAATTGATAACCAACTAGCTAAGTATCTATTTTCAATCATTTAGTTACTTTGTTTATATTTCATGATCAACCCAACCCAAACCCATCTCTCAGAATTCCATTATGTGACTTCATCCAAACAACCTTTTCTTGACCATACCTAACCCACAGTAACTATCGATGGTCATATTGATCATTGATGGTCTGTCTCAACCATCGACAGTTATCACAACTGTCGATGGTCACCCCAACTGTCGACAGTCACTGTGTGACAAAATAACAAGTTATTTCCACCTACCAGACCTTATCTAAATCCAACTTTTATACCCTCTACCTGATCATAGAACCCTACCCCATTTTTTGAACCATACCCAACCTATTTAGCATTAATATTCACCTGCTTATTACTACAATCAGTCAATTTCATCTATTCTTTCATCAAACACTTTTTGTACTCAATTTCAATACCTTATGTTGTTTATGTAAGTACTTTATCTTTCAGAACTTGATTGTTTAAAATTATGCATTGACAGCCTCCAAGGAAGCTCATGCTTCTTGGATCCAGCTTATTGGGCAATCCACCCAACTATATAACTAATCAACCATTTCTTTGAGTGATTTCTTATCTGTAGGTCATTCCTCCCAAGCTAAAGAGGAGTTTCTACACTCATTTGGATCAAAACATGCATAACATATCAGGTATTTCTACCATACCTTTCTTGAGTTTATTTTATCTTTTTTCCAAATAACATAAGCAAAATTTCTCTAAAACAATATCCTCTAGCTTATATCTCCATTAGAGATTGTATGTACAGGTTCCCACTATATGTCCATTTCAACATCGTTCGCACATGACCCTTCTCTATAGCCCTAAACCACTTTGTAGACTGACATCTTGTGTGTCTTAGATTTATAATGGTCTTCTACCCTTTTATATTTATAGATTCCTTATATCATAGAGACTCATTTTAGTCCCAATATAGATTAAATCACTATCAGTGTAAAGATATATAAAAATTGATAGTCTAGTAAAATAAAATATTTAAAAAACTTAAAATTAATTTTTACTTGACAAAAAAAAGTGGAACTGAAAAAATACATCAAATTTTACAGTATACAAGAGGATCAATCTAAGCATCTCTAAATAATTAAAAACTCATCAAACTATCACAAAAATGGTACATCATAATTCCATTTTGAGTATCTGTACCAAATTATAAGATTCATTCTTAGATCAACTCTTTTAAATTCTCCACTATGATTGGCTAGTGTTTGAAAATATCAAGATCAAGTGCCAAATCCATGAACTTATTGACAAAGGAGACATTATACACACTTTTTTCTATAGATTCGATATTGTTTTTGTACCAAATAAATATGCCACATGGATACATTGCATATTTCATTGTGTAACATAAGATTATTTTCAATAATTCCCATGCACTTCTATGTATCAATGATATCTTTGATAGCCTCAAGTGTTCCAAGTATTTCATCCATATGAATATAGAGTCTAGAAATCATCAAGTTTCAATTGATTTATTGAACATTTGATAGAGTGCAGTTTATTATCTCTTTGAGTGGTTAATTATTTGATTTGAGCTTATTGATATCCTCAGAACTTTATGCACATGATTAATGACATGAACATGTCATTCACATTTTTATATTATTATCTATACTTAAAGTACATTATAATAATACAATTTATTGATATTCAACATATGACCAAGATTTGTATACAATATTCTAGTCATGTTCCAATAAAGACTATATATATAACACAAACCTCTTCGGTTATTATAGATAAAGAGGAAGATCTAGACCATGTGTCAATTGAAGTGAATGACCTATTTACATTAATATCACATTGTGTTTAAATATAACCAATGAAGTAAAAGTCTCATACCAAATTTCTTAAATTATACATTCCCTTAATGATGTAAACATACATTCATGATACCTCCTACTTGCAACTCTGAAGTTTATCCCAAAATTTGTAGCAATCCATACTACTCTTCACGTAGATTACATCATTGTTAATTATTATTTGTTATATGATTTCATATACCACCTCATATACCTATGTTCCACTGATGAACATTTACCAAATTTTATGTATGACACACACTTTTACAAAGTTTAGTAGGTGCCCTTGGCATGAATGACACTCTCAGCATAGGGTATTCATTAGGTATCCAATACCAAATAACATCCATTAAAAATTGGGGATTTTAACTAAGGAAAATTAATTTTGATACAATATCAGGTATTATGGAGAAAAATGGGATGTTTTTTAATATATATGTATCTAGGTAGTAGGGGATTTATGTTGGGGACAATGGGAGTAAAGGTATCAATCAACACATGATTTAAGTATTTAATTGGATTGTTTTCTTGAAGGACTTAAATCCCTCATTTTAGTTTTATGTCAATTTTGATAGATTGTATAATGAGTGATATTAAAATAATATCTTGAGAACATGCTTAACCTGCTATAGAGATCACCCTGTCATAAGGACCTTTATGTACTTGGTTTTTTATACTAGATTAGATATCAAAAATGTGTTACTTATAAAATTTTACCCCATAATTTTTTCAAAAAATATTAAGTGTCCTATGTTTCTCATAAATTGAGTCACACCATTGTTCATTCCTCGCTAGGGGCAACATCTATTCTTTCGCTTTATCTAGATGCTACAAGGTTATAAATTCAATGTTATGTGTGTTTTCCTTTCTTAGTGATAAGATGAAATTTGAAAGTTTGATTGGGTTGTTTTAAAGAAAGTTGTTTTTTCTCTCCTCCCAACAAATGTTTATAAATTTTTTACATATTGGTTTGATCGACCATGTTGTACATCGATTGGTCTAGTTATAAATTTGAGGTCATCGCCTTAGTGAGTTCATATGTCATTTTGGAATATTACAGGGTCATAATCTAAGATGATGGTTCAAATAAGCAAGGTATATGCTATATGAACTAATGGGATACTTTATATTTAGCTCTGGATTGATATTGTAGTATATTGTTTGTTTGTGCAAGCAATGGTAGAAGAAACTAAAGTTTATTTGAAAATTTTAAACTTTGGTATCACATAGAGGTTAGTAAATACTTTGCAAGGAGATCAATGTAGCATTTGAGGTTAAAGTGTTTGATATCATGAATAAAGCTCCTATAGTGAAAGTTAATCAATGCATAATAACAAGATATAAAAGCATAATCAAGAAAGAGGACACATTACACAAGAGATTACGTGGAAAACCTGTAATGTGCAAGGAAAAATCATAGGCAAAATGGAAACTTCTAGACTTCATATTAACATCAACAGCTCTCTTCTCAAATAGCTCCTTCAACAACTCCATCAGTGATAACAAATAAGCACTCAATGCTTCTATTTGAAGCATTCAGGTTGTGAACCAAGCATAACATAGCCTTCAGGATCCAACCTCCAAGCATGTAAGCTTAAACTTGCAGGGATCCTCTAACAAGATGAATTACAAATAAATTTTCATGCTTATTAATAGTATTTACAACAAGAAAGAGAGATGGGAGAGAGAATGCAATAGTGATACTAAAAAATGCACCACACTTGGTGTGTCATGCAATCTCCATAGTGGTTGTGTTGTCTTCCTATGCAAAATTATTCAAGGCATCTTTACTTTAGACAAGAACATGTGCCACCTCCATGTGGCTCCAAAACCATTGTCTCCCACTCACACATGTGAGGATAATCTACTATAGTAGCCTTCTTATCTTCATTATCCATGTGACCACATGAGTCCAAAAGGTGATTACAGTCACCTTTGGATTTTTTCCACACATAAAAATATTGGACACATCTATAAATGTGCCCCACACCAACCATTTTGTATTTTACACCGTGTGACAACTCACATGTGACTACTAAGGATAAACCCATGTGTCTTGGTGGAGTGTTACACCCCACTCCCATCACATCAACCTGATCACACTTAGGATACTCTCCATGGGCCCTTACCACATCACTAATCAGCCACATCACCCTCAATCCATATCACTAACCATCCACATCACCAACAAGCCACATCATCATGAATAATGATTCATGAATAGTGACTTCACACCTAACATAATCTCACTTGAAGTCAATATACATAGGCATTTACCATACTTATTTATTTTACAACTAGTTGTCCATCTATACCCTCTATTTCCCTGATACAAACCCAATAGAAGTTTTATTGCACTTTTAAAACTTCTCTACCCCAACCAACTTTGTCAACATCTACTTGTCCATAGTAGATTGCATCACCTAAAGTGACTCTCACTTCTCCATAGACCAATACTCCAATTAGGATTCTACCATGAACCACACACAACTCTCATTACTTGGCAATATCTAGTTTAGTGTTCACCATGGCATCACGAGGCTTCCTACTCCTAATGAATCCAATACACATAACAACAACATGACTTCTCCTCCTCTAGGACACTTATGGGAAGATAACTCAAAATGTAAGAAGTGGGGTACTTCCCTAATTTCCCATCCTTGGTTTGTGTATACACACAATATTTTCAAACTTTAACTGATTACTGCACTTTGTATCTTGCAGGAACCTATTGAGTTTCAATCTCTCTGAGTGCATGCCTTAAGGGGTACATCAGGAAAAGGGTGGGCAAACTATTTGGTGCTTCATAAGATTATTGTCCCTTTTTCCACTTTCCATCTACACATTCATCTCCTAAAATCATTTACCCTAAGCTTATTTATCTCAGCCTTACCCATTCTAGTCATTTGCCATTCTTTATCCTCCTTGTTCTTGCCTTGACCTCCTTTCAACCAATTGACTATACTAGGTTGACTAGGTCAACCCTATATTGTTTTTAGACTCTAATTATTGTATAGGGTCAACTAGGTTGACCTTGTACTATTTAGGGGTATTTTTCATTAAGAGCCTTGTTAGCCCTTCGACCAACCTAGCTCGAGACCTAGTGAATTATCTCTTGAAAACATATAGGGTTGACTGGGTCAACCTTGTACAACTAACATATTTAGATTGATTTAGGGCAAGATCTTCCTATATATACAATTTCATTTCCAACCATTTGTAAGAAGATAAGAGAAGAAGAATAAGTGTGAATGAACATCTACTTATTGACCATTCTACTTGAGGAATAAAGCTAAGGGTTCTATACTTTCTTTGGAGATACGAATCTTGTCTTGTGGAGAAGTCTTTTGGATGCATAGATAGATTGTGTAGCCTAGAGTTGATTTGTCTTTGTTATTCTTACATACCATAACAATCTCTTGAAAAATATATTGGCCAAGGGAGATATTGAGGCTTGGCAGGTTAGTCTTCAAAGGTAAGTGTTCCTAACTTTATTTCTCCCTTATAAGAGTAGATAGATAATGCAATTATGCTTCTTTATTCCATGTATTAGGATTTTGTATACATTGACATGAGTATATGTCTTCTATGCATGTTTAGTTTAGTTTGTTTTATTTCTAACCCCACTTTGTGCCATAAGCTTTGGTGTGCACTAGATTATATTTACTTTCTTGTTTATTAGAATAAAGTGAACATTAAACCTATAACTCTTTTAGGGTTGTATGATTTTGTTAGACTGTAGGTTTTGAAATCCTTCCTAACATGGTATATTATGATAAGCGATCCCCTAATCAGGTCTAGCAAAACATTTATGCACATAACACTCTTGATATTAGTGAGGAGAGAAGATCTCACATAAGTCAAAACTAGACTTCTCCACATAGCCTTTGAAGCCATCAATATGGCACAAATTTACTAGACCAATCATAGTTCTTGGAAAGTCATCATGCTACTCAGTGCTTCATTGCACCTACCAAGTTTTTAAACCTGCATCCTAAATTTATCCTACTCTACCAAATGTTTCAAAAACACCAACTCATGTGCCTCTAGTGTTATTCCATGCATCAGTCTACTTGGATAATGCCACAACACTCTAACACCCTAAGTTATATGGTCAGCATTGGCCTTCTCCTTTTAAGAACACTAGGTCTCAGTTGTTCTTCTGCATGTATCCTTTAGCTACCAATCATGCCAAACATGACACAAGTGGACCAATCATACCTCCATGGAAGTCATCACACTACTCGGTACACCAATGCACCTATTGAGCCTAAAAAATGCATCCAAAATGCATCACTGCTCTACTGCATGTCCAAATACATGACCTTCTCCTTCTAGGAACACTAGGTATCACTTGATCATCTACATATTCACATTCCTCATCCTCAACTACTTCAAATAGGTACAACTTTAGGTTTCTCTATACCTCCTTCCTTTGCATGGATTTTTGTCTTCAACATCTCAGCTAACAACATGTGGTTAGTAAGATACCACATCAACACCCCTTCTATTTATTTCCAAGAACATAATAAGGTCATGCCTTGTATTCAACCTCCACTTATGGATACTAGCATGATCTATCAAGCTATTTTCTTCTCCATTAGGAGCACTATGTAGGTTGTTGACTTGTCTGGTATAGCTTGTTAAGCTTTCTCTTTCAACTCTTATGTGAGCTTATCCTCAATAACTTAGAAATAATAGGATCTTCACCAAGAGATCCTCCACCTTGCTCTATCGAGAAATACCTACCAAAATAAACTTTGTTTTTATTCTTTAATCTCCAACATGGTCTCTCCTCTTGTCACAATAGGTTCATCTTGCACAAACCAACCAATAACAAAAAACACTCACACACAGAGTTTTTCACCATGTCTTTAATATGACATGCCAGGAATAAAACTCTGATACTACATGTTAGATCAATAAGATCTATCCTAATGTGTAAGTAATTAATGTAAAAAACAAGCTACAAAAGAATAGAGATAAAAGGGAAACACATTACACAAGAGATTACGTGGAAACCCTACAATGTGCAATAAACCTTGGGAAAAATGGTAGCTTTTACAGTTCATATTAACATCAAAAAATCTCTTCTATATCAAATCCAACAATTCCATTAGTGCTAACAAACAAGCACTCAATGCTTCTATATGAATCATTTAGATTGTGAACCAAGCAAAAGATAGCCTTCAGGATCCAACCTCCAAGCATGCAAGCTCGAGCTTGCATGGATCCTCTAACATGATGAATTACAAAGAGAGCTTCATGCTTATTAATAACATTTACAATAATAAAGAGAGAGGGGAGAGAGAATGCAATAGTGACACCAAAAAATGTGTCACACTTGGTGTATCATTTGATATCCACAGTGGTTGTATTGCCTTCATGTGAAAAAGTCTTCAAGGAATATTCACTTTAGATAAAAACATGTTTCACCTCCATGTGGCTCTAAAACCATGTCTCCCACTCACACATGTGAGGATAATCTGTTATAGTCGCCTTCTTGTCCTCATTCTCCATGTGACCACATGAGTCCAAAAGGTGATTACAATTACCTTTGGACTTTCTCCAAACATGGGAATCTTAGGCACATCTAGAAATGAATCCCACACCAACCCTTTAGTCTTTTGTATTATGTGACAATCCATATGTGACTACCAAGGACAAACCCATGTGCCTTGGTTGAGTATTACGCCTAACTCCCATCACATCAACTTGATCACACTTAGAATACCCTCCATGGGCCCTTGCCACATCACCAAACAACCACATCCTCCTCAAGCCACATCACTAACCATCCACATTACCATAGGCCACATCATCATGAATAGTGGCCTTGAATAGTGACTTCACACCTAACATTTTTTTTTAGTTTGAGAATAAATATGGTGGTACCACCACCATTTATTGTCTAACCCTCCTTTTGTAACAAGGCAAGAAATGCACTTATGGATTCAAAGTGTTTGAAATTCATGAAGCTTATTAGAGAAACTATTGGGTTTGTTTAAACCTCATTCTTTACCCATTTTAACATTGTCACTTGCCGACAACAAAGCCCTAGTGATTTTGGTGGTGTAAGCACTAAGGCATTGATGTTTTTGTGAGATCAAGTACTATTTAATATTTAATTGGGTTTATATAATCCATCAGGGGTTTTTAAATGTGGAAACAGTTGCAATGAGTCATTGGTTGTTTGCTAAGTTTTTGGGTTTATTACCCACTTTATTTATCTATTCAGGTATTAAAGTTTAAGTGTTGCTTGCATTTTTTTTGGGTGGGTTTGCTTTGAGTTCAAATGAATTTTTATTTTTGAGTGGAAAAAATCAAAATTTAAGGGCATTATTTGATTTGAAATCTTGTCATGGATTTGTTGCATTCTGAAATCATCCACAAGGTTTTCATTGCATATTCCTGGAGGGGAATTACTTGAATTTATTTTGAGATGATTCTCTACTTGTATTTAGGGTAGACTTATTCTTTGCTTTAGTTTGGGTGTGGTTTTGAGATGTCATAATGGCAACTAGTTACTATGTTGTTGGGTTGAAAGGCACTATTAGGTTTCAATTTTATTCCATTCTTACTTCCTTGACTTTTGAGTCTTTTTGCCTTTGCAAATGTGTGTTTATTCACTTATCATTTTGAGTCATGAATGTTAAAGGTTATGATAGACATTTTCTTCTCAAAACAAGAAATCTTACTCCAATTTCAAAAACAAATATTATTATTTTGAATTTTATTAGGAAGAATATTGCCTTGGGATATCTTGGTAGTTAGTTGCATTATTTTGGTTATATGGGATTTTGAGAAGATCTTTCTCCATATACATGAAATTTCACCAAAAACAAAAGTTTTTAACATGTCCTAAGACTTTTTTAAGGCTCTAAATTCTACATTTTAATAATATACAATGTTTTAATATTAAATTTGACAACCAAATGATCGTCATAGCAAGCCAAAAAAAAATGTAGAATGATAGCCATTTGGAAGTCAAATTTAGGGTCACTAAAAAATTTCCCAAAAAATAAAAAAATGAGCAAGTTTGAAATGACTAGCATGTTCATGGAAGTTGAAAATTTTACATTTGGTTTTCGTAATTGAGATCTTTTTTTGTTACCTTTCCATTATTTGAACAAATTGTTATGCTAAATGGCTTCAAAGTATGAAAGTTTTCTTTAAACTTGAAAGTGGGATTTTGGTTTTAGAATATAAAAAAATTCTTTCACCTTGTTTGTTCTTTTTCATTGAGTTTTGATTACTTTATTGGTGGATGGGTTGAAGAGATGCATAGTATCTATTATTTATGTAATAGGGATTTATGAATGTTGGTATGTCTTACTATTATTTGAAAGGAGAATTGGATGGGTTGAAGAGATGCATAGTATCTATGATTTATGTAATAGGGATTTATGAATGTTGGTATTTCTTACTATTATTAGAAAGGAGAATTACTGACCTCATTTTGACAATGAACTTGATTAGTGGGAAAATGCTAACATGGCATTTGCGTTTTGACAAAAAATTGATAAAATTGCATGCTAATTTGGGTAGATAAATGTTTGACATTATTTGTTTCTCGTTGATTGAATACTGATGCAACATGATTATAGTATCCCATTACTTTGGGTTGCATGGCAGGTTATCCTCCCTAAGAAACAAATAAAAGATGAAAATATGTCTTATTTGGTGGGCTTATCAAATGTATTTTTTCTTAAATACTAAGTTTAGATTGGAAGATGTTTTGTTTAATATTTTTGGTAGAAAATGGATGACATGGCACATGTGCAACAAAAATTTGAAGGAGTTATGGTAGATTTCGAGTCTTGTTGTGTTGGTGTGCATTTGATTCATGATGCCGAATGTATTAGATTTGGAAATGAACCTACTAGTGTAGTTTATATATTTACAATGGCTAACTTCTCATGTAAAAATTTGACGTTTTTGGTCATTTTTCTTAACTTGGATTTGATTCTAGATGACTTAGCATATGTAGAATTTGATTTGCTTTTCATTTTAAAATGGAAGTGTTTAATGTTTGTGGGAATGATATTGTGTGTAGAATACAATTTTATGAGATGCAAAGAAACCATTGAATTAATGGTTTGCCAAGGCAATAAAACACATCATATTTTCTCTTCCCTTGATCATTTCAACCAAATCTTAGAATCGAATGTGGGCCCCACCCATAGAATAAATTTACTTATTTTTTAATATATTTAATTTTTTAAAATTTAACTCAAGTTATTTATGACTATAGCTTAAGCCACTTAAGTCATAAAATGACTTTAAAACATTCAATAGTTTATAAAGTAAAAATGACTTAATATTATATTGGCTTATGGCTACTTTATAAATTCACTTAAGTTATTGTTTTAAGTTATAACAATTGGTTATAACTAACTTTAGAGGAGATTTGAAGACTTTAAAATAGCATAGTTGATTCATTTTGAAGGTAGAGATCTATTAGATATATAAATCTCTAATCATTTTTCATATTGAACTATTTTGCAAAGGAAAGTTAATGTTACATTTTTTGATGGTAAAGTATTTTCTCAAAGCATACATTTATATTCGGTTTATTATTTCATATGTAGGCTGATTATTTGGTAATGTTTTAGGTGTGATTTATTGGTGATTGCATGGTATAATTATAGTCACATGTTTTTTTATTGTTATTGTACCGTACCTTTAACTAATGAATATTTCATGTAGTTGCATGCATGATTTTTTTTTCATCTTTAGATTTTAATATATAATTACAAGTGTATGTTCATAATAATTTGTATACTTTGAAAACAATTTTTTCCTTTGGATTTTATATACAAATCTCATTTTATATCAATTTTAATCTCAGTGACTCACTTGTATTTTCTACATTTTATTTTAGTGCAATCTCTCTCTTTTTAAGTCAATTTATTTCCATTTTTAGTTCAATTTTGTTTCCTTAGATTGTAGCTATTCAACTTGTTTCTTTTTCATTATTTCACTATTATAGGTGTAGTTTAGTGGTTAAATGCTTGCAAGTCCTAGTAATTCACTAGATGGGATTGTGTTCAAAGCTTCTTTCAAAAATACTTACATCAATAGTATTTATTGTTGTAAGTTTGGTGATAGCTTTGATTAACTATTGATAAAAACTTCATGTCACTTTACAATGCAATATTTTAATAATGTGAACAAATACTAATACGATAATATGGTAGATCAATACAAGAAATCTCACTTTGAGTTGTGTTCATAGATGGTACATTAATAATTACCTTTTCCATTAAGTTGATACTATTTTAGATAGATAATTCATATGGCTCATTTTGACTTGCATTAATAGGCAATTTATTGATAATTATTTTTTATTGCAGGTGGATAATATTTTAGGATAATAACTCAAATACCCAGAATTTGTTAGGTTTATTTATTTGCATACATTAACTAATTAATAATTTAAAAATATTTTCATGCTTGAATTAGTTTTCAGGTTTTTTTACGATTAGACTAGTGTGATTCCATTTTTAACCTTCATAATAGGTGAATAGGTTTATTCATTGACTAGAATGATTTTTAATGTCAACATAATCTTAAAGAGTTGAGTAGACTAAATCAAGGAAATAATATCAAATAAATACAACCATTGATTTGTTATATAAATGACTAGCTTTGACTTTTTGAAAAATAGTGTAAATAAAGACTTAGCTAGAAAACACTTGATACATATGATCAAAATGCTATAAATTGAGATGGAAGCTAGTATGAGTGTCATAAATTGGATCCCTATGTTAGAACCCCTCTTGGATAATAACACCACAATTATATAGTAGTGCCATTATTATCAAAGTGGCAGTAGTGTCCTGATATTGAAGGTAGTGTCCTCTATGCAAGACTATCCCAAACTTCTAGGTGCACCTGTGTCTAGATCTCTGGGGTCTATTCTTGTGTCTATGAGTTATAAAACCTTGTATTGTGCTTGTAATAATTGATTTGTTATGAAAACCCTAATACTCCATATAACTAGGGCATGACTTGAAAAGTGTGTTCATTAGTAGGGTAGGTTGAACATCCTCAATACCCCATTGTGAAGAGAGTTGATTACATACCAATACTCCGAGGAGGGATCAAGACGATGTAGTTCTCCCCACCTAAGTGCTGGTGCAAGTGCAAGTAATGATAATATGATAGTGGTCTTCAGTTCCTTGAGTGTGTTTGAGACTAGAAATATGGAAAATATGAGCTTAGGGCTGCTATAGATGTTGATATACAAAAGTAGGGTAGAATAGGGATTGATAACCCTAACTATGATCGACTAACCTTTATGTGTTTGAACATATATTTTGCATCTAATTTTCATGTAGTGGGTAGAGAGCTAAAAGTCATGTATTTATATTTTTTTGTTGCTTGTGTGAATGATAAAAGATGTATAGGCCAACCTTAGGAGGCTTTAGTTTTGAAAATATATCTGTTTGGGAAAAGCTAGGGAAAAGGACATTAGCACCATTTTGGGGACACTAGCACCATGTTGCGTTAGTGTCCTTATTATGGCACTAGTGTCCAACTAGCATAACACTAGGAATGAAGGGTCAGTATTGGGAAATGAGGGTCTGGGACTACTTTGGGGATGAGTAGGGATGCCTGTGGCTTGTACAAACACTGAATAAGTGTGATAATAGACTCTAGAATAGGTCTAGGGATAAAATAGGGATAGTTAGTCTCAAGTATCACTCTAATCACTCAAATACTACTTTTGGGTGATTACATTTGCCCCTATTTATTATATAAATGCAACAAAGTGAAATGACTAGGATAAAGGAAAAATAAGCATACATAGACTTACTAGGAAGTGAAGCTCATGATGCTGGGTTTGAAAATGTGAAGAATGCTCTAATGTGTGTCCTGCAAATAAAAAGTGCATAAACCGGTCCTTACTTAAGAGATATTAAAAGTAAAAGATTAAATTGAGTAAAGAGGTAAAATTGAGTAAAGAGATAAGAAGGAGGAAAAAATGAGTACAACTCACTAGGTACGTGACTTATGTATTAACCTGGTGACAACCTATGGTGTGCATGTATATAGTGATTAATCGATGAATAGCTTGGACAGAGTTGATAGCTTGCTCAATCCTCATGTGTGGGTAGATTAAGAACTCAATCTAGTTTTGACTCCATCATTTCCCACCCTTGCTTAGTGGATCATGACCTATGAATAACATGGATTGGATTGATAATGTGTCCAACCTTCTCATGTGGGTGGTTCAAGAACTCAAGTAGGCTATGATTCCATCATTTCCCACCCATGTATAGTAGATGCATCTAAAACTGAATTATGCAAAGTGATGTGGCCTCTAACCATATAATGGATTCAAAAATCCAATCAATACTCAAATCTCATATAAAATACATAAACATGTCTCATAAAATCATCTCAGTCTTCATTAAACTCTCACAATTAGAAAAGTGTTATCAAATAAGCTTATCTCTCATCCCACATAACTTGTCCAACATGCCAAGGAGGCAAAAAAGGCTTATCACGAAGCCTATCTACCAAATTCACCTCTTTCCCAACCTAGCCTCACTAAAACAAAGGAAATACATTCATCTATAGATTTTACAAAGAAATAATGAGTGAAAGAAACATAAATGGGCCTAATTTAATTTATCCCACTCCTTCACATGGAGGGAATCTTGTCAAGAGACAAGGTGTACCCAAAGATAATCCATGCTACATGCTTCATGGGGTCATCTTTGACCAAGTAAAAAGTGTCTTTGGAAAGTTGGCACCACCTTCAAACAATGTCACATGAAAAAAGTAGATGTCAATATGAAATAGTGATTCATGTCTCCCCACTTAGCACAAGCTTCTAAAAGGGGCAGGTTTTATTTTTGACCACTCTTTTCATGCCTCACATGACAAATTTGACCCATGCCATCTAAGCACTCAAGAATAGTATTGTGGACACCTCACTAAGATGAATAGTGTTTGTAACATCATCAATGAATTGTACTCTTGAATAGTGTTTTTCAAACTGCATCATTCTCTTCTAGTTGAAATCAACTCAACTCCCATGATTTGTTCTGATGTATCCTTGTCATTTATTCTAAAACAAAAAAAACACACCACTCTATTTTTGGTGCTGCAAGATTTCTCAAACCCTTGAATGTTTTTACATCAGACACCTAAAGTAGATAATGTGATCTCTTGACACATAGATGGGGTAAGTGGTAGAACCATTCTTTTGGTCACGAAGAGTAATAACCATGGCGTCCCCATCCAACATACCAATGCACCCAAAAAATATTTTTTTCCTTCTCCACTTTAAACATCTATGTATTGGCCCTAAAACCATCCTCTTCCATGAAAATATCATCCATATCCCAATGGATTCATACATGGGCTCTGACCCACCACAAACACTCATGGGATGACACCCACTCGAAACCATCCTCCTCCACCAAGATGCTCTACCATGCATCTCATAATCCCATGTGAGATCTAGCCCACCACTATACGTCCACCTCCACCAAAATTCCACCTAGTTTTCTTCACTCATTCAACCATCTGTAGAATCATCCACAACATCACAAACCACCATATCACTCATCACCATTGTAGCTTCCCAAACATGGCTACCATCTCATCTGCAACATCAATTTTTTCACCAAATATTACCATCACTTGCAGCTTCTCTCCCATGGCTGAAACTTCATCCACACCATCCTCATGTGTACTAGCTTGCACATCCTCTTCAAAAATTGCTCCATCATGATCTAAAGGCATGTTATCCAGCTCCTATTCAATGTTAACATGCTCCTCATGCTCTTCAATTTCACTATGCTCTAAAGGCATGTTATCTAATTGATGGAGTCAACATTCCATATACCTTAGCTCTGATACTAATTGATGTGGCCTCCAACCACATAATGGATTCAACAATCTATATTCTTCACATAACACATAAAAATTCTCATGGATTCAACACAAAAATATCCTCACTATCAAATCTTTCTCATTAATCATCTCACAATTACGTAAGCTTTATCAACAAAGATTTACCAATAAGGCCATGCCACCAATGCATGCTATTAAACAATCTCAAAGTAAATTACTTAGACAACATGCCAAGGAGGCTTTCAAGATTATCCCCAAAGCTCACTCCCAAAATCACCTCATTCCTAACCTAGCCTCCAAAAACTAAGCAATAAACAACCATATATAGAAAAATACGAGGAAAATATAATAGAGGGACAAAGGGGGCCCAAAATTTGTCCCACTCCTTCACATGGAGTGAATCTTGTCAAGAGACAAGGTTTAACCCAAGATAATCCATGCCACATGCTTCACGGGGTCATCTTTGAACAAGTATAAGGCATAGTTGTAAAGTTGGCACCACTTTCAAGCAAGACACATGGAAAAAGTAGATACCAATCTAAAATAGTGATTCATAGCTCCGTCCTTAGCACAAACTTTCAAAAGGGGTAGGTTTTCCCTTTGACCACTCTTTTCATGCCCCACATGATAAATTTGACCCATTCCACTTAAGCACTCAATAATAGTGTTGTGAACACCTCACCAAGATGAATAGTGTTTGCCACATCATCAGTGAATAGTACCTATGAATAGTGTTGCATGAATAGTGTTTTTCCACAACATCACAAAAGATTTTTTGAAGTCAACAAAGTAACACAAAACTTTTTATCTTTGGGTATCTTGTAATTTTTTGGTCAAGTGCCTAAAAGTGATGCAGTGAACGATAATAGAATGATTCGACCGTAAACTCCCCTGTCATTTTGTTGTTTTTCCCTTTGTTTCTATTTAGTTTCTAATTTTTCACTCTACCATGCTACCAAATAGATTTATAAGGAGGGGATTGACCATGATAATAAAATAGCTAGACAAATTAATGATCTCCTTGCTTTTATAAAGAGGTATAATGACACTAGTTTCCAAGTTTGTTGGGAAGTTTTCCTAGATGATATCATTGAATATGATTTTGAAATGTTGTGTGATGAATTTTAAACCCCATTTTAGATACTTTTATTTAAACCCATATATGTCTTGTGTTTTACCCCCTGCTAGTCTATTTATGCCTTGGGTAATATCCTCCACAAATAAGAACTTAGTTGTTGTATTGGTTATGGGAGGGGTGTATTTATCCTAAACTTATTTATAGATTAGCTTTACATATTATAACCATTGGCTATCTATGATATTGTTCTCTATTTTTTATCTTTTGTTGTAGTTTCCTCCAGAATCCTTTGGGATTGTGTTTTCCTAGAGGGATTAGTTATTTCCTTCTTGTGCTCATATAACTTTCCTTTTTAAACCATATGATTCTTTCATAAACCTTATTATTATTTTTATTCTTCCCAAGTTATCTCAGTCCTTTTTTGGCCTTGCACTCTGTTGGGGGATCAAACCAACAATAGATTACACTTGTGAAAGCAATAAACGCGGAAATAAATCAGATAGATAAGTAACTAAAATGATAAATAGCACAGAACAAGATATACAAGAAAACACCCTAAAAACTTGTATTAAACTCTTTACAATAGGAATACAATGAAGAAACTTCGTTCTTCCACACCTCTCTCAGATGCACACACAATCTCTCACTAGATCTCTATTCCTCAAGAGCTCTCTCTCAAGTACACTCAAATCCAACAACCTGGATTGATGCAACTCAGTACTGTCCTTCAAACATTCACAATGTTATACTCTTACTGATACATTCTACATTCTAAGCTAAGAAGATCTTTCCTACATATAGAAATAGGAAACTTGAGCATGCTCTTACAACAAACAGTTAAGCCTCTTCAACAAGGGCTCTAAAAATAGTAATGCTAATAATAGAGACGCAAGCTTGAGTCCACAACTCAAACTTATCATGCAAACACTCGCTTCTGTCCACGGAAATAGCTTTCTAGACACGCAGATAATCGACGTCGGTTCCTGCTTGTTCGCCTGTGACCGTCGCCGGCCGACCTTACTACCGACGTCGGCGCCTCTGTAACTGCAACTGACCGACGTCGGTCGCTCCTGACCGACACCGGCGTCTGTGTAGACCCGAACCTGTTTAAGTTTGCTCCTTGGTGAAGCTTTTAGCTCCACACCCTAACAATCTCCCACTTGGAGATAAACCAGCTGCACCAGTACCTGTACAGCGACATCTTCTAGCTCCTCCATCTTCAACTCAATCATGAAGACCAATAAAAGTTGAATGAAGATTCAACTTCTCTTTCGTAACCGGCTTTGTTAGCATATCAGCAGGATTCTTGTCTGTATGGATTTTCTCTAGCTGCAACTCACCATCTTCCAATACCTGCCATATGAAGTGGTACCTTAGCTGTATGTGTTTTGTTCTTGAATGAAAGGCCGAATTCTTGGCCAAATGGATTGCACTCTGACTGTCACTATACAATCTGCAACTCTCATGCTCCCTTCCAAGCTCTTCCATGAACCGTGTCATCCATATCATCTCCTTGCTAGCTTCTGTGGCTGCAATATACTTTGCTTCTGTAGTTGACAAGGCAACAACCTTTTGCAACTTAGATATCCAGCTAACCGCCGTTCCATCTACAGTAAAAACGTAACCTGTGGTGCTCCTCCTGCCATCCAAATCACCTGCCATATCTGAATCTACATAACCATGTAGAGAAGTATCTGAACCTCCATAGCATAAGTGTCTACTGCTGGTTCCTCTCAGATATCTAAGGATCCATTGAACTGCCTTCCAATGTTCCTTACCTGGATTGGCCATATACTTACTTACTACTCCCACTGCTTGGGCAATATCTGGTCTAGTACACACCATTGCATACATCAAACTTCCTACTGCAGAAGAATATGGAACCTTACTCATGTACTCTACCTCTTCATGTGAAATAGGACATTGTTCTTTACTCAACTTAAAATGTCTAGCCATAGGTGTACTTATCGGTTTTGCATCTTGCATATTAAACCTCTCCAACACCTTGTTCACATAATCTTCTTGAGACAATATCAACCTGTGATTTTTTCTGTCTCTCCTAATGCTCGTGCCAAGGATTTTCTTCGCTGCTCCCAAATCCTTCATAGCAAACGTTTGAGCTAATTTTACCTTAAGCTCTGAGATATCCTGCATGTGAGACCCTGCAACCAGCATGTCATCTACATACAACAATAGAATAATATATCTACCATTATCAAATCTCTTGAAATACACACAATGGTCTCATTGACACCTACTGTAGCCATGCTCAGTCATAAACCTGTCAAATTTTAAGTACCATTGCCTAGGAGCTTGCTTGAGGCCATACAAGCTTTTCTTCAACCTGCACACTAATTTTTCCTTACCCTTGACCTCAAATCCTTTTGGCTATTCCATATAAATTTCCTCATCCAAATCTCCATGAAGAAATGCTGTCTTAACATCTAGCTGCTCGAGATGCAAATCCTCAAAAGCAACCAAAGACAATACAACCCTTATTGAAGTCATTTTAACAACTGGAGAAAAAATCTCACCAAAGTCAATACCTGGTTTCTGTGCAAATCCTTTCACCACTAATCTGGCCTTATATCTCATCTGTCCATCCTCACCTTCCTTCAACCTGTAGGTCCATCTGTTCTTCAGTGTTCTGTTACCAGCTGGCAATTCAACCAAATCCCATGTTTGGTTCTCTCTTAAGGACTCCATCTCCTCAACCATGCCACGCTCCCACTTACTCCTGGACTCCACCTGTAATGCTTCTTCAAAACTCTCTAGTTCTCCACCATCGATTAGCAATAAATAATATAAGGAAGGAGAATATCTAATTGGAGGCTTACTTACCCTTTCAGACCTCCTGATGAGTGTCTTGGACTCGTTCTCAACAATCTGTCCACCCAAATTTTCTGATAGTGACCGACCTCGGCCACCTGTAGACCTGTTACTGGCTGACATTGATTCTGCCTGACCGACCTCAGTGCCTAGTCTGCCGACGTCGGTCTTTGTATGACCGACATCGGTTTCTGTACTGCCGACGCCGGTTCCTAATCTGCCGACGTCGGTCTCTGTGTTTTCCTGCAAGTGATTATTTCTTTTTTCTGCGAGCTCATTTTGGACCATAACTTCGTCCAATTCACTATTGCTCTGCCCAGATTGATCTAGCTTCCTTATCTGATCACTGTACATCACTCTTTCGTTGAAAACAACATCACGACTCCTAATTACCTTGTTAGTTCCTAGATTCCAAAATTTGAAACCAAAATCATCTGAGCCATAGCCAATAAACGTGCACCTCATAGACTTAGCATCAAGCTTCTTTCTATTTTCCTTATCTATGTGCACAAAGGCTTCACAACCAAAAACTTTGAGATATGAGAGATCAACCTTTTTACCTGTCCATGCCTCTTCTGGAATTCCACCATTAAGAGCTATAGAGGGTCCTCTGTTAATCAGGTACACTGCGGTGTCAACTGCCTCTGCCCAAAACTCTAAGGGCAACCCTGCATGCAATCTCATACATCTTGCACGCTCCATGATAGTTCTGTTCATCCTTTCAGCAATACCATTTTGCTGAGGTGTCCTTGGAACCATCCTTTGCCTTCGGATTTCGTGAGTGTAACAATACCAGTTAAACTTAAGACTGCAGAACTCACCGCCATTATCAGATCTCAAGCACTTTAATCTTCTGCCTGTTTCATTCTCAACCATAGCTTTCCAAATCTTAAAAGTCTCAACAACATCAGATTTCTTTTTAATACAGCAGATCCATACCTTTCTTGTGGCGTCATCTATGAATGTAACATAGTACCGTGATTCGCCAATAGAGGCTACCTGAGCCGGTCCCCACACGTCTGTGTGAACAAGCTGCAACTTCTGCCTTTTCTTAGTAGACCCAGTCTTGAGAAAACTAACCCTTTTCTGTTTTCCAAATACACAATGCTCACAAAATTCTAGATCCATACTTTTCAAATCTGAAAGCATACCTTTAGACTTAAGAATTGACATCCCCTTCTCACTCATGTGGCCAAGCCTTGAGTGCCACAATTTAGCATCCACATCTGAAGTAGATAAAACTGAAGGAGATTTGTTAGTAACACAATTACACAAATAGAGAGTACCTTCTCTCTTACCTCTGGCCATAACAAGTGCACCCTTGGTCACCTTCCAAGAATCTGCTGTGAGAGTTACTGTACAACCCTCATCACCTAGCTTACCTGCAGAAATCAAATTTCTCTTCAAACTAGGAACATGCATCACATCTCTCAACACCCATGTGTTGCCATTCTGCATCTTCAGCTGCACTTTACCTTTGCCAGTAATCTTACAAGGCTCATCATCCCCTAAGTACACTATTCCAAAATCTCCATGGATATAGTCACTGAAATATTCTCTGTTAGGGGTAGCATGGAAAGATGCACCAGAATCTAATACCCAAGACTCTATATTATTATGCAGAGAGAAAATTAAAGCATCCTGTGCAATACCTGCAATCTTGGCTTCTTCCTTTCCTTCGTGCTAGTTGTCCTCCTTGGGCTTTGACCAACAATCTCTGCTTATGTGCCCCATCTTTCCACAATTCCAGCATTGTGGCTTCCTGCCATTTCTGGATTTAGATCTGCCTTTCCCCTTAGACTTGGATCTTGCTCTGCCTTTCTTGCTCTTCTCTTTTTGCCTTCCCCTGCTCTCAAAACTTAAAGCGTTCCCGGATGCCTCTTCTGTGCTTTTCTTGCGTATTTCCTCATTCAAAATAACACTAACAACATCCTCTACTTTCAAAATATTTGATGCAGATGCAGTATTACTTACTGCCATTACTAAGCCATGCCAGCTTTCAGGCAAAGAACATAATATTAAAAGAGCTTTTATCTCATCGTCAAACACTATATTTACTGAGCTTAATTGATTCACAATACCATTGAAATCATTCAGATGAGTAGAAACAGATCCACCTTCATTCATATGCAAATTAAATAACTGCTTCATAAGATATACCTTATTTGAAGCTGAGGGTTTTTCATACATATTTGCTAACGTAGTCATCAACTCTACCGTTGTTTTTGCCTGTGACAAATTAGATATCACAGTGGAGGCCAGACTCAGTCTTATAGACCCCAGAGCCTTTCTATCAAGAACTTCCCATTCTTCATCCTCCATGTCCTTGGGCTTCTTTGCAATCCCACCTAACGGTAAGTAGAGATCCTTCTGATACAGATAGTCCTCTATCTGCATTCTCCAGTGTTGATAGTTCTTGCCATTAAACTTTTCCATTCTCAACTTACTTTCTTCTGCCATTGCTTCTCCCACTCAAACAGAAATCCCTGCAAAAACTCCTGTGAGAAACCTGTAATCCAAACACACTACACAGATCTGAACCACCTGTTAGTGAACCTGAACTTTGATACCAATTATCAAGCTCTAAACCTATAACCAAGGCTCTGATACCACTTGTTGGGGGATCAAACCAACAATAGATTACACTTGTGAAAGCAATAAACGCGGAAATAAATCAGATAGATAAGTAACTAGAATGATAAATAGCACAGAACAAGATATACAAGAAAACACCCTAAAAACTTGTATTAAAACTCTTTACAATAGGAATACAATGAAGAAACTTCGTTCTTCCACACCTCTCTCAGATGCACACACAATCTCTCACTAGATCTCTATTCCTCAAGAACTCTCTCTCAAGTACACTCAAATCCAACAACCTGGATTGATGCAACTCAGTACTGTCCTTCAAACATTCACAATGTTCTACTCTTACTGATACATTCTACATTCTAAGCTAAGAAGATCTTTCCTACATATAGAAATAGGAAACTTGAGCATGCTCTTACAACAAACAATTAAGCCTCTTCAACAAGGGCTCTAAAAATAGTAATGCTAATAATAGAGACGCAAGCTTGAGTCCACAACTCAAACTTATCATGCAAACACTCGCTTCTGTCCACGAAAATAGCTTTCTGGACACGCAGGTAACCGACGTCGGTTCCTGCCTGTTTGCCTGTGACCGTCGCCGGTCGACCCTACTGCCGACGTCGGCGCCTCTGTAACTGCAACTGACCGACGTCGGTCGCTCCTGACTGATGCCGGCGTCTGTGTAGACCTGAACCTGTTTAAGTCTGCTCCTTGGTGAAGCTTTTAGCTCCACACCCTAACACACTCTTCATCATACCACATATTTTTAAGAAATCCATTTGCATTTCCTCTCTTAGGTCTACTTATTTTGCATGTGATTAGTGCTCTATGAATTAAGGGAATCAAAATATTGTTGTTTATTAGACAACTTCCCACATATGTTTTTCTATATCTTGTTACTTGAAAGTGTTCAAGTGCTGCTTCAAAGTGTTTTCGATTCTCATGAGTCACAAGGATTTTACCATGAAGATGTATCTTATTTTGTTTGGTGTGGGCTTGTTCTCCTTGATGACTATTTATATGCACATCAAACTTTACATATATTGGATTATGGTATGATTTCAAATCTATAGAGCAATCCCCAACTTTTAACTCCAACAATCTTGAGATGGAGATTTGTGATAAAATAACATAGTCCACCACACTTTGTCCATTGTAATTTTTGTAAGTGATGTTCCTTGATTTTGGTGATATTATCATGTCATTTCATATAACCATGTGATACAAACTACATAGTCCCAAATATTCTGATCTATAATGTGTAACTCCTCCATTTCCATCTTGTGACATCCTTTCCCAAAGCTGCTCTTCTTCTTCTTCTAGCCATAATGGATTGATTTTAACTCCCCCATCATTTCTAAAATCAAGGGCTTGGTTGTTTATTGCTCGTGCATTGAAATGTCACTTTTTAGCTTTTATCTATGAGATCTCTTTGTTTGTCTAATGATCATATGAGTGTTTATGCCCAAGACTTGGTCTCTTCAATTTTGTCTTTCAAGTTATTTTATTTTGCTTCCATGTTTGCAACTACAAATTGGATCTCTTTTTATTTTACAATACATCTCTTCCTTTGGACACTCTTGGTTTATTTCCTTTAGTTGTTTTTAGTTAGTCTAAAGCTTGTTTAATCATGATCATCTCTTGCTGTCTCTTTTCAATAGTGTTTTTTAAGTTATTTACTTTCTCACCAAGCTATTTATTCTCTCTTACTATTTTCTAGTTGAATTCTATGTTTTCTTTCATCTTATTGTCCTCATATTATTCCTTTGCTTCTATGTCTTTAAGCCTTATTTTCATGTTCATTAATTTATTGACATATAGTTCTAGTGATCATATTAGTGGTGTGGATGTGGGGATATATAGTTATTTGTTATTTTGGGTTTACTCATCCCTTTCTCCTTTATTTTTAAAGTATGTTTCATTCTCCTTTTATTTGTTATAATAATTATCCACACATCCCTTTTAATTATTCTTCTTATCCTCTAAAACCCACCCATGTTTCTAATGTGTATTGTTGCTTTCCTATCGTATATGGTTGGTGAGTTGAGGGTATTGATTCATGACTTGATTTGGTTCTTATTTATCTTGGAGTCATGTTCCCAATTTTTTCTCTTCCCATTCTCATCCTTGCACTGCTTGATCTATCTTTGTTTGTTACGTTTTAGCAGTGATTATTGAGATGTTATGAGTTGTCCTTTGTAAAAGAGTTGTAATTTTTTAAATTTTAGTTTAATTCACCTTTTGGGAATTTATATGCCTTATAATCTATTTATATTATTTTGCATTTACGTGTAGCAATTTTTATTATGTGTTTGATAGACCAGGTTGTGGGTATACCAACATGTGCAAGTGAATGTATGATCCTCGTGCACTAACATTATCCCTATATAATAACTATCTTTTTTGTCCCTATACAATCCTTAGTTATGAAAGGGTTTGGATGTCATAGTGACTTGGTTGTGAGTTCATGATATGTGTTTCTTGAAGAAAGGCATATCATTGAGACCTGAATCCATGAGCATATCTTGAATTTTATGTCATTTGTTAATGATCAAAATGGTTTAGATAGAGTCAATATCAAAGGATAAGAATAATTTAGGTTTTCTGATAGTCATTTGGAATTCCAAGTTTTGACCAACATGGAAAAAAATAAAGAAGTTGGGAGTTGTAAGGCCATGAAAAATGGTTATGCCTTTATTTGAGGGAATCCATGCATTTAGGGCATGACCAATAAAGTAGAAAAGAAAGAGAAATATCATTGGGTTTAACTATAAATAGATCCAATTATGGAAAAGAATGGCTTGGTATTAGATCTAGCTATGGAGAAGAATGGTCGACAAAGAGGAAACTATGGCTGATAGAAATAAATACGAGGGCATTGATGGCTTTTTTAAGTAATGTTGCATGGATTTGACTAAATCAAAGGAACATGTAGGTTGAGTGACATATCCATGAAAATTATATGATCTTAAAAATTGGAATAACTCCTTTGGATGCTTTCTTTGATCATAGACCTATTTTTTATGTACTTTATACCATGTAGTCCTCTCATTCTTAACAGTTTTGATTTTAATGATGTGAGTTTAGAAAGTTGACATGTCAGCATTGTGTTGGAAAATATGATATCATCTTAAAATGCAGGTTAAGGAAGTAAGAAAGTTGATCTTTCAAGTTCCTCATGATTATTGGTTGAAGATGAAATTTATTGACATAGGGATTTTTACTTTGTAAGTTGTGATGCATGTTATAAAATGCATAATTACACTTGTATAGTACTTTCTAGCTTTCAATGTATTCTTGAAATTATATTTTTAAACATCTAATTAAATCATTTATTATAAGATTAAACTCTATTAAGAATAGTTTTGAAGAAGGATTGAGGTACTTTGAGGCAGTTATATACAACTGTACCAATGGTAGTTGGCCCCATTTACATATTCAAATCTGTTTAGACAGGGTCACTATGTGAAAGTTGTGTAATCTATTATAGTTGGTACTACCAACAAGACTTTTACCTATACTCTTATGTTAATTATAGTTTATAAATTTGTGTATAGGTTTAAACTTCATGATTTGTTCCTTATGGTATATGATTAGAAAAAATTAAATGCATTTTGGATTAATAAATGTCTAGAATGCATTTCATGTTATATAGATGACCTTGATTTGTCTAAATCTATAAATCTATTATGGTTTGAGAAAACTAGTTTTAGTATGAGCCTATAATCATTAAATAATAATTTAAGGTCAAGGCAACCAACTAACCCTTACCTTGAGGATGTATCCAATAATTATGTTGTAAATAACTGTGAGTTACAAATATACTATAGTTAACTATATCATGATAGGGTTGAAGTGATATTCAAGGTATATTTCATGAATAAGTAATAATTCATTTAGATTTAAAAATAGTCAACCATTAACATGAAGTAATTTTATTCTTGAGGACTTTTATAGAGACTCAAAACTCTCCTTATAAAACCATACTATGTTCTTATTTATACTAGAAGGAATCATATTCTCAATTTTGGGTTAATATTTCTTGACTAAAACAAGAGGTTAAAAACCATTTATTTGGAATAGGTGTGAGGCCTTACCTTACCTAATCCTTGCCCTAGTAAATAGGTTTATAGTTATACTTATTAATCTAAATAAGTTGTAATATTGGTTAAGTTAATCAAGGTTGTAATATTGGTTAAGTTAAATTCTCTAATTAAATAATGACTCACTTACATAAGGATTGGGAATGTGAGGAAAGGATTTATAATTCAATGATCAATGTGTCTTAAACTCAAACTTTTGAGAATGTATGTATGTATTCAGAAGTGATGTTATTTTAGATCAAGGATTAGCCCTTGTTTTGAGTGGTAGAGGGAAATTAAGTGAACTACGAATATAATGACTTGATAACCCTTCCCACTTCATGATACCAGACTACAACTGAATGTATTGTATGTTATTATTGATTCAAAACTTTGAAGACTAACTTTTATTTTTAAATGTACTTAGGTTAATATGTGGAAATGGTTTTAACTTGGATATCTCGCTATTATGAGATAACGGACTACGTAGTATAAAGAACATATAAACGAGCAGAATAATTTGCACACCTCATGGGTAAAGGCACAAAGAAATATTATTTTCAATACTAGGGTTTCATGTTGTGAGATTGTTATATAAACATATGCTAGTTGTTAACTATTGGAATGGTTGTGTTCATATTAGGTCATGGTTTGAGTTATTTTTCGCATAAGTTCTTAACTATTGGAATGGTTGTGTTCATACTAGGTAGTGGTTTGAGTTATTTTCAACATATTAAGTTGTTAACTGTTGGAATGGTTGTGTTCATACTGGTTAGTGGTTTGAATTATTTTCAAACCAATTTTGTCTTTAGCTATGTTTTCATGTCCCCCTTTTGGCATAAATCACTTAGAGACTTTAGCCTTGAAATTTGTTCCCAAAAGGCTAAAGGAAAAGAAGAAATGGAATGTTGAGTGTCCACCTGAAGAACAATTATTGAAAAAGGTACATCATGAATTCTAATTTGCATTTGAGTTATGAAAAAGTACCTTTTACTCTAATATCACTTAAGTTGGGGCCTTATTGAGGGCCATGGCACCCATGGGCTAAAAAGGAAAATATAATGATATGTTGTTATTTGAAAAAAAGAATTTCCCCTCCTTTATTTGGGCATTCCTCCTGGGGGCATGGGCTATTTAAAGAAAGAGTGGATTCCATTTGAAGGTTATGATATTTGGATATTGAATATATTTGCTCAAGTATGTCAAGCTTGGATATAATATCTTAAATATGAAAACCTTCAAGTGCTTCAAGGTGTGGAGATGAAACCCTTCACAACCTCATTGTGAGTAACTCTACATCAAGGGCTACAAATTGTGCTTCAAAAGGTGAATTTTAGATTGGGGAGATTGGAAACTTGCTTCTAGAGGTTGCTTACTTGGGTGTGAATCCATTCCTAGGGTGGTGATTTTATTGGAAGGTTGAAGACCCCTCTTGGAAGGCTACACTATAAGGGGATAACCCTCTCCTAGGGTTTGTGCATTTATTGCCTAATTATTCCAGCTAGGGTGATTTGGTTTGGGGCTGATTTCTTAGGGTTTGAAGGGCTAATTTGTACCCAAATACTATTCTAATTTTTCTATAATTTTTTTTGCATTTTTATTTAATTTTTGTAAGGGTTTAGAGGTCATTTGAGGACCCCTTTAAGGCAAAATAATTCAGAAGATTTTATTTATTTTTGGCAAGTGGGGTGACTCACGTGGGAGACATTTTTGGAGTCTTCTAGGGTGATCCTAATTTTTAAATAATTATGAATATTATTCCCATAATTTTTTGCTAATTTTCATGATTACTGGTGATCATTTTGATGTCATTGCTACTATGAAATCATCTATTATTCACTACTATAATTTTTATGTGCATGGGTGATTTGTTGTGAGGGTTATTAATCTCATTTTAGAGCTTTGTTTTATGCCTAATTAATACTAAAAATGTATGTATATTTTTATATCATTTTGGTGAAGTGCACTAGGGTTTCAGGAATGAATTGGTCAAGGAAAAACTGATGCATTTTTAGATAAAAATCTAAATTATTAGAGGGTAGAGAACCAAAATTTTCATCTTCAGTACATTAGCAAAGGAGGTATTTATTACAACTCTTATTGGGAGTAATTTTTAAATTAGGGTTTGCTAGTTTTGAGTTCGTAAATTTTAGTTTGCGTAAGGGTTCATTGGAGAACCTTCTTTTTTATTGAATCATCCCATTTGGGGACATTACAGTGGTATTAGAGACATATCTTGGATAATTGTGTGGTTTGTTATATGGTTATAAAGAATTTTTGTAGAACCAAAAGAGAGGCAAGAAAGTTTTAGGTAACCCATAGGTAGAATAGGAATAGTTAATGGGTGACATGGATTCAGGGGAAACATAAAGAGAAAGAAGGGATAGAGAAGAATATAAGAGAGATGCTAAGTATTACCAGTCATAAGAGAAAATGATAGCCATAATGGAGGGATTCATGCATTTTATGGGTAGGGTGTCAGGATTTGAGCACTTCAATGGAGATAGTGACAACTCAGAGAATTGCATTGATGCACATACCAAGGGGAATAAATCACATACACAGGCCCACATAGCTTACATTCATTCAAAGAGAGGAGCCATTACTAGAGAGAGGGTTGTATAACCCACTTGATGATTCAGAGAGAGAGATGACATAATATTCTATAACATCTATTGTAGTAGGGAGTACTATTAGTTTTTTTGAGTATTTAACTTAGAAACATGGGAGGAGTGAACCCAGGATCTTTTAGAGATGCAGGGGAGGTCAAGGGGATCTCAAACATGCATTGGGAAAGGTATCCCTTTCCAATTTTGATGGTTCACTGAGGAGTTTTGTGAGGGCATGGATTTAGAAAGTGGACACCTTCTTTACATTACAACCATGTCAGAGAAGGAGGCAATTCAGTTTACCACCTTGTATTTGGATGGAATAGCATGGGAGTGGTGGTATTATGGATCGATCACCTGGGGGCATCAATATATACACACGTATGAGGATTTTAGTAGGAGTCTCTTGGAGAGATTTGATAAGGCAAATCTGTAACTCCATTTTTATGATTTGGCTCAATTGAGGCAAAAGGTCTTAGTGGATGAGAACGTTTCTGAGTTTCAATGGATTTCAGTCATGGTGATAAATTTTTTAGATAGGAGGTTGGTGGTTTTATTTATAGAGTCTTGGTTGAACCTTACGAGGGTTAGTTAAGGCATTTGACCCACCAACATTGAGGGAGGCCATCCAAAAGGCCTATGATTTGGAGTCATATACACCTAAAGGCAGATTTCTACCTTTAAAACAACTAAAGGTTACTTGTTTTCTACCTATAGGGAAGCATAGAGGTGTTGGTTTGGGATAGCTAAGGGGAAATTATATAGGGCCTTCAATATCCACTCATGAGGGTCCATTGATTAGGCCAAACCCACTTAGTTTGGGACAGTGAAAGGAGATACCAAAAAGTAGCTATGAGGTAAGGAATGAATTGAGGAGGAAGGGTCTTTTTTCTCTTATAGGAACCCACATGAATTATATTGAGGTAATTCTTGATGAGGAGAATGAGGTGGAAGATTTAGGGGCAGCCACCCATGAAGTGAGAAATTTGGAGATAGAAGAGGAGGAGGAGTTGAGTGTCACTCTAACATCTCTTTTAGGGGCCCCTAAATATTATCCCTTTAGAGTGAAGGGATCATTCAAGGGTAAACCAATCATAATACTCATTGATAGTGGGGAAACCCACAACTTCATTGATAAAGAACTTGTGACATCATGTGGCCTACAACCCATGAAGTTCAAGGGGTTTAGAGTCATTTTGATGGATGGATTCACCATCCCATGTACTACCAAGTTCCCAAAGTTGAATCTAACTTTGGAGAGGTATATGGTAAAGGGTGATTTTTATGTAGTGGGCATTGGGGAAACTCATATGATACTTGGTATACAATGGTTGCATTCTTTTGGTGAATATACATAAAACTACCAAACTATGGAGTTAAAATTCAAAGTGGGAGGTATGGAGATTATTCTTCATGGTTTAAGTTACCAAGGATGACCCCCATATTCATCAAATATCATGGTAAGTAAATTTTATATGTGTTTGAAAGAATAAGGGAAAAGAGAGGAACAAGGGATTGTGACTTGGGATCATAAGTAGCCAAATATTTCAAGGGAAATTTAGTCTTCTACCCCTTTGATTACGATGTTTTTTTTTTTGGTGGTACATGTGTATGATAAATAAATAGAACATTTGGGTTGTAATGGCAGTCCCTAAATTTATATGGGAAACACTTAATACACAAGTGTAGGGGTAGTTTTGGAGGTATAGAGGAGGGCTTGACACCCCTTTTGGATTGGGCAAGGGCCCAAGTTGTGAACAACATAAAAAAGGATAAGTTTCTAGCTAATTTTTGGTCTTAAAATAACTTGAAAATTTAGTGTTAGATTTTTTAATTCTATCTCTTTCAACCCTCATATAAATTATTATTATTTACATGCTATAGCTAGGGGAAAATTCTGAAAATGCACATGCAAGGACTGATTTTCGTCACTCAAAAAAATTTGAGTTGGAAAGACATTTCCAGCCATCAATTGAGGTCAAAAAATTGAAAAGTTGGATCATGATTAAGACTAATAGGGTAAGGAGGAATGC
The DNA here is from genome assembly GCA_037957365.1 of Torreya grandis. NCBI lineage: Eukaryota > Viridiplantae > Streptophyta > Pinopsida > Cupressales > Taxaceae > Torreya > Torreya grandis. The sequence goes on along the minus strand of JARHVA010000366.1, from coordinate 4,077,300 downwards.
ACCATGAAATTCTGAATTTTTTCACTCAAAAAAATCAGAATTATGGAGGTAGGTAAATCAGCCTCATAAAAGTAAAAAAACTAAGTTTTTATCTACATGTTACAATCAAATATTGCACCCTTGGAGGAGGTTATTCAGACCTCTCTAAACTTGGCTAACATAGGATTACCCCTAGACCTACGGGTTGTCTACAACATGTGTAAACCTTTAGATTATGGGCTGGCCTCCTTGATTTATCTTTTAGGCTCACACACTACACTAGATTAATTACTTGTTGGGGGTTAAAAGGGAAGAAGGAAACTGAAAGTAACCTACACTAATGGAGGTGATACATAAAAATATGACTCCATCAACATACTTGTATTTGCATTAAGAAGATAGGCTGCTAAAACTGATCTCAACTCAATGGTCTTCTAGCATAAGTGTTTCTACATGGAGGTAAATTTCTATGCATATCCAAAGGTGGGTGAAAATGAGGTATGATTCTAGACACTACTAATCCCTCTCATACTTCAAGTACACCTTAACAAAAAATACACTTCATGAGACCTGTTAGAAGTGATGTTACTCACACAATGCATTCAAGATCAAAATAAAAGCAAGGAGAAATGATCTTCATCACTTGTCATCTAAATACACTACTTGACATAATTAGGCAAAAAGTACAGAGATTAAATCAACTTTAGGACTTTATTCAAAGTCAAAATAAGTTGTCAAACCTATAGGTATTCACCATACTAGGTGTGGATTGATTACAAATGCCAAAATGGCTTCAATGTATAGAGAATAGGGGAGGAGAGAGAAGAAGTGAAGTTGGACAGTCACAATGCCAAGTGTCAAAATGTGAAAAATAATTACAATGAAAGAGAATGAGTTATAAAATAGGCTATGAAGTTGTCTTGGACAAGTGTCCATCTAAAGTACATCATTCTCCTGAAGTTGGCATAGAGACACTTCGTTCTCCTTCTTAAAACTACCCTCTTGATGATGAGTCCACTTGAATGTCTAAAACTACCATAAAATTCTTTGACACATATACCCTAACTTGGGAAGTTACAAACAATATTGTGACAGTCATATATGCCTCACCAATTGATATCCCTCTCCTTGTCGCTTGTCACTTACCTTCTTACAGTCACTCATTAGCTTTCTAGACCTGAATCTTCACACTTGTCACTGTGACATCTTGTAGTTGTTAAATAAATCTCATTGTAGATGTGTTATACAACTCGTCAAGGCCTTATTTTTCCTTTGATCTATCATAAACTTTAATGAAAACTTCAAACCATACTTCTCATCTCCAACTTAGATAGTCACATTGCTTTCTCACTATCTTATTCAAGATTGCCTACAATAACCAACTTAGCATAGGTGTTTTCATGAATGAAAAGGTGAGAATTAGGTTTTAGGAGTTATAAAAAGTCTCCAAACACCTTCCACAATAGCCTTAACCTATCAATTCCCTTTTGTACATGAAAACCACCTCAACTTATATAAAAAACACATAAATATACCTATTTGTAAAGTGACAATATGAAACAACTAAGTGATATAGAGCCTGGGGGAATGTTAAATAGGTCCAAGTCAATTTCTAGGTTAAGTGACCCCTTCTAGATGCATTTCAATTCATCTTTTTTCCATCGAGTTCATATGAGGGTTTTAGGTCATTTGGGTTCTTAGTGATGATCCATAAAGGTTAAACATTTAAACTTCAAACCAATTCCACAAAGTTTAATTTCAAGACCTCCCTAAACTATTCATAATTGATTGAGGTCCCATGTAATTTGTATGTATAGATATGAGCAAAATAAAATGGTTTTCAAGCTCCTAGCTTGCATTCTGGATACCCCTGAGAGGAAAATAGGCCAAAATGACCAATTTTGAGTTGTTTTTTGAAAACCAATGGGTCTTATAGACAATAAAATCATCAATTAAGGCTCTCAACTTGTTAGGGAAGATCATATGGTCCTATGGATGATATTAGGCACCTTGAGGGTTCATGCTCAGGTTTAGGCCTAATAGGCCTAAACCGTGTATTTGTGTGTATGGCTACTTCTGAGTGGTTCTAATGAATTTAGGGCCTTTTCAATATCTTTTCACCTTTAATACAACTTTTAAATCATCTCACAATGCTTTGAATCTCTCCCTTGCATCCTTTTCTCATTCATGACCATCTCTAGGATTGTCCTGACTGTGAAGTACCCCCTGTATAACACAAAACAGAGTGAACCTCCACTATTGGCTTGAACTAAATGATACTATGGGTCTATTAAAACTCATGAGGACATTTTTAAAAAAATTTCAAAGCTTGATCACCTCTCCAGATCTCTTGACACTCAAATTATCTCAAAACTAGCTTTTAGGACTCTCTGCAAGTGCAGGATTTTGGTTGACTGGGTATGAGGTCTGAAAATCCAATTTAGTTTAGTATTTACCCTATTTCCTAACTTTGAGAATATCAATAAAATGTGATAATATAATTTTTGAGAGTGATTTATATGTTTTCATCTCCATCCTATACCTTTGTTCACCAACTAACTAGCATCCTTCATTACGTAGGCTAGTTTGAGCACAAGTGAAACTGTAGGTGTTCATTTTGGGAATTAGAGATTCTTGTAGGTGGTTATATATGTAAAATATCACAAGGAACATGAATTTGAAGCTCATAAGGACTACTATCATCCACAAAGTGTAGTCAGTCCAACTCTTCTCCTCCTTTCTGTACTAATAGAAAATCATTTGACCTTGTTGACCTACCCAAGATAATGATGAGAAAGAGACTGGTTTTCATCAAATTTAGAGCTGTTAAATATATCTAAGTTTAGAATTGACACGTAGGGATCTCAATACACCTTTCTTAAGTCTCACATGTGCCACATGGGTTGTCCTAGTCCATACAACTGTCTATTTTACAGTTGATCTTCTTGGATCTACGTTGAACTTACAATTTTTAGTTTCAAAATTGCCATCTGACATTCTATGACAAGTGGTATGTTATCCTAAGCTTTGACACATTTTTCATTCAGTTGAAAACTATACATTTCACTCTAACATGACCAAAATGTGGCATAAGAGGTTATTAAGCCAAGTGGACATAAATGACAAACCTAAAACATGTTATGTGACCTCATAGGATGTATTGATCTCACTAATGACCATGGTGAATGTTTCAAGCCTATAAGGACCCTATGAAAGTTTGAATATGCAAGGGGGGTCTCCAAATTTGACCTAGGGTTAAAATTAGTCAACACTACCTTTAACTACTATCAAATTCTAGAAATGTGTATGTTCAAGGGCACCATTTTCTTGAGGAGAAGGTGAAGGATGAAGAGGAGGGATAACCAATAATGATACATATGTCACACATAAAGAGAATCATTCAAGTGTATTGGCAAGATGAGGGCATGAAAGAGAGGAGCTTCTTCAACTACAACTCGGTATTAAAAGAGTTAATAGCTTGGGATCATGAGAAGCCTTTGAAAGCTTGTAATATCACCTTTAACATTTGGGGGCAGCCCTCAAAACATAGGTACAATAGTATGAGGAATCCATTTGGATCTTCTCTTCCTTGGGAAGAAATTACAGTTGGACATTGTATGGTGAAGAATGAGTGAACAACCTCGTAGCTCTTGCAATTGCTTGAGGACAAGCAATTTTGGGTGGGGAGGACTGTCATGTCCCCATTTTCGGCATAAGTCACTTATGAACTTTAGACTTAAAATTTGTTCCCACAAGGCTAAAGGAAAAGGAGAAAGGGAATGTTGATGGTCCACTTGAAGAACAATTATTCAAAAAGGTACATCATGAATTTTAATTTGCATTTAAGTTATGAAAAAGTACATTTCACTCTAATATTACTTAAGTTGGGGCCTTACTGAGGGTCATGGCACCCATGGGCTAAAAAGGAAAATATAAGGATGTGTTGTTATTTGAAAAAAAAGGTTTTCCCTCCTTTATTTGGGCGCTCCTCTTGAGGGCTTAGGCTATTTAAAGAAAGAGTGAACTCTATTTTAAGGTTATGTTATTTGGATATTGAATCTATTTGCTCAAGTATGTAAATCTTGGCTATAGTATCTTGAAGATTACAACTTTAAAGTGCTTCAAGGTGTGAAGACGAAACCTTTCACAACCTCGTTGTCAATCTTGGCTATAGTATCTTGAAGATTACAACCTTAAAGTGCTTCAAGAAGTGAAGACGAAACCTTTCACAACCTCGTTGTGAGTAGCTTTACATTAAGTGCTACAAATTATGCTTTAACAAGTGAATTTCAGATCAGGGAGATTGGAAACTTGTTTCTAGAGGTTACTTACTTGGGTGTGAAGCCATTCCCAAGGTGGTGATTTGATTTGAAGGTTGAATATCCCTCTTGGAGGGTTGAATTATAAGGGGATAACCCTCTCCTAGAGTTTGTGCATTTATTTCCCAATTATTCTAGCTAGGGTGATTTGGTTTGGGGTTTATTTCTTAAGGTTTGAAGGGTTAATTTGTAGCCAAATACTATTATAATTTTTATATAATTATTCATACATTTTTATGTGATGTTTCTAAGGGTTTGGAGGTCATTGGAGGACCCCTTTGAGGCAAAACAATTCAGAAGATTTTATATATTTTTGGCAAGACTCACTTGGAAGACATGCTTGAAGTCTTCTAGGGTGTTTCTAAATCTAAAATAATTCTGAATATTATTCCCATAATTGATTCCTAATTTTCATGATTATTAGTGATCATTTTGAGGCCATTGCTATTATGAAATCATCTATTATTCACTTCTATAATTTTCTATGAATGAATGATTTGTTGTGAGGGCTATTAATCTAATTTTGAACTTCATTTTATGCATAATTACTGCTAGAAACTCTTATATATTTTTATATAATTTTGGCGAGGTGTGTTAGGGTTTTAGGAAGGAATGGTCAAGGAACAACTACTACATTTTAGACAAAAACATGAATTATTAGAGGGCAGAGAACCAACAGTTTCATCTTTAATATATTGGCAAAGTAGGTATTTATTACAACCCTTATTGGGAGCGAGTGTTTACTTAGGGTTTGCTAGTTTTGAGTTCTTAAATTTTAGTTTATATAAGGGTTCATTGGAGAATCTTATTTTTTGTTGAATCATTTGATTTGAGGACATTACATAGGTTCACACCCACTCACAGAGTCAAACTCGATTTAGAGTTTTATTATAGTTATTGGATTGTTTCTATGTGTGCACAAATAATATTTTGTTGTGCACTTATGTAGATAATTTCTTATATTTGAGTTGATCATGACAACCACTTGATGGTTGTGAAACTAACTCAACAACATATTTAATAGGCACTCCTTATGTTCATGAGATAATAATGAAAAAAAAATTATTGTACATAATTATTGTTTGATTATTATGTGAGAATGATGCTTTTCTATGGTAATAGTGTGGAGGAGTGATCCTGTAATTGCAAAGTACATATATTACTCCATGGTTTCTAAGGAGTCTCTCTCAACTATTACTCAACACTTTCTCATCCCTATAATTTCTTGGTAATTATTGATAATCCGTACCATTCCATTTGGAGCGGTTGTAATCTTGGTAATATTACATTTTGTGTTTTTGACCTACATTTTTTTGGTACATTTATGCCTAACTCTTGGTCTTTTTTCTGGCCATACATCCTGTAATTCTAGTGATTTTGGGCTGGTCATTGCTTCAAGAGACATTCATGTATCGATGGTTCCTTTGGTCGAAGATTGCTTTGGAGTTTTGAGACTCCAACTCAGTCTCTCCCCTAGGCCCATGGCTTGAAACACAGTCCACCACCGCCCTGGAGACTAGTTCTGTGAAAGTAGTTGATATGCTCTCTTTATATTGCAGGTTGTGTTAATCTATCAAAACTCCTAATAAGTGTTAGCCGACTGCTCTCTTAGAGTCACGACTGTGTCGTTTCCTAAGCCAAATATAGGCTTGATTGCCGACCGTTTAAACTGACACCATTCCATTGTTGAATGTGTTTCTTGCATCGATGACTCTGACATTTCGATTAGCTCGATCTGAACATCGCCACCTATGGAATAGACGTTGCAGACACAATAATGCTTCAAATTATTCTCAGCTTGAGCCCTGTCACTCCTCGGGTCAATCACACCTTCCTTACTAAGAAACCCTAATTTTTTATTTTGTCAAACCTATCTCCATTCAACTCGTAACATCCCACTTTGTTCTTCAAATGAATAACATGTCGTTTAAACTCGCAAGGTCTTCAAAATAAAACACTGACTCAAGTGGTAACCCTAAGTTGACCAACAAATGAGGCAATGCGTTGATTTTTTTCCATTAAAATCAGGATTTTGCACCTTCACTCAGGCCTGCAAAAACCTGGGACTGCAGTGGTCAGGCATGATCCATCTAACACTTCTTTGGATGTTACCTCACGTTATTGTTGGGTGTATTTTCCTTGTTGACCTTTGTATCAAAGGTGGAATTATTTTGTGGGGGTGATATACATTCTCCTCTTTGACTTTTTATTATGACGATAACTACACCATTCTTCAAACCCCTCATCACCTCAAACTATGACACGTGGAAGATGAAGATGATGATGTATTTATAAATGAAAGCCTTATGGTGAGTTGTGATTGATGACATTCCAAAATTTATAGATGAGGACGATATTGTGTGGCTTGCATACTTGAAACATGAAGCACTTTGTTTCATTCGTCTCCATATTTCAAATAGTTTGCAGTCTCATATTGTGCATGCCATGTCTCTCAAGGAAGCTTGGGATGTCATTTACACATTATTTGAAGAAGTCACTTCACATCCCATTGTTCCTTTTCTATCTCCTTAATTTGTTAATGAGGATTTTATTGGTGATGTTGTTGACGTTTCTCCACTGTCTTCTCCCATTTATGAGGGTATAATTCTTGACAATGAGATGCATGAAGAATATTTGACATCCACTCCTCCTTATGTTGGTTCTTGCCCTCTTTCATTTGTTAGTGAGGACTCATTTATTGAACATAATACACTTTTACCACCTCTTCCTACTATTGATTTTGTAGATTTATTTATTGGTGGTCATTTGTAAGGTATCTACACATATTGACGCACATTCTGCTTCTGTGATTGTTTCTCCTATTCTTGATTATGGTGTGATTATTGATAGTACCCTACCCAACTCTGAGTAACCCATTTATCCTATGGCTTCTTTCCTAGCACTTCAGGGAGCACACATAAAATTAATAAAATTGAATTCATTTTTACACTTGATTCATGAAAAAGATGCCATCATATGCTTTATGTAGAAGAAACTAGTTGGTACACAACATCATATTGATATGTTGGACTCTCATACCATTGTTTCTAGTTCACCATGTACTATTACTGAATTTGGTACACATCCACTTGATACACTTTTACAGTGTGATTTACCAGATCTTGAGCAACCCATTGTTCATGTTGTTCTTCTTGTTACAAATGATACTTTTGGACCTACTATTTTTGTGCACTCTAAAAATTCCACTCTAGTTCCACCTCCATTTATACATTTTTCTTTTGAGAATAATACCATTGACTTTGGGTCCCACATACTTCATTCCATGGATCACACTACTATACTTGTGGGCATTGGTAAACATCTACAGGTCATTGCTCTCCCTATCCAGCCTGTTACATGGATTGATAAGCATGGTATTGGTTATTTTGTTGGTGTTTCACCTTGATTGGGATAATTTAATAGAGTTCCATATTTTGTTCACTCCACTCTTCTTGAGGATATTGAGCTACATATGAGTTCTTCTGCACCTTCACTTAGGCCTACAAAATCTGAGACTATAATGGTCAGACATGACCCATTTGACACTTCTTTGGATGTTACCTCACATTATTCTACTGCAGAATTTTCACCACTCATATGTAGGCATATTCACCCACCATCATGTTCATTTGGGGTAGATTTATAATTGTTGTTGGTGGCGTAAACATCTTTCTTTGAAAATAACTTTTTGTGGGGATATTGAGCTACATATGAGTTATTTTGCACCTTCACTCAGGATTGCAAAACCTGGGACTACAGTGGTCAGACATGATCCATCTAACACTTCTTTGGATGTTACCTCACGTTATTATACTGTATAATTTTCATCCAATCATATGAAGACATATTCATCCACCATCATGTTCATTTAGAGTGGATTTCTAAACATTCTTGGCAGTGTTGACATTGTTATTTGAAAGGACTCTACAAGTGAGGTTCCTCCACCACTCATCTTCTTTGACCACACATTGTTCCTCCTACCTTTTGATGCTCTTTATTTGAGCTCCTTGCTAGGCACGTGTTTTTTGAGCATGCATCTCTCATTTCACAGATGACATCTTCCTCTAATTGACTACATTATGGACTTTCTTATGTTGCTCAGTGATATTATTGTTGTATGGGACCTTTCTTTGTAGTCACATTGAGAGTCATGGAGTTTTTTATTCATGTTTGTATGCTCCATATTGAGCACTTTATCTTCACTTGTTGACTATTCCATCACCACTAGGGACATATTATTGAGAGATTTATATCTATATCTGTGATATTGATAATCTCCTTCAGATTTATTTGGAGCTTTATCTCCTTTTGAAGAGTAGCTATTTTGGTGAAGCATAGTGTCAGCATTTCAGTGTTTTGTAGTGGGATTGTACCACTCATACATACATACATACATACATACATACATATATTTAGTCACTATAGCCACTTCAACATACTACTTCAGGGGCTGTTCCTTGCTAGCCGTTGGTGTATAATGTAAAATTTGAGCAATAAAATAAAAAACATGCACAACTAGCTACAAATTTCAACATAACCTCAAAATTTTGGAGCAAAATGACAAAATGCAATAAAAATAGAAGATGTATACCTAATTTCTACCTGCATTATAAGCCTTTAGACAAGATCATACTCTAAATTGACAAGTTACTTTCTTAATATAGACTTAAACCTTGAAGATGCAACAATGGAGAATGGATTGATAATGGACTAAGATGATTAAGAGATTATAGACTAATTTTTCATTGGGTTTTCTCATTATTTGGAATGGAGGGAGTCATGGATTTAAATAGGCAAATGGAGTAAGATTAAATAGGAATTAAAAATTCTTAAGAATCTTCTAGATTTAGAGGTTTCTAGAGAGGATGGAGATAAGGGAGGAAGATTCTAGAGTTGGAGAGCTCTGTAATTCATTAGGGGACTAAGCAAGATTAGTATGTGGTTAGATGAGGTGATTAGATGGGTGATTAGGAATTAGGGATGTATGAGAGCCTAGGAATACGCTGGGTAGGTGGGATTAGAATTTTAAATTCTAAAATAATTGTCAAGTGGGGTTAGAATAAGATTAGTTGATAAGTGACATATTAGAAAGATTAATTGACTTGTGGGGTAGGAATAAAGTTAACATGGTGAGGTAATGTTAGAGAAATAATTTGAAGAAGATTAGTAATAATGAATTAGACAAAGTTGGGCAAGATTAGTGATTATTAGACAAAATTAACGATGTTGTCAACTAATAATAATATTAGTGAAGATAAACGAAGCAAGCAAATATAAGTGCATACACTTGGTGTACCATATTTTTCTTGTTCAGGAAGTTAATTTAATGTACTTTTATTTGATGGGATTCATTTCATCAAGTGCACATACTACAACATTGTGTGAAATTTTGAGTCATTCTTCTTGGGATGCCTTGAATCATAAGTCTTCTTCTCCACTTTCCTAGTTTTGTGATCATTGGTTTTTACTGAGTGAGCCTTGTATAAAGTACCAGTTTGTATTTGACATAGTGGCTATAGTGACTTGACATCTATATATTCATGTAAGATGGATTGGTTACCATAGAGACAATTATGTATTTCACTGTGATTTTATAAATGCATAATTGATCAAGCCTAGTTGTCGGAACCCATTCAGTCTCTTTGTTATCTCTTTTCTCACTCCTTATTATGTGCTTAAGGGAGGGTGTTGGAGTCATCATGTTCACACTAGCTAGTGTTTTGATTTATTTCCAAATCAATTTTGTCTTTAGTCATGTTCACACCCACTTGTGGAGTTAATCTTGATTTGGAGTTTTTTAATAGTTGTTGGATTGTTTATATGTGTGCATGAACAATATTTTTTTGTGCACCTATTTAAATAATTTATTATATTTGGGTTGATCACAAAAAGCATTTGGTTGTTGTGAAACCAACTAAATATCATATTTATTATTCACTACTTATGCTTATTCATGGTATTATGAAGAGAGAGCTACGGATTGCATTTTGTTCATGAGGCAATAATGAAGATATTTTTATTGTAATTATTGTTTGATTATTGTGTGAGAATGATGGCTTCTTTATGGTAATGGTGTGCATGAGTGATATTAGATTTGCATGAGTGCATATAACACTCTGACATTAAAAACTATAAAATGAAAACCATAAGTAATTATTTAGTCAATAATGCAACATATGGATACTTAAAGGCTTGAGTTAGAGAAGTGTCAATAAATGCTTAGTGATATTGACATCATGAGTATGTTGAATATTACAAATAGATTTACTGAGCTAGGTACTTAGACATTTAGCTTGTGATATAAATAAAATGTTCTAATTACAAATGCATGTGTCCTCTATTAACCCCAAGCTTACAAGCTAGAATAAGATCTATAAGTCTAAATCCATGATATGTGGATTGAGTAAAAGTTTGGAAGCATTGACTGAAGGTTATATGTTTTGGATCTATAATTAGAAGGACCGAGACTATATATCCAAGGAGTGATCAAACCTTATAAAGTTTTTAAAATTATGTGAAGGATATAAATGTTAGCTCAAGGTCTGAACTTGTATAAAACTATACTAATGGATTATAATCTATGATATTGACTGAATTAAAATTGTTGGCATATGATATAATAGTTCAATTTTCTTGCATCCATACCCAGATATGGAATTTAAATATTATTGAGGGATAATTTAGGTAACCCTGTTTGAAACTTTAAATTGATTACTAACTATTGGTTTATTGAGAAATTTCATTAATATTTTGATCAAGGGACTATAATATGCCCATTATAAGGATGGAGCAAAACATGTGGCCCTATGGATGCAATAAAATAAGTTGCCTTGATCATTTCATTATATTTGTATCTACTTGTGGGCTTGTATATTGTTGCTAAAGTAATGAGAATGTATTATCAATACAAAAAAAATTCAATATCAATTCAGTGACTATTAGGGCTAGATAAATTACTTAGTATAACAAAACTTGTAAACTTGAATGAACAATTAAATGCCAACTTGAAACTTGTAATTTGGGTCTTGCCTAACCTAAGCTTAGGATTGAATGCAATATTAGTTTTTTTGATTGTTTCTTTACATGGATTTTGAGTTCCATTTTTTTTATAATTATAAATAGGACAACAATGCATTTTTCAAAGAAAGAATTAAGGGATCATTATTTTAAGATGAATCTTAGGTCATGTTTGAGGTTTTCATTATGAAGGGTTGTAGTAATTTATAGACCCTATTCCTAAATATTAGGCACCTTTGATTTGGCATTTTGGTTTCTCTAAAAAGACTTTCTCTAATGATGTTGAGCAATTAATCTCACCTTAATACCCTACCTATATAAGTATAAAACTTGTGTTGTTTGTCCTTAAAATAGCAAGATGACTTAGTCCATGGGATATAGAGGAACTCAAGTAGCCTTATCAAATAGTGACACTTGATGCTCATATGACAATAAGGGATTAGAACCTTAGTCACATATTCTTGGACATAAAGTACATTATTAGCATGCTATTATAAAGTTGTTTATGATTTGATCATAGAGGGTGAAATATTAATACTATGTTGGAAGTATGGTCGTAGGTATAAGACTAACATTGCTTGGGAAAACCATATTGAATTACAAGGAATGAAGCAATCCTTAAAGGATACTCTCTGAGGTCAATCCAATATTATTGATATGTTCCAAAGGTCTTGAAAAAGTAACTATGAGACTCAAGTCCTTGAGGAAATAAAGTTTGGTGTGATTCCTCATTATTGAAGTACATTAGTAAAATTAGATGGATGACTTTGTAACCCTATAAGGGTACCCTAGATCCATGAGTTGAATGTTCCCTATTAAATAAATGATTTAAGGACTATAGTAAGTTGTTAAGGGGAAGAGTGTTTAAGATAATATATTGAATCCATGACCCATAGGTCTAGGATCATGACTTGATCTCCAAGTGGACACATGGAGTCATTTTTCTAATAGGAACTATCAAATGAGACAAAGTGTGTAGGTAACTATACATCAAATCACCATTAAAAGAAAGAAAAATATTTTTTTAAGTGTGATTTTTGAGAGTATTATACATTTGATATTAAAGCCCTAGGTTTATAAAACTAAAGGCCTTTGGATAAAATTTATGTGGGCTCAGTCACTGTACATGTTCACATGGGAAAAAGGGTAATTACACAATGTGATAATGTTGATTATCTTAAGAATAACCAAGGTTAAAATTAAGAATTTAGATAGTATGAGAGCCAATTAGGCAAGATAATAAAACCTTTAATAAAGGTAGATAAGTCCAAAACATGTAAGTTAAATTCATGTTTGAATGAAGGGCAACATTCAGGTTGAAAGCAAACTATTTCACAAGTTTCAGTATAAGACCTAAGTGGAAGAGTTGGTAAGTTTGTAATCACTTGAAAATGTCCCCTTAAACATTTTTATTATCAAGTCACCTTGGACCTATTCTCAACCATTAGTTAACTATCTAGTTAGTTATGTCACCCTTTACACCTAGCCACCAAACATTTTAACGTGCTCTCCTTGACTCTTTTTAACCCTTGTTACACCAAGGGATCGATCATCGACGGTCACCCTAACCATCGATGGTTAGGTCTCCATCCTAAAACACAAAAATCATCCAATTATGGATGAGCTTGTATGGGAAAAATAAAAACTTTTTTATGCACATCTCATAGCTTTCTTTCTTCCAAAATGGGCATCTTTATCCTCCCAACTTTGCAACTTTCCCTCAAAGCTTCCTTCCTCACTTAGCAAGTTTTTGTTATAAATGCAGGGCTATTGGGAGAGTTATGGATCAAAAATTTCTCATATCTAGGCTCTCTTGTTTTCTTTGTGCAGGCATCTGATGTACCGAAACCCTATCTATGTGATTCTCAAAAGTCAAAGTACCGTTACATTGCTCAAATCTCTTCAGCACTTAGCTATCAAATCTTCAACATAACAAAGGTCATTCTTCCCTCACCAAAGAAGAGTTCCCACTTCATCTAGATATCAACGCATGCACTTTCTACCATGTACCCATCCACACACCCTTAATACTCACTTTCTTTTATCTACTTTCAAAACTAAGAAAGGAAGGAAATAAATTGAAACATTTTGACACACCCATGGGACCCATAAAGGGTTCATTGTTATATTTATTTCATATAGTTGCATTAGTGAATCTCATATTTTTTGCATTTCTAAAAATCTTTAAATTTCAAAAAAAAAGTGCAAACTTCATTCTAGGGATAGGTTGCATTTTCATCTTGCATTCATTACATTGTTCTTTGTTTGCATGAAAAGACACCAAAATTTTATTTTGGGGTAAAATTAATTAAATCCATTGTTTACCTATTTAATGCTTATCTCACCTAGATTAATTAACTACATTATGAATAAATCATATAGCACATATGTTACACTACCAAATCACTTCACCAAAAAATACATCAAAACATACCTGAGATAAGGTCCATTGGGATTTCATTACCCTTTGGATCACCTTACCCTACTCGATAATCCCACTTGGATTTCACCACCAAAGGGAGGACCCACTTTGTTCTCTGGTAGATCATAAACTCTAGACAAATGGTATTTATTGGATAAGTGGCCCAGTTTGGTTTTGGGTCTATGATGTACGGGGAACAAGCCCCTAGTACCAAGCCACATACCCAATCAAGTGCAGATTCTTTGAGCACCAAAACCTAACCTGAAACCATCCTTAAATGGCCTCTCTGATACTCGTTTCATAATCTAACTCCCCTTTCACACTCTTTAAGGCATAAGTCAAAAGTGATAAAAAATAAATCTTAGGATTAATTGTGCTTTTAGTGTATTCTTTATTTGCTTTGGTATTTTCTTTGAATGCTCATTCTTTGAGGTGAAAGGTTTGTTATCCACTTCTAGATTTTTCATATGGTTTTGACTAGACAATAAGTGAAAAATCAAAATAATCAACCACCACATTCATCTTCATCCATGGATTATACCTCGGATGTAGATAAATCTCCCCATGGTTCACATCACCATTCTCCTCCACCACCATCTCCTTCTAGAAATACAACTATATATAAAGGAGATCTGGACTTCACTACCTTTCTTGACAACAATCTAGTTACTTTACAACATTACCTTAACACCTTGCCTCATCATACCCCTTGCTTCGGTTCTTTCTTCTGAAGCTTCTCTTGGTATGTCATCCCACCTCATGGTAGGAACCACTTCAACCCAACCATTAACTCAGACCTCTTCTAACATCCCATCCACCCAAACCCAAACCAACCTTTGACCGCCAAACCAAACACCACTAGTTACACCCCATGGGGGTTGAACCTTATCATTAGTTACCTACACCCCATCTACTATGGCATTATCTTCCACTTCAACTTATAAATTCCCTTTGGTCACAACCAATCCTTCAACCAAAGTTTCACTTCAAAGCTGAGTGCTCTCCATACCTCAAAACCTTCCTCCAATTAGCATTAGGGTAACCACCCAACCTCAACCTTCTCAATTTCCTCCTACCTCAAGCATACCAACCACATATTTTCCTCAACAAGTGCCTATGAAAACTTACCAGTATGTCCCTAACCCATGAGGGTATATACTAACCACCACCCAACCTTTTATGCCAAGTAGTTCTTATGTGCAACCATCTCAACCTCTTGGCACCACCTATTAGTATGTGGCTTTGTTGATGCCATCTGCTACCTATTCATACATTACCATGAACCAACCTTAACAAAATGTAACTCTTAATTATGTGGTTTCTCAACCCTAACCTGACCTAATCAAAATGATCATGGATAAAATGACTAGTTTTGAGTCATCCATCTTTGCCTCAACCAATATTTTGTCTTATGACCAAATTTTTAATGAGCCTATTCACCCCTCTGTACCTATTCATGCTTACCCTTCTCAATGAGAATTGCCCAAATTTTCTAAATTCTAAGGTAAAGAGGACACTCAACAACACTTTAAGAGTGTTCTGACATGTGTGCTATTTGATCGCTTATGATGATGATCTCCTCCTCTAAACCTTTCTCATGTCATTATCTGGGGCTGCCCTTGACCGGTATAGTGCTCTTCCCACTCATTCTATCTTTTCTTTCTCTCAATTGGCACAAACCTTTTTGGAACACTTTTCTGTAAACATATCTAAAAAGGTTTCCATTACAAACCTATACTCCATCAAAAAGTTTGAAGATGAGTCCATTATTGATTTTGTTGCTAGATGGAGAGGTCTCATTAATCAACTCACTTTCCCATTACCCCAACTTAAATTAATCAAATTATTTTCTTGGGGTTGTGCTGAACACATTGCTCCAAATCTCCAAGTCCAAACCTTTAGGACCTTTGATGAAGCTTTTACTATGGCCCATAAACTGGAAAACCATGTTATTGATGAAGGGAAGTTGAGGCTTTGAAATAAAAATTCTAGTTTCAAATCCACTGAGTCATCCTCCACCAAAACCATGAACCCAACCAATTCTAAAGAGAAAGCATCAACACATTCGGTCATTCTTAAAACCACACCTCTTCCACCTATCAACCAAACACCTCAAACTAACAACCCTTCTAATAGCTAAAACTGTACTCAAAACTGGGTTCCTTTAAAACCATTTACCCTGATTGAGGAATCTTATGTGTCGGTGTTGGAAAAACTATTCAAAGCCAATCTAATCCAACTTCCACCCATCAAGCCCTTTTAATAATTTCATACTTCTCTCCCCCTTCTTGGGTGGTACAATGAGAATGATCATTGTGACTATCATAAGGTTGTTGTACATGATATCGATAGATTCAATACTTTTAAAAGCATTATCCAGGACCTAATTGATAAAGGGGATCTTGTGTTTGATAACCTAGATGCTCCTTCAAACCAATCCCTTGATATTTTTTGAAAACCATTTCCAAACCATCCACCTTTCAACCCAACACCATGAAAACCAACCCAAATCCTCTAGTTCGCATGAGACACATGTACTCAATGTCATTGCTCTTGATGAAGTTATCACCCCTATCACCCAAATCAAGGAAAACCACTTGCTATTAATCCCTTCAAAGGCCCAAATTAAGGACGTGACTATCCCTTCCACTTCCTTAGATGAAACCATGGTTTTAACCATCCCTCTAGTGGAAACACCCAAAGATATGGTCACTCCATCGACCATTTCATTCATTCCTCCAATCCAACTTGAAAAACCACTTATCCCTTTAGATAATCTAATTGAGGAGGAAGCTAAACCAACCCTTCCACCTAAAACCATTACCCTTACCACACCAATTACAAAATCATCCATATCTTCCTTGAAATCCATTTCTCAAGAGACAATACCCCTATCTACCCAACCATTGCCTTTGGAACCTTTCATCAAGGATAACAATACTGAAACTGCTCCTTCTTCATCCCTAAAGGGTTTACACTTTAAAACCAATGATTAGGGAACAATTCCTGATTATAAACCCTTCTCCTGACTAGTTGAATGTTTGGAATTCACCTCCCAACCTAACTTTGATAGGACCACCTTTTGGCATCGGCTTGGACTCCCATATCAAAATAATACTGAACCTTCTACTTCACTAGAATGCACTCTCAAACTTGTTGATACAACTCCACCAACTACTCCTCCTAAAGTTACCAAGGAACCACCTCAATTATCCCTATCTAAAATTACTAAATCACCCTATGCTTATTTTACCAAGCCAATCAAGACCTTGGGGATCCCACCCACACCAAATACTACTCACCCTCCTTTGAGATTGGATCTAACCACACCAATCCAACCAAAACCTAATCCAATTAAGCCCATTAAGAAGGAGGGATTACCTAGACCTCAACTTTTAAGAAGAACCATACCAACTCCTTCACCTTTACCTTCAATTTTAGGACCACATCCTTCCACCATTCCCATAACCTACTCTTCCTCCAAAAAACCATCTCCCCTTTCTCTACCTATAACAAGCCCATCTCCTATTTCATCATCATTCCTCTCCAACCCTTCCCCATCCACCTTCCCATCTATTATACCCTCATCATCTAGACCCCCAATTCCTAAACCAATTATAACTAAGCCAATTCATTTGAAACCTCCATCTAGGGTACTCCACCAACCATACCTCCTGTTAAAAATCCCTTACCCAACAAGAAACCCAAACCAAAAACCCAAACTCCACCATCTCCAAAATATTTATTAGAGTCTTATACAACTATATTACAAAGGCTCCTACAAGCTTCTGCCATTAACTTACCTCCCATCAAGCTTTTTAACCCCACTCGCCAAAAGCCAACCTGGTTCAATGACAATCTAATTTGTCTTTACCATAGAACCCTTGGGCATGATATGAAGAACTATAAATATCTCCAAGCTATCATTCATGTCATTTTGGAGGAGGATGACCGATTGGATGGACCTTCTTTAAGCCTTTTGCCTCTTTTACCACCTATCTAATCCTCCTACCAATCATCTCCTTATCTACTCCCACCAAGAAGTGAAATAGATGAAACGAATCAAGTAACCACACCCCTTATCCATACTAATCATATGGTAACTCGATTTAGATCCCAAGACAAAGATAAGGGTATAGGAGTCCAAAAAAATGAAAATGGTAAAGCCAAGGCCACCATTCCATGGTCTTACCCTTCAACTCCTCAACTAACCAACCAAACCCAAAAGGCTACACCTTCACCTTTACAACCATCCAAGCCTAAGGTCTCCATTTTAGGAGCCCCTTCATCCTCAAATGCACCTTCATTCGTCTAGTGCCTAGTGATAAAATAAATTCACCAAATTCCCATTAAAATGAGTCTTTATGATTTAATTAACACCTCACCTCAACATCATCAAGATTTAATAAAACTAATGCATTACATATAGGTTCAACCAAATGATCCTGAACCTCTTGCATCTTTGATTGGAGGTATCCAACACATTACCAACATCACCTTTCAAGAGTCTGAAAACCTGTGATATCATAACAAAGATCCTGATCCCCCTCTTTTTATCACAACATCCATCAGTCATACGCATGTCAAAAGGGTCATGATTTATGGGGGATCAAGTATCAATATCATCTCCTCACATGCCTATGATCAACTTCAACTACCTACAAACATCATGTTGGAAAGCTCGGTAGTTCTTTGATCATCTAATGATACCTGGGCCACTACTTTGGGGATAGTTATTCTCCACATCTATTTGAGGCCTCAAATGATTCCTAAACTAGTTTACATCATATAGGGTGAATTTTAATATAATGTGTTACTTGGTCACCCCTTGATACAAGATATGACATGTGTCCCTTCTACCCTTCACCAATGCATCAAGTTTGAGCATGAAGGACAAGTCATTACAATCAAAGCTGACCCTAGTCCCTTTGCTTCTTTTAATATGATGTATTGGCCCAATGATGTTCTTATTCCACCTTCACCCTCTTCACATCCAACCACTAGCCAAACCACCACATCAAATCAACACACCAACACTTATATTTTCAACAATGGTGAAGCATCCACTAGTTCAACTATTTCTTCATCACAAATCCTAGTTGAGCACCCCTTGAAATCCACATTCTAATGAGTTACATATTGGTTCCCTTGTTCCCTTTGGTCTTCCCAACAATAGAACATATTTTGTCTATGGGGGACTTGATAAACCGCTTCTTACTCCCACCACCATGCCTTGTATTCAACCATTCACTTCCAAATTTTCTTATCTTATCAACCTGACCTTTTCCCAAATGTACATTTATTGATGCGCTTGGAAAGGGTTTGGGTTTGGCCTTTATGAACAAGGACCCCATGAACTACCTACTATCAAAACTCAAAAACCTTTTGAGTTCTTTGGCCTAGGGTATGTTCCCCTAGAAGATCCCATACCAACCTCACCAATACCACCTCTCCCATTTGGAGAACCACCAATCTCACCCATTCCACCTCTCCCATTTGAGGAACCACCAACCTCACCTTTCTCATTCGAGGAACTTATACCCTTATCAACCTCATATTTACAATTTGAATAACTGCTACCGTTACTAACTCCATTTGAAGACAGTGCCATCATCCCACCTAATTTTTTTTTATCAACACCATCAGTTTAGGTCCATTGACTTATCAATAGGAAGGTCAAACCAAAACCATTCCTCTCATCCACCCTGAAATGATCACACATGATTCTCCCACCATTAACACCATCCAATGTCAAGATGACAAATCTATTATTACCTATCTAGGTGCAAAGGATTCTTATCTTCAAAAATCCCTCCCTCCTAAAAAACAAATAATGCTAATTGGATGAACCATAAACATTAATTTGGGTACTCGAGAGAACCCTCATATTGTCAAGATTGGCCAATCCTTAACACCCGAGGAACAAAGAAACTATACATCCTTCCATCATGACTGTAGCATAGTATTTGCTTGGTCTTATCAAGATATGCTTGGTATTAACCCATCCATTTCCCTTCATAACATCTTCACCCATCCTGAAATTAAGCCAGTTTGGCAAAAACTTCATCGAATCTATCCCCATATAGTTCTCCTTATTAAAGAACTTCAATGCCTTTTATCTATTAATTTCATTCAATCGATTGACTATCCACAATGGGTCTCTAACATTGTTAATATCACCAAACCCACTGGGGGACTCTGCCTTTGTGTGGATTTTTGGGATCTTAACCTTGCATGCCCTAAAGATGACTTTCCCCTACCTAACATCGACTAACTTGTTGATCTTACCACTGGTCATGAAATGTTACCCCTCATGGACAGAGTTTTAAGATATAACCAAATCTTGATTTCCCCCCAAGATCAACATAAGACTTCTTTCATCACCCCATGGATAAATTTTTGCTATCATGTCATGCCTTTTGGCTTAAAGAATGTAGGAGCCACATATCAATGAGCCATGACCTAGATTTTTCATGAACTCATTCATACAATAGTCAAAGACTATGTTGATGATTTGCTCAAAGAATCCAAACATTGCCAAGATCACCTCACCATTTTAGCCATCATCTTTGAAAGACTTATCCATTATCATGTCAGGCTCAACTCGAAGAAATGAATCTTCAGGGTCTTATTAAGAAAACTTCTGGGCTTCATTGTTTCCCTTTGTGGAATAGAAATAGACCTTGCAAAAGTCAGAGCCATTCTAGCAATGCCTCCTAGTAACTTAAAAAACTTCATAGCCTACAAGGCAAACTTTTGTCAATCCATTGTTTTATCTTCAGCTGTCTAATCACTGTCAACCCTTTCACCACCTCTTGAAAAAAGATACCTCCTTTAAATGGACCAAGGAGTGTCAACAAACCTTGATGTAATCAAGGAGTATCTTATTTATCCACATGTCCTTATTCCCCCAAAGGAAGATCAACCCTTTTATTTATACATATTTGTCATTGATCATTCTTTTGGAGCCATGCTCGCTCATCTTAATGACCAACATAAGGAGTAGTCTATTTATTACATCAACTGCACCCTCACTGTCTATGAAACCTGATACACCCATCCAAAAAAACTCTGCTTTGCCTTAGTTTTTGTTGCCTCTAAGCTTCATCACTATCTTCTTAACCACAAAACTTATGTCCTTACCAACACTGACCCCCTCAAGTATACGCACTCTAAGCCATATCATAACCAACATATGGCTAAGCGACTCATGCTTTTAACTGAGTTTGATCTTGAGTTTCTTCCACAAAGGTGCATTAAAGGATAGGTCATTGCAGACCAATTAGTTGAAGCCCCTCTCCTTGATAATCAAACTCCTCTTTTTTCCTTTCTAGATGAGTCTATAGCTACTCTTTCTTTAGAAGAATCCACCTATCAAATGACTATGTATTTTGATGGTTCCAAGTGTCAAAATGGTGGGGGTGTCAGCATAGTGTTCATTCCTATTAATGGATAACCTCTCCCACTTTATTTCTAATTTGATTTTGAGTGCACCAATAATATATCCAAATATGAGGCCTTGATCATAGGTCTCCAAACCACCCTAGCTTTAGGATTCAAAGCTATATGCATCTTTTGAGATTATCAACTTATTATCAACCAAGTCACAGGAGCCTATCAACACAAAAATGATGTTATTATAAAGTATAAACAACTTGCATCATTTAACCATTATACCATCCAATCAATCCCTCGCTCTACAAATAAATTTGCATACACAATGGCTTCCCTTGCATCCCAAATTCTATTCTAACCTACTGACTATAAACTATTTGTCACTATACACCACTTTGTCACCCCATCTTACCTCACTCTCAATCTTCCTACCATTTTCCAGGTGGAAACATCACATTTAGACATTTAGTATGATCAAATATTTGACTACCTTAATGTTGGTGTCCTTCCACCTGATCTTTCAAGAAATGCTCACAGAGCTTTCATTCAAAACACTTCTCACTACTTAATACTAGGGGACATTATTTACAAATGAGGATTTGATGGTATTCTCCTTCGATGTATTCAAAACCATGAAATTCCCCATGCTATCAAAGAGACTCATGTTGGGATATGCGGGGGACATTTCAATAGTCTGGGTGTTGCCAAACATATCCTTCATCTAGGTTATTATTGGCCCACACTCAATCAATATTGTTATGATTATGTCAAGAAGTGTGTCAAATGCCAACAACATGATAATTTGCATCATGCACCCACTCACAAAATTTAAGTATCTAAGGATTTCTGGCCTTTTTCACAATGGGGCATGGATCTCATTGAAAAATTCAACCCTCATTCATTGCAATGACACCAATCATCCTTACTGCTATTGAATACTTTACTAAATGGGTGGAGGCCATCCCCCTTATCTCAATTAAAGCTGAAAACATCATTGATTTCATCAATCACCACATCATTTGCCATTTTGGTGTCCCACACAATATTATCACTGATAATGATAAATCTTTAAAAAATAAAAAGGTCCAAGCTCTCTGCTACACCTTCGGTATCTAACTTAGTCATTCCTCCCCTTATCGATCACAAGCCAATAGATAGGCAAAATCCTCTAACAAAACTCTCATCAAAATGTTAACTAAGGTTGTCAATGCTTCAAGAAGGGATTGGCATTTGCATATCTCATTCAAACCTCTATGGGTGCTACCCATTTTTCCCTTATCTTTGGGGTAGAAGCCATTTTACCACTTTAAGTCTAAATCCCTTCTCTTCATATATCCTTATGAGACATCATTTATGAGGAAGATTATCATAAAGAATATCTCACACGTCTAGAGCTGCTTGATGAGTATTGCCTTATTGCCCTTAGTCGTATTTGCATCTATCACAAGCGTGTCACCTATGCCTACAAAAAATGTCTAATAGTTCAAGAAATTTAACATTGGAGACCTCATTCTTAAGGAAAACCAACACGAAAAAAACATGGAGAAAACCAAAAGGGACAAGTTTGCCTTCAACTGGATCAGAACCTATATTATAACCCATAACTACAGGTCAAAAGCTTATCATTTATCCTCTCTCAAAGGCAAACTAGACCTTGAGCCTCTCAATTCTTCACATTTGTGTCCATTATATTAATAAAGCCTATCTAACACACCCTGTTGTCTAACTTAAGCTCATCCTTTGATTTTAAGAACTTCCCACTTCCCTAATCCTCTTACCCTATTCCTCTTAAGGACATGTGGTTACACCAGATCCATGTGATTATCCATCAAGCATTTTCATCCAATCTTAAACATGGGTACCACGGATCTCCCTATGGCATGGTTATCATGGATAATTTTCATCTTTTATTGGATGGAATCCCATGGCTACATGTTCTTTAAGACCCCTTCCTATTATCACATAACCACCGTATTGAGGCACAACTTTCCCCTTACAAATGGTTTTGCTCTAAGATTGAAATAGATGTGTCCATGTCTAAAACAAAATTTCAAAATTTTTGGGATACATATTATTTGGGTCCATTATCATAAGAAAAAGAAAAAAACCACTCCCTTGTGTTAGGTTGTGGAGCTAAAAGCTTCACTGATGCAAACAGGGGAGGAGGTTGCAGAGAGGTTGCTGAGTGTCACAGACACCGGCGTCGGTCAGGCCAACTGACGTCGACAAGATTAGAAAGGAAGAGCAACCGACGTCGGTCATGGATCGGCCAGCGTCGGTCACCTCCAGGCAGACAGGGATCGATGTCGATCGCCTGTGCGGTTTAGAACTACTAGTTTCACGGACAATTAGTTAACGAACCAAGTGTTTGCATGTCAAGAGCCAATTTTAGACTTGAAGCTACAGATCTAATTATTGTAATTAGGTGTCTAATTATTGTTTGTATGAGATCTATTTAAGAGACTCATAGGCTGTATTGTAAAGGTGTGCTAGTTTGAGTTGAGCAAAGTTAGCTCCTTCTTTGTGTGAAGTGAGCAAGGGTGTTCCTCCTAGTTCCACAGCAGTGCCAAGTGTGGGTGCTGGTTTTGGAGAATCAAAAGGGTTCTTTAGGTGTGTAGGATCTTGGTTAGCAAGTTTGCATGGCTACGTTAGGAGATCTACATGGTAAGTAAGATTGATTGATCTGCAGGTGTATGTGGGTGCAGGATCCAGGTTTGCAGGTGTGCAGAACCAGATTGATTTGCAGGTGTGCAAGATCAGGGAGGACAACAACACAATAGGTAGCAAGATCAGGAGAGATCTACTTGGAGTACAGTGTGTACTCGATTATAGAGCAAGAGAGGAAGGTAAGGTAGTTCCTTCCATAAGTAAGATCATTTGAGTTGCAGGTTGTTGCAGGTTCATGGGAGATCTACTTGGAGTACGTTGAGTACTTGGAGTGCGTAGAGCACTTGTGGAGTGCATGGAGCATTGGTGTACTGGCAGTAGTGGATACTGACTGGTTAGAGGTGAACACCAACTCTGTGTTTGAGTTGTGTGTTGGGACTGTAAGAGAGAGAGCTTTGAGGAAAGAATTACAATACACTTGAGGTGTGGGAAGCCTCTGAGAGGTGTGGAGAAGAAGTGGCATCTTCTTTATTGTATTCTTTTCTAGATGAGTATTAATACAAGTTGTGTATTGTCTCTCATATTCTGTGTTATTTCTAAATTCTAGTTACTTGTGTATTCTAGTTAATTTCTGCATGTTAAGTTGCTTGTATTTGGTAATCAATTGTGTGCTTCCATAATTTCCAACAAAGGCGGTGGTAGAGTTTTTGGTTGGGTATCTAACAAAGTGGTATCAAATCTAAGGTTATAGGGAGTGGTTTTGTGTTTGATTACAGGTCACTCTCAGGGGTTTTTTATTGAGTGGGAGTATAGCAAAAATAGAAGAAAGTAAGCTAAGAATGGAGGAATTGAAAAGCATAGATGGTCACTTACGGTGTTATGGAAAGAAAGAGTAGGTAAATAAAGATTGTTGGTTGGTAGCAGATCAACATGAAGAAGCAGATGTTGCAAGTGTTGTTGCACAGGATACTCTGGATAAAGTTGAATCTTGGTTAATAGATTCTGTTGCCTCTTTCCATGCAGCCCCAGGTAGAGGGGTTGGTGAGCCTTGTCATAGTATTGGCAAAGGGGAAGTGTTGCTGAAATTGCAGGCGGCCAACACATGGGTGTTGAAGAAGGTCATGTAGGTCCCAGTCTTGGAGATGTGGCTAATTACTTCAAGAAAGTTGGGTGATGAGAGATGCACAATAACTCTCATAGCGGATGCACTTGAATTAGCATGTGGTAAGAAAGCAGGTACTCTTTATCTACTTACTTGTATTACTGATTCCACTTCTGTTGCACATGTGTGGCTTTGTAGGCTTGGTCACATAAGTGAGAAGGGATTGGATGTTCTTAAGTCAAAAGGGAAGAGTTCAGCTTCAGAGAGCATAAACCAAGATTTTTGTGAGCAGTGGGATGCTACAAGAAAGGATTATGTTTATTGCAGGAAAAGGAAGACTGATGTATTTGATAAACTTAAGAACTGAAAAGCCTTGGTGTTCTTGGAGGAGATGACAGACAGAGACCAGTGGATGGGGCTGAATACTTCTGAGCAGGGTAGTTTGGACATGGGTTTTGATTCAAAGGAGCTCACAGGTAAAAAGTCATCACTCACATGCGAACACAGGTACTGGCATCGATCAGGATGAACTGGCATCGAACAAACAGGTGCCGATGTTGGTCATGTGCAGACCAGAGCCAGTGATGTCAGGCAGGGTAAGATCGACATCGGTCAGGAGGACCGACGTTGATAATAGGTAAGAGTAACATCGGCAATAGGTAGACACTGACATCGGCAGGGTCGATAGTCAGGATAGGAGCATGGAACCGACGTCGATCGGATGCAGACTATGTAGTGACCGAGTTCGGTCACTGTAATAGATTTTAGGTAGATAGCAAGCTGTCAAAGAGTCTCAAATGCCCATATGGAGGACTGAAGGGGTAAGTAATCCTCAAATTTGTTGTTCCTCTTCTTTATACTCGTTGCTCACTGCATAGCAGGAAGGATCTAGGAAACAGTGGGAGCATGGCATGATTAGGATGCAAAACCAAGCAAGAGATTTGGTAGGGTTGCCAGCTAGAAGAAAGCACTGAGAGATGAATGGATACCTTAGTTAAAGAATAGAGAGAATGGACACGTGAGAAAGAAGGCCATGTCATATGGTCTTGAGAAAGCTACAGGATAGTGATACAGTGCTGACAGGTGGTACCAGGTGGATGACAAAGCAAGGCTTTAGTCAATGTCAGTATAACCATTGTGTCTGTCTTACCAGGTGGATGATGGTCACAACATTATCCTGTTACTGTATGTGGATGGTATGCTAGCTAGCAGGTTCAGACATACAGGGTTTTGCTGAGCTAAAGGTAAGGTTAGTTCAGTGGCATGTCATGAAGAATTTGGAGCAATGAAATTCTTTGGCATGAGAGACATGGAAGATCACAGGGTGATTTTGTCTCTAGTGGGAGCTGATGTGAATCAGGTGTTAGCGAGGTTCAATACGCAGGATGCAAAATTGGAACACACCAAGGGTTGGACAGTTTAGTGTCCAAAATCACATGAGGTCTGGTATAGACATGAGTTTTCCCCAGCAGTGGGAGCTGTCAGAGAGTTAGGAGCCAATTCAGGGAAGTGGGTTCTCAGGGATTTGAGAGGGACCAACAGCAGGGATTCATGCTATGTAGGGTCAGGACTTTACTACATGGGTTTGTAGGTTCGGATGTGGCAGGTTACTTGGATGACAGGAGGTGCACCATAGGTTGTGTGGTGGTTGGTCTTCAGGATTGATCTTGAAGAGGGATACAAGTCAGGAAATAGATTAGATGGGGTACAGGTACAGTGCAACTATTTATCTCCAATTGGGAGATTGTTAGGTTATGGAGCTAAAAGCTTCATTGATGCAAACAAGGGAGGAGGTTGCAGAGAGGTTGCTAAGTGTCACATACACTAGCATCAGTCAGGCCAATCGATGTCGACAGGATTAGACAGGAAGAAAAATCGATGTCGATCATGGATCGGGTGGCGTCGGTCACCTTCAGGCAGACAGGGACCGATGTCGATCGCCTGTGCAGTTTAGAACTGCTAGTTTCATAGATAGTTAGTTAATGAATCGAGTGTTTGCATGTCAAGAGCCAATTTTAGACTTGAAGTTGTAGATCTAATTATTGTAATTAGGTGTCTAATTATTGTTTGCATGAGATCTATTTAAGAGACTCATAGGCTATATTGTAAAGGTGTGCTAGTTTGAGTTGAGCAAAGTTAGCTCCTTCTCTGTGTGAAGTGAGCAAGGGTGTTCCTCCTAGTTCCACAACAGTGCCAAGTGTGGGTGCTGGTTTTGGAGAATCAGAAGGGTTTTTTAGGTGTGTAGGATCTTGGTTAGCAGGTGTGCATGGCTACGTTAGGATATCTACATGGTAAGTAAGATCGATTGATTTGCAGGTGTATGTGGGTGCAGGATCCAAGTTTGCAGGTATGCAGAACCAGATTGATTTACAGGTGTGTAAGATCAGGGAGGACAGCAACACAATAGGTAGCAAGATCATGAGAGATCTACTTGGAGTACAGTGTGTACTCAGTTATAGAGCAAGAGAGGAAGGTAAGGTAGTTCCTTTTATAAGTAAGATCATTTGAGTTGCAGGTTGTTGTAGGTTCATGGGAGATCTACTTGGAGTACGTTGAGTACTTGGAGTGCGTGGAACACTGGTGTACTGGCAGTAGTGGATACTGACTGGTTGGAGGTGAACACCAACTCTGTATTTGAGTTGTGTGTTGGGACCGTAAAAGAGAGAGCTTTGAGGAAAGAATTACTGTACACTTGAGGTGTGGGAAGCCTCTGAGAGGTGTGGAGAAGAAGTGGCATCTTCTTTATTGTATTCTTTAATCAACTTTATTTTGTAACTCAATGATGCTTCCCACCTTGATCAACTTCACCTCTTTTAAATCAATGCATAACCCTATCAAAAATTTAACATTATCCCAAAATAACTACAACTGGTTCTCTTTTAATATTGGTAGACTTCTCGTATTGATCACTCTATCCCCTCAAAAGACATAGACTAGTATATTTTAGTTCTAGATGTCACCTAAGTAAAGGGGTAGATGAACCCACACATGGTTACCTATCTAACACTTCTTCCCCTACCTACTTATCGCTACCCTTCCTTTTTCATATCACATCTATAAATCAAAGGATTATGAGCTCACTTGACACATGGTGTTTATATGACACACCTTAATACTAGTAAACCACTAATTTGACGTGAATGAAGGGTTCAATTTCACTAAGATCCTATCTTACCTATGGGGTATACTAAGATCTTTTCTAAGGAATCTAGCATACCCCTTTTCATTGTCACCCATACCTAACTTACCTATTAAAACCAAAATCATTCCACAAATCAAAGCATTAACATTCAAAACCAACCAACTTATCATACCTAGCTAACCTGATTAACCAACCTCACATCAAAACATTAAATTAACCATTATGAATAACATTATTAAAACATACTTTATCACATACCTATATTAATTAATCAACTATAACCATTAAGCATCATCAACAATCAACACATCCTGATCTATCTATCCTAGCATAATTAGCATTAAAACATAACCAAACACATCATCATATAAACATGAACATAACCATCAAATAAACATTAGTCATCATCAACACAACATCTCAAAATGAAACTATATCACTCACACACACACACACACACACACACACACACACACACACACACACACACACACACACACACACACACACACACACACACACACACACACACACATGAAATATACAATTTCTATACATCATAACTCTCGCTCTCCAAACACCAATCTATCTCAACACCTCACCCCACTCCCAACAATCCCTTTCACTTTTCATATGAAGTAACCCACAAAATGACAACGCTCAACCAGTTTTTCACAAATGACAAAAATGACTTTTCTTTATCGTTCCTTTTGCTTTTGTCATGATTTTAGGGTTTTGGGGTCCTAACCATCGATGGTTGCCTAAATCGTTTATGGTTAACCCAAACCATCGATGATTGTGTAATCATCATCGGTTGACCTTGACCATCGATGGTCACATAACTGTCAACAGTTGGAGTTTCCCCCTTTCTTTTTTAAAGACCACCCTAAAAATTTCCCCTCAACTTTTTCCTCTTGTTCATGTTAACCTGACCTTGACCACACCCAAATGGGGCAAATTATTTTCCCTACACTCAAAATTATTTGAGAGTCACCCTCTCCCTGACCAAGAACTAAATTTGGTTTGAAGTCCATATTGGATGTATTGTTCACGAGACTATGTAGGCAACATTCTCTTGCCTTGTGCATTAGGACTCAGCTTGGCCACACCTCCTACCCAACCACCCATTTGCCTATGTCTATCATGATGTCGGCTCCTCTTTTAGAAAAAACCTATTCATATACCTTACGACAACCTTACTTTGGTAATTATTTACTGCTTTGACCAATTTGGCCTTGTTGCACTTTTTTCACACCACCTCATGCATGACTTGACCATTCATGTTTTTCTTAAGATCACTTAATACCTTAGATACCTAAGTAAACACAAACCCTTTCTAGGACATTTGATATGCATATCCTGATCAGTTATGACCAACACTGAGGACCAGTTACCTTATCACTTCTTCTAGACCCTGCACTTCTTATTATCAACATTGGCCATTTTGTGTCTTTGTATGATTTTGTACCCTTAGCACCTCATTGCACCTTGTGTGCATAGTTGTTTTTTTAGTACCTACACCTTCTTTCATTTTATCAAACCATGACCTACATTTTGTATTACCTCATCGACTCCTAGTTTGAGGGTGGATACCCTCCTCCCATACTCGAGGAAACTGACCTTAAACTATTAACCTTTCATTTTTGTTCTATGGCTTACTGACCTAAAGCCACAAATAAAAAAGGACAAAATGTAGTCAGTTGAAAATTTCCCCTTGAACATTTTTAGTATCGCATCACCTTGGACCTATTCTCAATCATTAGTTAACTATCTAGCTAGTTAGCTCACCCTTTACACCTAGCCACCAAACATTTTAACATGTTATCCTTGACTCTTTTTAACCCTTTTTGCATCAAGGGATTGACCATTGATGGTCACACTAACTGTCAATAGTTACCCTAACTATCGGTGGCTAGGTCTCCACCCCTGCAACATAAAAATCATCCAGCTATTGATTAGCTTGCATGGGCAAAATAGAAACTTTCCCATGCACATCTCATAGCTTTCTTTCTTCCAAAATGGGCATCTTTATCCTCCCAACTTAGCAAATTTCCCTCAAAGCTTCCTTCCTCACTTAGTAAGATTTTTCTATAAATGAAGGGCTCTTGGGAGAGTTATAGATTAAATTTTTTGCATATCTAGGCTCTCTTGTTTTGTTTGTGCAGGAATATAACGTCTTAAAACCCTGTCCGTGTGATTCTCAAAAGTTAAAGTACCGTTACACTACTCAAATCTCTTCAGCACTCAACTATCAAATCTTCAACATAACAAAGGTCATTCTTCCCTCGCCAAAGAAGAGTTCCCACTTCATTTGGATATCAACGCACACACTTTATACTAGGAACCCATCCACACCCTTAATACTCACTTTCTTTTATCTACTTTCAGAACTAAGAAAGGAATGAAATAAATTGAAACAAAGTCCATCAGGAAAAGATAAGAGTTCATTGCTTGGATAATGATATCATTGTTCAATATTGTTGGAAAAAGTAAAAGTACAGTAAGTAAAGCTTGGAAAATGAAAAGTTGTATGTCCTAGCTAGCAACGAAGGTAAGAACACTAGGCAAAGAACACAAGCTCAGGGAAGTTCTAACTAGAAAAGAATAAACTTATTAGGAAAGGAAATGAGATCTTGTTAGTGAAAATATCATAAGAAAGATTATTTGTGAATAAATAACTTAATGTGAACATACAATTCAAGGTAAAAGGGATGAATGGAAAATAAAATTTGAATAATCCTCAATATTGTAAACCTTGTTTGGTAGAGATTGTAAGACCAACAGGCATAAAGTGAGACCTATTCTGACAAAACTTGTAAGACCATCTAGTAGAAATAAGAAATATATAGGGTGAGTACCTGATTGTAAGCTAAAATGATAAGCTACTAGTGAACTTTGAGAAATAAAATGGTAAGTTTCTTGGGTTTTGAGTCAGTCTAATATAAAATTTTATGTTTTAAATGTAACTAAACATGATAATCCTAATATGATTATAGTTGAAGAAATGTTTGGTACAATTTAAACACATATTTTTGAGGTGAATGCCCTAATCTTGTCTTAAATCAATGCTATGAGCATAAATAGTGATATTTTTCTAAAAAATTAGGGATAGAGGCTTGATTTTTCTCAAATTCCTATTTGTTATCTCTGATTCTAATAACAAACTGCAACAAGTTGAGAAAGTTTATGTTTAATAAAAGAACTACTCTTGGTATATGAGGCAAATATGCCAAGATAAAGTTGTCCAATAAACCTTAAGGCACTAGGACGATACCTTATTTAAAGTGATAAGTATGTAATAACTTAAAATTTTTACCCTATATAGTCTCTAGTTTTGACAAGATTTGAATTTCATAGTGACTTAGTTGTGAGGTCATGATACGTGTTCCTTGACAAGTAATATGCATTATCTTAATATTGAAGTGAGATTTGTACTTATACAGTGATAGAATCAATTGGGTTTTGGTTTAAATTTTTTAATAATGGTAAGAGTAAATAATTAACTAATATTTTTAGACCTTGGCCATTGACATTATCTTAATGTTGTATTGCCAAGGGGTCATAAGACCATAGTTGAAAAAGATACCATGGAAAGGGATGGATTACGTAAGACACCACATAAAAAGGGTCTTAAATCCAAATAGTTGAATATATTGATGAACTATAATTACAATTAAAGTATAGCTTAGTCTTAAGGTTTAAACCTTAAGTCATTTCAGGATATTAAATCTCATATGCTAACAGTTAGAAGAAGGTTAATCCTAAACGGAATGTGTAAAGACTTAAGTATGCAATAAAAAAATTTGAAAGAGAAAATTGGCCTTTGAATGATTCATGGGGATTACTATATTGTCAAAAAACTATAACTTAAAAATTGTTATAATATATTGTAAACTTTGGGTAAAGATTGTAAGGTATAAATATATATATTGCAAGGTATAAATGTAATTTAAAATATAAAACAAAGGCATTTAATTGATCCCTGAATCCATGAGCAAAATTTGACCTTTGTGTGATATGGTAAGTATAAAAAAAGTCTAGATAAACTCAATGGCAAAAGATAAGAATAATTTAGGTTCTTTGATAGTCATTTCAAATGACAAGGGTTTTGACCCATCATGGATTTCTTTTTTATAGAGTTTGGTAGTTAATAAGGCCACAAAAAATGGTCATGCATTTATTTTAAAGGATTCCATGCATCTAGGGCATGGCTTGAAAATCTTAAAAGAAAGAGATATTTTTGGATTTAACTGGCAATAGATCTAATTATGGAGAAGAATGGTTGATAAATAAGACAGTGTGGCCAACAAGAAGAAAGACAATGGGATTAATGGATTGAAGCAATCATACATGGATTTGTAAAAATAAAAGGAACTTGTAGGCCAAGTGACATAACTATTCAAGTTATATGATCTTCAAATTAGGAATAAATCCTTTTGATGTTTTCCTTGATCAACAACGTATTTTGGTTACGGGAAGTCTTTGGTACATAGCTAGTTATGGCTCGATAGGGCATGTTTGATAGTCATGGAGAAATAAGGGGCATCTATATTCTCATTGCATTGATGTTTGAAGCATGTCTTATTTAATTTTAACTAGATTGTGCAAATACTTGATTTATATTTTCTTCTTTTCTTTAAAATCCTATTGGGTAAGAAATTGGAAATGTAAATGAATGTCTTGCTTACTATTTGACATGAAAATGTAGACATATAGTCCTATAACTATGTCATAGAATGGGCATATATATTTATGTAAGCACATGTTGTTGTATGGTTTTGGACTTTGAATAAAACTTGGATCGAGTTTAGGATATTGGTTGCTCCTCTTCCTTGATATGATCTCTATTGTATTTAATCTTATTATCATTACTTATTGACAAGAATGTTTAGTTGAAATAAAAGATAGAAATATATTATGGGGTTTAGATTATTTTCCTAACCCTATATTGATGATTCATAAGAAGGATTATATAGGATAAAGTTTGCTTTGAATGATATAATTTTAGAAAGTTGACCTGTCAACCTTGTGCTGATAAATATGCTCTCATCCTAAAATGCAGGTTAAGGAAGTAAGAAAGTTGATCTTTCAAGTTATACACAATTCTTTGTTGAACATAACATTTATTAATGTAGGGATTTTTAATTTTAAAGTTGTCATGCATTTTATAAAATGTGAAATTACACTTATATATTAATTTTTAGCTTTCAATGCATTCTTATAACTATGTTTGAACATTTATACTCGATCATTTTTTATAAGATCAAATTTTGTTAAGAATAGTTATAAACAAAGAATGAGGTCCTTTGAGTAATTTATATGTGACTATACCAATGCATACTTGGGCCATTTTCATATTCATACCTACTTAGACAGGGGATCTATGTGAAAGTTTTGTGATCTAATGTATTTGATAGTACCAACATGACTCTTACTTATACTCTTATTTTGTAGTTTATAATTTTTTTTCTAGGTTTAAAATTCATGATTTTTTATTTATAGTATATGATTAGAAAAGAGTAAAAGTTGTTGGTGTAGGGATTTTTACACTATGTGATTTTACCTACATGGTCTAGTTAGCTTGCTTAGGTGTCACTTAGGTGTTTAATAAAGGTCACTGGGGAAGATAATCCCACATTCATGAGGATGTGTGATCATATCTATCTTCCACCTATATAATATACATTTCTATGTACTTTTGGATAATTAACCTAGCATGTTATTGCAATGAATGCTTTTTCACATTTTAAATTTTCTTCCTCTCTTATGTTTATGATTTCACTACTCTATATAGTTTCATCTTCATGCATTCGATCCTATTCAATTATCGATATTCAAGTGTGGCCCACTCCAACATGGTATCAAAGTGATGTTGGTATATGAATGCCATGGATTCTATTATGATCTCACTTGAAATATAACTCCTTAGCGTTTTTTATGATATTGGTTGTTTTCAAGGGTTTGGTGGGGTTTCATGAAAATACATGCAAATTGTATTGTCAAAGTCTATAGAAAAAAATGGCTTATGCTATTAATCTCAAAAGATATCAAAACCCTAAGAATGACTATAAACACAACCTAGTTTCATGATAATCTATTTTTGACCATTTTGGAGGGTTTGAAGTCATTTTTTAAATTTCGTACAAATATGTACTATCTAGTGCTTGAAGAGGAATTTTTTTTGGGCTTTAATAGGTTTTTCAAAAATTCTAGTGGGTCTTTGCCATTTTTGGAAGAAGAGGTACAAATTTGATAGATTTGGAGTTTTTGTGTGCAGGTTTGCCATTTTGGTGGGTTGTATAACTCTAGCAAATTTTGGGAGCTCAATAGACATTTTCCCTTGCCCAAAAAGGTGTTGGGTTTCACCCCTTCATAAAATTTTACTTTGGTGAGTTTATATACCTTGGCATACTTTTCTACCCATTCAATAACTTCAACATGTTTTGACAGTTTGGTGGACATTTATTGGGTGTTAGACATTAATCAGTGCTTAGACTGAGCATAGTTTTTGGTGCTGCCTAGAATATTATTGGGTTCTAAACCAAATTGGAACACATGATGGGTTTCATCACCCCTGAAAGTAGATAAGGTGGGATCTAAATCTCTTGCTTGTGCAAAGGATAGGATCTAAAACCCTTGCTTGCAAAAAGGGTAAGATCTAGCCCTCTTGCATACACTTAAGATAGAATTTGATCCTATTGCAAACAACTATGGATTCCACCCCTTAAAAATACATAACATTGGTGCTTCGCAGGATTGTTGTCCCTATACTACCTCGTGATATCTACATAACCATATCCTAAAAACATTCCCCTAAGCTTTGCCTCCTATATTTCACCCTCCTCTAGTCATTTTCTACCTTCATTATCCCTTCCCTAGCCTAAACTCCTTTTTGATGGTTTAAAATACAATGTTGGCCCCATTGACCTTGTACTATAATTGATAAATCTCATTTAGGGTCTAATTTGTTTTTGTCAATAATAATATAGAGTCAATTGGGACGACCCTGTTGACTAATTTTTTGAAATGGACTAGGGTTAGATTCAACTATATAAACACATTCATTTGACCATTCTTGGAGAGACAACAAGAGTTAATTATTTAATTGCACTAATTAATAATTTTCTCCTCCACCATTTTATTTGAGGAGTCTTATCGTAGGGTTTCTACTTAGAGAAGTATCTTGTCTTGTGGAAAAGTCTTGGATGCTTTGGCCTTTCTTAATGATCCTTACAAACCATAATAACCTTTTGTGAATCACCTTTGGTCAAGGGAGAGATTGAGTCATGATGTTCAAGGTAATTATCTCTAACTTTGCTCCTCTATTTGTTAGATAAAAGTAGCATAAGTAATGGCTTTTGAATATAATTTTCTCTCCATGCATTAGGGTTTTACCTATACATAGCTTAAATAAGATTATCTTATACATGTTTACTAACCCCCATTTTGTGCCACAAGATTTGGCAAGCACTATATTAGATTTACCTTTGCTTTTATCATTTATACATTAAGTGAATATGAAAACATAGGACCTAGTTAGGGTTATTGCATGGTTTTATTTGACTGGAGGCTTTAGAACCCTCCCTAGTGATATCATTATGGTAAGTGATCCCTTGGCTAGATCTAGTAGATCCATCTTGGTCGTGACCCCAAATATCTAGTGTATCAACAATGAAAAGTGTAAGTAAGATTTATCTTCTCCGAGCTAGGATTGATTTATAGATCAGTTGCATTTCCCTTTACATACATTTTGTTCAACTCAACATGAACCTAACCCTTGTAGGTTTTCTTTCGCACAATCATTTTTGTTTTCATTTATATTTTTCTATATTTGTAGTATTTTAATGAACCTATCGATATAGTTCTTACTTTTTGTGCATGAGTTTAACACATAATCACTTAAAAATGACTTTGTTTTATCTGTGCAGGTCTTTATCAATTATAGGTTACTAGATCAAGTAGTTTGACATAGTATTCTTATTTAGTTTCATATTAGTGTACATTGTCAAACAAATCAGCTTTGTCTGCTATTTTATTTTGCCAACATATTGGTCAACAAACACTATCAAACACGTCAACTCTATTCATTATTCTTCTTCAACATGTAGGGTTTTATAGAACTTGGTCAAACTAGTTGACCTAGTTAGAAAAATATGAAAGTAACAATTAGGAACTACAACATAAAATTTAAAAACTAAATCATATTCAATCCCACCAAGGTTTCTTTCTCATCTCTCTCTATCATTTCAATTCTTACTTCAAATCTTTTCATAAGTTAGTAATATTCAAAACTACAACCCTACAACTAAGTAGGTCGACTTGGTCGATTTAGTTTTATAGTTTGCCTTTTATTTGAGAGACGTAGTCGAATTGTTCAAATATGTTCTTAAAGACCTTTCTTCTATAGAATAGCAATGACCTAGTTGACTCTGTTATGTACTGTTTACATACAATGTCACCTAAACCGACTCTGCACTATTATCAATCAAAGAATTAACATCTATTTGCTAGTAATTAATTCGCATTTCCTTTTCATTTATTTGCATGGTTTGAGTAATTTACATAGTCTAAATATTTTATTTTTTAAATTACCATTCTAGTTAAACTATTTTACTCTTTTGCACACACTACCAAACCACTTTGCATTGAAAACACATTAAACATTTGCCTTCTCAAGGCCCATCTACTTGGTTTTTTGGCCAAGTATAAATATGTGGTTAATAGTATATATTGGCAAACAACCTTATACCCTTATCATCATAAGATTGTGAAGTGAGGGGGTAGGCCCATATACCAAGTCAATGCCATTACCATTACAGATCCTTTTCAACTCAAACATCTTGAAACCAACATTAGAGTGCTTTTTAGTTCCCTATTTTAGCCAACTTTCCTATCACACTAAAATTACACTCTATTATAATCTAATGATACTTAAGGTGACCAATTATTTAGAATTTAATTCTCAATTGATTGCTTCTTATTTGATCATTATGTGTTGTATTGTAAAAATTGTATTGGTCAATCTTGGTGCAAGGTTTGTGTTGTGTGCCCTAATTGGATCAATCACATTGATCTAATTGTTTGTGTGTTTTCTTTCATTCTTGCTTTAAATTATATTTCAAAATTTTATTCTATTTCAGCACGTTGTCATCTTATTTTATATAGTCTCTTATAGAATATTTTTTTCACCTTCTAGTCTACATTACACAATTAACCTGCACGACTATGTATTTCTATCTCTCTATTTTCTCCCCTATCTAGTAGTGCATAGTTGACTCATATGACTATGTATTATTTTTAGCCTATATCTTAAAAGTACCATGTTGACCTAGTTGATTGTATATGTATTGGTCAACCATGTTCTTTGTTGGCTGACCCTATTCTCTATCTAGCTGACTATGTCCTTGTTTTTCCTTTTTCCTTCCTTAAATCTTTTTCTTTCATTAAGCATCATGAAATACCCTACCAGAATCTTCTTGGATAACTTTAATCCATTTAGACACTATATGGGGTGCTCTTATCTTCCTTCCTTCACCTCCTAAGAGAATCCTCATTCTTGGATTACTTATTCCCCTCCCTCATATTTGAATTGAATCATGGCTCAAATCATACAACAAGATGAGATAGGTGGATTAGATCATTTTCATACCTATCAAGATAATTCCCATCTTCAAGCATCTCATCACAATGTGGGGGAAATTGACACAAGTTTATTTAATGACCCCATCAATAATCCACCACTTAACAACCCTCCCCTTGATACTAAATTGGGGAGTTCTCATACAAACACTAACCCACCAATTAATACAACCTAAATTATTGCATAGATAATGCAATAAATAAACATAATGCAAATATCTAACACCTCCTAAATGATGTAATTACAACATCATTTGATAAATATGGATAATCAACCTCCTGTTCTCTTCCCTCAAAATAATCAGAATTTTATTCTTCCTCCTCTTAGAGATGTCAAGGGGAATGCCATCCCCCAACCTATCATGACCTACAAGATGCTTCAAAACATTCAAAATGATCATTTATCCCCTTTAATTATTTATATTGATATTGGTAACCTATCTCCAACTATTAAAAATGATGGGACTAAAGACCCTGCATCTTACCTTAAAGCATTCAACAATATTTATAAGGAATGGATCCAAATCAATGCTTTCAACAGAACTAAACTTTTAGTTAAAACCTTCACTGGTGATATACTAAAATGTTACATCCAACCTCCCAAAAATTCCATATGGAAACTAGAGGATTTATTAAATCCTTTAGTTAAAGAGTTTCAACATAATGATCTTCCCAAAAATTGCAGCCATTTCATCAATGATAAGCAATTTCCCACTGAATCAGCTCATGTTTTTATCAAGAGATGGAAATCTTTATCCCAAAAGGCTAATCATAACACAAATAATGATAATATATTTAAAATATTTATAACTATTTTAACTCCTCTCTAGTATAAGGTTCAAAATTTTGCTCCTATAACTACAATGCTAACTTCAAAAGCAACAACCCTTACACATTGTCTGCTCATTGTGTTTTGATTGTGTTTCTACCACTTTTGACCCTGCTTGTAGGTGTTTATGCTTGAGTTAGGTCTTGAAGACATGTTTATAGTTCTTAATAAGGATTACATGATGGTTTATCATCTGTTAGACTTAAAATCACTTTGTGAAAGCCTAAAATATCCCTTAGACATATTGTCCCTGCTAATTGTTTACCTACAGTCACCTACAGGTGACTGTAGGTAACTCTATAGATGAATTTTACTACCCAAAACCTATGATAAAAAGCTTTAGAAATATTTGGATCTTTAGATTAATTTAATATTTATATGATTTTAATTTACCCATCTCTTATGCATTGCCAATGCGTGAATATAACTCCTCATGTCACTGACTATGTTGCTCCTTGGAAACCATACCTGTAGGTTATTTTTCAATGGTTAAACATTGGAAATAATGTATACACTCATTTTAGATCTATTAAGATCAATTGATACCTTTTTTAAACACTTTTATCACTTGTCACATTTATCACACTCAAAACACTATCTCTCTGTTCACTACCTAGACAGTTAAACACAATTGACTGTAGGTGCATGTTTATAATGCAAAAAAGTCCTATAGGTGTTGAAAAGACCTTGCAACATCATTGATAAACTTATACATGTATATTTGGTATCCTTTCCACTTCATGAATCCATTCAAGACATAAGATTATGCCTTAAAACACTTTGAACTATGAAGGTCATTTATACTTTCAAACCCTGTAGATTTTATTCTTTGGAATCAGTGTTTTTATGGGCAACTTTAGGCTTTTTAAAGATTATCCTCCACTTGTTTTCTACCCCTCAAAAATTTTAAAGGTATTTTAATTACTATATTATTCAATAGAAAACCATTTGGGTGTATCAAAATTCTCCATAGACTTATTTTATGATCCTTGCAAAAGGCCTAGGTCCTTTGTCTTGTATCTTTAGTGCAAACAGTCTTAAACATAGTCAATTTGTGTTTGGTAGGTGACCTTAAACACTTTTTAGAAATACAAAATTATAGACAAGTATTCCATGATCCTTAATCATGTTAATACCTTGAGGGGGGTGTCAACCATGTTTCAACCTTTCTATATGGATTTTAGGCTTTCTGCTCAGGCTACCTGTAGGCGGTGATTTCCAGGTCTGCAAACAATATATGTAATTTTGAATAATGTGCATTATTTTGACTATTTATTGAGTTTTGAACCAAAATAAACCTCCCAAATTAATTAATCATGTATAAATGATATTTACACCATTACTAAAACTCCTATCATAACATGATGTCATCAATAAAGGCTGTGGATGCATGGTGAACTGTATATGGGTAGTGAGGATGAAATAGTCTAAGTGTTGAGGGAATTTGCCTTTTAAATCAAGTGGAGTATCATAAATGTATGTTGAAATGGATTATAAGAATATTTAAACTCAAATACAATTTCTACACTTTCGATTTCAATGTTGAACCCTCCATATAGAGCACCTGTAGGCACACATTGAGTTGTAGCAGGCAAACAATGAGCATGTGTATTGTATGACTATAAGCCAAGAAACATTGCTTGAATAAATAGGATGAAAGGTAAAGTTTAGGGGTAAATATAACCTTTATAACATATAAATTATACTAACACAACCCTTTGAAACCATGAACAAGCATGAAAATCCAAAAATGGTGGAAAAACTGCCTGTAACACAGTAAGGTGCTTCCTCTTACAACCTAAGCTATTTTGCCCATCAAAACCTCATGAAACTTGAAACCAAGCATGAGAATAATTTTATGAGTAGGTAAAAATCATATAGAATAAAACTTAGCAATTGGTTTATATATAATTACTCAAACCAGGGCAAAATCTATAGGTTGTATGAAATAGTTGGCATAAAAGTACAATCAACTTCATGAGGATGGTTCATGAAGCACAGGCCATAATTATTAAAAATAATTATATTTAAATGAATTTTTCTTAGTGTAATACAAACTACCAAAAACATTTGACTTGAAAACTCTTCCGCTATCTGTATTGAGCAAAAACTTTAAGGTCACTTCTGCATGCCAATAAGGGTAAAAAAGTAGTAAAACAGTTTTGGGACAAAAATGGCACTTATAGAGTAAACCAAACATGTAAATAAGATTGGGGAAGATGAAGAGACACACAATGATCCTATCCCACATTGAAAACTACCCCA
Source organism: Torreya grandis (assembly GCA_037957365.1). Taxonomy (NCBI): domain Eukaryota; kingdom Viridiplantae; phylum Streptophyta; class Pinopsida; order Cupressales; family Taxaceae; genus Torreya; species Torreya grandis. The sequence continues at coordinate 4,036,584 of JARHVA010000366.1, read as the reverse complement.
TGAGCTATACAAGTGCCAAACTCACCTTTTTCCTCAAAAAAACTATCTTTTCTTTTGATAAACCTACCACTTTTCAATTATGTCAGTTATTTAAGGTCTACAAGGACACATGGGATATGAAATAATGTTTTTTAACCTTAAAACTTCCAAATAAACCCATCCAACTCATTACATACTCAATTTTGACCCCTAAAATGACTCAAAAGGACATGTTGGCTAATAAAATTAATGACAAAAGCTATTATAACATTATATGATCTATGATAAACCTTATGAACAAACATTAAACCCCTTAAAACACTTTAAACTTGAGTTTTTACTTATGGGTGCCCCAATTTAACCTAAAAGTCAAATTTGGTCAACAAATTGGTGACTCATAAGGGTGGTATGTCTGCTATACTAACTAGACTAGTAGGCATATTAGTCCATTGGGATTAGGGAGTCATTTTAAGTCTGAGACAAATAAGAAAACCTTTGACCATAATATTTTATCAAAACAAGACCACTTGATTACCTCAACCACACAAAACAAGTCAATAAACTAACAACACACACACACACACATGTGCTCAAAGCACTTAGGGGAATCTAAAAACAAACTATTATGCACAATTAGGAACTAAGCATACCCCCTTTCAAAATTCAAAAGGAAAAATTCTTAAATCATCTTCATGGTGAGATGAAACATAGTGCCAAACATATTTCACCTTAGATTGAATGCTTCGTGGATTAGACCTATTCCTTGGTACTTTAATTGATCTGATCTCAAGTAGATCATCCTTAAATAGGTCTCCAATGTAGATATATTCTTGTTGAAAATTTTCACATACTTCATATTTCTTCCTACTCTTCATCTCATGGTCAACTTGTATCTCTTTAGTATGCATGGCTTCAAGAGGAATAGTTTCATGTTCTTTGGAAGATTGAGGTCAATAAGAGCTTTTTCCATCCTTCAAGAGTTGATGTGTTTCTCCTAACTAGTTTAAAGGATGATATGCCATCTTGATTAATTCAAACATGTCATCATGAAATGTATATGTCTCTTGAAAGGATAAATTTGAAAGGTTACTTTTCCTTTGCATACTTATTTGAGTGTAAAAGCTGCCTTCTTCATCTTTGACCAGATCATAACCTCCTTGAAGAGGAGTATATCCTTATTTCATATAAAGTTTGCTTAATAAATTGTTTTTGCTCATCTATGACATGTTGGACAATGTCATCTTGCTCATCATCACTTGTAGTCAGCTCTAAAGAAGTGGTAGACCCCTTGAGAGACTCAAACTCATTACAAGTGTTTTCAAACTTCTACCAAAAGTCCTCATCTTCCTTTTGATCAGTAACATGAATGGGAACAACAATGTAATCTCCTTCATCATATTTCTTATAATTCAAAAGGAATTCATCCAAAACTTATTCTTCAACACAAGGAAGGCATTCGTCATTATATACCAAACAAGGAGACTCAAAAAAAGAACTCAACTCTTATTCAACACTTAGGACCTCTTGAGGGATCTCAAATTATGTCTCAGCTATTATAATCTGATCTTTCTTCTCAAGGGCTGCAAGATCTTCCATTTCCTTCTTTGTGATTCCAAGATTAGGCATCTTGAAGTCTTGTGACTTAGTCCAATGAGGCTGTCAAGTAGTTAGACTTTTTTCAAGCAAGAGTTTTGAGTTTTTATCAACCAACTGCTCCTCTTTAGGTTCCCATACCATATTTCCATCAAGTCAAAGGGTGAGGGGGTGAGGAAAAGATGAACTAGTTGGTGGAGGTGGCACATAGAACTCAAAATCAAATTGAGAGTGAAGTGTAGGGGATTCTTTTGGAAGATCTTGAGGAAGGGGGGGAATACCTTAGGTTAAAACAACTTGATTTTCTTCCTTCCACATGCCAACCACTTCATTCACATCTGATTTATCTTGAGGAATATCTTGAGGAAGGGGATATGGGGTGTGTTTAGGCATAGGATCTTATTTTGGGTCTAAACCTTCCATCACACCTTGACTTAACAATTTCATTATTTGCCTCTAAATATTCAATTTGCTTGGCTAGGTTCTCTTGGAAAAGTCTTTCTTGAAGCTCAAAGGAATCATCATGAGTATGAGGAATACATGAGGGCTCACATGGAACACAAGAAGCAACTTGAGGAAGGTTGGGAGAGACTTGTAAAGGATCAACTTCATTCTCAACTTTACACTCCTTAAACAATGCTTCTATCTTCTTTATTCTCCCATGATTCCACTATCTTCCTCTAGCTTAGTATGTTAGGATTATAAGTCTTTTTTTTAGGAAGGGTGGGAGAGGTTTGTATAGGATCAAGATCCTTCTCAGCTTCACACTCTTTGTCAAGACCTTTCTCCTCTTTCTTTCCCCATGACTCCACTATCTTGTTCTAGCTTAAGGAATTGGGATTATGAGTCTCTTTTTGAGGTTGTGGGGATGAAATATGAGAGGGAAATGAGGGCTTGAATTCCACTTCCTTTGCTACTAACATGGACTATTACATTTTCATATTGGCCAATTTGATTTGCCTATCAAGGTTTGCTTCAAACACAAGGTTTCTCTTTTCAACTCTCTCTTCCAACTGAATGGGAAAAGGATGACCTTGATATCCTTGATTGGGCTCATGAGTAGGGATCAAATATGGCTAATATGAAACTTAGGAAGTGAATATGAAGGATGATAGGTTTGGTGAGGTTTCCTTTCATGAACTCCTAGCCTATCCTTTAAGGAAGAAACTAGGCCACTCACTTCAAGCATCTCACTTGTGAGCCTTTGCCAATTGGCTCTCTCAATAAGTACTCACTCTCCTTTGACCAACTCTAATGCATCTCTCACCTTATGAATAATACACTTAGGAACCTCTTGACCACATTCTCTTAGAGTATCAAGCTCCAACATGTACCTCTCATAGCCCAAAAGTGTTTGTTTGAAGGTGGAAATGTATGGACTTGAGAAGTGGCTAGGTTGACTAAGAGGAACATGACATTGAGAAGGCTAGCTATAAGACTGATACACTTCATGATGAGGCTGATTAAGAACTTGTTCATATTGATATGGAATGGCACAAGCTTGAAAAGTCTCACAAACTTGTGTAAAATAGTGCTCAACACCAAAATTAGCCATGAAATTTTATTGAAAACAAGAACACAAAGGAAAATGTTACCAATAATTTTCAAAGGATAACTTTGGGCTGCTTGAATAATTGATATATCTTTAGAGTCGCCATTGATGCTTAGATAGATGCCTCCAAAGGCTGATTGTTGAGAGAAAACACCAAAAATATCTCAACTTATTGGACCAAAAGTCCTTTCAGGCATGCCAAAAACTATTGTCACTTGGAACTACACCCTTTGAGGAGATGACAAAGCTCTCCTCATCCAAATGGAATAATTGAAACACCTCTAGGCTTGCCTAAGGATGAGTTAAATATATAGATAGGGATAACTCCCTTGATGTACCACTTTGGATCACAACTACACTTAAATTTGGGGGTGAAAACATAGAGAGATAACTGAAATTAAACTATTATAAGGGAGATAAGACACCAAATAACATGATGAATTCCAACCAATAACATGTTACACATGAGAACAAAAGACAAATTAAACATATACTTCTTCAATCTGTATCTTCTCACATCAATGTTACATTATGAGGTTATGGATGAATGTGTAAAGCTAGAAGTACTAGACAAGAGGCCTATGAGGGAACTAATGAATAGGCTAACTCACTCAATCCTTGACATTTTATAGAACACTTCACATGCCCTGCAAGAAGAAGATTTCCAATTGCAAATAGGATGTAATAATGAGACATGCTAAGGAATCCATAGTATTCACTAAGCAAGATCCAACATTCAAGTAAAACACACTAACACTAGTAATTAAGAGGTAAAAATTAGTAGTCTTATTGATCCAATGGTATGCATTTGAGTAGGGCTTCGCCATACTCAGTTGGAGCATGAGTTACAATGGCCAAAATGGCTAGTTCTTATAGAACTTGAGAGATAAGAGAAGAGAGAATTACAAAGGTCATAAGGAAATTTATAAATATGAGAGAATAAGTTAATCATGTATTAAAAGAGGATATGGGATAAACTATGCAAGGTTAGGAAGCCCAAGTGTCCATCTAAGTCATCAAACTTTTACAAAGTGGCATAAAAATCCTCATTCTAGCTTAGAAAAACCACCTTCATGATTGGCCCTATTTGAATGACTCATAACTAACTAAAACCAAGTATAATGATTGAAAATAATGGGAAGGGTCTTAGGCATGCCTCTACATGCACTGGTTGTAGTCCTGGTCATCTGAAATCATCCCAAACTGAGCGATCATTATTTGTTGTTAAAAAAACTCCTCTTCCAATCACCCTGCACACTTGGCCTAAAAATTAGCATCATTTTCACATGAAAATACATGGGAATGTATGAAAACCTTAAATACCCTAGATGTAATTATAAGCATTAGGGACACCTTAAATTCAACTCACTTGAAGTTTTTCACCCTTCTCACTAGCTTGTCCACTAGGCTAATTTTAACTGGTTGAGATGAGAGATATTATTTTCACACTTAGAAGTTTTATTGGATTATTAAATTAAAATTATGGGTTATTAAAAGTCTATATATTCCTCCCAAATTTTATTTCATCTTTAAACTCCTCCTATAGCTTGTAAAACACACAAAAGGGTAGAAAATACCCTATTTCTCACCCCATCCATTCAAGTCCATACAGATAAAAAGCATGAGAGGGATACTAAGTGAGTCCTATGAAACTTAAAATATGTTTCATATTAAAAATATGCCATTATATTATCTATCCAACTCCATTTATCTAAACTAGTCCTGATTAAGGGCTTAGGAGGGTTTTAGGCCTATTTGACCTCTTAACGTTCAGTCATAAAAACCTGATGTTAAAGTTGTATAAAAAATACACTACTGTGGTTTTTAGGACCCCTATTAACTTTAAAATACTCCTTTTTCCTCCATTCAATGCCTCATTAAATATATGAGCACTTGAACCTCTCCTATCGAGCTTGTTTTCCTATTTTCCTACAGGTTTGAGTTAGTTTTGAGCCAAAAATGGCTTTCTTTGGTTTCATTATGAAAGGTAAAAGCTTGAACATGTCTGATTTATCTCCATAGGAATGATTCAATAGGTTTTAGTGGTCCTCTAAATCCAAAAATAAAGTTGACCTCCTTTTTGGATGTTAGGCCTACTCATGCCTAACAGGCCTGAATTACCCTTGAAGCCCAAAATGAGTTTTGATGATTTCATTTGAATATAAAAATATTTATCACCTATATATCCACCTTAAAAAAATGTTTTAAAAAGTTAGAATTCCAAACCAAGGCTATAGGTGAAAATGTCCTCTTAGTTGGGCTTTAGGCCTAAAAATGCTTAGTAAGGCTGACTGCAAACTCAAGAGCATGGAGCACTCTATTAAGACTAAATATCTTCAGTGAGGTTACTCATATTACACTATGTGTTTCTCACCCCTTTCACCTTCTTGGAATATTTAACCATCTCTTTAGATCACCCTAACACCGTCCTTTCCCAAACTAATAATGAATGCATGAGGGGAAGTACCCCCTGTCTGAGATACAACAAGGGTACTTCCTCTTTTCTCTCAAGAAAAATTAATCTTTGAGGGTTTTAATTAAGTGGTGAGGACCTCACACACCAAATTTCAGTCCTAGGTCAATCTATTTGAGCCCTCAAAACTTTAAATTCCAAGACTGGCTCCTATGCACAAGGACTGTGTGTAGGAAATTCCAAAGTGGACTGTGCTTTGCATTATGGGGTCATAACTCTACCTATTATACACGTCATGACGATGCTATGAGAATTATAGGACCATGGTGGACATGTTCCAATCTCATTTATCTCATATAACTACAATGCCAACTTCAAAATTAATAACCCTTACACATTGTTTGCTCACTATGTTTTGACTCTATTTTTACCACTTTTAACCCTGCCTGTAGGTGTTTATCCTTGAGTTAGATATTAAATACATGTTTAGAGTTATTCCTAAGGTTTAAAAGATGGTTTATCATCTTTTATACTTAAAATCACTTTGTGAAAGCCTAAAATATCCCTTAGACATATTGTCCCTGCTAATTTTTTACCTACAGTCACCTACAAGTGACTGTAGGTAACTCTATAGATGAATTTTACTGCCTAAAACTTGTGATAAAAAACTTTACAAATATTTTATATCTTTAGAGTCATTTAAGGTTTATATTATTTCAATTGACCCATCTCTTATGCATTGCCAATGCTTGAATATAACTCCTCATGTCACTGACTGTGTTGCTCCTTATAAACCTTACTTGTAGGTTATTTTGAAACAATGTATACACTCCTTTTATATATCTTAAGAATATTTGATACCTTTTGGAATCACTTGTCTCACTTGATTCATTTCTCACACTCAAAACACTAGCTCTCTGTTCACTGCTTAGACAGTCAAACACAATTGACTGTAGGTGCATGTTTATAATGCAAAAAAGCCCTGTAGGTGTTGATAAGACCTTTAAACATCATTGATAAACTTATGCATGTCTATTTGGTAGCATTTTAACTTCATGAATCCATTAAATACATAATATTATGCCTTAAAACACTTTGAACTATCAAGGTCATTTATACTTTCAAACCCTGTAGATTTTATTCTCTGGAATTAGTGTTTTTATGGGCAACTTTAAGCTTTTAAAAGACTATCCTCCACTTGATTTATACCCCTAAAATTTTTTAAATGTCATTTAAATACCATATTATTCAATAAAAAACCATTTGGTTGTATCCAAAGTCTCCATAGCCTTATTTTATGATCCTTGCAAAAGGCCTAGGTCCTTTGTCTTGCATCTTTAGGGCAGACAGTCCTAAACATAGTCAATTTGTGTTTCGTAGGTGACCTTCAACACTTTTTAGAAATCCAAAGTTATATACAAGTATTAAATTATCCTTCATCATTCTAATACCTTAATGGTGGTGTTAACCATGTTTCAACCTTTCTATATGGATTTTAGGCTTTCTGCTCAGGCCACTTGTAGGTGGTGATTTTCAGGTCTACAAACAATATATGTAATTGTAAACAATGTGAATTATTTTGACTATTTATTGAGTTTTGAACCAAAAAAAACCTCCAAAATTAATTATTCATGTCTCAAAGATCTTGACACCACTACTAAAACTCCTATCATAGAATGATGCCATCAATAAAGGTTACAGATGCATGGTGAACTGTATATGGGTAGTGAGGATGAAATAGTCTAAGTGTTGAGGGAATTTTTCATTATAATTAAAGTGGAGTCTCCTCAATGTATTATTAAATTTATTATAATTATATTTAAACTCAAATCCAATTTCTACACTTTCCATTTCAATGTTGAACCCTCCATATAGAGCACTTCTAGGCACACATTGAGTTGTAGTAGACAGACTGTGAGCATGTGTATTGTATGACTACAATCCATGAGACATTGATTGAATAAAGAGGATTAAAGGTGAAGGGGGGGGATCAATATAACCTATATAACATATAAATTATACTAACACAACCCCTTGAAACCATGAACAAGCATGAAAATCTAAAAATGGTGGAAAAATTGCCTGTAACACAACAAGGTGCTTCTTCTTACATCCTAACATATTTTGCTCATCAAAACCTCATAAAACTTGAAACAAAGCATGGGAATCATTTGAGGATGAGGTAAACATAATTGAAATCAAACTCAATAACTAGTTTGTATAAAATTACTCAAACCAAAGCAAAACCTATAGGGTATATGAAACAACTAGTAGAAAAGTACAGTTAACTTCATGAGGATGGCTCATGAAGCACAAGACACCATTATTCAAAATACTTATATGTAAATTAAGTGTTTGAGTGTAATACAACCTACTAGAATAATTTGAATTTAAACCTCTTCAGCGGTTCATACTGATCAAAAACTTGATGGTCACTTCTACATGCCAAAAAGGGTGAAAAAGTAGTAGAATGGTTTTGGGCCAAAAAAGGCACTTATAGAGCAAAAAAAACATGGAATAATATTGGAGAAGCTAAAGAGACACACCATGATGCTCTCCCACTTGGTACATTTCCCCATGAGTTTTACAAGTGCCAAATTCACATTTTTCTTCAAGAAAACTACCTTTTCTTCTGATGAACCTACAAATTTTTAGTTATTTCAGTTACTTAAGACCTCTAAGGACACATGGGACATAAAATCAAATTTTGGAACCTTCACACTTCTAAAAAAACCTGTAAAACTCATTAAATTCTCAATTTTGACCCCTAAAATGACTCAAAAGGACATGTTGGCTAATAAAATTAATGACCAAGGCTAATATAACATTGAATAACATTAAATGACCAAACATTAAACCCCATAAAAAACTTAAAACTCAAGTTTTTACCTAGGGGTGCCCTAATTTGACCTAAAAGTCAAATTTGGTCAACACATACCATTTCTATTAATTTTGAGTTAGAATCTAAAGGTCATGTATCTCTTGCTAATTCTCCACTCATTAATACTCCTTGGGTGGTAGAGAAAATTTTACACCTAGAACTTCCAAAACTTCCTACATCCTCTATACCTCCTATAGTACCAAACATTCAATATGATATTCTCCCTATCAATGATGTTAACCACAACCCAATCGAATATGATCAATCTTATTCCCCTACTATGCCTACTCCTAAGATTAAATTAGATGCCAAGGCCACAAATGTATGTCAAATACACTTTGAATTTGATCGTCATGGTAATAAAATTATTGATATGAAAGTAGACATTCAATATTATGGTCCTCTTCCCACTTTACCTAGTGATGAAGCCATGTTTGAATTGTTTCATGCCCGAGAACCTCAACTCCCTCAAAAACATCACAAACTTGGGAATTTCAAGAAGAAATCCCCTCGCTTCAACAACTTCATCGCTAGCATTGATCCTAAAACAAATCTAATTCCCTTTCTACCTAATGCACCATATCATTTCCAATATGTAAATTCTATGTTTATTGAGGAAAATATCATAATCAAATATGGTACCCATCATGCCCTCAACCAATTACAATCTCCTAAGAACTTACACCAACTAAACACGATAAATTTAGCTTGTTATTAGATAAATATCATGAGACTTTCTCTTGGTCCTATGAGGACATGCCTTGCATTGATCTTATTATCATGGTGTACAATATCATTGCCTATCTTGATGCCAAACCTGTGTGATAAAAATAATGGAAATTTGCAAATGAAGTTTCCCATTTATGCCATAAAAAAATAATTAAAATTCTCAATTCTAAGTTTATCAAGCCTGTGGACTATTTAGAATGGGTTTCAAACATTGTCCCTATTCAGATGAAAGTCACCATGGTCATTTACATTTGCATTGATTTCTGCAACCTCAATCTTGCTTGTCCCAATGACAATTTCCCTTTACCTTTGATACCTTTTATGAAATGTTGTCCCTTATGAATGGTTTCTCGGGCTATAATCAAATTCACATTTTATCTGAATACCAATATAAGACAACTTTCACCATAGAATGGGGCACCTATTGTTACGTTAAAATGCCCTTTGGCCTTACAAATGTTTGAGTTACCTATCAACATGCGATGACCCACATTTTCCATGATATTATTCATAAGATTTTAGAAAACTATGTGGATGACCTCATTACCATGTCTAAAAGCCACAAGACTCATCTCTCTGATCTTGCTATCATTTTTGATTGCCTCATTAAGTACAAAGTTAGACTAAATCCCTAAAAATATGGTTTTGGTGTCACATCTAGAAAATTATTGGAGTTCTTAGTCTCTCTTTATGTTATTTATATTGATCCCACCAATATCAATGTTATTGTCAACATGCCCATTGCTCGTTCCATTCTAGATATTTGCACTTACCTTGGTAAACTTGGGTAATAAGATGGTTTATCCTTGAAATGGCTTATTGAATCTATTTTGTTAATTATCTTCTAAAGAAAGGTAATGCCCTTGTATGGATAGATCCTTGTCAAAAATCATTTAATAATATGAAATAATCTTTGCTTCAACCACCTAATCTTCTTCCACCTTCTAACGATCATCCTTTAATCTTATATACTTCTTCTACATCGTACCAGTTGGGGTAATTCTTGCCCAATGAGATGATACCAAAAGGGAACATGCCATCTATTATATCAATTGAAGCCTCATTGACTATGAGAAATGTTATACAAAAGTAGAATGTGATTGCCTTGCCATATATTTTACCATTGAAAATATCTGACATTATATGCTTTATTAGACACTATCCATCATCCAAAATGTATCATGCATTGTCTTTGCATATTTCATCTAGGACATAAATATATGAAGTTCCTTTTTCCATACTTCTAGTCCAAGACAATAATGTAGAAGCCTAAGATCTATTGTGTCAAATGGTTGGTTAATATCTTTATTAGTTGCATCAATCATCTACACTGAACTACCAGTGATGACTAGATCATCAACATATACAACAATCACAATCTCCCCAATTTCTATTTGAGGTAGAGATTTGGATCATAAGGATTCATTTAGAATCCATGTTAAATGAGATGCTTGTCAATTTTTATGTACTAGGCTTGAGTAGCCTATTTGATATCATACAAATATTTGATGAGTTTACATACTTTTCCTTCATTACCTTGTGTGATAAAAACTTCTAGTTATGTCATGTAAACTTCTTATTGTAGAACCCCATTGAAAAAGGGAATCTTTATATCCATTTGGTGAATCCTCCATCCAAATTATGTAGCTAGAGCAAATATCATTCTGATAGTCTTTATCTTGGCCATAGGAGTAAATGTCTCCTCTTAATATGTAGCTTCCTTCTAATCATATCCCTTTACTATGATTCATGCCTTCTAATTTTCAATATTGCCATCTACTTTGTATTTAGTTTTGAAAACCCATTTACAGTTGATTGGCTTCTTCCCTAGTGGAAGATATTCAAGCTACCATGTTTTATGTTTCATTAATGATTGAAATTTTGCATTCATGGCATCCTTCTAAGGTTTAGACTCTAGGGATTCCTAAAATATAGAGGGCTCTAATGTTTCTATAACTATGTTTATTAGGGATAGATTGACCTCATTTTGAGTCATGCTATGTGTCCTTGGTCCAATAGTTAATGTGTCTGGAACTCTGTCCAATTTAGCATCTCTTAATGTATTTGTATACTATTTAGGCATATATTACACTATTCTTGTAGGTGGATCTGCATTATCTGACTAAGCATACCCATCATGATTGTCACTTGTTGGTTGAATATTTTGTCAATCAACGCACTGTTAAACAAAATAGGTCTGATCAGCCAAATTAGGAAGATTAGTCATCCAAATGTGTAGGTTTACCACATCAGAAGGGGAATGATCTCTCCTCTCATCAAGGGGAGGTTACATATATATATATATATATATATAAATGGAAAATAATACTCAAGGGTAGGACAAACCATCCATCTCTCTTTCTTCAGAGATGATGTGTGCAAAACAAAGGAAAAACTCAAGGGAAATGACATAAAGCACTCCTCTTCTTTCATAAGTGCTATTTAGCAAACCACAAGAATACTCTTGGTAGTAACAAAAAAATGTAGCAAAGGATGTAATAACCAGCAAATCGAGATGCAGCACAAAGTCTCCACCTAGATTGCTCAAGAGTAAGATACGAAGGACAATGAGGGCACAAAGTCATCCCAAGGTCTTTTACACAGAAATGAAAAGAAAACACACTGAAAGGCAATTATGGGGACACAAAGTCTCTCCACAGTTGACTCTTCAGGACACCTTCCTGACTGATTTCACTAATCCTGCTTGTTGAATTAAAGGAACAAAAAATATATCAAGGAAAAAGACATAAGAATAGTTTCCCCAACAACAAAGATATTACAACACAAAGTCTGAAAAGTCACTTGCTTTCTTATTCAAATAACAAAATATGATCAACAAACTGAGCTCAAAGTCTCAGTGATGCCTTTCAATTTGGGCAGAGTTTCATTCTGATTGTCAAAAAAGAGATATTTTACAATAACAAGAGAGTCCCTTATATAGCCACTTCAAGAAGGACTTGGGAACAGTAACACATCATGTTGTGTTGAAAACTGTTAGGAAGATAGGCTGGAAAATAGGGGCATCTACCCATTTGTTTTTCTCAATGCAAGGAAACAAGTCACGCTTATTGAAAGTTTACAACTTTCAATGTCCACTTGACGATCTGATCCTTCCTTCATCATTCCTTCTTTTCTGGTTAATTAAATCGGGTCCTGGATTCAATTTGTTGTTTTGTTCCTTCCTCACTTTTTATTGGCCATTGGCCTTAAAGCTTGTGAATGCATTAGAGTCTGTAGATTCAAAGGATCAATAGCTATTTCATGAGCTTTAAAATTGATGTTTGCACGCCCGTCACTACGTTTTCAATGACTAGTTCATTGTCTTGAATTTGACGTCTTCGAGCGCGTCACCCCTTGGTCCTTTCAGATTTCTTGTTTTACATCTTCCTAAAGGGAAGGTGACTCTTCAGCTTCAGGGAAATATCCTTTAATTTGGTAGCTAAGATTCCCCCACAAGGGCACCTGCCCTTCGAGGTCCTTTGATGGCCTTTTCCTTAGAGTCTCTCGTGGCTTGTTTCTTGGGCTTTCTTGCGGACAATTCTCGTGGGTATTTTCCCCGGGCTTTCTCCGTGGGCAAATTCCCATGAACAAAAAGTCTAGGGACAAATTCCCATAGACAAAAATTCCACGAAAATTGTTTCATTTGCCTTGGTCATTACTTCTTTGAAAATTTCTTCGAGCTTTCTACCCGCAGCTTGTTTCTTGAATTCTTTCGGACAAAAAGTCCGAAGGAAGTGCTTCTTTCCTTAGACTTTTTCAGTTGACTTAAACAAAAATTTGAAAGAATTTACCTTTTGAGGCTTCTTTGAAAATGACCCTTCCAAAGGGTACTTTGTCCTCCACAAGGGTACTTTGAACCAAGCCGATGAACCGCTTGGTTCATCCTTTGGTTCAATCAAATGGTTTGTTAGTCGATTCAAGGCTTTGTTTGAACTGTTGAACCAAAGTGGATGAACCAAATGAGTGCAACAAAGCATTGAAATACTTGGTTAAACCAAGCCATTGAACCATTCCTTTGATTGAACCCACCGTTGAACCAAGATGGTTCAACCTTTTGAATTTTGAACTTGATGAACCTTTGAACCAAAGTGGTTCAAAGGTTCAACGGTTCAAGCTTTATTTGCTTAGATGTTTGTCGATGAATATTTTTTATTGAACCAAGGTATTGAAACAATCTCGAAAAATGACCAAGTGTTAGAAACTGATTCTTTTGATTGAACCTGCTTGCAGAAGTCTTTGAACCTATAGAAATGAACCTGCCTGCAGAGTCCATAGAAAACAAGTCTGTAGTTTTCTCTAACCTTGAAAGAGTATGTAGAAATTGACCTATGAAGCCCATTGAACTTGGCCTGTAGAGTCCGTATATTTCTCTTCCTACTGAGTCCATAGATTCAAGCCTACAGAGTCTGTAGATTTAAGCCTGCAGAGTCTGTAGATTCTAGCCTGCAGAGTCTGTAGATTTCTGAGAAGCTTGAAAAATGAGGAATTTGAATACCCAAGAAAATTTTTGAAAAGGGAAGAGACAATTTTGGTCTGTAGGACCAAAATAGTTCAAATGTTGTCCAAAAAATGAGTGATATTTTTTGGGAGACAACAGCTGGCTCCAGTTGGGGAATTTCTGTCAATTGCAAAAAGAATTGAAAGGAGTAGAATCCAAATTCTTCAGTGTCTTCATGTGTACCATTGGGTTATGGAGTCATGCTACCCAAAAATGGAAGGCATAAAAAATGGAAACAAACAAAACAAAATAGAATTAAAAACTATACAAATATACATATATACAGATGCAATGATCTGATACTTTAAGAGTTGAAGTGTTTTAGATGCTGCGCATTGTGAGGCAGAGAAAAGAGTGTGCCATCTTGATATTTTAGCAAAAAACTATTTTCACCAATGTGTTGATGAATTATAAATGGGCCTCTCCAAAGGGAATCAAAATTTCTATGCATCCCCTTTGGTTCTCTCCTTTTGTCCCACAGCAAGACTTGATCCCCAATCTAGAAATCACGATTTCTAGCCTTCTGGTCAAAGAGTTTCTTTACCAAACTTTGATGAGTAGTAATTCTGCCCACCACCATGGTTCTCTGTTCCTCTAGCTCAGTCAGGCACATGATTCTTTTATCAAGAGAACTTTCATATGTCTGATATTCAATTGCCTTTGCCAATTTCAAGGCTGGCAATTCTAAGGTGATTGGTATCTCAACATTGATACCATAAAAAAGTTAAAAAAGAGACATACCAATTGCCCTCTTTGGTGTGATTCTATCTACCCATAGTGCATCAACCAATGCTTGATGCCATGTTCTTTGATTGCCATCTGCTAGCTTCTTGATGATAGTTACCAGGTTCTTATTATTAGATTCAGCTTGTCCATTCCCTTGTGGAAAATAATCAAAAGAGTGAGAGAGTATAATTTCATAATGGAAACAGAATTGTGTAATCTTCTAGGAGGTGAAACAAGCTGCATTGTCAGTAACAATTTTGATTAGAACTCCAAACTTGGAAATGATATTCTCTTTGAGAAAGTTGTATATAACTTCTGAAGTAACATGCTTAGTTGGGATTGCTTCTACCCACTTGGTGAAATAGTCAGTTGCTGTAAGGAAATAATCATGTCCAGCACTTGAAGATGGGTTTATAGTCCCAAAAAAATCAAGTCCCCATTGCTGAAAAGGTTCTTTTATTATCACTGGCTTGAGAGGCATAACAACTAACTTGGGTCTTCCAATAAATTGCTGACAGAGTTCACATTTTCTCACCCACCTATGTGCATCTTGGAAAAGAGTTGGCCAGTAATACCTGGTTCACAAAATCTTGTGAGCAGTCACAGGAGTAGAAAAATGTCCTCCACAGGCCAGATTGTGGAAAGATTTCAAAATTTGGCTTTGTTGCTCTTTGTTTACATAGCGAAGGAATACTCCATCTATGCTTCTCTTGTACAAGCCGTTGTCCCAAAAGACAAAATTGGCAGCTTTCAACTTGATAGTCCTCCTTTCTTTGTAAGACAAATGAGTAGGACACTCACCATAAATAAGGAAATGAGTGATACCTGAATACCACTCGTTGGTAGTGGAGACAAAAAAGACTGTTGGAGTCTCTTTCACTTCAGTTTCTTCATGCTGTGTGTCTTTTGGCTTATTGTCAGCAGTTAATTGGCATAGGCCTTTACCCCTGACCAACTTTGTCAGCTTGATGTCTAGATCAAAATCTTGGATCTTTGCAATCCAATTACCTATTTTTGTGCCAAACTCCTACTGAGTTAATATAGACTTGAGTATAGTGTCAGGAACTAAGGAAGTAGTGTGTGAATTCAGAATATAGAAGCAAAAATGTTTGACTGCTTTCACCAATGCATAAGCATGCCTCTATACATTTGAATACTTCATATCATGGGTTTTGAGAGGAAAACTCATGAAAGAGATAGGAGATTCCATACCTTCCTTGTCCTGTTGAACAAGAATTGTTGAAACAGTGTGTTCAGATGCATAATTGTATATGATGAAATCTTTGTTGTAATCCAGACAAACTAAGGTAGGGGCATGAGCAATGGTGGTCTTGATATCCTGAAATGCTGACTTGCCTTCTTTAGTCTAGCTAAAGATGGCCTTCCCTTTCATCATGTTCACAATGTGTCTAGTCTTCTCAGCAAATTTGGGGATGAATCTCTGTAAAAAATTCACCTTTCTGAAGAAAGAATGAACAACATTTTTGCTTATAGGAAAATTAAGCTCTTGAATAGACTTGACTCTGTCTAAGTCAATCTTTATTCCTTCTTTTGACATAATGTGTCCAAGGAGTTTCCCTTTTGTTACTCTAAAAATAGACTTTTTAGAATTTAAGGAAATACCATTCTGGCAACAGCACTCCAACACTTGTTGTAAGTGGCATACATGATCAGATCGACGCTTTGAAAAGATAGTCAAGTCATCAAGATATACCACTATGAATTTACCAATCTCATTTTTGAAAGCCAAATCTATTGCTCTCTGAAAGGTATCACCAGTATTTATCAAGCCAAAAGGCATTCTTCTATATGCAAATGTACCCCAAGGTGTGGTGAATGCAGTCTTGTGTTGGTCTGCTTTACCAACTTCAAATTGATTATATCTTGAGAATCCATCCAACATTGATAACATCTCTGAACCTATCACTTTTTGAAGCACTTGATTCATAATTAGCAAAGAATAATTATCTTTCAAAGATGCTTGATTCAGATTCCTGAAATCTACACAAATGCAAATTTTGCCATTCTTCTTCCTTACAAGCACTATGCTTGTAATCCATGTGGAATGATGGATTGGGAAGATGATTTTAGTGTTTAACATTTTTTGTATCTCAGACAGAATAGTACCTGATATTTTTGGATTATATTGTCTGGATTTTTGCTTTTAGGGCATTGAGTCGGCCTTGAGAAGAATGTCATGGCAGATTTCATCTGGTTGAGAGACTTCAAGTCTTCATAAGAATATGCTAAGACATCCATGTATTGATGGAGCAAAGTGGTGAACTTGAATTTTTCTTCAGGTGTGTAACACTTACCAATGTTAACCATCTTGGGATTTTCTTCAATGGTCAAATTCACTTGATCGAATCCCTGAGAGAAACTCGAATCTGTTTGCTATTGTTTGATGAATCTATCATGCTTATCAAACAGCTTCTCAAGAAAAACCAAGCCTTTGAGAATTTTGTTTCCTTTTAGCTTTAAAAATTCTTCATTAATATCTGAACTAGATTCAAAGGCTGATTCATTCTTCTGAGATTCACTGCCTTCAAAATGTAGTTGTTCAAAATTGTCTTTTCATTCTAAGAAAGCAATGATTTGATGATCATCATTGAATACTTGTCAATAATTAGCATTGTCAGGAACACTTTGTCTATAGACCAACTCAATAGTATACCTATCTTCTTTGAAATATGAATGAGGAACTAAGAGAGTTCTTGAAACAACAAGTGCATCAGCTCTGTCATTAGACTCCCTAGGTATGGCAAAAATGTTGAAAGCATCAAAGCTTTCAATTTGGTCCCAAACCAAGTTTTAGTAGTGGTGTAATCTCTCATTATTGGTTTGGTAAAAATTTCTTACTTGACAAACTACTAATTCAGCATCCCTTTTGGCATGAACAAACTTGATGCCTTTTTCTTGAGCAGCCTTCATTCCAAGTAACAGAGATTCCTATTCAGCGGTATTATTAGTGTTGCTAAACTATAGTTTGTAAGATGAAGGAAACATATCTCTTTGAGGAGATATCAACACAATCCCAGCTCCTGAATAGGTAGAGGAACAGCTACCATCAAATTCTAAAGTCCATATCTCATCTGATACTAATTTTTCTTTAGACTTTCCTTCATCATCTGTATTACAGCCTACTAGTTATTTTGCTGTTCTAGTTGGACTAATTTTTGAGTTGACCCTTTCAAGAATTATATTAGGTGTTTCATGCACTTCATATGTAGATATAAAATAGTTACCCATACCTGTGGATTTAAAAAGAAAATGAGCCTCAGGGGCTGATGTTTGGGTGACCACATATTTTGCTTTCTTTTCAGGTAGCAACCTCTTCATTCTGCCTTGTATAGGGATCCTTGCCTCAGACAGATCCATGCTTAGTTCTCCTCCCATGTCCTTGCAAAAATTTTGTCCAAGCAAAATGCCATAGGATGCTGGGACATCAGCCACCAAGACAGTCATCTTGATTGTCTTGTCTGGAAAGGCTGCAAATGCAAATTAGGCATCTTTGATTTGCCCCAATAATGGTACTTGCTTGTTTTCCATGGAAAAACATCTTCCAATTGTCTTGGTCAATGTGAGACCAAGAGACTCAGCTACTTTAACAGGCATGACATTATCATATGCGTCGGAGTTTATAATATAATTACTCAGCTTGTGGCCATTAATTAATAGAGAAACATATAAAAGTTCTATTTTTCCAAGAGCAGTTGGAGGAGTAATGACTAGATTATTTAGAATAGGTGTGTTCTTTGGAGAATTAAGAGTTACCTTTTTAGCTTTTTGTCCTGCAAGGATGGTTTAGTTTTTGACATATTAGACCAACTTATTCAATTGATTAGGATTGGACTGCAAATACTCAAATTTAGATATTTGTATTTTTGTCTTTTTGACATGATCGATTATGTCAAATGGTTGAATCGAGCTAGGTACAGAGAAAGGTACTTCAGCTTTCTAAGTTTTAGGAGGGATGGGAGGTGGGATGGTTTGCAAATTTGAAATAGAAGGGGAAGGCAAAATTGATGTATTTGCCTTTTGGGTGATTATTGGATCCTTTGACTGAAAAGGCAGAATGGTTCCACACTTAGCAATCGTGACTGTTGGCTGCGGTTGCTCTTCTATCTTCTCTTTATCAACTTGTTGGACTGATTGGTTCTTGGATTTGGTAAACACTGCATATGCTCCATCAAAAGCTTCTCCTTTGCTTTCAAGTTCATCTTGGTAGTTCAGAAAACCAATGTGGGATTCGCTAGCTGATTTTTTTTATTGTCTTCAAGGAAATCAAGGTCATTTTTTTGATTCAATTCAGGCTGGAAAGAGAACTCTGATTTTGCTTCAAGATATCCCATTGTTGAATTGGTTGGAGGAGCTTCCAGGGAAAGTTTCTCTTGTGGGGGAGGAAGGCAATTCTTTTGCCCTTGATTCTTGGCAGCATTGCCCTGATATGACTGATTTGGGAATGTCCTTCAGTATGAAGGAGCATAAGACATTCCTTGAGCCATTTGCTTTTTGAGAGCAAGCAACTCATTTGCCAATTTTTGCACCATTAGATCTATGGTGTTTGTAGATAAATATTCAGAGGATGAAGAAGATCTATTTCTATTTAGATCTCTTCTTATCTTCCCTGCTAAGATGAGATCATCTTCTACCTCAGTGGCCAACCGTTGAGTTGCAGCAAGATCTATTTGACCAGCACATCTCAAAAGAAAACTTACTTCAGGTAATTGAAAATTAATGAAAAAGCATTTGAGATTTTTAGCTATAGGTCGAGCAATTACAGGTATTCTATTTCTTAGTTTGTCAAATTTGGCTATGAAGTCTCTCATAGGCTCATAAGACTCTTTCTTCATCTATGTAAGTTGAGCCAAAAGTCCATGTGAATCTTTTGTAGGTTTGAATCTAGGTTCAAATTTATCTTTAAGAGTATTCCAATCAGTCACTGACTGAGCCTATAGATGATAAAACCAATCTGTAGCAGCACCTTGTAGTGTCTCTACAAAAAGCATGACTGCTACATTTTTAAATTCTACTCTGATTACTCCACAAGCTATGTTGAAGGCTGCAATGTGTTCATCAGAATGAACTTTCCCATCACCATAGAATTTAGGGAAATTCTTTCTTGAACTACGTGGAAGCACATGTAGAGGTGGAGTAAGATTGAGATGACCAAAAGCATTACCCTAGGGGCCTTAAACTACCATTGTAGGATTATGAAAAGGATGAATAACAAATCTCAGAGGGGTAATTATTGGCAAAGATTTATCAACAGTAGAAGTAGATACTTCATATGGCAATGGAGATCTGACTTTAGTAAGAGGAAAGCTCTTAGTTTGTTGGAGATGAGATGGTGAAGGAAACAGATCAAAATCACTTTGTTGTACCAACTCGAATATAGGGTCAATCATACCTTTAGCCCTTTGGCTTCGTGTATACCTTGAATCTACCAGATTGTGAAACAAAAATGGAAAAAAATTAACCTTGCTTCAGTTTGAAGCTTGAGGCTTAAAACTGTGCGTTCTTTCTCGATTGGTGTGGAGGTGAATGGATAGATTATAAATGGATAATGGGTATATTCCCCAGTGGAGTCACCTAAAACTATTGGTTGAATATTTTGTCGATCAGCGTACTGATAAACAAAATAGGTTTGATCAGCCAAAGTAGGAAGATTAGTCATCTAAATGTGTAGGTTTACGACATCAGAAGGGGACTGATCTCTCCTCTCATCAAGGGGAGGTTCCTTATATATATATATATATATATATATGGAAAATAATACTCAAGGGTAGGACAAACCATCCATCTCTCTTTCTTCAGAGATGATGTGTGCAAAACAAAGGAAAAGCTCAAGGGAAATGACAGAAAACACTTCTCTTCTTTTAGAAGTACTATTCAACAAACCACAAGAATACTCATGGTAGTAACAACAAAATGTAGCAAAGGATGTAATAACCAGCAACTCGAGATGTAGCACAAAGTCTCCATCTGGATTGCTCAAGAGTAAGATACGAAGGATAATGAGGGCACAAAGTCATCCCAAGGTCCTTTACATAGAAATGAAAAGAAAACACACTGAAAGGCAATTATGGGGGCACAAAGTCTCTCCACAGTTGACTCTTCAGGACACCTTCCTGACTAATTTCACTAATCTTGCTTATTGAATTAAAAGAACAGAAAATATATCAAAGAAAAAGACATAAGAACAGTTTCCCCAACAATAAATATATTACAACACAAAGTCTGAAAAGTCACTTGCTTTCTTATTCCAATAACAAAATATGATCAACAAATTGAGCTCAAAGTCTCAGTGATGCTTTTCAATTTGGGTAGAGTTTCGTTCTGATTTTAAAAAAAAGAGATATTTTACAATAACAAGAGAGTCCCTTATATAGCCACTTCAAAAAGGACTTGGGAATAATAACACATCATGTTGCATTGAAAATTGTTAGGAAGACAGGATGGAAAATAGGGGCATCTACCCATTTGTTTTTCTCAATGCAAGGAAACAAGTCACACTTATTGAAAGTTTACAACTTTCAATGTCCACCTGGCAATCTGATCTTTCCTTCATCATTCCTTCTTTTTTGGTTAATTGAATCAGGTCCTAGATTCAATTTGTTGTTCTATTCCTTCCTCACTTTTTGTTGGCCATTAGCCTTAAAGCCTGTGAATGCATTCAGGTCTGTAGATTCAAAGGATCAACGGCTATTTTACGAGCTTTAAAATTGACGTTCGCGTGCCTGTCACTACATTTTCAATGGCTAGTTCACTATCTTGAATTTGACGTCTTCGGGTGTGTCACCCCTTGGTACTTTCAAATTTCTTGTTTTACATCTTCCCAAAGGGAAGGTGACTCTTCAACTTCAGGGAAATATCCTTCAATTTCGTAGCTGAGAGTCCCCTACAAGGGCACCTACCCTTCGGGGTCCTTTGACAACCTTTTCCTTAGAGTCTCTCGTGGCTTGTTTCTCAGGATTTCTTGCAGACAATTCCCGCAGGTATTTTCCCTGAGCTTTCTTCATGGGCAAATTCCCACAGATAAAAATTCCATGAAAATTGTTCCATTTTCCTTGGTCATCGCTTCTTTGAAAATTTCTTCGAGCTTTCTACCCATAACTTGTTTCTTGAATTTTTTCAGACTTTTTGTCTGAAGGAATTCCTTTAGACAAAAATTTCAAAGGAATTGCTTCTTTCCTTAGACTTTTTCGGCTGACTTAAAGAGAAATCTAAAAGAATTTACCTTTTGAGTCTTCTTGAAAATGACCTTTCTGAAGGGTACTTTTGTCGTCCAAGTGTCCTCCGCAAGGGTACTTTGTCCTTCGGGAGGCTCTTTGAACTTTTGCATTTTGAACTACTCCTTTGAACCATCTGAGTGAACCATTTGATTGAACCAAGTCGATGAACCGCTCTGTTGAACCACTTCGTTGAACCAAGACAATGAACCAATCGGCGATGAATTAAAGTCAATGAACCGCTTGGTTGAACCAAACGTTGAACCAAGCCGATGAACCAAGCTTTGGTTCAACGGTTCAACAAAGCCTTGAACAGACTGACAAACCATTTGATTGAATCAAAGGATGAACCAAAGCATTGGAAAAAAGTGGATGAACCAAATGAGTGCAACAAAGCGTTGAACCGCTTGGTTGAACCAAGCCATTGAACCATTCCTTTGATTGAACCCGTTTTTGAACCAAGATGGTTCAACCTTTTGAATTTTGAACTTGTTGAACCTTTGAACCAAAGTGGTTCAATGGTTCAACGGTTCAAGCTTTCTTTGCTTAGATGCTTGCCGATGAAGATTTTTGATTGAACCAAGGTACTGAAATAATCCCAAAAAATGACCAAGTGTTAGAAACTGATTCTTTTGATTGAACCTGCTTGCAGAAGTCTTTGAACCTGTAGAAATGAACCTGCCTACAAAGTCCATAGAAAACAAGTCTGTAGTTTTCTCTAACCTTGAAAGAGTCTATATAAATTGACCTATGAAGCCCGTTGAACTTGGCCTGCAGAGTCTGTAGATTTCTCTTCCTACTGAGTCCATAGATTCAACCCTGCAGAGTCCGTAGATTTAAGCCTGTAGAGTCCATAGATTCTAGCCTATAGAGTCCATAGATTTTTGAGAAGCTTGAAAAATGAGGAATTTGAATGCCCAGGACAAATTTTGAAAATGGAAGAGACAATTTTGGTTTGTAGGACCAAAATAGTTCAAATGTTGTCCCAAAAATGAGTGATATTTTCTGTGGGACAACATCACCATCAGTGTTGTCATGACCTTATGAATTTCCTATGGGTCTAATTACTAAATTAAGTGATCAAAGGCAAAATGGTGTTACCTTTCTCATCAAACTCTACATCTATTCTTATGAATATTTTCCTTGTTTTAGGATCCATAAGTCTGTAGGCTAATTAATCTTCACTATACTCTAAGAAGATGTAAGTCATGATTTATTATCTAGTTTCTTTCTCTTCTTTTTAGGAACATGCATATAAGCCTTACATCCAAAAAATTGAAGATGAACAATGGAAGGTTTATGCCCTATCTAGGCTTCATGTGGAGTCATATTTTCAAGATCTTTAATGGGTGACATGTTCAACAAATAAAATACTACCTTTACTACTTTTGACCAATATGTATGCGTTAAACATAAATATTCAATCATGAAATATACCATTTCCATGATAGTGTGATTTTTCCATTTTGTAACACCTTTCTACTGAGGAGTGTATGGTGGATTCATCTATCGATGAACTTCATTTTCTTTCAAATAGGCATAAAATGCCTACTAGTGTATTTTCCCCCTTAATCTAAATAGAGACCCTAATTTTATGACCAATTTTAGTTTCCTCCACTGCTTTGAAATCTTTGAAATTACTAAAGGCTTGATCTTTAATATTTAGACAATATACCCAAATTTTTCATGAGTAGTCATAAAAAAAGAGCATAAAATATTGAAACCCATAGTGACTAGGTCTCATATGTCCACATAGATTGGTATGCACTAGATCTAGCTTTCTATATGATCTTGAGGAACTTTGATCAAAAGATGTCTGATGTTGTTTTCCAATGAGACAACCAAGGTAAAGGTCTATATTTTTCTTCAATTGAGGAAGTCTATGGACCATGTTATGATGGTTTAGTGATTTTATGTATCCAAAACTGACATGACCACATCTGTTATGCCATAAATTGGTTTAGTATGAATCCTTAGCTATAAGTGCTTGATTGTTTGACTGAACAAAGTCTAGTTGGAACATTTTCCCAACTCCTAAGGCTTGTGCAATAAGTTTCAAGAATTTTGACTTATCTTTGATCAGACACATATTTTTTTCACCTTTGATATAAACATTAACCTTTAGGTTATGCTCAAGTAACTGACTAACATAGATTAGATTTTTTGTGAGTCTAAGAACATACAAGACATCAAGAATCTTACAAGTATTTTATCCAAGTGGTAAGGAGATATTCCCAATGCCTTGAACATGATAGGATGAATTATTACCCAAAGAGACATGATTTTTCATAGAATCCTCATTCATACTGTAGAACTAAACTTGTCTTCCAGTCATGTGTCAAGTTACACTTCAGTCGACATACCAAATAGAACTTTATGATGTTGATTCTACATGAGATTGTGTAGCATATAGGAAGTACTAATTAGAGTGGATGTATTCATATTACGTAATATTTCCTTGTTGATTAGATTTTTTCTTCTAATTACCTTTCTTTTGTCCTTGGTCTTTGTGTGGATGTGATGATGGTTGGTTATTGGGCTTCTTTTTGTTTAATGTTCCCTGTGTAATTAAATTATACCAACAATATTTTAAGTCATGACCTTTCTTTCCATAAATGAGGCAAACCTTTTGTTGTTTATTCCATTGGGAATTATGTTGATGACCTTGATTTCATTTAGAAGGCTTGATCTATCTCTTCCCTTTCTGTTGATGAGAGGTGAGAGCATGTTCTTTTGATTCTTCTTATGTATGCATTGACAATTCTGGTTGTAACATGTTTACCAACTTGTCAAATGATAGTTTATGCTCTATGATATTCAAAATAGTCATGAATATCTTGTAAGAAGGTGGCAGTACTCTCGAGACTATCAATACAAGAGAGGTATCTAACACTTGCTCACCCAATGCTTAAAGCAAATCCCTTAGGGTTGTAATACATTGCATAAAAGCTTCTAATTTTTATCTGGACTTCAATTTAAGTGAATGAAATTAACTCTAAAAATAGAGAATGGTACCTTCATTTTTGGCCTCATAGACTATTTGGAGATTATCCCAAGCATCTTTAACTATTGTGGCCTCACAGATATGAAGTTGTTACCTCATCAAATACCTTGACATTATTATCAATTTCAGCTCCTGGTTTGCTTTATCAAACTTATGTTGTTGATCAACATTAGTGGCATATTGGATGAGAGTGTCATTCATAATAGTCCAAATGTCCTCAAATTTCCAATGTATTTTGATTTTTATTTTCCAAGCGGTATAGTTGTCACCGTGTAAAAGCTGAGTCTAGTAAAAATAATTTTGGGCCATTTTTGACCATTATATATTCTAAATAAAAGCGATGGATTGGTTACTTATCACTCTAGGTGTCAAGGTTTCCTTTTATATATCTCATCAGATTGATATAATTTTTTTTCTATATACACACCCTTCTTATATACTCATTGGTATGTGGAATAAGCTCACCCTTTCTATATACCCAACAGTACATGAAAGAAGAGTAAAAATACGTGAAAGAGAATAGTATGTGGTACCTAGACAATATTGAAAGAGGTTCGACCAATCATTAACACTTGCTTAGATGAAATTCTACATACATGGGCATAACTTCCCTATATACTTAGAATTTACACCCGTCAGGATTTAGGCCTTTGGATGTATAGAACATGTAAATGGAGGGATGGCTCAATAAAATTTTAACCATTTCTCCCCAATGATTTTATAGGGTCGATGTTTGCACAACATTATTGCATCTATGTTAGGATATGTATGTTATAATTCAAGCACGATGGATTTAGCCTTAAATGTGAGTAGAGATATCACTTGCACCGAACGTTGTGATTGTGAAAAATGCATTGTTTTGTGTTTTTATTTATTTCAAATCTATTTGCTAAAAAAAAAAAAATTACATGTTATCTGCAAATAAATGATTACAAATTATGGAAAACACTAAATCTGTTTAAATAATAATATCCCCTCCCCTTTAGAAATAATTTTATTTTGGGCCCTTTGGCCTCTTTTGAATTTTTTTATAACTTTTCTAGCTAACTTTAGTTAGCTACAACTAAATTTAGTAGAATTACCAAATTTAGTAGAATTGTTAAAAAAAATTCTTTTTTTTTGGGGGGGGTGGGTTTGAACCTCTCACTTGCACTCTATTAAAAAACATCCCTACCAACCCACCTATGCATAAATATAAGTATATAAAAGACAAAACTTGCATTTAAAGGATTAAAAATTGCAAGTTAAGAGCAAAGCCATACCTCTTTTTTAATACCATAAGTTGGTAGAAAATGGTTTTCATTTAAATTTGCAGCAAAGGAAAAATGTACAAGTGGTTTTGAAAGGCATTTTGGTGTAGCAGAAGGTGACTTTGGCCATGAATGGTGCCTTAGATAAGCTTCCATACCTTTTTTAAGATTTTAGTCACATCCATGGCTCATCCAATCCTCATCATGTTAGATTTTCTGTGAAGGATGATGGTTTTGAAGATTTGAATGACTGTATTGGCTGAGAATAATGTCAAAATAAAAATATGATCTTCAAGCTGGTAGTATGGCACCTCAATTGAATGGAATGCCTTGATTTTAGAATCAAATATTGTTCAAACTCCTTTTAGGATGTTTTCGTGAATGAGGATGGTTGGTATGTTAAATCAATACAGCAATCCAATCTCAACCATTAAAATTAATCAAATTCCAAACAAAAAATAGTTGGGATGCCAAAATAAGCTTGTGAAGCTTATTTTGTTAATGAAATAAAAAGAGTGATTGGGCTACTCTTTTGTTATCCTCTCTTCATATATCAACCATGCTCAAAGATCGTGATGCTCTAGTACTAAATGAAAGAGCATGAGTATAATATTATTTATCTAGATTTTTGCTATTATATATCCATGGAGTTAATAAAACCACATCTTAGAAAATATGATGGTACAATAAAAATACCCCAAAATAAATTCATGGGTATAATAAAATAATAATAATCATCTATGGTCAATTAATCGCTATTTATTACAACTAAATAATACTCATTATGCGGATATGTGTGCTTCATTTGTAGTCTCTTCTTTATGTTCAATATTTTTTGAACCATGCTCTACACTTCACATGAACATTTTTTCAGTGAATTTTTCACGCCATTCCTATGACAAGTTCACTTTAGTGGTATTACATTTAGTTCTTGCACATGATTTTTCTAGACCTATGCCATAGATCCGATTTGGACCACTTTCGTAGATGTTTGTACTATTGCCTTCATCTTCCATTCTAGAATGGGCATACTTTCAATACACTCATCATGTTATTTCTCTTGAAAAGGGAAGAAAAATTGTTTGATGTGGATGGAGCTTCTTCAATATTCAAGCAGAGGATCTCATCATCGACCTTGGTAATTTTGTAAGCTATATTGTAGACAACCTCAACTTATTCTATGGGGACTTCTTAATTCTCTATTTTTTTTATACTTGGGTAACTTATCGAGCTTTGTTGTTAGGTTCCAATTCTTCTACCCACTTAAGCTACGCTTAAAGGGGGTATCAGTGTAGGATTTTTTTCCACTATGTAGTTTTACCTACACAGTCTAGTTAGCTTGCTTAAGTGTCACTTAGGCGTTTAATAAAGGTAATTGGGAAAGATAATCCCACATTCATGAAGATGCATGATCATGTCTATCTTTCACATATATAATGTACCTTCTTATGTACTTTTTTCCAATTAACCTGGAATGTTATTACATTGAATGCTTTTGCACATTGTGAAGTTTCTTCGTCTCATG
The DNA here is from genome assembly GCA_037957365.1 of Torreya grandis. NCBI lineage: Eukaryota > Viridiplantae > Streptophyta > Pinopsida > Cupressales > Taxaceae > Torreya > Torreya grandis. The sequence goes on along the minus strand of JARHVA010000366.1, from coordinate 4,009,202 downwards.
TGTTTATGATTTTATTAATCCATATATTTTCAATTTTGTCGTTTCTATCTTATTCAACTATCAATACTCAAGTGTGAAAGTTGTGTGATATATTGTATCTGGTGGTACCAACATGACTATTACATGTGTTGTTATGTTAATTGTAGTTTATAATTTTTTTATAGGTTTAAACTTCATGATTTTTCCTTTATAGTATATGCTTGGAAAAGTGTAAAGGTTTATTGGATTAATAAATGTTTGGAATGCATTTCATGTTATATAGAATGCCTTGATTTGTCTAAGTTTATAACTCTAGTATGATTTGAGAACTGTTTTGATAAAATCAATATAATATAAAATATATTTGCAATATAGATTGGATCTAGATGAATAAATGATGAAAAAAGTATATAGAATTGACACAATACACAAAAATTTAAAGTGGGAAAACCTCTAAAAGGTAAAAAACCCACAAAGATGATATTCAATAATTGAGAAACTCTGTACCCAATACAAAGCCTTCTCACTTCTTCACATAATCATTCCCAAAATCTTTATAAATATTTGCCATATGCAAATATTAAATTAACCAAGTGTATTTTCCATGAATAATACAATAGGGGTAAGACCCTATTTATAATAAATATGAGGGGAGGTAACCATTGTAACCAACGTGTCCATCCTTATCAAGAATCATTTAAATTAATTGGTCAATAATAAATCATAATATTTTATTATTTATTCACACAAAGTTTTCACCTTGTGTTTAATAAATAATAAATTATTATTATTTAATAATAAAACAAAGTATGTCAAGGGTCTAAATTAACCCACTTAGACATTAAATGTTCTAACACTCCCCCTTAATACTAAGTGGGGATAAATGTCATAATCACCTTAATATAGGAATTGTACTATGTAGACAATTGAAGGATCTAAAAACCTTCATTGTATCAAACATCACTTTTTAAAATAAAAAAAATTATAATCCATAAACTACTATAAAGTAAGTCTAGGTTAGCATGATCACGAGACTACATCTCACAGTTTCCTCATGAATAATAATCTAAGCATATTTGAATCCTTTTATAACATAAGGACCTCTATTAAAAAGTTTGCTTTAATGTATCATGATATAAAATTAAAACTTTCACATGTTTACTTAAATCATATAACTTCCACATGAAGTTTATAATGCTTTATAACGAGAAGAAGTATAGAGAAGAAGATGGAACACATGGTTATTAGGAAGTGGCATTGTCATGCACACTCCTCTTCAATAGCAACTTCGAGAGACCTAACATTACATAAAACTGATAAAACTTAATAGCACTAAGTGTTTTTATGAAGATATTTTCCACTTGTTTATCTGTAAGATAGAATTACAAATCAATATCACTATTGAGGATTTTTCTAAGATAAAATGCACATGAACTTTAATATATTTAGTTCTTTGGTGTTGCACTAGATTTTTCACCAGACTTATACAATTTTGGTTATCACAATGAAGGATGGTACTATGAGAAACATTCAAATGAATTTCTCCCAATAATCTTTGTAGCCATATGGCTTCTTTGATAGTTTCTATATCACTTTTTTACTCTGATTCGGTAGAAGAGATAGAGATAATAGATTATTTTTTACTACTCCAAGTGATAGCACTTGCATCAAACTTAAACACATATCTAAAAGTAGATTTATGATATATAGTATCACCAGCATGGTTAGTATCACAATAACCATATAATTTAGCATTATCAATGGAAGAATAAAATAAACTAAAATTAATTGTTCTTTTGATATAACTAAGAATTCGGTTAGATAATTTTCAATGATCAAAATATGGATCCTGCATAAATCTAAAAGTAACACCAACATATGAAATATTTGGCCTAGTCATGGTTAGATAAATCAAACTACCAATAAGCTATCTATATGAAGTAAAGTTAGCTTTTTCACATGCAGGTTTAGGATCAAGTTTAACACCAACTTCAATAAGAGTAGAACTAGTAGATTTACAATCAAGCATGTTAAAATTAATAAAAAGATTATGTGCATAAAAAGATTGTGTTACAATAATTAAATTTTTATATTTAAATATAGCCATTCTCAAAAAATGATGTAGAAATCTTAAATCGGTTATTTTAAATATCTGACATAATTTATCCTTATATTTATGGATTAAACTAGATAAATGGTTAGTAATCAACAAATTATCAACATATAATATAATTAAAATCAAATGACTATTTTCAACTTTAACAAAGAGATAATTATTTGAATAGTAATTAGTAAAACACAATTCTTTAAAAAAAAAAGTAGTTTTAGACTACTAAGTTCGAAGAGCTTGTTTTGAACCATACAAAGATTTTTTTTACTTGCATATATAATGTTCTCTATCATGATCAGTGAAACCTTTAAGCTGAGTCATGTAGATTTCTTGTTCTAAATCACCATTTATAAATGCATTCATGACATCCATTTAGTGGATAACCCAATGATTTTGGGGTACAAGAGCAATAAGAAGTTTACAATACTCATTTTTAATATAGGAGTAAAGGTTTCAACATAGTTAATCTTGGGTTTTTGAGTAAACCCACAAGCAAATAATCTAGTTTTAAACTTGACAATTTTACAAATTAAATTATATCTGATCTTATAAAGCCACCTACAACTGACAATATATCTTTTAGATGGGGGAGGGCCAAGATCTCAAGTCTAATTTTTAATTAAGGTATTATATTCATTTTGTATAACAACATTCCATCTATCATTTTGAGTGGATTCTTTAAATTATTAAGATTCACATTCATACATAGTCATTAATGCATGATAAAAATGTTGACTTTTAATTAATTTATTAAGGTTATCAATATTAGAAGATTGAAACAGAGATTCTGTCCATTTGGGTCTTTTAGATTGAATATAAAATTTAAAGAGTTTATCAAACTCTAAGTTATCCAAAAATAGATCAACTTTCTCAAGAGAATCTGTTTCATCACTAAGAGAAACATGAGAGTTAGATTCATCAATAAAAAAACACTGAAGAGGTTCCATAGAGAGCTCACAAAAGAATTTTTCAAAAATAAGAACATTCATATTCTTAATGATATGTCATTTCGAAGGATCATACACTCTTAAACCTTTTGTCTTACCATCATAACCTAAAAAAATACAATAATAAGAAGTGGGTTCGAGCTTCTTTCTTTTAACTTTACGAATAAAGATAGAAGCAGGGCTACCAAAGATCATGAGATGAGCCACACTATGTTTCTTTTTAATATACATTTTTGAAGAGGTATAAATATGCAAGGTTTTGTTAGGGACTCTATTTATAAAATGCATAGTAGTATTCATGGTTTCAACCCATAAAAAATTAGAAACATTTGAAGATTACAACATTGTTCTAGTTATTTCTATGATGGTGCAGTTTTTCCTTTTAGCGATACCATTTTGCCAAGGGAAATAGGGAGTTGTTAGTTCCCTTTGAATACCGTAATTAATGCAAAAAGAACTAAACTCTTTATTAACATATTTATCACTATTATTAGTTTTTAATCTCTTAATAATAAAATCAGATGCATTTTTAACACTAGCTTTAAATTCTTTGAATTTAAACAACATATCAGATTTTTTTTAATGAAAAGAGACCAGATCATTCTAGTGTAATCATAAATAAAAATAACAATATATAAAGAAACATTAAGAGATACAAATTTAAGAGGTCCTACAACATCACTATGAATCAATTCTAACAGATGTGAGGAATTTGTATCATGATTCTTGTGAAAGGAGTTAGTATGTTGCTTACCAAGTAAGCAACCCTCACAAGTTTTATGATAAAAGGGGATAAAAAAAGTCAAATAACAATATTATTTGCAAACATATCATGTAAACTTATAAAATTAACATGTCTTAATCTTTCATGCCATAATTAAGATTCATTCTTACAATGCGATGAAAGAAAACATGCAGAAGAAAGAGAAAAAATATATAAACTATTCTTTTGAACACCTTCAACAATCAAAGAAATAGATTGATTTATAATAGACCAAATATATTTAAGTAATGTTACAATTAAATTATCATGTATAAGTTGATAAAAAGATAACAAATTATTTTTTAAGCTTAGGTACATAGAAAACATCATTTATAGTAACATTTGAAAATATTATTTTTTCTTGTTTAGTTGCTTCCAAAAAAGAATTATCTCTTAAGTAAATTATTTTAGATAGATATCTAGAATCACACAGAATATTAGATGAGCAAAGCATATGGTGAGATGAACCACTATCTAAAATCTATTCATTTTCGTTTGAAGCAAATAAAATAGCGTACAAAGTAATAACATTTGAATCCTGATTGTTATATTGATTAGGGTTTTGATTTTTTGGTTAGTTTTGATTAGATTTATTTCTTTTGTTATTTTTAGAAGATTGATTGTTAATTCTATCATTATTTTTATAACATGTTTACCTTTTATGACTAAATTTATCACACAAATTGCAATTTTCATTAAACTTAGGTGTATGATTCTTATTACCAGATTTTTTATTATCATATTTGTCTTTAACAGAACTAGTGTTAGATTTCTAGTTTTTAGTGTTATCAAAAACATTATTTAAAGTGAGAAGTGCCTAGATGGTATTATCTTTAGAATCAAAATTAGTCATAACTTACTCTTATGAAATTAGGAGAGTAGACAAAGTGATAAGATCAAAGATATCTTATTCAATTTGATACTTACAATTCAAAATTACAATAAAATTTCTAAGACTTTCATGAATATTTAACTAAATGATAAAATAAAGCAATTGATCTTGAATCAAATTATAATCATATCCAGCTAATTAATTTATAATGCTTTTAATTTCAGCAATAAAATTCACAACTTTCTCATCAGCTTTCATAGGTGTAATTAGCAATTCAAGGATTAACTTAATAATCTTTGAGAGACGAGTGACCTTGTGCATGGATTCAAAGATTTTTCAAGGATCACCAAGAGGCTCCTGATTACCAATGTAGAGAAGGAATTCACCCTTAACACTATGTAATATAATGGATATAGCTTCCTACGATTTTATATTGAAATGCATTGGTAAGCTCAGGGTCATATGTCATTTAGAAGAGACTTTTTCAATCCCAATGACAATATTTCACAATTTTTGGGTCATAAATTAGGATTTAACATGGATTTTATATATATTATAGTTATTTTCATTATGTATTTGAGATTTATCTAATGAAAAATGAGGTAAAGTCAACTTTTTTTTTAAATAGGTTAGTAAATAAATGCTTTAAAAAAATATTTTAAATAAATTTTTTGAACTATTTTCAAAATAAAATGAATTTCCCATGCAACTGTACTTAATTACATAATTTAGATGCCAAACAATGAAAAAAATTGAATTAAAGTTGCACTAATCTAACTGTCGAAATAATCACACTCAAAATGATCACTTCAACACTATTATTAAAAAAAAGTGTAAAATTAATAGTATAAATTTTCAAAACACAAAATGGATCACGTAAATGTTTTTGGAAGGTGTCAAAACATAGTGATCGATTAGTTACAAGACTATGTTTATCAAAATATTTAGTAGGTCAAAAGTTGAAATAAATTTAATAGGTCAACTAAGGTTTTAGACACGTGAAATGTTGACACTCAAATAAAAAAATAGAATTCAATTTAAATTAAAATGTAATTAATTTTACTAAGACAACAAAGAAGATCAAAAATAAAAACTTAAGAACTTCTTAGTTATAAATTTTGATAAAGTAAAGAACATCAACACATATATGAGTTTAATTAAATATTTACATGCATTAATTAATATTTATTTTTTATTTAATTTTATATATATATATATATATATATATATATATATATATATATATTGTGCATGTAAAATTACTAGTAAATAGTAATGATTTTCTTTTAACTTTTATAGTAAAAGACAAAGAAAGTGGGGCCCACAAGTCTAGGTAGATAATTTGATGTTTAAATAAAAAAATATTTTAGAAAATTATTTTTAATACCATATAACATAAGGTAGTTTCATAATGGCTTTCATGTATAATTTCAAGAGCTCATATCTCTTTGTACAGGTCTCAGATTTACTTGAAAATTTAGCAACCCTCTTATTTTTATTTGATAAACACAATTGGACTCTCAAAATAGAATTTTTGATAAAGAATTCAATATTTTAAATTGTCCAAGCTGAAGTATGGTGCCCCTATAAATACTTGGGAGAGCCCAGAAACTTATACAGGCACCAAAAAAAAATTGAAATTTGTTTCAATCCTCTGTATTTTTTTAAATGAATAAGGGATTTACAAAATTGAATTTTGACTAAAAAATAAATTTTTTGAGTTTTTGAAGCTGATTATGGCACCTCAATTCACATAAATAAAAATTTTGTTTGACAAAGCTTTAAATATTTCAACAAAAAACTCTTATCAATCACCCAACCATCTCATGGCTCTGATTCTATGATAAAATCAATATAATATAAAATATATATGCAATATAGATTGGATCTAGATGAATAAATGATGGCAAAGAGCACATAAAATTCACACAATACATAAGAATTTAAAGTGAAAAAACTTTCAGGAGGTAAAAAAACTCACAAAGATGATATTCAATAATTAAGAAACTCTCCACCCAATACAAAGCCTTTCCTTCTCACTTCTTCACATAAGCCTTCACAGAACCTTTGTAAATATTTGCCACATGCAAATATTAAATTCATCGAGTCTATTTTCTGTGAATAATACAATAGGAGTAAGACCCTATTTATAATAAATATGAGGGGAGGTGATTGTTATAACCAACGGGTCATTCCTTCCCGAGAATCATTTAACTTAATTAGTTAATAATAAATCATAATATATTATTATTTATTTACATGAGATTTTCACCTTGTGTTTAATAAATAATAAATTGTTATTATTTAATAATAAACTAAAGTATGCTAAGGGTCTAAATTAGCCCACTTAGACATTGAATGTTCTAACATGGTTTTGGTTTGAACCTATAAACATTAAATAATCAATTTAAGGTCAAGGCAACTAGTTGGCCCTTACCTTGAGGCTATAGCTAACCATTATTTTATAAATAATTATGAGTTGTAAATGTACTATAGTTACTTGTACTGTGACAGGGTTGAAGTGATATTTAGGATATAAATCATGAAGAAGTTGTAACTCATTAGATTTAGAAATAATAAATTGTTAACATGAAGTAATTTTAGTCTTAAGGACTTCTATAGTGACTTAAAACTCTCTTTATAAAATTGTACTTTGTTCTTGTTTATGCAAGAAGGAATTTTATTTTCAGTGTTAGACTATAATTTATTGACTATAACAAAAGGCAAGGAAGCATTAATCTAAAATATGTGTGTGGCCTTACCATGCCTATAAAGTATAGAGTTTTGAAACTTGTTAAATTAGTAGGAAAAAGATCAATACTCATACCAAGACGTTTACCTAATCCTTGCCCTAGTACATAGGTTTATACTTATATTGGTTAAGTTAACTCAATGTGTAATATTGATTAAGTTGTATGCCATGTTTAAACAATGACTCAGTTATATAATAAAAGGGAATGCTTTCAAATGATTTATACATTCAATCATCAATGTGTCTTAAACTCAAAATTTTGAGTGTGTGTGTGTGTGTGTATCTTTGTGTGTTTATATATATATATAGTGGAAAGTGATGTTATTGAAAGGAATGATGACTAGATCATTTTAAGCCATAAAATTTTAGGTGTTAACAACAAAGAACATCACAAAAGGAGAGATCTGTAAAATAAAGGATTATGAACTGATATGCAAAATTTTTTAGAAAATATCATATATTAAATCTATAAAGCTTATCAAATAAAATGAATGAGCCTTGCATATATATGTAAGGAAGATCAACCCCAATTAAAGGATCAATCTAAGTGGTCAATCATAACTAAGAGATCAAGTTAGAGACCAAACCTAGGAATAAAAGATAACTATCCCAAATGGATAGAAATAACTATAAATTATCTTCATAATATTTAAGAGATAAATATGTAATATCTCATAATATCTAAAATAAGATAAATAAAATATCTACACATGCAATATCCACACATAAGTGGGTGAGAATAACTAAATACATAGGTGAACATGAGCTAAGGTAAACAACCTACTCTAACACCCCCCAAGTGAAGCTAGGGGCTAACAATAGAGTGGCATATCCACATTATGAGTCTTAAAAACAAGGTTTGATTAGGTACTTATGTACAATATATCCATGAAGTGGAGAAAAGGAGAAAATTTATAGGAAAAAAATCCTCACAAAATGATGTAAAAGAAGGAAGGACTTCATATGGAATCCCCTGAAAGACAAATGTCATTGATATTGAAGTTGTCGATACTTTAAGTTGGAATTGTAAGATAACCAGTGTCAATGTTGATATCCTTAGCTATAAGACTGTATAATCTCCATCTTCATCAAACAATGTTTCTTCCTTTTACCAAAGGAAGAACATGAATGATTTACTAGAAGTCTATCCATTCGACAACAAAATATGGAGGTAGCAATACAAAGATCTCTGAATCATGTCAAAATCTAAAGTGTGGCATAGGTCTGGAAAGATTATGCATAAGAATTGGATGCAATGTCATAAAAGTGAACTAATTATAAGAAAGACATGGAACATTCACTGAAATAATGTCCATAGGAAGTGGAGCGTAATGCTCAACAAGTATACTCTCACTAGAACCAATAGAGTCCTCTGAAGTGATAATTTGTGGTGGCTCAACATACTACATAGGAATATAGGTAGGATCTAAAAATAGATGTCCCAAGTCTAACAAAAACTCAATCCATAAAGGTTGTTTGAAAAAAAAAGAGAAATATCTATCAGGAATGTGTCATCACAAGAAACTATTATAGGAGGAGAGAGTACATCATCGAAAAAGAAAACCTTACTAATAGGAGGAGAAGGAGATGGAGAGGCATAATCCATGTCACCATCAAAATATAAATCCTCATTAATAGGAAGAAAAGGAAGTAGAACAAGAGGTGGAGTAAGAGAGGGTTTTAAAAATCCAAAAGGTTCAATATCCTCCTCAAAGAAGGTTGTAATAGCATCCCAAGCTCCCTTGGGTGAGGTGGCATCCGTAAAATGAATGTGGAAGCTATTTGAAACATTGAAGTGAATCAAGTGAAGATCCTCATCTTAAATATATGTAATCTAGGAAAAAATTGAGGTGTTGAGGGGCTTCATTATTGAAACACAAGGAAGAAGTCGAGAAGAAGAAATGATCCCCCTTCCAAATAACAACACACGATTCAAATAATGATAAGGAACAAATAAATTCCCAAAAATGTGTAAGCCCCCCCAAATTTTTTTTGATATTTTATAATTGAGTGTTTTTTTACAAAATAAATGACACCAATAGATCAGACATAAAAATATACACTTTTGGAAAAAATAGAACTTGATTTCAAGTCACTGTTCAAACGTTGTAGCTTTTACAAGTTTCCCATCATTAAAATGGGTCAAATAAGTAAACATTACACAAAAAAATAATTATACTAAAAAAATTGCTTGGACTTAGAAATAAATGGAATTCTTGGAGGAAAAAGATGGGCTACACTTAAGCCCCCACTAGTAGGAATCCAAATTTAAGACCCCCGCATGCAACCATACCATGTGACCAATAGGCTAAGGTTTTTGGTGGGTTATCCCCCTTTGATGTGACATTGATTGATGTTAAAGTGATATCATCCCCCAAAGAGGAAAAAAATGGAAATGAATAGTGTTGGTCTATGTTGTCATATATTTTACACTCTCATGAACATTGCACTATTATTGTGCACTACAAATGGAAAGGCCCGCGTGATATAGGCAGATGTTGCTTGCTAATGTAAACTTGTCATATGTTAAATTTAGGTCAACCAAGACCCCATCTATAACATGCATACCAAGAAAATGTTGTAGGTATAATGCTGAAGATAGGTCGAATAATAACATAGGTACAGACCACATAAAGGCTGAATAAAGGCCACATGTATAACATAGACCTGAATGTAGGTATGTGTCGGGACATGGATGCCAAAAAAAAACTATGAACAATCCACAAAAAATATCAAAAAACCTAAAAAAACCTAGTGAGGGTTTCTCAGTTGCCTTTCTCCTGATTTGGATACCAATGCACACATCGATCCCTACAACACAAACCTAAAAAATTAAAAAAATGATTGTCTCAAAATATGGCTAATTTTATAGTCAATCCAAGGATTTTTTTTGCCTTCTAGATCCAATGGGGCACTCCATTCTACACAAAAATGCACACAATAATAGAAGACATTTAAAATGATCAAGCCAAGAAGAAAGTTTGATTATGTGAAACAAACCCTTGCAATAGTAAACTCACAAATGAATGGCTTTAATACCTACTGCTCTAATACTATGAAAGGAATGATGATTAGATCATTCCAATCCATGTAATCTCAAGTGTTAACAACAAAGAACATCACAAAAGGATATATTTATAAAAAAAGGGTTACAAATTGATATGCAAAACAAAGTAACAAATATCATATATTACATCTCCAAAGCTTATTAAATACAATTAATGAGCCTTGCGTATATAGGCAAGGAAGATCAATCCTAACTAAGAGATCAAACTTAGTGATCAATCCTAACTAAGATATCAAGCTAGAGATCAAACCTATGACAAAGAGATAACTATCCCAAAAAGATGGAAACAACTAGAGATTATCCCCATAATATCTAAGAGTTAAATATATAATATCTCATAACATTTAAAATAAGATAAATGAACTATCCACACATAAGTGGGAATAACTAAATACCTAGGTGAACATGAGCTAAGGTAAACAACCTACTCTAACAAAAGGAAATGAGAATGTGTGTGTTTGTATTAGAAAGTGATGTTATTTTAAGGAAATGATTAACCCATGTTTTATGTGGCAAAAGAAAAAATAGAGAATTAGGTCTAAAATGCCTTGATCACCCTTCAAACCTTTGAATATCATACTAAAATTGAGTATATTGTAAGTAATTATTGATTTATAACTTAATAAACCATAACTTTTATTTCAAAATGTATTTAGTGGTATGTGGAAATGGTCTGAACTTTGATAGCTCGATGTTATGAAATAGATGACGATATGGCATAAATAATATATAAAAGAGTAGAATAAGTTATACACTTAAAGGGTGAAGGCATAGAGAAATAATCCTTACAATAATGGATTTTACTAGTAGGGTTCTATGTTTCGAGACTCTTATATGAACTTATGATAATTGTTAACAGCTACAAGTTGACAACCCTAACTAATTACATTATTGACTAAATAATTAGTCAATAATTATTGAAAACCTTAACTAATTATTTAGTTAATAATGTAACACTATTAACTATATGAACTTAAATACTTAAGTTAGAGAAGTGTCAAAAAATGCTCAATTATAGTGACAACATGAGTATGCTAAATATTAAAAATAGATTTATTGAGTTAGGTACCCTGATATTTAGCTTGTGAGATAATTAAAAGTTTGCAGTTGTAAAGGTCACAAGTTAGAATAAGATCTATAAGTCTAGATATATGATATATGGATTAAGTAAAAATTTGAAAGCATCGACTAAAGGTTATAGGTTATGTAACCTGTTAGGAACCTTCTTTTAGACAAGTTAATATAGCAACACAATGTAACCAATATGCATGAAATAGAAAGAGAATAAAAATACTATATTTAAAATGATAGGAATCTTACTACAAAGTATCATGGGCCTCTTCAAAGGGAAACCTACTTTGAGCACAACTCAATACAAAATATTCAATAGATACCATTTCCTTTTACACAAGTCCTCTATTTAAGCTATTCTACATAAGACAACTACACCTCCCATACATGTGGGATAATTACAAATGTCAAATAGGATGACTTACAAAGCATATGTGTATGTGTTTTTATTAATGATACTTAATAAAAAATAAAATAGTTAGGATGAAGGGGTCCTAACATGCACTTCCACTTAAAAAATATTTGTCCTCAAAGTTTGAGATGAGGAAACTATTGTTTTAATTGGATTAGGGGTTCCCATGTCATGTCTTTTGGTTGAATGCCACACCCCTAGACTAAAATATCGATGATAGTATGAAAGCAAAGCTAACAATAATGCATATCGAGGATGCATTTAGGTTCCAAAAATATATAGTCTTTATTATCAATCTCTAAAAGTGTTGTTTAGGTCCAAAAATGTGGACCAATGACTTTCTCCAAACATGATACATGGAAAACTAGATGCATATTGGAGGAGGGAAGTTCCAACTTGTATGCGGCGGGACCAATCTTGGAAATCAATTTATAAGGACAATAAAATTTTGGTTCAAGTTTCTAATGACCTTTCAACTTTAAAGAGGATTACTTGTAAGGTTGAAAATGAAGGAAAACCACCAACAACAAAGTCCCATTTTGTGTAATGTTGATCAACATATTTATTCATGCAGGTTTGTGTTAGATTGAGGTTATCTTTTAGAGTCTAAAGGATAATGGCATGTGTATAAAGTGCATAATCAGCTAGTTGTACCTTAGAGCTACTTGGAAGGTTTTTCTGAAGAAAAGGTTGTGGATGAGTGTAAATGGCCTCATATGTGGTCATTAATGGTAAAATTATGGTATGTAAAGTTGTACCACCATTATGTAAGTGGTAACCATTTTACCTAGTGAGACTGTTGATCAAATTAAAAATAACATAGATAAATCTCCAAGAATTTATTGATAATTTATATTTGACCATCAATTTGTGGGTGGTAGGTAGAACACATTTTAATTTGGGTGACACAATGATGGAAAAGTTCCTTTCAAAAGTGACTAGTAAAAGTGAAATCAACCAAAAATTATTTATGATGATATCTTTAGTACTTTCCATATTTAAAACATGCCCTAATTAGATAAGAGTAATTCATTACAAAATATTTACATACATATTGTATGCTTGAATGTCATACTATTAATCCAAATTATCTTTTAAAATTATATCTTAATTATATAATTATTATCCATTAATATAAATTATGGTAAAGCACCTTGATGATACACGCAACTCTAGAAGTCAGTCTCCTTTGCCTTGAAACCCTAGGTGTGCTTATGAGGTTTATAAACCAAGAAAAATTGGGAAAGTTTTATGTGTTAATTTTCCTCCAATCATCTCTATTTGATGATTGGCCATTGCCTATGTATCTGATACTATGAATAGGGAAATCAAACCACACATGGTTTTCCCACCTAGTGTGATTGTACAATTTTATTCCTATGTTATATGTATGTAACTAATGATATAGATTTAATACTTGATAATGATTGATTTAACTTGGATTTAATATGCTTAAATATTAGCTTATGACTAATCCTAGTGATAAGTTTGTAATTTTGATAGAAAAGGGAAGATTTTATCAATGTGCAATAGGGTATAGATGTATCCTAGATAAGTGCCATGTCCCTTTTGAATGAGACCTTGATTTATTTATATATGGATCCAACTGGATAATTTATCATGCCACCACCATGTTAGGAAAATGGGTTGACCCTAAGGAAAGGTTTTATTTTTAAAAGTAGTCATTGATAGGAGAGTGTTGGTTCTTATCAATGTGGGTCATTATTGACTAATGATAATGACTGAAACTGGTAGAATTAACATGTGTATAGGTGGACTAAACTGAGAGTGTGAATATGTCTTTAAAAGATATTTGCCATGTTTGAAAAAGAAAATGAGGTTCATGTAGGTATGTAAAATCAAAACTTAAGGGTGAACTTATAATATAACATGCCATTGTGAGAATATGGTAGATTCAGACCTTAATTATGCACTCAAGTCATGTGTAGTAAATGTGTGTCAATCTTGTCATCTTCAAGTACAAATTACAATATTTTAGTATCTACACATTGAAGGGAATATTTTAGTATCTACACAAAAGACAACCATAGGGAGTGGTGTTGATAGACAACCCCATTTTTAATTAATCCTATTTCTAAACGAGTCAAGGTTAGATAACTTCATACGCCTTCCAAATGCTCAAGGAAAGAAAGGTGTGTGATGTTGATAGACATAGCGGTAATAAGTGTGAAACCCTAATCCTCTACATTTTATTCTCCCATAAGGACTATTAAAGGATATATAATGCTTAAGAAGTATTTTTTAGGCCTCTTTGCCTTCAATGGTGCAAGGGACCCATGTGGAACAAAATGAAATCTCTTGGTTTTCATTGTCAATTATCCCCATACCTCCAAAGTATTTTGGTCTATAAGGAAAATCCATAGTCACTATGTAAAAACATTTCTTACCTTTAGATTTGGCCCATATGAAATCTCTAAATAACTTCTCTAGATTTTTATAAGAAACATTATATCACAACAAGAGTAATAAACTTGCATTTATGCTAAAACTTTAGAGTAAATATGAAACTTGATAGCTAGAGAGAGAAGGTAAGTGTGAGATATATTTTTTAACTCTTTGAATAAAATAGTTCTATAACTCAACATGAAAATCTTGAAAGAAAAAATAAATTCCAAAAAACTTAATCATCTCCTTATTTGATATCCACTGCTAATTATATTGATCAAACCGACCATGCTTAAGAACAAAGGATTGTGTATAGCAGTTCGTTTTACCCCACTGAATATTGGAGCCTGAGTCTGAACAGAAAAATCATAGACATTCCATAGTGTTCTTTACCACCTCTTATTCCAAAGTGACAAGAAAAGAATATTCAACATAGTAGTCATTTGTGATATTGTATTGAGTGATATTGGGAAAGAAAATCCATTTCACAATCCCTTTAGAAGCATAATCCCACAACAATAACCCAAAAAACTTAGAAGTTTAAACATATAAAGAGGGAGGAAGAGCACAACATTGCTTGATAGATCTAAAAAGGCCAAATTACTCAGATTTTTTCCCATTGATAGTCAAACAAGGAGAGGCATATTTGAAAATGATTTGGACTAAATGCACAAATCTAGGCTCAAATCTAAGAGCTTTCAACATTTAAATGATGAATAAACATTCAATCCAATCATAAACCTTCTCAAAATAAATTTTGACAAAGAGAGTTTTGGTTGGGATGTGTGGGCCCACTCCATCCATTCCTAAATAAATATAGTATTATCGATAATGTATCTGCCTTGGATAAAACATATTTGATTTGGCATAACCAACAAGGGGAGAAGGTACATGATTCTAAGGGTTAAAACTCTTACAATAGTCTACTAAAAAACATTGAGGAGAGTAACAGGCCTCCACCTAGTAATGATCTTTAGGTTTTTAGCTTTGGATATGAACTTAATGTTGCCCTTGGTAATGATCTTGGCTAAGAGCCTATGTCCATGGCCTCAATATACACTATATATAAAACTTAAGTCTACCACAATCCCATAAAAATTAATAGAAATCATGACAAAATTCATCAACCCCTAGGAATTTATCACGTGGCATATATTTGGTAAAATCTTGAAGCTCATCAATGGAGAGCAATTTATCCCAAGCTATTCTTTGGCCATCAAAAATATTTCAAGGCACAACACTAATGCACTTCCTCATATCAACATCACACTCCTCATTAGAATATTAGGCATGAAAAACTTGTTTGTAATGCTTAACAAAGGCTTAAAGGATCTACATAAATTTAATGAGATAGTCTCCAACTTCCTTGAGTGATTTTATTCGATTAACAAAATGTCTAACTCTCAGTATCTAGAGAACTTCCTTAGAAAACATATCTCCAATCTTGAGCTTTTGGATTCTATCCCAAATTTTAGCTCTAGAAGATCAGTTAATCTTCATTATTTCAATTTTTGACACAACACTACAATCTCAATTTGATTCATTAATGGGAGAGAGTTATAATTCTTGGGACACCTTGTTAAAATCTCTAATGTTGGAAACAATGGCTCATTTTATGAATAAATCAAACTACTTACCAATATCCCTTAGAAAAATGGTGGTGCATATAATGGAAACCTTCCACCACACAATCCATCCTCTATCTTTGTTAGGGTATGAGATAACATTCCAAACCTGTTTGATGTTCACAAGGGCTTACTCATGTTTCATTTTGTGAGGTATTGAGATAGAACTTATTGCTAAAATTTTTAGCATGAGGATTTGACCATTTAATGCATAATTTGATGGGCTAATTGTCTGCATAAAGGACATAAACAAGTATGCTAGTTGGTATATCAAAGCATTGGGTGAACGTAAAATTATCTTGTTCTATGAGCATTATTTTGTCAAATTGTTTGATAATTCTTATCAGCCCCTTGGAAAAAAATTGATCCAGTGAACCATGTAGTGGAGGGTGAGTGTTTGTTGTGATGGTTAGGGTTATATATCCCCAATTTGGTTCTCAAATAAAACCATGCTTCTCTCACACTAGTACACCATCACATGGGAAAGATCACTTCTTAATTTTTAGAGGATTCCACCATATTATAATATCCATAAATAATGTAGTTTGTAGTGGGATGTTCCTTTGTAACCTATAGACAAATCATTGCTCTTTCCATGGTGTCGTTGGAAGTGAAGAGGTTATCCAAGCTAAGGGATTTCTCATAAAAATAAAAACCATCCAAATTCCATGGTTAGATGGGTCCACACCCTAGTTCATCATAAATGAGTGTAGATGATACCATACTTTTTTGGGTCATTAATATTTTTATCATAATTAGCACAACACTATTTAATTTATTGTTTAATCATCAACCATAATGTAAGTTAGAATTATGAGTAAATTAAGTACATATAATTCAAGTATAAGATCCATTTAATCAGTTAATGATTATAAATTTATGTTCTCAAGATGTCAAAAACATAATACGAATAAAAGAAATAAATTCATCTTAGTTGTATAACGCATCAATATATCAAAATTTAAGGTTAATCATTACAAGATCAATATCTACTACATACAATAATGCATATTTACATAATATACTATGAACACAACCATTTGTTGTACATTATAGTACAAATATACATTAGGATACAATGTTGGTTTTAGCCACTGTTGAATAGTATAATAAATTCATACAATAAAAGTATAATAGTTTTCATGAGCAATCAACTCCTAGATAGCCATGAGTAAACAACTGCAGATAATTTTGATAAGTTGTAAATAGGGAGAACATCATTTGGGTGATTTACCTCCAACCACAAACTAGTATTTCCCAACACACCTCCCTACTAGGAGTAGCCCTTCCCTTCATGAAGGGGAATATAATAGTGATGCAGACATCAATAATTAATCCATAATAATGTGAAGGTACTATCACTATTACATGAAATATTCATACAAATAATGGACACTCATTTTTCTAATATGTCTTCACTCATGCATGTAAACTATAAATTATAATGGATAGATAATTTATACAGCTATAAATTTACTTTGGCCAAAGCATTTTTATAGATATCAGAGTTTAAAATAAGTTGGGCCATAGTACATGCTAAAAAATACTCTCTACTATACATCTGACATCATCCTTCTCATTAACTGTTGATGAGTGATGTGTAATAGGCTCCTTGTCTATCGCTCATTATCCTTTAACAAGAAAGATAATAATTTTTCATAAATCATAAAAACCACATAATTCATAATGAAAATATAGGAAATATGCCACATAGGGGTTATAATTCATATATAAATTGATATAGTATTTATCAAATTGTTGTTTGTTTCATCTTCAAGTATAAATACAACATATAGGATTTATAAAACACAACCACTCCACATTGTTATTACTTTAAATTGTCCATAAATATACTATATTTTATGCATTCGGTAATATATATTAAGCCTACACCCAACTCAACCATAATCCAAATAGTTTCATTTATTCCATAAACAAACACATAATCACTCATCATTCAAGACTATAAGTGTTCTGGTATATTTCCAATAGTTTACTACCAACTTTATACCATTTAATGAAATTGCACAATTTAAGAATAAAATTGATCCATGTATCCCTTATCTAAATGGTGGATCCTTTTTAAATCTAGTGAGATCAAATTTTTAATTTCTTGCAAGCATACTATATATATTAATTAACTCGTACCATCCACAAGATTCACATTTTATTACAACTACTTCAACTAAACAACCATCCTCTATGCAACTTATCATAAAAATAACCCTTCAGGTTATATGCATGTACGTGGTTGTAACAACCACATACAGGTCTATAACCTACATGTGAATCATCTTAACCCAAGTAGTGTTATCCTATCATGCCAGGGTTCTAAATAGTATTGATTTTAATGTAGCAAACATGCTTGGATTTTAATAAGTTTTACTCAATATCAACATCTCCCATTAATCATCATTTCAACCTTACATGTTATACTTTTCATAACACAAGTTTGTTGTTTGATTTAATAGCTATTATTTTTGAAATGTTCCAAGACCTCTAACATTGAATTTAAAAGAACAAGTTAATGGGTGTTAATATTAATCAATTATGCATCCTCATAAGCCTATGAGTATGAGCAATCCCACATGCATAGGTCTATAAGTATGGATAATTTCTATAAACTTAGATGTTTATGAATGACTTATGTATTTGAAACCAAAAACAAAGGCAAATCCCTCAATAAATGAAATTCAAGCAATTATACTACATCTCAAAGTTATTAGATAGTTTACAATCATATGAAGGAAATCCTTAATAATAACAATTTAATTTTAAATAAATAATTTACAGCCTAATAATCAATAAACAACTCATTTATTCCTATAATCAAATCAACATCTCGTGAATATTCATTTGGCTAGGGTTAAATAATTTTTGCCATGATGCAAAAGTTTAAGGCTCCAAACATATCCAAAAAGGGGCATTACCATTTTAGGGGTCGAATAATGTTCATAGTATAACTACAGTCAAACCTACAACAATAGTTTTCCCTAAAGTAGAGCTTGTGGATAATTATTTTTCCATTTTACTACAAATTTATAAGACTTTGCTAATATGATACTTATTCACTATTGGGTACAACTTATTTAAACTCATAATAATAAAATCTTTAACCATTTTCCCAACCATGGAATAAATGCTACATAATGAAAACCCTCATTAGTTATTTGAGTTCACAACTCGTAAGGAAATAGATTACTTTCCTATTATAGAAATGAAATCAAAGATCTACCACCTCAAGGTAAGACATTGCCTCTTATACTTCCTTCAAACTCTTGTTGTATTTTTCTTTGTTTTTCAAAAATCATTCCCCTTTCCTCTAATTTTCTCCCTTTTTATTTTCATCCTCCATTCACTACACTTGACCTTGTTTTCATGTGCCCCCTATATCCTTTTTGTAAACCCTGTAGTTTACTCGATATAACTCAAGAACCATTATTATATGCAATTCATGTATTGAAATTCCATTTGAGTTTACTTAATAGAGCTAGATAAAAATGTCATGTAGGATTTTTAAAAAATAACATGTAATATTCCAATCCTAGCTAACAAAATTCAATAAACCTAATAATTTACATAATCATTATGTTTATTATATAATTCATGGAACCCATGTTTAATAATGACCTTTGACTTAATAAAGATAAGAGTTACATAATTATTCATGATCCTTTGTTCCAATAAAATAATCAAACTCTTAAACTCGCCTTTGCTAATGGTTTCATAATGTCTTCAAGGTCAAGTAATGCACAATACTATAGTGTTTTAATGTTTTATAGGAATCTAATGACCATAAAAGTGGCTTGTTATGAATTTTTTCATTCATAATTTTTTATGTTGAATAACTAGACCATTATGCTTCAAGACATTCTCTTTTAAAAATACAACTATACAAGCAATGTGGAAATATGACAATACAACTCAACAAGCAAAAATAAATTTAATTATGCAATCAATGTTAGAATAAGGTTCTACAATCAAAACTGGTATACAAGCAACATGAGGGCATACTCAACATGCATGACTAGTGTTCAACAGTACAAGGTTATCACTCATAAGTAAAACTAAATATAATCATGCAATTACAATCACAATGTAGATGCTATCTAGAGTAAAATTGTGTAGCACGAGTACTATAAGAATTAAATAATCATCGATAACATAACAAATCACTATAAGACCCAATACTACTCAAACAACTTATGTGGATGTGTGACTATTCTAGATTCACTTTTTTTGTCCTAGCTACCATGATCTGCCACCCTCTCCCTTATGATGCCTTCCTTTAAGATTCTTTTGTAAGGTAATCGATAGGATATCTTGAATCCACCTTAGATAGAGAAAGAGGGTATTTAGTCCATCATAATCATAAACATCTAAAAATTATTAATGTAATGAATACATTAAATGAATTGTGACATTTATAACACAATGCAAAAAATAATCACATCAACATATGATTTCCATAATCTTTGAAATGCTGTAAATTTAGATTGATCATAATAACACCATCATTTAACTAATCATAGTAGTAATAAAACAACTGTCTATAATCTAAAATAATAGTCCATAATCTCTAATGGTGATATAAACCAACATAATCATAGTATTTTCCACTAGGGTAGAGCAGGACGTAACACAAATAATATTGAAATAATAAAAAAATATAGCATAGTGTGCATGAATTTGTATCATGCCCCCATTGATAAATGTAAAATTTGTAATTATATGTAGATGCAAATTTTGAAATTTTCTTTGAAACTTGTGCATGAACCTATATCATGCACTCAAAACTATATTAATTTATAATTTGATCTTGAAATGTGAGTACATATATATGGCACGTGCCCCTATAATTTGTGCCAATGATTGAATTTCAAACCATATTACAACCTTTGAAATTGTATTAGTACCAAAACTAATGTTTGTTGTTAAAAAGTTTTATCTCATGTATGAAAATCCCACTGAAATCCCCCCTTTTGATGTGAGGGAATTGATCTTGAAAGTCACTTATCTAAAAATAAAATTTATTTGTATGACATGCCTAGTAATATGTAATCATTTAATAATGTAGCATATGTGAAATGTATGTTATCATATTAATATATGTACCATTTGAATCATGTATGTAACATAAGAGGCAAGGCCTATAATAATGTATCAAATGAAGCTCATAGTAATAGAATTTAGAATTAGTATCTTATGAATTAGTTAGTGCATGATATGGATCATGGCACTCATCAAACTTAACAAGCTAAACAAGCACAAACACAAAAATCATGATATTATATAAGAATGCCAAGGGACACATACAAAGGACATGTTTAAATGTTATAAAAATAATGATTTTCACACCCAAGGACATGAATGATGTCTTAAACAAGAGACATGTTCGAAAATCTCCCAAAACATAGGGCTAAGGGCTAAAATCAAATAGACATGTTCAAATATCTCACATACAAAAACAAGATCCCATGTAAATGTTCAATCAATTACACACAAGGGCCAAGGCTCATACATAATAGATAAACACGATATAAATATACTCATACATAATAGATAAGTATGAGCTAATAGACTATGTACAAGTAAGAGCATCAGTGGATCATAGAACTAGAAATTAAGTCTAAATCATGTACATGTAATGTGATCATATTATATCAAATAGCATATCCATGTCCACAATTGTAAGATAGAGATGTTAGCAAGACATTTATAAATAGTATAGAGATCAAAAATATACAATTCATAGAATGATAACACATGTACATAATGTAACATGTGGATAAGATGCCCCTAGTTTAGCAAGGCTACAGGGTAGAAGAAAGTTCAACACCTTAATCCATGTGAAATATGTATGTCCTACATAACACTCATAAATACCAATGAAATGCATGTTTGATACAATAATAATATGTTATCTACTAATCATGAGATAAATAACACCTAACAATGATGAAAAGTAGATGTCTAACCATGCTCAGGTCCTTGTTTTAGATTTTTAGAATATATAGAATGTTTTGGTATTTTTCAATATTAGATTTTTTTTTGTGCTTTTTTTTTAATTTTGAAACCTAAAATAATAAAAAATAGTCATAATAAAATGTTTCAAAGTAGAATGACCAAGTTAGGGTCCCGTGGAATAGGTATGATGAGCGGGTTAATACTTGGGAGGACATAATACCACTTTAGTCCTCATTTATCTTTTTTAGGATTATGAAATGTAACCCCAGGTTGATAAGGAGCTAATTAATAAATCAGGTAATAAAATACCGTAGTATCAATAGCCACTGATTTGCATAAAAATTTATTTATTTGAATATTCTATAAATAGCAATGAAATAGAAAAAGTGTACTTAGCTAGAAAATATGACTGATTTGGACAAGTGGTAGGTTGAAAATTAATGTAGGAGTAAGGCATAGTGTTGTCAATAGAGAATAGGTGACAAAACACTCTTTAGATAATAACACAATCCTCTTTTCCAGTATCACATTATGTTATAGGCCTTATTTTCAGTGCTAATGACCTTGTACAAGTGAAGTGATGAAATTTTGGGTAGACCTTCGCTCTATTTTGGGAAGCCTGTATTTGTGTGACTGCGACCTAGTTCATCATCTATTATGTGATTTGATTGATTTCACTATGAAACCATAAGCCTCCATACTTGTTAAGCTTTTTAAGAACATAAGTGTAAGGAGAGTGGTGTTAGTAGGGTAGGTTTAGCAGACCTCAACACCCTATGTGCTAAGAATCCCCTACATACCCATACCTCGAAAGGGGATCAAGCTTGATGTAGTTATCCTAATAATAAGTGCTAGTGAAAATGAGAGTGATGATAGTATGTTTGAGTATGAATGCCAATTTGAATACTTTGATTGTGAATTGAAACTGGGAACCTAAGTAAAATTGAGCTCTGGGTTGTTGTAGATGGATGTATGCAAAAATGGGGTAAATAGAAATCAATAACCTTAATTTTCATAATTATTTATGAGATTGTTCATGACAATTTCTTGAATTTCCATCTATCTCATTAATGAATGAGATCGGTCTTTATATAGTGTTCTGATGTTTGTCAAGACATGAATGAGTCTAGGCTAACCCTAAGACACTTCGGGAAGTGGAAAGATATTTGTTAGGGACAAGAGAAGCTAAGGGTCAATATCGCTTCACCCTTTGAAAATATCATGTTATGCTATAGACTAAAGGGGATGTGTTATTGTCCAGGTGGTTGGCATGTGTGAAAAAGGATTGGGGATGCCCAGGTGATGCCTCAATGTGGCTCTTGGTATATCTAGGCATGGGCTAGATGCACATAAAAGCTAGAAAATGATTAAGGGAGGCCTTAAGATAGGTCTATGGCTAAGTTAAGGACATGATGGTCTCAATTGAAACTCATTGCATTAAAATGACACTTTATATGACTACATTGGTTCCCACCTTTATTCTTAAAAATGCAACAAAGAAAAATGAATAGGATAAAGGAAAGAGAAATGTACCTGGATTTACCTATGAGGTGAAGCCCATGAATGTGGGTCTGAGTGTACAAGCTATGATCCTATAGAATTAGTTTAACATAGGAATGAATCCAAAATAATAAATAGCATTTATTTAAGTTAATATAACCTAATATATAGGTAAATAACAAACACCTACAAACAAGGAGTAGGTGTTAAAAAGAGTGGACGGGAATAAGAAAATAGAAAAGTCATGCAATGTAATAAAAATATTGGTTATAAAAATATAACCAAATAAATAATAAGTTAATATGATTAATTATTCTAATACCCTCCCTAAATGACTAAATGACATGTTTTAGTCATTATTAAAATAATATAATTAAGTCCATACATGAACTTAACCAATGTATAGTTTTGCTGCCACTAAAGGAATGTATCCAAATGTCCCTATTATCACCAATCCATCTTACTAAAGTACATGGGTAATGAGCCACCTCAACTACTAATTAGATTTAAAAATGGTACTAAATACTGGGTTCACTAGATTCTTTTATTCTTTGAATTGATGTCATGTCTTGGATGTGTCATACCTATCTTGTTTGTTAGAGTGATCAAGTATGACAAAAAAATTTAGAATATGCATCAAAACTAAACAACAAAACATATGTCCTAAAAGATATGTCTGTGTTGAGTTGTTGAAAACCCAACACCTACTACTTTCCATTATTGAATAACTTTGGGACATTTACTATTCTCAACACTATTGTGCTTTTTTTGTATGCCCCTTCATCTTTCACCAACCTTAATGTAAAGCTTCCATTTTGGTTTGACTTTGGTCTTTGTACTTGTGCTTGGTTTCATTACTTGTGAAATAGTAGTAAGAGCAAAATTTACCTGCTCTTCACCTTGCATTTCTTGTTTTATTGACCTTGTAGATTGCCCTTCCAACAAGTAAGATAACTCATCTTTTCTTACATCTTTCATTATGGTATGGTATCACTTGGTTGTTTATTTTGGTTTTCTTGATTTTGAATGTGAAGAGTGAGAAAAAATCTTATCACCAGTTGAAATTGACACCTCTAATATTTTCATTTTTTAACCCTATTCAAATTTAGTACCAGAATTTATTCTATAAACATCATCAACATATAACAATACATTACTATTAGTATATTTACTATTATTAGAAAATAATGGTACCTTCTCATATACATCAACATTATTACTAATCAAAATTCTATATATTGATGTAGAGACTCATCATGATCTACTCCTTATACACCTCTGATATCTCCATCCATCAATACATGTAACCAATCTTCTTAATCTTCTCTTGAATAACAAGTCCTTCAAGGCATGTTATCATTCTCATGCATAATACTATACATTAAGCTTATTTTAATTCTTTTCCTCTACTTTTATACCCTCCATTCACCTCTCAACATCCACTCATCTCATTCCATTATTGACCTTTGTTCTCTTATCCTTCTTGGAACAATCACTGTCCTCTCATATATCTCACATGTCTTCATTCTATATGTATAGTTTAAATCTTGTTATACTCCCATTTAGGCTTGATGGATTTTGATCTGAACTCAATTTTTAATTTACATCATGGGGTCATACATGGCCAAATACTTCTCCTTCATAACTTCCTTCCATCTTCCAACTAAACCTAAAACTTTCAAATAACACTCATTTGTTACAAAGGCTCATAGGTTATATGGCTCAATAGATGATTTTGATTTTATTGGTGCCTTTAAGGTTCTTATGACCATTATTATACTTATTCAAGTCATCTATTACCCCTATATCCATCCCATATAACTGATATATAAAACTATTTGAACCTACACAACTTATCTCACTTTGATAGGGTTCTTTGTAGCCTTTTTTAGGCCTTTTTCAATGGTACGGATCAATACAGACTAGTTTTGAGAAACTAATGACATTTTCTAGTAACCTCTATCTTATTTTCCATCTCAAATTTTATTGGCAAGAATACACTCATAGGTTACCTTTTCACTCCTTTTATGGCTCTATTTAGGCCTGATTAGGCCTCCACTGTCTTGTGACACACATAGTCACCCACAACCTACGTAATTATACTTGACTAGTCCAAAAAACTCATAATCTCTTAGTAGACATTTTTCACTATTAAATTACTAATTTTGATAAGTTTTCATTTGTGTAAATGCCTAGAAGTGGATTTTTTACCTTGAAACCCTAGTTAAGGGCCTGCATAGACTATATGAACCTGAGAAGAATGAATTTACAACTTTGACCCTTCTAGCAACTTACAACTTTAAATAATGGTTAGGGTCTGTATAACCTCCACACACTTTATGTGACCACTAACTACTCCCCTTGATGTCTCTGATACACATTATTACAAATCTCTATATTTTGGTTGTCTATGTATTCACTATTTCAACAGGTCTGAATTGTATTTCTTGCAAAAGAATATGAAAACAAGCAATTGACTCATACAATAACATTCAGTAAACATGAAATAGACTCACCAATTCCATAATAAGCTTTAGAAATTTTAGAATTTACAAAATGTAATCTCATTTTATTAATGAATTATGATAATTTTTTCTCCAGAAAAAAATAAGCATTAGAAGCACATCATTATTGGATCTTATTTCAATAACCAGTCTCATACAATCCTCCTTTAAAGCATGCATTCAAAAAATAGGGTCTGTATAGTATTTTTCAAACATGAGGAATTCTTTGACTAGTTTCCCGGGTTGTGATCCCCTCCATCCTTCGAATGAATTCCAATAACTATCTCAAAGCCAAAAAAATTATAAGTTTTAAAAAGCCTATAACTACACTAATTATATTTTGACCTTTCATCGGTCACAAAAGGCTACCTAGAATATTGAAGTTATAAACCAAGTTTATTTACCATACATATATGCTCTATGGACCATGGTATATACCCATGGTGTCTTCAAAAAACTTTCCTTAACAACAACAAGACTCATTCATCCTTCAATACACACAAACTCCCAAACCAAGCTTCACAAATTCAAATATTTAAAATATTGAAATTGGTAGGAAAATGCCAATTTTGAAATTTAACCTACCTAGGCACCCCTAGACACTTGGAGAACATTCCAAAGTGTGTACCAAGATTACTAACACCCTTCTTAAAAATGCTATATGACCACCTAGTCACTTGATCAAACCAAAATTTGTTCAAAGAAACACAAAACGTGTCATCCTTACAAGGATGTTCTTACATCATACTACTAAGGTGCAAAATAAACTTTCCATGAAATTTTAGCTATCTTGTATTATCTTTCTCCTCAACATCTCTCTCTCATTTTCACTCCAACTTTGCATTGTCACATCCTCTTGGATCCCAAGGCTTATGAGTGAAACATAGACTGCTTTATTCTTTGACTCATGCCACCTTACCTCCTCCTTTAAGGTTAACTTTCTGGATATCAATATCCCACCTGATCATATTTAGTTTCTTTTAGTTATCCTGCAACAAACCTACACATGAAACACAATTTAAACATAACCAACTCCTTATTATCTTCTATTAAGCCACACTCTTTCACTTTCATGGTTGTCCTTGTTGTGATTAATTTTTTTGCCTAGTGGACTGTTGCTTATTATTCCATCTTCTCTCCTATGTTACCATCAATCTCTTTAACCTCATTGTTCCTCTCTTGTTGTTGTTCACTCCCTATCTAATCACTCACTTTACTTCCCATAGAAAACTCTCTTAACATGCCAACCTTTCTAACAAAGTTGTCTAGATACTCCATGATCCTTATTAAGGACAAGTGACAAGATAAGTATGCAAACATCCTTTCCAATTGTTCATTGGAAATAAATTGATCATGTTGGGTTGACTATAACAGCTCTTTTTTTATTACAATTAACACCTCAAAATGCTTCTCAACTACTGCATCCTTTTCTCTCACTTATGTGGTAATTTTTACTACACCTTCTTCCTATCACTATTTCCCAGTTGATCCTTCTTCGGATTCAATGCTGCAACTAGTTCCTTCCATTAGCATATCCATTAACTTTAATGTATCCTCATACAAATCATCCTTATCAATGTTCATATCAACATACTCATCAAAAATAACATTGAAACTATTACCTTGTGATTCTTTGTTTTCTTCAAATCTTCTTTGACTCCAACCTACCTCTTTCATGATTACAAGGAGATATTGTGTTATTGCATACTCACTCTCTCACTCTTATTAATCAAGTTGTTCACCTTATTCAAGATAACATAGCATTGTATCACCATAGTCAATTATCCAATCAGCTTGGTATTCAACATTAGTATGCTATTCATGCTTCTCTCTTGTCATCAATTATTTGTTTTTGTTGACATATTCTATTTTTTGCCCTAAGTATGGGCTTCACCTTCATTCAACTATTTACCTATATTCACAAATTCCAATAAATCATCAGTTGTAAACCTTTGAGGCTTACTTTCCCCTTTACATCCTCTTTTAGGTTGCCTTGCTAACAACTCCACCATCTATCTTATTCTCTTATCTATCATCTACTTGAGAGGCCATCTTTTTTATTTTCTATATGTTCAACTAATCTTGGTATTATCTCTTCCAATTCTTTCTCTAACGTTATAAAAACCATATTCATCTCAATAATATCCCTTTCTCTCTCTATTTCTCTTTTCTTCACTTCTTTTTCTTTTTCCATCTTCTTGTGGCAATTGTCATTCTTCAAGACCTTCATCATTCTCTTTCTCTCTTTACTCTTCACACTCTCTCTCTAGGTCTCACTTGGACCTATCTTCTTAGTAATATTAATTTCCTCCTTGACCTCACTTGGGTCTTCTTACTTGACTCTCACTCACTTAGAGTCTCTCTCTTTCCTTGTCCTCACTTAGAACTCCTCTTTCTATCTTTAGCTCTTATTGAGATTTCTCTTTTTGAGATTTCACTAGCTTTCCTCTTTCTAAGCCTATATGGCTTAAGGTATCTTTCCACACAATATTAATTTGTTTCTTCTCTATCCATTCCTAAAACTTTCTTTAGCAACCTTTCAAACAGCCTTCAACATTCTTTCATGAACTTAGAGAATACATAAAATGAAAATAAAAGAAAACATGTACCTTTCTTTGCTTGCAATCCTTTTTATCCTCTTTCCCAAATAAATTATCACTTTGATACCAAATTATGTAGATATTTCTCATGCTATGATCCTTATACACCTTTGATACTTGCATCCATCAATACATGTAACCAATCTTCTCAACCTTCTCTTGAATATCAACTCCTTCAAGGCTTGATATCATTCCAATGCATGATACTATACATTAAGCTTATTCAAATTCCTTTCCTCTACCTTTATACCCTCAATTCACCTCTTAACATCCACTCATATAATTTCATTCTTGACCTTTGATCTCTTATCCTTCTTGGAACAATTATTTCCCTCTCATATACCTCACCTGTCTTCATTTTATATGTATAGTTTCAAATATTTTTATAATGTCATTTAGGCTTGATGGATTTTGTTCTAAACTCAAGTTTTAGTTTACATCATGGAATCATACATGGCTAACTCCTGCTCCTTCATAACTTCCTTGCATCTTTCAAGTAAACCTAAAACTTTCAAATAACACTCGCTTGTTACAAAGGCTCATAGGTTATATAGATCAATAGATGATTTTGATTTTATTGGTGACTTTAAGGTTCTTATGACCATTATTATACTTATTCAAGTCCTTTATTACCGCTTTTTCCATACCACACAACTTCTCTATACAACTCTTTCAACCTACACAACTTCTCACTTTGACAGGGTTCCTTGTAGCCTTTTTTTAGGCTTTTTTCAATGATACGGATCAGTATATACTAGTTATGAGAAACTAATGACATTTTATAGTACTCTCTATATTATTTTCCATATCCTCAAATTTAATTGGAAATAATCCACCCATAGGTCACCTTTTCACTCCCTTTTATGGCTCTATTTAGGCCTAATTAGGCCTCCACTATCCTATGACGCACATAGTCACCCACAACCATACATAATCATAATTAATTGGTCAAAAACTATCATAATATCTTAGTATACATTTTTCATTATCAAATCATAAAGTTTTATAAATTTTCATTGGTATAAATTCCTAGATGTGGAGTTTTTACCTTGAAACCCTAGTACAAGGCCTACATAGACTATATGAGCTCGAGAGGAATGAATTTACAACTTTGACCTTTATAACAAGTTTCTTTCAACTGTAAAGAATGGTTGGGGTCTATATAACCTCCACACACATTATGGAACCACTAACTACTCCCCTTGATGTATCTACTACACATTATTATTATAGAATTAGTTTAACATAGGAATGAATCCAAAAGAATATGTGGTGTTTGTTTAACATGAAGATCACCTAATATATTGGTAAATAACAAGCACCAACAAAAAAAGAGGTAGGTGTAACAAAGAGTTGATGGGAATAAGAAAATAGAAAAGTTGTGCAACTTAATAACAATATTGGTTATAATAATATAACTAAATACAGAATAAGTTAATATGCTTAATTATTCTAATACCCACCCTAAATGACTAAATGACATGTTTTAGTCATTATTACAATAATATAATTAAGTCCATACATGAACTTAACTAAAGTATAGTTTTTATGCCACTACAAAATGTATCTAAATGTCCCTATTGTCTCCAATCCATCTTATTAGAGTACATGGGTAATGAGCCACTACAAGTGCCAAGTAGAGTAGGAAATGGTACTGAATAATAGGTTTATTGGATTTTGTTATTCCCTGAATTGTTGTCATGTCTTGGATGTGTCATGTTTTACCTATTTTTTAGAGTGATCAAGTCTAAAAAAACGTTTGGAATATACATCAAGACTAAACAACATAGCATATCTCCTAAGAGATATGTCTATGTTGAGTTGTTGAAAACCCAAAACCTACTACTTTTCATTGTTGAATAAATTTTAAAAATGTACTATTCACAACACCATTATGATTTTTCTATATGCCCCTTCCTCTTTCACTAACCTCCATTTTAGTTTGACTTTAGTCTTTAAACTTGTGCTTGGTTTCGTTACCTATGAACTAGTAGTAAGAGCAAAATTTACTTACTTTTCACCTTGCATTTCCTATTTTCCTAACTTTATAGATTGCCCTTTTAACAAGGCAATTCATATTTTATTACATCTTTCATTGTGGTATGGTACTACTCAGGCCTTTTATGTTGGTTTTCTTGATTTGAATGTGAAGATTGAAAAACACTCTTGTCACCACTAGAACTTGACACTTTTGATATATATATATTTTAAACATGTTCAAATTTAGTACCAGAACTTATTCCAAAAACATCAACAACATGTAGCAATACATTACTATTAATAGATTTACCATTATTAGAAAAGAATGGCAACTTCTCATCTACATCAACATCTTTACTTACCACAATTTTGTGTGTAGAGACGTCTAGTAATCTGTATGCATCTCTTTACTCACAATAACCAAAAAATATGAATGCTTTGCCCAATATAGAAGTAGTAGATCCAAAAACATGAAGATTACTTACATCTGGTGGTTTTCCTGACCATAATTCTTCTAGTGTAACATTCTACAAGGCTTGTGTGGGACTTCAATTGAGAGTGTACACTATTGTATTCATAGCTTCTACCCAATATTGATATGGTACATTATGGCTATCCACCACACACCATGCCATCTCCATCACTATCATGTTCTTCCTTGCCATGATGTCATTCTGCAGTCTATAATATTGCTTAGTTACACCTTTATTATAAAATTCCAAAAAAAAATTAGAGATAAATTCATCCCCATTAATTGATCTAAGAGATTTCAAATGTTTCCCTCCCTATCTTTCTAACATAGCATTCTAAGAAACAAAGTTGGAGAAACATTCTAACTTTCTATGTAAAAAATAAACCCACATTTTCTTAGAAAAGCCATCCATACTCAACAAGTCATACAAAGCTCATGATATTGAAGATGTTTGCATTGGACTATGCAAACCCACATGTACCAAATCTAATGCATGCTTAACTCTTTATTACTTACCAATGTCATGTGAATTTGTAATTGGTTTATCTATTTGACATCCAGAACATAAAGTATGATTGTTTTGAATAGAAGACATTTCATTCACCACGTTAGTTTAACTTAATGTATGCAAATTCTGATAACTGAGGTGACCATACCTCTTATACCATACCTCACTAGTGCTTTCAACCACTGCTAGTGCATGCTCTTTTTCATTTTGGGATCAATCAAATTATATAATTCCTTGTAACCAATACCAATAGCAATGACTTTTTTTGCATGAAGATTACTGACCATGCATCTATTTCATTTAAACTCCACACAAAGGTTAGCATTCATAATTATTTCACTTATGGAAATAATATTTTTATTCATGTCAAGAACAAATCAAACATTTTGAAAAGTGTAATTAACATAATTCAAATAAATACAAACAACACCATACCCTTTCACATAGTGAACCCAACCCACCTAAGGAAAGTGATTCATTACAACCATCATCTTCTACAAAGTTTACATATCAATATTTATGACACATGTAGTGTCTTGATGCACCTAAGTGAAAATACCATATTCTTTACTCTAATGACTAATCCTATGTTGCCACAAATACAAACTCACCTGCTAAATTATGTTCCTCTTCATCAGCCACATTTGTAGTTTATGACTTCTTTCTCTGATTTTCTAAATCATATTGTCATTTATGATAATATTTCTTCACATGACGAAGTTTATTACAATAAAAACACTTCCATTTAGATTTATAAGTATTTTTGCCTAATATTTGTGCCACGAGTGCACTTTTTATAGACTATGTCATTGAAGTAATGGATTGCTCCTCCCATCTTTCCTTATGTATGAGAAGAGTTAACAATTGATTGAAGTCTAATGTTTATGTTTCTACAATTATGTGTAATGATTATAAAAAAGAATCATAAGAAGATGGTAAATTATACATAACCAGAGTAATGAGATCTTGTTCATCTACAGGTTTTCCCACTACCTTCAACTGATCATGAATGTCCTTCAACTTTAACAAATATTCAGAAATAGAACCACCTTCTTACATCCTAGTGAAAATAAAAGATTTTTCAATTAAAAAATTCTACCAAATTTAGATGCCTGATATTTTATCTTAAGGTGTTTCCACAAAGTTGGTGCATTATCAACATTTCTAACTTCTAGAATTAAATTGTCTACTACTTAAAGTTTCAATAACATGAGGGCCTCATGATGACGTTTATCATAGTCATCTAGTTGGTCAACTGATCTAAAATCTTTACCAAGGACAATTTGGTCATTGTTCATGTACTCACTTATTGTAAGTATCCTATGACTCCACAAGCTAAAGTTTTTACCATCTAGTTTCTGAGAATCTAGCAACAACAGATGTTGTAAACTAACTATTTTTACCTAATTTTTCATGAAAATAATTAAATCATAAAAACCATAATGAATTTTACAAAGATTATTTTTGGATACTGAAACTAACCTAAAATTACACAAAGCTGTCGATTTTTAATAAAAATCGCTATACAGTTTGTGAGATTTTAAAGTTTCCATCTTTTAAAAAATTGTTATAAAAAGACAAAATGACTAAATCTTGAGTTTTACAACTCCATTTTTAAAAATTCTTCTTCTATGTAGAATAGGATAGAAAGTTTTAAATCAGGGAAAATTTTTAGAATATTTTGATTTATAGTTTGTTCCCAACAACATTAAACGTGATTTTTCAGGCTAGTCTAAGTAAAAAATAAGGGTTTTTAAAGTTTGAAAAAGAAACTTGATTTTTGTCTCTATTTTATTTAAATCAAATCAACCTTAATTTTTATTTATTGTTGAAATACTTAGGATAAAAATTTCATAAGAAATTAAACCCAATGAGTGAGCACCTATGTATGCATATGAAAATGTCATGTTTCTCCACTATGGCATCCTAGTTGGCCTTGTCTCTGGTAATTCATGCACAGAATTTGACCAGCTTCCAAGATTGATTTATTTAAATATTTTGAAAGCCTTATTCTATGTTAATGGTTCCACTTTTATGATCTCAAAATCAGCCACAAATAATACACAATGCCTTGTTTGATTTTTGGAACACCTCACAGAGTCAACCAAAATACCTTGTTGGTTGTAAAGCACCTCTTTTCCAGCTGCCACACCTTGTTTATAGTTAAAAACAATACTTGTTCATAGAATCACCTCCTTCTTATCTGATCTTAACAACATCTGTGATTTTTTCTATGTGACTCTAAACATAAAAAAAAAATCTGAATGCACTCTCCCTTGGGATGCCACCTTCTCTTTGGAGCACCTCTTCTCTTCTTAAAATGCCACACTCCACCTAAACACCTTAAAATAATAAAATGCCTTGGAATAGAACCTTCATCATTAAAAATTCCCCTCTCTCTCTTGCTTACTCTCCACTACCTCTCACTATGTCTCCTCACCAAGGTCTCCACTGGGTATTTTCTCCTTGACAAGATCTTTATTCTCCTCACTCCCTCACAATATCCTCACCCAAACTCCCTCAACCATGAACTTTGAAACCATATATAATTAGATTAACACATGAATGAATCCAAAATAATATGTGGTTTTTATTCAATATAAAGATAGCCTAATATATAGGCAAATAAAAAACACCTACAAACAAGGAGGAAGGTGTAACAAAGAGTTGATGGAAATAAGAAAATAGAAAACTTATGTAACTTAATAACAATATTGGATATAATAATATAACCAAATACATAATAAGTTGTTATTATTAATTATTCTAATAACTCCATTACATGTTTGGGTACGTGAACCAATGCAAAAACCTGATGAAATCGTTTGTGTGTGTGTAAATGGTAAC
Source organism: Torreya grandis (assembly GCA_037957365.1). Taxonomy (NCBI): domain Eukaryota; kingdom Viridiplantae; phylum Streptophyta; class Pinopsida; order Cupressales; family Taxaceae; genus Torreya; species Torreya grandis. Next base: position 3,974,860 of record JARHVA010000366.1, on the reverse strand, counting down.
CAAATAGTGAATAGCTTGGATTGAGTTGATGTCTTGCCCAATCCCCATGTGTGGGTGGATCAAGAACTCAATATGGCCTTGACTCCATCATTGCCCACCCTTGTTCAGTGGATAATGATTTGTGAATAACTCTGATTGGACTGATGACTTCTCCAATCCTCTTATGTAGGTGGCTCAAGAACTCAAGTAGGTCATGACTTCATCATTACCTACCCATGTGTAGTAGAAGAAGTTGAAACTAAAACTATGTGGTGTTACAAAGCTTTAAAAGGTGGATTTGGGCCACTTAGGAAATTTTAAATGTAAAATAGCTTAGGGTCCACTTGAGAATCTAGGAACTTGGGAATGCCAACCACTACAAATGGAATGAGGCATTAATTTGGTGTAATACTAGTGCATATGGTGTCTAAAGTATACGACATGGAGAATGACATGGAGATGTCATTCCATCAAAGATAACTAGTTTAAAACTATGCATATGGAAATAATGTGCCACGTACAAGCTCCAAATTTTGATATTTGTGCATATGGATTATAGACTAAGTTATAGTGATATGTGTCTATGCATATCTAAAACTGAAATGAGAGTGATTATGCCATGCATGATGCACCCAATCTAAGTAAACCTATGTAATTATTGTAAAAATTGAATATATACTAAACATATATGATAATTTATGACTAAGATTGTGCAAATCTAAATTATACATTTTGTCCCTTTCTAACAATTTTATAATTTTTTGTTTGTGACTCTACTGAACAATAGCACATTAGGTGGAATATAGTGCACTATGCTCTTGGAAATATTGTGCTACTATCTAAAAGTTTTGTTTCTGATAAAAATTGAGACTGATCTATATGTGATTGTATTTCACTATATTTCCCTGAGTCTGACCTTTGTAATATGTGTCTACATGTTGAAAATTGTGTTTTGAGTACACTAGGATGGCATGATCTCTGTAATAAACCCCTGTGAATGCCGCCTCTTTTGAGGGGAGTTTTTGAACTTCTACAATAAATGTCCTCAAAATAAAAGTTATACATCATGTGTGTTAGACTAAAAATATATGATATCTATGTGATAAACCAATATAATGTGTATACATGACATAGAAATGTAAAATAGATTGAGCATGAGTTGGTAATGTATGATGTATGTCAGATCTAGCATTCACAAGGTTGTCAAGATAGATATAATAATGTAAGCATATATATAAACAACAAATCTAAATATAATATGAGTAAACTACTTGGGGGATGGGGCATGATGTCCATCAAGGCACTTAATAAGGAAGGGGAGATGCATGAGGTCCCTTATGGCATCACAAATTGGATGTGAAAGTAACAAGTAAAAGATAAGGGTCGTGGCCATGGTGCATACATGAAAGCATACATACAAACACATGAGGCACACAAAGTAGGCCAAGGTTCCACAATACTAGAGACATGGGCACATGTCACTAAGTATGAGATAAGTAACACATACAAGGGACATTTAAAATGTTTGCATACACAAAAGATCATGTAAGTTTAGCTTAAAGCCACATGGAAGGACATGTTCAAATGTGCACATATATAATCAAGAAGCATACACAAGGACATGGGCACATGTCCAAAGCATAAAATCAATGAAAGGATATTGGGATATTCAAATGCCCTTGATTAGTTTTAGAAGCAAAGAGACACAATCAAATCTAGACTAGTAAATATATAAATAGAAGTACCCATAATCATGTGGTACAAATCTATATAAGAGTTAATATGTATATAAATTGTGTCTATAGTAGTAGTAGTCAAAAAAAATTTAGTGAAGTATAGGATGATCAATATCAAGATATAATCAATAAAAATTTGATATATGGAGTATAGAAAGATATAACCTAGAAAATTGGAATCTATGTATATGATGTACCCAATGGGCTCATATATCAATATTGAATTGATGTATGTGTATGTGCCCTCGATGAGTGAATAGTAGCAAATATGGATCTATTTAGAGGATCTGAGTCTTTTATTAATCTATGAACACATGAAAGGAACAAGTGAAGCATGTATGTATGATAAAACCTACTACACTAACATAGATAACATATGTAGTACTTGGAAAATAGAAGGGCTGTAATATATGAAAATGCATATAATCTAAAATTTGTATTTTCTAAGTAATATTTGAATGTTTTTGTATTTTTAAACATATTATATTTTTTGTTTTGTTTTCTGAGTATAAGCTATCTATAATAAACATGAAAATGAAACTATGTACAACAAGCAAGATAAAGGAAACTATGTACAAGAAAATTGAAATATTGAAGCTATATACAAGTAGGCTAGAAATTAATGAAACTATGTACAAGGAGAGCTATGCATAAGAATTTGGTGCTGGTAAGGAATGGTGTTAGAAGCCCAACATGTCATCGATAGGATGCCTTTGTGTAGGTGGCATCTTCATGTTTTGAATGGTCTGTACCATAATATTTTGTGTTATTTCAATCATCTTCTTCATCTTGATTATCATTGTCTGGTTTATTGATTGTGAATTTGCCATCTGAAATTGTATCCATTGTAGGTATAGCTTGATTTTGTATCTCTTGTTGGGAATAAAATATACCCTTTCTAAAAAGTATAATCATTTCACTCTCATGTGAAAAATATATGCAACCTTTCTTTTTGTCAAGTATTGTTCCTATTGTTATTAACCATGAACTTCCAAGTACAACATTATAAGCACCTGATTCTGAAATAACTCAAAAGGGTAAATAAAATTCATTTGAAGCAAAGGAAAATTTTAATTAAATTGATCCAAATCATGAGAGAGAATTATTTTTTGTATCTATATGTTTAGAGTCCTTTCCAAGTGAGATAATTGATTGGTTGATAATCCATGATCTTAACGTTTGTGCATTACTTTCCATCTATATAATTTGTGATAGTGAAAGGATTATAATATAAGATATGGCTTGTAGTTTCCCCCTTTGCATTGACCTTTTAATATGTATCTTTTATAGGTATTTCTTTCTTTGAAGACTATTGTGAACTAGAAACTATTTTTTGAGAATGGTTGTTTGGTTAGCTTGATTATGAATGTGCAACTTAAGTTCTTTCTCTTTTTGTAACATTACATATGTATTTGTATCTTTTACCTTGATAAATTATGTATGTGAATGATTTTCCTTAGTGCATTCCATAAATCCCAAACCTTGATTACCAACATTATGAACTTCTAGAATAGGAGTAGTGATGCCTTGGGCATGTTTGCCCAACCCTTAACCTTGATAATAAAACTATTGCTAATATTTTTGGCTAAACCCATACTGATTTAAAAGTGGGACCTCATTTTAGAGAGGTATATTTGTATCATTAACTTGATTTAGATGTGCTTGATGTACTTTTTCTTGCTCATAATTTGCTTTTTGAACCTTTTATTATTCTAAGTTATGCTTTGGAAACCACTTTTGTACTATTTTTGAATTTGACCCTTTTTTAATATGTTAATGTATCATTGTGGATTACCTAACTAATTTATCTTGTATAGGGTACTCATTATCAATTATCTATTATATATGCTCTTTCAATACCAAACACAAATCTATGTGGTGATCATGCATTCTATGGTATGCACAATAGTATCTCGATCTCCTTACTAGATGCAGAGGAGGTAGTTTGATAAACTTATTCTAAATCATTTCCCTTAGTACCTAACTTAAAATATTATTGGACCCTTATAATATTTTTGAAACACTTATAATAGATGCATTATGTTGTACTTTATGATTCAGATACAAAATAGTGTTAGGCACAATTTTGCTAGGTGTATTTGCATATACACAATGAACACTAGCATATTTTAAAGATTTTATACATGTAATCTGATTTACTAATAATGTGATATTTTCACTTAATAACTGATTTTGATTTTATAGTTCTTAAATTATCTTGTTCATATTGATAATTTCATCCCTTAGAGTCTCACAAGTGTAAACCCTAGTTGCTTCTGATTGAACATGCAAACACACATCCTAAATGGTAGATATGGGAAGGGAAGGGTTTAAAGGATGGATAGGCTGAGTATAGACATTTGGAATAGTATTATAGGCTACCTCACCTCTTGGAGGAGTGATAACATGGACCAATTTAGAGGAAAAAAATCTTCTCTATCCATGAAATTTGGCAATGCAACTTGGAAGAGGGATGTTAGGGTATAACATATCAAGTCTAAAAACTCTAATATAGCCACTAAAAATAGGAAATAGAGGGATAAAAACCCTAATAAAATCTATGGATAGGATTTTTACACTATTTAAATTAAGATGGGTTCACCAAATGATTTAGCTTTTTTAGGATTATGGAATGTAACCCTAGGTTGATAAAGAGTTGACTAATAAATTAGGGAATAAAATAATATAGTATCAATAGCCCTTGATTTACACAATAATTTATTTATTTAAATATTCTATAAATAGAAATGAATTATAAAAGGTATACTTAGCTATAAAATATTGCTGAGACTGACAAGTGATAGGTTGGGAAGTGATGTAGGAGCAGGACAGAGTGTCTTCAGTAGAGAACAGGTGTTAGACCCCTCTTTGGACAATAGTGTGGTCCTATTTTCTAGTAGCACACTATGCTATAGACCTTATGTGTAGAGATAATAACCTTATAAAAGTGAAGTAGTGAAATTCTAGATAGACCTTTCCTCTATTTTGGGTAGCATGTATCTATGTGACTGAGACCTGGATCATCATCTATTTTATGCTTTGACTTATTTCAGTATGAAACCTTAAGCCTCCATGTTTGTTAGGGTTTTGATGAACATAATTGGAAGGAAAGTGGCATTAGTAGGGTAGGTTGGATGTGACCTCAACACCCCATGTGCAGAGTGCTACCTACATACTAATACCTCAAAATGGGATCAATCTTGATGTAGTTCTCCCAATCTAAGTGTTAGTGCAAGTGAGAGTGATGCTAGTATGCCTGAGTATGAATGTTAATTTGAATGTTTTGAGTGTGAATTGAGATTGAGAACCTGAGTAAAATTGAGCTTTGGGCTATTATAAATGGATGTATGTAGAAATAGGGTAAATAGGGATTAATAACCTTAATTTGCACAACTACTTATGAGCTTGTTCATGAGAATTTCCATCTATCTCATAAATGAATGAGACTAGTTTTTATATAGTGTTTTGATACCTGTCGAGACATGAAATGAGTCTAGGATGACCCTAAGATGCTTTGAGAAGTGGAAAGATATATGTTAGGGGAAAGGGAAGCTAAAGGTCAATATCGCTTCCTCCTTTTCCAATAGTGCATTATGCTATAGACTAATAGGGTCACGTTATTTTATAGGTGGTTGGCACGTGTGAAAAAGGATCAGGGGTGCCTAAGTGGTGGCTAAATATGGCTCTTGGTATATTTAGGCATGAGATAGATGCACATAAAATCCAAAAAAAAGATCAAAAGAGGCCCTAAAATAGGTATAGGGCTAAGCTAGGAATAGGGTGGTCTCATGTGACACTCATTGCATTAAAATGACATTTTATATGACTAAAAGTCCCAATACCCACACCTTTTTAGGTGACTTCAAGGAGGAAGTATTTATAAGGGGTGGGGAATGTCAAGCCAACTTAGGCCTCAATTGTATGCATCAACCACCATGATTATTTGATATATATATATATATGGACTATTTTGAGTCATTTTTTATTGATATTAATATATATTAACCGATGGACATATTATTATATTATTTTTACTAATATGTGGTGGTGAGTTGAGACTAATCTCATAAGATGAAATGTTGTTTATTCATTAATTACTAATGATATGTTTAGATGATTATATTAATTTTTTGATTGGATATAGTTCTAATAATGTATATAGCTTACTTATCGATAGTGCCATGTCATGCATGATCTAGTACAAGATATGTGATCTTATGTGCATATGAGCACATGTGTTTTATGAGATCTATTAAAGTGAATATGGCAAAATTAAACGAATCTAGGGAACATGGTTTTAATATATGATGATATTATGTTTGAGTTATTATTATGTGAATGTTTTAATGGATGCATCAAGTGTGCAGGTGATAGACACTATTATGGAAAGAAGGGTAAGGACAAGAGGTAACCATTTACCCAACCCGCACAACCCATATATGTTTGTCAAATAGACCATGACTACATGTGTGTATCAGTTTATGTGTGTGTGTTAGATTTGTGTTATTTTTATATGTATCCTTTAGACTTATTAATTGAATTTAGAAATTGAGAGTGGACACCTTGTGTAAAATATTCTATCAATGTTTCTCCCCAACCAAATAAACCTATAGGGAACCCCCTTCCCATGTCAATTTTTAAATTTATAAATATATCCTAAATTCAAATATCCATAAAGTGTTTTTTTCTTGTCTTTTATTCTCCAAAAAATAGGTCTAATGGATAGTTGATCCAAGAGATGATTTATAAGATGCTCAAATATATAATTTTCATTCTATATGAAAATATTAAAATGACAAATAAAGTGGACACTTGCCTTCATTGTGAAGGCTGAGAAATATAACAATTCTTCCTTGCTCATAAGTAGTAAGAAATCCACACAAAAATCTCATTATTTTGATTTGGAGGAGAATACTGGGAGAATTGATTAAAAAATTTAGAGCTTGTGAAGGGGACAACAAGTGAAGGAAAAATTAAATATTCATAGGAATTAAGGTAAGTACTTGGTCCCTTAAAAGTATGTTGTTGTTCTATGTGTGGAAAAAAAACTAGTTGTAATTGAGAAATGGCACATAATAGTTTAAATTAAAAGAGAAACATGGGGCCTTAAGGGATACTTGTCAGTTTCTTTCTTTGATGTTGTTTGTAGAAGAATATTAAGGCCAATGGGCTCTTTGATGGCTTCCCTTCCTATTTTTGCTTGTTAAATGGCAATGTTAGACATGTTATGGAATTGAAGGTAAATCTTGGGACCCTATGGACTACTAGCTAGCTTCCCTTATTCATTATCAGGTTTGAGATTTATTATAAGAATATTAATTTAAAAAAAAACATATATATTGTTTTTACCCATTTTACCAAGGTACTTAAGGAAATTTGCTTACTAGGACTGCATGTTATTACCTATTTGAAGCCATAGTTGACTTGTGTATCGTTAATATTATCCATGACTATATTAAATGTCTAGGGGTCACTTATTGGGCTTGGGGATTGACAAGGTCCTTATATGTCTAATGAGATCATAAGGCTATGAGATGAGTAGCTTACTTTTTGCAGATCTATGGAGTGAAGGTGCTACCATGTCACTGACTTATGAGAAGGTTTTGTTTTACAAGAGTTGTATGATATATATATATATATATATATATATATATATATATATATATATATATATATATATATAAAAGTTTTATGTGTGTCTATGAATTATGCATGAATATTATGAAAATAAAAGTAATCTAACCAAAATAATAGAGTTTATCTCCATTCAAATCCACTTCACCTCTTCCACCACCTGAATTAATTTTGTATGATACACCTTTATCTTATTCTAATTCAATACCCTCAGGATATGATGAGTGGGATCCCATCACAAAAATCTCTTGCTTTCCCTCTTAAATTACTTTTCTTAAACTCTTGATGATTTCCCTTCATCATTGTAATCATTTAATACAACTCTTGTTCAAAATGAATATTCCCATACCTCCACCTATATAAAAAGAATTCTAAAGCAACTGTCATGTGTGAAATATTTAATGTATCAAGATGAGACCACCTAGGTATTTTTAGGTTTTTTATCACCTTTCATCTAATGTATCTCGATATTGTGCATAGGATGTTGATGATTGTTTGTATCTCAAACCATATATTTCCACCTTAGGTTAGGTTACCTTGAAAAAAATGGGTTGGTGGGCTTAGGTGTTGCACTAATTTCAAATATCCTTCTGTCAATGAGCGATGCCTACATAGCCAATATTCCAAGGAGGGCCTCATACTTATGTAATTCTCTCATATGTATAAAAATGCGTGTGTGCAAGGGTGAAATATACTATATGATAATGCAAGTAGTGATCTATCTTGTAACTTGAAAAATATGGCTTATGGGCTACCTTTTGAGTCTTTCAAACTTGTAGTAGGAATTCTTATATGATTGATATGCAAATAAGAATGAACAAGGCATAATATCTTAGTTGTGAAATTGATTAATTGATCTTGATTAGGTGATTGCTTTATAGTTATTAGATCTCCAAATGAATTAACTTTGACTTGTATACATAATATTTCTTTTGAAATAATCCTCATGGAAGGGTGAATGAAATTCTTAGGTTTAGCCGTACACATAGAAAGGTTTGAAAATTTTACTGTTTGTGGGTAAGGATATTTGCATTGGATTAGGGACATTAACGTCAATGTTACTATCCTAAACATAAATGTCCAAGATGGAGGAAAGTTGTTGAGGTTTTATAAATAACAATGGATGATATATATCAAAATTTTAGGCATTTTATGGCTACAAGTGATCTACACAATCATAATAATCAGGATTAGACTAAGAAGTACATAATTGGACCCAGTGAGGTTGTGAGTGCAAGCCTTTTGGATATGAGGAAGTTCAAACTAAGGGGTAGAGCCTTGAGATATATTTTTCAAGTGTATACAACTAGTTTAACATATAAATACAAATTCAAGCATCAATATTTTCCCTCTTTTAATCTAGTAATGCATAAGGATGGAATTAGTAAGTTAAAGAAAAGGTGTATCATCATGTGTAGAACACACCTTATCTTTAATTGAGCCCACTTGAAGTTATTTTGTGTGAATGACTTGCAACAAAGAGCATGTTACAGTTTTAATTAGTGCATATAATCTTAAATTGAATAGTTTGACAAAACTTGAAATAAAGAGATCAAGGAAGGAGTACACCTATGTGTCGATCTCTATGTTTCCCATTAGTAGTTTGTCTTAGTAGAGATGTTTCCTAGCTAAAGCATTAGAGAGAGGTTCACAACTAAACTGTGGATATGTGATGAGGGGAATTTTAGGGTTATCATGCCCCTAATTTGGTATAAGGATGAATTTTGATAATTCTATTAAGAGCACATAATATTAATCACACAAATCAAGTATAGCAAATCTATCAAATTTATTCAATCTCGCTAGAGCTAATTGGTGTAACCAATCAACATGTAATAATAGAATCATAATGCCAGGTATATTGAGGGCATAGAATATTGATCATACTAATAAAAAAGATCCAATTGTTACATCAAATAAAATCTCAAATGGTGCATCTTGGTAAGGTTGGTGTATAAATGTATGTATAATTTAAAAGCTTATTCAAAACTTTGGTGCATGTACACATTGATTATGTCTTAAGTTGAAGTATCTACCAAAATATAACCTTTGCTTTGTAACATGTAGATAATATGTATCACAAATCTCAAAATCTTTGTCCCAAATTTATGCCCAATGCATAAAATTCTGCCTAAATGTATATTTGAATCATGTAAACTGTGGAAACTAAATCAAATTTTGGCCATTTTTTTAACTGTATGTATGTGGAGTCATGCCTTCTATGACATGCCCCCATTTTTAGGTAAGGGGATTGTAAAAGTGATATTCATCTTATCTCAAAAGGATAAGACAACTATGTTGTATCTATGTGAATCATGTAGTAAAAGAATCATATAGTAGTGTCATGTCGAAGTAGATATATCAATGAAACTTGTAGTATGCATAAATTAAAAGCCCTGAGATGCATGATATGAATCATGGAAATGTCTATAATATAATAAACTTATAAAACAACATGCAAGAGTGCATAAATGTCACATAAAGAGGGGTCCAATGAGATTACAAACAAGGGGTGTGTTCAAATGTTACACACTCAAGTGGAAGACATGTCTAGATGTCTACATACAAAATAAACCAGAAACACTTAGGGCATTATGGCCAAAAAGAAAAGGAATAGGTGTAAATGTTTTGAAATGAATACAAAGAAGCAAACAAGAAGCAAACTCAAGTAAACTAATTTAAACAAATGAAGTAAGGAAATATAAGCAACTATCATGAGCAGGTTATACTAGTCCCTACATACACGTGTTAGAAAAAATGTTGTGTAGAATAGCATATCAAATACACTATGTGAAATTGCAACATGAGTATATACATGTGTAAGATATATAAGCTCAGTAACATAATAGAAAATGATCATAAAACAATAGAACCTCTATCAATCATGATCATATAAAATCAAGATGCCCTCAATGTAGTGGATCATGTTGGAAGAGGAAAGGTCCAACATCTGCATACTTGAGATATCATGGGTCTAATGTATGTTTTTATCACACTCAAGTACCCATGAAACATATGTGTGTATATAAATGATATTCTATCTACTAACATAAAGTAAACAACATATGCAAAAGCTAAAAAACATGTGAAATGCTAAATATTTTTGGATTTTTGAGTTATTTGAATATTTTTGTATTTTCTTGAATATTTATATTTTTTAGAATATTTATAATGATTGCATAAGCTATCCAATGATCTCAAGATGATAATGAGAATATTCTAGGAGTGGTAAATGAATAACATTTCTTGAATGAAATGTGTCATATGTGTATACAGATAATATTTTTGAATTTTATAAATAACTGAGGTTTTCTCTCTTGCAAGAACTCATCAAGTCTCAATATCTCTGAGTGTACACCTTAAATGGTGAACCAAGAAAAGAGTGGGTAGACCATTGGTGCTTTTCAAGATTTTTGTTCTCTATACCACCACTTAAAACTAACACAAGTCCCTCCTATACATTTACCTAAGATTTGACACCTCCCTTATATGCTCCTCTAAGAAATTCATTGCCTCAGATAGCCCCTACCTAAATCAATCCTCCTTTTACCATCCTACAAACATAGTATAATGGATTGACCCTATTCTAATAATTGAGCATGTTACAAGAATAAGTCAAGCTAAGGGACCTAATTGTTCTATTTCTTAAATAACTAGGTCAGCTTGGCCAATTGTGTTAGTTAATATTTTATAAGGGTTTAGGGTTAGATCAGGATATAAAAACACATCCTTCACTTCATTTCCAATAGAGAGAAGCATTAATTTTCATTTATTCATCTACTTATCCACCATTCTACTTGAGGAGTCATTACTTAGGTGTCATACTTTCTTTGGAGAAGAATCTTGTCTTTGTGGGAAAAGTCTTTAGGATGAATAGGAGAAATCTTGTAGCCTATAACTAACTTATCTTTATTATCCTTATGAACGACAACAACATCTTGCAAATCACAATTGTCCAAGGGAGAGATTAAGGCTCAATGAGTTTGTCTTCAAGTATTCCTAAGTCTTGCTCCTATTTTATTAGTAAATATATTTGTATGTATAATGGATTATGAATGTATTTATATCTCCAAGTTTAGGATTACCTCCACATTAAATTGAGTAGAGTTCTTGTTTGCATGCTTATTGTTTATTTTTATTATTTCCCATTTGTGCCACAAGCTTTGATGAGCACTAGATTAGATTTATTTTACTTTATTACAAACCATAGGACTTAGCTAGGGTTATTGTGTGGCACTACTCAATTGAAGGCTTTGTAAACCTCTCTAGTGATATTGTTTGGTAAGAGACCCCTTAGTTAGGTCTAGTGGATCCATATTGGTCATGACCCCAATTGTCTAAATATACCAACATATAGAAGGGTTAGTTTGATTTATCTTCTTCAAGCTATGATTGATTTATAAATTAGCTTCTTCACTTTCTCTTGGATACATTCTAGTGAATCCATCGTGAACTAACCCTTGCATGTTTTCCTTCATGCTTTCATTTATTTTCATTTCTTATTTATTTCATTTTTATATTGCTAGATCGAATTTATCAACTCAATCTAACATTTTGTGTGCATGTTTCAATACATAGTTGATCTGATCAACTCTATTTGGATTTATGCAGGTCATCTTCAATTATTGACAACTAAATCGATCCAATCGACTCAGTTTGTTTTTTTTTCATATAGGTTTTTAGACTCAGTCGACTCTATTAGCAAGTTAAAATTCTTCATCTAGAAAAAAAGTATATAAAAAAATCAATTCAACATGATTAAAGCATCAATTCATTCTAACCAACTTAGTCATTTCTTTTCTTCATTTCAGTCCTATTTTTCATAGTTTTCAATTCTATAAATTTGTAGCCCTATAATAAACTAAGTTGAATAGATGGACTTATTTTTATAGTTGCTTCTTGCCCAGGAGACTCAGTCAACTTATTTGACTATGTTTATTTTGCCCTTTCTTCAACAGACATAATCGATCAAGTCAATTTTATTCTATACTATTTGTATACTTAGTCGACCCAATCAACCTAGTACTTATCAAGCAAAAGGAATTAACTCACATTGTTAGTAATTAATTCATCTTTCATTTTTGTTATTTGTTTAGAATATCACACATAGTATAATTAGGACTATTAAATTTACTTATCTAGTCACATTAATTTTCTATTTACTTACTCACTACCAAATCACAAAATATCAAAAAACATTAAATAATTCTAACCAAGGTCTACCTACTTGGATTTCATCACCAAGGGGGAAGCTGATTCAATTTTTTGGGTGAGTATAAATATGTGGTTGATGGTATATATTGGTAAGGCACCCAACACCCTTATCATTGCAGGATTGTGAAGTGAGGGGGTAAGCCCCAATACCAAGCCAGTACCATCACCAATGTAGATCCTTTTCAAACTTAACCTGAAACTAACCTTAGTATACCTCTTTCTAGTTCTTTTCTAAAGCCAAATGCCCTATCACATTTATTTTTAAAGTTCTAATTTAAAACATTCATGAATGACTACATATATTAGCATTTCTATTTTCAACATTTTTGCTTATTCTTTATCAATTTTATGTTGTATTTCAAAACTTGTATTGGCCAGTGTTTGTACAAATTTTATACTTTGTGTTGTAACTAGATTAACTAGGTCGACCTAGTTGTCTGTGTGTTTATTTTGATTTCTTTGCTAATTAACACTAGATCATCTAGAGTCATATTATCAAAACTTGTCATTACCCTCAAAACATAGTCAAACCACTTGATTGTGTCCCCTATAGTTTCCTTTCCACAAAATAAAGTTGTTCTATCTGATCTAGTCTCTCACAGGCTGGTCTCTAGTGCTTCCCTACAAAACATAGTCGACCCATTCAACTGTGTCCTTTCCTAGATATTTTATTTATCTTCCTTTATAACTCAGTTAACCTATTCAACCATGTACCACTTGGCCAATTTAATTTATTTCCCAAAATCCTATTTGTTTGATTACGTACCACCTGGCCAATTTAGTTCTTTTTCCTAAAATCTTGCTTAGTTGGTCTAATTCAGTATTTGGCTAACTTTGCTCCAATATTTCACTTTTTCTCCTTAGTCTTATATCTTATTTTCAAACATCATAAAATCCCCTATTAAAATCATTTTGGACAAACTTGATCCATTTATATGATACATGGGGTATTATGACCTTCCTACCTTCATTACCCAATAGGATATTCACTCTTGGTGCACCTTCTCTCACCCTTCATCTCTAGATTGCAAGATGATGAAAAATAATCAAAATGATGATGTAGATGGATCACATCCATTTCACACTTCTCAATACATTTCTCTCTCAAAATTACCTTATCACATTGTAGGTAAAATTGACATAAGCTTAACCAATAACCCTATAGGAAATCTTGTAAACACCAATAATCCTCAACCTAATAATCCACCACCTAACAACCCATCCTCTAATACAAATATAGAGAATACTCCTCCTACTAACCCTAATAATCCACCTTTAAACACTAATAATCCAAATCCACCAATGACACCACTAAAATCTTTGCACAAATAGTCCAATAATTGAATATTATGCAAACATATAATACTTCTTAAATAATGAAAATGCAACACCATTTATTAAACATGACTAATCAACCTCCTATTCTCCTACCTCAAAATAACCAAAATTTTATCCGTCCGCCTCTTAGATATGCTTCAAAATATCCAAAATGAACTTTTAGCTCCCTTCATTGTTTATATTGATATTGGAGATATCTCTTCAACTATTAAATACGATGGGACTAAATACCTTGCATATTTTCTTCAATCATTTAATAATCTCTACAAAGAGTAGATCCAAACAAATACCTTTATTATGAACCAAATTTTTAGTCAAAACATTTACAGGTGATGTATTAGAATGGTATAATCAACTCCCTCAACATTCCATATGTAAACTAGAGAATTTAGTCAATCCTCTAGTAAAAGAATTTCAACACAATAATCTTCCTAAAAATTGTCTTAGTCATTTTATCAATGCTAAACAATCCCCTTCTGAATCAACTCATGACTTCAGTAACAATGAAAATATTTGGCTCACAAAGCTGACAATAACATCACTAATGATAACTTATTTAAATGCTTTATAACTTTACTAACACCCTCTCTTCAAAATAAAGTTTGAACCTTTTCTATACAAAATCTAAATGATGCAATTGATCAAGATAAAAGATAAGACTTTCTTATGAAATAATTTGAGCCAAATCATAAATCCCTCAAGGGATATTTCCAAAATTCCACTATTATGATTACCAACAATACTCCTTAAATAAAAATAGGGATATTCAAAGTGGATAACCCCCTTGCTTCCCATACACCATTAACAATTCAACAAATGAAACAATTGTTATCTCCCTCTAAACCTTTCATCTATCATAATGTTCCACCTAATTGGTATGATCCTAAAAAAAATTATTAGTTTCATGTCGATGTGGTTCATTCTCATGAAACATGTCATGGACTCCTCAAATTTATTGTTTATTTTATGTTAGGAGATACATTAAACCATGATTCTATGATTAAAATACATCATCATGATTATGTCAAAGCCTCTTAGAAGAAACAAGTTATCAAGCCTTCATCATCTAAACCTCAAAAAAAAAAATCTACTTATAACCCACAACATTCCAATGAAGATATATATGCAATCAATGCCAATTATGACCAATATAATACCAATTATCAATACGTCAATGCAATCAAAGTTAATTATAGATGCAAACCTACCCACAAAGATCTTGTCACTAAACTTTCAAAACCATCAATTGAAGAACAACTTCTTAAAGACACTATAACTACCACTACCATACCTTCTGAACCAAATGAGGAAACACTCCCACAACCAAAACCTCTATCTACCTCTCCTCTACTTACAAAAAACATTGACCTCCCAAACCTCATGTTGGTTCTTCATCTTCTAAATCACATTAGAATTTCATGGATGAACTCAATCTAATGCCTTGTAAAATACCCATCATGGAGTTAGTTCATACTTCTTCATATCATCATAAATTTATAATGAAACAACTACAAGACATTAAATAACTACCATCCCTTGATGTGGAAAAACCTCTTAAAGATCCTTCACCTACAGAAGTACATATTATTGAAACTATTTGTACCTCTTTTAAACCTTCCATAGAATTTGAGATGAATGTCCAACTCTCTCCATTAAAATTGCAATTAATAACACCCTTATCTGAAAAGTCTTACTAGATGAAGGATAGAGAATTAATGTCACCTCTATTTGGCTAATTCAACAAATTAGATATACCAAATATCACATTAAACAAACTCATCTCACATGTCAAGGATTTGATAAAACAAACCAAAAACCACTTGGTTATATTTGTCTCCCCTTCACTATTAGACCCAAGACCATACATACCAAGCTTATGGTCCTTGATTTACCAATCTTACAATGTACTCTTAGGTCACCCATGGACACATCGTATGAGGGTTATTACCTCCTTAGGTAGTCAAAGTATTAAAATTATCCATAATGGTAAATGCTACAAACATGAGGCCAATCCTAATCCATGGAGTATACAACTACCAAATCCCAACTATCAATATTGGATTCCAACCATTCCATGCGTTAATAATGCACCTCTACCTAAATTTGTTAATATGAATGTATATTTATAGGTCATTCTTTCTGATTTTGATGATGATGAACCTAATGACTTAAAAAATACTTATAATACCACTAAATTACCTCCTTACATTTTGGAGTGGTTTCCTCCTTCACTTCCACATGATTGTACCATCCCTCTAGTTGATGATATCACTGAAATTCCTCCTCTGTATAATGCACACAAAACTTCTTACACCAAAGATGATTTCACATGTGATGAATATGAAGTGGCCAAATTATTTCAAGATATTTTAATAATGTCTCCCCAAAAATTTAGTGATTTAGGCATATCCACTTATGATCCTCTCTTAAAAACAAAATGCATGCACTATTTCCCACATATATTATGATAATTATATCATGGCCCAAGCTCAATCATGAGACTTATATTTAAAACACTATCAAAAAACATTATCCAAAATACATGCCTTCAACTGTGACGTCCATGTCATTTACATATCAACTAATATTGAATCAGAACCTGAATATCATGTATCTCACATTAATCTTCCACTATTAGACACCCCATGGGTATTTGAACAAATCTCAACTCTATAAAATTTGGAAACTTCTAAACCTTTTACAATTTTTACACAACCAAACAATCTACCAACTTATCTTCCTTCTCATGATTCTACCCACCTTAATTCAGCTGAACCTCCATATTCAACACAACCTAACACACCTATCACCAATCCAATTGACTCCACTTGACCTCATACTCAACCTAAAATCAAACCCACACCCAAAATTACCTTAGATGCTAAAGCCAAAGTTGTACAAAAAATACATTTTTAATATGATCATAATGGTAATAAAATCATTGATCTCAAAGTAGATGTCAAATACTATGGATAGTTACCCACACTCCCTGGTGTTGAAGCTATATTTAAAATACTCCATGCTAAATAACCTCAGCTTCCCCAACAACATCATAAAGTTGGAAAGTTCACATGAAAAGCTCATTATTTTAATAATTTCATAGCTAGTGTGGATCCTAAAATGAATCCTATTTCTTTTCTTCCTTATAATCCATGTCATTTCTAAGACAAAAATGCTATGCTCATTGAAGAAACCACAAAAATAAAATATGGTACACCATCTTGTCCTCGACCCATCATTGTCTCTAAATAACTCACTCCAATAGAGTGTGATAACTTTAGCTTATTCTTTGACAAGTATTACAAAACATTTGTTTGGTCATATCAATATATTCCAGGTATTGATCTTAGCATTGTTGTGCATAATACCATCACTTACTCAGATGCAAAACCTGTTAAAAAACAACAAAAAATTCTACCTTATTTCATAAATAAATCATTAAACTTTTGGATGCCAAATTCATCAAACCTATTGACTACTTTGAATGGGTATCAAACATCATTTCATTTCACAAAAAATCCATCATGATCATTCTTATATGCATTGATTATATTAATCTTTACTTAGCATGTCAAAAAGATAACTTTCCATTACCTTCAATTGATGTCATAGTCGATTCCATCATATGATATGAAATGTTATCACTTATGGATGGTTTCTCAGGCTATAACCAAATTCACATAGCTCCTAAAGACCAACATAAAACAAAATTTACTACATAATGGGGCACCTATTATTATGTCAAAATTCCTTTCAATCTTAAAAATTCTAGAATAACCTATCAATGTCCAATGACCCACATCTTTGATGATCTTATACACAAGATAGTGGAAACCTATGTCAATGATCTCATTACTAAATCTAAAAGTTGTACAATGCACCTCACCAGTCTAACTATCATTTTTGATCAACTAATCAAATATGAAGTTAAAATTAACCCATACAAATGTTTACATGGACTTACATCTAGTAAAATTTCAAGGTTTTTACTCTCTCTTCAAGGCATAAATGTTATAATCAACATGCCTATTCCTCGTTCCATTCTAGACATATGTACTTACCTTGGAAAAATTTGGGCAATTCAATGATTCATCCTAGAAATGGCTTACCATATATACTATGTCAATTCCCTTCTCAAAAAAGGTAACGCTCTAGAATGGATAGATTCATGTCAAAAATATTTTGATAATATTTGGTCCATCCTCCTACTCTTTGACCACCTTCAAACAACCATCACTTAATCTTACATACCTCCTATACCCCCATATCAGTTGGGGCAATGCTTGCCCACCAAGATGATATTGGTAGAGAGTGCGCTATTTATTACATCAATCATGGACTCATTAATTATGAAAAATGTTATACCAAAGTGGAGTGTGATTGCCTTGCTATATATTTTGTAGCTAAAAAGCTTCATCATTATATGCTCTACTAGACCACTTTGTCATTGTTAACTCTGATTCACTTCATCATTTCTTCTCTAAAGCATTCTTACCTGGAGATAGAATTGGCAAATGGACAGTCCTCTTGATAGAATTTGACCTTCAAATTGTTACACAAAAAAATGTCAAAGGTCAAGTCATCACTGACCCAATTGCAGAGGCACCTTTACCAGCCACAAATCACCTTTAATATAATCTCTTTGATGACAAAATTATTTATATTAGAGGTCTTAACCAGGTTATCTTCTCAAATATTATTTTAATAGTTTCATTATTGATCTAGAAGTAAATAATCAAGAAGATACCAATACCACTCCTAATACTAGTAAACCCAAAGTAGTTATTGAATAACTACTTGAAATTACCATTGATTTACATGAAAACACCCAGACCCTCCACTTCGATGGTGCCAAATTCTTCCAAAAAGTAAGTGCAGGATGTATTCTAACAAACCCACATGGTAAGATCATACCTTTAGCACTTTAATTAATTTTTGATGTCACTAATAACATGGTCGAATATGAAGCTCTAATATTAGGCATGAAAGTAAAACCTGAATAAGATATCCCATATCTACACATTTTGGGTGACTCACAACTTATCTACCACCAGGTCAATGGTGGTTATCAATACAAAAGTGAAAATATAAATTCATATCATCAAATGGCTACCAAACATGCCAAAGAATTTGCCTCTTTTACAATTGAGCCAATTCTAAGAGATTAAAATACCATAGTTGGTTCCCCTGCTTCATCAACATATCTATTTCACCCCTATCAATTACTTAATGATTCCTAGTTTCTTATCCAAATAAGAAAATCACCTTATTCTATCAAACCAAATGATTCGCTCATTTGTCATATTGATGCTATCACTATTCAATAAATCCCATGGTATAAAAATATAATCCAATTTCTTGAACATCAAACTTACCCTCTAGACACATATTCTCATGAAAAGACTCAAATATGTAAACAAGTTTTTAAGTATGTCTTTCAACACAAAACCCTTTACTACCACAATTTAGGAGGAACCCTACTACATTATGTGATGTAAGAAGAGGTACCTACTCTCCTAGAATAAGAACATGGGTGAATTTGTGGTGGTCATTGTAATAGACATGCTACAACCCAAAAATGCGTACGTATGGGTTATTTTTGGCCAACTCTAAAACAAGATGATATTAATTTTGATAAAAAGTTTAATCCTTGTCAACTCCATCATGTTTTAATCCACTCACCACCGGCTGAGATCCAAATTGTGGAATCTCTTTGGCCATTATTTATGTGGGGATTAGACCTCATTGGTAAATTACCTCGATCACAAGATGGCCATGTCTTTATCATTATTGTTACTAAATATTTTACCAAATCGGTATAAGCCATGCCTCTTGTTAATGCCATGGGAACCACTATCTCAAAATTTATCTTTAACCTAATCATTTGTCATTTTGGATTTCCCCATACCATCATCTCTGACAATGGTTGTAATTTCAAAAATAAATACATAAAACAATTATGTGCTAAATTTAAAATTTCCCACAAATTTTCCACACATTACCATCCCCAATGTCATGGCCAAGTAGGGGTTACTAACAAAATTCTAAATAAAATATTGTAGAAGACTATTCACAAAACCCATACTGATTGGTACCTTCACCTTTATCTCGCACTTTGGGCTTATCATACTAGTATACGTACTCCCATTGGGGCAACACCATTCCCACTTGTATATGGTTTTGAATTAGTATTACCATTATAAGTCAAAATACCATCTTTATGTATATCTCTTCATGATATAATTCTTGATGAAGAATTATATGAATCTCATCTTCATGTTTTATAATTTCTTGATGAACATCATTTGGCCACTTTACTACATAACCGCTAATACAAATCTTGCATTGCTAAACAACATAACAAAAAGGTCAAAGTTTGGACATTTAATATTGGTGACTCAGTAATCAAATTAGATTACACACATGTTAAATAAGGAAAATATTCCCAAAAATTATGGGGCCCTTACTTAGTAAGAGACATTCTTGGTCCTAGTACTTATCATCTAAAAACTAATGAAGGTTGTGTTTTCAAAGAACCCACCAATGCATAATTTTTGAATAAATATTTTGACTAAATATCTCCCTTCTTTTCATAATCATATATCTTGTCCTACTAATACTTCTTGAAATATATCTCCAACGATCTCTCCTTTTCAAAAACCTATTCTATCCATAAACCTTAGTCCCCTTCTTTGGTCCTTTGGTTTCTATTTTCATTTAATTCATGAGTTGCATTGTAATACCATAGATAAGACCTTGTTTTCTTCATGAACACCTATTTCTTTCATAAATCCATTTTTAACACCTTTTCTCTTTGATCATTCATTTTTTATTTCACAAACCTTTTTCTCTCTCTTCTTTATTTTGTGAGTTGCAGTGTAAGACCATGGATAGGACCAAGCATTCCTCACAAATACCAAATACCACTTTTTACAATTACTTAGGTTTATGTTTCATGAGTTGTAGTATTAGACCATGGATAAGACCTATTTCTCCTCATAAAATATATATATTCTTTAAAAAAAATTTACAAAACTGAGTGTTTTTTTAGAATGTTAAGAAATGGTTACAAGTTTGTGATTCTATATTTTGAACCTCAATTTTTTTTCTTTTGTGGATAAATCTTGCACAATAAACTATGCTAGCATGTTTCCCTACATTTACATACATCCTTATGATAAGGAATCGTACTTACCTATCTTTGTATCCCTTTCACATTGTCACATTTTTTGCAATTTGAATTAAATCAAATCATTTAATGTTCATTTCCTATTGAATTCCTTCCTTTCATATTACTTTGGATAAAACAAGGTCGAAGTCAAGATAACACTTTTATTTAACATGAACAAATAATAATCTTAAACACCATGCTCTCTCATTCCTCTTTATTAGGAACCAAGTTCAAAGTTTTAAAATGATAGTCATTTTTAACACCCATGTTTGGGTCTTTGAATCTGTATGGAGGAGGAATAGAAAAAACCATCAAAAATTTAAAATCCAAATCATTTACAAAAGGCAATGATCAACATAAAATCAAAAAGTCAACATCACACCAAAAAATGTGATTCATAGCACATCCCCTATCCCTAATCAAAACTCAAACTCTATAGTCTACCTCATAATAGAGTCGAGGTCCATTGGGGTGTAATAAGCTATTAGATTGGGATAAGAGAATTAAAAATGATCTATAGTGATACTTAATTTTTCATGGAAGTACCCAATCTTCGTAGTCGATCGACGAATCTATAAAGAGTCTTGAGGAATGGGAAACATGTCGTGAGAAGGTAGGTCTAGTTTACTTTTTCATGCATATCACCTTCATGGGATGATATTCATACTTCATTTGATAATCCAATATTTGTGTGGTTAAGATAAGTTTCTTCAGAGTCCTTAATGTCAAAAGTCCTCATGTTTTGAAAAACTTAATTTTAATGTCTCAACTTTGATAAAGCATTTCTCTATCTTGGTTTTTCATATATCTCCCCCATCACCCACTACATTCTCCCCTTGACAAGCAAGTTTGATTCTAAATATGTTTTCCCAACTCTATATTCCCTCTTCTTCACCTCTTACAACATGTTAGCACTACTTTATTTTGGTGTTATCTATCTTTAGAACAAAACAGTATGCTTGATTGACTATCAATTATTCTTATTTACACCATTACTTTTCATTTCTAGAATTTCATTGGCTTCATCTAAAAATTTAAACACTGTGTTATCATTCATTTTTTTGAACAATTGTGTCTATTTATATATTTTTATACTTCTCCATTACTGAGTGAGTTTAGATTGTTACTTCTCACTCACCAATGTTGTTTTTACTTCATGTGCTCTTTTTCCATTATTGAGTGAGTTTGGATTGTTACTTATCACTCATCAATGTTGTTTTAATTTTTTCTTTCCATCTTTGTCTAAATTTTGGTTTGTTACTCCTTTATACATTGATGTTAGACTTATCATACTACTTTTACACGTCCTTGGTTTTATTTAGTTTGCCACTTTTATTACCCAAGGAATGTTTTTTCATTGAGTTTTTTGGTCATTTATTAGCCTTAGATTTTTAGTTACCTAATTTACTTTAGTTTTGGCCTATTCATATTTGTTCTAACTTAGCATTTATAACCCTAGCTTACCAAATTTCTAAGTATGTTATGCCTACTCATTTCAGTTATCTTAACTTTCATGAGTTTGTTTGTCTTTTTTATTTAGTTTTGTATCTTTAGGGTTTATCCAGAGTAGTCTTTACACCCTCTACGATCAAAACTATAAACACAGTAGACAACCATTCAATGATAAAGGTAAGTCAAGGTATGCATATTTTACTTATTTATTTTAGTTATTTCCTTTCAGTTATTTTATGCTTTAAAATACTACAATTTATTTAGCTTAGCATTGTGTGTTGATGTGTTCTTTTCCTAAAGCACCGTCCTATGTATTAGCTACATAATAAATGATGAGCTTAAAGTGGGCCATATGTATACACATAATATTTTAAAACTTGATCAATTATTGATGTTTTCTCTCTTCGAGGAACCTGTTGAGTCTCAATCTCACTGAGTGCATGCCTTAAAGCGTGTACCAAAAAATGAGTGGGTAGACCATTGGTGCTTTGTAAGATTATTGTTCCTATACCACCACTTAAAACCAACACAAGTCACTCCTATATGTTTTCTAAGTTTTGACAAATCCCTTACACACTCTTTCAAGTAATACACTACCTCAAATAGCCCCTACCTAAGCCAAACCTCTTTTACCATCCTCTAAACACAATTAAATGGGTCAACCCTATTTTTGGAATTGAACACATTATGGGACTGAGTCAGCCCAACTGACTTCATCTGAGACCTAACTATTCTATTTCCTAAACAACCAGGTTGACAGGGCTAACTGTGTTGGCTAAAATTTCAAAGGGGTTTAGGGTTAGATCTAGCTATATAAACACATCCTTCACCTCATTTACAATAGATAGAATCATTCATTTGTGTTTCTTTATCTATTTATTTACCATTCTACTTAAGGATTCATTGATTAGGGTTCCATACTTTCTTTGGATACGAATATTATCTTAAATTTTGGATGTATAAGAGAAGTCTTGTAGCCTAGAGCTAACCTATCTTTATTATCCTTAAAAACCATAACAACCTCTTGCAAAGCACTTTTGGCCAAGTGAGAGATTAAGGCTCGACAAGTTTCTCTTCAAGGTAAGTATTCCTAACTATTGCTCCCCTTTTATTAGTATATAGATTTGCATGTATAATGGCTTATGGATGTTTTTATCTCACCATAATTAAGATTACATCTATAGTGACATGAGTAGAATTATTATTTTCATGTTTATTGTTTATGTTTACTTTTCCCCATTTGTGTCACGAGCTTTAGTGAGTATTAGATTAAATTTACTTTACTTTGTTATGAACCATAAGACCTGGATAGGGTTATTGTATGGTATTACTCAACTAGAGGCTTTGGAATTGTTGGACATTTTTGGCCCACATATCAAAATTTACCTAATTATGAAAAAGGGAGCTTTCAGGCAAGAAAATGGAAAGTCTTTGGGAGGACTTTAGGTTTTCCAGCAATGACAACTTTGGGTTTCTGAGGGCACAGTGCAAATCGGGTTTCCAGTAGTGCTTAAATTCTAAATGTTTTATAAGTAGAAGTAATTCAGGTTTATGAACTTGAATTACTCATGGGTAATGTATTTTAGGTTCTCCAAGGAACACTACTTGATTACTTCATAAGTTGTGAGCAGTCAAAAGCCTAAAATGAGTAAAAGGGCTTGACAAACCTGATTTGGTCTTGGAAAATAGTGCTTCTCAAGTTCTTCAAGGGATAAGTCCACTTCAAGAATTTGAAGGGCATTTTCAAAATGTCGAAGGGACTTTTTACGGTAAAAAGGATCTTTTTAACATTTTTGAAAGACCAATCAAATTTTTTGAAGGTCACTTTCAAAAATTCAAAGGGCTTTTCCTTCTCCAAGTGAATTGTTGCAATTTTCCCAAAGGGTATGTTACCCTTTGCAAGGACCATTTTAAAATTATTGAATAGTATCTTTCCCTTCAGGAGGATCATATGTAGAATCCCAAAGGGTCTCTCACCCTTTGGAAAAGTCCATTTTGAAAAGTCTGAAAGCAAAAGTCTGAAGGAATTCCTTCAGACAAATTGTCTGAAGAAATTCCTTCAGGAGATTTGCTCGAAAGAAAAGGTCGAAGGAATTCCTTTAAGAAAAAGCTCAAGACCAAGTGTCCAAAGGAAATGAAAAGGCAATAGATGTCAAAATCAGGATAAGCAACTAGCCATTGGAAGTAATCAGGTTTGAAAAGCCTGAAGTCTTAAGGCTTGAAAATAGAAAAGTGAGAAGACTTCAAGATGGATAAGTCTGAAGTAAGTAAGCTTAGAGAACCCAAATAACTCTGCATAGAGTAAATCAGGTTTCTCCAAGTACTTTACTTAAAAGTCTTTATAAGTAAAGGATATGGGATAGTTTGAAGTTGGAGAGATTGAAGAACCTGAATTACTCTGCATAGAGTAAATTGAGATCCTTCAAGTGCCTAACTTAAGCTTGGTCCAACAACACAAGAATCATGATGCAATGAATGAAAGGCTACCACATGGCTTAAACTAGAATAGAAAGGTCCAATCATTAAAGGACAAGTGGCACAAGGATAACCAATGAGCATGAGAGAGTCCAAGTGGCCTGTAGCTAGAAATTTTAAAAGCTCTTATCCATCATAATTTACTCCCCACAATCACCATTCGATGCTTAAATGTAACATGGCTTCTCAGATGCACCAAAGAAAAACTTAAAGATGGGAGGGGCTCAAGAGGACTATTTAATGATCCTAAGTGGCACATTTAGGGGTAACAAGGAAGTACGACATGAGAGTTCCCACCATCAATGACTTCTTCTTTCTTCCCCTTCTCTCTTCCCCCTTTTCTATATAAATAGAGGCCTCAGAGCCAAGCAAATGATCCCCAAACTGGTGATAGAATCACTCTATGAAAATCACTGTGTAATATACCTTTGAATTAATAAATATTAGTTTACCTATCTCTTTGTCTAAAAATTGTGTTGAGTTAGCTTGTGTACAATAGCATTGTGGAGAAGTGTCCTTCCAACCTTATTGTCCTTATTTCTTGCTTATTTTTAGGTGTTATATAGCTAGTTATAGGTCTAAAATTGAGCTTTTCCACCATTAATGGATGCTTAATGTGGATTTATAAATCCCTCTTTGCTTCTTGTATGTTTTAGTGAGCCTAGTTTATGAAATATTTATGCAAGTTAGCTGGTTAGGAGGTTGTGTAAGCAAACTTATCTTATGTTGAATTAGTGTCATTCCCTAGACCAAGTGGATCACTTAATTTTGGTGCATCACCTCTCATATATTATATTTATTTATCAAGTAATTCTCCTATCCCTTTTTCTTATCCATTAGTAGATTTTAGTGTGGGAATCAAAGAGCTAAAGTGAAGCACCAGAGGAACTAGCCTCATAGAAAAGCCTAAAGGTTCAACCTCACCATAGGATACCCACATCTTGAGTTTGTTCCCATGATTGTAGTTGTAATTGAGGGAGCCTGAAGAAATCTCTCATAAGGGTGCAATTCCAAGCTATAACATGAACCCTCTCTAGTGACATTGTATGGTAAAAAATCACTTAATTAGGTTTAACGGGTCCATAATTTGTCATGACCTCAATTGTCTAAATGTACCAACAAGAGAAAGGGTTAGTTTGATTTATCTTCTCTGAGTTAGGATTGATTTATAGATCATCTTCACTTTCTCTTGTATACAACATGTGTACATAGCAAAATCAGAAAGTGTATCATATTATTTTGGTAAGTTTGGACTTATTATCTTTGCTTTTGAGGTATTTTTCTTTGTTTCTAATAACCATGGTTTTCCAAGTTTAGCATTATATTTAGTCAAAAATGGACTAATATTCAATATAATAGATCATGATTATATATCCAATTGTGACAATCCATTAAATATATCCAACACAAAAATCACATATAGTAGCTTTATTTATGTGCTCTGTGCCATATCCCAAAGATGTAAATAATTTTGAGGAACATATTTTTAATTCACAAGTTGGGTCAACTATAATAATTTGACCTTGATTTCCATATATTCAAGGTTCACTGATTTGATGCTTTGAGGATTTTTTTTTTTTTCATATGAAGGCACATGTGTAACATTATCCTTTTGATGTATGTCTTATTTTTTTGTAAATGTTCCTTTTGCACATATTGATTATTTTAACCATAAGTCAAAATAAGTCAACCCCCTATAGTTCAAAACATTTATAAGGGTATATTAGGATATATTAGGGTGTGTTATCATCCTATTTGATGTTATTTAATGAGCTATTAACCTTGGTCATAGTCAATTTTAGTCTTAAGTCATTTCATGTCACATAGGGGTCATATTTGAGTCACTAATGAAGGTCATATAGTTTACCTTGGTAAAAAAGTGTTCCAAATTGTCCTTCAGCATCCAACATGTAAAATACTTTCTAGGTATGTTAGTACAAACTAAAATATTATAGGTACTATGTTAAAATCAAAAAAATAATTGAAAAGGGAGGATTTTGGCAGTTGTATGGCCTATAGAAGAGTGTGGCATGTGTGGAAATAATATGAAAGGACTCTTAAACCTACTTGGGTTCATTTCAAACCTTGATCATCTTGGAATTATTAAAAATGTCCCAAAATCATTTCACTTCTCAATCGCTCCACTAGGCATACAAAATTGGTCAACATGTTTTCTAATGGTACGACCAATAGGAGAGGTTTCAAGAAGAATGCTCTTGTAGAGTGTTAGTACACTCAGTCTGCTTCCATTTCATTTTAGGAGTTAAAATATTGGTTTCCCATTCTTATGAATCGATGCTAATAAGTTAACTACCTCTTTCTACATGCTAATCCGCACACCCTACAAGGTTTCTCCTTCTCTGAGTTGATCCATACAAACTAATGGATGAAATTGTTTTTAGAAGATGTGGACATCCTTATTTCATGATTTACATAATTTTTTCCATGTTTTGAGGTGAGTGGATCAGCCAAACATCTCAAGTTGTAGGTTGAGTACACTAATGGAGTTGTAAATAGGTTTCATCAACTATAAAGGCCTTCCTTTCTTGTAGGGGTCTCAAGCAAAAAGTACGTTGATGTCTCATGATTCTCATAAGTCATGGAAATCACCTCTCTTTCCAAGCTTAGTATCAAATGCAAAATCAATGAAGTTGAAGTCAAGAAAATGACATAGTCAGCTCTCTGCACATATCCACTTATAGTCAGTTGAATGCAATGTATGAAGGTTTTGAGAACATTCATGGTGATGCAAGGAGAAATTTTCAAGGTGGTCAGAACCCTTCCAATAGAAATCAATGTGCTAGAATGTCTAAATAGTCTTTTTTGAATGCATTCTCTACCAATTCAAATCCTAACACAATCCTACACCATTGATGGACACTGAAAGGTGCCCTATAAAAGGCTAATCACATTGAAATGAGAACATTAGGATTGGTTTCAAATCCTTCAAGATGAAAAGGATCCATTTGAATACCTTGAGAAGGTATACAATTGATTGTAGACCCATACACTATGCATATGTCCATATCTCTATTCACTACCCTTGTCTGCTAATGTGTGTACACCTACAGGTCCCCATAGAGGCCTAAGAATTTGGAGTGCTAGTATTTAGACATGTTTTGAGACCTTCATAGAAGATTGAGAGGATAGAGAATTACATATTAGTCAATAGTGGATTTATTGAGTGGCCAATAGACTTGAACCAGGTTTATAGTTGGAGAAGTAAGGTTTAGAGACTTATTACCTTAAAAACATGAAAATAAAGCCTTGGCCATATTTGGTGCCATTATAGAGTGGTGTGGTAGGAGTTATAGACAAGAATAATTAACTCCATCATGTAACCCTCATATAGGGTAAGACCTTGAAAAAGAGAGTGAATGGTTTGGCTAATAGAGTATGATGCTAGAAGGATCCTAATCCATGCATTCTTTCACTACAGAAGGTCAGTGTTCTCTACAATATCTTAAACTTCAAATGGTCTTATAGTCCAAGGTGGCCTAACAAGAGCATGCATTCATGGAAAGTTGTATAGAGGTGAGGACACTAGTGGTTGAAAGGACATTAAGAAGAATTGGAGTGTAGGGTATTACCCTATATCACCATCTATAGGTGTGCCCTTGCCTTTAAAAGGCTCACCTACAATCTGACTATAAGTACTTATAGTCTCATAAAAGGAACCTTGGTGATTATAAGCCTGCAAACACAAACATTTGCCAATTGGATTTGATTCCAAGAATTCAAAAGGATCCTATGAGGTGTATCACAAGGTCCAAAATTTTAAATGCAATCTATAGGTGTACTTTTGATCCAAGAGCGGTCACCTACAGTCAACTGTAGTGTGACAATGCACTAACATGATAGTTTGGCCTCATCACATGTCTTTGAGCATGAAGTGAGTTTAAATGAAGTTTAAAGTTACTTGGATGATGATAATATAACATGATACATGGAATAACTATCCAATATACACCTACGGGCATCCCTTTTCTAAAGGGAAAGATAGTACATAATTAACCTACAATGTACATCTGTCAAAGTCAAAGGTATGCATTGAAGGATTTAGTAGAGATTTTAATAATGAACATGATTGGAGTGCCTTGACAATGATAGTAACCATATCAAGAGACTCCTATAGTAAGAAAATAGAGCATGGAGGGGTTCCACATATCAAACCATAGTCAACAAACTAACCCTACACAGTTAGTGAGCCCTATAGAAGTTTGTCTTAAGTTTTGTGGTATTTGAAGATGCTAAGAGTGTGTTATAACCCTGTAAATTTGTATAAGGGATCCCCATCACTTTAATAAGCCTCTCATACCTTTTTTTTACATGAGGCAATAAGGGAAGTGCCCTCTATTCTATCTCAAATAGAATGCACTCCCAGGAAGATAAAAATTGAAAGATGAGTAACTAAAGAGCAAGGAGATGAGTTGGGAATTATGAGAACCTTTAATAATGGTATGTTGAGTTGATTTAGATATTGAAAAACCTAAATAAGTCCTTAAAATCATGACTAATCACTTAGAGGTGGTTGTGAGTAACAAAACATAGACTGAGCCTATTAGGCTTAGACTAGCCCTATTGCCTAAAATGGGTGTAGGTTCACTTTTACCATCAAGTGATAATTGAAAAGAATTGGATAAATTTCATGATGATATATAAGGTGTGTGAGAACCTTTGTTCTATAGAGAAGATCACAGAGAAGCCATTTATTGGCTTAGAAACATGACATCCTGTATAGAATGCAAAGGAGAGTTCAAGGCAACTTTAGAATCTCATAATAGTAAAAATGCTTAGCATGGGAGCCTAAGGAGTTAGGATATGTTGAATAGGGTCTTGAACTTGAACTTTTTGGAATTTTTCTGAGGATTGGATGTCACACTTTTATGAACAATCTTTAAGGGGCAAAACTATGTAAAACCCTCCAATACCCTTTTTAATGACCCAATGGAGAAAACAAAGAAATAAATGCATATTGATGAGATAGTTTGGTCAAAGAAATGATTCGAACTTATAGAAGACTCCCCATATATCCTTCCCATTAGATTAAATTGTACCCTATTTATATGAATAGGGTACATAATGGCTTATCTTGATAGTTTTTGATGTTTTTTAGGTATAGAATAATTTCAAAGGATGCATATCACTTTGGGGGATAGAATGAGACCTAACCTAACTCCTAATATCTATTTATTACTTCAAAATAACACACAGATACCTATGCAAACACCTTCACTTCTGTCAGGGGATCTCTGGCTCTACCAATTAGAGCACAATTGATTACTTCTTATATGCAATTAAACACGGAATTATACCAGAATGATAAAGTAGCTAGAAACTTGAGACAACAAAGAATTTGAGAGACAATACACACTCTTGTATTAAATACTACTAGAAGAAAATAAAATAAGGAAGATGCCACTTCTTCCTCCACCTCAAAGGCTTGCCACACCTCAAGACCTTCTTCCCTCTCTCTCTTGCTCAACACAACAACTCTAAAGCTTGAGTTGCTATCCCTCCTTGAATGCTTCAGCTGATCTCCTTAACCTTACACCTGTAGATCTCCTTGACCTTGCTTGCTTCAATGCCTTTACTTGCCTTAGAATTAAATTACAATACATGCCTCATGGGTCTATAAATAAGATCCCATGCTTACAAAAATAGAAGTCTAACTACTAAAATTAGACACACAGCCCGCGACTTAAATTAGCCCCTTAGCATGCAAACACTCGGTTCAACTAACTGACTGTTCGTCAACATCAGTTCTGAAAATACACAGGTGACCGACGCCGGTCCCTGTTGGTCTGGTGCTACCAACATCGGTCGACTTCCTACCGTCGTCGGTCTCCTTCTCCACTGCACTTGACCGACGTCGGTCATACTACCGACACCGGTGGCTCTGGTTCTTCAGCATCCTTCCTTCTAGTGTCTGCAAATAGTTGAAGCTTTTAGCTCCACACCACAACAATCTCCCACTTGGAGATAAATAGCTGTAACTTGTACCTGTACCTGTACACCATCTATTTTGTTCTTTAGGCTTTGTATCCCTCTTCAATGTCACTCTTGAAGACCAACCACCATGTAAACCTGTGATGCAATACCTGTATCTTATGCCACAAGAATTTTGCTACTCCCAAATTCTCCATGACATACTTCGGAACCAACTCTACCCTTAGCTCAGAAAACTCCCTGTATATGAAACCCTGCAACAAGTAACACAATACAGTAACAGGATAATGTAGCTAATATTATCCAACCTGGTAAAGATAAAATACAATGGTCAAACCTCCATTGTTCTACAGCATAATCAAGACCATATACCATAGCCTTCTGTCTCATGTATCCATCCACTCTCTTCTCTAAAATGGGAATCCATCCCTCTATCCAGTGCTTTCTTCTAGCTGACAACACTACCAACAAATACCTGTTTGGTTCTCCAAGGACTCACACTCCTCATCCATGCTAAGCTCCCACTGTTTCTGGATTCTACCTGCATTGCTTCTTCCATCCTCCTAGTTCGTGACTATCGGTAAGCAATATAAAGAAGGTGAACAACGAATATGAGGTTCACATAACTTTCCTGACCTCCACATGGGTGTTTGAGACTTAATAATTCACCCAACATCCGTTCCAGTGACCGATCTAGGCCATCTCCCAGTCTGCTCCCGATCGATGTCGATTCCCTGCACTGATCCTGACTACCGACTTCATTGCCCTGGCCGACGCCGGTGTCCCTCCTACCGACGTTAGTCCTTATGACCGATGTCGAACTTCTCCTGTCTGAACTACTGACCCTGCTGGTCTGCACATGACCGATGTCGGTATCTGGATGACTGACGTCGGTGCCAAGCTACCGACATCGGTGTCTGTGTGTTCCTGTAAGTGATGAAATTTTCATCTGCGAGCTCTTCTTGGATCAAACCTCTATCCATGCTACCCTACTCAGACTTATTTAGCCCTTGTGACTGATCTCTGTCCTTCATCTCCTCCATAAACACCAAGGCTTCTTTGTTCCTGTCAAAGGCATCAAATTTCCTCTTTTTGCAATGAACTGTATCTGTGCACATACCTTTTGAATCAAGAACTTCCATTCCCTTCCTATTCTTGTGACCAAGCCTATTAGGCCACATCTTCGAATCTACACCAGAAGTGGAATCAGTAATACAAGTAGACAGATAAAGTGTATCTACTTTCTTACCTCTTGCTAGAACAAGTGCTCCCTTGGTAACCTTCCAAGAATCCGCTATGAGGGTTATTGTGCATCCCTCATCTCCCAACCTTCCTATAGAAATCAGACTCTCCTTTAGAATCAGAACATGCATGACCTCTTTCAACACCCACATGTTGTCAATCTGCAATCTCAGCTGCACTTTCCCTTTGCCAACTATCTGACAAGGCGTACCATCCCCTAAATAAAGAACTCCAAAGTCTCCTTGTTCATACTCATAGAACAAATCTCTGTTTGGGGATGCATGAAAAGATGAACCAGAATCTAAAATCCATGATCCTACCTGACTATCTGAAGAAAGTATGAGAGCATCCTGCATCACAATATTTGCATCCTTTGCTTCTCCCATACCTGCATGTTGATTCTCTTTATCTCTCAACCAACACTCCTTCTTTGTATGTCCTTTCTTTCCACAAAACCAGCAGGTAATACCTTTGGACTCAGATCTCCTTCCTGACCTTGATTTCCCTTGCTCAACCTTCTCCCTTTGCCTTTCCCTGCTTTCTACACTTAGAGCATTCCCTGATGATTCACCTGTGCTTCTCCTGCGTATTTCTTCATTCAAGATCACACTCACAACATCATCAACTTTTAAGATTTTAGAAGCAGATGCAGAGTTACTTACTGCCATAACCATACCATCCCAACTTTCAGGCAAAGAACATAAAATCAAGAGAGCCTTTACCTCATCATCAAAAACAATATTGACTGAAGCTAGTTGGTTTACCAAACCATGGAAATCACTGAGATGAGTATGTACCGATCCACCTTCCTGCATTTGCAAAGTAAATAGCTGCTTCATAAGGTATACCTTGTTAGAAGCCGAGGGCTTTTCGTATAAATTCACCAAGGACTTTATCAACTCTTCCGTTGTCTTACATTGTGATAAGCTGGAAATCACAGATGATGCAAGGCTCAACCTTATGGAACCGAGAGCCTTCTGATCAAGAACGTTCCATTCTTCATCCTTCATATCTGTGGGCTTGCATGCAACCCCACCCAACGGTAAGTACAAATCCTTCTGATACAGATAGTCCTCAATCTGCATCCTCCAGTGTTGATAATTCTTGCCGTTAAACTTCTCCATTCGTAGCTTACTTTCTCCTGCCATTTCTAAACTCCCACTCAATCAGAAAACCCTGTGAATGACCTGTAATCAAAAAACAATACCGTGCTTCCTGCAAATCGTAGCTCTGATACCACTTGTCAGGGGATCTGTAGCTCTACCAATTAGAGCACAATTGATTACTTCTTATATGCAATTAAACATGGAATTATACCAGAATGATAAAGTAGCTATAAACTTGAGACAACAAAGAATTTGAGAGACAATACACACTCTTGTATTAAATACTACTAGAAGAAAATACAATAAGGAAGATGCCACTTCTTCCTCCACCTCAAAGGCTTGCCACACCTCAAGACCTTCTTCCCTCTCTCTCTTACTCAACACAACAACTCTAAAGCCTGAGTTGCTATCCCTCCTTGAATGCTTCAGCTGATCTCCTTGACCTTATACCTGTAGATCTCCTTGAACTTGCTTGCTTCAATGGCTTTACTTGCCTTAGAATTAAATTACAATACATGCCTCATGGGTCTATAAATAAGATCCCATGCTTACAAAAATAGAAGTCTAACTACTAAAATTAGACACACAGCCCACGACTTAAATTAGCCCCTTAGCATGCAAACACTCGGTTCAACTAACTGACTGTTCGTCAACAGCAGTTCCAAAAATACACAGGTGACTGACGTCGGTCCCTGCTGGTCTGGTGCTGCCGACGTCGGCTGACTTCCTACCGTCGCAGGTCTCCTTCTCCACTGCACTTGACTGACGTCAGTCATACTGCCGACATCGGTGGCTCTGGTTCTTCAGCATCCTTCCTTCTAGTGTCTGTAAACAGTTGAAGCTTTTAGCTCCACACCACAACAGCTTCAAGGAGTTAATAATGGCATAGTGAATGAAGAGTGATCACCAAGTGACAAGTTGATAACTCGAATTGGGAGGCCTTTTAAGGTCTACATGATGTATCTAAGGATAGGAGGTCTCTTTAAAAGTGTCACATCACCCATTATATGGATTCTTTTTAGAAACGAAAAACTACCTTGATGCCAAGTGTGAAGGATGAGTGAAAGAAGGATGATTATGACTATAGATAATGACAACACTTGTCTCAAAGAAGATTAATGATTAGGGACATATCTAATGCATTTTGGAGCCTATTTCTAACCCCACCTTAATAGTTCAATGATGTCATCTATCCCTAGCCCGTTGTGGAGTGCTCAAGGAAGGCCAAATGATGAAGGCAATTTCCAAACAAGCAATTGAAGAGTTTCATGCCTTAGAGGTACATTCATCCACATAGATCTTTCATGGTCTATGTCATACTTCATTATTATACAAATTTAACTCCTTATCTCAGATTGACACCTATTCTTGTGACTCTTGGACTTCATTCTTCTCTCTCCTCTCTCACATTCTATAAGTATTGGCTTTTGGTTTTTATTTGATAATTCCACACCATATATGGTGAAGCCCTACTAGTTTGATGTTGTAATTCACCTTTGAATAATATATGAAATCTTGATTTGAGTTCATAAGCATCTTTTCTAAGTGTGCAAAGTGATGAATGGTGAGGTCTTGTGATAAGCTTTTATCCTTACTTCTTCTTATCCTTTCATGTCTAGTGCAAGGATTTCTCATGCTAACAGGTCATATAGAGTGTAGATAATGTGTTTAGTTCCCTTCAAGTGTGAAAGTATCCTTAGAGTCTATAAATATGACTTTTTTTTCACTTACTTTAAGTTGTGTCATGCATATCACCTCTATATTGAAACACTAATGTTATAACCTCTTAGGACTTTGAAGCTAGTTTGTAGGTCTTGTTTCTTAGTGAAAGAAGTATGATAGTATAATGGATATATTCATGGTGTATCACTCCATTAGGATAGTTTAGCTTCATGTAGACTTATATATCTTTTCCCACAAGCAATCAGTTAGCATAGGTGATAAGCACTTCTAAATCAATTTAGGGAGGTAGCCCTTAAACCTAGAGGTCTACGTCTACTATTGGCAGCCCATAGGCCTAGAGGTATTCTAATGTTTACCAAATCTTATATTAGGTTTTAAAAACCTCCTATAGGATGAAAAATTTGGTGACAATAGTTTCGACATGCCCAGTAGGACCTATTATCCTAAAGACAACTTGTCAAGGTGAATGTTGGTCTTGATA
This sequence comes from Torreya grandis, assembly GCA_037957365.1. Classification (NCBI taxonomy): domain Eukaryota; kingdom Viridiplantae; phylum Streptophyta; class Pinopsida; order Cupressales; family Taxaceae; genus Torreya; species Torreya grandis. Next base: position 3,939,400 of record JARHVA010000366.1, on the reverse strand, counting down.
ACATTAGTTACATATTGGTGTGCTACTCAGCATTTAGTGACTTCATTCAAGGTAAAATATAGTTGTATACCATTCATTTGTATTTTATTTTTGCTCATACTTCATGGTCCTTACTAGGTCATCTTCTAGTAGAGTTTTTAATCTTATCAATCCACCTCTTCAACTTGAACTTTCCCTTGAAGTTAAACACCCTCAGCCTATTCTGCCTTTTGAAGATCAAGAGGAATTTGATAGCCAAGAGGATCAAGAGAGTGAGGAGGAACTTGAAGAAAAAATGGATAGGAAACATGTCTTCCCAGCCTTTAATACTAAAAACCCAATCTATCTTGATTTCTATGATGGCATTCCCCTTAATGCTACAAAGAGTGTTCCTACATTCAATGGTGAAGGCCATGTCACACCTAGTGAACACATCAAGGATATCTCCAATTTTTGTAGTTTTCATAATGTCACTGAGGTCAACATTGCCATTAGACTCCTTACCATGTCCCTTAGAGGGAAAGAATATAATTGGTATAAAACTTTTCCAAGTGGTTACATTATAACATGGGATGACTTTAAAGTGTTGCTAACTTCAAGGTTTGAATATGAGAGTGACCACACATCACTCATACATCAGCTCAATGTGATTCAAAGATCCCCCAAAGAAAACATACATGACTTTAATAAGAGGTTCCAAAATAATTTGCATAGGTTTCCTCCTCCCATGAGATCACCTACAAGTTTTGTCCTTCTTACATACTTGAGGGCCATTAGTACTGGTATTTCCATCATGCTTCAATCTATGGGTGGTTTCACTTCACCTGAGGCATATGACCTTGCCATTAGAGATGAGAATGGCCCCATTCAAGAAGTAAAATTGCCTCCAAAGGTGTTCATGCCTCTACCACCTAAGTTTCATATTGATGCTCTAAATATTTCCCAAGTTCTTAATGTAAATGCCAGGCCAAAGACTGCTCCTAAGAAGGTAGATGATGCCACAGATAAAGATGCAAAAATTCAAAGCTCATCTTGGGAAATAAATAATTCAAAAGGGTGTGATTCAAAATCCCTATCCCTATCAACAACAATATGGTCAACAATATGGGCAAGGGAGAGGTCAGTGGCAACCTAACTTCAACAAGCCTACTAATGTGTACAATCCTACTTCAACATCCAACACAAGAGTAATGGTATCGGTGCATAGAAATCTAATCCAAGGAAAAGAATGAAAACAAGGCCAATTCATGGATGATAATGAATGTGGAGAGAAAGGTCTATTTGATTAAGGAGGAGTTACTCCTCTACTATCAATTGAAGATGGAATCTTAATGCAAGCAAGAGAAGGTTGGTAGCCTCAAAGAGAGCTTCACCAAATTCCTAGTTGGAGACACTTTTGTGCTTAACCAAGGAACATTTATTGTAAAAAATACAAGAGCTAAGAAAAATGCTCTAGGATATTCTAATGGTGTGCCTACAATCTCAACTAGTCCTCCTACAAGGCAGCAATGCATGACTGCATAAATGGTAGCCCCTAACACTCCTGCACCTCCTCCAAATAAGAATGTTGGAAGTTTTGTTCAAAGTGATTCAACTATTAAATTTAAAAGCACTACCTTGCCTCCAAGAACTCAATAAAATGTAATCACTTTTGCCATAAACATAGTGTATTCATTGAAGAACACGAAGGCGTCTATTTCCCTTTGGGATGTCCTTCATATGCTTGGCCAAAAAAAGCTCTTAAAAAAATAGTTGTTTATTATCCATATTAGTCCTCTATCATCAAGAAATGGTCATGGTCATGTAGTTCTTAACAATTCCCCTAATAACATTATGGAACCATCTACCAAATCTAAGAATCCTCCACCTTTATACCTCACTCTCATTATGGGTGATAAACTAGTTCATAATTTCATAGTTGATAGCGAAACTTCTACATCACTGATGCCCAAGGTTATAGCTGATAAATTAGGCCTAAAGTATGAACCACATAGTAAATCAATTAGATGGTGCACCTACAAATTCAATAGGATTGATCAGAGGATTGAAGGTTTTCTTGCATGATTATCCTAGTTTCCCTAACCTTCAAGACATTGTTGTTATGGACTTGCCTGCTCACTTTGAAATCTACCTTTCAAGAGATTTTATAACTAAGATAGGTGGTTATCTCTCATCTAATTTGTCCTTAATAGTTTTTAGGATAAGATATGGATTAAAATTAACCATAAGGAATTAGCCACTTGCAAGGTTCCACATTAAGCCTTATGTTGAAGCAAGTTCCAATCTAAATTGTGTGATCAATGACAAGGAGTCTATTATAGATAATTGTGCTTCTTCCAAGCTTGAAGGTATAGCTAACTTGTCTATAGATGAGTATAGTGCATATGTTTATGAACATGATCCATATACCTACTTTGAACAAACTAACCTTGGTACCTATATCATCCATGAAGGAGCATTTGAGCAAGATGAGGTAAGTGTTGAACATTCTCTCTCACAAGTTATTGAAGGTAACTACTTGATCCATGTATATATGATGATGATAGATTTACGAACATGATAGATCATTGTGATTAAAATAACCATGTGATTCTACCTGCACTTGATGAATTAACCCTTAACAATGAGATTCATGAGGACGAGGATCACTTACAATAAAGGTTTAATGCCATATGTCAAGATTTTGATCAATTGGGTAAGACCATTCCTCCTCTTAAGAAGGGTATGTTGACAATTTTGACCCCACAGGTCAAATTGCCACCCTTATCATTTGAAACTTTGCATACCATGCCATTTTGTCTTATGAGTCAGTAACTAGTCCTGAAAAGTCTTTAAAGAATCCATGGTTAATAGGTCTTGAGGTTTTTTAGGTGATTTAGGGACTTTCCTTTCACTCATATTGTTCTTTATAGGAAGTTATTTGGTTGCTCTGAGCAGTTCAAAAGAAGAGAAGCAGAAGATACTTTGGGCTTTCAGGGAAGGAGGACTTCAAAAATAATTTCCCCAAAATGTTATTTCCTTGAGAAATGGTCCTATTTCATAAGTTCTGAAGAGTTCTTTTGGTTTCAAGGTCTTTTCAAACAGTTTTGAAAGCCCTTTTTAACAAGTCCAATAGTCACTTTCTTTCAAGAGGATTGTCCAAGCATAAATTTTGAAGGGCATTCTTAGAAAGCCCGAAGGGCATCTTCAAAAGTAAGGGTTCAAACATTTTCTGAAGGCCTTGTTCATAATTTCGAAAGACCATTTCAATTTTGTCATAGGGCAAGGGGACCTTGACATTTTTTTCTGAAATAATGGACCTTTTCAATTTGTCTGTGAGAAAGGGACACTGGCAAGAAGGTTGAAGGGTATATGCCCTTCAGAAAAAAGGCATTTTTGAAAGGACGAGTGGACCAAAACAAAAATCCGAAAAGGAATTTACAAAAAGTCTGAAGGCCACATTTCATAAAGGCAAAGGGGTTGTCATTTCTTTTTAAAAGTCCTTTATAAAAAGTTTAAGGGCAAGTGGACCTTTCCAACAATGTCGAAGGGTTCTTTCCAAAGAAAAAGTACACTTTGAAGAAATCTGAAAGGTTGCATCCTTTCAAAAAAGGTTCAATTTCAAAAAATTTGAAGGGTTGAATCCCTTCAAAAAAAGTTTGCTTTGAAAATTTCTAAAGGACCTTTCCATTTTTTTGAGGGGTTCATTCAAAAATATTGAAGGGCTATTTCAAAATGTCGAGGGGTCACTTTCCCTTTGGGAAAGTCACTTGGCAAAATTTCAAGAGGCACTTTATCTTTCTAAAAGGCTTTTCACAAATTTTTGAAGGGTATTTGCCCTTTGAAAAAAGCATTAGAAAATTATGAGAAGACACTTGAAAAAATTCCAAAGGGACATAAAGAAAGCATAAAGGGTCTCTTTTCCTTCAGGAAAGTCCTTGTCAAAAAGCTCGAAGGGCAATTTGGAAAGGTTCTGAGGAAATAATTGCTTTAGACTTTTTGTCTGAAGGAAATGAACGATTTGAAAAATTTTAAAGGAAATGAAAGAAGAAGAACATTGAAGAAAAGTCTGAAGGGCACATTTCAAAACCTTGAAGGTCAATTTCTTTTGATTGAGGTTCCATTACACATTCCTAAGAAAACATTGAAGGAAAGGTTCATTAAAAAAAAGGCTCTGAGAGAAAGAAACATAATGAATTCCTTTAGATGTTTTATCTGAAGAAAATAATCAAAGATAGAAGCCTGAAGATATAATTCCTTCAAACTTTTTATCCAAAGGAAGTGGACCAATCAGAAAAGCCAAAGGAAAGGCACACGAAGGAAAAGGCCACAAACATTTTATCCGAAGACAAAGAGATGGATAAATTGTCTGAAAGAATTCTTTCAGAATATTTACCTGTAGAATTATTCAAAGGAAATAGACGAATCAAAAAGGATGAAGAGACAATTCCCACAGATAATTTGTCTATAGGAAAATGAAAAATATAGAAGCCCAAAGATATGTTTCCTTCAAACTTTTTGTTTGAAGGAAATCAACAAGGTATAAAAGCTTCAAACTTTTTGTTTGAAGGAAATAAACAAGGTATAAAAGCCTGGGACAAAAATGAAGGTCAAAAGAAGTAGACAAAGGAAATAGCCACAGATAAATAAATGCCAAATAAATACATGCATAGAAGTAAAGAGCTCAAAAGCGTTAGATCAAGAAATCATCATAATGAAGACAAGGAGTTCAATCTAAATGCACCTCTCACTCATCAAGGTCCTCTTCCATGCAAGCAAAGGCTATCAATAGTTGATTGGTCTAAGATTCAATTGCCTATTTTTTGAAGTCATGTTTATCTCCTAGTCATCATTGCATTCAATGATCCAACTCATGTATAAGATAAATCAAGAGGCATATTCCTTTGAAGTTGTCGCATGGCTTTCCATGCAAGAGTTTGACTTGTCAAACTTGGGTCCACCTCATCCCTTCTATGCCAACATAGAATTTCATGCATGTGCTCTTATTTATCTTGTTGAAGGCTTTCAACATTTCCAGCAGTTCAAGTGGAATTCTAGATTTAGTTTTGGCATTGATTTCATGCAAAAGAGATTGTTCTCTTATTTCAAGTAGTTTAAGAAGAGTTCTATATTTGGAGATTTGTGTAGCATTATGCATGATGAAAGTTTTGACTCAAACTTGGGCTCTCCATCATTTTCAATGCCAAAGATATTTTCATGCAAGACATAAGATAAAAGGAATATTATTTGAAGGTTGTGATAGCACAAGTTGGACTGAGTTGACCTTCTACTGTATTTTCAGCATTAATCTCTTGACTGTTGTATATTTTTCTATATAAGTTGGCTTTTCAACATTGATTTGTATCCTCTTTTTGCCAAGACCATACTCTGCCAAAAAATTGTGTTGTGTAACCTTTTTAGATTAATAGAAGGACAATTTTTAGATTCCAAGGTGCTGGTATAGTGTATTTATGTCAGTGATTTGCATATGTGATATAATTTTCTTCCTTGTCAAATTCTGATTCTTACCTAGTTACTATATGATCAGATTATGTAGGTTATGTTCTATGTTTAATATATTTTGGTTGAAGTTATAGTGGATATAGGTGGCTAGTTTGTGCCTTGAATTAGGCCTATTCCATCATTCCCCTCAAAAATTTGATCACAAGATAGAAACTTTTCATGAAATACTGCTATGTAGGGGTTAATTGGGGTTAAAAATTCAGTTTGTTTATTATCTGATCAATATTTTTAGAAGCTCAAATTATTTGGATCAATCAAAATTCAGTTGTATCACCATCATTAGATAGTATTTTTCCTTCAATTTTATTTCCTCCTTTTTCTTTGAAGTTTTTAGCATAGAGTAGAGATCCTAATTGATACACCAAAGGGAGCTAGCCTTTAGAATCTAGAAACTCAATCCGATGATTAGGTCACCCACAACCTAAGATTGTTTCCATGTTTTAGCAAACTATGAAGGCCTAAAAATACCTTCACAAGGGTGTGAGTCTGATTGACAATAGTTTTTGGCACACCTAGTGGGACATCAAATAAATTCTTTACATATATGAAGAATTTTTGTAGTAGAAGAAGAGATTCATTATCACCAACATCTAGTTGCAGAGCTCATAACATCATCCAATCAATTTGTTCATGCCAAAGGTTACCACAAGGTTAGAAATTAAAGGTATTCCTTTTGAATTTATATCTTATAAGAGATCAAGGTTTAGGAGGGCAAAACCATATCCTTAAAAGCAATATTTGTCTCCTGGGTATCCTACTGTTCTAATCACTATAACCCCCACTACCTAAATGGCCATAACAAATCAAGTGTTTATTCTATTAAATAGAGGTAGCCAAATGAATTTATCCCAATTTTATGACATTCCAGTGTTTTCCCTTAAGAGCATCCCATTCATCTCAAGACAAAATCAAACAACCCCTATTGAGCATATCCAAGATGTAGCTAATCTCTGTTTAGTCCATAATGTTGTTGAGAATAATGTTGTTATTTTATTGCTTGTTGATTCTTTCAAAGGAAAAGCATTGAAATGGTATGAAAACCTCCCACTAAACTCCATTTCTACCTAGGATGAATTAGGTGCAGCCTTAGTCAAGCAATTTGAGGACAAATCTGATCACCTATCTTTAGTTGAGCAATTGATTGCCATAACAAGGGCTCCTCATGAGTTCATGTTTGATTTTAACCTCAAATTACAAAAGACATGGACCAAAATACTCATGTTGATAAGGCCATCCCCTAAATATGTATTTGTGTACTATTTGAAAGCCCTTAATTCTGACATTAGTGTGATGATACAGTCAATAGGTGGTACTACCTTGCCAAATGCTTATAAGTTTGCAATAAGAGCAAAAAATAGTTTGATACAAGCTAGTAAGCTTTCTCCAAGACCTCCAATGCCTATATTCCTAGAATTAAATTATATACCAACCCCTCAAATTCCTCAACTCCTATTTTGTCACCTCAAGCTCAAATTGTAGCCCCTACTAGTCAAGCTAGTGAGATAGGAGAGTTGAAAAGCTTGCTACAGTCCTCTGGGAATGAAATAGTGAAACTCAAGAGATAAAAATATCAATCTAATAGGCCCTATAAATAGCAAAATTAGACCATGTATTATCCCTTCAAAGATCAAAGGCCTCCTTATCAAGGTTTCAGAGAAAATAGACCACCTTATCAAACACAAGGAGCCATAACTCTAGGTAAGCCATATGCTACCCTTGATCCTAATGCTCTTTCCACTTAAAAATCCAGTTTTCCCACCCATCTCAAAAAAATTTGATGCATGATTCAAGTTAGTTGTCCTCAAATTTCAATGATACTCAAAACCAAGCTTTGGTATCACAAAACATCACTATGCCACAAAAGACACAAGAAGAGTTTTCTTTTCAAGGAGTTTAGTATCGAAATACAAGTTTGGCATCACAACGAGAGAATCAATAGATTCAATGACAGCCTAATGCCATTAATTTAAATTGGCAAGTGGATGATCATGTTGCTTTTACCCAGGGTGTTGAAACCAAAAATACAAGTGGTCAAGTTGGAGCTATAACTAGAGCTAAAAGAAGAGCAATTAAGGAGGTGCAGAAGGTGACAAATGCTTCCAGTACTCCTCATGTTGTTTTTATTAGTACAAAAGAACAATTAACTGCCCCTACAACTCAAAAAAAATAGAATATAGAGGTTAGTAAAGTTTAGTAAATACCTCTAGTTCGTGAGTAGTCAGTTCTTCAGAAAGTGTAACCAAAGACTAGTAGATCTTAGTTTAGTATCAGATGAAGAATTATAACATTGGCATTAGTATATGGAATTCTATTTCCATTTCAAGATAAAAATAAAGAAGGTGTTGTCTTGACTAATTTGGATCAGCTAACTAAGCAATAGGTACAACAAGTAAATAAGATGGAAAAGGTGGACAAAACTAAGATAAAATCAAAGAAAACTCCTCCTTTTTACCTTTCTTTAATAGTAGGTAATACTTTGGTTCATAATTGTAGGGTGGATAGTGGAGCTAGTAGTACAGTCATGCCTAAGTAGATTGCAGACAAGCTTGGCCTCATTTATGATCCAAACACTAAAGGGGTATTGCAATTGGATGGGTCACCAAAAAAGATGGTAGGCATCACCAAATATCTAAAGTTGACATTACATGTTTGTCCTAATGTTACTATTCAGTAAGATGTTGTGGTGGTGGACTTGCCTCCTTACTTTACTATGTGCCTTTCAAGGGACTTCACCTCAAAGATAGGAGGATATTTATCAACTAATTAGACTTATTTTATGTTTATAAATAGGTATGGTAGCAAGTTAACAATTCATTCTGAACCTATTGCATGTTTTCATATGGAGCCATATATGCCAAGTGTTGTGAACACTAATTGTATCATCTCAGATGATGTACTAGAAGCTAGTGAAGTAGAAAAAGAATCACCTTTGGATGGAGTTCTAGATTTATTTCTTGATGAGTGGGCTTCTATTGTGCATGAACATAATCCTTATAAACTAATTAAAGAAGCAGGACTTGGTATGTATTGCCTTCACGAGAATGATACACCAATTCCAGCCATGGTTAAGGGTGATGAGTCTAGTGAAGGTTTGTGGCAATTTTACATTGTTGGATCAAGGAATAAACATGGAACTAGAGATAGAATGATGTTGGTTTATCCAAAAAATTAAAGGTATTTCTCTTTTATTAAATGTTAGCTTGGTTTTTCAAACAATGTTGCTGAGTATAAAGCACTAGTTCACGGTTTGCAGTGGGCTAGGAAGATGAAAGTCAACACCTTACAAGTTTTTGGCGATAGTGAGCTTATATCTCACCAAGTAAGAGGTTCAAATATATGTAAATTTTTTTTGCTTAGATCTTACAGACATATAATATGGGACTTTATTGAAAATTTCTAAGCTTTTAACATTCAGGCAGTACCAAGAGGTGAGAATAAATATGTTGATAGGCTGGCTGCTATTAAGGCACAATTTAGTATCCCAACTAATGTAAAAATTAAAAAGATTTAGTCACATATAAATGTGGTTGTAAGGCCCTCTGTTCCAGATAATCATGAAAATTTGCAAGTGTTCAAAGATGACAATCAAATTGTGAGATTCTTGCAAGAAGAGGTTGAATTTCTTTTAAGAAACCAAGTAAAGCATTTAAAGTAGTATGGTTATCAAGTTGTGAAACTAAAAACAAATAAGTTGCCCAAGGGATTCATCACACTTGAGAACATTTTCAGTGGTGGTGATGAATTGAGGAAGGAGAAGTCATCCTTGTCAACAAAAGAGGATCATTATACCAATGTAGAGATTACAGTTGGTAAGATTTTGAAGTTGGGTAAGGTATGCACTCCTTCACAAAAAGAAGCTTTCATTGAAATATGCACAAGTTTTGCTGGTATATTTGCTTGGTATTATAGTGATCTCAAAGGATTTGATCCAAGTTTAGCTCAACATGCCATTGAGTTAGAGGTTGAAACTAAACAAGTAAGACAAAGACAAAGGCTAATCAATCTTAAGCTTGAGCTTTTGATGAGAGCTAAGCTTCACAAGCTCATAGAGTTAACCAATATATATTTTTATTCAAGCACTCAACTTAGGTGGTAAATCTTGTTTTAGTATGGAATAAAAATGGTGAAATTAGATTGTGTGTTGACTTTCATTATTTAAATAGGGCTTCACTTAAATATCACTATCCTTTGCCATCAATAGAATAAATTTTACAGCTAGTTGCAGGTTTAGAAATGTTTTCTTTGTTGGATGGATATAATGGCTACAATCAGATTTTTATCAAAGAGGAGGACCAATTTAAGATAGTTTTCACAACCAAGTGGGGGGCATTTGCATACAGAAAGATGTCATTCAATTTATCTAATGTTGGAACAACCTTTTAGAGAGCCATGGATATAGCATTCTAAGGCTTTCTTAACAAGTTTGTACTTATTTATTTGGATGATATAACCATGTTTTAAAAGAGTGCAGGTGATCACATGGTTCATCTCAAGCAAGTGTTCAAAAGGTGTAGACAATTTGGAATATCTCTAAATCCCAAAAAGTGTGTCTTCTTAGTTCATAAAGGTAAGCTCCTTGGCCATGTGGTTTAAAAGTCTGGTTTGAGCATAGATTTTGAAAGGGTAGACTCCATTCTTGCACTCTCCTTGCCATTTTAGTTAAGCCAGTTATAGCCATTCAAAAGAAGAATTAGAACTTCAGCTAGTCCAAAGAAGGAGTAAAGAGTTTCGAGGATATAAAGAAACCCATAGCTAGTGCTCCTACACTTATAAATCTAGATTTTACTAAAGATTTTATTTTGTATACATATGCTAACATGGACACCATTTCAAGCATTCTTATGCAACATAATTATGAGGCTTTAGAGCAGCCAATAGCCTTCTTTAGTCAAGGCTTGGAAGAGTATGAAACAAGGTACTCTTTTGTTGAAAAATATGTACTTTCAATAATAAGGTCTCTTAAAATTTTAGTTACTTGTTGCTTAACAATAAGATACACCTAATGGTTCCTCATCCAAGCATCAAGGAGTTCCTTTTGAAAAAAGATATAAATGAGAAAAGCATTGGTTGGATAACCAAGATAATGGAATACGATGTGGAAATTAGAGTTAAAAATCTGATTAGAGGCAAAGGACTTTGTGAGCATCTAGCTCAAGACTTGCAAGAGACTAATGAGGTTGTTTTGATGTCAAATGATGAAGAGGTTGCAGTTGGTCATACCTCACCTTCCAGCTAGTTTCATGACTTAGTAAGCTATCTCCAAGATGGTATTTATTTCTCTCATCTAATTGCATAAAAATAAGATATTTTAGGTTTCAATCAATTTCATTTTTGCTTATTGATGGTGTTTTGTTTAAGAAATATATCAATGGCATGTTGCTAACATGTATAGAGCCAAGCCAAACTCAAAGATTGCTTGAAAAATTCCATGATGAACATGGTGGAGGACATTTTGTTGCAAGAACTACAACTCTTAATATTGTGAGAGGTTGGTATTATTGGCCTAGTATATTTGGTGATTATCATGCATGGGTTAAGAAGTGCAAACAGTGTGTTCTATTTGTAAAAAAAGTGAAACTTGCAGCCTTACCTCTTCAACAAATTATGATGGATCAACCCTTTATCTGATAGGGTTGGACTTTATTTATCTCATAAATCCTACTTCAAGTTTTGAACATAAATGGATTCTAATTGTTACAAATTACTTCACACGTTGGATAAAAGCAATGGCATTGAAAGAAGTAAACAAAATCAATGTTCTAGATTTCTATGAAGGTTTGCTTACTAGATTTGGAGTTCCTTCAACTATTATTTCTGATAATGTAATGGATTTTGTGGGAACTAGGATTAGTCAATGGGTTGTCTAACATGGAATTTATCTTATCACTTCATCAAACTATTATACACAAGGAAACGGTCTTGCTAAATCTATAAATAAGAACCTGTTGAAGATCATAAGAAGTACTATTGAAGATAATCAGAGATCATGGCATCTCAAGTTGAAGTTATCTCTATGGGCTAATAGGATCACCTATAAAAGATCAATAGCCAACTCTCCATACAAGCTGGTATATGGTAAGAAATCAAGGTTACCCATTTCTCCTGAGTATCCTGCTTTAGAACTAATGCATCAACTTGAGTTGTTAGAGAATGAGCCTATGGAGATTAGGTATGTTGAGTTGATGGAGTTGGAGGAGACAATAAATCGATCCATGCTAGCCATGGAGGTTCATCAAGCATAAATGAAGAAAGCTTTTGACAAAGGAGCCTCTTCATGAAGTTTTAAAGAAGGAGATTTGGTCCTCAAGTGGGATGAAGATAGAGCTAAACCAGGAAGACACACAAAGTTTGATTCCCTTTGGAGTGGCCTATACATAATCTCTAGCTGAAAATTCCATAATGCCTTCCAACTTACAGGGATGGATGGTGAGGAGCTTTCAATCCTAGTCAATGGGATAAATTTAAAACATTGATACTGAAGAGCTAAGCTTTGTGTACATTGTTTGTTCATTTTCCTCTAAGTGATATTTAAGCAAAGTAGTTTCCTTCTATTTTATTTTAATAAGTGTTTGTTTGCACATTTGCTTTTTAGTTAGTTTTCCCTACTTTGTGTGTTCCCCTTCTTGTTTGGGGGATGAAGGTTGTCTTATTTCAAATTAAAGATTGTACTTGAAGTCATGGACCAGATCTACAATTGTTTTAAGAGTTCAAATGTCATGTATATGGTCTGGTTCTCAAGCATAGCAGGCATGCTTCCTAGTTGAGTCACCAAAATATTGACAATTTTGACTCCACAAGTCAAATTGCCACCTTTATCATTTGAAACATTGCATACCATGTCGTTTTGTCTTGTGAGTCAGTAACTAGTCCTAAAAAGTCTTTGAAGAATCCATGGTTAACAGGTCTTGAGGTTTTTTAGGTGATTTAGGGACTTTTCTTTCACTCATCTTATTCTTTATAGGAAGGTATTGGGTTGCTCTAAGCAGTTCAAAAGAAGATAAGCAAAAGATACTTTGGGATTTCGTAGAAGGAGGACTTTGAAAACAATTTCCCCAAAAGGTTCTTTTCTTGAGAAATGGTCCTATTTCATAAGTTCCAAAGAGTTCTTTTGGTTTTAGGGTCTTTTCAAATAGTTTTGAAAGCCCTTTTAAATAAGTCCAATATTCACTTTCTTTCCAGAGGATTGTCCAAGAAGAAATTCTAAAGGGAATTTTCAAAAAGCCTGAAGGGCATCTTCAAAAGTAAGGGTTCAAACATTTTTCGAAGGTCTTGTTCATAATTCTGAAGGACCATTTCAATTTTTCCAAAGGGCAAGAGGACCTTGACATTTTTTTAGAAATAATGGACCTTTTTAATTTGTCTTCGAGAAAGGGACACTTGCAAGAAAGTCGAAGGGTATATGCCCTTCAGTAAAAAGGCATTTTTGAAAGGACGAGTGGACCAAAACAAAAATCTTGAAAGGACTTTACAAAAATTTTGAAGGGCACATTTCATAAAGGCAAAGGGGCTTGTCATTTTTTTTGAAAAATCCTTTATAAAAAGTTGAAGGGCAAGTGGACCGTTCAACCAATGTGTAAGGGTTTTTTCTAAAGAAAAAGTACACTTTAAATAAATTCAAAGGGTTACATCCCTTTGAAAAAGGTTAAATTTCAAAATTTCTAAAGGGTTCATTCAAAAACCCCAAAGGGCTATTCCAAAATGTCGAGGGGTCACTTTCCCTTTGGGAAAGTCACTTGGAAAATTTTTGAGAGGCACTTTATCTTTTTGAAAGGCTTTTCACAAATTTTCGAAGGGTATCTGCCCTTCAAAAAAAGGCATTAGAAAAGTCTGAGGGGATACTTGCGAAAAGTTTGAAGGGACATACAAAAATCCCGAAGGGTCTCTTTCCCTTTGGGAAAGTCCTTGTCAAAAATATTGAAGGGCAATTTGGAAAGGTTCTAAGGAAACAATTTATTCGAACTGTTTATCCGAAGGAAATGAATGATTTGAAAAGTTCTAAAGGAAATGAAAGAAGAAGAACATTGAACAAAAGTCTGAAGGGAACATTTCAAAAGCTCAAAGGTCATTTTTTTTTGCTGAGGGTCCATTGCACATTCTCGAGAAAACATTGAAGGAAAGGTTAATTAAAAAAAGGCTCCAAGAGAAAGAAACATAATGAATTCCTTCAAACTTTTTATTTGAAGGAAATAAAAAAAGACAAAAGCTCAAAGATATAATTCCTTAAGACATTTTATTTGAAGGAAATGGACCAATCAAAAAATCTGAAGGAAAGGCACATGAAGGAAAATGCCATGGACATTTTGTCTGAAGGTAAAGAGATGGAAAAAATATTTGAAAGAATTCTTTTAGAAGATTTACCTATAGAATTGTTCAAAGGAAATGGACCAATCAGAAAGGATGAAGAGACAAATCCTGTGGACAATTTGTCCATGGGAAAATGACAAAGATAGAAACTCAAAGATATATTTCCTTCAGACTTTTTGTCTGAAGGAAATAAACAAGGTATAAAAGCTCAGGACAAAAATGAAGGCCGAAAGAAGTAAACAAAGGAAATAACCACAAATAAATAAATGACAGAGAAATACATGCATAGAAGTAAAGAGCACAAAAGCGTTAGACCAATAAATTACCATAATGAAGACAAGGAGTTCAATTTGAATTCACCTCTCAATCATCAAGGTCCTCTTCCATGTAAGCAAAGGTTATATATAGTTGATTGGTCCAAGCTTCAATTGACTGATTATTGAAGTCATGCTTATCTCCTAGTCATCATTGCATTCAATGATCCAACTCAGCTTCAAGATCAATCAAGAGGCATATTCCTTTAAAGTTGTGGCATGGATTTCCATGCAAAAGTTTAACTTATCAAACTTGGGTCCATCACATCCCTTCTATGCCAACATGGAATTTCATGCATGTGCTCTTGTTTATCTTGTTGAAGGCTTTCAACATTTGCAATAGTTTAAGTGGAGTTATAAATTTAGTTTTGGAATTGATTTCATGTAAAGGAGATTATTCTCTTATTTAAAGTAGTTCAAGAGGAGTTTTATATTTGGAGATTGGTGTAGCATTATGCATGATGAAAGTTTTGACTCAAACATGGGCTCTCCATTATTTTCAATGCCAAATAGCTTTTCATGTAAGATAGAAGACAAAAGGATTATTATTTGAAGGCTGTGATAGCACAAGTTGGACTGAGTTTACCTCTTCTATTTTTAGTGCAAATCTCTTGGTTGTTGTATCTTTTTCTATATAAGTTGGTTTTTTAGCCTTGATTTGTATCCTCTTTTTTGCAAGACCACACTCTACCAAAAATTTGTGTTGTGTAACCTTTTTAGATTAATAGAAGGATAGTTTTTAGACTCCAAGGTGTTGGTGTAGTGTATTTATGTCAGTAATTTGCATATGTGATAGAAATTTTTTTCTTTGTCAAGTTCTGATTCTTACCTAGTTACTAGTTGATCAGATTATGTTAGTTATGTTATGTGTTTAATATCTTTTGGCTGAAGCTACAGTAGATATAAGTGGTTGGTTAGTGCCTTAAATTAGGCCTATTCCATCATTTTCCTCAAGCTTTGATCACAAGATATAACCTTTTCATGAAATACTGATGTGTATGGGTCAATTGGCGTTAAAAATTTAATTTGTTTGTTGTTTGATCAGTGTTTTTAGAAGCTCAAATTATGTGGATCAATCAAAATTTAGGTGTATCACCATCATTAGATAGGATTTTTCCTTCATTTTTATTTATTCCCTTTTCTCGACAGTTTTTAGCATAGAGTAGAGATCCTAATTGATACACCAAAGGGAGTTACCCTTAGAATCTAGAGACTCAATCCACTGATTAGGTCACCCACAGCCTAGGATTGTTTCCATGTTTCAGTAGACTGTGAAGGCCTAAAACTACCTTCACAAGGGTGGAGTATAATTGACAATAGGTTATATCTGATGAGAGTGTTAATAACACTAATGATCATGTTTTTGAGTGTTCTATCAAGCATGAAGTTGTATGCCAAGCCACTATTCAAGGGTCTACAGTCATAAAATAACTTAGTGAAGCTATTGTCCAAGAAGTTTTAATCATGAAAAAGCCTAGTGAAGTCAAGGCAGATGTGTTGGTACTTGAAGAATATTCAAGAGCTTAACCTAAGGTATAAATGCATTCAGAGGTATTGGAACATGGTGAAGAGGGACTTGGTGATCATTCACATCAAGTACATTCTATCCTAAAAAAGAATAAAGTTGAGGCAGTTGTCATGTCTCCTAGTTTGCAGTTTTAAGAATATCAATTGGATATTATAAAGATCAAAAAGGTTTAAAAAACAATAAAGGTATTTGGAAGGCAAGAGAAAGCATTCATGAGAGCTCAAGATAGGCCACTTGCAGGCATGAGAAGACATAAAGATGGTAAGCCATTTCACTATCTACATATGCAAGTGTTTGATGATGAGCATCCTTCACATTATGAGTTACTTTCATAGAGTGAAAAAGATGCAAGAGGAACCATATTTGACCTTGGTTAAATTATGTTAAGATTCCCTTCACCTCAAGAGTGAGGTCTTGTAAATACTAGGTTAGGTGTGTGTCTTTATTTCAGTATTGTGTGTGTTTCATAAGTGTTCTTGAGAACACATGTTTATTTCCTTTGGTGTGTCTTATTTTATGTGTCCTTTCTTTATGTTGGTTTGGTTTCAAAGGTAGGTTGAGTTTTAAAATTGTTCATAGGTGAATCCATATCCCAATGGGTGGGAATAGGTTGTTGGTCTTGGCATAACAAGCATACCACCCCTACGAAATTGCTATGAATGTTGACTGTTTTGACCTCAAGTCAAAATAAGTCAACCCTTATAGTTTAAAACTTGTATAGGGGTCTATTAGGATGCAATAGGGTGTGTCATGGTCCTATTTTATGTTATTTAATGAGCTATTAACCTTGGTTATAGTCAATTTTAGTCTTAATTCATTTCATGTCACTTAGGGGTCATATTTGAGTCATTAATGAAGGTTATACAGTTTATCATGGTAGAAAATTATCATAAAATGTACGTCGATGTCTTGAATTTTAGATCCTTATGAGGTATGAGAGTCTTAATGAAAATGTTACAGGTATTATGTTAAAATAAAGAAAATAGTTGAAAAAGGGAGGATTTTGGTAGTTGTACGACCTATACAAGAGTGTGGCACATGTGGAAAGATTATACAAGTAATATTAAACTTATATGAGTTTATTTGAATTCTTGATCATCTTTGGAAGTATCAAAAATGTCCCAAAACCATTTCACTTCTCCATTGCTACACTAGGCATATAAAACTGGTTAATAAGTTTTCTCGTGGTATGACTAGTAGGAGAGGTTTTAGGTCAAATGATCTTATGGGGTGTTATTAAACTAATTCCACTTACATTTCATGGTAGGATTTCAAATATTGATTTTCCATGCTTTATGAACCAATGCTAAGAAGTTAACTACCTCTTTTTGCATGCTAATCCCCACAACCTGTAGGTTTTCTTCTTGTCTGAGTTGGTTCATATAAACCAATGGATGAAAGTGTTTATAAGAGATGTGGACATCCTTATTTCATGGTTTTTATCCTTGTTTTCATGTTTGTAGGTGAGTGTATCATCCAAACATATCGAGTTATAGGTTGAGTACACTAATGTAGTTGCACACTAATAGAGTTGCAAACAGGTTTCATCAACTACAAACGCTTTCCTTTCCTACAAGGGTCTCAATAAAAAATTACGTTGATGTATCATGCTTCTCAAAAGTAATGGAAATCACCCTCTCTTTCTAATCTCAGTTTCAAAGGCCAACATCAATGAAGTTATAGTCAAGCAAACAACACATTCAACTCTCTCCACATATCCAATTTTAGTCAGCTGAATGCAGTGTATGAAGGTTTTAAGAATGTTCATGGTGATGTAAGGAGAAAGTTTGAAGGTGGTGAGAACCCTTCCAAGGGAAATAAACATGTTAAAATTTCTAAACAGTCTCTTTTGAATGCATTCTCTACCCGTTCAAATCCTAACACAATCCTACACCTTGAGAAGATATAGGATCAATTGTAGAGCCATACACTATGCATATGTCCATATCTCTATTCACTTCCCTTGTTGGTTATTTTGTGTACACCTAAAAGTCCCCACAAAGGTCTAAGCATTTAGAGTGCTAGTGTTTAGACATGTTTTGAGACCTTCTTAGAAGATTGAGAGGTTGGATAATGCCATAGCAATCAATCATGGATCTATTGAGTTTCCAATAGATGAACCAAGTTCATAGTTGGGGAAGGAAGGTTTAGAGACTTTTTACATTAAAAACTCTAAAGTAGAGCCTTGGCCATATTTGGTGCCATCATGAAGTGGTGTGGTAGGAAGTCTAGACAAGGCTACGTAACTCCATCATGTAACCCTCATATAGGATAAGACCTTGCAAAAGAGACTGAGTGGTTTGGATAATATATTATGATATTAGAAGGCTCCCAATCCATGCATTCTTTCACTATGGAAGGTAAATGTTCTCTGCAGTATCTTGAACTTCAAATGGTCTTATAGTCCAAGGTGGCCTAAAAAGAGCATACATTCATGTCAAGTCATCTTATGGAGGTGAGAAGGACACTACAGGCTCAAAGGAGATCAAGAATAATTGGAGTGTAGGTTAGTGACCTATATCACCATCTACAGGTGTATCCTTGCCTTCAAAAGGCTCACCTACAGTCTGATTGTAGGTACTTATAGTTTTAAAAGAGGAACCTTAGTGACTAGAAGCCTGTAAACATAAACATTTGCTAATTAGAGTTAGTTCTAAGACTTAAAATAGATCCTATGAGGGGTAAAACAAGGTCCAAATGTTGAAATGCAATCTACATTTGTCTTTTTGATCCAAGAATGGTCAAATATAGTTAATTTTAGTGTGATAGTGCACTAACATGGTAGTTTGGCCTCATCACAGGTCTTTGAGCATGAAGTGAGTTAAAATGAAGTTGAAAGTGACTTGGATGATTTTAAAGAGAGAATATAACATGATACAAGGCCTAACTATGCAATATACACCTACATGCATCCCTTTTTTGAAGGTAAACACAATACACAATTAACCTGCAGTCTAGAACTATCAAAGTAAAAGGTATGCATTGAAGGATTAAGCAAAGGTTTTGATAATGAACATGCTTATAATGACTTTAAAATGATATTAACCATCCCTAAATATTGCCATATCAATAAAATAGAGAATGGAAGGGTTCCACATTGTTGGGTGAATATTTTGTCACCAGCTAACTGATGGGCAAAATAGGTCTCTTCAACCATAGCATAGGGAGATTGGTCAGCCAAATATGCAGGTTTACCACATCAAAGGGGGACAAATCTCTCCTCTCATCAAGGGGAGGTTCCCTATAAATATGAGGAGCTATATATATATATGTATGTATGTATGTATGTATGTAGAAAATAACACTCATGGGTAGGATAACACCATCCATCTCTCTTTTTTTAGAGATGATGTTCACATCCAAAGGAGAAATCTTGGTGAAATGACAGGAGGCACTTCTCTTCTTTCAAAAGTGGCCTACAGCTAACAACAAGAATCTTTTTAGGTAGGTAACAAGTAATTGGTAACAAGGGCGGTAACTAGGAAAATGAGGTGTAGCACAAAGTCTCCACCTCAACTACCCAAGAGTGAGATACGAAGGACAATGAGGGCACAAAGTCATCTCAAGGTCCTTTATATAGAAACAAAAAATAGACAAACACATTAAAGGCAATTGTGGCAGCATAAAGTCTCCCACAGTTGGCTTTAGGACACCTACCTGATTACTTCCACTAGTTCTGCTTATTTCCTTAAAATAGACAAGAACACATTCATGAAATAGACATAAGAACAATCCCCTAAATGATACAAGCTATAACAGCACAAAGTCTAAAAGTAACCTACTTTCTCATTCAAACAAAGAAATATGATCAATAATTTGAGTTTAAAGTCTTAGTAATCACCTTTCAATTTTGGCAGAGTTTTGCTTCTATAACAGAGAGATCTCCTTTGGACAAAATAAGAGATTACAATATATAGTAGCCAAGAAAGGCTTGGTGCTCTATTTCAAAGAATGGCCCATGTTGCATTCAATGCCTTGAATGCATTTTTAGTTTAGTCAAAGAGCCCATGATGGAACAGGGCGGCTGACTTAACTGTGGCGTGTTGATTTATCTCAAATGTCTTCTCCTTAGCATGGGTTATTTGGTCCTTTCCTGATGTTTGTGTACTTGTCCACTTCACCTTTACTCCAAGGGAGAAAAGTAGGCCATACTTTTAATGTTTGCAAGCTTAAATATCTACTTGGTGGACTATTCCACCTATTGGAATAACTCTTGCATAGATATTTTTGGTTTTTCCCTCTTTCCTATTGCAAATTGAGCTCTCAGACTATCTTTTCGCTTTTTGCTGGCTCTTTCAGCTCCTTCTTCAGCTGGTCATTGAGTTTGTTTTCAGGTTCCATGCCACATTTGGAAATCAATAGATATTTCATTAGCTTGAATTTGACATCCATGGGGATGTCAAAGGTTCACTGTTTCAAAGGTTTAGGTGGCCTCCTTGGTTCCTTGGTTCTATCACTTTTTTGGTTCATTCGCTGGAACCTTCTCCTTGAATTGGTCTCTAGAATCTTTCACTTCTTTTTTTTGCTCAAAGCTTTCTTTCAACCATTGAACCCATTGAACCTATGAACCATTTTGGTTCAAAGTTCAACGATTCATCTTCTTCCTTTAAAAGCCTTTGTTTTCTCTAAGTTTCTCGAGCTTTGAAAGAGTCCGTAGAAATATGTCTGCAAAGTTCATAGAAACAAGTCTATAGAATCAATCATGTGGAGTCCATAGAATTGAGCCTATAGAGTCCATAGAAATCATCCTACGGAGTCTATAGAAATGATTCCATAGAAATCAACCTACGGAGTTCATAAAATTGAGTCTGCAGAGTCTATAGAATCGAGTATGTAGAAATCGGGCCTACAGAGTTTGTAAAAATCAGTCACAGGCCTTAATGTCTTTGTAACTTCCCAAAGGGAAGGTGTCCCTTTGAGTCTTAAGAAGGTCCATTGTTTGGTCGCTAAGAGCCCCCCGTAAGGGTACCTGCCCTTCGAGGTCCTTCGGGCGATCTTCGAGCTCCAATTCCTTCAAACATTTTGTCTGAAGGAAATCCTCCCTTGCCTTAGTCGCTTTTCATCGAGATTTTTTATTTCGGGCGAAAAGTTTGAAGGAATTCCTTCAGACTTTTTGTCTAAAAGAATTTGCCTTGTCTTTTACCTTGAACAAATCTGAAGGAATTCCAACTTTTCTACTTTGTTTATTTTTCTGAATAAAATCTTACCCTTTCGGCCTTTGGCAATGGTCCATTTTGCTCGTCACCTACCCTTCACAAGGGCACTCACCTTTGGTTCACTGCCCTCCACAAGGGTATTTTGGCTTTGGGCTTTGGGGCACTCCTTTGAATCGATCGATTGAATCGATTGATTGAACCAACTTTGGTTCAACGGTTCAATGGTTCAATCTTGTGTTCCACTCATTCAATTGACCACTTGAACCAACCGTGTTGAACCAACCACTCATTGAACCTTTGAACTGTTGAACCCATTAAACCTTTGAACCATTTTGGTTTAAGGTTCAACGGTTCAACGGTTCAAGCCTTCTTCTTTTTGTTAAGTGTTTTAAATCCATTGAACTTGCTGAAGTGGTTGAACTTTGAAATCTCGCCGAACTGCTTAACTCATTAAGCTTGCCGATGCATTGAATCTTTGAACCCGTTGAACCATTTTGGTTCAAGGTTCAATGGTTCAATGGTTCATTCCTTTGTTTGAAGCTTGTCGATGGACCTTTTGGTTGAACCTCGGCGTTGAACCAACCTTGAAATTACCTAAGTGTTGAAAACTTGTTTCTTTGAGAGAGATCGCATGTTGAAGCCATTGAACCTATTGAACCTGCTAGTCCCTTAACTGAAAAAGCTTGAATAATGAAGAATTTGAATGCTCAGAACAATTTTTTGAGAAAGAAAGATAATTTTGGCCTGCAAGACTGAAATAGTTCATATGTTGTCCCAAAAATGAGTGACAGATATTGGGAACAACCACTGGCTCCAATTGGGGAACTTCCTTTAGTTGAAATTTTAAAATAGTTGAGGGGAGTAGAAACCAAAATCTCTAGTGCATTTAAGTATGCCATTGGGCTACAGAGTCATGCTACCTAAAAAGAAAGGCACCAAAAATAAAAATGAAAATCACAAAATAAAACTAAAGACTATACAAATATACATATGTACAGATGAGCCTATCTGATACTTCAAGGATTGAAGTGCTTCAGATGCCACCCACTATGAGACAATGAAAATGGTATTTTATCCTGATAAACCAACAAGAAACCATTTTCTCCCCAGAATCGGTGATGGGTGAATGGAACTCCCCACCAAGAATCACATTTTTTGTACACTCCTTTTGGTTCTCTCTTCTTTCCCCATGGCAAGACGTGGTCTGCAATCTGAAAACCATAAATCCTTGCTCCTTTTGCAGAAGAGTTTCTTTTCCTAACTTTGACATGCAGAAGTATGGTCTATTACCATAATTTATTGTTCTTCTAGTCTGGTGAAGCACATGATTTGATTGTCCCCATCAAATACCTACCAATGATTGGCACTGTCAGGCACACTTGGTCAAAAGACCAGCTTGATAGTGTACTTTTGCTCTTCAAAGTCTTTGTGAGGAACCATGAGGGTTACAAAGACAGCCAATAAATTTTCATGATTATGAGGCTCTCTAGGCACTATAAAAATATTGAAAGCTTTAAAACTTTTAATTTGATTCCATACCAGATTGCGATAAGGTCACAATCTCTTGTTCTTAGTTTGACGCAGGTTCCTCACCTGACAAACCATCAGCTCAGCATCTCCTTTAGCATGAAGGAGTTTAACACCTCTATCTTGAGCAGCCTTCAACTTGAGTAACAAAAATTCATACTCGGCAGTGTTTTTGGTGTTGTTAAACTGCAACTTATATGAAGGAAAAATATCTCCTTGAAGAGATATTAAAACAATCCCGTCTCCAGCATCAATAGAAGAATTGCTACCATCAAATTTTAGGATCTAAACATCATTAGAAACTGATCTATCAAATTTTTCTTCATTAGAGAGGGAAAATCCTTTTTCATCTGTGCTACACCCTACTAATTCTTCTGATGTCTTGTTTGGATCAATTTTTAGATTGCCACCTACAGGACTTTCATTTACTGTAACAGGAACATCTTTAGTAGACAAAAAATAATTACCCCTATCTGAAGACTCAAACAAAATTTGAGCTTCAGGGGTGGATGTCTGGGTGACAACATATTTTTCCTCCTTCTCAGGAAGCAACTTCTACATGATGCCCTTGACAGGGATCCTCGCTTCAGACAAGTCCATACTCAATTCTCCTCTAACATCTTTGCAAAAATTTCATCTAAGAAGGATGTTGTATAAGGCTGGGATGTCGGCCACTAGGACTGTCATCTTAATTCTCTTTTCTAGAAAGGTGACAAATGCAAATTGGGCATCATTGATTTGTCCCAGTAGTGGTACTTTTTTGTTCTCCATGGAGAAGCATCTCCCAAATGTTTTAGTCAATGTGAGACCAAGAGATTCTGCCACTTTGGTAGGCATGACATTGTCTGAAGCTCCAGAATCAATGATGTAATTGCTCAGCTTGTGACTGTTTATCAATAGGGAAACATAGAAAGGCTCTATTTTCATAGGGGTAGCAGGAGGAGTAATGACAAGATTGTTCTTGGTGGATGTGTTCTTGGGAGGATCATGAGTTACCTTCAGAATTGCTTGTCCTACAGGGACAGCTTGGTTCTTTACACATTCCACTAACTTATCTAACTACTCAAGGTTGGATTGTAGAAATTTAAATTCAAACATTTGAATTTTAGTTTTCTTAACATGGTCGACTATGTCAAATGTCTAAAATGAATTATGAACAGGGAAAGGGAGTTCATCCTTCTAGTTTTTAGGAGGGGTGCTACTAGTCTACAAAATTGAAGTTGAAGGTGAAGGCATACTTGAGGTACTTACCTTTTTAGCAATCACTGGGTCCTTTGATTAAAAAAGCAGAGTGGTTCCCTGCTTAGCAATTGAAATTGCAGGCTGAGCTCATTCCTCTATTTTTTTAATCAACTTGCTAGGCTGATTGGTTCTTGGATCAGGTGAATACAATGTATGTTTCATCTATTTTACCTTCACTTTTGGGTTCATCCTGGTAATTCAAGAAACAAATGTTGGATTCGTCAGTTGATTCTTCTTGGTCTACTACAAAGAGATCAATGTCATTTTCATGATCAAACTCAAGTTGAAAAGAGAAATCGTGTTCTATTTCCAGATATCCAACTGCTAAGTTGGCTGGTGTTGGTTCAATGGCAAGTTTCCCTTGTAGGAGAGGCAGACAATTTGGCTGCCCTTGATTCTTAGCAGCATTGCCTTGATATGACTAGTTCTGAAATGTCCTCCTTGGCATATCTCGATAAGGAAGAGCAGACATACCTTGGGCCAATTATCTTTTCAAGGCTAGCAGTTCATTTTCCAAATTTTGCACCATTTTATTAATGGTGCCTATAGATGGATATTTAGAGGATGAAAAATATTTACCTATGTTTGGATCTCTCTTTATCTTTTCTGTTAAGATAAGGTCATCTTCCACCTCAGTGGCCAAATCTTGAGCAGCAGCAAGGTCTATGTGGCTAGCCTTTCTCAACAAGAAACTCACTTCAGGTAGCTGAGAGTTGATGAAAAAGCATTTGAGATTCTCAGCTGTTGGCTGAGCAATTACAGGAATCCTATTCATCAGCTTGTCAAACTTTGCTATGAAATCCCTCATAGGTTCATGAGGTTCCTTCTTCATCTATGTGAGATGGGCTAGCAAGGCATGCACATCTGCAAGCTTGAACCTAGCTTCAAATTTAGCTTTGAGAGTGTCTCAGTCAGTCACTGACCTAGCCTACAAATGGTAGAACCAATCTGTAGCAGTATCTTACAATGTTTCCACAAATAGCCTGACAGCTACATCTTCATACTTCACGCCTCTCACACCACAGGCTATGCTGAAGGCAGAAATATGTTCATAAGGATGAACTATTCCATCACCAAAAAATTTGGAGAAATTCTTCCTTGAACTGTGTGGAAGCTCATGTAGAGGTGGAGTTAAATTGAGTGGACCAAAAGAGTTACCCCAGGGGCCTTGAACTACCATGATTTGATTATGGAAAGTGGGGATAACAAATATGGGTGGAGTATGTATAGGTAAAGCTCTACTAACAACAGAAAAGGAAGCTCTACCTTGTGTTGGTGACCTGGTATGGGTAGGAGGAACACTCCTAGATCATTGAACTTGAAGTTATGGAAGAAACAAACCAAAATTTCCCTGTTGCACCAACTCAAAAATAGGGTCAACAACACCTTGGGCTCTTTGGCTTCTAGTAGAGCATGGAGTTTCCAGATTATAGAATAAAAAAGGAAAAGAACTAGCCCTACTTCAACTTGAAGTTTGAGGCTTCAAACTGCTTGTTCTTCCCCAATAGAGTCACCAAAAATTATTGGCATGGAGCTGGCAGAGAATTGACTTTCAAAATGAAACGCTCGCATCACTGGTTTTACAGCTCACAGTATATACTGGAAATGGATAAGGCTATAATGATAATGGATAAGACACAAGTGATGTTTCAATCTAAATCTTGAGGCTTCAAATTGGAACTGAAACTGCTCGTTCTTCCCCAATAGAGTCACCAAAAACTGTTGGCATGAAGCTGGCAGTGTTCTTTCCTACTTCACGTTGTTCCCCAGCAACATGAAATGCTTCAATTTGAAAAGATTGGACAAGGACTGGAACTACTTGTCGATTCCCCAGTGGAGTCACCAAAAATTATTGGGTGAATATTTTGTCACTAGCTAACTGATGGGAAAAATAGGTCTCTTCAACCACATCATAGGAAGATTGGTAGGCCAAATGTGCAAGTTTATCACATCAAAAGAGTACAAATCTCTCCTCTCATCAAGGGGAGGTTCCATATAAATATGAGGAGCTATATATATATATATGCAGAAAATAACACTCAAGGGTATGACAACACCATCCATCTCTCTTTTTTCAAAGATGATGTTCACAGCCAAAGGAAAAAACTTGGTGAAATGAAAGGAGGCACTTCTCTTCTTTCAGAAGTGGCCTACAACTAATAGCAAGAATCCTTTCAAGTAGGCAACAAGTAACTGGTAACAAGGGTGATAACCAGTAGAATGAGGTGTAGCACAAAGTCTCCACCTCAACTACCCAAGAGTGAGATATGAAGTACAATGAGGGCACAAAGTCATTCTAAGGTCCTTTACATAGAAACAAAAAATAGACAAACACACTAGAGGTAATTGTGGCAGCACAAAATCTCCCATAATTGGCTTCGGGACACCTTCCTGATTACTTCCACTAGTTTTGCTTATCTCCTTAAAATGGACAAGAACACATTCAAGCAACAGACATAAGAAAAATCCCCTAAATGACACAAGCTATAACTGCACAAAGTCTGAAAGTAACCTACTTTCTCATTCAAATAAAGAAATATGATCAACAATCTGAGCTCAAAGTCTCAGTAATCACCTTTCAAGTTTGGCAGAGTTTTGGTTTTATAACAGAGAGATCTCCTTTGCACAAAATAATAGATTATAATAAATAGTAGCCAAGAAAGGCTTGGTGCTCTATTTCATGGAATGACCCATACTGCATTCAATACCTTGAATGCATTTTTAGTTTAGTCAAAGATCCCATGCTAGAACAGGGTAGAGACCTTAACTATGGCATGTTGATTTATCTCAAATGTCTTCTCCTTAGCATGGGTTGTCTGGTCCTTTTCTTGATGTCTGTGCAGTTGTCCACTTTGCCTTTATTCTAAGGGAAAAAATAGCCCATGCTTTTAATGTTTTCAAGCTTAAATATCTACTTGGTGGACTGCTCCACCTACTGGAATAACTCTTGTGCAAATATTTTTGGTCTTTTCCTCTTTCTTATTGCAAATTGAGCTCTCGAGCTATCTTTTCCCTTTTTGCTAGCTCTTTCAGCTTCTTCTTCGGCTAGTCACTGAGTTTTTTTTCAAGTTTTGTGCCACATTTGGAAATCAATGGATATTTCATTAGCTTGAATTTGACGTCCACAGGGACCAAAGGTTCACTATTTCAATGGTTCAGGTGGCCTCCTTGGTTCCTTGGTTCCATCGCTTATTTGGTTCATTCGCTTGAACTAGTATCTAGAATCTTCTACTTCTTTCTTTTGCTCAGAGCTTTCTTTGAACCGTTGAACCTGTGAACCATTTTGGTTCAAGCTTCAACGATTCATCTTCTTCCTTAGAAGCCTTTGTTTTCTCTAAGTTTCTTGAGCTTTGAAAGAGTCCGTAGAAATATGTCTGCAGAGTTCGTAGAAACAAGTCTGTAGAATCAAGCCTGCAGAGTCCATAGAATTGAGCCTATAGAGTCCATAGAATTGAGTCTATAGAAATCATCCTGTAGAGTCCGTAAAAATGAGTCCATAGAAATCAACTCGTGGAGTCCATAGAATTGAGTCTGTAGAGTCCATAGAATTGAGTCTGTAGAAATCAGGCCTGCAGAGTCTATAGAAATCAGTCACAGGACTTAATGTCTTTGGAACTTCCTGAAGGGAAGGTGTCCCTTCGAGCCTTGAGAAGGTCCATTTTTTGGTCGCTAAGAGACCCTCGTAAGGGTACCTGCCCTTCAGGGTCCTTCGGGAAATCTTCGAGCTCCAATTTCTTTGGACATTTTGTTCGAAGAAAATCTTCCCTTGCCTTAGTCACTTTTCATCAGGCTTTTTTCTTTCAGGCAAATTCCTTCAGACAAAAGTCCAAAGGAATTCCTTCAAACTTTTTGTCCGAAAGAATTCACCTTGTCTTTTGCTTTGAACAATTCTGAAGGAATTCTAACTTTTCTGCCTTGTTCATTTTTTTGAAGAAAATCTTACCCTTTCAGCCTTTTACAACGGTCCATTTTGCTCATCACCTGCCCTCCGCAAGGGCACTCACCTTTGGTTCACTGCCCTCCGCAAGGATATTTTGGCCTTTGGGTTTTGGGGCACTCCTTTGAACTGACTGATTGAACCAACTTTGGTTCAACAATTCAATGATTCAATCTTGTGTTCTACTCATTCAATTGACCGCTTGAACCAACCGCTTGTTGAACCTTTGAACTGTTGAACTCATTAAACCATTTTGGTTCAAGGTTCAATAGTTCAATGGTTCAAGCCATCTTCTTTTCATTAAGTGTTTTGAAGCTGTTGAACTTGTTGAAGCGATTGAACTTTGAACTCTTGTCGAAGCGCTTAACTCATTAAGCTTGTTGATGCCATTGAACATTTGAACCCGTTGAACCATTTTGGTTCAAGGTTCAATGGTTCAATGATTCATTCCTTTGTTTGAAGCTTTTCAATGGACCTTTTGATTGAACCTTGGCATTGGACCAACCTTGAAATTGCCTAAGTGTTGGAAACTTATTTCTTTGAGAGAGATCGCCTGTTGAAGCCGTTGAACCTGCTAGTCCCTTAACTGAAAAAGCTTGAATAATGAAGAATTTGAATGCTCAAAACAATTTTTTGAAAAGGGAAGAGATAATTTTGGCCTGTAGGACTGAAATAGTTCATATGTTGTCCCAAAAATGAGTGATAGATTTTGGGAACAACACACATAACAACCCAAAGTCAAAATACTAACCTTGCAAAGTCAATGAGCCCTATAGAAGTATGTATTGAATTTTGTGGTATTTGAAGATGCTAGAAGTTTTGTATAACCCTATAAATTTGTACAAAGGATCCCTATCACTTTAAGAATCCTCTCATACATTTTTTTGTCTGAGGCAATAAGGAAAGTGCTCTATGTTCTGTCTCAGATAGAAGGCACTCCTAGGAAGATAGAAACTGCAAGATAAGTTACTAAAGAGCAAGGAGATGAGTTGGGAATTGTGGGAACCTTGAAAAATGGAATGGTGAGTTTATATAGACATGTGCAAACCCAAATAAGGCCTTAAAATCATGACTAACCACTAATAGGTTGTTATGAGTAAAAAACACATACTCAACCTATTAGGTTTAGATAGGGCATAATGCCTAAAAGGGGTGTAGCTTCACTTTTAACATCAAGTGAGCATTTTAGAGCATTGAATAACTTTAATTAGGAGATATAAGGTGTGTGATAACCTTTATTCTTCAGAGAAGGTCATAGAGAAGCCATTTCCTGGCTTAGAAACATGCCAACCTGTACAAAATGTAAAGGAGAGTTCGAGAAGGCAACTTTAGAAGCTCATAACCATACAAATGCTTAGTATGGGAGCCTAAGGAGTTAGGATATGTTGGAAAGGGTCTCAAAATTGCACTTTGTGGAATTTTTTTGAGGATCGGATGTCACACTTTTATGAGTAATCCTTAAAGGGCAAAACTACCAACAACCCTCCAAAACCCTTATCAATGACCCGATGGAGAAAACAAAGAAGGAAATTCATCTAGATGAGATAATTTGGTTGGGGAAATGATTTGAAATTAAAGAAGACTCCCCAGAGCTCCTGTTGACCATTTTTTGGTCCTACAGACCAAAAAATTGGTCTCCCTTTTCTTTCCTTGTTGTCCCAGTCTTTGATGCTTTCACCTTGCTGCAATTGTCATTTTTCTTATAATAACCCTGTTCTATAAAAAATCCAAGTGACTTGAGTCTTGTTGATGTTTTAGGTTGATCCAAAGGCTTATTTCACTTTGGGCAGTTGGTTTGCACAAGCCTTTCGGCAAAGGAATGAGCCAATTTCAAAGGATATGAGTCTTTCGACAGGCTCTGAAGGATAAATGCCCTTGCAAAGGGCAGGCAGGTGACCAATTGGACCTTTCATCAGGCTTCAAAGGGTAACTTGGGGCCCAAAATTCCCTTACATAGGGTAGGGAGCACCTTCAAAAAAATAACAAGGCATAAGGCCAAAAGGTAAGCTTTCCTTAAGAGAAAATACAAGGCAAAAGAGACCAAGGATTTCTTCAAACTTTTGTCCAAAGAAAATCCATGTATAACCAAAGGGTGAATTCTTTTAGACAAAATGCCCAAAGGAATTCCTTCAGACATTTTTTCCAAAGGAATTTATCAAAGGAAAAAAACCAAGGCAAAGAATTCCTTCCGACAAAAAGCCCGAAGGAATTCCTTCGGACAAAAACTGAAGAGATTTACAAAGAAAAGAGCGTCAACTTTGAAGGAAAGACTTCCTTCAGGCAAAATGTCTAAAGGAATTCTTCAGACATTTTGTCTGAAGGAATTGGGAAGACAAAGGAGCCTGAAGGGCAAGTGTGCCCTTGCATAAGGCTCCGAGTGATCAAAAAGGACCTTTTCCACTTTTTCGAAGGGACACCTTCCCTTTGGGAAGGTTCAATTGTAAAGGCCTGAAAGTTTAGTTTCAAGAAAGCCGAAGGAATTACCAAAGTAATGATGGGCCCAAGCATGTCAATTACAGCATGGTGACCTAGTCATTGGTAGTTTAAACGTCTGGTGACGTCCCCACAGGCGTCAAATTCAAGATAGTGAAATAGCTATTGGTTTTCAAATGGCGCAAGCCCGACAGAATTTAAAGGGGCATAAGACCCAAGGACAAACTTAGCGACCTACTAGAAAGGGAGCCCAAAAAAGGGAAAAGAATAGCCTGAGAGCTCAAAATTTCTAGAAAAAGACAAGAAATAACAAGGAAAGAGGGAACAAAACAAAGAATCCAAAACACAGCCATGCACACATACAACAACATTTGGAATGTTCCAAAAGACGCACCCAGCTAAGCACAAACAGGAATTAAGCAATCCAAGGGGCACAAAAATGTTAGCACAAGAAGATATTTATACCGACCCATGCTTTTTTAGTGACATTTAATATGACCCATGCTTTCATAGTGACATTTAATATGACCCATGATTTTGTAGTAACATTTAATATGACCCATGCTTTTATAGTGATATTTAATATGAGTTAAGCACCAAAGTCAAGACCTGTGACATCTACAACATGGTTATTTCAGGGCATTTCTAGAAAGATGACACCATTATGAGCAAATTTCCTCTTTCCAATGTATTCAACATAGCATGGGCTGTTTATTCTAGAAAGCGCCAAAGTCTTTTCCTTGATTCTATATATATATTGTAACCTCTCAATTGAAAAAGATATCTCTCAGCTTGTATGGCAAAGCCCTACAGGATTTTACCTTGAATCAAGACAGAGTATTTTTACCTCCATTTGAGTTTGCACTTTTGCATATGTCTATGGTTTTGTCTTGTGTTAAGTCATTTTCCTTCATGCTTTCACAAAATGATTCCAGCATGTCTAGTGTATTGTGAGTTCTTCTTTTGCAGGTCAGCAAGAAGTCTCCACAACAGAGGATAGGCGCATGTGATGAGGTTGCCATATTGTGTCTTAGAACACCTCTAGTAGTTTTTCCTCCCTATATCTCTAGAGGACCCCTTATTAGACACTGATATACAAGACTTTCTCATTTTAAATGAAGTGTATATCAGTTTATTCTTAGTGTAAATTGTATGTCAAAGCTAAGTAGATTAATTGTTTGGTGCATCACCACTTAGATTAATTTATGTTTTAGTTGTATCCTTCTCCCTTATTGCCCCCCTATTGTTAGCAGTAGTAATAAAAGACTTTAGAGATGCATCAAAGGGAGCTAGCCCTTATCCATATATTCTCCCTTTAGTTTTGCCAAACCCACAGCAAGAGGGGAGTCTCTATTGTGCCGTGTGGAAGAGAGAAGCTCAACCTTCTTTCAAGGGTGCAATCCACAATGTCAATAGTTTTTGGCATGCCTAGTGGGATGGTTTGTGCAAGGATTTGAAGCAATTTTTGGTGTGTTCTTCAATCAATCAACCTTTGGAGGCATTTCAACCAACACCAAATGGCAACTTTGAGTCGAATCAGCTGGTTAAGCAGTCCTGGTGCCATCAAGAAATCACATTTTGGTATGTATAATTCCATTGCTCAGCAACATGGACCTTGTTTTCCTTCATATAACTTTGATCAAGCTCAGGTTGTTCATGGCATCACCTCGAGCAGCTCTCCTAGTTGCCCTTCACCTAGTGTAAGGGAAGTAATGCTAGAATTTGAGAAGCAAGTGATGAAGATAAATAGATTAGAGGAGTAGAATAGATATCAGCAAGAGCTTATGTACAAAGAGGAGTGCTTATTTAGGCAAGCCCAAGACTTACAATCCATGAAGGAGGAAGTAGCAAAATGGGAGAGTCCATTCATTCAAGGCAATCAACCTTGTGTGACTTCACCCATTCCAAAGTAGCCCCCTCCTATTCTAGAGAAAGCCCCTTCTTGTGCACCAAATCCTTTCTACCAAATAGCACTTGCTCACTCTAGCTCATCTGATGTAGTAACCACTCATGCACTTAATCCCTTGCACCTAGATTTCCAACATCAAAGGGCATTTAGAGCAACCTCTCATGGAGACTAACCTTCTCAATTCTTTGAATGTGGACCCTCCTTTGAAAGGAATCATCCTATGCCTTTTGAAAAATAGCATGTCTCTCTTCAAGAAATTCTTCCTGTGCATCAATAGTTTCTTCCTAATCTTCCTCAACCTCCTCAAGTCTTTCAACATGATGTCAAGATTCCAAGTTGGAAGAGAGAATACCCTAGACTAGCTTAGGGCCTTGGAAATGATGAAGTTGCTCCTACTCATGGTGATCCTCATGATCTCCAAGAAAGGCTCTCCCAAGAGAATATAGCCAAGTAAATTACAGAGTTGGAGTCCAGAATGAGATTCCTTAGCTAGGGTGTGATGGACGGTTCAGACCAAACAACAGATTTCATGTCTGAACACACTCCATCTACACTCCTTCAAGAGAGCTATCAATCCATGTCTGATGTAGATGAAATGCTAGCCAAATGGAAGGAAGATAATCATTTGATTCTAGCTCAAGGACTGCCTCCTCTTCTACATGAGTCTGTCCATCAACCCTCCACTCCATTCTTTCTCAAGGAGGAACCTATTTTGAAAGAGGCAAGTGAAGAAGAGAGGATCTAATTTTTGCAGCTGCCCAAGAGGCTATCATGAGTGATATTGAAGATGAAATCATCATGGATGCTCCTTTTGAAGACATCATCAATAATGGAGAAGACATAGGTCATGCATACATGCAGATGTTCTAGCAATATGACAAAGAGGTTGACAAACTTTATTTGTCAATAATGGATGATGAGGGATGTAAGCATGGTGAGCTCTCTCCTCCCTTGTTTGATGAACTTCCTTGTTGCTTTGATGAGGAGAATGACCATGCCATGAAACTTGAGTTGGAGGAGAATGACCATGCCATGGAACTGCCTCCTCTTCTACATGAGTCTGTCCATCAACCCTCCACTCTATTCTTTCTCAAGGAGGAACCTATTTTGAAAGAGGCAAGTAAAGAAGAGAGGATCCAATTTGTAGCTGCCCAAGAGGCTATCATGAGTGACATTGAAGATGAAATCATCATGGATGCTCCCTTTGAAGACATCATCAACAATGGAGAAGACACAGGTCATGCATAAATGTGGATGTTCCAGCAATATGACGAAGAGGTTGACAAACTTTATTTGTCAACAATGGATGATGAGGGATGTAAGCATGGTGAGCTCTCTCCTCCCTTGTTTGATGAACTTCCTTGTTGTTTTGATGAAGATAATGACCATGCCATGGAACCCGAGTTGGAGGAGGATTAGGAGGATGTCTTTTAACAAATAGAGACTCTGGTTTTTTAGCAAGAAAAGGAGAGGCATGTCCATCTTAATGAAAGCTTTGAAGAAGAGAGCCTTAAGAAAGAAGGTGATGTTATGTGGGATGAGCAAGTAGTTTGTGATCTCATTTCAGACATCACAATAGTCACCCTTCTTTAAGAAAGCCATGAGAAAGCAAAAGATAAGTTTGATAGTCTCTTCAATGAGGCAGAAGGGAACAATTCAATCCATGATGCGTATCAAGGGGGTTATGAGCTAGATGATCCCTATGGTGATGAGCCAATAG
This sequence comes from Torreya grandis, assembly GCA_037957365.1. NCBI lineage: Eukaryota > Viridiplantae > Streptophyta > Pinopsida > Cupressales > Taxaceae > Torreya > Torreya grandis. The sequence goes on along the minus strand of JARHVA010000366.1, from coordinate 3,905,849 downwards.
CCATTGACTTCTTGGTGAGATACACTAGCATGAAGGGCCAGTATGAGGCAAGCTTCTGAGAGCAAGATGAATACATATATGTTAGAAGCATATTTTACCCTGATTCATTTGGATACAAGCCAATCAAGGTGGCAGACAATAAGAGCAAGTCACCAAGTCTCATTTCCATTCAACCACTTGTCTGGCACCATAAGTTTTCTTGCCATGAAGAATACTTAAGAAGTTTTCCCTTTGATCTAGGAGGGAAGCAAATTTATCTATTTAGTTGTACATAGTAGTTTGCTTTCAGTTGTGTGTCTTTCATTTCCCCTTAGTGTTGTTGCACATGTGTGTGCAATTTTTTATTTTTTTAGCTTTTGTTGTGTCTGTTTTCCTTTGTGTTTGAGGTAAAGCTTTATTGGTTCATAGGTCCTTAGAAGGTTGTTTCTAACTTTTTCATGTTGCATACTGACTTGATGCCCAATGGACTTTGAGGCTACCAGTCTTCTTTAGCATAACAGGTATGTTACCCCTATGAGTCACCAAATTTGTTGACCATTTTTTGGTCTTGCAGGCCAAAAAATTGGTCTCCCTTTTCTTTCCTTGCTGTCCCAATATTTGATGCTTTCACCTTGTTGCAATTTTCATTTTTCTTATAATAGTCATGTTTTATAAAAAAGCCTATAAAAAATCCAAGTGACTTGAGCCTTGTTGATGTTTCAAGTTGATCCGGAGGCTTATTTCACTTTGGGCAGTTAGTTTGAACAAGCCTTTCGGCAAAGAAATGGGCCAATTTCAAAGGATATGAGTCTTTCAGTAGGTTTTGAGGGATAAATGCCCTTGCAGAGGGCAGGCAGGTGACTAATTAGACCTTTCAACAGGCTCTAAATGGCAACTTGGGGCCAAAAATGCCCTTGCAGAGGGCAGGGAATACCTTCAGAAAAATGACAAGGTAGAAGGTTGAAAGGTAAGCTTTCCTTTAGAGAAAATACAAGGCAAAAGATACCAAGGATTTCTTCAAACTTTTGTTTGAAGAAAATCCATGTATAAACAAAGGGTGAATTCCTTTGAACAAAATCCCTGAAGGAATTCCTTCGAACATTTTATCTGAAGGAATTTATCAAAGGAAAAAAACCAAGGCAACGAATTCCTTCAGACAAAAAGCCTGAAGGAATTCCTTCGAAATTTTGTCTAAAGGGATTTATAAAGAAAAGAGCATCGACTTTGAAGGAAAGACTTCCTTCGAGCAAACTGTCTGAAGGAATTGGGAAGATAAAGGAGCCCAAAGGGCAAGTGCAGCCTTGCAGAGGGTTCCTAATGATAAAAAAGGACCTTTTACACTTTTCCAAAGGGACACCTTCCCTTCAAGAATGTTCAATTGAAAAATGTTGAAGGTTCAATTTCAATAATGCTGAAGGAATTACGAAAGTAATGACGGGCTTGAGCACATCAATTTCAGCATGGTGAACTAGCCCTTGGTAGTTTAAACATCTGGTGACATCCCCGTGGGCGTCAAATTTGAGATAGTGAAATCACTATTAGTTTTTGAATGGTGCAGGCTCGATAGAATTCAAAGGGGCATAAGCCCTGAGGAAAAACTTAGTGACCTGCTAGAAAGGGAGCCAAAAAAAGGGAAAAGAATAACCCAAGACCTCAAAATTGCCAAAAAGAGACCATAAATAACAAAGAAAGAGGGAATAAAATAGAGAATCCAAAACACGACCATGCACACATACAAAAACATTTGAAATGTACTAAAAAATGCACCCAGCCAAGCACAGACATGAATTAAGCAATCCAGGTGGCACAGAAAGCATCGACACAAGAAGATATTTGCAATGACCCATGCTTTTGCAATGACATTTAATACGATCCATGCTTTTATAGTGACATTTAATATGACCCATGCTTTTGTAGTGACATTTAATATGACCCATGATTTTACAATGATATTTAATACAGGTTAAGCACCAAAGTCAAGACCTACGACATTTACAACATGGTTATTTTAGGGCATTTCTAGAAGGATGACACCAGTATGAGGAAATCTCCTCTTTCCAATGTATTCAATGCAGTATGGGCTGCTTATTCTAGAAAGCACCAAAGTCTTTTCCTTGATGCTATATATATTATAACCTCTCAATTGAAAAAGATATCTCTCAGCTTGTATAGCGAAGCCCTATAGGATTTTACCTTAAATCAAGACATAGCATTTTTACCTCCATTTGAGTTTGCACTTTTGTATATGTCTATGGTTTTGTCATGTGTTAAGTCATTTTCCTTCATCCTTTCACAGAATGATTCCAGCATGTCTAGTGTATTATGAGTTCTTCTTTTGTAGGTCAGCAAGAAATGTCCATAACAGAGTATAGGCACATGTGAATAGGCTGCCATAGTGTGTCTTAGAACACCTCTAGTAGTTCTTCCTCACTATATCTCTAAAGGACCCCTTATTAGACACTGATACAAAAGAGTTTATCATATCAAATGAAGTGTATATCAAATTGTTCTTGGTGTAAAGTGTATGTCAAAGCTAAGTAGATCAATCATTTGGTGCATCACCACTTAGATTAGTTTTTATTTTGGTTGTATCCTTCTTCCTTTTCAACCCCCCCTTATTGATATCAATAGTAGTAAAATACTTTAGAGATGGATCAAAGGGAGCTAGCCCTTATCTAAAGATTCTTCTCTTAGTTTTGCCAAACCCATAGCAATAGGGGAGTCTTCATTATGTCACGTGGAAGAGAGAAACTCAGCCTTCTTTCAAGGGTGTAATCCATAATGTCAACAATTTTTGGCATGCCTGGTGGGATAGTTGGTGCAAGGAGTTGAAGGATTTTTTGGTGTGTTCTTCAACCAATCAGCCTTTGGAGGCATTTCAACCAACAACAAATGGTGACTCTGAGTTAAATTAGATGGTTAAGCAGTCTTGGTGCCATCAAGAAATCACATTTTGGTATGTATAATTCCATTGATCAGTGGCATGGACCTTGTTTTCCTTCATATAACTTTGATCAAGCTCAGGTTGTTCATGGCATCACCTCAAGCAGCACTCTTGGTTGCCCTTCACCTAGTGCAAGGGAAGTAATGCTAGAATTTGAGAAGCAAGTGATGGAGATAAATATATTGGAGGAGTAGAATATATATCAACAAGATCTTATGTATAAAGAGGAGTGCTTGTTTAGGTAAGCCCAGGCCTTGCAATCCATGAAGGAGGAAGTAGAAAAATGGGAGAGTCCATTCATTCAAGGCAATCAGCCTTGTGTATCTTCACCCATTCCAAAGCAGCCCCCTCCTATTCTAAAGAAAGCCCCCTCTTTTACACCAAATCCTTTTTTACTGAATAACACTTGCTTACTCTAGCTCATATGATGTAATAACCACTCCTGTTCTTACTCCCTTGCACCTAACTTTCCAACATCAAAGAGCATTAAAGAAACCTCTCATGGATACTAACCTTCTCAATTATTTAGAATGTGGACCCTCTTTTGAAGGGAATCATCCTATGCCTTTCGAAAAACAACACGTCTCTCTTCAGAAAATTCTTCTTGTGCATCAACAGTTTCTTCCTAGTCTTCCTCAACCTCCTCAAGTCTTTCAACATGATGTCAAGATTCCAAGTTGGAGGAGAGAATACCATGGACCAGATCTAGGCCTTAGAAATGATGAAGTTGCTCCTACTCATGGTGATCCTCATGATCTCCAAGAAAGGCTCTCCCAAGAGAATATAGCTAGGAAAATTACAGAGCTGGAGTCTAGAATGATATTCCTCAGCCAAGGTGTGATGGATGGTTCAGACCAAACAGAAATTTTCATGTCTGAACACAAACCATATACACTCCTTCAAGAGAGCTATCAAGCCACATCTGATGTAGATGAAGTGCTAGCCAAATGGAAGGAAGAGAATCATTTGATTCTAACTCTAGGACTGCCTCCTTTTCTACTTGAGTTTGTCCATCAACCCTCCACTCCATTCTTCCTCAAGGAGGAACCTATTTTGAAAGAGGCAAGTGAAGAAGAGAGAATCCAATTTGTAGCTACCCAAGAGGCTATCATGAGTGACAATGAAGATGAAATCATCATGGATGCTCCCTTTGAAGACATCATCAACAATGGAGAAGACACAGGTCATGCATACATGTGGATGTTCCAGCAATATGATGAAGAGGTTGACAAACTTTATTTATCAACAATGGATGATGAGGGATGTAAGCATGGTGAGCTCTCTCCTCCCTTATTTGATGAACTTCCTTGTTGCTTTGATGAGGAGAATGACCATGCCATGGAACCTGAGTTGGAGGAGGATCAGGAGGATGTCTTTGAACAACTAAAGAATCTGGTTTTTGAGCAATAAAAAGAGAGGCCTATCCATCTTGATGAAAGCTTTGAAGAAGAGAGCCTTAAGCAAGAAGGTGATGTTCTGTGGGATGAGCAAGCAATTTGGGATCTCATTTTAGACATCACAACAGTCACCCTTCTTCAAGAAAGCTATGAGAAAGTAGAAGATAAGTTTGACAATCTCTTTAATGAGGCAGAAAGGAACAAGTCAATCTGTGATGCATATCAAGGGGGCTATGAGCTAGATGATCCCTATGGTGATGAGCCAACAACCATTGACTTCTTGGTGAGATACACTAGCATGAAGGGCCAGCATGAGGCAATCTTTTGAAAGCAATATGAATACATATATAATGGAAACATGTTTGACACTGATTCATTTGGATGCAAGCCAATCAAGGTGGTAGACAAGAAGAGCAAGTCACCAAGTCTCCTTTCCATTCAGCCACTTGTCTGGCACCATAAGTTGTCTTGCCATGAAGGAGACTTAAGATGTTTTCCCTTTGATCTAGGAGGGATGCAAATTTATATATTTAGTTGTACATAGTAGTTTTCTCTTAGTTGTGTGTCTTTCATTTCCACTAAGTGTTATTGCGCACGTGTGTGTAGTTTTTTTGTTTAGCCTTTGTTGTGTATGTTTTCCTTTGTGTTTGAGGTAAAGCTTTGTTGGTTCATAGGTCCTTAGAAGGTTATTGCTAACTTTTTCAAGCTGCATCCTGACTCCATGCCCAATGGACTTTGAGGCTACCAATCTTCTTTAGCATAACATGCATGCTCCCCCATGAGTCCCCAAATTTGTTGACCATTTTTTGGTCCTCTAGGCCCAAAAATTGGTCTCCCTTTTCTTTCTTTGTTGTCCTAGTCTTTGATGCTTTCACCTTGCTGCAATTATCATTTTTATTATAATAGGCCTATTCTATAAAAAAAACCAAGTGACTTGAGCCTTTTTGATGTTTTGGGTTGATCTGGAGGCTAATTTCACTTTGGGTAGTTGGTTTTCACAAGCCTTTTGGCAAAGGAATGGGCCAATTTCAAAGGATATGAGTCTTTTAGTAGGCTCCAAAGGATAAATGCCCTTGTGGAGGGCAGGTAGGTGACCAATTGAACCTTTTAGCAGGCTCCAAAGGGCAACTTGGGGCCCAAAATGCCCTTACAGAGGGTAGGGAGCACCTTCAAAAAAATGACAAGGTAGAAGGCTAAAATGTAAGCTTTCCTTCAGGGAAAATACAAGGCAAAAGAGACCAAGGATTTCTTGAGACTTTTGTCCGAAGAAAATCCATGTATAACTAAAGGGTGAATTCCTTCGAACAAAATTCTTGAAGGAATTTATCAAAGGAAAAAAACTAAGGCAAATAATTCCTTCAGACAAAAAGCCCGAAGGAATTCCTTCAGACTTTTGTCCAAAGGGATTTACAAATAAAAGAGCATCAACTTTGAAGGAAAGACTTCATTCAGGCAAAATGTTTGAAGGAATTCCTTCAGACATTTTGTTTGAAGGAATTGGGAAGATAAAGGAGCCCGAAGGGCAAGTGCACCCTTACGGAGGGCTCCCCGTGATCAAAAAGTACCTTTTCCACTTTTTCGAAGGGACACCTTCCCTTCAAGAAGGTTTAATTACAAAAGGCAAAAAGTTTAGTTTCAAGAAAGCTGAAGGAATTACCAAAGTAATGATGGGACCAAGCATGTCAATTTTAGCATGGTGAACTAGCTATTTGTAGTTTAAATGTCTGGTGACATCCCCGTAGGCATCAAATTCAAGAAAGTGAAATAGCCTTTGGTTTTTGAATGGCGCAGGCCCGACAAAATTCAAAGGGACATAAGACCTAAGGACAAACTCAATGACCCACTAGAAAGGGAGCCCAAAAAAGGGAAGAGAATAGCCCAAGAGATCAAAATTACCAGAAAGAGATAAGAAATAGTAAGGAAAGAAGGAACAAAATAGAGAATCCAGAAAATGGCCATGCACACATACAACAACATTTGAAATGTTCCAAAAGACGCACCTAGCCAAGCATAGACACGAATTAAGCAGTACAAGTGGCACATAAAACGTCAACATAAGAAGATAGTTATAGTGACCCATGCTTTCATAGTGACATTTAATATGACCCATGCTTTCGTAGTGACATTTAATATGACCCATGCTTTTGCAGTAACATTTAATATGACTTATGATTTTGTAGTGATATTTAATATAGGGTAAGCACCAAAGTCAAGACCTGTGACATCTATAACATTGTTATTTTAGGGCATTTCTAGAAGGATGACACTAGCATGAGCAAATTTCGTCTTTCTAATGTATTCAACGCAGCATGGGCCGCTTTTTCTAGAAAACACCAAAGTCTTTTCCTTGATGCTATATATATTGTAACCTCTCAGTTGAAAAATATATCTCTCAGATTGTATGGTGAAGCCTTGTTAGATTTTACCTTGAATCAAGACATAGCATTTTTACCTCTATTTGAGTTTGCACTTTTGCATATGTCTATAGTTTTGTTGTTCCCAAAATCCGTCACTCATTTTTGGGGACAACATATCAACTATTTTGGTCCTACAGACCAAAATTATCTTTTTCCTTCTCAAAAAATGTTTTGAGTATTCAAATTCTTTAATTATTCGAGTCTTCTCATCTAGGAACTCGCAGGTTCAACAGGCAGGCTTTTTTAGAAAGAAGTTCCAACACTTAGGCATTTTTAAGGCTAGTTCAATGCTGAGGTTCAATCAAAAGACTCATCGGCGGGCTTCAAACAAAAGATTGAACTATTGAACCATTGAACCTCACCTCCAAAGGTTCACAGGTTCAATGACATTGGCATACCTAAAAGAGTTAAGCACTTCAGCAAGTTCAAAGTTCAACCGCTTTGGAAAGTTCAAATGGCTTCGAAAGACTTAACGAAGAGAAGACTCCGAAGAAGAAAGATTGAACCATTGAAACGTTGAACCATGAACCAAAATGGTTCAAAGGTTCAAAGGTTCAAGAAAGCTCCGAGCAAAGCATGGAAGTGAAATATTCCAGAGACAAGTTCGAAGAATTGGTTCAGTCGATTGGTTCAAAGCGATTGGTTCAAGCAGTCAATTGAATGAGTAGAACACAGTACTGAACCATTAAACTGTTGAACCGTTGAAACATTGTTGGTTCAATCGAAAGGTTCAAAGGAGTCTCCCAAAGACCGAAGGACAAATGCCCTTGCAGAGGGTAAGGAACCAAAGGATATCTTTCAAAAAGATTTTATGTGACAAAATTTCACAAAAGAAATCCTTCAGACAAAATGTCCGAAGGAATGTTGAAAGGCCCGACAGAAAGTGGAAAAAGTAGAGAAAAGATTTTCTTCAGACAAAATGTCTAAAATATTTCTTTCGGATATTTTGTCTGAAGGATTTGAAGAACAAGGCTGCACGAAGGACCCCGAAGGGTAAGTACCCTTGCAGGGGACTCTCAGCGACCATGAAATAGACCATTCTCAAAGCCCGAAGGGACACCTTCTCTTTGGGGGGGTTCCAAAGATAGAAATTTCAAAGTTTGAAAGACTTAAAAAAACAAAGGCTTCAAACAAAAAGAATGAACCATTGAACCTTGAACTAAAATGGTTCAAAGTTCAAAGGTTCAAGGAAGCTTCAACCGAAGAGCAAAGAAGCGATTGAACTAAGGAGCCGATTGAACCGCCTGAATTGTTGAACTATTGAACCAATGAACTCTCATGGTTCAAAGGTTCAAGGTTCAATATGGTTCAAACGACTAGCAACTAGTGACGTCCCCGTGGACGTCAAATTCAAGGGAATGAAATGCCCATTTATTTTTAAATATGGCGTGGAACCTGAAGAGCAAACTAAGAGATTAGTTGAAGAAAAAGCTAAAAGAGCCTACAGAAAGGAAAGGAGATAGCTCGAGAGCTCAGATCATGAAGAAAAGGACAAAATACAACAAGGAAATAAAGGAAGACTAGAAATATATGTGCAGGAGTTACTTCTAGAAGGTGGAATAGTCCATCAAGTAAACATCTGAGCTCACAAACATTAAAAGGTGCAGCCTATTTTTCTCCCTTTGAATAAAAGTGAGGGGATAATCGCATACATATTGGGAGAAAGACCAGACAACCCATGTTGAGAAAAAGATATTCAAGATGTTTTTGTACACCAAAGTCAAGGCCGATGCCCTGTTCTAGCATGGCCACTTGACAGAACTAGAAATACATTCAAGGCATTGAATGCAGCATGGGCCATTCCATGAAACAAAGCATTGAGTCTTTTTTGGCTGTTATATATTGTAATCTCTTATTTTATGCAAGAGATATCTCTCTGATAGAGAAGCAAAACTCTACTCAAATTGAAAAGCATTTTCTGAGACTTTGAGCTCAAATTGTTAATCATATTTCTTTATTTGAATGAGAAAATAAGTGACCTTTCAGACTTTGTGCTGGAATAGCTTGTGTTATTTAGAAAATTATTTTTATGTCTATTTCCTAGAAGCATTCTTGTCCATTTAATTTAACAAGGAGAACTAGTGGAAGTAATCAGGAAGGTGTCCTGAAGTCGACTGTGGAGAGACTTTGTGCTGCCACAATTATCTTTAGCATGTTTATTTTTCTATTTCTGTGTAAAAGATCTTGGGATGACTTTATGCCCCCATTGTCCTTCGTATTTCACTCTTTGGCAATTGAGGTGGAGACTTTATGCTACACCTCATTCTGCTAGTTATTGTGCCCTATTACAGTTACTTTTCAAAAAGAATTCTTGTTATTTACTGCAGACCACTTCTGAAAGAAGAGAAGTGTCTTCAGTATTTTCACCAAAATTATTCTATGTCTGTGAACATCATCTCTAAAAAAAGAGAAATGGATGGTGTTGTCCTATCTTGAGTGTTATTTTTTGCTTATATATATATATATATATATATATATAGTACCCCATATTTATAGGAAACCTCCCCTTGATGAGAGGAGAGATTTGGCCCCTTCTGATGTCGTAAACCTGCACATTTGGCTGACCAATCTCCTTATGCTATGGTTAAAACAACTTATTTTGCCCATTAGTTAGCTGGTGACAAAATATTTATCCAACAGTTTTTGGTGACTCCGTTGGGGAAGAATGTGCAGTTTGAAGCCTCAAGTTTTAAATTGAAGCAATGTCAGTTCTTTCCCATTTTTACTTTACACTCTAGCAGATTCATGATATACTTGAAGCTAGAGAGCTAAAGGTATTATTGACCCTATATTCGAGTTGGTACAACAAAGTGTTTTTGATCCTTTACCTTCACCATCTCATCTTCAGTGAACCAAGAGTTTTCTTCCTACAAAAATCAGGGCTCCATTACCAGGCAAAGCGTCTATTTCTACTATTAGCAAAGCTTTGTCAATACATACCCCTTAGACATTTGTTATCCCTCCCTTTAGTGGTCAAATCATGCCAGTTCAAGGCCCCTGGGTTAACTCTTTTGGCCCACTCAATTTAACTCCACCTCTACACAAGCTACCACGCAATTCAAGGAAAAATTTCTCCAAATTCTTTGGTGATGGGAGGGTTCATCCTGATGAACATATTGTAGCCTTCAGCATAGCCTGTGGTGTGATAGGCATGGAATATGAGGACGTGGCAGTTAGGTTGTTTATGGAGACATTACAAGGTGTTGCTGCAGATTGGTTTTATCATCTACAAGCTTGGTTATTGACTAACTGGAACACTCTCAAAGCCAAATTTGAAGCCAGGTTCACGCCTACAGAAGATGTGCATGCCCTGTTGGCCCAACTCACATAAATGAAAAAAAGAACTTCATGAACCTATGAGGGACTTCATTGTCAAATTTGACAAGCTAAAGAACAGGATTCCTACCATTGCTCAGCCAATAACCGAGAACCTTAAATGTTTCTTCATCAACTCTCAGCTTCCTGAAGTGAGTTTCTTATTGAGACGGACTGGCCACATAGACCTTGTTGTTGCTCAAGATTTGGCCACCAAGGTTGAAGATGACTTTATCTTGGCAGGAAAGATAGAAAGAGATTCTAACATAGGCAAATCTTCTTCATCTTCTGAATATCCATCTATAGGCACCACTTATCTAATAGTGCAAAAGCTAGAAAATGAGTTGTTAGCTATCAGAAAGCAAATGGTGTAAGGGATGTCTTCTGCTCCTTCGTATCAAGATATACCAAGGAGGAATTTTCTCAATTAGTCATACCAAGGCAATACTACCAGGAATCAAGGGCAACCAAATCGTCTTCCTCCCCCACAAAAGAAATTATCCATTGAAGCACCTCCAACCAATTCAAATTTTGGATATCTCAAAACAGAATCTGATTTCTCTTTCCAGCCTGAGTTGAACCCAGAAGATGAAGCTAATCTCTTCACAGAGAGAGAAGAAGAATTAGCTGGTGACTCTAACATCAGCTTCTTGAATTACCAGGATGAACCTAGAAGTAAAGGTGAAGCATTTGATGGATCATACGCTGTATTCACCCAGTCCTAGAACCAATCAACCCAACAAGCTGATAAGAAAAAATAGAGGAGTGAGCTCAGCCTGCAATTTCAATTATCAAATGAGAAATTTCTCTACCTTTTCAGCCAAAGGACCCAGTGAATAATAAAAAATTAAGTACCTCAAGTACACCTTCACCTTCAGCTTCAATTTCACATATCAGTACTACCCCCTTCCTAAAAACCAAAAGGATGAACTACCTTCCCCTGTTCCTAATTCATTTCAAAAATTCGATATAATCGACAATGTCAAAAAAACAAAAATTCAAATGTCTGAATTTGAATTCATGCAATCCAACCTTGAGCAATTGGATAAGTTGTTTAAATATGTAAATACTAAAACTATCCCTACAAGACCAGCTACTCCAAAGGTGACTCCCACATCCACCTGAAATAACCTTGTCATTACTCCTACTCTTGAGAGGACAAAACTATTTTGTCTCTTTGCTGATAAATGGACACCAGCTGAACAATTATATCATAGACTCAGGTGCATCTGACAACATCATGCCCACCAAAGTAGCTGAATCCCTTGGTCTCACACTGACCAAGACATTTGGGAGATGTTTCTCCATGAAAAACAAACAAGTGCCACTATTGGGACAAATCAAGGATGCCCAATTTGCATTTGCAGCATTCCCAGATAAGAGAATCAAGATGACAGTCCTGGTGGCTGACATCTCAGCCTCATATGGCATTCTTTTTGGGTGAAATTTCTATAAGGATGTTGGTGGCAAGTTGAGTATGGATCTGTCTGAAGCTAGGATCTTGATCAAAGGCGTTATGCAGAAATTGCTCTCTGAGAAGGAGGCAAAATATGTGGTCACTCAAATATCAGCACCTAAAGCTCAAATTCTATTTGAGTCTTCAAGTGTGGGTAATTACTTCCTATCCACGAAGGAGGTTCATGCGGTGACTAATGAAATTTTTGGATGTGATAGCCTGACAATCAATTCAGACAAAATAGCAGAAGAATTGATAAGATCCAGTGCAAGTGCAGAAGAATCCTCCCCTCCAATTAAAGCGAAATCTAAAAAAAATTAGTTTCTGATGGTGTGTAGATTCTCAAATTTGATATCAATTGTTCCTCTACCATTTCTAGAGCTAAGATTGTTCTAATATCTCCTCAAGGAGATATTTTTCCTTCTTCATACAAATTATAGTTTAGCAATACTAACAATATTGCTGAATATGAATCACTACTAGTTAGATTAAAGGACGCTCATGACAGGGGCATCAAACTCTTTCACGCCAAAGGAGATGTTGATCTAGTGGTTTGTCAGGTGAGGAACCTGTATCAAACCAAGAATGAAAGATTGCATCATTACCGTAATCTAGTTTGAGATCAAATTGAAAGCTTTAATGCTTTCAGTATCTCTGCAGTATCTAGAGTATTCAATGATCGAACTGATGCATTAGTTGTTTCTACAACTCTTTTAGTTTCTCACCCAAATTTTAAGGGAGACAGGTACACTATCAAACTAGTCTTTCAACCAAGTGTGCCTGACAATGTCAATCATTGGTAAATATTCAATGGTGACAACCAAATCATCGCCTTTCTGGAATAAAAAGACAGCTTTGAACAACTTCACTTCAAAGACAGTGAGCCTCAAAAACATGAATCAACCCCTGAAACAAGTTCAGACGTAGGTGAAGAATTCCTACAGCTAAAAGGGAATAAAATTCCTAAAGGATTGGTTTTCCTTGAGAAACTGTTTGATAAGCACGACAAGTTCATCAAACAGCAATAAGTGGATTCAAGCTCCTCCCAGGAGTTTGATCAAATAAATTTGGGTACCAAAGAAAATCCCAAGATGGTGAACATTAGGAAGTGTTGCACTCTAGAGGAGAGACTCAAATTTACCGACCTGCTTCACCATTACATGGATGTTTTGGCATACTCCTATGATGATTTGAAGTCGCTTAGGCCTGAAAAAGTTTGCCATGAAATTCTTCTCAAGAGTGATTCGGTGCCTTACAAGCAAAAATCCTAGCAGTATAATCTAAAGATATCAGGTACTATTTTGTCTAAAATATAGAAAATGCTGAATGCTAGAATAATTTTTCCAATCCATCATTCCACATGGATTGCAAACATAGTACCTGTGAGAAAAAAGAATGGCAAAATTTGCCTCTGCGTAGATTTTAAGAATTTGAATCAATCCTCCCTAAAGGATAATTACTCTTTGCCCATCATGGATCAAGTTCTTCAGACAGTGATTGGTTTAGATATGTTATCAATGCTGGATAGCTTCTCAGAGTACAATCAAGTGGAAGTTGGTGAAGTAGACCAACATAAGACTGCCTTCACCACACCTTGGGGCACCTTTGCGTATCAAAAAATGCCATTTGGCCTGATAAATGTTGGTGCCACTTTTCAAAGAGAAATGGACCTTGCTTTCAAAGATGAAATGAGTAAGTTCATTGTGGTGTACCTTGACGATTTAATAGTCTTTTCCAAGCATCGTCTTGATCATGTGTGCCATTTGCAATAAGTGCTAGAACGATGTCGCCAAAATGGTATTTCTCTAAATCTCAAGAAGTCTTTTTTTGGGGTAATAGAAGGGAAACCTCTCAAACACATTGTATCTCAAGAAGGCATAAAGATTGACTCATAAAGAGTCAAATCCATCCAAGAACTTAATATGCCCACAAATAAGACTACAGTTCACTCTTTCTTTGAAAAGGTGAATTTTTTACGAAGGTTCATTCCTGAATTCACTAAGAAAGACTCGCCACATTGTGAATATGATGAAGGGAAAGGCCACTTTCAACTAGACTGAAGAAGGCAAATTGGCATTTCAAGACATCAAGATAGCTAGTGCCCATGCCCTAATTCTGGTTTGTCCAAATTATACCAAAAATTTCACAATATATAGTTATGCTTATGAGTACACACTTTCAGCAATTCTAGTTCAAATGAACAAAGAAGGTGTAGAATCTCCCATATCCTTCATGAGCTATCCTCTCAAAGCTCATGAGCTGAAATATTCAAATTTGGAGAAGCATGCTTATGCAGTGGTAAAGGTGGTAAAGCACTTTTATTTTTACATCATGAATTCACACACTATTACCCTAGTTCCTGATACCATGGTCAAGTCCATATTAACTTAGCAAGAGTTTGGAACCAAAAAGGGCAATTGGATTGCTAAAATCTAAGAGTTTGATCTTGTTATCAAACCAATGAAGTTTGTGCAGGGAAGGAGTCTCTACTAATTGATTGTTGATAACAAACCAAAAGAAATATGGCATGAAAAAATAGAAGTGGGAGACACGCCAACAGTCCTCTTTGTCACCACCACGAATGAGTGGTATTCAAATATTGCTCATTTCCTTGTCTATGGTGAGTGTCCTGCTTACCTGTCTCGTAAAGAAAGGAGGACTGTTAAATTGAAAGCTGCCAACTTTGTCTTATGAGACAATGGCCTGTATAAGAGGAACCTTGATGGAGTGTTCTTTCACTATGTGGATAAAGAGTAACATAACCAACTTTTAGAGTCCTTTCATAATTTAACCTGTGGAGGACATTTTTTTGTACCTGTAACTGTCCATAAAACCCTGTGATCTAGGTATTACTAGCCTACTCTATTTCAAGATGCATACAAATGGGTATAAAGATGTGAACTGTGCCAATAGTTCATTGAGAGACCCAAGTTAGTTGTTTCACTTCTTAAGCTAGTGGTAATAGAAGAGCCATTTCAACAATGGGGAATCAATTTCATTAGTGCTATAAACCCATCTTCGAGTGCTGGACATGATTATGTCTTCACAGCCACAAATTACTTCACCAAATAGGTGGAAGCTATTTCAGCCAAGCATGCTACTTCAGATGTAGTATGTAATTTCCTAAAAGAAAACATCATTTCTAAGTTTGGGGTCCCAACTAAGATTGTGACAGACAATGCAGCCTATTTCTCTTCTCAAGAGATTACTCAGTTCTATTTTTATTATGGAATTACCCTCTCCCACTCTGATTATTTTTCACAAGGGAATGGCCAAGCAAAATCGAGCAACAAGAACTTGGTGACCATTATCAGGAAGCTAGTGGATGACAACCAACGAACCTGACATAAAACATTGTTGATGCTTTATGGGTAGACAGAATTACACCCAAGAGGGTGATAGATATTTCACCATTCCAACTTTTTTATGGTCTCAATGTAGAGATACCAATCACCCTGGAATTGTTAGAACTAAAACTGGTAAAGGCAGTCAAAGATCAAACATATAAGAGTTCTATTGACAAAAAGATCATGTACCTGACTAAGTTGGATGAGCAGTGAACTATGGTGGTGGACTGAATCACTACGCATCAAATTTTGGTGAAGAATCTCTTCGACCAGAAAGCAAAAACCCATGATTTTCAGATTAGAGATCAAGTTTTGTTATGGGACAAGAGAAGAGAACCAAAGGGATTGCATGGAAAATTTGATTCCCTATAGAGAGGCCCATTTGCTATTCTTCAGCTCAATGGTGAAAATAGTTTCTTATTGAAGTATCAAGATGGCACACCCTTTTCATTGTCTCACAATGGGCAGCATCTAAAGCACTTCAATTTTTGAAGTATCAGATAAGATCAGTTGTACATTTGTATAGTCTTTAGTTCTATTTTGTGTTTTTTATTTTCATTTTTGGCGCCTTTCTTGTTTGGGTAGCATGACTCTTTGGTCCAATGGCATACTTAAAGGAACTAGAGATTTTATTGTACTCCCTTCAATTATTTTTACAATCGATGGAAATTCCCCAATTGGAGCCAGCTGTTGTTCCCAAAATCTGTCACTCATTTTTTAGGACAACATATCAACTATTTTGGTCCTACAGACCAAAATTCTCTCTTCCCTTCTCAAAAAATGTTTTGAGTATTCAAATTCTTCAATTATTCGAGTCTTCTCATCTAGGGACTCACAGGTTCAATAGGTAGGCTTTTTCAAAAAGAAGTTCCAACGCTTAGGTATTTTCAAGGCTGGTTCTACGCCGAGGTTCAATCAAAAGACTCATCGGCGGGCTTCAAACAAAAGATTGAACCATTGAACCATTGAACCCCACCTCCAAAGGTTCATAGGTTCAATGGGTTCAAAGGATCAATGACATTGGCATACTTAAAAGAGTTAAGAGCTTTGGCAAGTTCAAAGTTCAAATGCTTCGAAAAGTTCAAACGGCTTCGAAAGACTTAACGAAAAGAAGACTTCAAAGAAGAAAGATTGAATCGTTGAACCTTGAACCAAAATGGTTCAAAGGTTCAAAGGTTCAAGAAAGCTCTGAGTGAAGGAAGGAAGTAGAATATTCTAGAGACAAGTTTGAAGAATTGGTTCAGTCGATTGGTTCAAAGTGATTGGTTCAAGCGGTCAATTAAATGAGTAGAACACAGTATTGAACTGTTGAACCGTTGAACCATTATTGGTTCAATCAGAAGGTTCAGAGGAGTCTCATAAAGCTTGAAGGACAAATTCCCTTGTGGAGGGTAAGGAAAAAAAGGATATCTTTCAGAAAGGTTTTTTGTGGCAAATTTTCATAAAAAATACTTCAGACAAAATGTCCGAAGGAATGTTGAAAGGCCTAATAGAAAGTGGCAAAAGCAGAGAAAAGATTTCTTTCAGACAAAATGTCTGAAGGATTTCCTTTGGACATTTTATCCGAAGGATTTGAAGAACAAGGCCACTCGAAGGACCTCGAAGGGCAAGCACCCTTGCGGGGGACTCTCGGTGACCATGAAATGGACCATTCTCAAAGCCCGAAGGGACACCTTCCCTTCAGGGGGGTTCTAAAGACAGAAAGCCAAAGGAATTTCAAAGTTTTAAAGACTTAGAAAAATAAAGGCTTCAAACAAAAAGAATGAACCGTTGAACCTTGAACCAAAATAGTTTAAAGTTCAAATGTTCAAAGAAGCTTCAATCGAATAGCAAAAAGCGATTGAACCAAAGAAGTGATTGAACCAAGGAGCCAATAGAACTACCTAAACCGTTGAACCATTGAACCAATGAACTCTCATGGTTCAAAGGTTTAAGATTCAATATGGTTCAAGTGACCAGCAACCAGTGACGTCCTCATGAACGTCAAATTCAAGGTAATGAAATGCTTGTGTATTTTTAAATATGGCACAGACCCTAAAGAACAAACTAAGTGACCAACTAAAGAAGAAGCTAAAAGAGCCTATAGAAAGGAAAGAAGATAGTTCGAGAGCTTAATTCATGAAGAAAAAGACAAAATACAAAAAAGAAAGAAAGAAAGAAAGAAAGACCAAAAATATCTGTGTATGAGTAATTTCCAGTAGGTGGAACAGTCTACCAAGTAGACATTTGAGCTCGCAAACATTAAAAGGCACTGCCTATTTTTCTCCCTTTGAATAAAAGTGAGGGGATAGCTACGTACATATTAGAAGAAAGACCAGATGACCCATGTTGAGGAGAAGACATTCGAGATGCTTCTATACACCAAAGTCAAGGCTAATGCCCTGTTCTAGTATGGCCCCTTGACAAAATTGGAAATGCATTCAAGGCATTAAATGTAGCATGGGCTATTCAATGAAACAAAGCGTTGAGTCTTTCTTGGTTGTTATATATTGTAATCTCTTATTTTATGCAAGGGAGATCTCTCTGATATAGAAGCAAAACTTTGCCCAAATTGAAAGGTATTTCTTGAGACTTTGAGCTCAGATTGTTAATCATATTTTTTTATTTGAATGAGAAAACAAGTGACCTTTCAGTCTTTGTGCTGGAATAGCTTATGTTATTTAGGAAATTATTCTTATGTTTGTTTCTTAAAAGCATTTTTGTCCATTTAATTTAACAAGCAGAACTAGTGGAAGTAATCAGGAAGGTGTCCTAAAGCTGACTGTGGAGAGACTTTGTGCTGCCACAATTGTCTTTAACGTGTTTGCTTTTCTATTTCTGTGTAAAGGATCTTGGGATGACTTTGTGCCCCCATTGTCCTTTGTATTTCACTCTTTCGCATTTGAGGTGGAGACTTTGTGCTACACCTCATTCTATTGGTTATTACGCCCTATTATAGTTTCTTTCCAGAAAGAAAACGCTGTTGTTTATTGTAGACCACTTCTGAAAGAAGAGAAGTGTCTTCAGTGTTTTCACCAGAATTATCCTATATCTGTGAACATCATCTCTAAAAAGAGAGAGATGGATGGTGTTGTCCTACCTTGAGTGTTATTTTTTGCTTATAGATATATAGTATATAATACCTCATATTTATAAAAAACTTCTCCTTGATGAGAGGAGAGATTTGTCCCCTTTCGATGTGGTAAACCTGCACATTTTGCCAACCAATCTCTTTATGTTGTTGTTGAAACAACCTATTTTGCCCATCAGTTAGCTGGTGATAAAATATTCACCCAACAAGTTTTATCTTGTGTTAAGTCATTTTCCTTCATGCTTTCACATAATGATTACAACATGTCTAATGTATTGTGAGTTCTTCTTGTGCAAGTTAGCAAGAAGTGTCCATAACAGAGTATATGCGTATGTGAATAGGCTACCATAGTGTGTCTTAGAACACCTCTAGTAGTTCTTCCTCCCTGTATCTCTAGAGGACCCCTTATTAGACATTGATATAGAAGAGTTTCTCGTTTCAAATGAAGTGTATATTAGCTTGTTCTTGGTGTAAAGTGTATGTCAATGCTAAGTAGATTAATTATTTGGTGCATCACCACTTAGATTAGTTTCTATTTTGGTTGTATCCTTCTACCTTTTTACCCCCCCTTATTGTTAGCAGTAGTAGTAAAAGACTTCAGAGATGCATCAAAGAGAGCTAGCCCTTATCTAGAGATTCTCACCTTAGTTTTGCCAAACCCATAGCAAGAGGGGAGTCTCCATTGTGCTGCATGGAAGAGAGAAGCTCATCTTTCTTTCAAGGGTGCAATCCACAATGTCAATAATTTTTCGCACAACCGGTGGGATAGTTTGTGCAAGGAGTTGAAGGATTTTTTGGTGTGTTCTTCAACCAATCAAACTCTGGAGGCATTTCAACCAACACTAAATGTTGACTTTGAGTTGAATCAGCTGGTTAAGCAATCATGGTGCCATCAAGAAATCACATTTTGGTATGTATAATTCCATTGCTTAGCAGCATGGACCTTGTTTTCCTACATATAACTTTGAATAAGCTCAAGTTGTTCATGGCATCACCTCAAGCTTCTCTCTTGGTTTCCCTTCACCTAGTGTAAGGAAAGTAATGCTGGAATTTGAGAAGCAAGTGATGGAGATAAACAGATTAGAGTAGAATAGATATCAACAATATCTTATGTATAAAGATGAGTGCTTGTTTAGGCAAGCCTAGGCCTTGCAATCCACGAAGGAGGAAGTAGCAAAATGGGAGAGTCCATTTATTCAAGGCAATCAACCTTGTGTGCCTTTACCCATTCCAAAGCAGCCCCCTCTTATTTTAAAGAAAGCCCCCTCTTGTGCACCAAATCCTATCTACCAAATAACACTTGTTCACTCTAGCTCATTTGATGCAGTAACCACTCCTGATCTTAATCCCTTGCACCTAGGTTTCCAACATCAAAGGGAATTAGATCAACCTCTCATGGAGACTAACCTTCTCAATTCTTTAGAATGTAGACCCTCTTTTGAAGGGAATCATCCTATTCCTTTTGAAAAATAGCACGTCTCTCTTCAAGAAATTCTTCCTGTGCATCAATAGTCTCTTCCTAATCTTCCTCAACCTCCTCAAGTCTTTCAACATGATGTCAAGATTCTAATTTGGAAGAGAGAATACCATGGACTAGCTCAGGGCCTTGGAACTGATGAAGCTGCTCCTACTCATGGTGATCCTCATGATCTCCAAGAAAGGCTCTCCTAAGAGAATATAGCCAGGTAAATTATAGAGTTAGAGTCTAAAATGAGATTTCTCAGCTAGGGTGTGATGGACAGTTCAGACCAAACAATAGATTTCATATCTAAACACACCCCATCTACACTCTTTTAATAGAGGTATCAAGCCACATCTGATGTAGACAAAGTGCTGGCCAAATGGAAGGAAAAGAATCATTTGATTCTAGCTCAAGGAGTGCCTCCTCTTCCACATGAATCTTTCCATCAACCCTCCACTCCATTCTTTCTCAAGGAAGAACCTATTTTGAAAGAGGCAAGTGAAGAAGAGAGGATCCAATTTGTAGCTGCCCACGAGGCTATCATGAGTGATAATGAAGATGAAATAATCATGGATGCTCCCTTTGAAGACCTCATCAATAATGGAGAAGACACAGGTCATGCATACATGCGGATGTTCTAGTAATATGACGAAGAGGTTGACAAACTTTATTTGTCAACAATGGATGATGAGGGATGTAAGCATGGTGAGCTCTCTCCTCCCTTATTTGATGAACTTCCTTGTTGCTTTGATGAGGAGAATGGCCATGCCATGGAACTTGAGTTGGAGGAGGATCAGGAGGATGTCTTTGAACAACTAGAGACTCTAGTTTTTTAGCAAGAAAAGGAGGTACATGTCCATCTTGATGAAAGATTTGAAGAAGAGAGCCTTGAGTAAGAAGGTGATGTTCAGTGGGATGTGCAAGTAGTTTGTGATCTCATTTCAGACATCACAATAGTCACCCTTCTTCAAGAAATCCATGAGCAAGTAGAAGATAAGTTTGATAGTCTCTTCAATGAGGCAAAACGGAATAAGTCAATCTATGATGCATATCAAGGGGGTTATGAGCTAGATGATCCCTATGGTGATGAGGCAGTAGCCATTGACTTCTTGGTGATGTACACTAACATGAAGGGCCATCATGAGGCAAGCTTTTGAGAGCAAGATTAATACATATATGTTGAAAGCATGGTTGACCCTAATTCATTTGGATACAAGCCAATCAAGGTGGTAGATAAGAAGAGCGAGTCACCAAGTCTCCTTTCCATTCAGCCACTTATCTAGCACCATAAGTTTTTTTGTCATGAAAGAGACTTAAAAAGTTTTCCCTTTGATCTAAGAGGGAGGCAAATGTATCTATTTAGTTGTACATAGTAGTTTGTTTTTAGTTGTGTGTCTTTCATTTCCCCTAAGTGTTGTTGCACACGTGTGTGCAATTTTTTTTTTAGCCTTTGTTGTGTGTGTTTTCCTTTGTGTTTGAGGTAAAGCTTGGTTGGTTCATAGGTCCATATAAGGCTGTTGCTAACTTTTTCAAGCTACATCCTAACTCCATGCCCAACGGACTTTGAGGCTACCAGTCTTCTTTAGCATAACAGGCATGCTCCCCCTGTGAGTCGCAAAATTTGTTGACCATTTTTTGGTCCTACAGGCCAAAAAATTAGTCTCTCTTTTCTTTCCTTATTGTCTTAGTCTTTGATGCTTTCACCTTGCTGCAATTGTCATTTTTCTTATAATAGGCCTGTTCTATAAAAAATCCAAGTGACTTGAGCCTTGTTGATCTCTCAGATTGATCCAGAGGCTTATTTCACTTTGGGCAGTTAGTTTACACAAGCCTCTCAGTAAAGGAACGGGCCAATTTCAAAGGATATGAATCTTTTGGTAGGATCTGAAGGACAAATGCCCTTGTAGAGGGTAGGTAGGTGACCAATTGGACTTTTGAGCAGGTTCAGAAGGGCAACTTGGGGCCCAAAATGCCCTTGCAGAGGGCAGGGAGCACCTTCAATAAAATGACAATGCAGAAGGCTGAAAGGTAAGCTTTCCTTCAGAGAAAATACAAGGCAAAAAAGACCAAGGATTTCTTCAGACTTTTTTTTGAAGAAAATCCATGTATAACCAAAGGGTGAATTCCTTTAAACAAAATGCCTGAAGGAATTCTTTCAAACATTTTGTCTGAAGGAATTTATCAAAGGAAAAAAACCAAGGCAAAGAATTCCTTCAGATAAAAAGCCTCAAGGAATTCCTTCAGACTTTTGTTCAAAGGGATTTACAAAGAAAAGAGCATCAAATTTGAAGGAAAGACTTCCTTCAAGCAAAATGTATGAAGGAATTCCTTCAGACATTTTGTCTAAAGGAATTGGGAAGACAAAGAAGCCCAAAGGGCAAGTGCGCCCTTGGGGAGGGCTCCTAGTGATCAAAAAGGACCTTTTCCACTTTTCCAAAGGGACACTTTCCCATCAGGAAGGTTCAATTGCAAAAGGGTGAAGGTTTAGTTTCAAGAAAGTTGAAGGAATTACCAAAGTAATGACAGGCCTGAGCACATCAATTTTAGCATGGTGAACTATCCGTTGGTAGTTTAAACGTCTGGTGACATCCCCACAGGCATCAAATTCAAGACAGTGAAATAGCCATTAGTTTTTGAATGGCATAGGCCCAATGGAATTCAAAGGGGCATAAAACCCAAGGACAAACTCAATGACCCGCTAGAAAGGGAGCCCAAAAAAGGGAAAATAATAGCCTGAGAGCTCAAAATTGCCAGAAAGAGACAAGAAATAGCAAGGAAAGAGGGAACAAAATAGAGAATCTAGAACATGGCCATGCACACATACGACAACATTTGGAATGTTCCAAAAGATGCACCTAGCCAAGCATAAACCTGAATTAAGTAGTCTAGGTGGCACAGAAAGTGTCGGCATAGGAAGATATTTGTAGTGACCCATGATTTCATAGTGACATTTAATACGACCCATGATTTTACAGTGACATTTAATATGACACATGCTTTCACAATGACATTTAATTCCACCCATGATTTTGTAGTGATATTTAATACAGGTTAAGCACCAAAGTCAAGACCTATGACATCTACATCATGTTTATTTTAGGGAATTTTTAGAAGGATGACACTAGCATGGACCGCTTATTCTAAAAAGTGCAAAAATCTTTTCCTTGATGCTATATATATTGTAACCTCTTAATTGAAAAAGATATCTCTCAGCTTGTATGGTGAAGCCCTGCAGGATTTTACTTTGAATCAAGATAGCATTTTTACCTCCATTTGTGTTTGCACTTTTGCATATGTCTATGGTTTTGTCTTGTGTTAAGTCATTTTTCTTCATGCTTTCACAAAATGATTCCAGCATGTCTAGTGTATTATGAGTTCTTTTTCAAGTTAGCAAGAAGTGTCCACAACAGAGTATAGGCACATGTGAACAGGCTACCATAGTGTGTCTTAGAACACCTCCGGTAGTTCTTCCTCCCTATATCTCTAGAGGACCCTTTATTAGACATTGATACAGAAGAGTTTATCCTTTCAAATAAAGTATATATCAACTTGTTCTTGGTGTAAAGTGTATGTCAAAGCTAAGTATATCAATCATTTGGTGCATCACCACTTAGATTAGTTTCTATTTTGGTTGTATCCTTCTCCCTTTTCACCCCCCCTTATTGTTAGTAGTAGTAGTAAAAGACTTCAGAGATACATCAAAGGGAGCTAGCCCTTATCTAGAGATTCTCCCCTTAGTTTTGCCAAACCCACAACAAGAGGGGAGTATCCATTGTGCCATGTGGAAGAGAGAAGCTCAACCTTCTTTCAAGGGTGCAATCCACTACGTCAATAACTCCTTCCCATTAGATTGACTTGTACCCTATTTGTATGGATAGGGTATAAAATGGATTTCCATGATAATTTTTTATGTTTTACATGTATAAAAGAGTTTCAAAGGATGCAAATCACTTTGGGGGATAGAATGAGACCTAACCTAACCCCTCATATCCATTTATTACTTCATAAGAGCACACAAGTACCTTTGCAAACACCTTCACTTTAGGGAGTCCAACATGGCATAGTGAATGAAGAGTGATCACCAAGTGAAAAGGTGATAACTTAATTTGGGAGGCCTTTTAAGGTCTACTTGATGGATCTAAGGACATGAGGAATCATGAAATGTGTCACATCACCCCCTATATGGATTGGTTTGAGAAATAGAATACCACCTTGGTGCTAAGTGTGAAGGATGAGTGAAAGAAGTATGATTATGACTACAAACAATGAGAACACTTATCCAAAAGAAGATTGATGATTAGGGACATATCCAATGCATGTTGGATCATGTTTTTAACCCCACCTCCCTTCATATTATAATTATTCCATCTATCCCTAGTCTATTATGGAGCTCTCAAGGAAGGCCAAATGATGAAGGTAGTTTCTAAACAAGCAGTGTCCTGCACCATAATTGAAGATTTTTGTGCCTTGGAGGGACTTTTATCCACACAGATCTTTCATGGTCTATGTCATACTTCATTCTTATACAAATTTAAATCCTTATCTTAGCTTGACACCTATTATTATGACTCTTGGACTTTATTCTTCTTTCTCCACTCTCACATTCTATAAGTACTATTCATTTTGGCTTTTGTTTGATAATTCCACACCATGAATGGAGAAGTCCTGCTAGTTTGATGTTCTACTTTGACTTTGAATAATATATGTAATATTGCTTTGAGTTCATAAACATCTTGTCGAAGTGTTCAAAGTGATGAATGGTGAGGTCCAATGATAAGCTTATATCTTTACTTCTCCTTATCATTTCATGTCTAGTGCAAGGAGTTCTCATTCTAATAGGTCATATAGAGTGTAGCTAATGTATTTGGCTCCCTTCAAGTTTGCAAGTGTCCTTAAAGTCTACAAATCTGACTTTTGATCCACTTATCTTGAGTTCTCTCATGCATATCACCTCTATATTGAAACACTAATGTTAGAACATCTTAGGACATTGAAACTAGTTTGTAGGTCTTGTTTCTTAGTGAAATAAGTATGATATCATAGTGGATATCTTCATGGTATATCACCCCCTTAGGATAGCTTATCTTCATGTAGAATTCTATTTCTTTTTCTACAGTTAATCAGTTAGCATAGGTGATAAACACTTCAAGATCAATTCAAGGAGGTAGCCCTTAAACCTAGAGGTCTACCTCTACTATAGGCAACCCACAGGCCTAGAGGTATTCCAATGTTTTGCAAATCTTAGAGTAAGCTTGAACAACCTCCTATAGGGTACAATATTTGGTGACAATATTATCCATTTTTGTTCCTTTTTTTTAATGTTCCATTTGTGCATTTTCCTTGGACCTATTTCTATTTGTAGGTTCTTGTTCTTTTGCATTAAAAAAATGAATATGCATCTTTGAATGATTTGTATTATTATTGCCAATATATACAAACCTCAATGATCTTTATGATCAACTTTGGAGATAGGATGAGTGATGCCTTGTGAATGTTTTCCCAATTCTTGACCATGATAACCAAAGTGTTGTAAATATTGTTGTCCAAAACCATATTTTTTTGAAAGCTAAGTATCATGATTGATAGGTAGATTTGTATCCTTTTCATTTTGATTGCTTTGCAACATTGTTTAGTCTAAATTTACATTTTGAATATTTTATTCCTCTAATTTATTCATTATCAACTCTTTTTGCTCTAAATTATCCTTTGGTAACTATATTTATTTTTGGGTCACTTGTGTTTTAAGAGAAGTACTCACAATGTGAGTGGGTTGCTTGATTGATGTATCTATTATAGGATCACCACTATCAATTAGATTTTATATCTTTTTATTTAAAGCCAAACAATAATTCGTATGATGCCTATGCATTATATGATATGCACAATAGTATTTTTATCTCCTTATAGGATGCAGAGGAGGTAGATAAATCACTTTGTTTTGAAGCATTTCTCTTAGGATTTCACTTGGACTCTTTTTAGTCTTTTGTTCACTTTTTGAATTATTAGTTGTAAATGAGTTCTCTTTTAGCTTCTTATTGTGATATGAAACTTTCTTGGGTATAATATTTCTAGATGAAGATGAAAACACATGATTAACACTATCATATTTTAGAATTTGCATGTATATAATCTAATTTTTCAATGATGTGACCTCTAAATTGAAATATTAATTATGCTTTTGTAACTCTTATATTAACATGCCCATAGTAGTGATTTGACCTTTTAGGGCTTGATAAACATAAACCCTTCATTTTTTAGATTGAATATGCATACACATACCATCTAGAGGAGATGTGGGAGGTGGAGGGGTTTGAGAAAGGATAGGTACAATAAGATGGGCCATATTATCCCCTGAAGTAGTGATAACATGGATCTGGTTAGAGGGAAAGTAGCTATCACCCTCCTTAAGGTTAGGAGGAGGAAGAGGTTATTTTTTATCCATTTTAAAATGATGCTTTCTATTAAGATTATCCATTGTTTATAAATGCAGATAAAGATGGGAGTAAAAGAACCAAATATAAACTGAAAAACACAATAATATGAAACCCTAAGAGGTTGGAAATCCTTAAACAAGCTAGGTTTAAAAAGGAAAACTCAAAGGTTGGGTTCACCAAAATGTTTAACCCTTTTTTTGAATTAAGGGTTATGAGGAATAGGCTATTCAAGATTTAGATAACATATTCCTAAAATTAAGCCAATTAAATAATTTAGTTTATGGTATTTAATTTCAGTGTCAAATTATTAAAATACTAAACAAATAAAGTACAATACCAAATAGTATTTTAATTACACAATCATGAATAATAAATAATACTTAGCTAATGTAATGATGAACATACAAATATGAAATGTACATGTGTGGAAATGAATTATCTAATGTTCAGGAAATGGTCGTCAGATTCTATAATTATTCTTTTTGGCTGTCTACACACTTGCATCACCTTATGGACACTTGCATTGATGTTATTGTCCAAATTCTGACACGATTATCCTGTGTGGAATGTTTGTTGTATCAAGATGTGATTACCTAGGTCATTTTGGGTTTTCTACTACCTTTTGTCTGATGTATCTAGATCTCGCACATAGGTTATCAATAACTATTTTTATCTCAAATCCTAGTTATCCACCTTAGATTAGGTTACCTTGCCAAAAAATGGGTTAGTGAGCTAACCTCAAATACCCCTATGTCAATGAGTGTCGCTTATATAGCCAATAATCCAAGGAGGGCCTCATACTTATGTAATTTTCACCTATGGGTGGGAATCTATGTGCACAAGGGTGAAATATATTATATGACAATGCATGTAGTTATCTATCTCGTAACTTGACAAATATGGCTCACAGGTTATCTCTCGAGTGCTTTAAACCTATAGTATGGTTGTTCCTATGGTTGATATGCAAATAGGAATTAATAACACAAAATAGTTTAGATTTTAAATTGATTGATTGAGTTTGAATAGGTGATTTATTGATAATTACTAGATGTCCAAATGAATTGGCTTTGACTTGTATTTATAATAGTTCTTTTGAAATAATCATCACAAAAGGGTTAATGACATTTTTAGGTTGATATATACCCATCTAAAGATTTTCAAATTTGAGTGTTTATAGGGCAAGGACACTTGTGTTGGAGAAGGGACAATAGTATTGAAACTATTGTCCTACCTTGATCACAATTATCTAGGATGGAGGAAAGGTATTGAGGTTATTTCATTGATAGTGAAAGATATATATCAAATTTTAGGCATTTTGTAGTTACATGTGATCTAGATAATCAGAATAATTAGGGTTAGACTAAGAAGTAAGTAATTAGACCTATTTAGGTGGTGAGTGTGAGCCTTTTATCTATAAGGAAGGTCAAACTAAAGGCTAGAGCCTTAAGATATATTTTTCAAGTGTACAAGATTAGTTTAACATATAAATCCATACTTAAGCATCAATAGAGCCAAAGACGCAAATTATTCATTGTTAATATTTTTTACAAAATTATTATGAGTTTATTTTACATGTACATAGCATTCACTTAGTAGATGTAATTATTTCTCCTTGTACTACACTTATCACTATTTCTTCTTCCATTGATGTTCACAGGTGTTAGATGGAGCATGTACTAGTTTCTTCCCATTCTACCCTAGTCACCTCTCAGTCTCTTAGGAGTACGTTACTTGATCATGCCATGATGGTACCATACCAGTTTGTTATATTTTTTGATCCTTCAAACAACCTTCCCTCGATATGTCAACCACATTATTTTGACCTACACCATCATTATCACTTAGAGCAAGAGGGTCTACTTGGGAGCCTACTCATAAATGTATGGATCATGTTGATTTATTTGATATAATCTTACTTATGCTAAATTTTGACTCTTCACTTAGATAATGAGAAAGTGAGACATATTGTGAGATTCATAAGATAGATGGTCATTGGGCCAATTGTCAAGCATACCAAAGATTTTAGAACAATAGTAGAAACAACTTTATTCCTATTACGGACAATAGATGTCCCCAATTAGTTACTTATAGGCACACTTGTTGTTTTCATGGCATGATTATGCATACTTTGACATATTTCTAACAACTTCGATAGTACGTTGATGAACTTCAACATGAAGTAACGCAACCCTCTAGTGATAAGAGCTTGCTACCTCATGAAATATCTCCAGAATATATTTCCAAGCATGAACAAGTCTATTATATTTGGCATCAGTGTGCCACACATCATATAAACAAATGTAGAGTATTTCAACAACATTTTCATGATTTTTCATGGCCTACACCTTCACCTTTGCAACAATGTCATTAGGATCGTTCTTCGACAAAGGCTCAACCTTTTCTTATACCCACACATTCTCACATATAAGAGGATATCAATGATACCTGATTGCAAGTTCTGTGCATTGATTTTCCCTTATAGGAGGCACCATGTCCTCCTCCTTATTCTTCTCACTCTCCTACTTTCTCCATAGAGCTCATGTGTTAAGAAGTCCTTGTATGAATTTTTGTGAAGATACATGAGACCATGATCAAAGCTAGATGCCAGTTACAATAGGAATTATCAGATGTTATTGATTATTGATGTCAATATATGTATCAACATTTGTGAGCACATCTTTGTATGACATATCATATTCTTTTTCACATTATCATGTGATTGAATTTGATATTTACATTTCATTATGAGCATTGGAGATACCATGTTATTTATATCTTGTTTATCTCGTGATTGTCTTTCATTTTTCAATATTTTACTTTTCCACTCTTACTTCACATTCATGAAATTTTGTTCCCAATATTGTTTCCTTCATTATACTTATTTTAAACCTTAGTTGTAATATTAAAAAATGGGTAAAACCTTCAGGTCTTTTGTATTGTGTTTTACTTTTATTTCTTGGAGATAATTTCAAGTACTTGCTTTTATTCCCCCTCTTTTTGGGATGATCATTACTCTCATAAGCATGTGTGCTACTTATATATAAGATAGTACAACTTCCTAGTGACTTGGATATAATATACATATCCCATGTCATTTTCATTACACTACCTTGCTAGGAACTAGTCCTCACATGGAGGCATTAGTGAGTTTAGGTTAGTACTCCACATTATTAAATATTAATAAGTGTGTGTGTATTTAATATGTGGAGAGGTTTATTCAATAATGTAAATGATATTGTGTGAGTAATATCCATATGATAATAGGTATGTGTAGAGATGTTAGGAGAGATATAATAAGAATGAGTGTGTGAAATATTTACGGAGTAGGTTAGGGAGAGATTGTATAAATTTGAGATAATAATAATCTGTTAGGACTTGTTCTAAAGTCTTAACATTAGGTTAGATTTTTTGGTAGGTTAAATAAATAATTATTATTAATGGGGCATGCATCTTTTTAATAAAGACACCCCCATAAAATAAATTTACTTAGTTTTAGTTTTAGGTAGTTTTTATGTTTTGAGTTATTTAATTAGAACTACCTTATGGGTTGATTTTTTGTAAAGAGTTGGTTATAAGATTAGTTGGTTTAACTGGTCATGGGTAAAATCTATAAAATCAATGTTTGCAATGTAAAATGGTTAACAGAGTAAAGGCACCCTTTTATGTACTTGATTTTTTTGAAAATTAATAAAATACTTGTGCACTCACCCTTTTATGTACTTGGTTCAAATTATTTGATCAAGGAGTTATCAGTGGTATCAAAGCTTGGTTTTGTCCAACATGGTGAATTTTGGGAGCTTGGTGAATTCAAAAGAAGGCAAGGTAAAAAGTTAAATTCATGAGAAATCAAATGGCATGAAATCAGGTATGCCATATCAAGCAAATATTTCATTAGTTTAAATGTAATGTCAAAAGTTTGAAAAATTATTAAATTATTTTATTTTTTCAAATATTTTTGCATTTAAGCTTGTGTATTTCTCTTGTATGACCATCTGGTCATTTTGGCCATTCATGCTCCATTAAATTGTATTCAAACTCCTCATCTAGCATTAAAATGGAATTTATTAGCATTTAAATTTTATTAAATTCATTAATTTTTGGCAAAAATAAACTTGTACGGCCTGTTTAATATTAAAAACCTCTATAATTTTCATCCATGGCTGCCATTGTTGATTACATTCATTCTCAACCCTTTTGAATCCAAAAACACCTGAAAAATTAGTTAAAACCCCTGTTTTGAATCCTCAAAGGAAAATATGGCATTTTTTTTAATTTGTACAGCCAATGGTACGGCCTTCCAATGCCCTGGCTGAAATTTGAAACCATTTCCAGCAAAAAATACCTCAAAAAATTTGTTAAACTCAACCAAAACTAGTTTTATACTTCCTATACGGATTTGTACGGCCACAGGGCGTGAGGGCAGGTGCAAAGAGAGGTTGTAGGAGCTGCCATGGCATCCCAGGCAAAAATGGCGCAGCAATAAACTCAGGCAAATTTTTTTTTTATGTTTCTAAATTTTGGTTATCAAAAATTTGTCTTAGATGGATCCCACATGAGAAGCTTGGTTGAGAAGGTTAAAAATAAAAAAAGCTTGGATTTATTTACATACATGTAAATTTTATTTTATTTTCCCTCATAGACAAAATCTAGCATAAGTACAAGTTTCTACGTATTATATTTTGAAAGTGCTCTTAGAGCAATTGGTTAAAGTTATTTTGTAAGAAGCTTGCAAGGAGGAGGTCAATGGTTCAAATCCCTTCTTTTTGAAAGAAATTTCTTTAGAATATACTTTTTGTAAAAGGAATATTCTATTTTAATTTGTTTTTTGTATGCCTTGAAAGTTGTGAAAAACATACTTATTATATAGTGTTGTTTTAAAAATCAAAAAGGGAGAATTAAATTCTATTTTTTTTACATTGGTGTGGTGACATAAGGGTGTAATTGGTGGAATATAGAAGAAATTTGGCAAAATAAGGGTGTAATCAATTGATTTTTAGTGAGGTTAAGTGCAAAACCCATCAAAAATCTATTTTTCTTTCTTGCTCTACGCGGACGTTAAGTGAAAAACCTCATAGAAGCAGTGTCTTATGTAACGAGTGTGATATTTGTTTCATCTCTTTTGCATTTTGTCACACTTTTTTCTATTGCACTTGCTTTTATTTCAAGATGCCGAAGATTTAAAACTCGCTTTCAGATGGTGATAGATTAATAATTTCTAATTATTTTGATTGGAAACGATTGATGGAGGCTTCACTAGTTTTTAATGAGTTATGGGATATTGTTAAGAATGAAAATCCTACATTGCCAACAGAACAAGCTAAATTAGATGCATTCAATTTGCATGATTCTAAGGCCTTAACTCTCATTAAATGTTGTTGCAATCATGATACTTATGTTCATATTGAAAATTCTCCTCATAGTTACACTGCATGGAAAACATTATCAGATTTGTATGATAAAAAACTAAGCATAAGAAGATAGATATTCATATGCAGTTGTTTACTTTATCATTAGGTGAAGATGGGGATATGAGAGAATATATGTCTAAGTTGAAAAATATCACTACTGAGTACACTAAGGCTAGGTTTAGAAAACTAGATGATGACCTCATAGTCACTATTGCTTTCAAAGGATTACCTGGGTCTTATAGGAATTTTGTTGAAATGTTGCATGTCACTGACAAGATCACAGGCATCACCTTTGATAAGTTGGCTAAGTTTCTCATCCAACATGACCTCTCTCTACCCAAAAAATCTAAGAAAACTGAAGAAGCCCATGTTTTAGAGTTAAAGCCTAGTTCATTTTCATCTAGGCATCAAAATAATAGAGGAAAAAGGTATAGAGGGGGTCGAGGTTACAGAGGAGGCAGATATCAAAATAGAGGTAGGGGTTATTCAAATAACCAATCACATTCACATGAAACAAGTGATCAAAGATGTGGTCACAACTCATATAGGGGCAGAGGTCGAGGTAGATCAGACATTCAGAGTCATAGATGTGGAAAATTTGGTCACATTGCCTCACAATGTAGGATTTTTTTTGATAAAATTCAAAGGCCACAAAAAGTGACTGAGTCTAACTCTACTCAGTATTCCAATCATGACTATGATGAGTCCAGTAATGTTGCCCATGAATCTACATTCACTACTTTGGGGCACATTGATTATATTGAATATGAGGCTAGAGATGAGCTCACAGAGGTATGGGTTTTAGATATAAAAACAACCAAACACATGACATTTAGGAGAGATTTATTTTGGTCTTTCAAGGAAGCTTCTCTCTCTCCAATTGCCTTGGCAGATAAGCCTATGCATACACCACTAGGACTTGGATCTATTTAGATTCTTCTTCCTAATAGGTCTATAAAATACTTGGAGGATGTTTGGTATGTTCCCACATTGAAGAAACACTTACTTTCTTTGGTAACTATTTGAAAGAAAGGTTATCAAATTGTGCTTGAAAATGGGCTCATTTACATCAATTCAGTGAAGAATGATTATAAAATAATGTATACATGATATGAAGATGAAAACTTGGTTAGACTGCATTATAAAGTGCTTTTTCCCACTGTAAAACTTACGACAATTATTGACACAGGTACAGGTACTATGTCTACACAGCGGTTATGACATCTCTGCTATGGGCATTTTAATATCCACTCTTTAGTGGATTTGTAGAGATATGGTATGGTGAGTGGGTTGCCCACTTTTCACAAAGATAGTATTCTTTGTGAGTCATGTGTTTTTGGCAAACAAAATTGGGAAAAAATTCCTAAATAGTCATCCTGGAGAGCTAACAAGTGTTTGCAATTAGTTCATAGTGATGTATGTGACATGAAAAAGTCATCCATTGGTGGGTGTAGATACTTTGTCTTGTTTATTGATGACTTTTCTTGGATGACTTGGGTATTTTTTATAACAAATAAATCTGAAGTTTTCGCTAGGTTTATTGATTGGTTACACTTAGTTGAAAAAGAAGCAGGTTCATATTTGGTCACTCTTCATTCAGATAATGGAGGTAAGTATACCTCAAATGAATTTTTAGATTATTATCGAGAACATGGCATTCATCGAAAATATAGTAATGCTTATACTCCACAATAAAATGGAGTGTCTGAATGGATGAACAAAACTTTAGAGGGTACAACATGTGCCATGATGCACTATAAACATCTTGATGATAAGTTTTGGGCAAAAACCATTGGTACTGTAGTGTATTTGAGAAACAGGTCCCCCACAGTTTCACTTTTAGGACAAACTCCATATGAGGCATGGTATGGGTTTAAACCAAAAGTTAAACACTTGAAAGTGTTTGGATGTCTTTGTTTTGCTTTGGTTCCTATTAACCACAAAACTAAGTTGGAACCACGAAGTCAAAAATGCATCTTTCTTGGTTATTCTAAAGATAAAAAGGGGTTTCGTTTGCTTCCACATGATATAGGCAAATTCATAGTGAGTCGAGATGTAATATTTGATGAGTTTGGGACTATGAACACTACATAGATTGATTCTCAACTTGATATATTAGAGAGGAAAAATACAAAAAGAGATAAGGGTTTGAATAATGGGGATAAATATTCAAATTTGTGGTATGAGACTCAAATTCCTTCACTTTTCTCTCCTTCATCTACAAGTTCACAGGTTGATGACTTAGAATTGTTGAAAATTCTCTAAGTCCCCCTTCAAATGATGCACATGATGAGAATTTTGCAGTCCCTGATTTGAATAATTTGACTAAGTATCCAAAATGGGCTCAAAATACTTTTTCTGACTTGAAAGTAGATGATGTTGGTTTAACAGGGCCTAGGAATTCTCAAAAATAGGTAAACTATGTTATGGTTCTTAATACTTCTTCCTCTGAGCCATCCACCTTTGAGGAGGCATCTACTAAACATGTTTGGCAACAGGTAATGAAAAGTGAGTATGATGCCATACTTAACAATAATACATGGGTTTTATTTGATCCTCCTCCACATGTTAAACCCATAGGATGTAAATGGGTTTATAGGACTAAGTATAAATCGTATGGCTTCATTGATAAACATAAGGCAAGACTTATTGCAAAAAGATATGTGCAATAAGAAGGTATTGACTATGAGGAAAAATTTGCACCAACTACCAAATGGCACACTATTCATATGGTACTTACCTTAGCAGCAAAAATGGCTAGAAAGTACATCAATTGGATGTTAAAAGTGCTTTTTTAAAAGGTGATTTATAGGAAGAAGTATATACGAAAAAACCTCAGGGTTTTGAACAAGTGGGTGTCGAACACAAAGTGTGTAAATTGATAAAAGCTTTGTATTGGCTCAAACAGGCACCCAGGGCTTGGTATGAGAAAATGGATTCATACTTGAAATCCATTGGTTTTCATCATAGTGAATCTGATGATACTCTCTATTTTTGAGTGCAAGGTAAGAAAATGGTGATACATGTTTTTTATGTCGACTTTTTTATCATAGGTAATGATGAAAACCATAACAAATATGTGAAGGAGTTAAAAGATGGGTTTGCGATGATAGATCTTGGACTTCTTCACTAATATCAAGGCATAGAGGTAACTCAAAAAGAACATAGTATTTTCATTTCACAAACTAAGTATATTTATGAGTTATTAGATAGGTTTGGCATGATTGATTGCAAACCTACCCTCACTCCCATGGAAAGTAACTTGAAATTATCTAAGGATGATAACAGTGCCTTTTTTGATGGCACCACATATAGAAAATTGGTGGGAGGTTTGATATACTTGATGAATACCAGGCCCGATATTTCATTTTCAATTGGAATTTTATCTAGGTTTATGCATGATCCTAGAGAAATTCATTGGCATGCGGCAAAATGAGTACTTCATTATCTTTAGGGAATGAAAACATATGGCCTTGAATACCGCCGCAACAAGAACTTCAAACTTGTTGGATATTGTGATGCAGATTTTGTCAGATGTGTAGATGACAGAGTGTCAACCACAGGATACACTATGCATATGGGTTTAGCTGCCATTGCTTGGTGTTGTAAGAATTAGGATATAGTGGAGAATTCATCAACATAATCAAAGTACATTGTGGCATGGGATGCTTCTAGAGAAATTGTTTACCTACATCGTATTCTTGAAGATCTTCAGCTTTCTCAGTTTGATCCTACACTGTTATACATTGATAATCAAAGTGCAATCAAGATGTCTAAGAATCCTATGTTTCATGCCAAAACAAAACATATGGATGTCAAATACCATTATCTACGAATGCTAGTGGCAAAGAAAGCTCTTGATCCAATATATTGCCCAATTGTCGATCAGACAACTGACATCTTCACAAAACCCATTGACAGAATCAAATTTGAAAAATTTAGAAAAATGCTTGGTATGTGTCCAAAGACCTGACTTTGGATCATAGGGGGGTTTGTTAGGACTTGTTCCAAAGTCTTAACATTAGGTTAGATTTTTTGGTAGGTTAAATAAATAATTATTGTTATTGGGGCATGCATCTTTTTAATAAAGACACCCCCATAAAATAAATTTACTTAGTTTTAGTTTTAAGTAGTTTTTATGTTTTGAGTTAATTAATTAGAACTACCTTACGGGTTGATTTCCCATAAAGATTTGGTTATAGGATTAGTTGGTTTTACTGGTCATGGGTAAAATCTATAAAATCAATGTTTGTAATGTAAAAGGGTTAACAGAGTAAAGGCACCCTTTCATGTATTTGGTTTTTTAAAAATTAATAAAATACTTGTGCAATCGCACTAAGCAGGGACAAGGTTCAAATTATTTGATCAAGGAGTTATCATAATCTCCCTATTTATAGGACATATTTGCACTATAAATGTAACTGTTGTGCTAACAAATAATAAGTTTGATGATTGATAGAAAATTTATGGTGGTGCATTTGCACACATGAGATTCAACTCTACCTAGATCTGTGGTAAAAATTACATCTGGTACCATAGCAATTTTCATCAAAGGCCTCTCTTTTCATGTTTGTCTTCTACTCATAGTTTCTGGTCAAATAGACATAATAGATATGCAGTGCAAACTACTTGTAGATCTATTGCTTGTTCGTTCAAACCCTTCTTATACTTTGTTAATGTTAAAGTGGTGTGGAACACATGTGAAACCATTTGGCATGTGCCATTCATTTACATCTCCTTCACATCCATTTTATTCACTCTTTCCATGGTAATTCACTCCATTTTTGTCCAATATGTTCATGCTTAGATTTAAGTGTGTTTAGCCTAATTTAGGTGTGTTTGAACAAGCACTAGTTAGAGTAATTTTTTTGTGAAGTTTTTAATAGCAAAACAAACCTCATAGTTAAATTTAAAATGTTCAAAACCATTTGGATTGATTGTAAACATGCCATATTTGCATTTCAACCATTTTTAGGATATTTTGGATTTTTGTAGGTTTTTTTTTGTTTTTTCAAATATGGGTATTGAAAAAAAAGTAGAATAGTGAATAAAAAATTAGTTTTCAATGCGTAATCTCAAGGTATTCATGGATTCAATCCCACTTGAAGTTGCCTTTATTTCATTGAGATCATGTTTTTTATTTTTTCACTATATTAGGCAGGTTGTAGTGGTTTGATCCACAAGTTGTTTTAATAGGCGATATCCTTGATTTAGACTATGCACAAGATACTCTGATTGGTGAGCTATTTTGATTTTTAGATAGATCCCTAATCTTTACATCACCAGATCAGCTCACCTCTAGTGCATATATGCCCTTTGAATACTTTATGCTCAATGCAGTCCTTACTTGGCATTCGAATGATGTTTAACTCTAGATCAAACATATTAAACCCACATAACACAACTCGACAAGTTGACTTGAATCTCAAATCATCACCTACACATGATTTGAAACCTCCCAATGACATTCATAATGGTATGTTCCTTTTCCTTTCCTTGGCTTGTATCACTTCAACACGACTAGCAATCCTACTGAGCTTAGTTCTTCACCTCAGAGACCTCCATGCAATCTTGATGGCTGCATCCACCAAATCATCATCTCTCCCTTACTTGATGCAAATTTGACCTTGACCTAATCAAAACTTGTTCCTCACTACATATCGAGCAACTCATTGAATAAGGTTTTACATTATTTTTTAAATTCTAAAAGCCACCATTTTAATTTTTTTTAAAAATTGTCTTATATGCATTTTGTGGTCTACATAGCTTAACTGATTATCAAAGTTTTGTGAAGGCATTATGCTAGGTAGAAGTCAAGGATTTGACCCACACCCAGAATCTCAAAGCATAACATTTGGTGAAACATTCTTTTTAGGAATTGTTCTGATATATGATACTTTTAAAAATCGAGGGGGGAAATATTTTGGAATAATTTCTTATAAGTTGTCAGCAAGGAATTTTTTTTAGAGGGTCAAATTTTCTAATGAAGGAACATGTTTTCCTATATATAATTTTTTGGTAATAATGGGGGAGGGGGATTTATTTTTTGGATAATGTTTTAAAGGGGAAATTTATTTTTTCTTGGAAAATTTTGTAATTATATGCAATATCAGTAAAAACTGACATCCAAATTAAATACTTGTGCCTCCACACTAAATTTGTTGACTAGACGCCATCAACCTCAAGATAAGATTAGGCTACAACTCTAGGATGTAGTTCCTCTCCCCATTTTCACATTAAGCGGGTAATGTTAAAAATTAGTCCTCACATGGGTGCATTAGCGAGTTTAGGTTAATAATCCACATTATTAAATTTAAATTGGTATTTGTATATTTAATATGTGGAGAGGTTTATTCAATAATATACATGATATTACGTGAGTAATGTTCACATGATAATAAGTGTGTATAGAGATATTAGGAGAGAGATAATATGACTACGTATGTGAGAGATTTAGGGAGTAGGTCAAGGAGAGACTTTAGATATTTGAGATAATCATAATTTATCTATTTAAAGGAGATATTTTCTCTATAAATGTAATTGTTTTGCTAATTGATATTAAGTTTGATGATTAAAAGAAAAGTTCTAGTGGTGCATTTGCACACATGAGCTTCGACTCTACCTAGATATGGGGTAAAAATTTCATACCTTACATCCTTATGATCAACTACAAGTATAACCATAATTGTACCACTTATTACATGAATGGATCTTATATGATCTTCATCTTCCCTTTTTAATTCCCTTCATTTGTGGCATACATAGGATAATTTTGAGATTGCACACTTGCTTATGGGTAAGTCTACAAAAATTTTGATACTATGGTTTTTGGGTATTATTTTTTAGTGATTAAGTGTAATCTCTCATGTCTATCACTTAGTCCACTCATGATTGTTTATCCGAATCCATATGGAGAAGGAATAGAAAAATCCATGAACAATTAAAAGACATATCATAAAAGAAACAAAAGGCAATGATTAAAAGAAAATCACAAAATTAAAAGTTAGATCACACTAAAAGTTGTGATCTTTTGGCACTTCTCCTATTCTAGTTAAATCTCAATATCCATAGTTGGCCTCATGATAGAGACAAGGTCCATTTGGGTGTGGTAGGTGAATATACTAGGATAGGAAGTCTATTTGTATCATATAGTGTCACCCACTTTCTCACACAAGTACCCAATCTTCACAGTAGACCGACATCTCTGTAAAGGGTCTTAAGGAATGAAGAACATGTTGTGGGAAAGTAGGACCATTTTTAATTTTCTTGCATATAACCTTCATGTAACAATCTAAGTACTTCACTTGTTAGCCCAAACTTTGTGCTTACTAGACAGAGTGTATTAGGTCCTTCATGTCAACAATTTTTAACACTTGCACATTTGTCTAATATGTATCATCATTACTATAAAAATCCACATCACCCATGTGGCACCTCACACTCCTTTTTCCCATTCAATTATCCACAATATTTCCTATTCATGGATATCACTTACAGATCACATCCTTGATCACACTTCCTATTTACACCTTTGGGTATTCCTTTATGAGTTGTAGTGTAAGACATTGGATATGACCAAACTTTCTCACAAATATCCACCTTATAATGCCTCTTATATTAGTTTTTGAGTTGTAGTGTAAGACCTTAGATAGGATAGAGCTTTCCTCATTAACATCTTTACACCACTTTTTCATACCATCTTATTGCCATCATTCATATGTCATTAGATGGTCATACTTTCTTACATCACACACTAGCACAAACACTAAATTTGTAATTTTCACTCATTTATATCTTCACCTTATTTTCAATAATTATTTATTATTTTTGGTCTATGTTATTGATCATCCATTATTTTCTCATTTATGTATTTGATTGAAATTTATCCTTTATTTCATTTACTTATAGTGTTTTACATATCTCATTTTTTTGTGATGTGTTTTACATTCATTTTTACGACTTTCTTTTGATTTTCAAACTTTTTTCATTATTTTTAACCTTACAATTTCTTACATTTTCTACAAAATAATCAAACATACATCATACTACATTTTCCCATAGCATGATAAATCACAATCACATGTGCTAGAAATAAAATATATTAATAAATAACATCCACAAGTCATATTGAAACACACACACACAGAGATGGCTCAAAAAAAAAATATACATCATGATATATAATGATACATATAAAAAATAACTCTAAGGATGAGTTTCATCATGTCGACCCAGTGGAGGACGTGGTACACTACTCATAGAAGCCTAAGATTGACCTCTATGTATAGTTTGTACTAACAACTATGTCTATGATTGCAGACCATCCACCTATCCCTGAATATTGGCCACCTATGCCTATAATCTCAATACCTAGCCAGTTGTATCCAAATGATCAGCTTTTTCCTAAACTATCACCTCATTTATGTATCCCCCCTTCCAATTCTTGATGGTGTTGCAGCATGAGCTCCATCTAATAATCCTCATATCTCTCGATCAACCTCCCTAAACCACTCAACATAAATATGGGTTAAAGGTACCAACAAATCAATCAAATATGTAGTATCATCTTATAGTGGCACATCATCCAAAATATCACAATGTGTTATCTCCACCAAGGTCCTCCATCGGGCCTCCTCTGTCATAACATATGTAAAATGCAAACCAAAATAATATCACAGCTTTTATATAATCTAAATACCTCATACATATATCTAGAATATCTCTCTATATATCCAAGAAATAAATCAACATAAACATATTTTACTTACTCAAATAGCACCATCGACTCAACTTACTAGCACCTCTTAAGTGTCATGCCTTGATGGAGGTGCAAAACCTTTATAATGTCTTACTTAGATGATGCACATGTGTCATGCTCTACTACGTATCTAATGCACTATCATCTAGCTAAGAGCTAGTTGAGATATAAGATCCTCTTGTTGTAACTGTAGATGTGGATGCATTTGTGGTTGTGGTTAAACATGCCTCTATTTTTTGCCTTTATGGCTATACAAGTCGTGTTGGTTGTGTTTGTATCTATTTATATTTTTGAGAAATTACCATAACTCCTCCTCCACCTACAACAGGCTCTCCTTACTATCATCTTTTTGCCTTAGGATGTCAATGTCATATGGTCGGTACCTCAATAGGTACACCTCTACCTTTCACACCATGTTGTTCCCTCGCATTACAAGCCCAATAAGTTAGCACCATAAGAGGATATTCTAGGTGTCGCAGTCAAAACTAACCTGGTATATGATAACACATTTGAGTCTCTGTCCACCATATATAGTTTACAATGTTCCTCACTCATGTTTGTGCTTGCATAGTGGATGGCCATGATGGCCATACATCCATAGTAACCACATATGGTTGCTAAATAATCTACCCACACTACATTATCTACAACATTGATGCATGGGTAATCACCTACAAAGTATGATCTCATTCCCATCTTCACACTCATGGAAGAGCATCATCCAAGGCATGGGGATGCCCTATTAATCTATACATAGGGAAGCGTTCATAATCCAACTCCCTAAAAGAATAACAGGCCCCATAATTTATTGGCCCCTCGATAAAATATTGCACAAATCATGCACTAACAACACCCAGATAACCAAACCTAAATCATATAACATGTCACGATGTAACATAGATCGATACATGTCTATAATATATATTGGCCCTCTGCCATCCGATTTATGATAGATGACTTGAGTTGTCAGAAGTCTAATAATCACTTTTTATATATATGGAATGGTTGATATATATACATAAAATAAACTAACATATAACCCTCACTCGTTATACCTCTCAGATCATGTGGTCCACACATATAATGCCTCCCTCTCATTAGAAGAATTTCTGGTGTTGCATATTATAGGTGTGCCCATAATGGGTAAGCCTAACATCATATGAAATCCTCTAACATAATACCCACCTCGAAGGTATCCCCATCCATCACCCACCAGAAGGTATTAGTTAGTCTATCCCATGTTCCTAAGAACATGGCGACTAAATCTACACTAAGTGGGATCCACCACATCTCCATAATACCGTCGAATCCCATCACAATCAAATGAGCTCGATTAACTATAGGTACCATTTCAGTAAATTTGATCACCATATAACATCTAATAGCCTCCATAATCTTTGATGCCTCTGCAAAATATCAAACAAAAGAGCACAAATCATAACTTTATCCAAAAACTAAAATAAACTAGACATAAAAGCAATAAAATCACTTTTCATTTTAGTTTATCTATTATATCAGGCATCTGCCTTACTACATCATCTATCTTATATTTTTAAATTACATTAGCCATGTATATTTCTACATTGACCATCTATAAACCCAAACTATATCGGCCACAACCCATTGTATCGATCTTATACTATACTACATCGGCCTACATACATGTTATCATCTATCTCCTCAATTATCATATGCCATTGGCCATATGTTTAACTACATCGATCATACTAATTTCTATCACCATTGGCTAGGATGTATGCCATTGACCATTTTTCTATTTTCAAATGTATCAACCACATCACATGACATCATCCAGAATTGGTTCAACTACATCGTCCAAATTAGACAATATCAGCCATTTTCAACTACCTTCAATTTCTAACCACATTGGCCTAACTGATATTGTTCAAACTAGGTGAAATTTTTTTACTAGGCCATAATAAATGCCCTAGACCTACATTTTTATTTTTCCCAACCTATTTATCCTTCTATTTTTAACTCTAAACCTATGCATGTTGGGTAAAATTATGTTACATAGATTCACCCCAGTGCCTACTTTTCCTAATTTATTCCATTTTATCCAAAATGTTGAAAGTTACAATAATTGCACCTCATACCTTGACCATGTCAGAGCTGTGATAGTCCACCAACATGTCTACCTCCTCGTGCATGGACCATCATCTCTCATTCTACTAAATTTGAATACACAAACCTTTGGTTTCCAAAAATAACAAATGTGCAACTGAATGTAATTTACCCATTCATAGTATTTTTTTTTAATTTTTTGTTTTCAATCTTTTGCTCATATCTTTATTTCCATAGGTCCTTTTTACAAAATAAAATAAACCTTAGAATCCTGGTAAGATGGATAATTTTTCAATACTAACAAAATATTTATACAAAAAAATAGAATTGTCTCTTATTTTTAGGTTCACCTTCTACTTCGCACAAAGGGTGCCTATCATCATCTGTTACACATGTAGCTTCTTTTCAACAACAACAATGTAAGTCAAGGTACATATATGGTACTTGAAATAATTTCATTTAATTTCACTTACTTTTTACTATGTACTACATTTTTGTTAGCTCAATTACTGTGTTACTATGTTCTTTCCCAAAGCACCATCACATGTTACACTCTGGTGACACATGATGAGCGCTTGATGAGGAATATGTATACATAATATTTTAAAATTTATCATTTATTGACACTTTCTCTTTTGTAATAACTTTTAAAGTTTTAATCTCTTTGAGTCAATGCCTTACAGGTTGCACTAGAAAAGGGGTGGGTAGACCAATGGTACTTTATGAGAGTCATTATTGATTATTTATCATTCACATATCCTTTATAGCTTAGCCATATTTGATCCCTTAAGTTGTCTCCTTCCATATTTCATTCTCTAACTATACCAAGACCTATATTTTCCAACTATGTCAGCCCATTCAATGTAGCATTACTATTATTCACCACATTCCAACTACATTGATTAACTTGATGTAGTTTCAAACATTCAAGTGCATGCTTCACAACTAAGTCAACTTGGCTAACCTGATTCAAGGCTAGTCTGCCTATTTAGGACTAAATCAAGCTGGCTGATATTTTTGGCTAAATCTCTAGGAGGGATTAGGGTTACTCATCATTATATATACAAACCAACATTTTAATCCAATAGAGAAGAACATTCATTTTCAATTGTTATTATTCATACTTCTATTCTGAGTCTATATTTAGAGGAGTTATTTCTTAGACCTTGTCTTTGTTAGGAACCTGTGTCCTAACCTTCTTTTTGCATTATTAGTGTGTTAGTCTCTATGGATGCATGTGCTTTGTATGTCACCCCTTGAACATATTTGAATTATCCCACATACATGGGAAGTAATAGTTGTTAGAATATATTTAGTATTCAAGTAGGTGTTGAGGCCCAATGAAGGCATCTATGAATATTATTGTATTGATCTTACTCAAAGGAGGTTGCCCCCTCAAAGTTGCCTATGATCTAAAGGTTATTTTGGGTTATTTTCCAAAGTTCATTTCATTGTTCATTTATTTTTTGTAGTTCATAAATTTGTGCACAAGGGTCCTCACATCTAGTATCAGATTACTTTCTCGGCCTGCAAGTATATTTTCAATATTTATTTTTTCAATAGTGGCTTTCTAGGAGCTACACCATTTACAAAAATATGTTTTCTTGCCTCTAGTTTCTACATATTCACCACAGGTTCAGTTAAGGGTAAATACCCTTTTGCATAACTATGGAAAGTACTTAGGCATCAACCCTAAAATGCATTGTAGTTGGCCTATTCATAGGACCTACACGTGAAAAGGGCAATGGCCCCATCCTAATTAAGTAGTTTCCACCTATTATATAAATTAAGAGCTATCACTTGGGGGTAAATCCATGGCTAGAACTTTTCTAAAGAGTGGTACTCGTTCAAACAACATTGGTGGCCAGAGAGACTCCTTAAAACCCTTAAAATTTTGAATAGACCTGGAACCCATACCTAACATAAAAGTATCAAAAGACCAATAATAGAGTGATCATAGTTGGTAACTATACACTTGTAGACAAGCTTTTGCTAGGAACAACAACCATGCGACAATCAATTTTTCAAAAAAATTGTTTTTCACCATATCTCTCCC
The DNA here is from genome assembly GCA_037957365.1 of Torreya grandis. Lineage (NCBI taxonomy): Eukaryota > Viridiplantae > Streptophyta > Pinopsida > Cupressales > Taxaceae > Torreya > Torreya grandis. Next base: position 3,861,721 of record JARHVA010000366.1, on the reverse strand, counting down.
TCTATATTTCTGTTGACTCTTAAAATTTCTTAGAACACCCAAAATTCCATTCTTCACATATTTTTCTTTCAAGCTCCATATCCAAATTCCACTTCTATTAGCCAAAAATCTCAATTTTTTATTTGTTTGGGTTTTACCATAACTTTTTTTTTTTTTGTCTTGCTTCGAAACTTTCCCATAGTTTTCATTTCCCTTTTTTGCTCCTCTATCTCTTTTTGACAAATTTTCCACTTTTTCCATTACGATTCTAAAATTGCCCTTGCCTTTATCAATCCTAACTAGGAGGTGCCAAAAACTAGTAAAAGTACATTTACCCCTTTCGTTGAGCCCAAATTAAAAAAAAATCTTACTAACCATCTTAGAATACTTTTTATATCACTTTCCAAAAAAACACTAGTTATATTAGCAGGAGGAATAAATCACAACGTTGAAATCCTAGGTCACTAAGTTAACCGATATGATGCGTGGACGAAATCAACATAATTCCCTTTTGTTTAACAAATTATAGGAGTCTTCTTCAGAGAATAATTTATCTTCTCCATACACATAATGTGAGCCCAAGATGTACTTTATAAGGTTTAATGGTAAATATCCTATAAGATGGATATTTCAAGCTGAGCAATTATTCAACCTTCACAATACTTATTTTGTCAATAAAGTCCCAATTATGTCCTTCCACTTGGAACAAGAAGCACTCTAATGGTACCGTTGGTATCTCAAGTTGAATGATTAACTCAATTGTAAAACATTTACATCCTTACTTTTGGGTAGGTTTGGTCCCTCAACATTTGAGGACTTTATAGGAGCTCTCATAAACTCTATTTGACAAACACTGCTCGTGATTATCAAATTAAATTTGAGAAACTAGTTAATCACACTAAAGGGTTATCATATGACTTCTTCAAAAGTTATTTTCTTAATGGCCTTAGAGGGATAATCTGTACAAATTTAAAAATGTTTTGTCCCAACAACATGATGGATGCCCTGGGTCCAGCTAAGCTATCAAAAGATAAATTCTCAGTGTAGCGTCGACCTCCCACTTTCCCACCTGTAATGAACACAAAAAACCAATGGCCAACCATAACCACCCCAATCAAGTGCCTCACTGAGGTAGAGACGTGGGCTCATAAGGATAAAAGATTATGTTATAATTATGATGACAATGGTTTAAGCGTCATAGGAGCATCACATAAAAGCTCTACTTGTTAGATATGGAATCACTGCCAAAGCAAGACAATGAGCCTGATATCTAGGAATTCTAGGATGCCCAAGAAGAATAATGCTCCTCAGAGGACTCAATGGCTCAGAAGACTCACCCCAAGATCTTTCTACATACACTAACAAGTGTTACCACCCCTCAAACCATGAAGGTTAAGGGGTTCTTTAAAAATATCCCTATCACAATCCTTATTGACTCTAGCAACACTCATAATTTCATCGATCCCTGTAATGCTAAGTAGGCATACTACTTTGTACACCCTTGTTCTATCTTTGAAGTCATTATTTCTAAAGGGGGAACATTGCCATGTAACTAGAAGTGTCAAAATGTGCATATCGTGATAGGCGATCACACTCTTTGTTCAGATATGTTTGCCCTACCCTTATGAGAATGTGATGTGGTCTTTAAAAAAGTGCAGTGGGTATGCACATTGGGACCCATTCTACGGTACTTATCTAAACTTTAGATGTAGTTCATAGATAATGGCAAAAATCACACCTTAAAGGGTTATCACTTAGATTTTCTCACATCATCAGTTCCCATCACATGGAAAAACTTCTAAAAAAAGGCTCACATGGGGTCATTGCCTAGTTGCACTCCATCCAACTCCCTACTGCTAATAACTACCCTATTGATTTACAAGGTGTCCTCAATAAGCATGCAACAATTTTTATAGATCTAGTGGGTTTTTCCCTTCATGCCCTGAAGATCATTGCCTTCCACTCCTAATAAACATCCCACCCAACATTCGGCCTTACTATTATCCCCATCTGAAAAAGACTGAGATTGAGCAACTCATATGGGAACTCCTCAAATTTGGAGTTATTCACCACAACACCACATAATAATCCTCCCCAGTTATTCTTGTCCACAAAAAGGATGGGTCATGGCACTTTTACATTGACTTTTGTGGCCTTAACCTCCTCACTATCAAAGATAAATTCCTAATTTTGGTCATCAATGAGCTTTTTGATGAGCTCTATGGGGCAAAAAAATTCTCCAAATTAGATCTTCATTTAGGCTATGATCAAATCTATGTGCATGTTGATGACATTCTAAATACATCCTGCTACACTCATAATGGTCACTATTGTTGGAAATATTATCATTGATGTCAAAGGTCTAGCATTATTGGTGATAAAGGCCCCATTGCATTTAATGGTGTTTTTAATATTCATATCTTGGCTAATGTGTGTTAATATTTATTTAATATTAATGAATATATTTTTAGTTGCATATAAGTCAAAAGAGGGCCCATGGAGAAGTCAAAGAGTCACGGTGTACAAGATAAAATAGGAATGAGACACATTTTATCATGAAGAGTCATCTTGAGGATTTCCAAGAGTCACCATGTGAACACAAAATAGAGTATGGCATATTTTTTCTTGAAGGGACACTTTGAGGAATATGAAAAGTCACCAATATAAAGACAAAAGAGGAAAGGATGCATTTGCTTATGAAGGGTCACCATATGACTTTTCAAATGCAAAGATATGAAGGGTCATGCAAGTTTGGCACCATTTTTTATGAGGATTGAAGGGTCACAAAGGGTGAATGCCAAAGGTCATATCAAAAGCTATAAATAAAGGCTTGAGAATTTCTTTGAAACATGGAAGAGAGTGCATGGTTTGTATTTGTTTTTTAAGAGAGAAAAGTAGAAGATATTGTAGAGTTCTATCATTTATTGAGTAAGCAACATTGAGAGATAGTTGTGTTTTATACACAAGAGGGGTTGGTGCTCCTGTGAGTTGGTGCTCATAAATCTTTGCAAGGGGTTGGTGCTCACAAATAGTTGTTGTGTTGGTGCTCGATAAAGGGGTTGGTGCTCCTAAAAATTGGTGCTTGCGAACTTTGTATTTGAGTTGGTGCTCATTCATATACTTGAGATTATTCTCCATGGTTTTTTCCACTTTGGGTTTCCACGTAAAAATTTTGTGTCTCTCTCTCTCTTATGTGGTGCATAATATTGTTTCAATTTTATTGTATATCTTTAATGTGTGATTAAGTGGTTAAATAAAAGAAATCAAATTAAGTAAATAGATATATAGTATACTGATTCACCCCCCCTCTCAGTATATTTCATTCTTAACAATTGGTATTAGAGCAAATTCCTTTGGAAAAAGTTCTACAACTTGAAAGTAGATCGGGAAAGCACGATGGTTGGATCACATGAAGGTTTTTATATAAATAAGACACCTTTGTTTGATGGGACAAATTATGCTTTTTAGAGTGTAAGTATGAAGACTTATTTGATGGCCCTTGGATTCAACATTTGGCAAGCAATGGAGGAGGAATATAAAGAGCCACAAACACTTGTAACTACTCTGGTAGAAAAGAAGGCAAGTGAAAATAATGCTAATTCTTTAAATGCCATTTTATGTGGTTTATGTGAATCAAAATTTGTTAAAGTTATGCAATGTAAATCTGCTCATGAAATTTGGGTAAAACTTGAGAATATTTACAAAGGTGATGGAAAGGTTCAACAAGCTAAGCTTCAAACTTTTATAAGATTGTTTGAGAGTTTGAAGATGGAAGAAAAAAATATAGCAAGATATCTTTTACGGGTTGATCAAATAGTTAATCAGATTCAAGGTCTTGGAGAAAATTTAGAAGAATCAATTGCAGTTCAAAAAGTTTTGAGATCTCTACCATTGAGATATGATGCAAAATTTTTAGCAATTAAAAAGATGAAGAATTTAGCCAAGCTAAAGATGGATGAACTACATGGTGTTCTTACAGCATATGAGATACGGACTGAATAAAATAAACCCTCAAAAAGAGAGGTTACTTTCAAGACATCAAAAAAAGAGAAGGCTAAGATTCAAAAATCAAGTGACAATTTTAGCGATGATGAAGATGATAACTGAGCTATATTCATTCGCAAGTCGAAAAAGGGTATAGATAAATATCAAGGAAAATTATCGTTCAAATGTTTTAACTGTGGAAAGATTGGACATTTTGTAGCTAAGTGCCCAGATAAGGCTAATGGTGACAATGAAGAAGGAAAGTCTACATACAAGAATAATTTTAAAGGAAAATTCAAGAAGGGATTCAAGAAGAGTTTGTATTCTAAAGATCCTAGCTTAGTTGAAGATAGTGGAGTCAGTGATTCAAAAGAAGAAGAGATTCTATTCATGGCCATACATGAACATGCCTTTGCAAGTAAAATTAAAAATGATCAAGAAGAAAAATAGGATGAAGCCAACGTGCCTTAGAAGAGTTAAAAGCTCTTAAGGAGAAGAATCGAAGATTAAAGCTCCAGATCGAAAAAAATGAAAAGGAGTCAAAGGAAACAATTGAAGATCTACAGGCACACTTTGAAGAAGCCAAGAACAATGAAGAAGATCTAATGGCACAATTGCAAAAAGTAAGTAAAGAATGTGAAAGGTATGTTATTGAAATTGCTTCTTTAAAAATAGATATTGAGAAAATAAATAAAGTAATCAATGATAGAACAACTAATGATTCAAAATTTGAGAATAACACTAATATGTTGAATAAGATATTAGAAAGTTAAAGATCAATGTCAGATAAGATAGGTATCATATTTAAAAAAGAGAAAGGGGAGGCCACTAATTTCACATACAAAGAAAAATAAAAGAGTTATGTTGAAGCTCTTACAAAAAAAGAAATAAAAAAAGAATAAGTTAAGAATACAGAGGACATCTCAAATAAAGAAGGCTGAAAAGAATAGAGATACAAAAGGCAATCAGGTTAGAGATACACAAACAGGTCCTATTTTTATGGTTACTATTTTTATTGTAATGGATATGGTCATAAGAAAATAAATTGTTGAAAAAGGGCTAACAATTTCAGCAACAAGGAGAAGGAAAGTCATGCATATTCAAGCATAAACTACAACTCTTTTGCTCCTCTATCAAGCTTCAATGAAGAGACCATAATATGTTACAATTGCAACAACTTTGGACACATATCTTGGTATTGTAGAAGTGTGTTCAAGTCAGTCAATAAAGACCAGATTTTCAAGGCTCCATTCATAAAGAAGAAAGTTTAGATAGGTTCATGGCAGAAGAAATAACCTAAAAAATCTATTTTGGTGCAGACAACTTTACATGCAAGAAATGAAGAAAAGTCATGGTTCATTAATAGTGGATGTTTGAGGCACATGACAGGAGACAAGAGCAAGTTCATAAACTTGAAGAAGATCAATGGTGGCATAGTGAAATTCAGAGATAATGCTACTACCAGAATTGCTAGAAAAGGTACACTAAATTTGGATAATGGTAAAACTACAACTGAAAATGTTTTGTATGTAGAAGGTCTTAAGTATAATCTTTTGAGTGTAAGTCAAATGTGTGATCAGGGGCACACACTAAAGTTTTATGTAGAAGGTTGTGAAATTAGGAGAAAATATTCAAATGTGTTGGTTGTAGATGCTTAGAGAATAGGTAATAATTTATATATGTTATCGGACATCAAAAGTCAAAGATGTTGTTTGAGTCAAATAGAATAAAGTTGGCTAAAGCACAAGAGAATGGGGAAAATAAATTTTGACAATATTGTCAACATCAGTAAGAAACAAGCAGTCAAAAATCTTCCAAATATTACAAGGCCATCTAACACGCTTTGTGAACCTTGTCATCATGGGAAGCAGACCAGAAGGTGGTTCAAAACAAAAGAGTACTCAACCACTCAGATGTCAGAGCTTGTTCATACTAATCTATGTGGACCTATAAGAACTCAAAGTATTCAAGGTGAGAAAAATTTCATGTTGTTTATTGATGATTTTTCATGTATGACTTGGGTAATGTTTTTAAATAAAAAATCAGAAGCTTTCGAACATTTCAAAGCATTAGTTGAGAATGAAACTAGTTTGAAGATTAAGTGTCTGAGATTAGATTGAGTAGGAGAATTCATGTCAAATCATTTTATTGAGTTTTGTGAAGACTATGGAATAAAAAGACATTATTCAGTAGCCAAAACTCCACAACCAAATAGAGTAGTTGAATGGAAAAACAGAATAGTTCAGGAGATGGCAAGGATAATGCTAAATGAATCTAAGATACCAGATAAATATTAGAGAGAGGTAGTTGTTATAGTAGTGCATATTCAAAACAGAGCATCATTGAGAGTCAATAGTGACAAGACTCCTTATGAGCTATGGAAAGACAAACCAACAATAATTGATTATTTCATAGTTTTTGACAACAGTTGCTTCATAAAGAGAATCGATAAAAAAATGGTAAGTTTGAATCCAAAGCAGATGAAGGTATATTTCTTGGTTACTCTTTCAAAAGTAAAGATTATAAATATTATAACAAAAGAACCCAAAAAATTATTGAAAGTACAAGTGTCAGGATAGAAGAAGATGGAACATAAAGAATCAATGATCCAGTAGACATTCCTGAAATCATTGAAAAGGAAGAGTTTGAAGAATCAGATGAAGATGAGAAGAAGAAAAAATATGACACCAAATCTCAATCCAAATATGTTTAGAGAAATCATAATGAAAGTGACATCATCAGGGACATAAATAAAGGAATTCGCACCAGAAGAATGATGGTAAGTGAATATGAGCAAATTAATTTCTCTTTGTTATCCAAAATTTAGCCTAGAACTTTTTCTGAAGCTAGACATGATAAACATTGGGTTAAGGCAATAGATGAAGAATTAAATCAAATAGAAAAGAATGATACTTGGGAATTAGTGCCTAGACCAAAAGATCATAATGTGATATGAACAAAATGGGTTTATAAAAATAAGTTGAATGAAAATAGAGAAGTGACCAGGAATAAAGCAAGATTAGTATGTAAAGGATATGCTCATATTGAGGGAATAGATTTTGAAGAAACTTTTGCACCAGTGGCAAGGCTAGAGGCTATTAGACTGTTTCTTGCATATATAGTGTTTAAAATTTTCAAAGTATTTCAGATGGATGTCAAATTTTTCTTTCTAAATGAGAATCTAGAAGAAGAGGTTTACATTGAGTAGCTTGAGAGATTTATTCTCTCAAATATGAGTAGCCATGTATGCAGATTGAAGAAAGCACTATCTGGATTGAAATAAGATCCTAGAGCTTGGTATGCAAGACTTGATAAGTACCTGCAGGATCAAGGTTTCAAGAGAGGATTTGTTGACAGTAATCTCAACATCAAAACAAAAGGTGAACATCAACTGATTGTTGTGGTATATGTTGATGACATCATTTTTGGAAGAAACATTGAAAAGATGACAAAAGATTTTTTTGATAATATGCAAAAAGAATTTGAGATGTCTATGCTTAGAGAATTGTTATTTTTCTTAAGATTGTAAATATTTTAGTCAGATAAAGAGATTTTTCATATCTCAAAGTAAATATGCCAAGAAAATGTTGAAAAAATTTGGTTTTTAGGATTGTGCATCAATTGACACACCAATGTGTATAGAAAATAAGGTGAGCAAGGATGAAGATTCACCAATGGTAGATCAATCTTTGTATATATCTATGATTTATAGTCTTTTATATTTGATAGCATTGAAACCAAACATCATGCATGCAATAGGTATGGTTGCAAGATATCAGTCAGCTCCAAAAGGTAGTCATATTTAGTTGGTGAAGAAAATATTCAGATATATCAAGGGAACATTGGATTATGAATTGTGGTATCCCATAGGCAGAGATTTCACTTTAGTTGCTTATACAGATTCAGATTGGGAAGGTTGCTTGGATGATAGAAAAAGTACAAGTGGAGGAGCTTTCTTCCTTGGTGATAGCTTAGTATCATGGCTAAGCAAAAACCAAAATTTAGTTTCACTTTTTATAGCTGAAGCATAATATATTGTAACGATATTGTGTTGTACTCAAGTGCTTTGGATGAAGAAATCTCTGAAAGATATCAAGGTAAAATATGATGAACATATTTCTATTTTTTGTGACAACACAAGTGCTATTAATATTTCAAAAAATCTAGTGATGCATTCAAGAAAAAAACATATTCCCATTAGATATCACTTTTTGAGAGAGCAGGTTGCAGATCAATAGGTTAAGATGGAATATATCAGTACTATAGAGTAGATTGCAAATATTTTCACAAAGGCACTACCAAAAAACACATTTGAGTATCTATAGGAGAAGTTGGGAGTAATTTTTTTTACTTCCTACCATTGAGTTTTAGCATCAGTTGAGGGGGAGCTAAGTGTTAGATTCAGGTAGGTCCTTTGCCATTGATGTCAAACGGGGAGAAGAATAGAAATAAGTACATAAATAGGTATAGGTGTAGAAATAGGTACATGGTGCTACAGTAAGGGGGAGTTACTGTATGTTTTTCAGATGGCAGTATGTGTAGGTTTCAAGATATGGCAGTTTTAGTTTGAGGTTGCCATCAATGACAAAGGGGGAGATTGTTGAAAATATTGTCATTGATGTCAAAGGTCTAGCATTATTAGTGATAAAGGACCCATTGCATTTAGTGGTGTTTTTAATATTCATATATTGGCTAATGTGTGATAATATTTATTTAATATTAATAAATATAATTTTGGTTGCGTATAAGTCAAAAGAGGGCCCATGGAGGAGTCAAAGAGTCATGGGGTAAAAGACAAAATAGGAATGGGATGCATTTTATCATGAATAGTCATCTTGAGGAATGCCAAGAGTCACCATGTGAAGACAAAATAGGGTATGGCACATGTTTCCATGAAAGAACACTTTGAGGAATATGAAAAGTCACCAAGGTAAAGACAAAAGAGGAAAAGACGCATTTGCTTATGAAGGGTCACCATATGGCTTTTCAAATGTAAGTATATGAAGGGTCATGCAAGTTTAGTGCCATTTTCCATGAGGATTGAAGGGTCACAAAAGGTGAATGCCAAAGGTCATTTGAAAAGTTATAAATAAAAGGCTTCAAAAGCCATTTGAAATATGCAAGAGAGTGCATGGTTTGTATTTGTTTTTGAAGAGAAAAAAGTAGGAGATATTATAGAGTTCTATCATTTGTTGAGTAAGCAACATTGAGAGATAGTTGTGTTTTATACACAAGACGGGTTGGTGCTCTTGTGTGTTGGTGCTCACAAATAGTTGTGTTGGTGCTCGACAAAGGGGTTGGTGCTCTTACAAGTTGGTGCTTGTGAACTTTGTATTTTGACTTGGTGCTCATTCATATTCTTGAGATTGTTCTCCGTGGTTTTTTCCACTTTGGGTATCCAGGTAAAAATTTGGTGTGTCTCTCTCTCTCTTGTGTGGTGCATATTATTGTTTCAATTTTATTGCATATCTTGAATGTGTGATTACGTGGTTAAAGAAAAGAAATCAAATTAAGTAAAAGATATATAATATACGGATTCACCCCTGCCCTCTCAGTATATTTCATGCTTAACAACTATGAATTCTTCATCGTGTTGTTTGGACTTACAAATGCCCTTCAAAATTTTAGGCACTAATGAATAAAATCTTTTGGCCTTTCCTCCATCAATTTGCTTTGGTTTTATTTTATGATACTTTGATCTACAATGGCACATGGGCCAAACAACTCTAGTATATTGACAGGGCATTACAACTTCTAGCTTACAATAAATTAAATGCCAATCATTCCAAGTGTTCCTTCAATTAAGATGAAGTTGAATATCTAGGGCACATTTTTTCAACCAATGGGGTCCACATGGATAAAAAAAATCAGCGTCATGCAGTATTGGCCTCGACTAATGACCCTCAAGAGATTTTGTGTCTTCCTAGGCCTTACATGATACTACCACATGTTTGTCAAGGATTATGGAAAGATTGTAGCTCCCTTGAATTTCTTATTGAAGAAGGATGCATTCACATGGGATGCCACAACTAACTAGACTTTTATGGCACTCAAACAGGCTATCTGTAACACACCCATTTTGGCCATGTTAGACTTCGCCAAAACTTTCACCATTGAAAACGAAACCTATAGCAATGGATTGGGTGTTGATATGTTCGAAGAGGTTCATCTCATTGCTTTCACTGGCAAAGCCTTTTCTAGATGAAGTTTGGCTTTGTCTACATATGAAAAGGAAATGATGGCAATTTCGCATGCAATATGAAAATGGTCTCCATACTTGCGAATCATTTTTGTATAAAAAATGATCACCAGAGTTTGAAATATTTCCTGGAACAATGGGTTTCGTCATCGCACAACAACAATGGGTCAGCAAACTCATGGGATATGATTATGAGATCATGTACAAGAAGGGTAAAGATAATGTCATGGAGAATGCTCTCTCACACACATTCGGGGACCAAACTTCTCTTTTTGCCATCTCCATACCCATTCTAAACTGGATGGAATTTGTATACCAAGTGTATGGAAATGATCTCTCCTTACACCACCTCAATCAATAATTATCCAATAACCCCTCTGTAGTACTACATTATTCATGGGATGGTACTTCTTTATAATATAAGGTTCAACTGGTGCTTCCTCATAACATAGACCTTCATCAGGCCGTATTTCAATGAAATTCATTCTTCTCTCTTAATAAGGCACACACGATTTCTCAAAACATATGAGTGGGTATGCCAAAACTTATTTTAGAAGGGGATGAAAGGGGAAATTAAATAGATGGTGGCAAAATGTGATATATGCCAATGCAACAAAAGTGAAACAATAGTGATTCTTAGTTTGATCGATCCCTTACCCATTACTAATAGGATCTAGATAGATATTTCTATGGATTTCATTGAGGGTCTCTCTAAATTTGGAGGAAAATTAGTGATCCTAGTCATGGTAGACCACCTCTCTAAATATACTCTTTTTTATGCCCTCAACCATCCCTATATGACCTCCATGGTCGCACAAGTTTTCTTGGGTTAGATCTTTCATCTTCATGGCATTCTTTCTTCAATCATCTCTGATCTTGATGCAACTTTCACCAACCATTTTTGGACAGAGCTATTCTGATGCATAGGCACACAAATGAAGATGAGCTCTAGGTATCAACCTTAAACAGATGGCCAGATAGAAATTGCCAACAAATGCTAGGAAACATTCCTTTATTGCTTTGCTTCAGAATAATAGCAATAATGGGCAAAGTGGTTTCCCCTCACCGAATGGCGGTACAATACCTCCTACCACACTTCTACTAAAATCACTCCATATAAAGCGGTTTATGGTCAAATGCCCCCAACACTTCTCCCGTATAACCCCAATAATTCACTAGTTCAGGTAGTCGACACTACTCTCTTATTAGGATCAAATTCTCAACACCCTGTGGGGTAATTTCCATATGGAACAAAACCAAATAAACTGGTAGGTTGATCAACATTGCTCTGAGTGCACCTTTCAACCTGATGATATGGTTTTTATTCATCTACAACCATACAATCAATCATCCCTAAAACTAAAAAAACATTATAAGCTTGATCCAAAGTTTTATGGGCCATATAAGGTTCTTTGATAGAATGGGTTTGTTGCTTACAAGTTGGATCTTCCACCTTCCTCTCAAGTTTACCTAGTCTGTCATGTCTCATGTTTAAAGAAAGTTTTTGGAACCACCATCAGAGTGCAAACAATATTACTAGATCTTGATAATGAAGGCTCCATATTTCTCGAACCAAAAGTAGTTATGGATAGGTGTACTTACTAACTTTTCTCCCACTCAATCATGAAAGTTTTAATCCAATGGCATGACATGTAACTAGAAGATGCAACATGAGAACCACTATTCTAAATTCAACAATGATTCCCACATATAAAGTTTTGAGGAGAAACTTTTTTTTAAGGGGGAGGGGATGTTAGGAACCTGTGACCTACCCTTCTCTTTGCATTATTAGTGTATTAGTCACCATGGATGCATATGCTTTGTAAGTCATCCCATGAGCATATTTGAATTATCCCACATACATTGCAAGTAATAGTTGTTATAATAAATTTAGTATTTAAGTGTTGAGTCCCAATTAAGGCATCTACAAATATTATTGTATTGAGATTGCTCAAAGGAGGTTTCCCCCTTGAAGTGGCTTGTGATCTAAAGGTTATTTTGGGTTATTTTCCAAAGTATGATCATAGTCTTGTAGGAAAAAAACTTATCTTGTGGAATCTTATATGCAATAAGAGGATTCCTTTAATACTATATTTTGATTCAGCCATTGAGATCCTTAAACCAAAACAATCTCTTGCAAAACACCATTGGCCAAGGAAGAGATTGAGGCTTGATAGGTCTTGTTAAAGGTAAGTATTTTCTAACCCTAGTTATTTCCTTTTGATAGATAGAAGTTGCATAATTACTTGGTTAATGAATGTCCTTCTTTTATTTATCTTTACACTTAAACTTAGTGCAACCATATGTCTATTCAAACTTTCCATTTATACATCTTAGGTAACATAGGCCCCCATTTGCCTCCCATGTCTCCTTGCCTGTTTTAAATATGTCTATAACCCATCCCATTACTTACATTACTTGATTGAGATATTTTATTAATTTATAATTAGAGACCTAGTTAATGATATTTTATTTTGTGTTGATTGCATAAAGGATTTGGAACCCTTTCTCTTGGCATTATGTTGTATGTGGTCCTCTTGATAGGTTTAACAGATCCATTGGTCACATATCAATTTCATTAAGTATCGATGGGTTCTATGTGATTTGACTTATTCGAGTCTGGATCTTTAGATAGGATAGTCCTAGGTTAAATCCTAGCTCATTGTATACACCTAACTTTCCTCCAATCAAAATCACAATAATTTTCCAAGACTTTTGTTGACTACCTATGTTTGAGGAGATATGTTAAAATATATTGTAACTTGGTATGAAGCTTCTTTCACAATGTCCTCCATAACTTTCCAACAAACTTTGCATCCCTATCTAATACTATGTTGAACAAAAATCCTTGCAACCTTATAATTTCTTTGAAAAAAAAGATAATAATGGTGTTGCATCACTAGTCTTCTTACAAGTAATAAAATGTCCCTTCTTTAGAAATACATCCATAATTACAAATATGGAATCATGCCCTATTTGTGTTCTAGGCACTCTTATAAAATAATTCATGTTGATATCTTCCCATGGTGTCTCTAGGGTAAAAAATGGTTGATACAACCCTAATCTCTGAATTCTCCATCTCGTAAATTGGAAAATTCTATACTCCTAGACATATTTGTGCATTTTCAACTCATCTTTCTCTAAAATTAATTCTCAACCACTTATGCATGTCTTATCATAAACAAAATGACCTACTAAACCTCCATTATGCTTCTTCTTCACCAAATTTTGACACATCAAACCTCTAGGTCTCCATACATGCATTCCTCATAACAACAATCGTTCTTGCATGAAATAGTCTAACCATGGTGTTTTATCCACACTTATTGGTTATGTGCATGCTTTTTATGCTTCACCTTCAATTCTTCATCTTCTTTCTATACTCTTTTATAAAATCAACTCTTATGACTTTCACTTGCATCATATTCAATAAGAGACACCTCCTACTCAATGCATCTGCAACTCTGTTTGACTCACCACTTTTGTGATTCAAAACATATGTTTTTGGATTAACATGTCTTGACTATTTATGAATTATAGTGCTTGATGTTTTTTATACAACACAATCTCTTTGGGCAATAAGTAATTATTCTATTTCTTAAGTTGTTGCAATGTGGATTAGAACTCTTGATCATACACTCAATACTTTCTCTTCACATCATCTAGTTTTTTTTGTTGACGTAAGTGACAGGCCTACCTTATGGAATTAATATCACACCAATTATTGTGCCACTTTCATCACAAATAACTTGAAATACCTTGTTAAAATTAGGAAATGTCAGCACTAGTTGTTCAATCACTTCTTTTTTAATTGCTTAAAGCTATGTTTTGTTTTCACACTCCAAATATATTTTTTTTCATTGTACATCACCTTTGTGATTGTTTGTGCACATCCCATTGAATTTGAAAATTAATTTTCTTATATAAACTCACAAGGCCACGCGTTATGCACTTCATGTGCTTTTAGGTGACGACGACACTAGGATAGCTTGAAACTTTTCTATATGCATGTTCAAACTTTTTTAAGAAATTACAAAACCCAAGTATACTAACTCCTCTTTCATGAAGTTGAATTTATTCAACTTTACCAATAACTTATCATCTCACAACTGCTACAACACTTGAAGTCTTATTTCTTCATCCTGTTGAAAATCAATACATTATCCAAATATGCAATGACAAACTTACCAAGAAATGGTTTCAACGATTCATTCACAAGTCTCATGAACGTATTTGGTATGTTAGTCAACCCAAATGGTACAACTAGCTAATCATACAACCCTTAAAGCATTTGGAATGCATTTTTCCATTCATCATCTTCCCTTGTGTGAATTTGGTGATATATACTCATCAAGTCAATATTTGTGAAGTATCACACTCCACCTAAGCAATCCATCAAGTCATTCATTCACAATATTGAAAACATGTACCTGATAGTAATATTATTGATGGGTATAAAATCAATGCACACTCTCCATTCTCTACCTTTATTAGGCACTAACATTATCAAAAATAGTGTACGGGCTCAAATTTTCTTTGATCAACCCTTTATCTGACAATTCTTGTACTTGTCTCTGCACCTTTGCATTCTATTTAGGTGTCATCCATATGTCAATTTGTTTGGTAAACTCAGACTTGGAATCAAATTAATATGATAACTTATACTACTCATGGGTAGTAACTCATATACTAGATTGTTAGAAACAAAATTTATGAATTCACTCAACATCTCCTTCACTTTACCATGGAAGTGCTTCTGGTACACCTACACTTGTAACTTGCACAAATTTTGATATTAATGCATAACATGCATGCTCCTTCACTTTTGTAATGAATTATTATCCTAAAACCATAAAAACTCTTGGACCTTTGTCCACTTATTCACACTTATCCTTCAAAGGAAGTAAATTATATTTCCTCCCATCCTTCACCAAAGTATATGCATTCGCACAACCATCATGTTGTGCCTTCTTGTCAAAATGTTAAGGTCTTCCAAACAACACATGGTAAAATCCATGGCCATTATGCCACACACTACTTCATCTTTGTATACACTAGTATGGAAACTTACAAGATATTGTTAATTTACCAAAATTTGATGTCCCTTCAGTAACCAAGATACCTTGTAGGGATTTACACGTGTAATCCTGTTCAGATCGATATTTATAACCATCTCTTGTAAAACAAGATTATATGTACTGTCATCATCAACATTTAACTTGTAGCACTTGACTCCAAATTTTTAAATGGTTTTACATAAAATATTTCTCTATGCGAGACTATTATCCTCTTTTGTTGGTTTCAATAATATCCTCTTCATCATGAGAGAGTCTTCACATTCTAGTACTTCTCCATTATGGATAGATGCAATACTTTCTTCGTATAGTTGCATGATATGTGAATTCACATCATTTATCTTGTTGCTATCATTTTGTGCATGTGGAAACGTGAAGGCTCTATGTCCAGTCTCACTACATCTAAAATAGGTACCCATGAATGTTCTTCCTCCACCTCTTCCATAGGATCCTCTACATCTAGTAAAATTTCCTTTGCCTCATTGTACATTAGTATCATTGTGTTGAAAAGTAATAGCTTGTCCTTATTTAGAATAATAACCTTTGCCACCACTCCTTTGTCCTTGTGCACATGAACTTTTGTTTCCCCTACATTACACCTTTTTCTCTATGGGACAAATTATATGTAGCCTTCAATGCACACTAATATGCTTCTCCAAATTATTTCAACTAGATCATACCAAACTCATCTTGAACTACAGTGCATAATCTATTAATGTATCTTAAGATATTCTTGTCATCATTTTCAACATGATCCACTCTGATTGTGATTCTATAAAACTCTTCAATGTAATCATTTACACTCATCTCCTTTTGTTGCAATTTTTTCAACTCATTAAACAAAGTAAACTAGTAATTAGCAGGTTTTAATTTAGCCTTCAACTTCTCAACTAGTCTATCCTGACTCTTAATGTTTTCTTTACATCTTTACAATATTTTCATTTGCACTTTTTGCCACCACAAGGATGCATGACTCTTCAACTTTATGCATGTGAATTTGACTTTCTAGGTTATTTCACACTTTCATAGTTAAAATATTTCTCTAGCCCGATGATCCAATAATGTGTTATTCAGGACTTAAGCTCTCTGAATAGCTAAGAGTGTCTGATTTAAACATACTACTTATCCTTGGGACTATGTGATGGAGTATATTTTCAGGTTCCTAGACCTCTTCTTCATATTCTTGGTTCTCGTGTGCTTCTTATGTGGCATTTTTTTCACTCTCATCATCCACTACAACATTATGATGTTACACAGTCTACATAGTCTCTAAACAAGCTTGCATATTTCTCATCAATTCTACTAAGCCTATAAGTCTTGGCAATTTAGCTTCTCTTGGTGCTCTTTCAATGAAACCTCTTATATTTGCCATTTATTTGAAATCAAAGAACAACAACTACACCTTCTATCCAACACTCATGTTGGAAGATGTCTTCTATCCATACTTGCAAATGCGGAAAATAAACTACATGCACTCACCTATAAGGAAAAAACTTTGCTTTGATATAAAATGATGTAGCTATGGCTAGGGGTATCAATGAATAAATGCCTTAGACCGCACAACCTTTAAAATTATAGATTGCAATAATGCAATAAAAATAGCTCGATTATTTCATTGATTTTAATAAGAAGAGATTAAACCTACACAACACTAAAACTCTATAAATTCTTAAATATGTTACATTACAACATTAGGTCCTTAGATCTATGCTTTATAACTCATGGTATCTACAATTTTAGATACATGTCTCTAGCTCTCAAGTCACTGCTAACTCTCTTTCCAAAACCAAAATTCTTAATCGATTCCTCAACACAAGCATAGGGGCATGTATATATCTACATAAGATCTACCTACTTACATTTATAATCCCAACAACCTAATGGCACCAAGATTGGAGGAAACATAACAAAAATATATATTCAATGTAAATATTCAATTTATTTTTTTTACATCGACGAGCTTCTAAAAAGCTTGCTCAAGTTGGTTACAAAGAGACCAATTAAGGGGTTTTAACTAACTTGACAACTAACCATTGCAAAATAAAACATTACATAATTAATTTAGATCATAAATGACCCAACAAACTCCCCCTTTATCCAAAGACATATATAAAAAAAACACCAGAGTAATGACTCTAAAGTCATCAAATAAACTCTAAAGTTACTGCAACTAGGGCATTGCACATCTTGTTATTGACCAAAATCGATGTCACTACATACAAAAGATTGCCCTACAAGTTATGGCATAAAAGGATGATAAACACAATCTAAGCCTGCTCATCTACTATGATCATTATACCGTACTACAATAGAACATGATAAAAGCATGTCCAACTACATCAATTCACATAAGGCTCCACCTAGAAGCCTATCAAAGTGACCAACCTGTATTGTGTATGGCACATCTCCCTAATGTCCAACAAACATTGACGACCTTTGCTCAACACTACCGGTGCTAACAACTCCTATCAACTCATATTTTCATCGATGATTGATCTAAGACCTACCAATGATATATCTTCTCCCCCTATTAGGTGAGATGTGAGAAGTTGTGTAATGAGAGAAACAAAAATAAACATTATTTGCTCCATGCCATGAATATCAAATATAAAAGGCCAAAAATAAAATTGAAAGCAAGAACACAACCTAAAAAAATTCTACTATAATATATCCCAGTCTTGAGCCTAGTAGCTAGCAAAGATGGGTGAATCGTTGATCACTTATAACAAGATGTCAAGTCCATTGGGACCATAGACCTTACCATATAAGATGCCTCCTGATCAAAAGAAGTGTTAGAATAACTAGAATAAATGGAGTAACCAAAATGTCTATTGCTATAATGATCCGCATAATTGGCCTCAACTTTCTTTTTATGTGGAGAGCAAGGTCGTCGAGAAGGACATACATCTGCAAGATGTCCAATACCACCACATTTGAAACATTTGGTCTCTTTCTTATGCTGACGAGATTTAGAAGAATTTGAATCACTAGACGAACCACAGGAGTGATAAGAATGCCTATGGTAATGTTTACATTTTGAAGATCTTGGAGAGTGCCAATGGGAATGCCGTGGATACCATCTAGAACGGTGTGGAGAGTGTCTTGGAGAGTGTCGTAGAGAGTGTTTTAGAGAATGCTTATGAAACTATCACTATACATGGTGATAATATCCATGATGGGACTTGTTCTTTTTATAATGAGCCTTTTCAATAGGCATACTCTTATTCTTTGCAAATTATCGCTCATGTTTAATCAACAACTCACAAATAGAATCAAATGTGGGACCATTAAGCTTATCACTAACCTGTAGCATTTCAACAAAATTGGTGTATGTAGAACTAAGGCCATCTAATGTGATGGAAATCAACATGTCATCATCAATTTTATCATTTGTAGTACAATACTTTTATTTCAGAGTTTTCATGCAAGAGAGATATTCATGTACATCTTCTTTAGTGTTAATCTTGTTATTAAGCAATTGCATTAAGAGATCAATCTTTTTATAGGTAGGTTGTTTATCATACATATCTTTTAATGCTTTTCATGCTTTCCATGCAATGATTTTAATAGATTCAATATGTATAATGTGCATAACATGAAGATTTTAATAAAGCAAGGGCACACTTATCTCATTTTTGATACTCAAGCAATTTTGTAGCTTTAGTTAGTTATTTCCCACAAATCATTAAAAACAGGTATATTTTTCATGTTCATCGACCATTCCTTGTAGTTTTTCGGTATTAAGCATTTATTTTCAAAAATTAAGATCATAATTTTTGCCATGGTGTTTATCAAAACAAGGAAAGCTATCAGAGTTTGGCTTTGACCCACTAGATATATTCTGATTATAAAGAGTCCAAGACTCGTAAAAAATAATTACACCTTACACCCTTATATCTCCTATTAAACCTCTTTTAATGCTTTGGCTATACAAAACTAAGTCAAAATAAATTTTGACCAAAACATATACAAGCCAAATGGGTTTTGAACCCTTGACTATTATTTTTTCAAGTGACTAACAAAATCATGCTATCCAGCTTTCTTTCAATAATCTTAACAACTTAAGATCCAATTATTTTATATAATCGCTCCTTTTGTTGTTGATGTAAACAATATAAATAGATTTCACTTGCATGTAAAAAAATGTTGCTTTCTTACTTGCATGTAAAAATAAAAGTATTGGCGTATTTGGTGGAGCCCACAAATGAAAAAATATTAAAACTTCAATAATTTGATCTTTTACGGTATACTATACTAGGGAATCAACATATTTAAAAAAAAAAATTGCCATATAGCTGTACCGTTTTATTGCCATATAGATGCACCTTATCTACTCCCTACAAAGTATGGGAATCACATTTTTCAAATCCGTCGTACAAAATTATACATGTAGAATAAAATATTTTTTCATGGATTTTATGCTTGGTTTGGCATCACTATACAAATTAATGTATGTAGGAAGAATTGCACCATACAAAATAATGTATGCAGGAAGAATTACATCATACAAAATGATGTATGCTAGCACTAACAAATCAAGCAAACAAATTTCTTCGATCTTACACCAAAAAAATATTACTAGTCACCTTTGTTGGATCATGCTTCACCTGCATCCCTTGAAGCATCCGTATGCATGACACACTGGTCTTAAAAAACAAATTGTATTCCCTTCGTTGCATGGCTTCCTCTATTTTGTGTCGTTTGTCATCAGATTTTCATAAAAGATGGGCTACTATAGTCTTATCCATAAAATGGTCATCGTATGCCTCTTCTTCTTTCAAAATGACTCAATAATTTTTTTTGCTACTCCTACAAACAAGAAGCTCTTCTTTCAACATGTGGATCAATCTTCAACCTTCAATCCTCTATGACTCCCTTGTCCTTTGATACCACTAATGGTACCATGATTGGAGAAATAATAACAAAAAATTATATTCGATGTAAATCTTCAATTTATTTTTGTACATCTGCAAGCTTTTAAAAAGCTTGCTCAAGTTGGTTACAAAGAAACCAACTAACATATTTTAACCAACCTGACAACTAACCATTAAAAAATAAAACAATACATAATTACCTTGGAACATAAATAACCCAACACAACCCACTACAAGCATTTAATACAGGACACAATCTGAAGGACTCATACCACATCATACCTTTAACACATCACTTTGTGCCACAATCATTAAATACCCATTACATTCCCTATGATTCATAACACATCATGACATAACACATCACGAGGGGTTGGCATTCACAAGGTCTCATAAGAACATGGTACACTAAACAAGTCCTGTGAAAGTCACAACTTGTAAGTCAAGTCGTAACACTTTGCCAAAAAAATATATGTGCGATTCTCCTAATACAATGATCCCCACATTCGCACTATTGTGCACCAACATATTGCAGAATATATCATAAGCTTCACAAGGCAAAGTTGCACATTAAAACTCTTCAATCATTGCAAAAGAAATCATTCTCTTTATGTGAAACTTATGAACCTGCATTAAACCAAGACAAAGACCTCTATAACGTCTTACACATAGCTTCACAAACAACTACATACTGACTTGAGTTGCATGCACCAACAAAGCATGGAAAACAAACAAAAAACATGCACATGCACAAAAGGTTGTACAAAACAACACAAATGAAATTAGTAAAATCCAAGACATGGGAAAAAATGCAAGCTGCTTATTATTACACCAAGTGTTTTTAGTTGGATGTAGGATTACTTGCGAACCTAGATGCTCTTGCATCACACATATTGTGTCATCTTAAATTATCTTAATACTCTATCGTATTGAAATCACTTAATGTTGCATGGGTGCCAATAATGATTTCATCTGCTCTGCCTAACTTGTCATATTTAGGTGGCATCCTCAACCCAACCTAGATGATCTTTGTGGGGTTATCAGACGATGCCTATCTTCCTAAGAGAATATGTAGTCCTCCTCCATGTGAGACATACACGTCTCATAGTGTCTTCTATCCAATTAGTTGTCATCTTCTTGCTAGTGGTCTCTCTATATCCTCCAGGGAAATGGGTAGGCTGACAAGCATAGTCATTGACATGCACTCATCTACACAACACTATAATAGTGTCCTAGTTGTATTTATTAGTTGTTAATTTACATGTTTTTAGTGTAATTATCTATTTGCCAATTATTAGTCCAAGTTAAATGTTATTTGTACGTTTGTTGACTTTCAACGATTTCTTATCTTCTTCTCAACACCTTAGATCTTCTTCTCAACTCTCAAATCTTCTTCTTCTCTCTCTCTCTCTCTCATGCTTCTTGGGCTTTTTGCTAAGAGCATATGATTCTTGCCCCAACACTTATGAGCCCTTCTTTTAGTATTTATCAAGTTAGGGTGCACTCTTCCCCTTTGTTTCATCTTTTTGCTTCTTGCAGTTTGATGTCAGTTTTGCACACCACTAGGGTCTTAATTTAAATTTAATTCTTTATAAATACACAAGCATTGTAGTTTATTTGATAATATAGAGATTCACAAGGGATGACTAGCATTCTATTGAGCACCCATAGACATTTAAAAGAGACAAAACAATCATTAGAGCATTTATCATTTTCTAAAGCTAGCATTTTATGTGGAGCACTTTGGCATGACCTAAGATTTTTATATTTCTAAAGTTATTTCTATTTATGCAAATTATTATTTTTTGACAATATTTATATCACACTTTCCACCCTTAGGGACTTGATGATTAGACGATATTTGAGCCATGCTAACCCTCCAAACAGAGCCCTAAGATCACTTTGTTTTCCTTAAGGTTTTCAGATATCATAGATGCAATTGGTGATTCTCTAATGCAAGGAAGAAAGTCACTTTTGTGGGGACACATGTCACAATGCACAAATCAAAGCTAAGAAACATCAGATCAGAACCAGAGGGACCTAGTTGTCAATTTATTTCAAACCTTACTTGTACCATGTTTGAAGCATCAAGTCACAAGTGCTCACGAGGATTTCTTCGAGTACTCTCAACGCTCTGTACACTAAATCTTGATCATATCTAGACTTTTGAACGAAGTTACCGATATTTCCAAGTACATGTTTTCAAATCTAAACTCATACAATATCTCTATTATAACAACTTATTCAAAATATATACAAGAAACCTATGTGTTTTCCTACATATTGATTTGAAAATAATTACTTACTAAGTATTGGGTATTTGTTATATTTACATATTTATTGCAATTTAATAGATTAACACTAAGTCGATAACTACAAATATAGAACCAACTCAAATATCACCGTACAAAATCCACGAGCAGAAATTCATTTGGAGGATCCGCAATTCTGGAAGGAACCATTTTTAAAGCAAGAATTTCACTCTGTAACTAGAAGCTTCACTGTAAACAGGCATTTACTTACACCCATATGATTGAGGTATGGGGTTTATGCTAAAACCCAACTGCCATTTGCAATGCGTGAATTCAAAATTTTGACATTATCTGCAAAAGATAGATATGCACCATGCGCATTGATGTTTGTTTTTTAGCCTTTTGCTCTAAAATGAGTACCAATTACTCCATTCTCCACTTTCAGAAATCCTCATTTTCCAACTTTAGCGGAAAATTTAGAACTGGTTTAACACGAGTGGAACCATTTCAGAAACGATTGCCTCGTGGATTTTGTCATAATGATTTCTTATCGAGAATTTTGGCTTCTAAAAGTCCTGCAAACCCCAGGAGGAGAATTAGAATCCAGCCTGATAAGAATCGGCTTAAAGCCAAGCATTCTGTTAAGCAAGCTGCCGAACCTTCCATAATATCTGAACAGTTAAGTTCTGTAGAAGATATAGAATTATCAGAGCGCCAGGCCATTGGGGTGGCTGTAGCTGCTCAGGCCAATTATATAAGAGTCATTGTTAAAAAGGCAGGAGGGGGTGGGGCTTTTGATGAAGAGAGAAACCCTTCGTTCAAAGAAAATGGTGCCCCAGACAATTGTATCGATTTCAGTGAAAATACCCACGTGAACCGAGGAGTCAATGGGAAAACTGTGAATGGAGTGCTAGAAACTTGTGGTGGAGTGAGGGGTAATGATGATAATGGTCACAGTGGAATTTCAATGCCATTTTCTGCTATTAATGGAGATAAAGTAAATAGAATTGCAGAGGGGGATAGGGATAGGAATTTAGATGCGTATGATAGAAGAGAAGGTAGGGCTGCAATTGATATTAGGCCAGAGGGTTATGAAATAGAGAATCATGGCAGCGAGTCAGGCGACAATGTTCAAAAAGGAACTGAGGATTTAGGGGGAAGTATTAAGGAGCCTGTGGATAAGAGAGTAGGAGCAGAGCTCCTGTGTGTGGTTAGGGCGCTGCTTAAGAAGATTAAGAGGCGAGTTTTGGTCGGCGACAATGTCTTGGTTGGGGGTATTGACTGGACAGATAAGAGAGGCATGATAGAAGATGTGTTTGAGAGGAATTCAGAGTTAACAGATCCTCCGGTTGCAAATGTTGACCATATGCTTGTGCTTTTCTCCATGGACCAACCCAAGTTGGAGCCCTTTATTATGACTAGATTCTTGGTGGAGGCAGAGTCTGCAGAGATTCCATTCACATTGGTTATGAACAAAACAGATCTTGTAGAGGAGGAGGTATGTCCAAATTGTTTATTGCCATAGTATCAATATTATAACATGCCATGTACTTGGATTTTTGATGACCAATTGATAGCCTCTCTGTAAATTATAGTCCCCACGAAACTTTTTTAAAAGATCAGGGAACCCATCTCCAGACCCTTACCTACATCTCCTTGTCACTATATTTAAATACACCATCACACTGTAGGTGAACCCTTATTTCTTTGCTTATGTTTCCTATTTCGAAATAATATCCCTTTCCCGCACCTGTATCCTATGTCTTCTGACGACTGTACTGTTAATTTTTCTTTGAATGCCTGTAAAAGCTTCAGATTTTATTGCCATTATTGTGTTATAACACTAGATGATTCTTGAAGGACATGATGACCAATTTTTTTAGCTAAGGGTAAAAGTGAGGGTTTTGAAAGGCCCCACAGCCTTGAACAAGGGCTATAAAATCAAAGCAATAACAGCTCACAAGAAAAGCCTCTACCAGCGACACACAAACCAAGACGCAAATCCAACTAGAGACTATGGCCCCAACATACAGCCAATTGAATGTATGTAAAGTGCTACATTTAGTGGCAAATGAGTTTATAATTCTCATTAAGGTTTCTTTGCTAGTAATTTGTACGATAGTATAGATTTTAAGTGTGCAGATTGCACTTTTAAATTAGTTTTGAAGAAAATTCATCTTATGTACACATAAAGCTAGTGTTAAATTAGCTGTGACCATCATAAGTACTTGGAAAATGTTGTTTTTTGGAAGCTAGAAAGGTGAATAGTTGAGCCTTTGTCTCAAGGTAAACGAATTCTACATCCTTCCGAAAACCATTAATTTTGGTAACATGCATAGCAAGATTCATTTCAGAAGTATTTGTTGGAGTGGGCCACAATCGAGGATCTACTGGATAAACTCGAATGCACAAAGAAATTACCTGTTTGTAATAGCGAAATCAAACATGAGCTAGAAGAAGCTTATGACTCAAACAATTAAAATATTGCAATACTAGCATTAACATCATTAGCTATAAAAGGTTTAGGAAGGTACATTATATAGGTGAAAGCTAAATATGTCCTCACTTCTTCATGAATGTGGGATTATCTTTCATAATGACTTAAAAAGACACCTAAGCCAACTAACTAAACATGTGTAGGAAAAACCATTAAATGGAATAAAAACCTACAATAACACCCTCCTTAAACATAGTTTAGGTGGGTAGTAGAATTGGGTCCCAGCACAAAGGCCTGATGAGATACCCAAGTACAATAAAAAACCTCCCAGAGGAGGATGTTGGAGCTGGCCGAACTTCAAGAAGAGCTCTTAAATGAAGATACTTGCTCTCAGTGAAGTGTTTGGTGTATATATCAACAATTTGCTCCGTTGTCTGGATGTAGTGGAGATCAACGACTTGCTCATGGATGAGTTCTCGAATGAAATGCATGTGAATCTCAATATGCTTGCTCTGTTGATGGAAGACCGGATTCTTGCAAATCTGGATTGTGTTTTGGTTGTTACAAAAGATGATTGTTGGTCATTGAAACTGGATGCCAAACTCAGTGAGAATTCTCTGAAGCCAAATAGTCTCAGTAGCAGCATTAACAACGCCTCTGTATTCTGCCTCTGTAGAAGATAAAGCAATAGTATTATGTTTCTTGCTTGACCAACTAATTCGACTTGAACTGAGGGAGAAATTGTAGCTTGAAGTAGACTTACGATTATGAATATTGCTAGTTCAATATGAATCTATGTAACCAATTACAATGTCTATGCCCATTCCATAGTGAATTCCAAAACTATAAGTACCCTGAATGTAGTGGAGAATCTGTTTAGCTGCTTTCTAGCACAACGCATGTGGTAACTACATAAATTTGGAGACCATGCCCACTGCATATGAAATATCAGGGCTAGTGTGTGTCAGATAGATGAGACTGCCAACAATTTATCGATATGAGGTAGCATCAATCAAAGGAGATAGACAATCAGCCTCAAGTTTCACACTAGATAGAAAAGGAGTCGGCACTGGCTTACAGTTTGTCATGTTAAATTGTGCAAGCAAATCAAAAACATATTTGGATTGTGCAATAGTGACCCCGGAGTCGGACTGAAAAATTTCAATCCCGAGGAAGTAATGCAATAAGCCTAAGTTAGTCATTGAGAACTTGTTAGACAAAGCAATTTTCAGTTTGTGATGGTGGATGAAGAACTCCCTATGATTAATAGGTCATCCACGTAGAGAACCAGAATCAATAGTGAATCATCTTGCTACAAAATGTAGACGTTTGGATCAAAATGGCGTTTGGTGAACTCAACCGAAAGAAGGAGTCCATCTTGGCATACCAAGCTCGAGGAGCTTGTTTGAGGCCATAGATAGATTTTCAAACTGCAAACTGAGGAATCTTTCACAAATCCTCATGGTTGCTCCATGTATGTTTCCTCTTTGAGGTCACCATGAAGAAAGACACTCTTCACATCCATTTGATGAACATCCCAATGATGTGTTGTGGCAATAGCGAGAATGAGTCGGATTGAGTTCATTTTTGCAACTGGGACGAACGTCTCAAAATAGTCAATACTAGGTATCCGAGAAAAACCCTTTGTTATCAAACGTGCTTTGAACTTGTTTACAAACCTATTTGCTGCAAATTTTGTTCGATAGATCCACTTATATCGAACAAGTTTTCTTCCCTTAGGAAGAGGGACCAAATCTCATGTGTTGTTCCTCTGCAAGGAACCATACTCCTCTTCTATAGCAATATCCCACTTAGGAGTGCTCGATGCCTTGCGAAATGATTGTGGATTAGAAGCAGATGCAATGAAAGCATGCGGGGTATCTTGGAATTGTGAACAGGTTTGCTTGGTGTTTGATGGATCTCCAATCCATTGGTCAACACTTTTCAGTGTCTATCTAGCCCAAAGAGGATTAGGGCTCGGAGAGTCTGGAGGAGATTCCTCGTCCTCTGAAGATATTTTGGGAGGAGGGGAATCCTCATCACTACTCTCATAATCAGAACTAGAAGAAGAATCTGGATCATCAAGAAAGTGCTCAGGGGGATTTGAATCGTCAGAACTGTCATCAAATCCTAGTGTGTCTAAGGGGGAGAGGTGTTGAGTGTGGAGTCTGAAGGACCCTCTTGGAAACAAACACTCCTTTCAACGAACTCATGAGTGGTGGGATGGAGAAGCTTGTATCCCTTAACACCCTTAGGATATCCAACGAAGATGTAAGGTTGACTTTGAGGTTTCGTTGCCTTATGTTTATTCTTCGGAATGTGGGCCATAGTAGAAGATCCAAACACTTGAAAGTGCTTCACTGTGGGTTTTCGACCGCTTCAAGATTCAAAAGGAGTGACTCCCTTCAATGTTTTATGAGGAACACAGTTCTGGATATAACAAGCACAGTTAATGGCCTCGGCCCAATACTGAGGTGCAAGAGACTTGGAGTGTATCATACAGTTGGCCATTTCCTTCAAGGACCTATTCTTGTGCTCTGCAACATCATTCTGCTGAGGACTCTATGGAACTATATGCTGTAGTTCAATCCCCTCTGATGTACAAAATTGATCAAAACAATCACTGACGTACTCACCACCATTGTTGGTGAGCAAAATCTTGATGGCTATACCTGACTATTTCTCTACAAGTGCTTTAAAGTCCTGAAAATGATCAAAGACCTCATATTTTTACTTAAGAAAGTACACCCAAGTATATCTCGAATAGTTATCAAGGAAAGTAAGCATATATTTAGTCCTATTGAATGAAGGTTTAGGAAATGGGCCAACAATGTCATTGTCGAAATCTTCAATATTTGTTCAACTCTTCGTGATTTGCCCTTGTCATACTTCTCTTTAGGATGTTTACCAAATATGCAACCTTGGTAAACTCCGTCAGAAAACTTGACTCGTGGCAATCTTGAAACCATGTTTTAACTATTGAAGCTGCACGTAGCAATAATTGAGATGGTTGAATAGCCCATGCTATAATTTACTTACCCCATTTGAATGAGTGAAGATGTAGTAGAGGGTTTATCAAGGGCAAAATGTGAGGAAGTATACAATTGTGATTGGTGATCTGCTTTCCTAAATGCAACAATAGAGTCACTATCTGCTTCCTTAATAACCACTGAATTGGGTGTGAACTCAAATTTCTTACCCGAATCGATGTGAGTGATCTGATAAACAAATAGGAGATTGGTGGATAAATAGGAAACACATAGAACATCATGAAATGGCCCATCGTTCACTTCAATAGATCTACTCCCACTATTTTTTGCGGAAGTATCATCACCCAACAACATGGAAGGCATAAAACAAGGCTCCAAGGACAAGAACATGTCCTGTGATGAAGTCATGTGGTGCAGTGCACCTGAATCAATAACCCACGTGGAAGGTTGGGACGCTATTGCAATAAGTGCCTTGCCCTTATCTTTGCCCTTCTTATTGTCTTTGGCCTTAGAAAACTCTTGTGCTGATGAACTCTGATTGGAAGGCTCAGGGACATTGATATTGTGCTTCTCCAGCATCTCTGTTAGTTGGTTAATCTGTTTCTTTATGTATTTGGATCCATCATGCCTAGATTTCTTGCAATTGCCACATGTGAGCCGCTCTTTATTGGATTTTCCATTTGAAGAGGACTCTTGATGCTTTTGACTTAGAATCAGATTTCCGAATCTTTCTTTGCTTTGGGTCTTTCTTGTCTTGTTTCTTCTCCTTGCTACTGGAAGCCTTTTGTTTGTCACGACTCACAATTAAGGCATTCGATTTAGATGACTTCAGTGTACCCATTTGAATGAGCTTGTCTTGTTCCCAAGTCAAGTCAACAACAAATTCATCCAAGGATGGCATAGTCCATGTAGCTCCAATGGCACGTTTGGTGGCATGGAAGGTAGAAACGAAGACATAATAGTCGGATCCCAATTTGGCAATTATGGAAAGAATCAATTGTTCATCCTTTTTGTCAATGTCGTATAGTTTCAATTGCAACTTGAGTGATTTGAACTTTGCGAAGAAGTCTTGTATTGTATCATAATCACCAGGGCCCAAACTGATGAGCTCATTCTTCAACTCATGATCTCTCATGACATCCTTCTTTTCAAAGAGTGTTTCCAATATGGTCCACACTTGATTTGGAGTATTGTAGATTCGATATGTAAGAGCAAGTTGGAAGACATAAACAAGCATAAAAGACCACAGACTTTGTCACTTCTGTTGTACCATTTCACCTTCTCTACTTTAAGTGTCAGTTTTGTTTCTGTTCCCATTGTGATTTAGTGTAAGCCTTTGCTCCTCAAGAGGATTCGCACTTTGACTTTGCACTTGTGATAGTTGAATGGTGTAAGAATCAGAGTTGAACTTAGATCTATGGTACAATAAGGAAGTATGTGCTAAATTGCGTGTGTTGAAAGATGATCATATGCAATCGTCATGAATTTACAGAGGTTCAATTTTACAAGCCATGAGAATATCACCAATGCGCAGAGCTTGGAAAAACTCGCACTTTAAAAAAAATGGCTCCTGAAATGAAGCTATCGCCAAAAGTTATGGAAGTTTGAATGTTTTTTGCTCGCAAAAAACAATGATCTCCATGTCATAACGCCTCTTGAAAAACGACCAAAGACCTACTAAAGATCTCTAAAAACCCATAAAAACTCCAAAAATATTCTCTTGAAGACCACAGATTGTACAGATTTGCATGGAATTACCAAAAAAGACTTGAAACTCTCCAAAAATGATTGTCATGAATCTATGTCATGTTTACAGTTGATCTTAGGGGTTTGACACCTTCTGAATTTGATGGCGCAAGTTGTTTTGCATGAAAACCTAGCAGATGAAATATGACCAACATGATTTCTCTTATTTTTTTTTTGAATCTGGAATAACAGAGGACCACAAAAGAAGAGCAAAATCTGGGAAATGACGAATCTTCAATAGCTAGGTCAACGAATGACAAATCTGTAATATGCAAGTTGAAATTCAATATTTCACAACAAGTACAATGGCATTTGTTTATCTGAAAAGCTTTGATGCAATGTTGGAGTGGGCCACAATCAAGGATCTATTGGATAGAGTCGAATGCACGAAGAAATTACCTGTGTACTAGCGAAATCAAACATGACCCAGAAGAAGCTTATTACTCAAACCATCGAAAAATTGCAATATTAACATTTAATATCATTAGCTATAAAAGCTTTAGGAAGGTGCATTATATAGGTGAAAGATAAACATGTCCTCACTTCCTCATGAATGTGGGATTATCTTTTACAATGACCTAAAAAGACACAAACAAATTAACTAAACATTTGTAGGGAAAAATCATTAAATGGAATAAAAACCTACACTAACAATATCAAAATGTCCAGAGCAGAGGATTGTTTTCATGAAAAGTGGTTTGCGCTTAGTAATATGTATATTGCGCTTTGAAGTGGTCATGTTTTTAGACCTAGTTTCTTATGTTCATAATTTGTTGCTTCTTAGGTTAAATGGTTTTAAAAACAATGCATATATATTATTCTTCATGGACTCATACTTAAGTTTATGGATGTTGAGTTCCATGTTCTTTTTTAAATAAAAATTAGATTTTGTAGTAAAGAGTCATAAATTACAGTTTCAATATACTGAAGTGCTAAAAGTAGATTAAAGGGTTTATGCAACAGAGTAATTTCTAAAGTAGTTGAAAGTATGAGCTAAAAGAAGCTCAAATCTCCTTGAGCTATGTCTGCTACTAAGTAGTACCTCTATGGTCTATTGAGTACTTTGTTCTCTTACATATTATAAAAGTTCAGTTTGAGTGGCATGCATACAAAGAAAAATTTGTGATCAGAATTATGGAGAGCCACACTAGAAGCCCTCGTGCATAGGAGTTCGAGGCCATGCCATATTTTTTCATAAGTCACTTATCTGTCTACTCGTTATTATGGGCTTAAATAAGTCCTTTTCTGTTAGAGATGCATTATCTCAAATGTTGTTTAACATGGCCTGTGAAGTATCAACACTTAATCATATTTCAAGCTCAAGGCTACAAAAATAATTCTAAGTGCACAATCAGCTCCGAAGTCGGGGGTAAGGTGAAATTGGATGAGTGGTGCCAATATCCATGTTACTCTGGCAGCATTAAATTCTGTGTTGAGATGAGATGCCAAACCTTTCGCCAAAGTGAATGTCAATGTGAAACTTTGGAGTTGTGCCAAGACTAAAGGACAATTAGCATTGGATTTGTGTGGAATTCCCTTTTGTTCCACTGGCCAAGTATGCATTAAATAATCAACATAGTAAATGTTCAGTGAACAATTGCATGTAGAATAGTGGATAATGGAAATTTTGTGCAAATAGATTTGATTATGCAATTCAACCAAAATACCCAAAATATCTATATACCATTAAAATCTAGAGCCATTAGATCAAAATGCAACACCATGAACATCATTCAAAACAACATTCTAATCTAAAGCTAAGTGCTCTAAATCATGATTCAAACAAAAAGAAGACTAAATGATTAAAGATGAAGATTGTTCACAAGTAGATTCAGATTTGCAACATTATGAAAGCCTGATTCAAGAGATTTGGATGGATTCATGGATTGATCATGTAGTTTGTAATTGGTTTCAATGGAGGATTGGAGGTGTTTAAATAGAAGAGAGAGGGAGGATTAAAAAGAAATTAAAAATTCCTTAGAAGCCTCTAGAATAGAGGCTTCTAGAGAGGAAGGGCCAAGTTAGAGAGGATTCTAGAATTGGAGAATTCTAGAATCCATTTAGGGGCTAAGTAAGATTAGTAGGGGATTAGGATGAGTGATTAGATAGGTGATTAGGGACTAGGGATGTAGGAGAGCCTATGAATAAGTTAGGGTAGGTGGGTTATGAAAATTTTAAATTCCCAAATATTAGACAAGTGGGATTAGTTAGTAGATAATGGGAGATTAGGTGGATTAATGAAGAAATGGGATAGGAATAAGGTTGTTGGATAAATAATGAAGGGAGATGAGATTTAATTATTAGAAGGGGTGATATTAGGATGGAATTTAATGAGATAAGCAAAATTAGTGTCGACTAATAATAATATTAGTGATGATAAATGAAGCGAGCAAATTTAGGTGCATACAAATAGTAATAAAAAACCCCTTGAATTGGCATCTGTGTTAGTCATGTGCGAATATAAGATTCTATAATCAGATAAATTTTGATAGCAAAGCTAGGTTTGTAGCTTATTTGGTTTTTGTGGAGTTTCAGGTCATTTGGTAGCAAGCTCCAAATTAATTTGTAAAACACACGAGAAAGAAATTTGCTGCAGGAAGGACACTGTTATCTTCGAGGAAGTCTAGGATGAAGTATACCGTGATTCCAAAATGTATGGTATGGTTTGAACAAAGAGAACAAGAAAAATTTGAGGCAAGATTTACGTTGAAGAAGATTAATCTCTTTTTCCTTAAGTATATGTTCACTTGGTTCATGGCTCCTATGATGGAGGAGGAATCAAAGAATGTGCTGGAAGAACCTAGTTTCAACCCGATTGCTTTGCCCAGGAAGAAAAGATCTAATATTCGACACTTGGTAATTCATCGTTTTGTGCCAAGGCTAAACTGGGATACTATCTTATGATGGATAAGTTGCTAA
The DNA here is from genome assembly GCA_037957365.1 of Torreya grandis. NCBI lineage: Eukaryota > Viridiplantae > Streptophyta > Pinopsida > Cupressales > Taxaceae > Torreya > Torreya grandis. The sequence goes on along the minus strand of JARHVA010000366.1, from coordinate 3,829,266 downwards.
GAAATTGAATAATTGTTTGTGCCAATTAGAGGTGTCTTTCTGTTGTCAAGGATTCAGTGACAAGTAAAAAGTGCACTTTGCCAAATTGAAGGTGATTGAACATCTCACTAGATTAGTGGGAGAGTTATGCAAAAACTCTCTAGAAGCAAAAAAAATCCCCTGTACAAGATTGCTATAAATACAAGTGCCCATTTGAATTCGATTCTATCGTAAAGGACATGAATATGAGCAACTTTTCATATGGCAGTATCTCAGGCAGAAACAGGGACAAACTTTTCAGATAATTCATTTGGAGTTAGTGTTGACGGAGGAGTGCTAGTGAGGTACATTGACAGGCCATAGCTTACATTTGCAAGGAATTGACATTTTTAAACATCAAAACCTTGGAGGATGCTTGCAAAAAGCTTTGTATAAGGAGGCAAAGATGTTATAATATTTCTATATTCAATAAGACAACATCGGCAGATCAAGCAGGCAAAATAACGGATTTGCCAATATCAACAACAGATAATTGCAGAATATTAAGAAAGATCACACATAGCGATGAACAATGAAGTGTGCAGATCAGAGGTATGAAATATAGATGAAGTGGATATTGAAATAATGAAGTACTACAATGATAGCAGAGCCACTTCAAGGGGCTTCCTCCTAGAAGCACTCTGCTAAGAGCAGAGTGCACATCTTGATGCCTAACAAGTTAACAACTGCCTACCTAGCTCCTATACATGGATAATATTAGGTTGAGGCGACCCCAAAGTCCTAATGGAGCTGACTACCTATAAACTACTATATGACTAAGTCAAAGGTTATACGTTGCACAAATTGGCCGCTCCATCCTGACAAAACATAGTGACACATAGAAGGCTGAAGGCGGAACATGTTTTCCCACTTTGAAAAATTATCGCCCTCAACATTTGATAGATGCAAGTGCTCCTGTGAAAAGGGCCAATTTTCCAAAAATAGCCCTCTATCAACATATTCTTCCATTTGATGATCCAAAACGGCTTCAAGATCACTTTTCCCACCTTGTCCACCTTTGGTAGCTCGGGTTGGAATGGAATCTTGCTATCTACAACTGTATTTAGACAAGAAACATTGAAGAATGGATGTACTTGCAAAGGAGGATGTAGCACCAACTGCCACCCATTGTTCTACCTCAAAATGTCTCACTTTTGTGCTTGTCTGCCTGCTGTATCATGTCTGCCTGCTGAGATTGATGGTGGTGGATGCCCGTAGATTGCCTCAAATGGCATCATTTTTGCAGAAGTGTGAAAAGTACTGTTATACCACCATTCTGCAAAGCACTTGTACCACTGACCTTACTTGTCTTAAGGTATCATATAAACACTTGTTGGCCACTTCAGTTTAGGAATCTGATTAAGGGTGATATGAGCTGTGTGCTAACTGAGTGCCAAATGATACAAAAAGCTCTTTCCAAAAATTATTGGTGAATATCGGATTCTTGTTGCTGACAAGTATTTTCAGTTTCCATATAAATCTAGCATATCCTCCGTGAATGCTTCTACAGCCATATGAGCTGAAAATGGACAAGCTAGACCAAAAAAATGTGCATATTTTATGAGTTCATCAATAACCAACATGAATACTTTAAGGTCCTTTGACTTTGGCAAATCTTGTAATGAAATCCATAGAAACCTCTTCCTCCCGTGAATCGGTATGGGCAAGGGAAGAACCAGTCCCAAAGACTTGGCCATTTACCCCTAGTTCCTTTGACATACGAAACACTACGACACAAACTTGTGTACATCTCTCCCTTAAGGCCTTACCAAAAAAAATCCTTTTGACTTTATGATAAGTCTTCAAGAATCCTAATTGACCAGCAATTGGAGAGGCATGACGTTCTGATAAGATTTGTTTTTCAACTTCTAATTATTGAGCAAAGAAAGATGTTCCTTATACCACAAGGCATCTCCTCTCCAAGCAATCTTTTCCACATTGGCTGAATCATGAATGTGTAGATGGATAAATTGGTGGGTGCCAGGATCACGTTGCCAGTCTAATTTTGTTACTTCAATCCAATCTGGACCATGGACACGCCACATAGGAGTCACTTATCTTCTTCCATCCAGGACAGTGCATAAGCCATCCAGGACAGTGCATAAGCCATCACATTCTCGTTCCCTTTCTCGTGAATGATTTCAAAATCATAACCATCTTATTTTGACCTTTTTTTCATGGTTCCTTTTTTTAGAGGGTTGTTCCAAGAAATTTTTAAGGCTATTACGAACATTATTAACCTTACTGTTTGTCTGTAATTAGTATGGACACATTCCATTGCATAATTCATCAATATGAATCTTAATTGTCCCAACAACACCTGTTTGATTAACTTGCTGTTATCTTATGAATTTACGGAAACCCAATTGTGCTTAGAATTGAATTGTTAAGTGCTGTAAACTGAAAGGAAATAACTGAACATAAAATAAGAGAAAGGAACTGTTGACAATTTTGCCCCATAGGTCAAATTGTCATCCCTACTATTCGGAACTCTGCATATTGTGCCAGTTTGTCTTGTGAATCAGTTTTGGGTACTGAATAATGAAAAGGAAAAGGTTTTGCAAAGTTCAATCAAGCCTAAATGCATACTTACAGCGACCCAAGGAGCCATCTACGACAAGGTATCAGCCAAGGAAAGAGCCTACAGCTAGGTAAAGTTTTGGTCATTCAAAGGATTCGAAGGGGCGTTCTCGTTTTTAGATTTGGCAATGTCCACCTATAGCCATCCTTAAGGTTAACCTACAAGCCTGTAGGTTTGCTTATGAATGAAGGCGAGTGTTTTCTTTCAGACACCTACGGAATACAGGTTTGTTTTTCAGACTTACAATGACTATTCTCTTTCCCAAGTGTTTTCTTTCCTAAGTGTTGTCGTCTCAAAATTTTGTCGGGCTAAGAGATGAATATTTTTCAAAGGACTTGGGAGAAGTCCGAGAGAGTTCCAAAGGGACAATTTAGGAAGTATTCAATTCCTTCGGACTTTTTGTCCGAAGGAATTAAGGAGATAGAAAATCCAAAGGTGTGGAAAACATAAAGTCCGAAGGAATAAGGACGGTTACAAAAAACCCGGGTGACCTACAAAAAGCCCGGGTTCCCTACAAAAAGCCCGGGTGCCTTGCAAAAACCCTGGGTGCCCTTCAATTTTTTCGAAAAGCCAGTTTCGAAGGACACTTGCCCTTGCAGAGGGCACTTGGTCGGTGAAGTGGGCCTTTCCAATTTTCTCGAAGGGCACAGAGGAGAGACAGAAGCCCTTGTGGAGGGCAATTGGTCGGTGGAGTGGACCTTTCCAATTTTCCCGAAGGGCACTTGGCCGGTGGCAAGACCCCACAAAGGAGACGAATTCCTTCGGACAAAAAGTCCGAAGAAATTTGGGAGAAAGAAAAAACCCGGGATAAATAGAATAAAGACAAAGGGGATGCAAGACAAAAGTCTGCAGCCTCCAAAAAGTCCGCAGAAAATACAAAGGTGTGGAAAACATAAAGTCCGAGGGAAATAGAAACAATGGAAGAATTCCAAAAGAATTCAAGAGGGCAAAGATAACAAAGAATTCCGAAAGAATTCAAGGGAGATAACATAAAAAGCCCACGGGAATTTGAAAAGCAGAAAGCCCGAGGCATATATCCGCAGAAATTAAAAGGAGATAACAGAAAATCCGAGACCAAAGGAAATCCGCAGATAATAAAAGAATATCCGAAAGAATTAGTCTAAGGGGTTGAAACAGGATAATAGACCAAATATAGATAAGATTATCAAAAAATAGAATCCCGCCAAAAATAGACAAGCTACGAACAGGGAAGACCAAAATAAGAGAAAATACATGCAAGCAAAGGCTATTTTCGGTTGACTGGGTCAAAGCTTCAGTCTATTGGTTGTTGAAGTCAAGCTCATCTCTGGGTCAAACTCATGCTTTCAAACGTTCCAAGTCAGCTTCCAACGTTTCAATTCGAGTTCTAATTTTAGCATGGCGTGGATTTCATGCATGCTCTTGTTTATCTTGTGCTTTCAAACGATCAAACGGCTCAGGAGGAAGTCCATATTTGGAGATGGGCGTAGCATTTTTGCATGATAAGAGTTTGACTTTCAATAAACTCACCGTCCATTCCTCTAACGCCAAGGAGATTTATGTAAGACCAATAGACTTTTTGTAAAGGCTGAGTTCGACGGATTTAGCCTCCTATATTTCCAACGCCAACTCTTGGCTGTTGTAATTTTCTATATAAGTTGGCTTTTCAGCCTTGAATTGTATCCCTCTCTTGGCAAGACCAGACTCTCTCATTGGTGAGTTGTGTGACCTCTTCAATCAATAGGACTGTACTTTCAAATTTCAAGTGCTGGCATAGTGTATATTCATTCAACAATTTGCATATGTGGTAGATTTCTCTCCCTTCCCAAATTTTGATTCGTACCTAGTTGCTAGCTTATCATATTATGCAGGTCATGTTCAGTGTTCTATATGTCTTTTGCTGAAGTTGTAAGGGGATGTTAGGTGGCTGCAAAGTGTCTTGTATCAGACCTCTCTCCATCATTTTCTCCAAGGTCAACTTAGCCTTTCAAATGTTTCAACTCGGCTTCCAATGGATCAGGTCAGAGTTTTAAAATTGACATTGGCGTTGGATTTCATGCATGTTATTGTCATCTCATACTTTCAAACGTTCCAGCAGCTCATGAAGAAGCTAAATTTATAGGTGAGCATGGATTTCCATGCAAAGAGAGGTGGGCGTTTCAATAAACCTAGCCATCCACTTCCTCTAACGCCAAGGAGCTTCATGCAAAGGCAAAGGAAAAAAATATTTTATTGAAAGGCAAAGTTGGTCTTGAGTTAATCTAAGTTGATCTTCCTCTTCTATTTTTCAACACCAATCTCTTGGGTTTTGTAATTTTCTATATTAATGGTTTTTCAGCCTTAGATTTTTTCATCCTTCTCTTGGCAAGACTAGACTCTGCCATTGGTGAGTTATGTAACCTCTTCAATCAATAGAAGGATTGTACTTTTAGATTTCAAGTGCTGGCATAGTGTATATTCATTCAACAATTTGCATATGTGGTAGATTTTTCTCCCTTCTCAAATTCTGATTCGTACCTAGTTGCTAACTTATCATATTATGCAGGTCATGTTCAGTGTTCTTTATGTTTTCTGCTGAAGCTGTAAGTGGATGTTAGGTGGTTGCAAAGTGTCTTGTATCATACCTCTCTCCATCGTTTTCTCTCATGATTTGGTCATTGGATCGAACCTTTTCATGAAATATTTATGCATAGTGATCAATTGAAATCAAAGGTCTTCTTTTTCCCTTGTTTGATTCAGTGTTCAAGGTTCCAAGTAGAGTGGATCAACGTTTTGGTGTATCACTGTCATTAGGTAGGATTTCCCTTTCAAGTTTCTTTCTCCCTTTTCCATGGTAGATTTGCAGCACAGAGTAGAGATCCATTGATACATCTTACAGGAACCAGCCTTTTTTGGAGGTTCTTCTCACCATTGAGGCACCCATTCTCGTGAGAAGATCCCATTGTTTCAACCGGAGAGAGGATTGGCCATTCCAGCACATTTTCGATTCAGGGTGCAACTCCAGGGTGACAACAGGAATTACTGCAAAACAACATAACTGCACAAGACAATGTTTACCCTGGAGAAACCTAATGTGGGAAAAAAATCTAGAAGAGTGAGGAATTGCCTCCTCTTTCTACTATATTTTTTTGCTTTTATAAGTATACGGCCTTCTCAAGGCCTTCATGGACACTCTTCACAGTAGAAACATGCCCAAACACCTGTACAAGCTCTACAACTTGCTCAATTTCACCTTTCTATAACATTTTAACTCCGAAGACACTCGACCAAGAAGAAAGCACTGCTAGGAAACAATTCTTTGCTTTACGATGAGAACCTGACGGTGTATTTATACATGTTTACATCATAAGAAGCTCAAATGGGAAGCTAGAAAGACTAATCAAAGAAAGACACACCGTTTGCAATTGTTACTCCACCTGTTCTTTGTCTTTGTGTGAAATCGCTATTTTGTGCAAGATGCAACCGACGCTTAGTTAATCAGCAGTTGCGAAATTGCCTTGGCTGTTCCAAAATCACTTCAAAAATGACTTTCGTTTCACTTGAATCTAACACCATGAGCTCATTTGTCAAGCCGTGTAGATCGCACTCTACATAGATCTAAAGAATTCATGGGGGTAAGGATGATTAAACGGGAAGGAAAATGTCCTTTTAGCGCATTGGGCATGTTTTCAGGTCTAGATTTTGAGCTTTTTGTAGTACATCGCAATGAGTTGTTAGCTCTTATGTTTGGTTACAGATTGGATTTGTGTCCATCCAGAGGGTGGTTTTTTAACCTTGCATGTTGTCTTCATGTAGCATATTGGGCACTCTCACTTGAGGGTTTTGTAGTGCTTTTTTTGCACACTACCACATTAATAGTTTTGGAGATATTGAGCTACTTTGCTTCACTGCCTAGTCAGCATTAAGGGGGGGTGTTGTGTACTGCTAATGCTTCCTTGGTTGTTTGAGTATGCTGTGTACCTAGTGATTGCTCCTATTAGATGCAAAGGTTGGTTGTTTCTTGGAGGAGCTCCATAGCACTCCATTTGCAACCTAGTTGTTCCTTGGATGAGCTCCATAACACTCCATTTGTAATCATACAATGTTGCATTATGTTTAGATGGATCATGAACCAATAATCACTCTTGTTCACACAACCAAATTTGTGGAAGCTAGTTTCGATTCATTCCATTGGAGGCTTCATCAGGTTCCCCCTAGACATTTACTTCAACAACTTCATTGTTCTTTTTGCTCTTTCATTGTAGATGGGTACCTCATCAGGCCTAATTGTTGGTACCCATACTTATGAGCACAAAGCTTCTTCATTTTTACCACATCACTTAAGTTGATCTTCAGGGGGGATGTTGGAGTATGTCATATTCACATTTGATGTGAAGTATACCTTAGGTTGATGTGTTACCAAGGTGTTATTTATTATGTGCACATAATTATTAAATGCACAATTAATGTGGTAGTTATCATCATGTGTGAGAAGGGTTGGGTATAACTTGGCAAATGATCCCACCTTTTATTCCACCAATAATAATCTCTCACAACTTATTTTTCCTATATAACAACTCTTTGTTTTCTTGTGGAAAGTAATGGAGCTTAGTGTCATCTCCTAAGCTAGTGGAAATGTATTCTTTTAGAGAATACTGTTTTGGTGCAACCATTGTTGGTTGCATATTACAAAGATAATACATTGTGTCTTTATTGGTGAATCTCTCTCTTGTTTGAATACTTTATGTTGATGGTGTCTATGCTGGAGATCCTTGGGCTATGTTGTCTTTTCTAATATCATTCTACCTTCTTGCATCAACATTGCATTCTATAACTTGAAGCGTCACACTCCACCACAAAGGGTTTACTAAAGTCTGGTATAGCCAAGATTGGAGTCGTTGACATTGCTTCCTTCAACTTTTGAAATGCCTGGGTGGCTTTAGTTGACCATACAATGCATCTTCCTTGAGTAAGGCTGTAAGAGGAATCGCTATGTGCCTATAGTTATTCCTGAACTCTTGGTAGTTACATGTGAGCCCCAAGAAGCCATTTAGGCTTTTCAGTCATTTTGGAGTAGACCACTCCATTGCGGCTTCGATTTTGGTGGACTCTACCTATATCCCCAGGTGAGAGACAACATGACTCACATATTCTCCTTTTTTACTCCAAGAGCACATTTGGATGGCTTGGCATAGAGCTGACGACCCTCCAAAATTTGAAGAACCTGATCTGCATGCTTCAAATGATCTTTCCTATTTTTTTGTAAATAAAAATATCATTGAGGAAAACTGACACAAATTTCCATAGAAAGGGCTTAAATACAAAATTCATCATATTATGGAAAGAACATAAGAGCATCAGATAGACCAAAAGGCATAACTAAAAACTCGTATAGGCCTTCACGAGTATGAAAGGTTGTTTTAGGTGTATTCTCATCTTTGACTCTAATTTGATGATAGCTAGATTGGAGATCTAACTTAGTAAAAAACTTAGCTCTATGCAATTCATCCAACAAATGATCAATTAAAGGAATAGGAAACTTATCTTTAATGACAATCTTGTTGAGCTCTTAATTTGGATCCCAAGATATATCTTAGAGACAACATTCTAGCTTACGAGAACCTAGATGTGTTGTGTAAGCAATATTAAACAATAATATAGAAACACGAATTAACATTCATAGTGTATTGCAAAGGAAATATTTTTGTTGTTATAGTCGAAGAAGCTGGGTTTAGTGGTTATAAGGGACTGGCTTGGGTATGACATGTATCAGGTCTTGATTCTGACCCAGATGGCGAAAAGGCTCAGAACAAAAACCAATTTGAACAAAGGACGATTAGATGGGAATTCAACATTGACAACTGTTAGATCTCATGTGTGTCTGAGGAAATCTAGATGCATCAAGGCCAATGAGACTCAAATGTGGGGTGAAAGTGTCTGAAAATAGCCCAATGAACACAAGTAAACCAAGTGCAATAAAACATGACAAAGGCCTTATAGAAAAGGGTCTTGCACCAAAATTATGTGTCTACACCTTCACCAGAATCTGTGATCTAATAAATGGATATCAAGTTCGCATACAATTCTGGAACGTGGATTTGTTTAACACTACCTTCTCCATTTCAATGGACCCTTTGCCTTCAACAATTAAGGGGCTAGAATTTCCCTCAAATATGTCATTTTTGCAGCTTGAATTAAGAGTGGCAAATGGGGAACTTTGATTCCCCATATGATACGAGGCCCTTTAATCCAAAGCCCATTCAAACATGAATGAGTCATGTGTTGTTGCAGAAAGTTATGCTCCTTGCTTGGGGATGTTGAGCTTGAATTTCTTCAATCTCTGCTTCCAAAATGACCAATTTCTTCCAAAATGATGATTCATGATGGCTTAGAGCGCCACAATAATGGCAAGACTTTGTATCAACATTTGCATGCCATTTCCCTTTTCCTCTTATCTTGTTGAGTAGAATGGTTTTACTAAGTCAATTGATTGCCCATTGGATGATACTTTGCATCCCGGTTTCCTTTGCTTGGGCCCTTGCCTCTTCCTGGTTTAGGGTCTATGCATTATTTTCGTTGAAAACTAACATGTGCTGCTTAGAACTTCCAGATCAGATGTCACTGATGAAAACTAGCTTCTCTTGTTCGCTCAAAAGTTGCTCACAAAACCTATCAAAGGTTGGTGCCACATTTGCTATTTCCAAGGAATCTTGTTGTGTTTAGCTTTTTGAGACAAAGATTGAGTAGGGATGACCCAATTTTGACAAAATACCCCTGATGATTTGGTCATCGGTTTTATTAACTCCTGAATCAACTAGAAAATGTCTCAAGTGCTTGACATGAGTGATGAAATCCTCAATCCAAGGATAATTCTCTTGACTAAAATCGCCAAGCTCATTTTCTAGTTGACATGCCCACATCTTGTTGTGCTTTTTGAAGAGTTTTTGCAAGGTCTCGTAAGTTTCCCAAGGTTCTCCTGAAAATGAAACTTCAATTCAGGGAACATTGATTGTTCAATTATTCTTATTCCCTCTTGACACCAGTTTGTCCATTTGGTCCTTTTGATTTCATTGGGAGGACAAGCTGTCATGTCCCCCTTTTGATCATGGAGCCATTGAAGACCTTTAGCCTTGTTTTTTTTTCCGAAGGACTAAGGGAAAAAGCAAGAAGAAGGGAAACACTTGGGGTTTCTAAAGAGCAATTATAAAAGTAGTTTATTATTCAAATTTTCACTTAAATGGACATTTGAGGGTCATGGGCCCTCAAGTGATTAAGTGAAAGCTTATAAGAAAAGGTCCGTTTAATATTTGAATTGTTTTCCCTCCCTTTTGGACGCACCCCTTTGGGGAAAGGCTTTAAAGGTAAAGGGGGGATCTTGTGGAGAGGTTCATGCTAATTTTTATAACTGAATTTGTAAGCTTAAGCACAAAAATGCTTAACTTAGCCATTGAGGACAAAACCCTTCAATGGAAGTTGGAATAAGGACGAAAACCCTTATGTTCAACTAGGGCATTCTCATTCAGGGGTTGCAAGGAGCATCATTGGTTTGGAATTGCAAAATAAACATCATTTTCAGGGCAGCGGATTATTCTAGGTGTGGTGCTTAGGGTTTGAGGACAAGGTTGGCAGCGATCTAGGGTTTGAAAACCCTTAAGGACAGCAATTGGTTTGATAAACTCAGCAGCCCTTCACTAGGGTTGGGCGACTTAGTTTGGGAGTGTTTTTGGGGCAGTTTGAGGGCTGCCATTGGCCACAAAGGCAGCGACCTACCTAGAAATTAATTCATAATTTTTTTGGGTCAAAATTGACCTATTTGGAGATCTGAATTCACAGTTATATTCCTGGTATTTTAATGTTATTTTTCAGATATTTAATTGAAGGAAAAATCTGATTTTCAAGTGGATATCATTGGCTGTATTATTTGGTAATTTCCTATATATTTTGGAAGGGTAAAAATTAAAATATTAATTTGATGCCTTAAATAGCATTGCAATGTTCAATAAACCCTGCTAGGGTTTGCATCATTAATTATAATATTTTTGTGAGGTTTATTACAGCTAGGGTTTGCTGTAAAATTTAGAAATATAATTTCAGGTTGCTAGGGTTTGCTTGAAAAACCTGAGTTTTAGATTTGTGCCGATTTGGGGACATTACACAAGCTTCATTACCCATTGCAATTCGATAGAGGACTTCCAACTGAAATAATTGGATTTGGTGAGAATGACATTTTTCTTTCACATTGTGAGGACAAATGCGAAAAGCTTGCAAAAATATGTAGTTTTTAAAAAAAATCACTAAGAAATGCTTTAGTATGTGAAAATTATCGTAATTCAAAGTAGAAACAATCCAGGTGATGGTTTAGAAATTGTGAATAACAGGAACATTGGGCGAAATCTTCAAAATCTGTTTGCACTAGTGTGAAGCTCTTGAAAAAATAAGCAACGTGAAAAAATTTTCCACTGAAAATGAACTTTGTAGGACCAAGATAGAGCTAGGTAAAGTTCAAGTGCTAATTTTTTTTCCATTAGTAAAAACGAGTTTTTTCGCCTACAGAGCCCTCTCGCTGGTGGAGACTCAGGCTGGTCTGGTATTTAGGGTCTTGCATTTTTTTTTGGAGAGCTGTCTATGCAACTTGCAATTGGTGCAACCAGACCTGCAACAAAAGATGCAAAAAAAGTTCTCTATAGCCTATAGTCTGAATGTTAGGCATGATTTGTGTGTTTTTGCTTATTCTCTTTGCTTTTTTAAGGAAAAGCAATAAAAAAATAAAATTATTATTATTATTTTTCAACTAAAAATTAAAAAAAGGCCAAAAACATTCATTTTTTTATAAATTTGTGTTTGCTTGTCAAAGGTCGCAATGCATTGATTTCTAACCTCAATAAAAACACATGGAGACATTGTTTTTGATGAAACAAAAGCCAGAAATGACTTTCTTGGATGTTCCGGTCACGATGGTGAGGTCAGAATCACTCTGGGTCGCTGTTAAATTGGCAGTTCAGAGAAACACCTCCAAGGTGGCTTTGCACAAAAGCTCTATCAACTGAAGAAAAAATGTAATTCTGAATGCAGAACTCACATGCAATGAGGCAAAGCTTCAAAGAGCTTTGATACAATGTAAAATTTGCAAACCCTTCATGTTCTACAGTGGATTAACCTTGAAATCCATCCATAGTGCATGTAAAATAAATTGGATTTAAAACAATGAGAGACTAGACAAGGATGAATCTAGGCAGAATGGTATATGATTGTTTAATAGCTCAGGTAGAATATGCCAATCTTACAACCTGTAACACCATCTCATCTCATCTCATCTACTATTCACCCTTACCCTTGATACTCATATAGTTAAGAAAGGAGGTTAGGGTTTAGAGATTAGGTTACTTCGCAACCAAGTCTTCTTAAAATAAGACTTTTTATTATTAGTAGAAATCAATAATAAAATACTTAATTGATAATCTTTTGTAAAAACAAGTTATGGATAAACTGCACAAAATTTGTTACCATCCATAATTAATACAATTAAATAATACAATAGTGCATCTTTGACCTTACAAAAGTGTACAGGTCATAATTATACCCCAACAATCACAAGGTATAAAGAGGAGTATAGTGCAATAGATATGATATATTTTAGGGCGAAATAGGTTAAGGTATGGCATTATAATATCGAAAGGGAAGGGTACGGTTAAAGGCTCAGTGAAACTAGCTGTTAGGAGAGGGAGAGAACACAAAGCCACGGCTTGTCAAACAAAGCTTGTGGTCTGATATGATATCATTGGTTCAATAGAAATGAAAAGCTCAGTTTTACATAGGGATGCACCCCCTAGTTTTGGTGACGTCACAAACATTTTGGGGACTTGATGAGATGCCCCCAATTTTTTTTTTACAAAAAAGCTTTTATTTTTACAAAAACATTAAACCATAATCCCATAAGTACCTTGAAAAACATTAAATAGAGTTTACACCCCTACATTTCATTGAATAAAAGTTAAAATATTTAAAATGTTAATTTTTATATATTATGTTAACAATTGCCCCCCTATTGTCCCCAAAATCTGGGATTTTTTTGCGGTCCTGTAAATCTTGTTCCCCTATGCCCCTTGACCCTGAGCCTTAGGTAACTATGGAAAATCATGGTTATTGTATGAACAAGATTTCTTATCTTACATTTTAAAATGGAAGAGCACGGGTTTGTCACTAGATGAACAACATTTGGCTTCATCTAGAGTTAAAATACCCTCAAGGGCATCTTGAGTATAGTCTAGAGGTCTAATGGCCTTGTTATGTGGAGGTTGTGACTAAGCAACACGATGCACTAGATTAAGAGTTATAATGTGAAATGTTTATTAAGAAGGTGGTGGTTGTTGTTGCTAGGACCACCAAGGGTAAGCTCTAGAGTACAAGTGGCTCCATGGTCAAAGTCACTAAATGTAAGCACTCACTATAGGGTGTCGTAACACCAATCATGTTGCATGCAAATCCAAGACGTAGTGTTAGATTTTGTCTCTAAGGCACAAGTGAGTACTCTAGATGAAGTAGGTTGTGAAATGCCTGAGAGATTTGTACCCTACACTAACAAGAACAAAGAGAGATCATACTTGTACCTACCTATGTCAATGATCTGAAGAAAAAATGCTATGCCACTACTAATTTTGATGAACACTCCTCACTTTTCTTGTTATAATAGGTGTAACTTGCAAGGGGTGAAGGATTAGGGATCAAAAAGGTTGTGGATCCCATTGACCAAGGCATTGTTGTCAACCTGGAGTTGCAACCTGAATCGAAGACGTTCTGAAATGGCTAATCCTCTCTCCAGTTGAAACAATGGGATCTTCTCACGAGGGTGGGTGTCTCAATGGTGAGAAGAACCTTCAGAGAAGGTTGGTTCCTGTAAGATGTATCAATGAGGATCTCTACTCTGTGTGCGGACTACCATGGAAAAGGGAGAAAGAAACTTGAAGGGGAAATCCTACCTAATGACGGTGATACACCAGAATGTTGATCCACTCTACTTGGAACCTTGAACACTGAATCAAACAAGGGAAAAGGAAGACCTTTGATTTCAATTGATCACTATGCATAACTATTTCATGAGAAGGTTCGATCTAATGACAAAAACGTGAGGGAAAACGATGGAGAGAGGTCTGATACAAGACACTTTGCAGCCACCTAACATCCATTTATAGCTTCAGCAAAAGACATAAAATGCTGAACATGATCTGCATAACATGATAAGCTAGCAACTAGGTACAAATCAGAATTTAGAAAGTGAGAGAAATCTACCACGTATGCAAATTGTTGAACGAATGTACACTATGCCAACACTTGAAATTTAAAAGTACAGTCCTATTGATTAAAGAGGTTACACAACTCACCAATGGCAGAGTCTGGTTTTACCAAGAGGGATGGATTTTACAAAGCTAAAAAGTCATTAATATAGAAAATTACAAAAAATCAAGAGATTGGCGTTGGAAATAGGAGAGGAAGTTAACTCTTCATTAACTCAAGTTCAAATTGCGTTGCATGAGTCTTCCAAATTTGTCTTTCCTTGGCTTATACCTGGTTGTCTTGCATGAAGAATCCTTGGCGTTGAAAAAGGAGACAAGCTTTTGGATGCATGAAATCTACGAATAGATGTCTTGACTTGAGAACCAGTGAACTCCAAAACAAGAGATGTCAAATTCACTCGATTGTTGGAACGTTTGAAAGTCTCCCCTTTGCATGAAATCAATGCAAATGCTAAATTAAGAATTACGTTTGAACCGCCAAAATGTTTCAAGCTTTGAGACAAACGAGAGTGTGTGCATGGAATTTCTGGGTGTTTGAAACGTTCAACGCTTTGCTCGTTCATCATGCAAGACAACTCTATTTTCAGAATTGAAGTATGCTTGCTTTCTTAAACGTGTTCACTTCGTTGGAGTCACTCACGTTAGTCTGTGCATGATCTTTGTTTATCCTGCCTTTGTCTTTATTCTGCGTTTGTTTTATTCGCTGTTCATGCTTATGTCCATGTTCAGTTCTGCTTCAATCTTTGCTCATGGCCCTCTTTTTGTATTTGTCTTGCTTCTTGTTCAGTTCTGGTTCAGTCATGTTTGTGCTTACGTCTCTGTTCATGCTATTGATCATGCTCAATTCTGCTTCGTGTTTTCTCTGGCTTGGCATTTCCTTTTCTCTTTTTTGGCCTCAGCTTATGCCCTTGTCTTTTCTATCGGGCTTTTTTGTCCCTCCCGAATTCCTTCGGACAAAAAGTCCCAAGGAATTCGTTTCCTTGCCAATTTTCCCAAATTTATTCTTTTAGGCTCTTATGTCTTGCCCTTTGGTTTTTTTCGGACTTTTGTTGACTTATATTCCTACTGATTTCCTGTTTGACAATTATTCCGAAGGATTTCTTTCCTTAAATTTTCTCATTTCCTTCTTTGCCTTTGTTTTTATTTTCAATTGGGCTTTTGTCTTCCCGAATTCCTTCGGACTTTTTGTTCGAAGAAAATTCTTTTTTGTTTGTGCCTTTGCTTTTATGAAGGTGCCCTTGCAAGGGCTTCTGCTTCCCAAAAATGCCCTTCGGGCTTTTTGATTTGGCCTTGTCTTTGGCTTTGGTGCCCCCCACAAGGGTATGTTCTTCTAGAAGTGCCCTTCGGAAGAATTGTAAAGGTCCACTTCGCTGCAAAGTGTTCTCCGCAAGGGTTATTCGTCCTCAAAAGTGCCTATCAGAGCTTTTGAACGGGTCTTGCCACCGACCAAATGTCCTCCGCAAGGGTATGTCTGCCTTCAAAAGTGCCCTTCGGGCTTTTTGAAGGGCACCCGGGCTTTTTGAAACTGTCCTTCGGAACTTTTGTCTTGACTTGAAAACCATAAAGTGAACCAACCCGAATGGTACATACCCTTTGGGTCTTCTCAACTGTGCTTTTCCCTTTTTCTTTCGGTCAAAAAGTCCGAAGAAAATAAACTTTGAACGACTGCCACTTAGTCATTTTTTCAGACTTTTACATAGTCCTTTGAGAGCTCTTTCTCTCGGACAAAATGTTCGAAGAAATAGTCCACCTCTTATAGCCCGAAAAATTTCCTTGGGAAGACAATAAATAAACTTACAGCTTGTATGTCTTGGCTGTATTTGCACATTTGGCTGTAATCAAGAAAGCTCCTTGGAAGCCCCTGCATGACTAAAATTCACTTGGCTGTAGATGGCCACTTTGGTGGCTGTAAATGCACATTTAAGGACCCCAAAAACTGATTCCCAAGACAAACTTGGCACCATAGCAAAGTTCCGAATAGTAGGGGTGACAATTTGCTCTATGGGGGGGCAAAATTGTCAACAGGGATCAAACCTTGTTGTTTTGAGATTGAGGAATATGGGTAACTTGGTAATTTTGAATTGGGAAGGTGAACTTTGTGCCTGATTGACAAGTTGAGCAAGAAGCATCTTTAGACATCCTAGGCTTTGGTGAGCTAAGAAATGTCTATGAGAGAATTAGAATAAAGAACAAAAGAGGTGCCAAGCTCAAGGGTATCCAATAACATGTTGATGATATCACTGCACTTGACTGCATTGTTTGTCTTGTGTGGTACAAAGAACACTATTGCCACAGTTTTGTCACCAAAGGCGTCTCAATTCATCCATTTTGGTGTCTTGGGGCCTGGTTTATTACGACTTCATCCTTATGGTTGATCATTAAGCGATGATATGTGGAGTGGGAAGCGACAACCCAAGTCAATAGGGGCAAAAAATCCTTAGGTTTGAGGTAACTAATTCCAATGATTCGAAATAAAAATTGTGATGAGAAAGCTAGAGTTCAAATGGAGCTAGGGGTACAAAAAAGAATGTCAACAATAGGCGAGTGCTCTTGGAAACTAAGAACCACAAATTGACACTTGCAAGAAACCGAGGAAAATGAGTTAGTGATTGTTCTAGGAAAGAGAAGAATGTGGGTGAATGACTTGGTGAGAACCGATGGCCCAAGGCAAGGTACAAGCTGATAGAGAGGAAGATGCAAAAGCCATTAGGCCCTATAGAGAAGCAAGAGAAAGGACAAATGGAGAGAAAGCAGAAACCTAGCAGTAGCAAGATTGAATAGGGTGAGAAACAACCATAGCTGCCCGTAAGCCAAAACACTAAAACACCCTAGAGTTCCAAAAGAAGGAACTAGCACATAAAATGAGGACAAATAGGCACCCTTGTTGTGTTCGACATGTGGCAAATCCCCTAGGGGTTAAGTTTCACGATGAATGGAGATCCCAATGTGATGTTACACAAACACGTCCACAAAGGCTAGGAGAGAGAAACTTCATATAAAAGGCACAAGGCCTCTCATTTTCATATTGCAAATGCAGACATTCATGTCACTGTTACCATCAGCGTATTATTAATTATATGTTTTAGTAGCCTACATTGTTATGTTGTTAATGATTCATTTTCATATTTCAAATGCAGACATTCATGTTACTAATGTCATTAGTGTAATATTAATTACATGTTTTAGTAGCCAACGTTGTTATGTTGTTAAAGACTGTCTTGTTAGCTTTGGGTAGTTTTGTAATGAGTATTTTGGTTGCGTTTCATTGTAGTGAATGATTGTGTTTAATTAACAACCGTTGGGTCTTCTTGTCATATAAATAGCATCATGTGCTTTGCACTAAAGACATTGTGTATCAGGTCCTCCCAGTATCGAACTGTCTATACCAAGCACTACCTATATAACACAAGCTTTTATTATTCTCATGTTCTTCTATGCTACGTTCTGGTGTGTAGTTACTATTCTGTTATTGATGTTGCTTGGTAGTGTAGTTTGTATTAACTGTTCACGTAAAGTAGAACTTTGAGGCACCAATACTTGTGGTACATGAATTTTAAATTGAGGGCACTTGTGTTAAAAAGACAAAAGGAGCATGGGCATAATAAATATCTAAGCCACGAGAATTTGAAGTCTGGGGTGTTTTTATTAAGAAGTAATGTTTGATGGGAAATTAAGCGGAAAACATTTAAAATGCATAATTGGGACGAGTGATTAGCAATTTTTTAAGAGAAATAGATTGATAAACTTATGCAGGTGAATCAATGCTAACAAATTCTTAAACCATATCAGCAACGAAAAATGGCAAATACACACACACACACACACACTATACATGAGATTTTCACTTGGGAAAACCCTTTTGAGAAAAAACCAGCACAAACACCTTCTTCTTTATTACATTAACTCAACAGTTTATGATACAGTAATGTAGTTTAAAGTTCTGCTTTACTGTACTTCACCTTGTTTACAAAACTGTATGTCTCATGCTAGGCCGTATGGCCCTCTCACTGGTTTGCAAGTGTACACTCCTCTAGAACTGTTGTATGCTGAGCAACATTAGTGTCCAATGTATGCCCAGGCTTGCTGTTCATTGCCTTATGTTCCTCCTCAACAGGGATTGGTATTTTCCCCTTTGAAAGCTCTGTCGTACTCTGAAAGGTCGTATGTTACATCTACAGGGTTGTACAACCATCTGCAAGTTCACCGTTTCAACCATACGACTGCTACAATGATCTTACGGCTGCTACAATGTTTGGTTATAGTAATTGTACAGTCTACTACAATATTTTGTGATAGTGTCCGTATGACAGCTATAGTGTTTTACCACAGTCCCTAGGACTACTACAATGTTTTGCTATAGTGACCGTATGACTGATACAATGTTTTTCTACCTTGCACATGTGTGACATTGGCTGTACGTGCTACAAAGTCCGTATGAACAACTGCAAGAAATTATGGCTGGCAGTAGTGCTTTGCTACAATGAACATATGGATTGCTACATTAAATGTTCAGACTGCTACAATATTGCTATAGTTATGTACGGATTGCTACAATGATTTTTCTTTTGATAACTTCCAGTGTCCCTTAAAATGAAACAAAAAAAGGCACTAGTATATTCAGCAAGGGTATCTGGAATTTTCAACAGCAACAACCTCTACAACAAGTCTCCTCTAGGAATGTCTTGTGTATTCCTTCTTTCACTATCATTTTTATCATGTTGTAGCTGGGTTGTGTCAGAAGGGACTCCAACTTGTTTTCGGGGGAGTGGGGGCGGGAGAGGGGCAGGGGGAGGGGAATAATGTAGACCGTCATGTTAATATCTTTATCAACAAATTATTAATTAAATGTTTTAGTAGCTGATGTTGTTATGTTGCTAATGATTGTCTTGTTGGCTTTGGGTAGTTTTGTAACGAGTCTTTTGGTTATGTTCGGTTGTAGTGAACGATTGTGTTTAACTGAAAACTGTTGGGTCTTCTTGTCATATAAATAGCTTGATGAGTATTGGGGTAAGGGTGTTGTGTATCAAGTCCCTGTAATGAACAATTTGTACTAGGCACCACCTGTATGATACAAGCTGTTATTACTCTCATGTTTTTCTACGCTAAATTGTGGTATATATTTACTGTTCTGTAATTGATTTTCCTTCGTATTATAGTTTGTATATTAAACAAGCAAGAGCATGAGAGCGTGAGGTACTAGTAAGATCACGACTTCAAGCATCAAAAAATTAGATGGCACCTTGCCAAAACATCCAGGCAGGTTGGCTGATTGCAGAAATGTAAAAATTTCAAATTTCAATGGTAGGGCACAATTTGTCAAATTCCATTGTTGGCGTTAGACAAAATTGGACTCAAAAGTGTTAGCTTCCCCATCTCGATCTCACTAAGCACACACTCACGAGGTGCTGCCCCCCAAAATTAATAAGGTATTTTTAGAAAACAAGGTGGTGGGAGGGGTTTTCTCGAATGTGCAATGCAAACCATTTGTTTATGATGACAATGCCATGGATTATGAATGTCAAACTGTGATTTTGGACCAAAAAATTCACCATTTTGAGCACAGTGACAATCTTTGATTTTAAATAGCCTAAGGCTAACTGATTTCTAATGGGTGATCGTAGACATGTCTCAATGGTAAATAGAAACAGACTATAGAGGAGCACAATTGTAACAGTGAGGAGCAGGTGACAACTAGTGGTCAGGGTATACCTTTGAACAATAGGGAAAGGGTCTCCAAGTGGCTACAAGAGGATGTAGATAGCTTGAGCATTGTTTAGGGACAAAAGCTAGACAACACAAGGCTAGGCAGTAGCTTGAGTTAGAAATGTATGGTTAGCATATGTATTGGAAAATTCACTAGCGACCCCCTGAGACCCTAATTGCCACTTCTAGCTGAGTGAGGAGCTAGAGGTAGCTCTTAGCTTAGAGGGCATGTATAGGATGCATGGGGTGATAACAGAGGGAGATGAGTATAGCTAAACAATCCATGCAGAGGAGAGTGATGACACAAAGGCATACCTATGGGGTAAGGTGGTGCCTCACTGAGACGGGACTCAACGTAGGGCAAGGGCTATTACAACATGAGTTGCATGGCTTGAGGTTGGTCATCATGGGCATTATGGGATGATGGGTACAGGCTGGACAACCCATGACGCATCTCCAAAACTCCTACTATACAATGATAAGGTAGGCAAAGCATGGGAAAATATACACATGGGCCCCAAACTTACTGTGAGCATCTCATAGACATGTGGAACATATCAAATGCACATGACAAGGTTAACTCTCTTATACCCCTCTCTTGATGGCGTGGGCCCACAAACGACTCCGATTGCATCGACCTTTGAGGGATACACTTAAGCCAAGGGCAGAGGAGGCATGAACTAATTGATGTAATGGGTGTAGAGAGGTCATGTGTGATGACATGGGGGTCCCTTTACTTGCCATTTTTGTGGGAGACTTGTATCTGACAATGATATTTCTAGGGAGTGACCTCGCTATGGAGATAGTGATAGCCCATTCAAAGTTGGAGGGTGACAATGACTGATATAGCCATCCTAGTGTTACTATCACAAGACAGAGGGGTAACCGAGCTATGGTTGTATGGAATGAACAGGTGGTTCAGGGGATGCTATACATGCACTTCAACCATCGCTAGAGGCTCTCGTGGAGGGGGCAAGGTGACGACCACCGGGGTTTAGGAGTAAGCCCTACACAACCCAGGGGAATTAATGAGCAACATTGGGGGACCTATGCCACCACTAGGGTTGGGGTAGGTATATGCTCAACCTAGTCAATGCCTCATCTTACATACATATAGCTAAAGATAACAAGAAAGACCATTCTCACTAATGATTTTGATCTAGATTATGCAGTTATGATCTATGTGTTCCCACTAGAATGGGTGGAGAGAGCATTGGAGGAAATCTTCCTAGACCATGCTAGATCGGAGGCAACACCGAGGAGTGATGTGGGATTTCTCATTGTAGCCTGCACTTACATTGTCAACTTCACCCTAATTGTGCGGCTTGTTGAGAGGATATGCAAGTTGGTGAGAGAGTTTTCCGACACATAGGACACTATTTAGCAGCCCAAAGAATGAAGGATAAAATACTGCTACCATTGCCCGACTATTTGGCTAGATAGCGATGCGCTAGCAAGGAGGATCAACCAATAAAACCTAGGTACTAGAGTAGCAAGTTAGGATGCGCCAACAATTTATAGAGTTGGGTACCCATGTTTAATAAGGACTTTAGAGTGACTATCTAGAGACAAATTCAGCAGATGTTTATAGACAAGATGACTATCTAGGCAGAGTGAGGGTTGGCCTAGGAGGCATAGTGAAGGTTAGGAGAGGAGAAGGGCATGTCGACCAGGTGGTCAGGTGGGGATCATACTTGCATGTCAACCCAAAGATAAAGAGGAATCACTCAACAAATATGTTTAACAATGGATTATTTCTTTGGGTGGAGCAATCCACCACCTCCAAGGGGCTAGAGATCTAGGCTAGAGAATTTCTAGCTGAGAACATTTTGTGCGCATTGCTAAGCTTATAGAAGCTGTGACTATGTTCCTACAAAAACGATGTATACATGTATTTTGAGACGATGATGATATATATACACACCATTTTAATTCATAAATGATCAGAAATAGAGGTAGGTTACAATTGATGAAATTTGACAAGAAACGTAATGAGATGACCAGGAAACACACACTGCATAGAACATATGTTTTTATAATCATGAAAGAATGAGTGGTTAATAATGAATCCATGTAAGCATACACCAAAAATGTATGTTCGCATTTTTATTGCTAACTATATGAAAGTTGTGATGAATGTATAAAGCTTGCAAGTTACACATAATAAGCTGTCAAGGCACTCATTGAGTACAAAGGATGCAAGTGATTTGAGAAAAAATCAGTTGCACGGATTCAAGGTTTTATGACAACTCACAAGGGTGAAAGCAAAGATTCTAAAATGGCCATGCTTGGACCACAATTTGATGGCTCTAAGAGTTGACAGTTGATGGAGGAGGATATGCATGAGTGAATTGGTTCGTGCAGTGGCATGCATCACCAATCCCATTCATAATGCAGACAGTTTGAAGAATTCAAATGTCAGCTATGTTCCACTCTAGTCTTAGCACAGCCTGATCTTCATTAACCGTTTGAGATAAAGAGAAGCCTTAATGTGCTTGGAAATTATTGATGGAAATTAAGAGCATTGAGGAAGAAACATACCAACCTGGGTGTCATTGGTAATTATTGATGAAAACTTCCTCTTAAGTTTCTTGTCTTGGCTGTATTAAAGTATTAAGAAGCTATTTAGCAGCATAGATTCGAGCAATTTTCGGAATTATAGTTCTATTGTAAGGAGTGAATTTGCGTGCAAGAGCAATTAGAATACAGTTTACTAAAGGGCATGGATGTATTCACGCGTGGAAGATATAAAGATCTTCTGTATATGTTAACATGAATGGAAGCCCCAAAAATAGAAAATAATATGTACTGACATCTTTGTAGTTCAATGTCATTTCATTTCAAATCAGCAATGGTGTAAACCAGTAATTTTATTCAAGATCTTTGGTTCAAGCCTATGCTTCCTAAGAGACATGAATAATGCTCTTGTTAGAAAAAATCTAAAGGACTGGTATGCTTAGTTTTGGTATCACAATGTTTGTAATGGATAACCACTATGATGAGTCTTTACGGTCAAGGGTTCATCAACTTATGAGACTTATAGCTCATAAAACTGATCTCCTTTAATCATGCAAAATTGTCATCTCTGTTTAAAAAAATTAAGAATTAAACCATTTCCTCAATTGTTATATTGTATGTATTTTTATTTTTTGCCTTGAATGGTCCATAATCAGACTCAGAAACTGATCAGCACACATAATTGCCTTACCCCGGACATCCTGTGGTTTCAATTTGATGTGTTATTTTTTGCTCATATTGTCAGGAATTAAATATTTGCATTTATATTGTGGGCTATTAATACTTGGCTTGTCCATTGCCATGAACCTAACTCGTGCAATATGTATTTATGACTTACTGTAGAAGACTGCTTGACTCTGTTTTTTCTTAAAAGCTAAAGCAGTATGATACTTATTATTAAACATCTTGTAGATGTCTTATATATACAAAATTTGATTGTACTCTTAGAAATTTTTTTTACACTGTTCTCTTGTTTTACAATGACAACTAGTTGTTGCTGATATTTGCAATGCAGGGTTTGCACACATGGAAAGACAGACTTCAAAGTTGGGGTTACGAGCCATTATTCTGCAGTGCTGATACTAATCTTGGACTGACAACTATTGCTAATGTTTTGCAAAACAAAACATCTGTAGTAGTTGGACCTAGTGGAGTGGGGAAATCTAGCCTGATTAATGCCTTGCGCCGTGGTCTAGATATATGTGTTACTGGTGAAATGAATTTATTTGCAGGGCAGGTAACTTTGTCGTCTTTTATTGAATCAACATTGTCATTAATTAGTAAATAGTTAAGACTCTTAGTTGATTTCATTGTTAACGTGAGATCAGTGTTTTGAACTTGTCATCTGCAACTATGGAATGTGCTATAAATGTTCACGGGTTGCCTTCTTCAATTTGGATGCTTTGCTTTTTTTAAATAAAAAGCAAAGGCAGGAATTATATTAATGAAGCATATTACAAAAAATGACTGCAAAAAGCAGTAACTGAGTTGTATGAAAGCTGCTTTCAGATAGAAGACTATTAAGTCAGCCACTGTACTGTAAGATACAAAGCTTGTGTAATAAACGGTGCTTAAACCACAAGTAGTAACAGTAATATAGCAGGCTCTAAACTAAATATTAAGGACCAAAAACTGATAGCCAGTCATAGTTATATAGACATCCAAAAAGACCATAAAATCTCCTAGATAAAACGAGAGACAATCTGCCGATGACCAAAGAGCTAATTGGGACCCAGAGATAGCTGCAGGTGCTCATGGCTGATGGTAGTGGCAGGAACCTTATGGCCAGGTGACTCCATATTTGCTAGCTGCTTTGGGTAGCTTCAAGGACATGGGGTTGAGAGTGCAGCATTCCATGTTCATGGTGTTAGAAGAGGCACCGGAGGTACTTACAACTGTAGCATGTTTTCTGAAAACAGGTGGGGGAATGTGTTTTAGTGTCCATGATAGTCAACGATTGTTTGCCCGAGGCCCGAGACAGGTGGTTGTGTCCATAGCAGATTCCAACTTGGTGAAATTATGCTGGTGTTTGAGGACCATCTGACCATGGAGCAGAAGGGTTTCCTGCAGTTGTTTGTGCTCAGGTCAACATTGTCCAGCTTCTCACAGAATGTTTAATTACATAAACAAAATCAGAAAATGTCTAGGTCCGTTGTTTTGGTTTTTAGAACATATGTTCTAGTCCCTGGTGTGGGAAAAACAAATGGGTCTCTAGGTAGATCTTATTACTTTGGAATGGACATCATGGTAGATGAGAAAGCCTCTGGCTGGATATTTCATTTGATTATCAAGTGTGTCCAAGGATTTGTTGGTGTGTCATATTCACACTTGATGTGAAATTCAGCTTAGGCAGTTTGTTATCAAGGTGAGATTTATTATGTGCACAACATTGTTAGATGCACATTTAATGTGGTAGTTATCCTAAAATGTGTGACAAGGGTTAGGTGTACCTAGGGAATGCTTCCACCTTTCTCACCACTAATAATCATCACCCACTCACCTCTTGCTTCTCCTATGTAAGGAACCTTTGTGTCCTTTATGGGTAATTCTGTTAAGGAGCATATTGTAAAACTGAGTTGGTAGAGATGTGGTCATTTAGGAGAACGAAGAATCACTTCTTGATCCTTGGTATTATTGTTATGCAACATTTTGCTTTTACACTTATCCATTGTATATCCTCTTGTTTGGTGATACATTTCTCTGTCTTTGGTGGAATCTCTTGTCTGAATACTTGCAAGTGGATGGTGTCTTTATATGCAAAGTTTCATGGGGTTTTCTATTCCTGACATGGTTTCAGAGTTACCCTGTTCTCAATAGCATTTGGCTATGCTGCATAAGGTTAAGGGTGGATTTGAGAATGATATAATTTTAACTCAAACAAATTAGTGAACTTTTCATGGATTAATCGATCCCGTTTTGGAATTTGATTACACTGTTTTCAAGATTTGAAGACTCTAATTGACCCCTCATAAGACTTTTAACATGCGAGGTTGTATGTTAGATTTGCTGATGTAATTCAGAGCCATATTTTCCTCATTTTTACATTGATAGGTGTTCCCTACAACAGCATCCGGGGGGAGTGAAAGGGTGTAATGGCGTGAATGGGTTGGCAATTAATTAATTGGAAACCGACTTAATAAAAAAATAAAAATAATAATTTAACATGGGGAGGTGTGGAGAATTTTAATTATATATTTACCATGCTGAAATATATGATAGCTAAATTATATTTGTTATTATGGTAATTTAATTTACTTTAAAATAAAAGAATTTGTTTAGTTATTTGCCATGTTGAAATATATGAGAGGTGAATTATGTTTATTATTGAGGTAATTTAATTTACTTTAAAATAAAAGAATTTATTTACCATGTTGAAATATGTGATAGGTGAATTATATTTATTATTGTGATAATTTTATTTATTTTAAAATAAAAAATTTAAAGAATTCATTTATTTATTTTATATTTGTTATTGTGATAATTATTTTTACATTAAATAAAAGAATTTATTTATTTACCATGCTGGAATATATAAGTGAATTATATTTATTATTGTGGTAATTTAATTTGCTTTAAAATAAAAGAATTTATTTATTTATTTTATATTTGTTATTGTGGTAATTTTATTTACTTAGAATTTATTTATTTACTATCTTGGAATATATGATAGGTGAATTATATTTGTTATTGTGATAGTTTTATTTACTTTAAAACATAGTTCCACGGTATTTCGGGACGGGGCCCTGGGGGACGGAGGGCCTAAGTTTGGGGACGACAGTGGGGGGGCGGCGGGCGAGCGGTGCTGAATACATATAGTACTTGAAAAAATAGTTATAAAAAATTGTGTAAGGATTAAGTATATTGCATTGAACATCAACAATTTAACATTGTGATTTAATCATTTAAGTTTCAAGTTTGATCCATTGAACAATGAACATTAACAATTTAACTTTGAACATTAAACAATAAACATTGATGATTGAACATTGAATTTTCAAAATTTCATAATGATGATTCATGATTACAATCAAATAACAACAATGTTCAAAAACAAAATACTAAAATAGTGAAATACTAAAAGTAAACAGTAAATACAAATGACTCAATGAGTCAATGGCTAATCATCCCCAATGTGGAACTCCTCATCACTAGAACTGCTGGACTCCACACGCTCAAGCTCCAAGCTAATACCAACCAGCCCTGTCTGTGTAGCATCAACATCAATCTGTGCTGGCTCCTCTGACTCTACATGCCATTTCTCTGTTGGACTCCTTGTACGCAAGTGTGTTGCGGTCAATGAGACGCAAGGCACTATGTACAACCACAAGGTCAGGGTAGAAAGCACAAAAATCCTTTTTTTTTTTTAAATTTTAAAAAAATGACACTTTATGGCTTTGGTTTGTGTGGGGGACGTCTAGGGGACTTCTGGATGTCCAGGTCCAGGGGACATCCCTCCAAAAAGGGGACGTTCCCTCTCAGAGGGAGACGTCACTGGGATGAGGGAGGTGGCGGGATGGCTGGGGGACGTCCTTGTCCCCGAAACGTGGGGTTTTTCGAGGGGGACGCGTCCCTGTGGAACAATGCTCTAAAATAAAATAATTAATTAATTTATTTGATATTTGTTATTGTGGTAATTTTATTTACTTTAAAATAAAATAATTTATTTATTATTGTAATTATTTGATTCATGTAAAGCCCACATTATAAAAAACAAACAAAATCAAAGAAGATAGCGAGGTCCAAAATAACTTATAAAATCGTACAGCATATCCAAACATAGAATACAATCACAAGCATAATAAACTTCGTTTGATCTACCACTTATTTTATATTAATGTTTTGTCTTTTTTCCTTATTAATTGAGGAATGTTGGATTTAATATCTAAGAAAATGAAAATGAAATGCTTGATTTCTCTGGATATCAAGACTTGAGAATTTTCTCGCAACTTTTCATATATTAATTGATGTCACTCTCTTCATTCAAGAGATGATATTATCCCTTTAATTTTTAAAAGGACAAATATTTGACATTAAAAATGAGATGAAAATATAAATTAATAATAATTAAAATTATAGTAATTTAAATTTTAAGATAACAAATATTTGACATTAAAAATGATACAATAGAATATAACTAGCATAATTAAAATTATAGTAACTTAAATTTTAAGATAACAAATATTTGACATTAAAAATGATACAATAGAATATAACTAGCATACATATCTTAGATAAATCTATGTAAAATACACGATAGATATCATTCTCGAGGCACCTATATCGTATTGAATTGTGAGTACCTCAAGAACGATATTTATCGGTGTATTTTACATAGATTTATCTAAGATATGTATGCTAGTTGAATTACTCTTGGTATTGTTATTGGATGTACTTTTGATCCTCTTTGACCTACTTGGTCATTTGTGGATATTAATATAATTTATTTTTATGGTGCTTTTGGTTCCATTGCTGGGAAATTTCAATTGTGCCTGTTATTGACATAGATGTGACTATTTTAATTATCTTATGTAATGAGTTATTTGATCATACGCTGACATTTGTAAATGTAAAGTTTTGGTGCTAGGTACTTCAAGGTATTACAACTAAGGTTGTGAAAGGCCCATTTTGTGGATTGGGCCTTAATAGTAATTAATGTTATTAGGGTTCGCTTCCCTCTCGTTCTCTCATATGTATAGAGGTTTTCATCTTTCCTTATATCCAAGAATCAATGTACCCAATTGATAGAATAAGTATGCGTTCTTAGCTTTGGTTTATGAGTCATGACCATCTTTCTCATTGTGAGAAGATTATATGGTTGAATATTTACAATTGTCAAACAATAACTCCTATTCTAATATGCACTGGGACCAATGTACCCCACACTTGAACCTGAGTGTATCACTCCTATTTTCAACATCGGTGAGTTTTTGGTCTCATTATCCACTATTAGCAAATGAATGTTGAAAGAATGAAGAGAATTGGAAGGCATACAACACACACTTGTGTGTCAATCTTTTTATCAAGTTGAAAGTGGTTACATTTAGTTGGAAAGGTTGATAATTGCCCATTAGTTAAACATTATTTAATAGCTAATTAATAACTTTAACACCTTCATTTAATGACTAAACCGAAGACTACTCCAAGTCTTGAAATTTTACAAACACAATGGGACCAAAGAGTTTAGTCATTACATTTACAGATTGTTTTAAAGATATCAACATGAAATTTGCAGTTCTCTGACATTTTTTTGTTGTCCAATGTAAGAGCTTCGGTGTAGATAAAATTCAAAAAATGATAGTGAACAACAAAAAAAAATATCTGATTGTGTGGACATAAGATGTATCAAGCTATCCATCAATTCTTTATAGGGTGTTTCATTGACCGACGATGAATCATCATTGGCTGATAACTTTAACCCGACCTCCATAGTTTTGAATCCAAAATTGTGGAGAAGCTGATCAAATAAAATATACTGGCTTGTGCAGCTTGCTTAAGTCTGTACAGGGATTTAATCATCCTGCAAACCAAATGATCATGACCAAGTACCCGAAAACCTTCAAGCAACACTATTCAGACCTCCTCATCTATATTTCTAGAGAGAAGCGACTGAAATGTGACCATCTTTGTAGTAGGAGTAAAAACCAACTCTGTAGTAGTAGTAGTGGAAGTAAAAACCAACTTTGCAGTAGGAGAAGAAATTATTTCCTCATTTATTCCCTCTTGTTGGGAAAAGCCTTTCACAACAAGACGAGACATGTAATTGTCTAAAGTACAGATTTTGTCCATCCATTTGCATCCAATGGGTTGTTCAATTGACTGTTTAGGTACCATACAAAGATTAGAATCAAGAGCAAAATAACCATGCTCTGTTCAAGTAACATGTTCCCAATCCTTTGAGCTAGTGCCTTTGACTGAGGCATATCATCCTCCTACACAAATACTCATGCATTTGACTGAGATTGAGGAATTGCATCCTCCACATTCTTTATAGTGGAGATATTCCCTCCATAACTAGTGCATGTAAGTTGACTGGAGCATGGTCAACAAGCCTGTGAGAAATTTCATTCTTCAGCACTTCCTGTATAGAGTCTCCCTCCACATATGCATTTACACTAACTGTGGTAGAGTCAACAAGCCTATACAAGCCACCTTGTCCAATGCCTAGGACAACCATTGTGTTTTGTTTTATGTTAGACACAGTGCACTTCTTCCTCGAAAAATTTATAGCAATCTTGGGATTTTTTGTTAATTGAGTAATAGATGAGATTTTTATTTAAGCTAGGAACATACCTAGCATTCCTTACTATGTTTTCACAATATTTATTACTATGTGGACATCTCCTATCCCATCTACTGCAAGTGACTCCCTATCAACAAATAAAACATGATCATAATTAATTGTACTTGCAATAAATGTGACATACTCGTCCTTACGACATGTGAAATGTCTAGATGCATCGGAATCAATGAATCAACCATTGGTAGCAAAATCATTTGAGTATGGTGCCACAAGGACACACTTTTCTCGATTCCATTCTTCAACTGCTGCCACATTAGATGCTTGATTGTTTTGTTGGAAAGTGCATACTGTCGCTTTTGACAATCTTTTTTGAGATGCCCAACCTTTTGAGAGTAAAAGAGCTTCACTTGATACTTTGAAGATGAATCAACAGGGATACGTTTCCACTTCCCCTTTGACTGAGCAACAAGTGTACTCGTTGATTGTCCAACACTAGACTCATTTTGTGTCTGTTTGTGTTCCATTTGCATCAAATAGGAACTAACTGATCAAATGTCAGGTTTTAGCTTTTGGCCATTAAGTGTAAAGCCTTCACGAAAGATTCGTATGAGGGTGTCAAATTGTTCGGAACAAGAGCCACCATGTCGTTATCATCAACATATTTGTTAATGGATTTTAACTAGTATCAAAGATTTTTTCCAAATAAGGTGTTCTTTAAGAGACTCATCCTCAGACATCTTTATGGAAAATCATAGTTTCTTTAGATACAATTCTCAACTTTTCTCTGAAGTTTGATACTTGTTTTTCAAATTGGTCCATAACACACTTGCCACAGTGGCACTTCAGACCTCAGGAATCATGTCATGTGATAGATAACTTCAACAACAAGGCCTCCTTATGGCGTTTGTCATAATCCAAAAAATTGTAACAGGGCATGCGTTACTGCCAAGAATGATTTTGTCACAATCACGATTTTTCACAATTGTTAAAATCTTATGACTCCAAACATTATAATTCTGGGCAAAACTTCAATGCTTCTAGTAGAAGCAAAATTTGAATGTTGGCCATTTTATTCACAATTTGACTTTGAACAAAAAAAGTTTAGGGCTGACCCGGAAATCATTGCAATAGAAAAAATACATTTTTCCTACCCAAAAATTAATTCTACAGAAGTACAATTGTCTAACCCAAAAATTAATGTAGTAAAAAAAGTACAGTGCTGAATTTGCTAGACTTTGCTTATACTCAAAAAAATACTTATAATATTTGCTTCTGAGTCTTTTTTCTATATTTTCGTGTCGCACTTTTGTTGCTAGAATGTGTTGTCTCTATCATGCCATAGCGTGATGCTAAATTGCATCGTTTCTACCTTGCCCTATCATGTTTGGTTCAGGGTCGAACACCCTTCCTCTTATCAAGACTCTCTTTCATGCGTGTCTTCCTCTTTGGTCTTTGCCACGGTTGCTTTGGTCTTTTCCATTGCTATTGCTTGGGTCTTTTCCATGTTATTTCTACGATCTCCTTTGTCTCTATTTCTATGATGTTTTCTATTGCGATTTCTTCTTCGTTTTCCCTGCATTTCCTAAGTTTTGCACTTCTTTGTCATGTCCTAATGTAATCTATAGGTTCACTTTTCAAAATTGCAATTTCTGTGTTTGCCTGTTCTTGCAAAGGTGTGACACCCTTGTTTCAAATCACAATTTTTGTGTTAGCTTTTTGCAAATCTTCAAAGCGGAACTCTGCAAGTATGTCCTTCTGGTCATGAAATAGCCTGGTTTGGTCTTCTGTCATGTCCTTTGCAACCCCTATGCCTTACATGAACATGAACAGGAACAAATTCGTCTTTGACTACACTTCCTCTGCGTGATTCTCATGATTTCTTTGTTTCTTCTGTAGTTCATACCCAACTAGGGCTTCTTCAAACTCTGCAAATGATTGTTCATACCCTTCACCTAGGGCTTCCGCGAGCACTGCCACTTTCTGTTTGTATCCTTCTCCTAGGGCTTCCTCGAGTAGTGGCTTTGATACCAATGTTATCAAATCAATGCTAAAAGAATGAAGAGAAATGGAGGGCATACGAGACACACACTTTTGTGTTTGTCTTTATATTAAGCAGTAAGTGGTTACATTCAGTTGCGAAGGTTGATAACCACCCATTAGTTAAACATTAACTAATAGCTAATTAATAACTTTAACATCCACCATGTTTGGATTCAATCGCACAGGCATCTTAAAATACTTTGCCTCGATCAATAAGTGTTATCTTGGTTATAGTTGACCTTGGAGGGATCCTATACATATTAGACTGTAAATAGTTCAAATACTTTCACATTTTGTTAGTGCATATATGCACATTTGATGTGAAACCGCCTTGTCAACACCTCTGGATAATCGGTCCTCATTTAGATCATCTTGTTGTATTTTGCTAAAATACTATATTGATAATTTGGTAAATTGTGTATACCATCCATATCTCGTGTTCTCTCTCTCTCTCTCTCACACACACACACACACACACACACACTATTGCATCTTTACTACATTGCTTTGTGGACTTGATAGATCTTAAAGGAATAAAGTAGCATATTCTAAAACCTTCATCTTGACATTTTTGAGCATCTCCCCATTAGCATCCTTGCCCTTCAACACTGGGTTTTTTTAATGTTTCTCTCAATAGAAGGGATTAAATGCTCCAGCACAAATTTTATGAGACTGATGTTGTTGGGTTGAGGCTATTTCAAGGATCCAATGGTGAAGTCTTTAGGGTCATGTTTTATTTTATTGTTGTTTTCTTAAAAGTAACCATAGTATCAGTAATTTTTGTTCTATAATGATTTAGATGACCCAAACTTCTCCTTGCCCCTGCTTGCTTGTTAGCTGACATTCTTCTCCTTGGACCATGTGCCCTTGTTCTCTTGGCAGTATCAATCTGATTCCTTTCTTCCCTTCCTATCAATTGAGCAGCAGTTGTAGCTTCTTGCAATCTTCACGTGGCTTGACTTGTGTAGCTCTCAAATCCTTTGGTAGTGGGATTGACTTTCAAATTCATTATCTAACATCAACCAAGTCTATGATCCTTGTTATTCCGTTTCTATAAGTCCTAATAATAGTTTTTCACTTGGGTTGAATTATTTTTCATTCTTTTATTTTGTCGGCTCTTGTTTTTCTTATGGTTTCATACACTAGCTTACAAGTAGACAAGCTGCTCTTTTCTTTTGTTTATGTCTTGTGATTTTATCTTCATCTTCCTTAGTGTTGAAAAAAAATTGACTTCGAGTGTCTTGGTTTGGAACTCTGGTCGTTTTGCTTCCTTTGTTTCATTCACTGCCTTTGTACTCTATGGTCTCTTTCTTGCCAGGAGTTTGCTTGTTCTTCCTCAAGTTTTTGTATCCTCTTTTAAGCAGTTCTAGAAAGTGCACAAAGATTTATTCAACATCCCCTTTCCAACATAAATGTTCATCGAATTCTTCCCTACTTTGCTGGATATCTCTGGCTTCTTGTCTTTGGCAAGTCTCTTTCTCATTGATCCTAGAGATAAGTTCTTGTTTGGAGCTGATGGTAAGCTCAAATTTCCTTGAGTATCAAAATCAAAGCCATATAATGATACAAAACTTGAGTTGTCTATTATGCATAGTATTATACAAGTTGAATTTAATCTTGCAATTTCTGGTTAAGGCATTCAGCCTGTGTTTGTTTCTCTTATGTCAGAAAAAGATGTCATATCTGCTAAGAAAAAATGATATATAGCAGTACACGGGTCTGACTATCATCAGGGAAATTATCAATAAATGTTAATACAGGAGGTTGGGGTTTTATATTTCATTGATGAATTTCCATTCCTAAGAATGTAGTATCTTCAACACAAGCTTCAATTTTAGATTCAGAGACGACTATGCCTTGCCTCCGAACTAATTTATAGAAGATTTGAAGATGTGCTTCTTGTTCTTCACGAGTCCTACTGTAAACAGGTATATCATCTATGTTCACAACTATGAAGTCATAAAATGCTCTGGAAATTGAATCCATCCATTGTTAAAAATAGGTTGGAGCATTTCTCAAGTTAAATGGCATATTAGACATCGAAACTGTCCTTGGGGTATTCTAAAAGTTGTTTTATCAATATGAGTGGGGTCTGTCTTTAGAGACAAGTGGCATAAAGGGGACAGTTTTCCTGGATTTATATTTGGCTCCTCTAGTTAACTACTGGATTGCTGGGTAATTCTGAATCCGTTCAGGAGGAAGAGGTAAGGAACTTACTATTCAGAAGGTGTTTTGAGCCTTAAGGGAATTTTTCTTCCGTGAACTGTGGATAACCAGCCACGATATTAATATGATGGTATATGGCTTGACAGCCAACAATTGCATAAATAGCACCAGTCACCATATCTACTTCCTTAATTTGAACACAAATCACCCAAGCTTTAAGTAGATGTGGATCATTTAGATCCATTGTATATCCCGGCCTTACTCTACACTAAGCATCCTTATCTTGTCTACCATGGAATTGGGCTACATAAGTTCTATCCCTAGTCCTTCGTTGAATATTAAGTAGAGTGACTACATATTTATCATCTAGTGCATAGTCAAAATGGGGATGCAAAATAATATCTATTTGAGACCAGTGTACTGCTATATGCCCCTTTTTCTTAGCAGTTATGACATCTTTTTCTGACATAAGAGGAACAAACACAGGATGAATGCCTTGACTAGATTAATTTTGACTTGTGTAATACTTTGCAATGTTGCATAATAGACAACTCAAGTTTATGATCATTAAAGAGCTCTTATTTTTGATATTTTAGGATATTCGAGCTTATCATTAGCTCCAACAAGAAACAACTTTCCGAATAGCAGATCATTTAGAGTGGAGACATAACCGGATCAGGCCAAGATTTGCAAAGACTTCATATTATATAGGTAGTGCTTCATACAACTTGTTTGGTACAAGGACCTACTATTCAATGCTCTTATCCGGACATGCATCATTTTTTTTAGAAGACAAATGACACAATGGTTGTCTATTAAACACAACCGTCAACAACCAAACATACAAAAAAGAGTCATAACTACACTACCTAAAGTCAACAATACAATCATTAACAACATGACAAAGTCTGCTACCAAAACATGTAATTAATAATACAGTGATGACAATTACAATACTAACATGATGGTCTACAAACAAGTCGGAGTCCGTTATGACCCAGTTCAGATACAACATGATATAAATGAGCTTGAATACGAAGGACATTCCTGGAGAAGTTGTGGCTGGTGTACAGGTTGCTGCAACTGAAACTTCCACACAAAACTATGGCTTGAATATGGTTCTGAAAACACACAAATGCAATAACCTTTTTTTTCTGTTCCCGTAATTCCTCTGGTGGTTGGGAAGGCAAAAGATGTTGTGTAGGGGACAATGAAGCATACAGAGATGAAAAATCCATGTGTAACTGACTGTACGGTGCTTGCTTAGAAGTAAACATCTTACAACAATGGCTATGTGATGTGCAACACAATTTGGGCATACTTCTAGCTGCTAAGAAAGCTGTATGACCTAGGATGGGCATGCAACAATCCAGGAAGATTGTATGGTCCAACATAAGACAAAGGAAGCACAATAGAGAAAGGGCCAGCATATTGCAGGGCAGAAACAAATTGTCCGTATGTGGAGAGAAGGGGAAAAACATATGGAATTATACAAGTGGGCGTACAATGGAGGTACGACAAATAGCAAGCAGCGCACGACAACGGAGAGGAGGCGTACGACGTGATTTTTTTGACTTCAGCATATGATGTTACCTTTTCCTAGATGTGCGATGCTTGCACTTTACCTCCACTAAGGGCGTACAGTTGAATGTGTTGGCCATACGATTTAACACCATGATCCTTGCCTTCACTTTTATAAATATCCATTATATTATTTTTAAAGTTTCTTCTATTAACCATACTTCGTTATTTTTGCTTGGCAGGTCAAGATGACTCGAGTATTTTATTGTTTGTGCATAGAGGCTCAATACCATTCATATTAATATTTTCCATCTTCAACTGATATAATTTTAACTTGGAATAATTCATTGCTTATTTACACTCCGTACTGTCTAAATTTGCTAGTTGCTCTGCCCAATTATTCATTAGTTGGTGGATTTTAAATGGACAAAGCAAAAAATACTTTAATAGTTCCCGGCTGTACTTCCCATTGACCATTACGTTTTAATATAAACACCTTGGGTTTGAAATTTGTGTGCCATAAATACTTATGCCTATTCTTCCTTTGTTTCTTTAACACAAGTGCCCCAGTTTAAAATGCAGGTAGCACAGGTATTGGTTACGACAATATTTCCTTTGCCTCGACATAGCCTCAGTTAGTCGAGGTGCCATGACTCTTCATCTAGGGTGAGCGTAATTGTATCCAACCATACTAAAGAAATAGTCCATACTTAATGATGTCGTATGTCTCCTTTGATGGTACTTTTATCCTTAGACCTTGGGTTCGTGCTCCCTCTAGTAGGTTTATTGACTCTGACATTGATGGGTTCGAAGGACTTGGCATTGCTGACTTATGCATATGATCATCTCTTTTCAAGCTTTCTTTTGCCTTCTTTTATCTCCATAATTTCAATGCTATTGCAATTCGACTATAAAAGCTCATAGTCTTCCATCTACCAATGGAACAAACTATTGAGGGAGTTCGTCTCATTTTCGAAGCACGAATGTAACCCCAAGATCCATTCATTGTTCAGCTCCATCGTACTTTGTTTCCCATCCATTGAGCGTTCTTTGGAGTCTACGTCTGATGAAGTTCCTCATTGATTACATGAATCTTCAGATTGGTTGCATATTTTTGACCTTTGTTCTCAATGGAGAGTAAATTTTTCTTTCAGTTGTGGCTAGCTTTGGCTGCTATCAATCAACCACGACCCAACAATACATCGTAGGCTTTCTTCCGTAGTGAGATGACTATAAAATTCTAACACAAGGGTTGGGTTCCAATAAATACCTTTTGTCCCATTAGTATACCCAATACCTTTATGCCCTATTGGTCTACTCCCACCAAGTGGAATGTTGGAGGCCAAATAGTTGGCTTCTCAAGACTTTTCCAAGTGTCTTTTGGAAGAATATTCACACCTGAACCACCATCCACAATGGTGTTTGTCAAGTTTTTCGTATCTCTATATGCACATTTGTTGGCCATCGGGCTAGATTCATTGTCTAGAGAAAGGGGTTGATTGCTTGATAACCTAACAGTGAGGGCTTGACTATGGGTTCGACCTTCTATTTCTGGTTCTATGCATTGTTCAGCGGTAACTTTGACATTAGAGTGTCATCACATGCTCCATGGCAGGGCCATTGTCGGGTACATTGGTAGTTATTGCATTCTTGACCTCATGAATAATTTGCAATAAATCCACTACCTTGACAAGGACAATAGTTTATAGGTCT
Source organism: Torreya grandis (assembly GCA_037957365.1). NCBI lineage: Eukaryota > Viridiplantae > Streptophyta > Pinopsida > Cupressales > Taxaceae > Torreya > Torreya grandis. Next base: position 3,792,518 of record JARHVA010000366.1, on the reverse strand, counting down.
TGTCTTGCAATTACTTTGTCTGACTCAAGTCAATTGGTCACCGTACTTGTGTGTTCATGTGATTGTCGCCATTCTTCAACCATGGCCCTCTCGACTTCCACCCTTGTTTTGGCCAGTCTTTCCTTATCTGTTTGTGGGTTAGGGTAATTAGCTTTCTTTGCTTGTGCTTTAGTGATTGCCATAGCTTCCTTGTCGTTGTCTACATCAATCATGTTGAGTTTGCTTGCTTTGGGCAATTGCCATCATTATGGTCGTCGAGCCCATGCCATCTAGAGAGAAGTCCAGTGTTATTTTGATTTGTTCGGCAATATTTTGCGAAATGTCCTCACTTATTATGTTTTTGACTTTGCACAATCTGATGTCCATGGGAGTCGTACTAAATCTGGCTCCCTCCACCACTATTATTTTGACGTCGGTAATTCATTGGCAACATGGTGGGTGGTTTCGATTGCTTTTCTTCTGCCAAATGTACTTGGGTGCTCCTATTTTGTAAATTGTGTGGGCAATATTTGACTGAATGCCTTGCGAAATGAGAAATCTCACAGAACATCTCTAGGAAACTCACCTTGGTGTTATGATGAAAACCGAACACACAAAGAAACCAAGCAGTTGCACAAGAGAGAACTTGAAAGAGAGATAAGTCTTGGAGGTGTTATCGAAAGTGCAATCGTCACTTTATAGAAAAGCAACAACATAAACCTTAATACAAGGGTGACACATCCTAACCCTAAAAATGACTTAGGTGAACATTAGGTCATGTTTACATTATTTGATAAAGCAAATTAAATTCATAAAGTGAATTTATTACCAAGCCTATCACTAAGACTAGTATGACCATTATAACTCGAACATGCTCCCTTAATAGTCATTCTAGAAAATACACCAAGTTTATTTCTAAATTTTACAAATTTATTTGGGTCAAGAGACTCAATGAGCATGTCTGCAGTCTAGTCCTGAGTTGGACTATATTGCAGCTCAACTACTCCATCTTTTACACGCTGTAAAATGAAATGACAATGTATGTTGACATGTTTTGTGTGCTCGTGAAAGCCGAGATATTTGCCAACTTAAGAAATCCTTGGTTATCACAAACTATATTGTAGGCTCAATCTGATCAACTTGCAAATTCGCAAGCACTCTTCTAAGCCAAATACTTCACATGCCCCTTTTACTGCTGTTGTATATTCTGCTTCTGTAGAGGAAAGTGAAACTGCATGTTGTTTCTTGCTTATCCAAGAAACTGCTCATGTTTCCTGAATGAACACATAACCTGTTGTAGACTTCCTCGCATCCACGGATCCTTACCCAATCCAAGTTTGAATAGCTACACAACTGAAGCTCCTTGCTTTTACCATATAGGATGCTGAAATCTAATGTTCCCTTCACATATCAGAGGAACCTCTTCACCATCATCTAATGTTCTGTTTTTGGAGCTATCATCATCGTTATAAGTAAGATCAAGTTGCCAAGTCATTGCCTATAGATTGAGTCATTAACTGCTTTTGAATTGGTCTTGGCTGAAAGATTTGGCCATGTCTCCATAGGTGTAGATGAGATTTTACAATTTGTCTAGAAGCTGTCTAACAAACTCGTTGCATATTTTGTTTGAGAAGCAAAAATGTATTTTTCAAATTTTCAAACTTATACACCTAAGCAATAATGTAGGAGGCCTAGATCTGTCACGTCAAAAGTGGAACATAAATTTGATTTTTATTTTCAATAGTTCCAACCTCACTCTTTGTGATGATGATACCATCAACATAAACCGCTAACATCAACACATCACCATTTTCGCTTTTGATGTAGAGGTTGGGGTCAAAAGGGTTTCTTTTGAATCCTTGTTCTCCCAAATGTCTGCCAATTTTGAAGTACCATGCTTGGGAGCTTGCTTTAGCTCGTAATGAACCTTATTCAATGTGCAAACCATACGTTCCTTCCTTGGATCTTGAAATCCTTGCTACTGGTAAACATACACTTCTTCCTCTAGATCTCCATTGAATAAGACACTCTTCACATCCATCTAATGTGCTTCCCAACGAAACTGTGCTCCCATGGTTAGAACCCATCAAATTGTTTCATATCTGCAGTAGGAACAAATGTCTCCTTATAATCAGTTCCTTCTATGTTTTATGTTTATCAAGTGTGCCATCTGCTTAATGTTTGTCAAGTGTGTCGTCTACTTTATTCTTGACCTCATATACCCATTTGTAGCCAATGGGTTTCTTCCCAATGGGTAGCTCTTTTAGAACCCATGTTCGGTTCTTCATTAAAGTTTCATTTTTGGTTTGCATAGCCTTCTCCCATTTTGGTTTTCCTTTGGCCTCTTCAAATACTTCAGGGTCAAATGAATGTTGAAGATTTAGCTATCAAAGCTTTATTCACCATATCAAATGTCTTATCTCTTTTTGGTCTTCCTTCCTCTCTCATATAAGGAAGCTCATCTTCTCGAACATTGCCATAGGTGTTGTACCACCATTTTGGTTTCTTCTTTTGTTCCTTCCCTTTCAGATTAGCACTAGCGTCTCACTGATTTGAGGAACTTGCAATTGCATCTTGGCTGAAATTTTCTTGGGATTCATACTATTTCTCACATGACATCTATTTTTTCTTCTTGCCGACACTTTTGTATCATTGTAAATTCTTTTGTCATTATGATTTACGCTACATTCGACGCAGGGATATTACAAGATTATGCAGTGACTCATTGCCAATAGTTTTTGTCGACCGACATTCGCTTCTACTTGATGTTAGCTTGACATGACTTTGCAAAGGAAATGGTGCTAGAATGTTAACTATAGAAACTACACTACCAAAGGAACATTAATTATTGAATAGTAAATATATCCCTGAATGTAGCATAGAAGAATGTGAGTAATATTTTTTTTATATTATATCGGTAGTGCTCGATACCAGTGGTTTGGTGCAAGAGGACATGTTACACAATGCCCTTACCCCAACATGCATCATTATATTTATAAGACAAATGACACAATGGTTTTAATTAAACACAACTGTGAACAACCAAAAATACTAAAAAGAGTCGTAACAACACTACCTAAAATCGAGAATACAATCAATAACAACATAACAAAGTCAGTTACCAAAATATTTAATTAATAATACACTAATGATGATGACAATCCTAACATGATGGTCAACATGTTGGATGCAGGAGCATCCAAGTTAGGTTGGCAATCTTGCATCACCAAAAATATGTTGGTCAATTCAATATACAACAATCTTGATGTCTTAGTTGAATTTATGTTTGAAGTCAGTAAAAGTTCCCATTCATGGAATAAGGCCTATGAGGCATAGTGAAGGTTGAGGAATTCTAGAATCATTTGAGTTAAACCAAAGGCACTTATGATGTGTTTTTACTCCCGAATGTGTGTGCATCCTCAAATTTCATGGTTACATCAGTTAGTGAAGAAAATCCGTTTTTGTCCATTCTAAGCCATTTTTGGAGCAGCATGCTTATTGGGAGCATTGGGAATGTTTCAGAAAGAGTGGTAAGTTCTTTAGGGCTATCATGATGCCTATAACATGACTCGTGCTTACAAATTTGAAAAGACAACTTCCTAGAGGTAAAAACAATTTAATGCTCTTGTTGGGCGTTGGTTTTGTTAGCAAATATAAATGTTGAAAGAATGAAGAGCAATGGGAGGCATACGACACACACACTTGTGTGTGTCCGTCTTTTACTAAGCAGAAAGTAGTTACATTCAGTTGGGAAGGTCGATAACCAACCATTAGTTAATGCTTAACTAACTACTAATTTATAACTTTAATATACTCCCTTAATGACTAAACCAAAGATTACTCCAAGTTTGTCCCAAAATTTTACAAAGAAAGTGGGACCAAAGAGTTTAGTCATTACATTTACAGACTGCTCTTTAGATATCAACATGAAATTTGCAGTCCTTTGATATTTTGCTGTTGTCCACAAAAACTGAAGAAGATAGTCAACAACAAAACAAAGATCTCGTCATGTGGACATAAGATATATCAATATCTCCACCAATCTCTCTAGAGCGATTCATTGATAGGTGATGAATCCTCATTGGCTGATGACTTCAACCGAACCTCCATAGTTTTGAATCTAGAAGCTTGGAGATGCTGATCAAATAGAATATACCAGGCTCGTGGAGCTTGCTTAAGTTTGTACAAGTATTTGATTGAGAAATCCCTTTTATATCCTTCATAGTGGATATTCCCTCCACAACTAGTGCATGTGAGTTGACTGGAGTAGGGTCAACAAGCCTTTGAGGAATTTCGTTCTACACATCCTATATGGTGGAGTCTCCCTCCACATGTGCATTTACGTTGACTATGTAGGGTCAACAAGTCTATACAAACCACCTTGCCCAATTTGTAGGGCAATTACTTTGACATGTTTTACATTAGACACGATACACTGTTTGTCAAAGAGAATATGGCAATGTTGGGATTTTTTTTAACTAACTAATAAACATTGGTTTTTTATTCATGCTAGGAACATACCTAACATTCTGTACTTTGATTTTTCTAGCATTATTCAAGACTATGCAAATATCTCCTGTCCCCTCTATTACATGTGACTGACCATCAACTAATGAAACTGAATAAGAAAAATTTGTACTTGTATTAAATTTGACATACTAGTCCTTACAACATGTGAAATGTCTAAGTGCACTGGAATCAATGAACCAACAAATGGTAACACTATCATTTGAGTATAATGCTACAAGGGCATACTCTTTCTTAGAATTGCATTCTTCAACTGCCGCCATATTTATAGCTTGACTGCTTTGTTGGAAAAGTGCATACTGTTGCTTCTGGCAGTTCTTTTTGACATGCCCACCCTTATGACACTAAAAGCACTTCACTTGGCACTTATACAATGAATCAAGAGGAGATGTGTTTGCACTTTCCCTTCGATTGAGTCCCAAGTGCATTGTGTTTGTCCAATAGTGGACTCATTTGCTTGTGTCTGTCTGCATTCCTTTTGCATCAAATAAGAACTAACTTGATCAAATGTTAGGGTTTGGCTTTGTGCCATTAAGCGTAAAATCTCCACGAAAGATTCACATGAGGGCGCCAAGCTGTTCAGAACAAGAGCAACCATATTGTAATCGTCCATCTTTTTGTTAATAGTTGTGAGTTGGTTTTGGATACTATTCATGCAATGATGTTTTGGCAAGGACCTTTTCTCAGTCATCTTTGTGGGCAATAACAAATTCTTCAAGTACAAAATCCAATTTTTCTCTAAAGTTTGATACCTATTTTTCAGATTGGTCCAAAGCACACTTGCCTTAGTGGCATTTAAGACCTCAAAAATCTTGTCATTTGAGACAAACAACTTTAACAACAAGAAGGCCTCCTTATGACACTTGTCATAATTAGCAAAATTTGTAGCAAGGCTTGCTGCAGTATTGAGAAAGATTTTATCACAATCATGATATTCCAAAATTGTTAAAATCTTATGACTCCAAACATTGTAATTATGATTAGTTAATTTCTGCGATTCTGGGAGAGCCAAATTTTGAATTTTGGCCATTAAGCACATAATAGCTGACCTTTGACTTGGAAATAAAAAATAAATACAAACACTGCTTACAGATCAGACCTTTGACTCAAATATTACCAAAATCAATGCAATAGATAATACAAACTCTGCATACATATTTGATTACCTCTGGTTGTTTATGGAATTATTGTTCGTGCCCTAATCTAGATGTGAAAATCATGATTTGCCTTTGCCCTATCTGACTGCAAATCCTCCATTCATGCCCTAAATACCATGAAAACTATAAACCTCGACTGTAACTTGCGTCAATGTAATTGCGTTCCATTCTGCACTACAGATTACTGATTTCCCATAGCGTGGACATTTTCCTAGACTTCAAATCGTGGCTACTTCTTCGTAGGAAAATATTCACCGTCGTTTTATTTCTACAAATCGCATCATTGCTTTTGTGTGTGCAATATTTGTAGGTTAATCTGCGAACTGTGCAAATTGTGTGTTTTCTCCTTCACAATCCGTCAATTTCTGCGATCTGATTGCATGATTTCTCCTCCACAACCCCTGCGACTTCGTCATGACCCCTGTAACTTCGTCACGACCCCAACAACTTCACCTCTGCAAATGTTTTTACTGCAAATCATGAATTGAATCTTCAAGTCAAGTTCGAACCTTTTCTTTTTTTGCAATGTTCTCGCCCTTCTCTTAGGGCTTCCTTGAACATCCTGCTCCGTTCATACCCGACTAGGGCCTCCCCAAATCATTGGATCTGATACCGATGTTAGCAAAAATAAATGCTGAAAGAATGAAGAGAGATGGAAGGCTTATGGCGCACTTATACACTTGTGTGTGTCCGTCTTTTGTTAAGCTTGAAGTAGTTACATTCAATTGGGAAGTTTGATAACCAACCATTAGTTAATGTTTAACCAACAACTAATTAATAACTTTAATGGGTTTTATTAGAGCAGAATCATGAAATGAAAGAAAAAAACCCATAACAAGCATTAGGAACTCATTTGGAAGACAAATTGGCATCCATAAACACACAAAGAAGAGGAACCTGGACTGCTGTGGAAAAGAAGCAGTTTTCTTGATGCTAGAGGGAAAGCAAAGTGTTTTTGGCAAGAAGACAAAGAAAACAATTGGGACGGGAGAGAACTATGAGAATATGAATAGAAAACATTCCTAAGAGATCCAATAACAGTCAGCAAATGGTATCCTAGCTGTTCATACAGGCAGAACCCAAAAATACAGCAAAAAGAAGAGGAAAAAGACTTTTTATTTTGGCCTTAGGAGTTGGTGTGAAGGTCGGAGAGTTTGGGGCAGTCTTAGAGGGTGCCCAAGGTATCAAAAGAAAGGTCTTAGCATGGTGATGGTGAATCCATTGCCAAATCTGAGGTTCAGTCATCCTTTTATGCATGCAGGCCTGTTTTAGGAAAACGAGCAAATTTTGCATATTTAAGGATACAGAGTTTGGAGTGATTCCAAGAGAAACGAAGGGTATATTGCATATGGGTTTTTCATTTTATTGAAGAATCTACCCTCAAATTTAGAATGACAATTTTTTTTGTATGGAATTTTAATATTCAATTTGAGGCTAAGTGTTTACAAAAATGCTTGTTTTTTGTTTCTTGCAATAACAGTCCCAGAAGTGAGTTATAAAGGTGGTTGTAGGTTGTTTGGAAGCTCTTATGCTTGGATATTTTCTGAGATTCTTTTCAGAATTGACTCTAATAGATTTTTAGTTCATGTTTAAGCTCTTTTGTATGCTTTTGAAGGGCAAAACTATCCTTAATTGTAAGTAAAAATCAAGCTGTTTCAAATGGTGTTACACGGGTGTTGGTAGAACTTGATCTTGCTGCAAGGCGAATGCATTTCTTCATTGGAAACTGTACCTTGACTACATCATATGGTATTATAGTTGGGTACAACTCTGCAAGGAGGAAGAAAGCTACTGGTAATGAAGGTTACTGAGAAGACCAAGTAGACATAGCGCCGAATGTAAGGCAATTTGCATGAGGAGCGAAGAGTGAACTGTGAAGAGTTATCCATTTTTTTAAGTGGATAGAGAACATAAAGAGAAGAGAAACTTGTTCTTCACTCGTAAAAGGTGGGTAGAGAGCAAGAAGATTAGAGGTTGAGTGTGAGGTAAATCAACATCTTCCATCAAAAAGAGTGGTGGGTAGAAGGTGTATAAACAAAGAAGAAGTTATTCATCTTTGATAGGTGGGTAGAGAACAAAGAGTCAAAAGAGAGGTGCATAAAGAAGTTTGTGTGTGAGCGAGAAAAGATCAAGAGATGGATGATAAGTATGCAGGCCACTGGAGGGGGAAATCTTGTTTACTTGGAAATAGAAGAAGGATCCCTAACTGAGGTCGAACATTTGGAGTTTGATTATGATGTATCTTGCCTTGATATAAATCCTTCTGGTGACAATCCAATGCGTGCATCAGATAGGCCAATAGTTATTTATAGCAACAACAAGAAGTTGCTTTATAGCAACGTGAACCTTAAAGAAGTTAATCATGTGTCCTTTCAATTCAGTTTTTTTTTCCCTGACAACCTTGAAATTGCAAAGGATGACTTGCTTATGATTGGGACAATTGAGGACATTAAGAAACTTCACATTTGTGCAGTTCATCTTGGCGAACATGCTCGCCGTATTTGCCATCAGGAGCAGTCTCATACATTTGCCATTTACACTGTGAAGTATTCAAATGCAAATTTGGATGAGACAGAATCACACTTCGTGCGTCTATTGGATGATCATAGTTTTGAAGTTATCAATAATTTAAAATTCATATTCTCCAAGTTACAGTATCAAGAGTCTCAATAGTCTGAACTTGGCTTTGCATCTTAAATTGTTAAAACTTTATTAGTGTATAGGGAAGAGGACATTATTCATGAAAAGTTTGTATTCAAAGCATGGGACCTAAACTCAATATCAAAGAGTTTAAGATTTTCAAAGCCACAAAATATGAGAGTTGACATAGTGACCAAATCATTGCCTTATGAATTTTCAAATGTCCAACATGAACCATGGTTTGGTGTCCCTTACATTATTAAAGATATTCCATTTTCTATTTTAGAGGACTATAAAAGGCCCTTGTTGAAAGACTTAACCTTATATCTACCACTTAAAAATGATTATATTCTAGAGCATTATTGTACAACAAACTTAATTGGCCTGAAGAATTTTGAACAGGACCTTGAAATTACAAAATGTGTTCAACAAACTTAATTGGCTTGAAGAATTTCGAACAACACCTTGAAATTACAAAATGTGTAGTACATGATCATTTGATCAAAGTATGGCATAATGAAGTGAATAATATTCCTAATGCAAATGCCTACATCATAAATTGTGATAATGTATTAGGCTTTTCACTGGTAAAGTCCAACGTACTGAGCGAAATGTATGCCTCACTATTCTTGGATGTTCTTTAAGAGATTTTGTACCAAGCAAAGATGGCTCAGTCAAATAGCAGAATTTGTGTGACTAGAACATGCATTTTTAAAATTGTGATATATGGTTTGAGTGGAAAGGTACCACATTTAACATCAAATATCTTGAAATTTGTCAAAACATTTCAGGCCATAGAGGAAAGTGAAAGTGTTGTCAAGGGAGTATGTGCATCACAATCATATGACAAAGGCAAACTCACTTTACATAAAGAGGAGACACAGGAGAACCATGGGAACTGCTCTCCTCCCAAGGAACAACAACGAACATCACACGGTGTCTTCCTGTCTTGTGAATTAGTTCAAGATTTAATATGGGAATCGAAGGTTGTATCTTAGCTTGCGGATTCGGATGCTCGGGAATTTTGTGATAATCTTAAATCTGTGAGGCGAGTCGACCATAATCAAGAAGTTCCTTCTAGAAAAGATAGTGATGGGAATGAGATAGATAAATTCAAAAATACTGGCGTTGTGAATGCACTGAGCCAAAATGTAAGAACCCCTGTTCTCCTCCACTTTGAATTTTCTGATTTTTCTGAATGTGTTTGTTTTGAATGGGTTTTTTCTATGATTTTGAATGCAATTTAATAGGCTGATATAACTTGAGAATGCAATTGAAATGACAGTACATAGGTTGCAGCACTAAATGAACTTAAAATGCAAGCACATCACTGAAAATAATGATATATCGACAGCTACAACACTATAGACATTTCCATAAACAATTACCATGCAACTTATGACTGAAATGTGCACCTACAGCCAAGGGACATTAATGCGAACACTTGGCAAGCAAACTAATGAGCAACTACAACAGTGAAGACTTTATACCCAACACTTTGTATGCAATTGAGACATGCAAATGATTGTATTCCTTAATAAGAAAATATACAATGCTTTATATCTTCAATTTAGCATACCCGATGGTCCATAGCTTTGAATAAATGAAATTCTGGAAATTACCAGCAACATATAAATCTGAAAATGAAATTGATCTGCAGCTATAAGTAATTTCTCCACTCAAAAATATATGCATAATGCCTTGACATTGCTGGGTACTCACAATGGATGAAATAGCAGCCAATGAAAGAAGGCATTTCAGCCCCGAGGAAGAACGCCTAGGCTGAATAGATAGCACGTGGCCTTGTAGAACCTTGTACACCCTGTGTATGGTTGCTAAGAACAATATTACTTGCAGCCACAAGTGTCTCTGAAGATCCCTTCAATCTTGTATTAAACCCTTAAGTAACTTTCAACTAATATGCAAAAAACACTGTAGCGTTTACTGTTCACGTGATCCTATAGCAGCAATTAAATAGTTGAAATCTGATATAAAATGGCTGCCAAGAATGAGTTCTTGTATCTGCCACTGAATAAGTCTTCAAATCCTTCAAACCCTTAATGAAGTTCTTCACTTTTTAGCTCCAATTAGACTCCTAGATGAAGCCCACACTCTAGCAATGATTCAGCTGATCTTTCACAGCCTCAAGATTGCATAAACACTGTACAAGCTCCCATCAAGAGGTCGATTTCCCCCAAAAAGCGCATTTAATAACAATTAAATGTTATTACATTTGCATCATTTAATATTTCACCTTTTAAAATCTTGGAGTATGTGCCCAATATTAATTGCTCAATTGCCCCCCCTTTTTATGATGAAGTCAAGTTATAACTTTATAATAGCACCTTTAATTAATTAAATATCATTCGAGCCAATAAAACATTAATATCTCTTTTAATACTTAGTATTTTATCATACCGTCTGTAACTGGAGTCAACTCTGTGAATCCCAATATGACCAAGTGCCTTACTAAAAATAGTAAGGGTCCTTTTCAACCAACCTCTGACTTACTATAAATAGTAAGTATAGCAAACGGAGCCCTGAAAACACCAAACGAAAGCTGGAATTGGAAACCACTGAACTCCGGAGAAGATACAAGCCTCAGAAGACCCTCTATCCATACTCATTAGCCTACTAGGGTCAGAATGATAGGCTAATCTCACTGACAACTAATGCCTAGCTAGGAGGGGACATTACAGTCCGCCGTCCCTGAAATTGCTTGTCTCCAAGCAATCTCAACTCTAGATGCTGTAAGATCTCTTCACTCTCCCAAGTAGCATCCTCTACTGGCAAATCATTCCATTTTACCAAATATTCCCTGATGGTCCATCTCCACCGCTGCTTCTCTTTGAAATCTAAGATGGCCTTAGGTACTAACACCAATTTCCCCTCATCATCTAGGGGTGGTAATACTGGAGAGGGAACTATATGTTGTCCTAACGCCTTCTTGAGGTGCGACGCATGAAAGACATTGTGCACTCTATTGTCTGCAGGTAGATCTAGCTCATAAGCCATCTCGCCAACCCGCTAGACAATCCTGAACGACCCATAATAGCGTGGCTTGAGCTTCTCTGCTCCACTCTTCTTAAGAGTGGATTCCCTGTAGGGCTGCAACATAAGATACACCATGTCACTGACCTCAAACGATCGCCCAACCCTCCTTTGATCAGCATACTGCTTCTGCTAATTCTGTGCCTTTTGTATGTTTTCACGTATAGCTCTCATGATATCCTGGTTCTCCTGTAACAGATCACCAGCGCTAGGCACTCTGTTGTCATTGAGCAACAAATCAAGGAAGCTAGGTGCATCATAACCATATAGTGCATTGAATGGTGTCATCTGAATGGTCATATGGTAGGTAGAATTATAACAATACTCACATAAATGTATCCACCTCACCCAAGCTCGCTGCTGCCCTGCAATGTAATTCCGTAGGTATCCCTCTACCCATTTATTTACAATCTCTGTCTGTCCATCTGTCTGAGGGTGGTAGCTCGTGCTCGGAGTCAACTTGGTTCCACATAATCTGAAAAGCTCCTGCCAGAAATGGCTCATGAACCGACTATCTCTGTCATTAACAATACTCCGAGGCAAGCCATGTACCCTGAATACCTCACGGAAGAACAAATCTGCTACCTGTGTAGCTGAGTATGTAGTCATAATCGGGAAGAAGTGTGCATACTTTGTCAGCCGATCAACCACTACATATATACAATCCCTGCCCTGGGCTTTTGGCAAGCCCACAATAAAATTCATCGATAAGCATTCCCACTTCCTCTCAGGAATAGGAAGTGGCTGAAGCAACCTTGCAGGATATGTGTGCTCTTGTTTGTTCCGCTGACAAACATAACACTCTTTGACATACCGAAGAACATCTGCTTTCAGACCTTTCCAAGTAAATCTTTCCTGAACTTCCCTGTAGGTCTTGAAGTATCCGGGATGACCAACTATGGGTGAATCGTGGAAGGTCCTCAACACCATGTTCTTCACATCTGATCTTGGGACTAAAAATATCCTCCCTTTGTAAATGATAAGATCATTCACCAGAAAGTACTTGCTGTCCTGCACTGTCCCATCAATAATGTGAGAAGCCCAAGGGTTTTTGGCATACTCAGCAATGATCATGTGCCTCCAATCTTCTGAAATCTCTACCATGGAGCTCAAATGGGGACGGCGAGATAAAGCGTCAGCGACAATGTTTTGAGTACCTTTGACATAGGAGATGTCAAAGTCATAAGACTGCAACTTACTGACCCATTTCTGTTAGCGCTCATTCAAGTCTCGCTGTCCCAGGAAATGTTGTACGCTGTTATGATTAGTTCTAACATAGAACTTACTACCAACAAGGTACTCCCTGAACTTGGCCAACGCATGCATGATGGCCAACATTTCCTTGTCATAAATACTATAGCCCCTCTCAGGACCCCTTAGCTTCCTGCTCTTGAAAGCTATCGGATGATGATCCTGCGTAAGTACAACACCAATGCCTTCACCAGAGGCATCGCAATGCAGCCCAAAGGGCCTAGTGAAATCCGGTAAAGCTAGGAGTGGGCATGATGTCATCAACCACTTGAACTTCTCAAAGCACTCCTGTGCCTAAGGAGTCCACACAAATGTGTAGAAACCCCTGTTTCCCTGATTTCTGAAAACTGTGTTTTTTGGACTGTTTTTGTGTATTTTGATTTTTTTGGGTGTTTTTTGCATGAATGAAAGAAGAATGCGATTTTGCAAGATAAATTCGTATAAATTCAAATAAATGAATACATAGCAGTATACTCTTCCAACTGGCTAATCTATGATCTTATTTTCATTTCAGATGATTACAATAGACTATCTCTGGTATGCATACAAAATAATATAAAAATATTGTTAAAAAACCTGATTTGTTGCAATCTGAAAAAAAACCTAGATTTGGTACGGCTGCAATAAATAACCCTTTCTTCTTGCTTTTGATGATCCAGAATGATGCTAGATGTATAGGTGCCCTGATTGGTATCAGCAGATTGGTCAAAAAGAAGGCGTTTTGCACCAGAAGAAAAATATGCCCCTGTTGAAGATGGTACGGCTTGGTACATAATTGTACGGCTTGTGTACAGCAGCAATTAAAACAATACGACCTGTGTACAACAGCAATTAAAACAGTACGGCTTGTTGATTTGATGCCAGATATTAATAAAAGGAGCGCCAATATTGAAGATTTCCTTCTGGACGATTTCTGGATCAAAACCTTGATGCTATAAACCTCTGTGAAGCTCTGTGATAACCTCTGTATAAAGTTCTCTTTGCCTGGCAATAAATCAGCTGGTATTTCACAACCTCTGAATTGCACACACTGAAGATTGCACGTTCTCCAATGCAAATTGAATACTGGAACCCTTGGATCTGTCTTCAGAGAAAATGCTTTGCAAAAAATTGACTTCAATTATGAATGGCACGACTCCCAATGAGAAACCCTTATATTCCTCAAAAGTGCGATTTTCCTAATTAGGGTTTTTCATTAATTAATAATTCGGATTTTTCTTTTAATTTTTTCCATAGTCTAAAAACACATTTTTAATTATAAAATATAATTAAAACGGCCCCCTTCATAATGAGCACCCCCTTGAGTCAAAGCACTTAAGTCATAATAATAAAATATTATAACTTTCGAATATAGCTCCAAACAATTAATATTTAATTAAATCAATTAAATATTAATATCTTCCTCAAAAAGTATCCGATTCTCGAATCGTCTGAAGCTGGCGAACAAAGGGGTGATTCCGCACATGACCAAACCATAGTAGGGGTGCTCCGCTGAGTGCCAAATATCCCCAAAAAATAGCATCTCAGGCAAACAGTGTCCGAAAGAGCCCGAACGAAAGCCAACTAGAAAAAATCTGATAGTCGAAGCCAAGCCAAGCTTCATCAAGACCCTCTATCCATCTTATCAGCCTACGAGGGTCGCATAATAGGCTAATCATCAGCTCTGAGAGATGTCAACTAGAAGGGGACATGACAAAATGCACCTTTCTTCGTCAGATCTGTGAGTGGTGCAGCATGCGTTGAGAAACCACTAACAAACTGACGGTAGAAGGCACATAAACCAACAAATCCCCTGAGTTGAGTCAAATTCTCAGAGGCAGGCCAATCAATAATAGCATGAACCTTATCAGGGTCCATGCAAACTCCCTCTGCGCTGATGATGTGGCCCAAATACAAAACCTCTGACATGCCCAATGCACACTTGGACTCCTTGGCATACAAGGACTCCCTATCAAGTATGCCCAAAACGGTATCCAAATGAGCCATGTGCTCCTCCCAAGATCTACTGTATACCAATATGTCATCGAAGAACACCAGAACATATCTCCTCAACTGAGATTGGAAGACCTTATTCATAGTGGACTGAAACGTGGCTGTTGCATTGGTTAAGCCAAATGGCATAACCAAAAACTCGAAATGCCCACAATGACATCTGAAAGCCGTCTTCTCAATATCTTGCTCTCTAACTCTGATCTGGTGGTATCCTGACCTCAAATCTATCTTGGAGAAATAACAAGCTCCATGAAGCTCATCTATAAGTTCGTCGATAAGAGGGATGGGATCCCTGTTCTTAATTGTCTTCTTGTTTAACACCCGATAATCTATGCACATCCTGAGTGAACCATCTTTCTTCTTCTCCAAAACAACTGATGAAGCGAAAGGAGACTTACTCGGCCTTATGTGTCCCATAGCTAACAATTCTTTGATGGACTTTTCAATTTCATCTTTTAAACGCTGTGTGCCAGTAAGGTGTAATCATAAAGGGCTTGGCGCCCTCCTCCAACTCTATGATGTGTTCTATACCTCTATCTGGAGGTCACCCTGGTGGTATATCACTAAACACTTTAGAGTGTTTAGTCCTGAGCGCTTGAACATCCAGATGATAGGCTGGTTTTTGCTGCTCATCATGAGAATGCATCAATCTACATTCTACAGCCCACTCCACCATGTCATGTCTAATAAGCCTCCCCGTTCTCCTAAGGGAGATCACCTTCAAATTGCTGTCCTTGATGGCCTTTAACACATGAGTCTTCCCATCAACCAAGAATTTCATTTCCATGTCTCTAAGGTTGAGGGTAAACTGTCCAATTGCATGAAGCCACTTCATGCCAAGTACCACATCCGTGTCTGTAATGTCCCCTTCTCGAGCATGATCTTTCCAGTGACCGTTGGCCTATTCTTGAGACCCGTAGGTTACTTGGAAGGTAAAATTAGGGTTTTTTGTTTTGAAGAATGCTCTTGCTTGAGGATGGTTGATTCAATGGCGGGTTCTTTCTAGGTTTTCAGAGAGCTTCGCAGTGATATGCTCTTTTTGGCATTCTGAGCATCTTCAAGAATTTACTATTTTTAGTAAATTCTATTTCTGGCAATGTTCCTGTTGGTTTCGGGACGGTTGGCTTTCCATTTTAGTTTGATCAGTTGGCTTACTCATTTCTGGGCTTTGGGGCACAAATGGAGAGATAAGTCAAATTATTTTAATTAAGTCATGCTTTAATGTTATATTTTAACATTGACTTTCCCCTTGGCCTAGCTACATCACTTTAAGTTGTTTTAAAAGGGGTTCTTTATGGGGTGGGCGCCTTATTGAAGGAATTAATTATAATTCTTATTAAATATTTAATCCAAGCTTAAGTTGGGCGCCAACTTCAAGGAGGAAATAAAGTTTATAATATAAAGTCAAAATTTTGCTTGGGAAAGTGGGACGCCACCTATTGGAGGATAGGGTTTCTAGAAGGGTCAAACGGAAATTATAAAAGGAAGCCATTGGTCCTCACTTGGATCATCTTTAGTTAGAGGAATGTTATGTTGCCGGATTGGCTTTGGGATTGCTAAAAGGAATGAAAGCCTCCTAGATTGGCATTGCTTCTCGCTTGAAAGATAGCGACTAGTGGTGAGATAGTATAGTTTGATTGTTTTGTATATAGGGTTTGTGCATTGTAGTCAGTGTGTGTTTTATAGATCAGTTTATGAGAAATTCAGGAATTTCATTTTCATCACAACAGGGTGTGTTTTTTATCATAAGTCAAAAAAGACAAAAAATTCATTATGGGTATTGTCTATATCTCTTTGTTTGTGAAGGGTGCCCTTTTTCTATAAGTTGTAGAATTTTTAATGAAGGCTGTGATTTTTAAAAGCAAATTGCCCCTCTTGCTAGGTTGTACCATCTGTGGTTGCATTGGGATTCGTGCATAAATTAAATAGAAACCTTTGGGTCTGTTTTGTGTTCCAATCTTGGGCGCCTTCATTATTAGGGTCTTTTGCTTTTCATTTCACGTCAATTAGATGAGTTGTGTGAGAGATATGTCCATTTTAGTGTGATCTCAGGTTGCTGGTTTTAGATTTAAAAGTGCAGATTTGAACAGGCCAGAATCTTGAATCCATTTTTTGAGAGCAGAAATCAGTTTCTGTATTTCCATTAAACAAGGAGAATTCTCTATTAAAATGCCCATTGAATGGTTCTAATTCTATGCTCTTGGTAGGCGAATTCTTTATCATATTGTAAGCTGGCAGTAGTACTAACAACAGTGCTTTACTCTTGCTTAATCATGATTTGTAATGCTGATCTTATATTCTGAAACTGCATTGTAATACTTTACATCTCCGTCATATGGTAGCTTCCATTCCCTTTCGGGTTGGAAAACACATTCTTGACGTTGAGTATTTTAACATTCTTGTTTATTTCCCTTCAGAGCATTGTAATTCGTAGCGCTCCGCCATATGGTCGCCTCAACTCCATACTGGATTGGGTAGCACATACTAGGTGTTGAGTTTCTTTAGCATTGTAATTCTTAGTACTCCACGATATGGCCGCCTCAACTCCATACTGGATTGGGTAGCACATACTTGGTGTTGAGTTTCTTTTCAGTCCCTGTAGTAGTAGAAGATCCTCTGACCAATGCTCACACCTTGGCCTCCTCGAAATCTTGGTGTACATTCTGGTCAAAGTTGCTTCAGTATCATTTGGTTTAAGGCTAACCTTAACAACTGTGTATTGCTCTGCTGATTGTAATTGAAAATTTGAAAAAATTGGCTCGGAATATTTCAGTGTCTTCCATGTTAACCATATAAAAATCTGCCTTAAACGTATAGTTATTTAGATGCATGGGAAGATCAGGAATCATCCTATCACACTTAAGAGTGTAGCCATGAGCAACCTTCATTCTTATACTTTCAAATTCTTCAGTTTGTATCCCTCGTTTTTCCACCAACCTAGCATCAATAAAATTGTGTGTGGCCCCTGTATCAAGTAAGGTGATGACCCTTTGACCAGCTAAGAGCCCACACAACCTGAAAGAGCCCTCACGTTGTATGCTAGTAAGACGTGCCTCTTGTAGATTCACTTCCACCTCCTTTTCAGCCTCATTTTCAGACTTTTCTGCCCCTGATTCCCCATGATTAGTTTGCTGGTCTGAATTTTCAGATTCGGAATCTTCGTAATATGCCCACATTATACGGTTGGCTTTGCCCTTAGGCCTCAAAGGACAATCATTATTTGCATCATAGGGTCCTTTGCAATAGAAACACAACTTTTTTCTGCGCAAATCATTGAGTGTTTCTTGATCTAGAGGGAATGTAGATTTCTTTTTTGAATCTGATTTTTCTGTCTTTTTAGGAAAAAACCTGCTGTCCTTAGATGAAGAAGATGCTTTTGATGTGAACTTGCTTTGTGGGGCTGCAAGTTCCATGCTCCTAGCCTTCCTCATCGCCTCTTGCAATGTTGGGGGATCAAATGCTTTTATCCAACCTCCCAAAGGTTCCAATAGGCCCTCAATAAACAACACAACCAACCGCCTCTCTGAGATGTCGGGAACCATCATTGATAGCTTCTGGAAATCACCAATGTAACTCTCTACGTTACTAATCTGTTTGAGCTGAGCCAAATCCCTGAAGTATGATTTTGGATCCTTCTTGTCAAAACATTCAACCAACCTGTCAACAAACTCCTGATAAGAGGTAATACGATTATGCTGCAACGTGACCATCCCATGATACCACCATTCATGTGCTACTCCCTCCAAATGTAAAGTGGCATATTTTATGGCATCCTCCTCTGACATGGGTCGAAGATTTAGGAAAGTATCAAGCCTATGGACCCAAGATTGTGCTGTAACCTTACCACTGCCATCAAACATGGGTAAAGTGAGTTTGTTGGTGGCCTGCTTAAGCTCCTTATTTTGGCTCCTAGGTCTCCGATCTTGTCTTGTTTTGTAATGCTCTCTCTGTTGGCTTACAAATCTGTCAAAGCTTATGTGTTCTCTAACCTATGGTGTCAACAATTCCCACTCATCATTCGTTGCCATGATATTATTAGCAAACCCTTCCTCTCCTTCAACATTGTCCTCTTCAGGGTCATTCGTCAAAAAAGTAGGACGTGTAGGCCTATCAATGGTATGAGTGACAGTTGTATGAGCTCTAGGAGTCCCAACAACACTCCTGTCATCATCTGGAACTTGGTTTTGTCTTACTTGTGGGTTCATTTGTTGCATCATTGTAGTAAGTGCCCTCAAAGCATCTGCAACCTACTGCTGCCCTGTTGCCATGTTTCTAAAAAGTTCCCTGGCTTCCTTGCCCTCATTGTTTCATTCATTTCTCGGTGGAGTTCCTTCTCTTCTGTCACCCATTGGATCCTGCTGAATATCCAAATTCTAATTTCCCTGTAGTAAGGTCCTCCTGCGTGTGTAATAACTGTGAGAACCAACTTTTGGTGGCTGCATGCAAAGCCTCTAACCCTCAGGGTGGCAAGATTGTGGCTCTGATACCAATGTAAGAACCCCTGTTCTCCTCCATTTTGAATTTTTTGATTTTTCTGAATGTGTTTGTTTTGAATGGATTTTTTCTATGATTTTGAATGCAATTTAATACGTTGATATAACTTGAGAATGCAACTGAAATGACGGTACATAGATTGCAGCACTAAATGAGCTTAAAAATGCAAGCACATGACTGAAAATAATGATATAGTGACAGCTACAACACTATAGACATTTTCACAAACAATTACCATGCAACTTATGACTGAAATGTGCACCTACAGCCAAGGGACATTAATGCGAACACTAGGCAAGCAAACTAATGAGCAACTACAACAGTGAGGACTTTATACCCAACACTTTGTATGCAATTGAGACATGCAAATGATTGTATTCCTTAATAAGAAAAATTGAGACATGCAAATGATTGTATTCCTTAATAAGAAAATATACAATGCTTTATTTCTTCAATTTAGCATACCCGATGGTCCATAGCTTTGAATACATGAAATTCTGGAAATTACCAGCAACATATAAATCTGAAAATGAAATCGATCTGTAGCTATAAGTAATTTCTCCGCTCAAAAATATATGCATAATGCTTTGACATTGCTGGGCGCTCACAATGGATGAAATAACAGCCAATGAAAGGTGTTTCAGCCTTGAGGAAGAACGCCTAGGCTGAATAGACAACACGTGGCCTTGTAGAACCTTGTACACCCTGTGTATGGTTGCTAAGAACAATATTAATTGCAGCCACAAGTGTTTCTTTGAAGATCCCTTCGATTTGGTATTAAACCCTTAAGTAACTTTCAACTAATATGCAAAAAACACTTTAGTGTTTACTGTTCACGTGATACTGTAGCAACAATTAAATAGTTGAAATCTGATATAGAATGGCTGCCAAGAATGAGTTCTCGGATCTGCAAATGAATAAGTCTTCAAATCCTTCAAACCCTTAATGAAGTTCTTCACTTTTTAGCTTCCAATTAGACTCCTGGATGAAGCCCACACTTTGGCAATGATTCAACTGATCTTTCACAGCGCCAAGATTGCATAAACACTAAAGAGATTTTGTTCTTCAATGCTAAAGATGGTTGAAACCCTATGTCTCATAGCTCAATTCCCAAGACACCAATTTGCAAAGTCAAATGCTCATGAATGAAATGGCTCCACTTCCAAGGTAAATAAATACAAGCTCCCATCAAGAGGTTGATTTCCCCCAAAAAGCACATTTAATAACAATTAAATGTTACTACATTTGCATCATTTAATATTTCACCTTTTAAAATCTTGGAGCAGGTGCCCAATATTAATTGCTCAATTGCCCCCGGCTGCCCCCGCCGCCCTCCCCTCCCTTTTTTATGATAAAGTCAAGTTATAACTT
This sequence comes from Torreya grandis, assembly GCA_037957365.1. Taxonomy (NCBI): domain Eukaryota; kingdom Viridiplantae; phylum Streptophyta; class Pinopsida; order Cupressales; family Taxaceae; genus Torreya; species Torreya grandis. The sequence continues at coordinate 3,772,056 of JARHVA010000366.1, read as the reverse complement.
TATAATAGCACCTTTAATTAATTAAATATCATTCGAGCCAATAAAACATTAATATCTCTTTTAATACTTAGTATTTTATCATACTGTCTGTAACTGGAGTCAACTCTGTGATTCCCAATATGACCAAGTGCCTTACTAAAAATAGTAAGGGTCCTTCTCAACCAATCTTTGACTTACTATAAATAGTAAGTATAGCAAACAGAGCCCCGAAAACACCAAACGAAAGTCGGAACTGGAAACCACTGAACTTTGGAGAAGATACAAGTCTCAGAAGACCCTTTATCTGTTGACCATTTTGGGTCCTACAGGGCAAAATCGGTCTCCCTTCTTTCCCTGCTATCCTGAGCAGCCAGTCTTTGATGTATTCACCTTATTGCAATTGTGCCATTTCCCTTGTAATAGGCTTGTTCTACGAAAGAGCAGAGTATTCGAGTCCTGTAGGTTTTTGGGTTGATCTAGAGGCTCATTTCGCTTCAGCAAATTACCTTGAACAAGGCATTTTTGGCAAAGGAATGGGCCAGTTTCAAAGAGATGCAAGTATTTCACAAGACTCTGAAGGTCAAGTGCTCTTGCAGAGGGCAGGCAAGTTACAAATGGGGCCGTTCAACCAAGCTCCGATGGACATTTTGGACCCAAGGTGCCTTTGCGGAGGGCAAAAAACACATTTGTAAGGGAGCAAAGAGAAGGCCCGAAGGGAAATTTTTCTTCGAAAAAGTGACAAGGCAAAAGACAAAGGATTTCTTCGGACTTTTTGTCCGAAGAAAATTCAAGGGAGAAACCAAAGGTAAATTCCTTCGGACAAAATGCTTGAAGGAGTTCCTTCGGACAAAAAGTCCGAAGGAATTTACAAAGAGAAGGCCGAAGACATGGAAGGCACATTTCCTTCGGGCAAATGTCTGAAGGAATTCCTTCGGACATTTTGTCCTAAGGAATTTAAAAGACGAGGGAACCCAAAGGAATTGGCAAGACAAAGGAGCCCGAAGGGCAAGTGCCTTTGTGGAGGGCTCTCGGTTAAGGAAAAAGGACCCTCCCTTCTTTTTCGAAGGGTCACCTTCCCTTCGGGAAGGTTCATTTTGCAAAAGCCGAAGGAATTACTAAAGTGATGATGGGCCCGAGCATGTCAACTTTGACACGGTGAACTAGCCGTTGGAAGTTCGAACATTTGGTGACGTGCCCGCAAACGTCAAATTCAAGACAGTGAAATAACCTTTGGTTTTCAAATAGTAACAGGCCCACATACGTCAATTTTGGTGGGATGCGTCGACTGTTGAAGAGAAGCCAAAGAAAGTTTTCTTTCGGGATTTTGTCGAAAAGAACTCATGACAAATGGTTGAAAGAACTCATGAGCACAGGCCCGAAGGAATTCAAAGGGCATAAGGCCAATAGGAAACTCAGCGACTCGTCGAGAAAGGAGCCGAAAAACAGGGGACGAAAGATAGCCTCGAGGGCCGAGGAGCTAGGGAAAGACAAGAAGTAGTGTAGGACGAATAGAGTAGTCCGGGTGGCACATAAAGCGTCGATAGGAGAAGTTATTGTTGCAGATGAAATAGTCTCCACCAAGTGGTCATCAAGGGAAGCGCAAGCATTCAATAGTGGCCCGTTTTTTTTCATTTTACATTAATGAGCAGACAGTTGCGTAAACTTCACAGAGAAGTGGCCTTGTCATTTAGAAAACAAAGCGACCCATGCTTAGCAGGTACGTTTAATACGGTTTGAACAACAAAGTCAATACTTGTGACATCTATAACATGGTTCTTTTAGGCCTTTTATGGAAGGATGACAACAGCATGAGCAAATTCCTCTTCCCTAGGTGTTTAATACAACATGGGCCGCCTGTTCTTGAAGGTGCCAAAAGTCTTCATCTTAATGCTATATATTGTAACCTCTCAGCTGAGAAATGATCTCACTTGTGTAAGGCGAAGCCCTGCCAATTTTACTTTGGAATCAATAGAATGCATTTTACCTCTATCTGACTGGTTATGCTTCTGAATATGTCTGTGTATCAACTCTGTGTTTAGTCATTTCATCTTGATGCTTTCATAGGTTGACACCAACATATATGGTATATCTAAGACCATTTCTGTAGGTTAACAAGAAGTGCCAAAGTTGGAGCATAGAGATAGAAGAGCAATTATCTAACAGTGTGCTTTTGCAGCACCTATGGTAAGTTCTTTTTCTTTGTATCTTCATTAAGCCCCCTGTTAAAGTGTCATACAGTCTGGTCTTTTGTCAGATGAAGTGTTTGTTTGCCCTTTTGGTCTAAAGTGTTGATATAAGCTGAGTAGATCGAATCATTTGGTGCATCACCTGTTCGTTTGCCCTTTTGGTCTAAAGTGTTGATATAAGCTGAGTAGATCGAATCATTTGGTGCATCACCATTTTAGATAGGTTTTGTTTTGTCATATCCTTCTCTCTTTTCACCCCCCATTATTAACAGTAGTAGTTAAAGACCTCAAAGATGCATCAAAGGGAGTTAGCCTTTATCTAGAGATTCTTTCCTCAGTTTTGCCAAGCCCACAGCAAGAGGGAAGTCTCCATTGTGCCGTGTGGAAGAAAGAAGCTTAGCCTTCTTTCTAAGGGTGCTATCCACAGCGTCAACACTATCCATACTCATTAGCCTACAAGGGTCAGAATGATAGGTTAATCTCACTGACAACTGATGCCTAGCTAGGAAGGGACATTACACAAAAGGATCCAAACATGCCTCTAAATGTACTGGAAAGTACAACAGACCAGAGAAATCATTGTGAGAATAAACTAATGCAACTTTTAGGAGAAAAATTTTGCATGTCCCTTGGTTGTCATTTGGGTACTCAATTGCCTTCCACTGAATGCAAAGAAAGTATATCAGAAATCTATACCAAAAGCGAACTATGCAATACTAAATATGAGAAAAGAAACATGGCATTCAGAATCATATCACATGAAATGATTACCTCTTCCATTTTGGGGTTATCAGATCATTTTAGTGTAAATGTTATCATGTCAATAAAGGAGAAAGAACCACATTCAGTATGTAAGCAAGACAAAGGTTTGGTGCCTCCATTCTCAACGAGCCAAATGACAATACCCACCTCTAAGCAGTTGGTAGTCAGCACGATACAGGAAAACATAGTATCTTTGAGTAACTCTTTTGGTGATGTTCACAACGTGAAACATTCTATGGATGGATGCATTGGAACTGATTGGGTACCTGAACTACTAATCATGGGTAATCTGCAACCATTAGCAGAGCCTAGTAAGCTAGTAAATGTGATGTCAGTTAATGTGTTTCCAGATAAAATGAATGCAGTAAATCACAAGGCCCTGGATGAACATCTAGAGGGAGAGAAAATGGATTTTGAGCCATTTGAAGTGAAAGGGGCATCAGTTGCTGTTGCTGCAGTAATTGAGAAGGATAAGGCAAAGAGGACAATTTGTAGTGAAGAGCACATAGATCCTTCTGCTCAACTTCAAAATTGTTGGACCATAGTAGTGTGGGATTCCAGATACTTTGAGACCCTAAAGGGTAGAGCTTCCGATTTCATAATCATTGTTGCCGATAATGTCATCATGACATGCTCTGAGATTAAAGGAAAAACAAACATCACCTTAAAGGAACATAAGAAATATGTTCAATGGTTGCAACTCATGGGACAAATGCAAGGTTCAAAGATATGTCACCTCACATCTGTGAATGTTTACAAAGCGAGCAGCAATGGGACAACTTAGATTTCAGGTAACCAAACTCAGATCTATGTGGCTGGCTTCAGATTTAATATTCAATCTATGATTGCATGGGTAGATGTATATGTTATGGTGATAAGAGATGAATGTAGAAATGACTATGCTCTAGAAAATCATGCACTTGAGAAGAGTCTTTTAGCTGAAATGAGTGTTGAGTTCATAAATCCAACAACGAAGGATTCTTGTCAACATGGAAAGTATCTTGGTATTGAGAGTTATAATATTTCGGTCACAACATTGGAAGAAATGCTCTTGAAAGCTGATGGGTCTAACTGTGATGAAAATAGACCTTAGGTGTCCGTCAAAGACAATATTGAAGAAAAGTCTGGTTTCAAATTTCCTGAACAAACCCTTGGCATTACTATAGGATCAACCATTCTTAAACATTCCACTTTACAATTGTTTGAGAACAAGCAATTTGAGGAAGGGAACTCTGTAATATCCCCAAACTCAGATTTAACTAAATCGTTGGAAATATCCTTAATTAAATCATTGGAAAGTATTCAGCCCTTGATGATCAATTCGCCAATCACTAAGCAAGCAAACACCAACAAATCGCCGATAAATACCAGCAATAAGGAAATTGTTAAGAGGTCTGTCATTAAACATTTGCAATATGCAATCGCAGCCTTGGAGGGGAGCGCTGCAATTAATTAGGGGATTGCCCATTAAGGGAGCACCAATCATTAATTCTTAAAGTGGAGTGCCCATATAACAATATTAATTAATGCAACATTGATTAATTATTATTTAATTAATGGGTAACCAACAATCATTTAATGAAAGGTCGCCACCCTTGGAGGAGTTGCATCTTTCGATGGAAGGTTTTGAAGGTATAAATAATTCGTCATGGGTATGGGAGGATTCATTTAATAATGTATTAAAATATATAACCATGTACAAGCAACAACTTTACATTATTTTTAAGGATGAAACCCCTTAATTGTAGAATTGGATTTCAACGACAAAAACCCTTGTCATCTCCCTAATCAAGGACGAAACCCCTTGAGGATTTCCATTCCATAAATTTAAATCTGAAACTCTGGAGTAAACCATTAATCAATTACATTTTATTATTTAAATTATTAATTTAAATGCAAATCTATATTTATAAATTATTATCTCAAAAGGAATTCTTTGAAATCCAAATTATCATATAATATTTTGATTAGGGATATTACAAAATGTAAACAGGGAGGGTTAATGTGCAAGTTAAGGTTTGACGGGTAGAAGGGCCCAAAAAGCTAAAATGGACAAGTCCGTAGGCGTACGGGCTTGTCTAGGACGAGCCCGTATAGATATGGGCTTGTCCAGGAGACAAGTAGGGCTGTGTTTTCAAGGCAAGGCTGGATAAAAGGTGATAAATAGTTCAAATGTACTAATAGATACGTTCTGGATAAGGATTGAGGTGCTTTTTAGGCTCAGTGGACCAAATAGAGACTCATGTGGGGTTGGGGCCATGCTAGAAATAGGTTAAAATGTACAAGTTTGAAAAATAAATTAAGTTGGGAATAAAACACGGGAATATGGGTCTTTGTGCCAAATTTGGGTGTCTGCAAATGCCGGAATGAGTTTCTAGCAGAGCATAATTTTTAGGGACAATAAGGGAGGGCTGAGATGGTGGTCTACGAGGGTCCAATATTTGACACAGAAGGTGAAGATGAGTGTCTCCTATTGGAAAGGGAGGCAAGGGAATTGGGGAGTTGTTGGAGGAAGCATTAGATGTGGAATAGGGAAGAACAGTAGATGGAGAGGAGTTATATGAAAAGCAAGATGATGAGAATAGCAAGACGACAAGAGAATGCCCCCAAGTTGATGTGGCTGAAGCATGAAAAATGTGTGATCAACACTAGTGTGTTAGAGAAAATGACTTGCCTCTTTATTTTCAATTCTAAAGGACTGATATCAATACCAAGAGGTGCACTAGAGCAAAGAGGAATTTGGTTTATTGTACTGTAGAGCTGGTATCTATAATCCCAGAACTTACACTTATACTAACATAAGTTCCCAACAAACTTGTGTAAAGACATATGACCTGTGCAATAAAGCTGTTGCTGCATTTATGATTTTCAACAACATTGATACTAATATAATTCCTCACAAACTTGTGTAAAGACATATGACCTGCACAATAAAGCTGTTTGTGCATTTATGATTTTCAACAACATCGGCACGGGTGTGATATCACCCTTTGAAGTGGGAATGATTGCATAACAATGAGTTAAACTGCCTTTGAGCATTTTGAAGGTTCACGAAACTCTTTAAGAAGACATTTATAAATCCAGTATTAATTAAGTTGTTTGCTTCTGATATAAATGGTTTGGGTTTACACTTGTATGCTTCAACATATAAGCAAGGATCAAGATAACCCATGGAGATGTGAAGAATTACTCTTGAAGGTTAATTTTTTTTCTTGTCTTTTAAGAGTTCTACTTAGAAAACGATGATGGAGCATGCAGTTATTATGCTTATGATATGGCGCAGTTTTTAATGCTTGTCTATGCATATTGTTAATAATATTAGTCATAACAAAAATCCTTGAAGGCAATATTGGAAGCACTAAAAGAGCATAAGGATCATAGCATAGTAAGATAGCTTTTGTGCTGGGATTATTGTGATTTATTACGTCGGAGTCCTGTTATAGATTGAGATAGGTGTTGACCCATAAGCAGTTGCCAGTGGCCATGATCGCCACATGTTATGGTAAGAAATACATCTAATGAATGGAGCCTGGTGCCAAGTAGCTAGATGGATGATATCATTTGTTTTAAGCACTAACCGTTGGCGTTTGATACTTGATCCTTGATGTTTTAGTTAGTTATGCATAATTCAGCTGTGTCCCTACAAAAGTAGAGGGCAAAGTGACGGTCGACCTGACAAACAGGGCTGAAAAGTACTAAAAGATCTTGTACATAGGAGTCGAGTGCATGGCATCATTATTTATCAGCCTAAGGTGCATGTTATTATCACTTGGCACTCAACATTGGAGGGATTCGTTGGAGGTTTGGCATGTAGCATGTCCCGAGGTGAACATCTTTCTTTATGAAAATGTTGGACTAAAAATGTGGTACTCTCAGATACCCGTTGTCTTTTTGTACTGCACACTAACTGTACCTATATTTGATTTCAGCATTCTGCACTTTAGGTTGTTGGGGTATGTGTGGAGGATGGGAATAATCATTAACATGTATAGGTCTAACTAGTGGAATTATGTGCACAAAACCTCTAGCAACGAAATCTACTATTTTCATAACTCGTGAAAAAAAAAATTGCATTCTATTGCTAATTGAAATATTTAGAAACTTGAAGACTGTAAATAACCATAAAATTTGAATTTTATAGTGCCATACATGAAGACAAGTAAAACCATACCTTTTAAAGCTTCCAAAAAACCACTAACATACATAAAGAGCCGATGGTACTGTTGTCAACCTGGAGCTGTGCCCTGAATCGAAGACGTGCATGAAATGGCCAATCCTCTATCCAGTTGAAACAATGGGATCTTCTCACGAGGGTGGGTGCCTCAGTGGTGAGAAGAACCTCCAGAGAACGCTGGTTCCTGTAAGATGTATCAATGAGGATCTCTACTCTATGATGCGGACTACCATGGAAAAGGGTGAAGGAAACTTTAAGGTGAAATCCTATCTAATAAAGGTGATACACCAAAATATTGATCCACTCAACTTGGAACTTTGAACATTGAACAAACAAGGGAAAAGGAAGACCTTTGATTTCAATCGACCACTATGCATAAGTATTTCATGAGAAGGTTCGATCCAATGACCAAAACATGAGGGAAAAATGGAGAGAGGTCTGATACAAGACACTTTGCAGCCACCTAACATCCATTTACAGCTTCAACAAAAGATATAAAGAACACTTAACATGACCTGCATAATGATAAGCTAGCAATTAGGTACGAATTAAAATTTGGAAAGGGATAGAAATCTACCACTTGTGCAAATTGCTGAATGAATATACACTATGCCAACACTTGAAATCTGAAAGCATAGTCCTTTTATTGATTGAAGAGGTTACACAACTCACCAATGGCAGAGTTTGGTCTTGCCAAGAGAGGGATAATTTTTTCTAAGGCTGAAAAGCCATTTTATAGAGAATTACAAAAGCCAAAGATTGGCGTTGAAAAAATTGAAGAGAAGGATTAACTTAGATTAACTCAAGGCGGACTTGGCCTTTCAATAAAATATGTTTTCCCTTTGTCTTTGCATGAAGCTTCTTGCGCTTGAAGAAGTGAACTTGTCTTTTGTTTATTGAACCGCCCACCTCTCTTTGCATGGAGATCCACGCCAATGTCAATTTTAGAACTCTATGTGAGCTGCTTGATGCCGAGTTGGAATGTTTGAAACGCTAAGTTGATCGTTTGATACGCTGAGTTGGACGAAGAGATCATTCTCCTTTGCATGGGAAACTCCTGGTAGATGTGGCATTTAACAATTAATCAACTCTAAATCTAGAACAGTCAACTCGACGTTCGAATTTGAAACTCTGGTTGAAGCTTAGTTGGACCTTCAGATGCATGAGTTGATCCGGAGATAAGCAGGACTTCAACAACCAGTCAACTGAAGCTTTGACCAGTCAATCAAAAGTAGCCCTTGCTTGCATGTATTTTATCCTATTTTGGTTTGTCTGTTCATGTCTATTTTTGGCAGGATTCTATATTTGGATGTATTTTGTCTATAGTAGTCTATATTTCTTTGGATTTCTTGGCGATCTTAGCCTTTATTTCTGGGTTTTTCGTTGGTTTTATTTCTGGCTTCATCTTTGCCTTTTTTTGATTTCCATCGAAAATTTTGTGATCGCCCTTTCGGATTTTATTGTTGCGGATCCCTTTGCTGGCTGATTTCTGTTTTTCCACTCATTTCCTGCAGACTTTATCCTTCGAAATTATGTTCTGTTCCTCTCCCTTGGGCTTATCTCCTTTGGATATTGCCTTTGGCTTTACCCTCCGTTCCTTCGGACAAATTGTCCGCTTGAATTGTCATCATCTTTTCCCGCGGGCTTTTGTCTCTGTTTATCCTCCGAAGTATTCCTTCGGACAAAAAGTCCGAAGGAATTCCTTCGGACTTTTTTCCGAAGGATATTTTCCTTTGTCTTTTGAACTCTGCTTCGTTGATCTCGGACTTTGCTCTGTCGGCTTTTTGTTTTGTCTCTTGGCGGACCTCTCTGAATTTCTTCGGGCATTGTGATCGCCATCTTCTCCACATTAATCCTTCGGACAAAAAGTCCGAAGGAATTCCTTCGGACTTTGTGTCTGAAGGTTTCCTTTGTTTTTTCTCTGCCTCGTCGGCTTTATTCCACGGGCTTGTCTTGTAGTTACTTCGAATTTCTTCGGACTTTTTGTCCGAAGGAATTCCTTCAGACAAAAAGCCCGAAGGAATTAATCCTGTCTTTTGTCTTTGACTGCCTTCGGAAAAATTGCCATGGTCCAGGCACCGACCAAGTGCCCTCCGCAAGGGCTCGTGGCTCTCCCTCTGTGCCCTTTTCGAAAAAATTGTAGGGCACTCGGGGTTTTTGTAGGGCACCCGAGCTTTGACTTCGAATTCCTTCGGACAAAAAGCCCGAAGGAATTATTCCTTGGGCCTTTCTTGCTTTTGGCGGACCTTTTTTTGGCGGGTGTTTCCTTTGTAAATTCTCCGAAGTATTCCTTTGAACAAAAAGTCCGAAGGAATTACTTCCTTTGTTGTAGGTTTTTTCCTTTGTAATTTCCTGCGGACTTATGTCCTTAGCACTTCTTCGAAGCTATGTGACATTCTGCCTTCTTTGATGAACCATTCCTTCAGTCAAAAGTCTGAAGGATTCCCTGTTGTAGCAAAGGCCCTCACAAAATAAAAACAATGCATACTTTCCCAATGTATTCTTTCTTTCCTTGGATGGAGATGTGAATTTTCCGAATGGCAAGAGACAATCTGTCCTGTGGAAGAATTGTCAACAGGTACCAAATAGTTTTCATTAGCTACAAAGACTACTTAAGCAGTTAGCCCCCCTGTGTCTATTGAGTAGTATAATCCTGAGAGTAGACACCAAACTCATTAAGACTTTAGAAGAGTTAACTGCCAGAACTAGTGCAAAAAATCTATATACTGCCATCATTTCAGTTCGGAGGGTACTACATTCTGTTGAAGCAATTGGATGAGGTCACTCTTGGTCAGATTTCATTTGTTATACCCTGATTGTAATTGGGGATTAATGGCATGGTGTGAGAAGATGTAAAAAAATAATGTCTGTAGCAGACATTTTAAGTCCACATTCCAAAGGTGATGCCCAAAACAGTTCTCTAATGGCTCCATTGTAATGTCCCCTTCTCAAATCTGATCTCACAGTGACCGTTGGCCTAGTTCTGGAAATCCGTAGGCTATTCGAAAGGTGCAAATTAGGGTTTCCTATTTTTTAGGATGACCTTGCTCGGAGTTTTGATGGCGGATTCTTTCTGGGTTTTCCGAGAGCTTCGCAGGGGTATGTTTGTTTCGGCTTTCTGAGCATTTCTAGGAATTTACTATTTTTAGTAAATTCTATTTTTGGCAGCTAGCAGGTTTGTCTCAAGGAGTTGACTTTCCCTTTTCAGTTGACTCATTCAGTTTTGGGCTTCAGAATGCGGTTTTGGAAAAATAAGCTTATTTCACTTAAAAATAACATTATATTTTAACGTTATGACCTTGGCCTAGTCGAAATAACTTAATGTTATTTTAAAAGGTGGACTTGAAGGGGGGCGCCATCATTGCTTGGGAAAGGGCGCCACTTTTTAAGGCTTCAAGGGAGGCCAACTGAAGCCTATAAAAGAAAGCATTGGGTTCTCATTTGAGGCATCTTGGTTTTACTACATGGTTATGTTGCCGCTTTGGCTCTGGAATTGCTTCGGGGAATGAAGGCCTCCTAGCTAGGGCATCGCTTCATGCTTGAAAGACAACATCTAGTGGTGATTCAGTGTTTGAGATTTGTATTAGTTGTGCATTGTTTCCAGTTATTTCATTGTTAGTTTCATTTGATATATTAGTGTTTTCAGTTATTGCAATTCTGTATAAGGCAGATCTATGTTTTTCATCATAAATCAAAAAATACAAAAAAAAGAGTTCTGGGTATTAGATCAATATTTTGGCTAGGCTTAGGCACCCCTTTTCTCTTATTTACAGAATTTTTAAAGCTTGCAATTAATTTTTAGAGCAAATCGCCCTATTCAGCTGGGACGCCCTTGGGGTTTGCGTTGGAATCCGTGTATTAATTATTGGATGCAGATTGGGTCAGATTTTGGGTGCTAGCTTGGGCGCCATATTAAAGAAGGGACTTTGCAACAGAAATCAGGAAGATCGGACAAGTTTTCTGTGAGTTATGAACATTTGCATAATTTAATAGGTTGCTGGTTTTGTCCTCTTCCTAAGAGCAGAATTTGTATTCGAAACTGAAATTATTATATTGCTCTTGAATCTTTCATGGTTGGCATGATTATCCAAGATATGGATAATATTCTATGATGTAATGCTAATCATTTTGCTTCTTACAACATTGGCATACAAATCTTTCTAATTTTGTAAAGCTGACAGTAGTACTGGGAGCCATTCTTTACTTGTTCAAATCTGATTACAAAAGTTCAGTTTCTAATAAAGTTATTGTATTAGTTTATAGCTCCGCCCTATGGTAGCTACTTTCCCTATTGGGGTTAGCAAGCACATTCTGGGTGCAGAGCTCCGCCCTATGGTAGCTACTTTCCCTTCTGGGGTTAGCAAGCACATGCTGGGTGTGGAGTAGTTTTATCTTTCAGCATTTTCCATTAAAGCATTGTTTGTAATTTCACTCCGTCTTATGGTCGCCCCTTACTCCTCTTTGGATTGGGTAGCACATACTGGACGTTGAGTTCCTTTGTTTTGTATTTCACTCCGTCTTATGGTCGCCCCTTACTCCGCTTTGGATTGGGTAGCACATACTGGACGTCGAGTTCCATTTCAGTACGTTTGGGTTTATCTTCTAACCTTAACGGGTGCATTGTTTGTAACTTGCAATTTGAAAAAGTTGAAAAAATTTGGCTCGGAATATTTCATCCATTCTCCCAAGTGGAAATTATAGAGGTAGTCTTTAAAATGGAGGAGCAACAAGCACCAGGGCGAGATGGTTTTCCTCTTGGGTTCTTTCAATCCTTTGGTACGTTATTGCCAAAGATGTCCCTTCTGTTATTAAAAATTCGAGGAGTTCTAAGAAGATGCTAATGGACCTAAATTGTAATTTTATTACATCGATCCCAAAAGTACAAGATCCTGACATTTTTACTGACTTCTGTCCTATACCAAGGCAATGGCAGAGAGGCAGAAACACATTCTCCCTCACATCATTTTACAGAAATAACGTGTTTTCATCAATGGCAAGTAATTCTGGATGCTATAGTCATTACCCATGAACTGCTGCACTCTCTTAAAAAGAACAAGGGGAAGGTATGGTTATTAAACTTGACGTAAGCAAGGCTTATGATCAAATGGACTGGAACTTTCTAAGAAATGTCCTTAGCAACTTTGGATTCTTTAGAGATTAGTGCAAATGGATATGGAATTGCATATCAGGCCCTAGATTCTCAATCCTTGTTAACAAATTTCCAGCTGGCTTCCTCCAAAGTTCTAGTGGAAATTTTCAAGGGGATCCTATCTTGCCTTACTTTGTTGTGATGCTACTGAAGCTGTAGGAAGGGCATTAACAACTGCCAAATGATAAGGAAAGATTAAAGGGCTGGAAGTAACAATGAGATGGACCCTCTTTCCCACCTCCAGTTTGTGTACAACACTGTTCTCTTTGGAAAAGCAGAACTGAAGGAGGTTGAATCAATGAAGGAGATTCTAGGTTAATATCCTCCAGCCTTAACTCAATGTATCAATGCAGATAAATTAAAAGTATCTTTTTTTTTTGTAATTATGCAAAATTTGAGCAATTGAATTAAGCATACACAAATAGCTATAATCTACTCAAATTTCAGCATAACCTCAAAAATTTGGAGCAAAATGACAAAATGCAATCAAAATAGAAGATGTATACCTGATTTATACCTGCATTATAACCCTTTAGACAAGATCATACTCCAAATTGACAAATTGATTTCTTGATGTAGACTCGGACCTTGAAATTGCAGCAATGGAGAATAGCTTGATAATGGACTAAGAGGATTAAGAGATTATGGACTGATTTTTCATTTAGTTTTCTTATTGGTCTTTGCATGGAAAATGGGTTGGTTCTTTATAGAGAGGGAGCAAGGAAGATCAATGGCCAGAATTCAAAGTTGTGTGTAGGAAGATCAATGGTAGAGAATTATTCAAGGAATTAAAAATTCCTTGGTTGATTCTAGAGGAGGGAATGTTTTAGGGGTAGAAGCCTCTAGTCTTTCTGAATGTTTAATCATGATTAGTCATATGATCAATGGGTTCTAGAAAGCTTAGGGGTGTAGGAGAGGCTATTCATAGGCTAGGGTAGGTGGGAGGGAATTTTAAATTCCCACATAGTAGATAAGATAAGATCTGGATATAAGTAGGATTAATTAGAAGAATTAATTAGTCATAAGATATTATAAAGTTTAGTGTAGGATGGGGGATATATTATAAATATTAGACTAGGACTAGGATAATATGATGTTAGGACAAATTGGATGAAATCAGCGATGTTAGTGATGAAGCGAGCAAATTTAAGTGCATACATTTTTAATGTTGGAGAATGAAGACAACAAAGATTGGAAAAAAACCTTTCACTTGGCGAACTTCTTAGTAAATATTTAGGCATCCCCCTCTTCATCGGAGTTGGCAAAATGCACCTGTGCGATGATCTGCTAGCAAAGTTTGAACAAAAGCTGCCCCCTTCTAGAGGAAAGTGGGTAAGTTTGGCAGGGAAATTCACTCTCATAAAATGTGTTTTAGGCACTCCTAGTCTATATTCTCAATCATGAAATCCCCATAAGCTTTCATCAACAAAGCTAATAGGGTCATGAAGAACAACTTATGGCAGAGCATCTCTGATGGAAAAAACCCCCCCTCTTAAATTGGCAAAAAGAAAATCAACCAAAGGTAGTACGAGCTAGATTCAAATACTGAGAAAAAAAAATGCTGAAATGGGGCCAAAGCTCACCTGAAGAATATTCTCAGAGGAATCCCAGCAATGAAGCGGAATACAATGGAGGAAATAGCTGGGTTTGACAGATTCAGAAAGAATCTTTAATGTTGAACAACCCCCTGTTGGGTCTCATTCGGGGAATTTTATAGCGTAGTGTTGACCTATAATCACATGACACCTTGCTTGGGAAGTTCAAGATGGATCAAAAGCCTTCTTTTGGGAAGACTCATGGCAGGGCCTTACCCTATTGAGTAGAGATGAAATGTTTATGGAAGCTATGGAGATCCTGTTAGTTGAATGGGGATTCAGAGTTTGATTATTGGACTACAATTCAGGAAGAGGGGAGGTTAGGAAAAGACTGGAAAAGCCTCTCGTAGGATCGAGATCCTAGAAAATCAGAAAATAAAAATTTCATATCTACTGAAAACAAGAAGAAATCCGATATACACAAGTGTTGACACTTAGAGCTAAAGTGGCGTCCCCCACCACTGCAGGTAACCCTTAATAACCCTGATATGGCCTTTAGTTAAAACAAGGTAGATATGTTAATTTAGTTTCATTTTGTATAGCTAGAAGCTTTTAGCAAGTAGACTCAAAACTCTGTTGTAGTACTGCAAGAATATACAACCAGTTTATGTATAAGGATGTTATAACATTTTGACTTTCGGACACTACTGTAGTGGTTATGATATTGTTGTAAAATGATATATTACAGTAATTTGCTATGGCACAAGGTGCCATTCCTCATGGAGATCACCATGCAAGAAGGCACTCTTCACATCCATCTGAAAAACTGACCAAGAATGTGAAGCAGCAAGAGAGAGTACAAGTCGAATAGAATCCATCTTAGCTACAGGGGCAAAGGCCTCAGAGTAATCAATCCCTTCAACTTGTGAAAAACCCTTAGCTACTAATCTAGCTTTGTACTTATCCACTGATCCATCTGCAACATATTTGGTCTTATAGACCCATTTACATTTTACAAGTTTTCTTCCCTTAGGAAGAGGGACAAAATCCCAAGTATCATTCTTCATCAATGAAGAATACTCATCATACATTGCAACATCCCACTCGGGTATACCAATGGCCTCAGAAAACAACACTGGATCATCTGTACAAGCTTGTCCCAAAAGAGCAACACCAGATGTCTGTGAGCGAGTGCGACAAGAATCAGATGGATCACCAACTAAAGAACCAGTTGCCTGTAGAGTGCTCTTTGCCCACTTGGGCAAAGGTGGTGAAGAAGATGGTTGTGGTGGCTGAACAAATGCAACATCATCATCATCAACAATAGAAATCAAATCCTCACTATCCTCGGTGGAAGGAGGGGGAGAAGAACTAGATGTACACTTTTGTGGAGTGGGTAGCTCATCAACCTGAACATCCCGTCGAAACAACACATCATGTGTGACAGGATCAAAAAGGCGGTAGGCTTTTACATCTTCACATTAGCCAACAAAAATGAGTGGTTGGCTTTTCTTCTCCAATGCTTTGCGTTTGTCATCAGGAACAAACGCCCATGCTTGACTCCCAAAGATGCGAAAATATGAAATATCAGGCTTGATCCCAGACCAAGCTTCTTCAGGTGTCATATTTTGCACAGCTTTGTGAGGCATATGGTTTTGAATGTAGTTTGCACAATTTACTGCTTCAGCCCAATATTGTGGACCCAAATTTTTAGAGTGAATCATACAATTTGCCATCTCTTTCAATGTGTGATTCTTCCTCTCTGCTACACCATTTTGTTGAGTGTGTGGTACAGTGAACTAGGTTTGTATCCCATGCTCAATACAAAAATCATGGAAAGCATTACTGTCATATTCCCCCTCATTGTCAGTGCGTATCTTCTTAAGAGGAGGAGATGATTGTCTTTCAACAAAGGCTTTGAAAGCCTTAAAAGTCTCAAAAACTTCACTTTTCAACTTGAGAAAATATACCCAAGTTTTACGAGTGAAATCATCAATGAATGTGAGTGCATATTTGGCCCCCGAAAAAGAACTAGTTGGAAAAGTCATCAAATCACTATGAACCAACCCTAAGGGTGCATTTGCACGTGTGGCCTTACCAACTGGAAATGGATCCTAGTGCTGTTTACCAACTAGACATCCAGGACACACCCCATCAATACATGAGACCTTAGGAAGGCCTTTTACAAAATGTTTTGTACTCATTTGTTGCATATATCCATAACTCAAATGCCCTAATATCTCATGCCACAATTTGCTGAGACTATTACCATGTGCTATAAGTGAAGAACCAGAGGACATAAAGACTCAAACTTATCAAAAGTAGAGTCTTGCAGTATGGTCTGCTGTACCTGTAGCAACTATCTCACTAGGATCATTACATTCTCTTATTACAACATCATGTGGAGTAAACTCCACAGTTTTACCAATACCAAAATTACATATTTGATATACAGAGAGAAGATTAGAAGAGATTTGGGGTACAAGCAATACATTGTTAAAACATCCATCCTGTTTGTCAATAGTATCTGATCCCAAAACTTCAATCTGTGAGGAGTTACCCATAACAATATGTGATGTACTGCAATCTGTAAGAGAAGACAATAGATCCTTAGAATGTGTGAGATGATGAGAAGCACCTGAGTCAAAAATCCACTGATCATGACATGAAGATGTAGCCCTGGTTGAAAGTGCTTTCCCTTTTTCTGCAGGAGAAGTAGGAGATGGAGACTGAATGGAAATTTTGTGTTGTTTGACCGCTGCCTCTAATGCTTCCATCTTCTTAAAACATCTACTTTCATCATGATTAGGACCACCACAAAAATTACATGGACCAAATGTTTTCTTCTTTTGCTTAAAGGACTTTTTGGTCTTAGTAGATTTAAAATGATGAGGTGTCTGGGTGGTGGACTCTGGAGGGTTATTTGAAGGTGCTTGCTTTTGTTTAGACTTAGGTGAAGGTTTTCCTTTGGAAGAATTAGCAACAAGAGCATGACTAGGCCCAGGTAGAGCATCTAGGGCCATTAATTTTGTTTGCTCCCTAGTCAATCTTTCACAAAAAACTTCAAAGGAAGGCCATTTGAATTCATCACCTAATGTATCCAACATGGTATAAAAAGCAAAGGAAAAAACACTATATGGTCCTTTCAACTTTGACAAAATCATGAAAATGCACTCCTTATCACTTTTATCCTTGTCACCAGCTTTCAACTGTGACCTAATAAAGTTGAATTTTGCCAAAAATTCATCTATTGAAGAAAAATCTGATGGAGAGAGAGTACTCAATTTTGCATCTAATTGCAAAATTTTAAACTCATTAACTTTGCCAAATAGGTTTTTAATTTTTTTTCATACCTCTTTTGGCGTTGTAGCATCTGCAATGTGAAATTGAAGATTATCTGAGACGTTGAGGCAAATCAATCCAAGAGCCTCATCCTGCGTGCAACCATATGCATATTTGTCTTTTTCAGTGGTGAATGCCGCAGGTGTTGTTTCAGAAAAAATTCTCCATAAGCCCTTTGATTGAAGGAGTTGTTGCATTTTCGGCTTCTAAACATGGTAATTTGTGGAGTTTAGGGGTTCAAACAATCGAGATTCCATTCTCGAAGAAGACGATGACATTGACAGGAACAACCTAGAAATTCCTTTTTCCTCAAAAAACCTCCCGTTACAATTTAATGTCTCCCGACGAAATTTATTAGCCTTAGCTTATACAAAGGTAAAAAAAATGGCTTTATGCAAAAAAATATGTAGGGGGATTTGACCCCAAGACTTCCTCCCTACCAATTCCTTAACAAAATAACTCTCGCCACTTTAGCAAAGTCAACTTTGTTCATTTAAAGCTAGAGACTTGCTTTTAAACCACTAAAAATTAAGAAATTAATAAAAAAAAGCTAAAATAACTCACACATGTGAGATGAATGCTGAATAATGTTTGGCTTTATCAGAAATAATTTCTTGTTCCAGCAAGGCGTGGTGATTAGGAAGAATTCTGATGAGAATTCTATAAACATTTGCTAAGGAAAAAACCTCCAAGCAATTTCAGAATGAGCTCCACAAGATCTCCTCAAAAGACAGTAGGAATTGATCCAAATTCGTACTTCTCAGCTGGAAATGAAAGCTTGGAATGTCTGATAACTCATACAACTTTCAGATTTTAATTTTATGCAGTATAAGGCGTTCAAAATGAATGAAACCGTACGGCTAAGCTGCAGAACATAACAAATTATGAAATCTCTATTGTAATCCCCCAAAACGTTGTACGGCCTGCAAATAAACTGTACGGCTTGATCTGGATGAAAGCTAACATAGTCAGCTTTCATGAAAAGGTGTCAAATTTCAGAAAGGACGCCCGTATGATCTGCCACAGCAAAAAATCGTACAGGTACTGCGATTTGCCATAAAAACTAGTCAGACGGTTTTTGTCTGGAAGAGCTGTACGACCATGAAATAATGAGAAAAAACAAGTTATATAGGATCCCTAATTGAATTTTCTACGCCCCTGTACCAAAAAATTCTGGTTTTGGAAATCCGTACTGTCATAAATGATCATAAAGTACATAAATTTTCAAAAAAAACTTGTAAACAAGAACCAGAATGTGAGAGAATAACAAATATTTGGAACACATCAATAAAATAATGTTTTTGACTGTGTTAATAGATGAAATATTATGAAAAATTGCAGGGAAGAGGATCTTCAACTAGAACTCCAAGCTCTGATACCATGAAAGAATGAGTAGAAGATCCACAGGATCAATCCAGGAGAAAGATCTCACAACAAGAAACCTGCAAAAATAATACCAGAGAATAAAATATGTTTTTCTCTCACACCTAAAAAATAGGTGATAATCCTAAAAATTCTCTGTATTCTCTCTTGCAATTTATTAGATTGTAAAGTATATATAATACAAATAGTTTGTTTTACGACAACAAACTATTTGTTGTGATTACAAAATAGAGAAAACAAACTATTTGTTTTCAAATACTACGAACAAAAATATTGTTGAGAGAATCTCAACAATAAAACAAACTATCCTAGGTAAATAAAATTAACCCTAGGTAATAAATAACTTACCCTATTATCCCTAGGTAAGCTTAAATATTCATTATTCCAACACCATTTTTCTGTATCTGCCTGATTTTGGGATGCTGATTTGGTTAGTGGCAAGGGATCCATTGTTAAAACCTCATTTTACCCACCTCCCAAAAAAGAAAAAGAAAATATTTTCGTAATAGGTTGCTTTTCAATTTCTTCAGAATCAAATGAACTTTAAATTAGGATTTATTATTTTATATGTTTTGCTCGATTTATTAGGTTGATTACCCTAAACCTAGGTGTTTGAAGGCACAAAAAAAAAAAGAGTTTATATAGTCAGATAAATATTTTTTGTGTTCTTGTTGATATGAATGTACTTATTATCATATATCTCCTCTTCATTTTATACAGTTGTGTCATTATATTTTAAATACAATTCACATATATAACTCTGTAAATACAATTCACATATATAATTATTACAGAGATGTGAGTATTAGCATCGAACAAGGTCCTGCTTCATTTTCTTACTGAGCTTTCCTAGTTTATAGTGTAACTTTAGTTGACATTTTGAATTCAAATGATGCATGAAAAACTATTCAGGTGGGTGACGGTAGCAAGTGGTTTGAAGAACTACGTATTGGAGATATTTCTATGAGAAGTGGTCGTGGAAAGCACACCACACGGAATGTAACATTGCTTCCTCTTCCGTCTGGGGGTTATCTTACAGACACACCTGGATTCAACCAGCCTAGTCTCCTAAAAGTTACAAAGAGTTCACTTGGGTGGATGTTCCCTGAGGTATGTTCTCATTTGTTTTCCTTATGTCCTCATTTATTGTCCTTGTATGTTATTACATGGCGGTGGGTATATTTTTGCTTAAGATTCTGTTGCCAGTATGTGCAATTATCTGTCATTCATTCATTTTCAACTCAAACTATTGATTTTTATGATAACTCCTACTTGCGAGTCATAGTCAATGTTTTTTTGCAATATTGTAATACTAGTATTTCTCAATTTTCAATGCATATCAGATCAGGCAAATGCTAAATTCCAGTGATTCTGGTAGATGTCGCTTCAACGATTGTCTTCATATTGGTGAAAAAGGTTGTGCGGTAAAGGCTGATTGGGAAAGGTATCCTTACTATCTTCAGTTGCTTGACGAAATCAAAATTCGGGAAGAGATACAGTTAAGGTTGATTGGTACAAAACGAGAGAGTGATGTCAGGTATGGGTTTAGTGCTATTGTCAGCTGATTTTTACCATAAATGCTAAATGTATTTGTAGGCTACATACTTTAGAGTTTAAATATTATTCAAAGAGGAGCATCTGCCAAAAATTGTATAATCATCTTTTTTGAGTGGTTGTCTGCAAGGAATATCTATTTTGATTTTACAACTATGGGGGGTGGGACACTGAGTTGTATTGTAGTATCTGGAAATCCTACATGAGACTCAACCAACACACATGAACTTTGAATCTTATTGTGATATGAATGGGGATTTCTGGAGGTCAAAGGACTTGGGTCTCGTTTAAAATGAGTCTATGTATTTTGAACCTTAGCACAGGTGGACGTTTTCATAGGTAGCTGATGCTTTGAAGAGTGTTTGGATGCACTTATTGCTCTTGAAACTGTACATCTTATCAATTGATTGTTAGTGTGGATTACTCAATCATCAACCAGTATACTTGTAAATACTCTTTTTAATCAGTAAATTACATCTATACTAGTGATAGGAAGTTAAATACAAAATAAACAGAATATATCTGCTATTAATACTTGGAAATACTCTGATTTCTTATCAGGAATGTCTAGTCACCCTGACTGGTAGTGATGATACTTGTAGTATAGAAAATTAAAAACCTTCTTCAAAAAAGTAAATTAGGTTTTGATGTACTTTTCCCCAGAGAGCATTATGTTCAAAATAGTTGTTTGACTTTAAGGTAGCAACAACCCATGATGATCAACTTTTAGAGTTTCACCTTAACTTTATTTTTAGTGCATTTATCACCCAACCTGAATGTCTTAAGTGTTTTTGCATTCATTTTACACACAATTTTCACTGTTACTGTCTATTTGATACAATAAATCTGAGCTGCAAGGCACAAATTTGAGTTTGTTTCAGTGTCCTGATTATATAAACATTGAAAGGAAACTGGACAAATGTCCCGATGATGACTTTTTATGGATTGCCTTGTCTACCTACTGTTGACCATTTTTGGTCCAACAGGACAAAAATCGGTCCCCTTCTTTCCCTGCTGTTCTGAGCTAGTTCATTTTTTTATTTTGCACAAGTCTTGGAGTTTCTACGGACTCTGCAGGCATTTCTATGGACTCTGCAGGGAAGTTTTTTACGGACTCTACATGGAAGAAACAGGTTCCAAACACTTAGACAGTTCATCGCTTTGGCTCAACGGCTTGATTCAAATTTGCAGTGACGAAATAACCGTTGATCTCTATAGTGTCTCTCAGAGTCAAGCGGAAGCTGCCAAGTGTCATCTGCCGAACCCCTTTCTACTTTGTTTCTCTAAAAACAACGGAATGTGCCACGTGTCCCTTTATAGCTCAGCGGAGTGTGACAAGTGTTGGCATCCGCGTTTCGAGTTCCTATGAGTTTCAAAAGCTTCTTTCAATAAGCTTTTCTTAATGCGCGCGGAGGGTGCCAAGTGGCAATTGTGGAAGTTTTCGATGTATTTCTCTAAATGCAACAGAAGCTGCCACGTGTCCCTGGTGAGACTCAACGGACACTGCCAAGTGTCAACATCCGCAGTTCTTTATTTTATTTCATTGTTGGGTAAACGCTGTGGTGGGCCCCAGGGTTTTTGTTTCTAAAGTAAGCGGAACGAGCCAAGTGTCATCGTTCGCATGAATCCGAGTGAGTCCCAAATGTTTCTAATATTGTTGCCAAAGCTCAGCGGAAGTGGCCATGTGTTGTCTTCCGCGGGACTCTCGAAGGACATCCAAAGTTTCTAAAAAGCAGTGGATGTTGCCACGTGTCCCGTTATAACTCAGTGGAGCACGACAAGTGTCCGCATCCGCGTTTCAAGTGTCATAAGTTTCAAAGCAGCGGACTGTGACAAATGTCAAAGACGGAGCACTCCCAATTCAAAGACACAAAGGAATTAGAATTCGAAGGTCGCCCAGACCATTGAAACAGTGAACCAATGACGTCCTCGTAGGTGTCAAATTTAAGACAATGGAATATCCGTTGATTTTCAAAAGTGGCAAGGAACCTGAAAACAAACTCAGCAACCAGCTGAAGGAAGAGACAAAAGAGCCAAGTGTAGAAACAGACAAACAGTCCGAGTGGCAAAGGAAGGTGTCGACTCAAGGAGTTACTCCAGTAGTTAATGCAGTATCTACCAATTGGTCGTCAAGAGGCGCCAACAGTGAACGGCGCGACCCATTTTTCTTCACTTTGCATTGATGAGCAGACAAGCCGCGTGAATGCCTTGAAGGAGCGGTCTTGTTTGCAGACAAACGGCGCGGCCCATAACTTTACATAATGTTTAATATATCTTAAAACGCTTGAAATCAAAACAGGAGCCGACACAACATTATCTTTGAGCGGCTTCCTCTTCCCAATGCTCGGAACGCACATGGGTCATTTGTAAAAAGGGCGCCAAAAGGCCTCTCTTCTTCCTCTATATAATGTAAACTTCTCATTTGAGAAAGATATCTTTCACATTGTAAGGCGAAGCCTTGGCAATTTTCATCTGGAATCAATAAAAAACACATTTTTACCTCTATTCTAGTTAGATATTTTTCTGAGTGTGTCTGAGTGTTAGTCTTGTGTTCAGTCATTGCTTCCTAATGCTTTCACAGGGTTGACACCAATGCACCTGGTATCTACAAGGCGCCATTGCTACAGGTGACAAGAAGAGCTGTACTTGGAGCGCAGAGGTAGAAGGAGGTTACTAGACAGTGTGCTTTTCTTACAGCACCTATGGTAAGTTCCCTTTTCTGTGTCTTCTATCAAAGCCTCCCTGTCAAGCTTCCTGCAGCTTGGTCTTTTTACCAGTTAAAGTGTATGTGTTCTTATGGTTCATAGTGTGAGTGTGAGTAGGTCAAAATTATTTGGTGCATCACTCTCTTAGATTAGGTTTTGTTTTCCTGTAATCTTTCTCCCTTTCCAACCCCCCCATTATATACATATATGTATTAGCAACTTACTGGAATAACTCAGATGCATCAAAGGAAGCTAGACCTTATTTAGAGACTCTTCCCCCAGTTTTGCCAGACCCACAAGCAAGAGGGAAGTTTCCATTGTGACGTGTGGAAGGCAGGAGCTTGGCCTCCTGTCAAGGGTGCAATCCACTGCGTCAACACCTACTCAATGAAAGATAAATGTGGCATTCTTTTATCGAGTTTATAGGAGGACCATATATGCTTTAAAGAAATGTTTTGAGAGGGATTCAACTCATAAATATCATTTTAAAAAGGGATCTGAGCAGTGAAACTTCACATGATCCCCCCAAATTTTCCCTTAAGCGGGATGAACATAAAGGTTTTCCAATCACTTGCACGCCAAGGTGTTCAAGATTTGATTTGAAGCGTGAATTCAGCTTCAAGCAGTTCTGATGTGATGCAAAAACTATGTTTACAACCTTTTACCTCATTACCTTGGCTTTGATTCTTTGTTTTGATTTCTTCTATCAACTCTGATCTCTGACCTTAATGCCTTCTTCTTGCAGGTACTTCGCTTTCTTGCTTCTTGCTTCTTGCTTCTTGGACACTCTTGAACCCTCTTGCCTTCACTAGGCTTCATAAGCCTCTTTATGCATGCATGGTTCTCCTTGCTATTGAAAAACTATCAACTCTCGTCATTCTCTGCTTCCTCCCTCTCTTTACATCAACATCCTAATCTCACACCCCACTTTCATGAATCCACTTGTTATTGTAGCTTCGAACTTGCTCATTCTTTGTTCTAGGTTCCTAGGCCTAAAGCCTTAAAACATGATTCCAAGCTCCTTGACTCCACAACTGAGGGGCATATGGTCCTTTACCTGCCTAATTGCAACCTTTCACACCTCCAATCCAATAATCCAAGTTGCAAGCCAGAACTCTCCTTCTAACTAACCTTTCTTTCTTTAAAATCTCTTCTCTAGTAGCCCTCTTTAAGTTCAAATTTAGATGGTTTGAACAAAATACTGAGGTTCCAGACAAACTAAAACCACTTTTAGATACCCATTATCCCTTTCAACTACTCCTAAAGTTTCATAGCTCAATTCTCAAGGTAAACCACTTAACTCAACACCCTTTGCCCTCAATTAGGTTTCTCTAGGTCTTTAGCTCTTACACAGTCATGGTTTCTGTACAATACCATACTTTACTGCTCCAAAACCACCATAATCCTCTTAGGCATGATAAATAAAACATGATTAAAGAGTTTCATCAATTTCCATGGTGGAAACAAAAGTTAAAGGGGTTGCAAGAATCAAAACCCTAGCTTGGTGAATACACAGGCCTGTGTCTGCCAAGAGCACAAGAAAAGGGTTTAAATGAGT
The DNA here is from genome assembly GCA_037957365.1 of Torreya grandis. Classification (NCBI taxonomy): domain Eukaryota; kingdom Viridiplantae; phylum Streptophyta; class Pinopsida; order Cupressales; family Taxaceae; genus Torreya; species Torreya grandis. Next base: position 3,747,729 of record JARHVA010000366.1, on the reverse strand, counting down.
TTTATCATTTATGACACTTCAAACCAAACTAATACCTAGAAAAGTTGTGTCCAAACTTTCTTAACCTCCTCCAGTGGTTAATTGGCCTTGAACACTCACTAAAAACTCCCAACAGGCACTTTAGCAGAATTCTGTGTTCTCAACATGGATTGTGTGTGAACACTTTTTCCTTCTTGCTCTTTCCAAGGAAGTCTGAAGCTCCAAATGGCTTGAGTTCATAGTCTACAACTTTCCACTATTGTTAGAATATCAATTATTCAATAATCACATAGACAAATCTCAAAACTACACCACCTTACCCTTCTTGACTGTGCATAACCCAGAATTTGCTCACTACTGGGACTGTGTTATAAACAATGGAAGTTAGAGTTGAATCTCACCTTTCTAAATGGAATAATGAACTGTATAGGGTCTATGCCACTTTTCTACAACTTATCCAATCATCTCAAGCTTTGAACAAACCATATTATACTCTCACAAACCCATTTACAGCATGTTGAAGACTCTTTTCTTGACTGTGTCAATTTATATGAAGAATTTGCTTTTGGGGCTGAGATCTGAGTTTATACAACATTCCAAGGAGTACCACATCAATACCATACCATTTATTAAACTCCCAACACTCCAAACACCTGAAAAGACTCCAAAAACTACCTAACTCTCTTGTCAACTTGACTGGGACACAAACAGAGCATAAAGGACTGTGTGTTGCAATTTGTTCCTGAAGATTAGTATCAAGAACACATTCTTGTTTTGAGAAAGCAACAATACGATAGATTATATAGTACTGATCTCATGAAACTCACCATGCATTCATCAAAGCATTCCTTTATTGATTGATTGCTTTCATATACAAAAACCATGTGCAGACTTGACGAGGCAGACAGGGTTCTTTGAAAGCTTGATCTCTCTTTCTTTTCTTAGCTATCTACCTTTGTCTCCTTCCAAACTCCACTCCTCTATCAACCTACTCTACACTCACACACTTCTTGAAGCATTCTATTCTCCTCCTTATACTAAACATACAAATAACTTCCTCTTTCTTGCCAACTCCACGTATGGAGGGCAGTTACAACTGATATTTCTTGAATTTGCATTATTCTAGCATGCCAAGCATGTTAAGATACCCCTAACACACCACCTAGGACCATTTCCAATCATTTGTCATTAGATTTCACCCAAGACTCTAAAACTCCCAACAAGCTAGACTTAGAAATTTAAAATTTCAAAATAGCCATTTTGGCAGGAAACTCCAAAAGGCTTACAGACACGTCAACTTCAAAACTTCTAATGACTCTAATACTTCCTAATGGACTGTAATGTCCCCTTCTAGCTAGACATTGTACTTTCAGCATGATTAGCCTATCAGTGGCCCTCGTAGGCTAATACGACATGGTTAGAGGGTCTTCTCCACAGTTACCCAAATGGCAGGTGGTTTCTTTGGTGAAGTTTCGACATATTCTGGAGGTTTTCTAATGATTTATTAGAATGTTTCTATTTTTAGAAACCTCATGTTACAAGATGATGTTATATTTGTACTTTTATGTTATAATTCATTATTTTATATTAAAGTGCAAATATAATATATTAAAAGGGAAAAATAATAATAAAATATTATGATGTTTCTAGAAGCTTCCCAAATGAAGGAGAGCAAAAAAAAGTATAAAGGGAGGTGTGGGCTGCCATTATGAATCATCCAGATTTGATGTTGTCTTTGTTGTGGTATGCTGGTGGAGCCTAGAGTTTTCTGCAGTGAATCAATGTCTTTGAGAACGATAAATCCCATTGATAGCATAACTGAGGGAGTGAAATATCTCTTGAAGGGTTGCATTTTGGAGGTGATATTTTAGTCATCTCAATTGGAGCAAAATTTGTGGCCATTGGCCAATTTTGGAGAAATCGATTTGGTGAATTTGTGGAGGTTGCATAGCTATCTTTTGGTGTTGGTTTTTATATAGCTTGGCATCGATTTTCCTTGGTTAAGAGAGCAGATTGCATTGTAAAGAAATCTGATATAAAAATCAGATATTTACAGTCAAGGAAGGACGCCATTAGGAGGGACATTTTTGCTTGTGGGGGTTCCAATTTGCATCGATTCTTTGCTTGGCTTAGTGCACCCACTTCCTTGGAGCATGGAAATGATATTAGATGCTTGAGACAATGCATATTCATTGCATATTATTTTAAATTTGAGATCAGACTAGAACAGGGGTGACTGTCTTGGAAAATTCGATTTGGCTTGGGAGATCATCCTTTCACTTGAAAATTGCTTGCTCCTTCATCTATTCTCAAGGACACCTCAATCCCACCAGGATTCATTGCATACAATTCATCTTTTAGCATAGTTTATATTTGCAACTGTAGGTGTGCATCCTTCATACCAGCTTACCATATAATTGTAATTCTTGTTTATGCCAAGAGTCTTGGCTAGTTTAGTGGAGCATTGTATCAAATCATCAATACAAATAAGAATCACAAGTTGCTGGTCATTTATAGTTATCTTTTGAGCATTTGAATTGAGATAGTAGGTTGCATGCCAACTGTTCGACTAAATGTCCATTTGCTGCAGGTGATTAATTTGCTTTGTGAATTCATTTAATTGCATAGAAAAGAATAAAAAAGAAGTCATTCTTGCATCTAGAACTTAGCATTGTCATTCTTGCCTTGTTCTATAAACACTTGAAGCTTTAATCCATCGTCATTCAAACAAATCATCAAATTGTGACAAAAACCAACAAGAAGCACTTTGCATACAAAGTGTTTGAAAAAATTACAAGGCAACATATTGAGACAATTAAGGGCAGATTGGGCAAGGATTGTTACAGTGGTATCAGAGCCCTGATCCTGTCATCCTGGAGGGTTAAAATATCACATGAGAGGTCATCACAGGTACTATGCTCGCAGAAGAGCAGAACAGAGAGGGAATTGGCAAGAAGAAAATCCATTTACAGAGGTGCCTTTGGCTGAAATGGGTGACAGAGCAGACGTGGGTCCACACAGAGATGAGAGAAGAGACAATGATAGAAATGGTGACAGAGAAATGAGAGACACTCTGAGAGATTTACGAGTTGGTCAACAACAGGTAGCTAGGGCCTTACAGCAGTTGGCAAATACTTTGCAGCAGTTGAATTTACCTAGAAGATAGCCTTAGGTCCAGGAAGATGATAGGAGTGTAGTTGGGTCCCGAAGAGTGCAGAGGGCACCCTCCCGCATTGCAGATAGGCCTACTTGGCCCACATTCTTGAGAAATGAACCAACTAAAGAGAATATTGAAGAGGTTGAGAATCCAACCTATGCTGACGCGTACATGGTTGTCCATGATGAATGGCAGCAATTGACACCTGAAGCACAAAAGCTTATGCATTTTGATTGGTTTGCACAGTCAAGGATGGTTTACTATAGGTCTCGGCAGGAGAGAAGATCTAGGAATCAGAATAAGGAACTCAAGCATGCTACTAATAAGCTTACAATACCCATGTTTGATGGCAGTGACAAGACTAGGGCACAGTCATGGATTCATAAGTTGGATACCTTCTTGGCTCTTCAACCCATGACAGAAGAGGAAGCTATCAAATATGGCACTTTGCATCTAGAGGGAGTAGCACATGAATGGTGGTATCATGGACTAGTTACATTGCAACACAATCAGATCACATCTTACCAGGAGTTTGTGGATAGACTGATTGAGCGTTTCAATAGGAAGGATCCAAAATCATACTTCAGGGATTTGGCCCAGCTCAAGCAAGTTGGTAGTTTGGAAAGCTATATTGGAGACTTCCAAAAACTATCAGTAATGGTGCCCAACATCTCAGAGAGACGATTGGTGGTGCTATTCATTGAGGGGTTATTGGAGCCTATGCGAGGATGGATTAAAGCATTTGATCCTCCCACACTTCAGGGGGCAATGAAGAAGGCTAGGAGCATGGAACTTGCAGCCCCGCAAAGCAAGTGCTCATCAAAGGGATCTTTTCATATCGAGACAATAAATCTTTCTCTAAAAAGAACAAACCAGATTTTAAGGGCAAATCATCAGCACCTCTAGATAGGGATACACTTAATGATTTGCGCAAGAAGTTATGTTTTTACTACAAGGGGCCCTATGATGCAAACCATGATTGTTGCTTAAGACATAAAGGAAAAGCTAAGAGAGTGATGTGGGCATATTATGAGGACTCTAAGTCGGAGAAATCAGATCAACAATCTGATCCTGAGGATTCACGTACGGAGCATGAGGAAGATAAGCATAAAAGAGGAGAGCATGAAGGGGCAGTGAGGCAACGTGATGCACACATCACTAGCATCCAGCAGGAGGGATCATTTAGAATGCGTGGAGTTCTAGCAGGGCAAAATATTATCACTCTTCTTGGCACAGGGGCACCTCATAATTTTATTGATGCCCGATTGGTCAAGAGGCATGGAATCAAGACAGAGGAACTTGAGGGAATAAGAGTTAAGGTGGCAGATGGTTATACCCTCAAGTGCAAAAGGAGGATATCAGAGTTGCCTATGCATTTGAACAACTATGAGTTCAAGACCGAATTCTATGTGGTGAATATGGGTGATACAGATATGGTACTTGGCATGAGATGGTTACATGACATAGGGAAATTCACCTTGGATCTTAGAGAGACGGAAATGACATTCCAGGTAGATGGAAAAACTCATGTCCTCAAGGCTATTCGAGATTCCAGTTTCAGGATGATTTCTTTTAGGAGGATGGAGAGACTTAGGAGGCATGACATGGTTGAGTGAGCAGTGGAGCGTGTTTTGATGCTTACACAGGGTGAGCAACAGAAGCCAGTTTACCATCCAGACATTCAAGAGTTAAGAATTAAGCACACTCAGGGATTCAGTGATATTCCACCAGGAAGACCCCCAGACAAAGGGATTGAGCATATCATTGAGTTGGAGGGCGCTAAGCCCGTGATGGTCACCCCATATAGGCACCCCAAGAGGCTGAAGGATGAAATAGAGAAAACTATTAAGGGGTTGCTGGCCATGGGACACATTAGACCAAGTAAGTCACCTTTTGCATCATCAGTAGTCTTGGTTAAGAAAAAGGATGGTACATTCCGGATGTGTATTGATTATAGGCTCCTGAATAAAATAACAATCAAGAACTGTTACCCCATCCCTAGAATTAATGAGTTGATAGATAAGTTACATGGTGCCTGCTACTTCTCCAAAATTGACTTGAGTTCGGGGTATCATCAGATTCGTGTCAGGGAGCAGGACATAGAGAAGATGGATTTCAGGTGCCATTGTGGACATTTCGAGTTTGTGGTTATGCCATTTGGGCTAATCAATGCTTCGGCGACATTTCAGTGTATACGATGAACAAGGTCTTCCATTTGTAGTTAAGGAGGTATGTGTTGGTATTCTTTGGTGATATCTGGGTATATAGCTGAACATGGGAACATCACATTGCACATCTTGATGCGGTTTTGGGTATTCTTGGAGGTGAATCCTTGTATGCCAAGGAATCCAAGTGTGACTTGAGAATGACAAAATTATTGTATCTTGGGCACATCATCAGTGTGGAGGGGGTACGTATGGACCCAGAGAAGATCAAGGCGATTGTTGAATGGCCTACTCCAGAGAACCTTACTTAGCTTAGAGGATTTTTGGGATTGTGTGGTTTCTATCGTAGGTTTGTTAATGGATATTCACGTCATGCGGCACCACTCATTGATTTGATGAAAAAAGGGGCATTTGTTTGGACTCCTGAGGCACAGGATTATTTTGAGATGTTCAAACTAATTATGACTTCTTCCCCAGTTCTTGCATTGCTAGATTTCTCCAAACCCTTTGAGCTATAGTGTGATGCATCAGGTGAGGGGATAGGTGCAGTTCTTATGCAGGACAAGCATCCAATTGCTTTTGAGAGTCGGAAGCTTTGCGGTCCAGAGAGAGGGTACAACATATATGACAAGGAGATGTTGGTCATCACGTATGCATTGGCCAAATTCACGCAATATTTGGTAGGCAAGTTTGTGGTGAAAACAAACCATAATAGTTTGAGGCATTTCCTTCGACAGAGAGATCTTAATGATCGACAACAAAAATGGGTCAGCAAGCTGTAATCATATGATTTTGACATCTCCTTTGTTAAGGGGACACAGAATGTGGTTGCTGATGCTTTATCTCGATGTCCATACTTGAGTTCTATGACTGGGATAGCAGATGATTGGCGACACTTGAGAGTGGCAGAGTATGCGAAGGATAGTTGGGCTGTAGGTATTGTTGAGGGGTCAGTACAGGATGCCAGATATACAGTTGTAATCATTTACAAAGGAAGGATTTATTTGACCCCAGGATCGGAGATGAACATTATTTCGAGGACCTTTCATGATACACCCATGGCAGGTCATCTCAGGTATTTCAAGACTTACAAGCAGATTCGGGGGAGTTTCACTTGGAAGGGCTTGAAATCAGATGTTCTACGATATCTCAGAGAGTGTCCTATTTTTCAGCAAAATAAACGGGAACACACATATCTAGGAGGTTTACTTCAGCCACTTCCGATTTCTGATAAGAAGTGGGAATGCTTATCTATGGATTTCATTACTGGATTACCCAGAGCCCAGGGACGGGATTGCATATATGTGGTTGTGGATCGTTTGATTAAATATGCTCACTTCCTTCCGATCTCAGCTACTTACTCAGTTATGCGGGTGGCAGAATTGTTCTTCCATGAGGTATTTAGGTTGCACGGGTTACCTCGGAGCATAGTCAGTGACAGAGACAGCGGATTTATGAGTCATTTCTGGCAGGAGCTATTCAAGATGTGTGGGACAGAACTCACGTTGAGTACTAGTTGCCACCCGCAGATCGATGGACAAACGAAGATTGTGAATAAATGGGTGGAAGGCTACCTCAAGAACTACATAGCAGGGCAGTAGAAGGGTTGGGTTAAGTGGTTATATTTATGCGAGTATTGGTACAATACCACTTACCATCTCTCCATTTAGATGACAACATTCATGGTGCTGTATGGGTATGATGTGTTGAGCTTTCTGGATTTGTTGTTTGGAGATAGCCGAGTGCCTAGTGCTGGTGATCTATTGCAGGAGAACCAGGACATTATGAGAGCATTGCGGGAAAACATACATAAGGCTCAGAACCAACAAAAGCAGTATGCAGATCAGAAGCGAGTTGAATGCTCATTTGAGGTTGGTGATATGGTGTATTTGATGCTACAGCGACACAAACAATCTTCTCAAGAAAAGCGGAGCTGAGAAGCTTAAGCCACGATACTATGGGCCTTTGATGATTATCAGGAGATTGGGCGAGGTGGCTTATGAGTTGGAGTTGCTAGCCGACAACAGAGTACACAATGTTTTCCATGTGTCATGCCTCAAGAAGGCGTTAGGACATTGTGTGGTTCCTTCCATGACTTTGCCACCCCTGGATGATGAGGGGAAATTGATATTGGTGCCTGAGGCCATCTTTGATGTTCGAGAGAGGACTTTGCGGAGACGGGTCATCAGGAAATACTTAATTAAATGGAGAGATTTGCCAGTTGAGGATGCTACTTGGGAGAGTGAGGAGATTCTTCAACATCCAGATTTGAGATTGCTCGAGGACAAGCAATTTCAGGAGGGGCGGACTGTAATGTCCCCTTCTAGCTAGACATTGTACTTTCAACATGATTAGCCTATCAGTGGCTCTCGTAGGCTAATACGACATGGTTAGAGGGTCTTCTCCGCAGTTACCCAAATGGCAGTTGGTTTCTTAGGGGAAGTTTTGACATATTTTGGAGGTTTTCTAATGATTTATTAGAATGTTTCTATTTTTAGAAACCTCATTTTACAAGATGATGTTATATTTGTACTTTATGTTATAATTCATTATTTTATATTAAAGTGCAATTATAATATATTAAAAGGGAAAAATAATAATAAAATAATATGATGTTTCTAGAAGCTTCCCAAATGAATGAAAGAAAAAAAAAAGTATAAAGGGAGGTGTGGGCTGCCATTATGAATCATCCAGATTTGATGTTGTCTTTGTTGTGGTATGCTGGTGGAGCCTAGAGTTTTTCGCAGTGAATCAATTTGTCTTTGGGAATGATAACTCCCATTGATAGCATAACTGAGGGAGTGAACTATCTTTTGAAGGGTTGCATTTTGGAGGTGATATATTAGTCATCTCAATTGGAGCAAAATTTGTGGCCATTGGCCAATTTTGGAGAAATTGATTTGGTGAATTTGTGGAGGTTGTATAGCTATCTTTTGGTGTTGGTTTCTATATAGCTTGGCATCGATTTTCCTTGGTTAAGAGAGCAGATTGCATTGTAAAGAAATCTGATATAAAAATCAGATATTTATAATTAAGGAAGGACGCCATTAGGAGGGACGTTTTTGATTGTGGGGGTTCCAATTTGCATCAATTCTTTGTTTGGCTTGGTGTGCCCACTTCCTTGGAGCATGGATATGATATTAGATGCCTGAGACAACGCATATTCATTGCATATTATTTTAAATTTGAGATCAGACCAGAACAGGTTCGGCTGGCTTGAAAAATTCGATTTGGCTTGGGAGATCATCCTTTCACTTGAAAATTGCTTGCTCCATCTATTCTCAAGGGCGCCTCAATCCCACCAGTGTTCATTCTATACAATTCATCCTTTAGTATAGTTTATATTTGCAGTTGTAGGTGTGCATCCTTCATACCAGCATACCATATAATTGTAATTCTTGTTTATGCCAAGAGTCTTGGCTAGTCTAGTGGAGCATTGTATCAAATCATCAATACAAATAAGAATCACAAGTTGCTGGTCATTTATAGTTATCTTTTGAGCATTTGTATTGAGATAGTAGGTTGCATGCCAACTGTTCGACTAAATGTCCATTGGCTGCAGGTGATTAGTTTGCTTTGTGAATTCATCTAATTGCATAAAAAAGAACAAAAAAGAAGTCATTCTTGCATCTAGAACTTAGCATTGTCATTCTTGCATTGTTCTATAAACACTTGAAGCTTTAATCCATCGTCATTCAAACAAATCATCAAACTGTGATAAAAACCAACAAGAAGCACTTTGCATACAAAGTGTTTGAAAAAATTACAAGGCAGCAAATTGAGACAATTAAGGGCAGATTGGGCAAGGATTGTTACATGGACCCTCTAAGACTTCTACAACCTCACAAGACCAAAGATGATCAATAAAACACTAGTAGACATACTAATTCCTTTATTACATGGTGATGCTCTACATCATGATGCTTGCAATAGTAAACTGTGTTAAATTGTTCTCTGGTAATGAGGGCTGAAGAGCCAGTTTCGCTTAGTAGGAAGTAGGAGCTGCTGTGTGGTCCCAGCTTCTTTTTTGGAAGCAGCCATGTTACAAATAAACCACAATCACTGTATTAAACCAAAATTATAGTAGTTGGACCATGCAGCAGTTGTATAAAACTAAATGATCGCAAAACCTGTTTAAGCTTTCTCTTTCCTTTAATCAATGTTGATATGGGTGAAATTCTCGCAATCCTTGTCGTCAACTGCACAGGGATTCTCACTCATTGTCGTCACATTCTTTGTTACTTCATATAGTCACTTGGAAACTTCAGTATGGGGAAGAGGTCCTCGTATGCACATCACCTGGTGACTATATTCATATATAATATAGCCGTACCCTTATTCATTTATTTGCCTACCCTGATTTTAAATGGCATCCCCATCCCTAGACTCATCCCCTACATCTCCAGTTTACTACTTTAAAATGGATGACAATACTTGTTGCTATCAATTTTCCATAGTGCTAAGGCACCATTCATTCTTCACTGTTTTTTGTAGTTTTTAAATTTTTATCATGCCTTATCAAAGTGATAAATTGGGAAGCGGAGCAGGTCTTGTGGAACCTTGTGATCTTTCTGGAGTCATACCTTCTGTATAAATCTGAAATTAATTTGTACTGGGGATAAAGAATTGGTCACATTCACCTAGTCCATATATGGCCAAATATTCAATCAAAATGTTTGACATGAGTGCTGCCTTGTATGCAGGGGTACATTGTGAAGTAATTTGCATGCAACTGGTTGACCAAAGAGTAATTTTTCATATCACAACTTATTCTCCTGCACAATATGTTTCACTTCAGTCTGTCTAATAGCTGGTCTGCCTCAGGGCATTTGGGCTTCTGTTTCATCGCATGTGGCAACATACTTGTGTTTTCTTTTGTTGTGTACAACTGGGGATTCAACTTTGAAACCATCTATTGCTGACAATGGGAATAGTTTTGGGTATTTGACAACCAAAGTGGATCCAAAAAAATATAATTTTTTGTTCTGACTTGGAATTATATATTACATTGTCTATTATTTGTTGGCTGTAATGTTATTTTATTTTATTGTTTTGTATTTTGTTTAGCCCCCCTGACAGTCCTTATGAATTTGCAGATACAAGATTCGTGAAATGGGTGTTAAACAAGCAGAACCAAGACTGGAGGCAAAAAGACACCGCCGACAGTCCCGAAAGAGTGTTAAGCAATCAATTATAGAAGAACTGGGTAGGGCGTTAGAAGATGGTGAGTATTGACAAAATGGAAGTCCAACGGTAGCAAATGAAGAAAAGTAAAAGGGGTATAAAATCTTACAATTGTGGAGCCACAAGCTTAGCCCATAGCTAAGAAGAGAACTGAACTTTTGTCAATTCATTCATTGTAAGGGGTGTATGCCTATGTGTGGAGGCAGCTCTATATGTGCAATGCATATATTAACAAGGGTCCTGGATTATACTTGGAGTATGTGAACAATGAATTTTTATTGGTTCATATGAAAAAAATGTCAGAATGCAAGGGGCTTGAGACGTGCTGATGGAATACAAGGAAGCCTTCCACTAGGGTGAGAAATGTGCTATATTACTTTCTGCTGTGTTTTGGTGTTCTTGTCCTATGTTTCTTCTCATGTTACTTTGTAGTACTTGCCTTGTTTCTATGTGGAGAGTTCTGGTGTGGTGTACTGTTATGCTTTCGGGGTGCCTCTGTATTCAGCATTTATTCTATTGGAATTCTCAGGTTGTTGGTGTTTGACCTAACTTTTGCATTTATGTGGCAGGTAGTTTGATCTTGAGGCTGTGTTTATCTGCCTATTTGAGTGTCCGTTTTGAGTTGGTTATAGAACAGGTTCTTTTTGGATCTCCTCTTTGTAGTTGACTTAGTATTTTCATTGCTAAATCAATGCAGTTACTTTATATTTGAGCAGAATCTTGGAGTCTTGTATGTGATGTAAGTACCTCGTATAAGAGCAATAATTGCTTTTTGCACATAGGAAAGAATGATTGGTTAAGACGCACAACAAATTGGTCATGCCAACCATATCATAAATGTGATGTCTATGATGCTAAATATATTCATTATTTTTGTAAAAGTTATTTCTCTCCTGTTTCATTTTTTTATCTTTCTTAATTTACAATATTTTTTAAGAAAGTTGAAATCAAAGCTTGAGTCTAGTGCATCGAGGAGCATAGCTATTAATGTGTTTTTTTTCAGTAAGTTCAGTGAAGTGAGAAGTGTAAAATGAATATGCACTTCTCCCAACTCATGGCCTAAGTTGACCCATCCTATGCTCTTGCCGTCGGGTCTAATTGGCCAGATCTAAAACTGCAGCAAGAAAAGAAGAGATGCCAACTTTTTCAAATAGCACATTTCACATGATATACCCAATAATTTTATTAAATGTAGAATGGTAAGATGGAATTACTTGTATAGGGGTTTTGAAAATTCATTTATATATGTAACAAATACCATTTTTATATATTATAGAAGAGGTTAAGAGAATGCCATGTTCCCTTTTTCAAATAAAGAAAAGAATAATTTAATAATAATGTTTTAAGTTGTTCCCCAACAACACTTTATGATAATAACTTAAAAGGGACATTTAAGTAATTATTATTAATTGAGAGGGGTCAAAAAAACAGATTAAATAAAAGGCCAAACAAAAAAGTAATTATTATTATGAGGAAAAAGGTGAATATTGAATTAAAAAGTGATTATAATTATTTTAAGGTTAGGGTGGATTGGCAAAAGTGAATTTTATAAAAGACGAGGGGCAGTGATTTTCATTATGATTGATTATTCACTTTTACCAATACCCGATAGAATCTCAGAATTCTTTCACTTCTATATGAGGGCGAAAACCTTCATTGCAGCCAAATTAGAGGACGAAACCTTTCCAATCCACAGGGCTAATTCCGTATAGGTATTGCAATTGAGCAAATCAACAGGTTACTTACAAGAAATAAAAAATTAGGGTTTTGAAAGGGTTCGAGCAAGAAACTCCAATTATTACAGCACTCAAAGCTGCTGTATTGTCAAGGGTTTACCCCTTATTGGCTGGTGTCACTGTAGCAGCCCTATTTTGGGTGGCATCAACTCTACTAACATTGCTGCTACTGTTCTAGCACTACTGGATGTAAATCATGGGTTTCTAATACCGACGTCATTTTTTTCCTTGGCCACTGTCACATACTAGGATCCCTATGGCCTGCTGTACCATCACATGCAGAGATCACAGGATTTTTGAAGGGTTCAAGGGATTCTCATTACCGTATGAACATCTAAACAGCTGAATAGGGAATCACATAATTTACTAGGCAAGGTTTGGGGATTGTTTGACAGTACAATGGTGTCTAGAACTCAGATCTGCTGTTCCAGGGTTTTGTTCCAGTGCTGTACAAGTTCCAGCAAGTTGTCGTACTGATGTACCAGCTAAGCGAATAAATTTACAGACCTCCAAACTAGGGTTTGTAATTTTCATCTAAAAAATTCAGTCTTTGTTTGTTTGTGATTAGTCCCTTTAAAATTACATTATGTTATCATTAGTGTATGAAATTTATGAGTTGAGTTGAATTCCAAAATAAATAAATAAAGATTTTCGAATTCAATAATTTATTTTTCAGAATTTAGTATTTTGTTTGAAAGGGATAGTTCAGTGGTATTAGAGCCAAATTCTTGCTAGCCTATTGGGAAAGTTGACTTCTTTATGTAATATCACATACATGCCGGTGGTATTAGTGGGAGAGAATTAAGATACTATCAAAGAGAAAAAAGAAAAGTTTAGCCACCAGATATTGAAGAAGAAAATATGGATGACAAAGAAAAGAGGAATTCTTCTGATGAAATCAATTATTAACTTATTTACATAAGACAATCAGCCGAGGTCAAAAGGATTTGGAAAAGACAATTCAAATGACTTTGAAAGAATCCACATTAGAACTAGTTCGAGCTATGCATGGTATTAACTTGAATAAGGCAAACCAGGGAGAAGCAAGCTCATCGGCCAATGAGAAGGCTTCAATCGCCCCACCTTCTAAAACTTCCCGTGTCAAATTCGTACAGAAAGAAGAGGATCACCTTGAAGAAGTTGAGCCTCAACCACTTCATACAGGTAATGAGTTTAGTATATCATGCAAAATATGGACTTGGCCTTGCAGTCAACAAGCTCTCACTTTCAGAGTTCTATGATCTAAAAATGAAAAACAACAAAAGAGGTAGGAGATATCAGCCAGAACGGCCACATAAAGATATACAATAGCGGTTGGGTCAGATAACCCTTCTTATGTATGATGGTTCAAATAAATGTTCAATTAGATCTTGGTTGCAAACTCTGGATACTTCTCACTGAATCCAATGTATGAGGAAGAAGCAATTAAATTTGCTACCTTTCACCTTGAAGGGGTGGCACATGAGTGGTGGTACCATGGCATGGCCACCCAAGGACACAGATCTATTTCTAAATTGGAATACTTCAGTGAAAGGATAACCGAAAGGTTTGATAGGAAGGATCCAGAGATTCATTTCAGGTAGTTAGTCCAACTCAAACAAGGATCATTGGACAGTTACATTGCTGATTTTTAGAGGTTATCTGTGATGGTACCAGATGTGACTAAAAGAAGATTGATGGTGTTATTTGTTGAAAGGTTGGCAGAACCTCTCAAGGGTTTAGTAAAAGCTTTTGACCCTTTGTCTCTTCAAGAGGAAATTAAGAGGGCATTTGGAAACATCAACTCCAAAGGGTAAATTTTTCCCTGTAGGACAGCAAATGACAACTATTAGGCAGCCAAAATCAATACCTTATGGACATCGAGAGGCATAAGTTGTTGAGCAACAAAGGAAACCATTTCAACAAGGGGTTTCTTAACAAAAAGAGCTATCAAAGCCAATTAAAGAGATAAACAAGGAAGGAAATCAAGGGGTAGAAGTTGTGCTTCACTTGCAAGGATCCATGGGAGCCTGGTCACAGATGTCTTGGATAAGGTCAAGTACATTACATAGAGGTGTTATCAGATGATGAGTCAGAAACAGATTAATCTGAACCTGAACCTAAGAGTAGAGAAGGAGATAGTTCAAGAGGCACCCTTGCCACACTTATTTCAGTAGGCCCTTGTGCCACATTTTCTGGTGCACCCAGGTATTACTCTTTTAGAATTTGTGGAGTTATGCATGGTCATAAATTCACAGTGCTGGTTGATAGTGGGGCAACCCACAATTTTATAGATGAGGGATTACCAACCATACAATGGTTAAAAACAAAAGACGTTGATGGGTTCAATGTTATTGTCGTTGATGGTTTTACTATTCCTTGCACTAGGAGGATTCAACAGTTGGAGATTACAATTGGTAATCACAAGGTGTGTGATGACTTCTATGTGGTGAGAATAAGAGAAACAAATATGGTTTTAGAGGTGCAGTGGTTATATTCCCTTGGATAATTCACACAAAATTACCAAACCATGGAGTTGAAATTCAGATTTGATTGAAGAGAGGTTGTGCTTCATAGTATGGCCAATGGAGCTCCATAGTTGTTACAACAAACATAATGAAAGGTGTCACATTTGGTAGTACTCTCTCTAGATCACAACTGATTCATGATTCTGCTATCATGAGTTCACTTATAGAGTTTGTTGGAGAAGCATCATTGGATATAGGGATTCCAATTCTTCATTATATTAGAGAAGCACAATAGAAGCTAACTACCTCACAAGGAGGACTGGAGGAGGCAACAAGATTGGTTTGGAATCCTGGGATTTGCAGGATAGTTTAGGCATTGCTTGAGGGCAAACAATCTCTGGGAAGGGCGGATTGTCATGCCCTTTTTTTCAAATAAAGAAAAAATAACTTAATAATAATGTTTTAAGTTGTTCTCCAACTACACTTTATGATAATAACTTAAAAGGGACACTTAAATCATTATTATTAATTGAGTGGGGCAAAAAAACAGATTAATTATAAGGTCAAATTAAAAAAATAATTATTATTACAAGGAGGAAAAAGGTGAATATTAAATTAAAAAGTGATTATAATTACTTTAGGGTTATGATAGATTGGTAAAAGTGAATTTTACAAAAGTACAAGAGGCGCATTGATTTTCATTATGATTGATTATTGACTTTTACCAATACCCGATATAATTCTATAATTCTTTTACTTTTGCTTGAGGATGAACACCTTCATTGCAGCCAAATCAGAGGATGAAACCCCTCCAATCCATAGGGGTAATTCTGTACAGGTATTACAATTGAGCAAATCAACAGGGTACTTACAGGAAATCAGAAATCAGGGTTTTGCAAGGGTCTGAACAAGAAACTCCAACTATTACAGCACTCAAGGCTGCCGTATTGTCAAGGGTTTACCCCTTATTGGCTGGTGTCACTGAAGCAGCCCCTATTTTGGCTGGCATCAACCGTACTAACATTGTTGCCGCTATTCTAGCACTGCTGGGTGTAAATAATGGGTTTCTAAAGCTGAAGTCATTCTTTTCCTTGGCCAGCGTCACATATTAGGATCCCTATGGCCTGATGTACCATCACATGCAGAGATTGCAGGGTTTTTTGAAGGGTTCAAGGGACTGCCGTTACCGTATGAGCATCTGAACAGCCTAGTAGGGAATTGCAGAATTTACTAGGCAGGGATTGGGGATTGTTTGGCAGTACAGCGGTGTCCAGAACTCAGATTTGTTGTTCCAGGGTTTTGTTCTAGTGTTGTACAAGTTCCAACAGGCTGTTGTACTGCTGTACCAGCTAAGCGAATAAATTTACAAACCTTCAAACTAAGCTTTGTAATGTTCATCTGGAAAATTCAGTCTTTGCTTGTTTGTGATTAGTCTTTTTAAAATTACACTATGTTATCATTAGTGTATGAAATTTATGAGTTGAGTTGAATACCAAAATAAATAAAAAATAATTTCCAAATTCAGTAATTTATTTTCTAGAATTCAGTATTTTGTTTGAAAGGGATATTTCAGAGAAGGTGGTTATGAATAGGGTATATAATGCTTGCAATTGACGCTCATTTAGTGAGGTTCCATGTAATATCCATGGAAAAGAATAAGCTTCATGCGTTTGTGATGATATCTAAATAATTTCCCTAATAAGTTGGATATAATTGTGATTGACTGTAGACTCTTTCCTTTGTTTATAATAAACTATTATGTTGTTAGATTTAATGTACATTTAGATTATAATCTGTCCTAGAGCATGAAGAGTTACATCTTACCTTTCAAATGTAAGGTTGAAGTCAAATGTGCACTCATGAACAATAGAAACATGCTAATATAAAATGTACTACATGATTAGTGCTTCTACACTAAAACTTAGTAATGAGATGGGACTTTAGTAGACAAGTCATCGAATTCAGCTGGTGTTTGCTTTACATCTTGCTCTATGTACAATCAAATTAAAAAGCTGTGATTTAAATGGATTCTCTTGTAATTGCTTTCGAGTAAATCTTATTTTTCCATCTCCCAAAATTTATAGCAAGCCCTTGTGTCAGATTGTTTCTTCTCTTAGGGGTCCGCTCCTCGTTGCCGACAACCACACAAGCCCTTTTCAAAATTGTAAAGCCTTTCCAACTCACAATGTTAACTTCATTAAATTTATATATGCTAATTAGTCTTGCCTTTAGCATGCACACACCATATATGCCTTATAATCAATTTTAGAAAGGAAAAATGATGTATATATTTCAAGGTACAAAGGATAAACAAGGATAAAAGATTGAATGCTTGCATGAGTCAAATACCCTAATAAACCTACCTATATATTCTAGTGGTAACATGTTCTTCCTTTCACTTTCCTTTCTTCCATAATATGTAATACAATTGACTTGGACAACATTTAAAACTTTGACGATTATTAACTTTTGGAAGATTCAAGTTTGAAATCACTAAAAGAGCCTAAAAAATATAAAACAAACATAATACCAATAAAAATCAAAGTTTTGTAATAGTTAAAATCAATATACCATTGACCATTTACTTAAGGCTTTTAGAAATAATAAATGAGGCATATTCTAAAGTGTTATTATATTTACACCACTATGAAGTATATTTTCAAGATGTTGGAGTGGATACAATCTTGCAAGTTATTGATGAGTATGGCAAAAGGGAAGAGCTTCTTTAGCATTTACGTTTAAAAAATATACATGGGTAGCTTGGGCAACTTATCTTGTGGATCTATAGAAATGCTCAGTGGGTCCCATTAAATACGCAATGTGCATTTTTAAATATTAGGCATGAAATGGTATCATAATATGTTTATAAGATGTCTTGTTTGCTTGCATTGATTGGTAGGAGGTCGATGGGTTGAATTCGATTGGGACTTAATGTTGAATATAGTTTACATACTTGGCGAGTACTCGTCATTTTTTTCACTGGCGAGTATTTTTCACTTATACTTGTGAGTCTTAGATTGAGGACTCCAAACTCGGAAAAAAACATGGAAAAAATGTTGAACCAGACAATATATCTATAAAATAAACGTTTAATTTTGTACTTTAAGTTATATATATATGTATACTTTCAGGGTGTTTGAGAGTGATTCCAGAACTCTAGAAACTATAATGCAAATTCTACGTTTTGGAGGGTCCTATCATATTTCAGACTTAGATTTCAGACTTAGCCATATTTTAGGGTTTCAAGATTTTAGGGAGTCACCAAAGGAGGTATGAAGGCTGCATGAAGGGATGTAGGCATGATAGTATAGTATGAGAACATCTTTCACAATGTGCCATGAGCCGACCTTGCACCCATTCTTGGTGCACCCTTTAAGGTGTGCACTCAGGGAGACTTGATGCACTAGCGAGCCCATGCAAGAGAGAGAGCTAGTAAATGACAAAGCAATATCGGTGTATACATATGCATCACCCAAAGCTCATCACATGTCACAATAGTGTAACACGGGATGTTGCTTTGGGAAAGATACATATCAACACGAAAGCATAGAGGAAATGCTAAAAGAAATGATGCGATTTCATACTCTATTTGTATTCAAATCTAATAGAAAAAACTTCCCCAACGTTTTATAGACTCATTTGATACATTTTGTAACTGTAATTTGTATAAAATTTATGTTTTTTTAAAGAAATTCAGGTACTTTTTAAGTTGTTGAGTATTGCCAAATCGATTTTTTTCGGGTTTATTGAGTCTGAGTATGCGAACTATGGACCTGAAATCATGCTGATTTTTGACTTACATTGATGAGGACTATCTAATTAGGAAACCCTAAAGCTCAAATGTGAGTGTTGGTTACAATATGGAATAAGCTTTTGTTTGGCATTCATATGGTTGTAATGTGGAATTAATTATTATAAATAAATTTCGTCAAAATAAGAAATGAAGAATGTAATTGAACAATGTTGAGAGTGGAGTGAGATTCAAGTGGAGCGAATATTGAGGAGAAAGAAATCTTCTGCTTTAAGAAAAATGTAGTAATAGAAACTTGGTTGAGGAGGATTGATAAACAGAGTAGCATATTAGGGGTGAGTGCCATACTAATGGAGCAATCGCGCATCAATATGGTGACAAGGGCAAAGTTTAGTTCAAACAATTTGCATGCAACCTAAGCTCTTTAATTGTTGGCTAGAGAAGGAAACAATTCTACAACCAAATAGATGTTTAAAGTAGAAAGAAAAATGACATAGTTTAGTCTGAATGATTTGCATACAACCCAAGCACTACCATTGTTTGTTGAACAAGCAAAAGAAACAGCTCTACAACCAAATAAATGTTTTAAAGCGGCAATGATTGAACCTGATGTCGAATTTAATATAGGAGGCCACTAAACTCTAGGTGAATGTGGTCACCAAAAAGGCTCTAATATGCGAAGTTAATGGGGATTGGTTGAAGGAGAAAGACCTGAATGCATTGGCCAAACAAAACTGGCTAGTTAAAGGCGGCTTTGTGCCCAAAATCATACCAAAGGGTCAAGTTGCATATTTTAAAGGAAAGCTTGTGGTTCCATGGAAGTTCTTATTTATTATTGAAACATTGGTCATATCTTTTCAAAGTTTCAAAGGATTTATCAATAGATGCGTATGGGAAAGCTAGGGAGAGACCAATCTAACCAAGATCGGGGAAAAATTGACTCAAGAAAAGGCTTCAATGTTAGTAACACAAGCAAATAATAACCATTAGTTTGTAAGAATAGCTTGATTATAGACTGAAATTTTAAGGGTAGCTTGGACATTATCTAACTAAAAAAGTATAGCTCAAATAACATATACATTTATATATATTAAATGGCTCTTTTCTTAGGAAGCCCTTTTTGGCTTGAATTTCCTCTATTCAGGTTCTATAGCAATTAAAAACCATAATTTGCATATACTTGGATTTGTATACAACTTGTGTGTCCAAACCCATTTTAAATTGGATGTGGCTGCAAATGGCAAGTTGTTCCATGCAAGATCAATCACTTGATTTTGAATGTTCTGCTTTCTATTTTTGTTTCTACCATAATCATCGGCACCTAGCTAGACATTAGCCTTTGAAAATAAAAGTAGAAGCCTTAGAGAATGAGAAGATTTTTTTTGTGGTTTCTAAATGGTTGTAGTTCTATAAGAAATCAAGAGAGGAAATTACAAAACTACTTCAAAAAACAGAGGAATAATTTGTGAGAGCAAGTTACTTTATTGATCAAAATCAATTTAAATTTGAAAGCAAATTGAATGTGAGAGAGAGAGAGAGAGAGAGAGAGAGAGAGAGAGAGAGAGAGCCCTCACAAATATCCGTGAGGTCACCTTGCCTTGGAGGAAGGAATGTAAGGAAGGGAGAAAGAGAGGGATGGAGAGCATTTAAATGAGGTATAACCCTCATATAGACCCGTGAAGTCACCTTGTCTTGGAGAGCGAGAGAGAGCATTTAAATGAGGTATAACCCTCATATAGATCTGTGAAGTCACCTTGTCTCGGGGAGAGAGAGAGTGCGGCGAGGGTGGTGATGGGCATCATACTCATTTATACGTGAAGTCACCTTACCTTCGATGGTTATAACACATATTAGCCTCCTATATTTTTATATGTAAAAGGTTAAATAGGGGTCTCTCTTCCGTAAATAAGTCACCTTAAATTGGATGGTTATAACAAATATTAGCATCCTATTTTTTTTAATCTGTGAAGGTTTAAATTTGGGTCCTCAAATAAAGAAAAAAGTTGGCACTTAATATAAGTTATATTCCAATTAGTTCAAGTTTCAACAAATAATTAACATATTGGACACATGGAAAATGTTATTCGTCTTTAAAACAACTAAAAAACCGTTAAATCATTGATACTAGACAAAATGAGGTATAACCCTCATATATACCCATGAAGTCATCTTGTCTTGGAGGGAGGGAGGGAGCTTAAATGAGGTATAACCCTCATATATACTTGTGAAGTCACCTTGTCTTGGAGGGAGGGAGGGTGAGAGAGAGAGAGGTATGATCCTCATTTATACATGTGAAGTCACCTTACCTTTGATGGTTATAACACATATTAACCTCCTATTTTTTTATATGTAAAGGGTTAAATTTGGGTCCCTCTTTTTTAAAGAGGTCACCTTACCTTGGATGGTTATAAGAAATATTAGTGTCCTATTTTTAATTTTTTTCAAAGGGTTAAATTTGGGTCCTCCAATAAAGAAAAAAGTTGGCACTTAATAGAAGTTATATTCCATATTGTCCGAGTTTTACCAAATAACTAACATATTGGCCACATGGAAAATGTTATTCTTTAAAACAACTCAAAAACCATTAAAAATACTGATATTAGACAAAAAAACCAAGCTAATCTAGGTTTTTAGAAAGAAAAAATGAACCCAACTTCAAACCTGGCAAACTTAGGTCATATTAGCTTCCTTGGGTGCTGCCGCCTCCTCGTCTTCCTCCAAACTAGCTTTAGTAGCATGCCCCTCACTTGCTCTTTTCATCCATCTAACTGGTTTGGAAGGCCTTGTCTCCCCTGTGTTTTTGCAAACCAAATATCTACCTCAATCATCTCGACCATATTTTTTTGTTATCTTCCTTCCAAATGTCCATGCCTTTAAAAACTTTTAGAATTTTATCAAGCTATGCCTCAAATAATATGTAGCTTAATGAGAAAACAATTTTTGTAAAAAACTATGTATGTTTTTTGAAATCAACGTTTAAGATCACACCCCATAATCCATCATTAAGATGAATCATATGTTTGGATTGAGGATTTGTGCTGATTCCAAGTAACTCAAGTCAAGCGCACAATGCCTATTGGGTTTTCGATAGGAAAGAACCTTAAATAAACTAGTTGTTTCAAACATTAATGATTGCAATTCCCTATTTCAAAAACATTAAATACATCTCCTAAGGTGAGGGGCCCCTTTTTAGTTTATTGATAATGGGTCTCCAAGAGTGGGTCAACCCCAAGCTCTTATCCCATTCAAATTATGAGCATGCTTGCAAATCTCTACAACTTCCCTTCAGCGCTGCTTGAAATAGTGATCTTCCTTTACGATTACTTTGGTATTTTCTAAGTGAATGTGGCATTTTATTGAGAAACAGTCCTCCACTAAAGCTTACTTGCCTACCCTATCATGATGTGTGTTTGCACCATGTTCTTTAACCCTAGCATTAATGGATTTTCTTGTTTCACCAATGTAAGGCACCTCTCACAAGCATTCACTATGGTAGACACCACTCTTTTTCCTTAGTTTTGTATGATCTTTTGAGGACCTTAAAACCTTCTTTAGCTTGTTCTGAGGTAGAAAAGTGGTTTTGATGTTACGTTTCAATTTTTTGAAAGCTTATTGGAAAGACCCTCTATATAAGGAGGAATGCCATAGGGACCTTAGATGTATCAACCAAACCTTGTCGCTTCTCATGACTTTTCCTTGCCTACTTGAAATATCTCGCTATTTGCTTGCCCTTGTATCCATTCCTCATAAAAACCTTAGTTAAGTGCTCAATTTGTTTCTCCAACGGTCTTCATCACAAATATCGAAAACCCTAGTTCTAGGGTTATAAGAACCCATGATTTATGTGTTGGAGGATGATGAGAAGTTACTTGCAGATATAGGTCTATACGTGTCCCTTTCCTGTAAACTTAACAAGCAATAATACCCTCTACTTTTCGTTAAAGGAGGACACTAGAAAAGGGTAGACTTCGACCTGTCTCCAACTTCTTAGTGAATTTTATGTGTCAACCATGTTGTTCAAGTGTACATGGAACTCCTCAAACTTATCTCTGCCATGTAAGTGCTAACTTAAGTTTGTCTCATTAATATATCTCTTCCACCACTTTGGTTTCAATGGAAAATAATTGAGGGTCTTTCCCTTAAAATGTTCCAAAACCAGGGGGCAACTAGTGGCGAAAGCGGAGGGTCCGTTTCCATAGTTTTTGTATGCTCATAAATGACACTCCTATAAGTGAAGAATGTAGATTTTAGACAAAGCTCCACCATAGCATCCATCTCGTCATTCATGCAAGATTTGATGACATCAATCACTTCCTTAATTAGCACCTTGGCAAAAAGCTAACATCAAAACTCACAAGGATATCTTCTTTTTCAACTCTTTTGTCCTCCACAATTTCAACGAAGTGAGCTAAATCCCAAATGAATGAAGATGCCCCCACTAAAGGCTTCAACTTCTTAGCCAAAAATGTCATAAAGTCGTAAGTGGGATGTAATGTCCCTTTGAAAATGAACCAATAACCTATGCAATTTTCTGATTCCTGCACTTAGGAACAATTGTAACTTTGACAAGTAATCATTGACATATTCATAAACAATTGGCAAACATGAACCATTTTTTCGGCAATTTTACAAGCAATTGGCATATATAACCCATTGTTGTTCTTACCACTAGACAAGTTCACAAACAATTGGCAAACATACTAGGTAGCAACAAAAAATATTGTTATTCTAAACCCTACTAAAATCGTGTATATTAAGGAGTTGTATAACATTGATAATAATACCAAAATGCAGCTGATTTATTTTATTTCAATACACCGAATACACATAAACTGATGAGATTATAAATGGAGTAACAATGGTGTGATAGCAACCTCTTACTCGTTGAACGCCCAGTCCAATGACCACATATAGAAGTCAACAATCTCCCATGGTGGATGCGTCTGATGTGTAGCAGGTCACGTCAAGCTATAATGTATTATGACTGGCTTAGAAGATTAAACACCAATATCCAAGGGGTTTGATCTGTTGTTAGGTGATGACTTCAGCATACACGCGAGTCTCAACACTTCTCAAATCACGGTGGAATGCAATCCATGTCACGACAGCAATAGACAATGTCGTATGAAGATTCCCAACATGTATATGATGGTGTACGACATGCCCTTCAATGATGCTCAACAATGAATACTTTGAACGTTCACCCAATTCTGAAACTGAACCTTTAACCAATTGAAAACTGGAAATGATCACAATCTTTGGCATGGATGTGATTCTTGCCTGGAATCATTTCACATGGATGAGGGTTTTCGTCTTCCAATCCGACAATGGAAACCAAGAGGGTTTTCGTCCTTAAAATCTTCGCACTCCAAGGGTTTTCATCTTGGGAGAAGAAATTGAACAAGAAATGCTCAATCTTTGGAATAGGGTTTGATAACAAATGATAACAAATCTATTTGAGCACATCTCTTCTTTTATAAGTTCCCTTTTTCCAGTTGCCCTAACCCTAAAAACATTTAAAACACTTTTGGATAAATATTACTTTTTGGTCCACTTAATGAATATTACTTTTTGGTTCCCTTTATAATAATAATACATAAGTGTCCTTTTCCCATGTTATAAAATAAAGTAACTTTAGGACAACTTAAAAATATTATTTTTAAATTATTTTCATAATTAAATATTTAGAAAAGGGGACATGACAGTCCACCCTTCCCAAAATTGCTTGTCCTCAAGCAATTGCAAGCTTAACTACTCTGGCTCTCCCCAAATAACCATTCCTGTAATCCCTGGATCCCAATTCATCCTTGGGAATTTGCATTTCCATGTTCTGAATTCCTCATGTGATGTATGTTCCTTCGACTGCATAGCTTTGGCTAAGGCTTGTTTATGTAATACCCTTGAAGCGTTCTCCATCTCATTGTGTGGTGCATATATTTTGTCTTTCTCATTCTCAAATTGTTTTGCTTGTTGATCCACAAATTCTGCACCAGAAGACACGTTTGCGTCTTGGAGCTCTAACTCTTCAAGAAGATTTACCATGGAACAGAGTGCATAAAAACCATAGACCCGATCTGTACTTATTAGCAAGCACCCAAAATTCTCGTTCATACCAAATCTTACAACTATTGTGTAGGGTGTTCTCTCCTTGTTAGGTTGCTTGTTCCCCACCTTTGTTGGGCTTCTCTTTTCTTGAGTATCATATATTATATATGTGCTCACTTCTACTTCTTCAATAGGAAAGACATCTTCGACCTTTGAAACATATTCTTTTTCTATCTTTTGCTGAAATGGATTAGCTGTAGTAGCATTCTTGCTACTAATTTCATTACTAATGTGAAATCCATAAACTCTATTGTATTTTCCAAGAAGTGTAAAAGCTGCATAGCTTCCACATTGCCCAATAGAATTTGTATTTCCTACAATTTTTTGATATGTGTTGGTAATAATAAAATCAGCTTTATTTATTGCAAGGATGTCTATTGTGAATCGATATGAGAAATGGTACCTTTCATCAAACCTTTTCCAGCATATGTCCGGATCTACATATTTGGTCTTCTCCCAAGTGTGTGCAATGTTGTATTGAACGACTTCCAATTTCTTTGCAATCAAGAAGCCACAAGATGTCCATTAATGTGATTTTCAACTTCTGTAAATTCTACTCTGTGTATCCTTGGAAGGTGAGCATGCTTGGAACTTGATTCCAAATGTTTGATGTGCTGATTTTATACGTCTTTCCGCGATCCTGGGAGCAAAATACACTTATTCCGAAAAATTTGAATATCAACATGATGGTTACCCTGCTCATAAAGTGAGAGGGTATGAACACCCCTCACTACTGAGTATCTAGTTTCCTAGGCAAGTCATTCCTCATGAGAAATTGTCAAATTTTCTTAATTGTGACTACCTTTATTTTTAGGCATCACAAACCATCCTTTAATTGCAAGGTTCAGCTCCATGGATTGAGGATCTAGTGATGATCTGTTGATGAACTGAAACCACTGAACTTCCACAACCTGGGTAACATTCATAAGATACTCAACAATAATGATTTTGAATTTATCACAATTTTTACCCTACTTATGTCTAAAAATATCTTCTAGTTCCCATATTAGAATGTGTAGGCAGCTTTGGGCAAAAAGATCTATGTGCTTGCTTATATCAAAAGGTTTCCTATGATGGCCACAAGCATGTGCAACATTATATGTTAATCTATTTAGTGAATTATCTTTTTGACCTTTGACCAAATGACGGATCACAAGAATGCAAACACAACAGGTTACCATTACCTTCTTCCCCCTTGACGCTGTTAAGCAGTCCTTTCCTTAATGTGATATTATTCCACACAAATACAACTCATTACATATGGAGGATATCATGCCGATGTTGATTGGTAAACTAGCAATTGAATCAAAACCAATACAAGAAGTGAAAACAGTTGTTACGGACCTTGTATATATGGTAGCCATTTTCCAACTTATCGCTAATCACCATGTCATATGCATTTGCCAATGCCATCGTAGTTTGGATATTAGATTTGAGGCCAACTAAAATGATATGAATTTGTTTACTAGGGTTCTGAATTGTTCCATTGTTGCTTGCCTTGAGAGCGCTATTGGATGTGAAGTGACATGCCTTGGTTCCTTGCATTTTACCCATGTGCTCCAACCACGGAATCCTGTTATCATTCACAATATTTTCCTTATGCTCATCCAAGGTCAATTCGATTTTTTTTTAAAATCCATTTGTATGGGATGATGAAATTATCAGCAATAATGATATTGAAATTAGAAACTCTACCTTTTATAGATCTCAAAATATCACCTGTATCCCACATTATTATGCATAAACAATTTTGAGCCAAAGGATCTATCTTTATTCTTTTACCCTTCTTAGGATGATGGCAAAACTGAAATAGATCTGTGCTATCATTCCCATATCTTGAGCTGCAATTATAATAGTGCTTACCCTCTTTGGCTGAAGTAGGAGCTTTTTGGGAGATTTATTTCATCATTAAAATCAACTAAAACATTTTCTTTAATTGCATGTCTATCAACATGATTATTCTAAATTTCAAATCTTATTTGGTAGTGGCTCACTCTTTGGAAGATTCTTTTCAATTATGGACATTTTACATTCAATGTGTAATGTTTGCTTCTTGACTTTATTAATACAAATATTTTGTTTATCAGAAGTCATAATATTTTGTTCAACTTGCATGGTGGTTTATTTCTGTTCTTGATCACTGGTCTGTTCACTTTCTTGTAGCTCTGGGCCTGGCTTTTTTCTTCCTTCTAGGATGCATTCTTGGGTTCTTGCTCCTTGATCTCCTTTTATGCAATCTTTTGAGGTTTTGGTTCTGGCTACTCTTCTTTCTTCTTCAATTTTTTACTTCTATTTTCTTTGAGCATCTTAAAAAATTCTTCAAAGGTAAAGTCACACTTTTCATCGTATGTGGGAAGCTTCCTTAAACGATTTTGAGTGATCCTTCTTCCTCTTCTTTTTAGCTCATGGCTTCTTAAGTCACAAAAATCTCGTCGGGTCATGTTAGCTTGAAATTTCAAGCTTAATTATAATATTCTTCACAGTGGGCTTCATAATCAATTCTGAGTTGCTGCCATTTTTCTTCTTCTGACTCTTGCTTCTTCAACTCTTTTTTGTCCAGATGTATTTTTATTGATGCCACTAGATCTTGCATGCTATTCTAATATTCTTCCAAATGCTTGTCCATTTTATCTTGTGTTTATCAAATCCATAAAATTATCTCTCTGAGTTTCTGTCATAATTCACAAGGAAACTAAATCATTGCTCTATATCTTACCTTGCAGGGTGATAGGGTCATAACTCTGATACTTAATACTACTGTATTGTTCCTTTTAAAATGAACCAGTAACCTATGCAATTTCTGATTTTTGCACTTAGGAACATTTGTAACTTTCACAAGTAATCATTGACATATTATCAAACAATTGGCAAACATGAACCATTCATTGGCAATTTTACAAACAATTGGCATACATAACCGACTGTTGTTCTTACCATTGGACAATTTTACAAAAAGTTGACAAACATACTAGGCAACAAGGAATTGTATAACACTGATAACAATACCAAAACCCAATTGGTTTCTTTTATTTCAATAAATCAAATACACATATAAACTGATGAGATTATAAATGGAGTAACAATGGTGTGACAAAACCTCTTACTTGTTGACCCCCTAGTCCAATGATCACGTTCAACAGTCAACAATTTCTCATGGACGCTGCGTTTGATGTGTAGTACGTCATGTCAGGGTATAATGTATTATGACTGGCTTGAAAGATGAAACAACAATATCCAAGGGGTTTGATCTGCTGTTGGGTGATGACTGCAGCATACACATGAGTCTTCACACTTTTCAAATCACGATGGAATGCAATACATGCCACGATAGCAATAGACAATGCCATATGAAGATTCCCAATAGGTTTATGATGGTGTACGACAGGCCCATTAGTGATGCACAATAATGAATACTTTGAATCTTCACCCAATTCTGAAACTGATTCAAACTTTTAACCAATTGAAATTGGAAATGATCACAATCTTTGGCACAAATATGATTCTTGAATGGAATTACCTCACATGGACAAAAGGGTTTTCGCCCTCCAATCCAACAATGGAAACCAAGAGTGTTTTTGTCTTTCAAATCTCCACATTACAAGGGTTTTCGTCCTGGGAGAAGAAATTGAACAAGAAATGCTCAAGCTCTTGCATAGGGTTTGATAACAAATGATAAGGGATGAATAATGAATAATTCTTTTGAGCTTAGCTCTTCTTTTATAATTTTCCTTTTTCTAGTTGCCCTAACCCTAAAAGCATTTAAAACATTTTTAGATAAATATTACTTTTTGACCTACTTAATGAATATTATTTTTTAGCGCTTTTTATGATAATAATACATAAGTGTCTTTTTTTCATGTTATAAAATAAAGTAACTTTAGGACGACTTAAAAATATTATTATTAAATTATTTTTGTAATTAAATATTTAGAAAATGGGACATGACATGAGAGAGCCCATTGTATTAATCATTAGCCTTAATAAAACCCCCTCTTTATAATTTTTGGAGCCCATAAATTCTTTGTGTGATCTCCTTGGTTATTAATTTTTCTTCATGTTGTGCTAGAATGGTGACTTTTTAATGGCTCTAAGCTATCAAGGAGACTGAATTATATTTCAATTTCCTATCACTGCCACTATTTTAAAAATGATCCTCTATCTTGGCATCATTATCCCCTCTTTATTCATTGCCATGGTAGCATTCCCCTTAACTGCGTTAGTGACCACAATAATATCATTTTCATTTAATCTCTTAAAACGAAACTACTACTTTGAAATGTTACCTTTGCGTAATTTGGTATGCCATAGATTGATTCTTCTTGTCCTATTTATTCTGTTGCATCATTGGGAAGACAACTCAACACATTCTCAATCCCCACTAAGAAAAACTTATATCCGAATGTATTTGGGAGTGATTGCAAAACCCAACCCTCTCTTTGGAACGTTGAAGGTTGGTTTGACTAGAGCCATAGTGGAATATTCACTTGTAGTTTGTCCTTAAAATTATCATTAAACAACTTATGTGCACCAAATTTTGCACCCCATAACACTACAAACATCTCTTGTGGCTATACTCAGCAACTAGCCTTCCTAAAACTACATCACCAAATTACTTTGTGAAAACCCTTGTAACAAACCTCCATCATTCACATCTTCAGAGATTTCCAGAACTCTCCAGATAATAAGAATCAATCAATATATAAAACATTAGGTATTTGATTGCCAACTCTATGAGATCTACCTTGAAGTCTTTTTGTAAATAAGGCACATTTTGAATCCACGGAAGTGTGTGGATACTCATGATAGCCATACAAACTGCAATCTATCCAAGCTAGTTGAGACTCGTGAGGTGTTCATCCATGAGCTAATGCTGAATGAGGAGTTGCCTCTATCACATGATCTAGACCAATTAAAGCACCATGAGGGATGGTCATCCTTGACAGGTCGAAAATAACATTTACGGAATGACAATGTAATATTGATTTCACGATTCAATTTGGAAATGAGAAAGCATTACAATAAATAAGCCAAAGAATGACTTATCACTTCATCTACCAAGAAGTCTTTTCAACTACCTACGAGACTCTTGAGCTACACACTACAAGACGAAAGCAAATGTGCAACTACACACTACAAGACAAAAGCTAGACACCTAAGCTAGATGCTTAGGATTAATAACAAATATATACAATATTGTTACATCCCTCCCTTAATTTGCAAGGGTCTTTGTCAGACCAAGCATTCCTCTGAACTTTTCAAAATTTTCTTGTCCAAGTGCCTTCGTCAGGATGTCTGCTGGTTGCTTTGCTGTTGGGCAATGTTGCAACTTGACACTGTCATCTTTCACATAGTTTCAAATAAAATGAAATTTGGTATTCATATGCTTGGTTCGGTTATGAAAGATTGGATTCTTTGCCATCTGGATTGCAAAAGTGTTGTCGACCTTGAGGGTGTTGACGAAACGTATTGCTCTTGCAAACTTGAAAGAAACCTTTTGAGCCACAAGATCTCTCTAATTGCCTCTAAAACGGCCATATATTTTGTTTTTGCTGAAGAAATTGCCGGCACTGATTGCTTCTTGGATTTTCAATTGACAACCGGTGTTCCCAAATTCATCAGAAAACGCGAGGTGGACTTTCCATCTTCATGATCACTAGCATAGTCGGAATCTGAATACCCAACTAGTTTGAATTTTCCTACCCTGGAGTATTTGAGCCTGAAATTTTGTGTTTCTTTGAGATATCTGAGGACCTTTTTTTGCTGCTACCCAATGACTATCCTTGGGTTGTATGAATCTTGAGAGGACACCAACTACAAATGATATATCTGGTCGAGTTGTGGTCACATAAATTAGACTTCCAATGAGTTGTCTATATTTAGTGGCATCAACCAAATCTATCGAATCTTCAGAGGTCAATTTGAGATTTTGTTACATGGGTGTGTTGAGAGACTTACAATTTTCCATTCCAAACTTGTTCAGAATGCCACTAACGTACTTTTGTTGAGTGATGAATAAATACTTTGGTTTTTGAATTACTTCAATACCCAAATAGTAATGATGACCCAAATCAGTTATTTCAAAGCTTTCCATCTGCTCTGATTTGAATTTTTTAGTGTACCATTCATAGTTCCTTGTCATGAGCAAATCATCAACATACACCACAACAAATACAATTGTTTTGTCAACAGTTTTGATAAAAAAAGTTGCATCTTCAAACTCAAAATGTTTAAAGTTCATGTTCATGAGGTGTTTAACTAGTTCATCATACCATGCTCGAGGGGCTTGTTTCAAACCATACAATGATTTTTCCATTTACTACAAAACATTCGGGTTGTGTCATGTACATAGTTTTCTTGAGGTTACCATTTAGGAATGCAATTTTGATGTCCATTTGGTAAACTTTCCATCCGTTGTGAGCTGCTAGAGCCAACATGGTTCAAATGGTAGTCCATTTTGTTGTAAGTGCAAAGGTTTCATTATAGTCAATTCCTTTTTGAGCACACCTCTTTGCGACGAGCTTTGCTTTGTGCTTGTCAAGTGAGCCATCAACATTTTATTTGTTGCAGTAGACCCACTTGCAGCCAATCGGTTTGCAGCCATATGGAGGATCAATTAATTTTCAAGTCCCATTTTTGACGAATGCACTGTACTCATCCTTCATTGCTTTTTTCAAAGATTCAAGCTTCTCAGTGTGTTTGGAAGATGTTGGTTCTGAATCCAACGTAACATTGAATTCTTCTTCTGGAGAATCATTTAAGGTGAGATTTTCAATTCCGTCTTGAATTTCTTCAAGCGACTTGTCTGATTGTGATGCAACTGCATGTGCACTTCTTGTGCTTGTTTTTCCAACTTCATCAGGGTTCACATATTTCAATGATTGAGTGGCCCATTTAGGCATCTGTTTCTATGTTTTAGGTGCTTCAAGTTCATCCTCTGAAGTTCCATCACTTTCTGCCCTCTGTTCTAGTGGCCCCTGTTCAATATTTGATGAAGTTTCACTCTCCTTCAGGGGGAGTTTCAAGCTCATGTATAGGAGACAATAGAAAATCAATACATTCCCAACTGTGTGTCCCTCACTCATTGTCTAGAACATCGAAATCACTCTTTGTAGACATCAAACTTTGCATACTTGTCAAGTTGGCTCAGTTGCCAATCAATATACTCTTTGTCCATTGCAGACTCACAATAGACAACTTCTCTTGCGATAATAAACTTCTTCTCTTTCTCATCGTATAACTTGTATGCCTTGGAGGATTTAAAATATTTTCAAGTGGATGCATTTTTGACTCTTGTGGTCCAACTTATTTCTCTTCTCCTTTGGAATCAAGCATAACAAGTGGATCCGAAAATATGAAGATGTCGCATTGAAGTAAGATGACCACACCACATCTCATACAAAGTCTTGGATTCAAGCGCTGTTGATGGTGATTTGTTGCAGAGATATATTGTTATTTTCGCTGTTTCAGCTCAAAAGTGCAGATTTGCCTCTTTGAAGTACAACATTGCACGAACCATATTCATCATAGTTTTTTTCATCCTTTCTACAACTCCATTCTGTTGCGAAGTGTAAGGAATTATGAGATGGTGTTTGATCCCGTTTTGCTCAAGATAGGTTTCAAACTTCTTTGAAGTCAATTCGCCGCCAGCTTCATTTTCTATCATGTTTTGAAAAGTCTCTAAGGCTTCTGATTTTTTCTTCAGAAAGTATATCCAAGCCATCCTACTATAGTGAACAATGAACAATATGAAGTACTTATGACCACCAACAGAGAGGATTGGAAAAGAACACAAGTTTGAGTGAACAAGTTGCAATTTTCTATCAATTTTTCACTGACTTTGGAAACGGTTCTCTTGTGTGTTTAGCTAAGATGCAGGGTTCACACTTTTCATCTGATTTCACGGGCAATGTAGGCATGCCAACAAAACCATTTTTTTGCAATACACGAATGTTATAATGAGTGTGCCCGAATCGAGCATGCCACAACATGTTTGGAGACATTTCATCTTCCACGAGATGAATATAATTCCTTGAATTTGATGGCTCACGCTTGAGTTTGAGTAGTTTTCCTTCCTCATATCTAGTCAAGACAATTGCATTGTCACTTTTTCTCCTGATTGTGACATCACCATTATCTAACATAATGGAATGGCCTTGTTGCCTTATGAGCACTAGGGACAACAAGTTTCGTTTCAATTGAGGAAGGTAGAGAACATTCTCAAGTTTGTAGTCTGGAAGCCTTGGACACTTGAGTCGAATTGTACCTCTTCCCTATGGTTGTAGACTTGATCTATCTGCGAGATATAATGAGCCACAATTTTCTTCACTCTACTCAAAAAATTCTTTTCAGAAAGTCATATGTTGAGTGGCACTAGTATTAAGAACCCAAGCATCAAACCATGAACTATTCGAGACACTACATCATCTGTACTGGAAAACACACATTTGCTAGTGAATTGGGCCGAGTTTGATTCTTTTAATTGTTTCTTTGATTTTTCCTTTTTTTATAATATGCTTCAATTTTCTCCCATGGAGTCTTGCATTCGTGAGTCTTACGGCTTCTTTTTCTGTCACATCGTTTGCAGTAGAGGTTTTGTTTATCATCTTGTTTTTTATTTTGGCCACCACGATTTTCTTTTTTGCCACTTTTTGCCTTGTATTTGTTATTGCCTTCATTTTTAGAAGGCGTGGCCTTGTTTGATGTTTTGGAAGATTTTGATTTCATATAGCACACACTTACACCTATTGTGGATTCAATTTTTCTTTCAAAAGCCTTTTTTGCTGCGATCTTTTCAACCAATTGGTCAAATGTGAGTCTTCAATTGATTGCTTGCTTGTAAAGACTCCAAGTAGGTTGAATAGTTGAAAAGAAGGCTTTTATGAAAGCGGTCATATAGATGTTGATTTTGAAACCTATTGCTTGTACATCATGTTTGATGGCACGTATCTCTTAAGCCAATCTCATCATATCACCATCTTTCAACTCAAGGTTGAATAGCTTCAACTGCAACTAAATGAATTCCAACTCTGAGTGTAAATCATATAGTTCCTTTAGTTTGTGAAATGCTTTCCATGGTGTACTGCAGCCCTGTATATGACGAAACATATCTCCATCCACTGATGCCCTCATCAAGGCCAATGCCCTCTGATTTTTCTGCTTCCATGCCTGAATATCCTTTGCATTTCTTGTTGGTTCAATTGGTTGTTTTTTCTTGTCGCAAAATATCGAACCATAGATCATTGAAGATGAGTGTATTCTCCACTTGCTGAGACCATTCTAGCCAATTGTCTTTGCCGGTCAATGTAGTGCCAACAATAGATTTGATGGAATGCATGGTTTTTGTTTGAGTTTTTGTAGTTTTGAGTTTTGGAGGTTTTGAGTTTTTAGTTTAACCTCAATTGGTTCCTTACCATTCCAAAATGGTTCCCTTTTCTATATACACAATGGTAATGAAAATGATTTGCCTTATCCACTGTCTTAAAAAGAAAACCTCGTACATCAATATACTCACTTTTTTTTAATTTTCAGACTGATGCCTTTCGATAGTAATGAATGGGTAAAAAAGTAGCTCTCCTTATTTGTCTTTGTATTTGCAAAAATTGGTTTTGTTTGCCAATTTTGCTTAAAGTAGCTTGCTCAAGGCAATTTCAATGAACAATTACTCAAAATTTAAATGCTTTTCAAAATTTTGAATAAGAGCATTTAAAAAACTGAAATTTGCTTTTTAAATAAAAAAACTTAAAATTTTTATACCTACTCTCCTCTTATTTGGCAGTTAATTCCAATATTGGAATGAAAGAAAATGTACGACTCTTTTGAAAGTTCAACACTTATACGTTCCCGTATAGAAGAATGACACCAATCAAAGGAGAATTTAACTGCCATGTGTCTCTTGAAACAGCACACAGTTAGATTTGAGGATGCTACGCCTGATAGAAGAATGCAATGGCAGTCAAGAATCAGTTACAAATTTGCAAACTCTACCCAACGCCTTTTAGGGTGCCACGTAGGAGTAAAATATAGTCAAAAATGCCATATACAGTGAAACTACATCAGACTTCTGCCATGCCAAGATGCAATGCAAAGAAATTATGCCAAACTCAGAATTGCTGCCAAAGATCAGATGTCTTTCTGTATGCAGTCAATCTGTGGTCAAAATGCCTTTGTCAGGCCAAAAACAGTAAAAAAAATGGCAAATCAGAAGTTCCACGCAGCCACAGAGGTCTCCCACGCTGCCAAAATAATTGATAGACAGCTGAGAGTTGTTAAGAGCGCCCTTCCAAACCCATATCTTAGCTCAAAAGAGTGCTACGCTGCCAATGTCAGAAGAGAACATCAAGTTGTGCTCAGCCAGAGAGCAGGTTGCTGAGTAACGTGCAGGTCTGAGACACCTTACAGCAGGCTGTACGGCTGGAAATGAGGAGGGAAAATAAATAAAAGACCAATAGAGAAAATCCAGGCTCTGACACCTAAGCTAGACACCTAGGATTAATAACAAATATATACAATATTGTTACAATCCTAAAACACATTCCTCAGAATTACCAGAAAATTATAAAAACTCTTGCTGAATTTCGAGCGCTGCTGATCTTCAAATCTTGTCTTCCTTTCTTCTGCTTTGGGATGAGATAAAGTATCCAACATCAATCATAAATCCACATGCAAGGAGCATGGAAACTCTAAAATGTAGCTTAAAAAGTTTCAAAGAGAAGTTATCCATCTAAAATCTAGTTTTTCCGATTGCAAACAATATCACCTCACTTCCCTTTAAGAAATGTGCTTGCTCCTTGCACACCAAAAGAATGGTTGATTCTAACAAACAAAGGAATTAACCCCTTATCCCAAAATTGTTTTAATAAAGTGTAGGGCCTCTGTAGATCACTGAAAGTTGTGTGTCAGGGACAGAGCATGGGATTAATCAGTGGCTAGATGTCCATTCTAGGGCCAGTGGTAGTAGCAACAAATATAATGCCCAGATGAGTAGATTGTTTTGGGATCAAGGTGGCCCCTGAACTAATCTCATAGTGATTCTCCTTGTGCTCTTTAGCCTTAAGATCTCAGATATATTTTACCATGTTAGACTGATATGCCAACATTATGTTCAAAATAAAAAACTGTGGTCAAAGTCAATGCCATCAAGTTTAACGTTTTCTGTCAAGTTAGGTGAATTACATGCACAACAATCCACATGCATTACATATACTATGGATTGGCATGCGGATTATGTACAAAATAAACCACTGTGTATATCATGCATGTAATGCATGCGCAACAGAACGTTAAGATGTGGGTGTGTGAATAGGGAGGCGTGGGGTTGATTTGCGTGTGGGTGGGGCGAGAGTCAGATCTTGCTCATTTTTTACAGCCGATGAGATCGGAATACTCAAAATCTGTTTGACAACGACTTTTAATCTACCTACATAGAAGCTATTTAATATTTTTCTTCTTCAGGAAACTCAACTTCTTGTGGTTGCATTGCCTCCTAGTTTGAGAATTCAGTGGTCCTTAACCCTTATCCAATATCCTATAGAAAACATCATTGTTATGAACTTGTAGGGACAATTTCATTTTAAAGTCCTCAGCAGATGCCCTTGTTTTTTCCTGCCCTGTATTAGCAATCCCCTGCTCACCCATAGCCGAATGAATAATTGATAGAGTGCCACTGTCGTCTGCCCAAAAGAAATTCTTCAAACTTTTGTCTGGAAAACACTTGCACAAGGGCTGTTCCTTGATTCATTTTAATCTACTTTTGTGGCCATAGTTAGTACTTGAAAAAACATCCTAGATTGCTAAGCCAAGAGAGTATTTTTTGGGGCAACAGATCAAGGAAAATTGAGAACACACGAAAATTAAGTGGGGTAAAAGCATTATTGATGCTGACAGACAAATATCTGAGGTCAAACATGTCAGTTTTATTTATTTTTGTACATATAAACTCGACTTTCCATTTACTGACTCTTTATATTCCAATGACTCCTAATGACCAAAAAGTGGGACACAGTTTAATGTTTTCACCCTAAATATTATTTTGCATGTATTCCATGTCATCTATTTTATTCAATTTGCATTTATCATTTTATCTACTTGATTTTTGAATTTATGGAAAGGATTAGTTGAAAGAATATAGTTTTATGATGGCTAATATGTTAGATGAGATTTGGAAGATGGTAGGAAACAATATTAAATAGTTTATTTTGAAGCTGAGATAAATAAATGTTACAGGACACAGTCACTGGAAAAAACTTGCAGGATGCCTGTAGGTTCACATCCACATGCAACTCTCCATAATTATTTATATTTTGAAAATTTATATATAATTAAAAACCTTTCAATAATTTTTAATATTTTTATGGGTTATCAGTCGTTCAGCATTGACTCCAAAAGAAAATTTAGCTATAGGAATGAAAGTCTCTTCCAAATTTCTGATTTTCACATAATCATACGAGGAGAAATTTCAGTTAAAGTTGCATCTATTTTTATCTTGCAAAATAGAGATGATGTGCCTGATTCCAGATTTAATATGTGATATTTTATATTTTGTCATACGCCAAAGCAATTTAAGGGGTCAAGTTGTTTATTTCTCCAGTGTCCAATTTAACCATTTATTTTTGCATGGTCAATGTAATGTAGATGTATTATGTGCTCAAGTCGAGTCATTTATGACTTAATGTTAGTCTGTCCATGACGTAATAGAATCAAGTAACTAAAGAAGTTGGAACCAACCAAATAACTTGTCTCCTCCATCCTGCAACTATAATAAATTGTTCGGGAGAGACGTAAGGGGCCGGTTCAGAGAGATTTGTATTTGCAATCATTTTTACCACCCAATTTAAGAAAATTAGTTCTTCCTGAGATATTGCATTGAAAAAGGTATGTATATTAATCTTGATCAAATGATTGGATAGCTCAGTTGATTGTTGTAGGAACCTCTATTAGTTAGGTTTAAATTAATTTTGTAAACTAGAAGTTTTGTTTCTTTCCTATAATATTTTTCCTTGTGAAGTTTCCTTTTTGCGATATATATAAATTTTCCTACAAACACTGCACATTGTTGTTCTCCCAAGTTTAATCATCCTGTTATTTCTGGTGGTTGTCAATCTTCTTCATTATCAATCACATAGGGCACCTTACAAATCCTAACCTCTTGTTCTTTATTTGATAAGAGTCTGTCGGGATCATACAACCTACATTCAATATCTTCATACTAAAAATACGTCAAAGTCAGTCACAACATAAATATGTGGTATTTTTTAGTATCTTAACCTATTTTTATTCCTGGGGAACCATGAACAAGATTCTCTTCTTAGACCCAGATCTAGTTAACACACTATCTACTGCGAACAATTGCTTAAATTACTATACAGAAAAATAATTGTAATCTAAAAATCGTGGTAACGCATAAGGACTAATAGTAGCCATGTATACTCTAAAATATGAATACCATCTTTGCAAGCATCATTCTCCAAACTTCCTTCTAGATATATTTTTTAGTTCAAGATAATGCAATGCATTATTTTCATGGTTTTCGTTGAGAAATAGGCATTATTTTGCAATGCTTCAAATAATACACCTTGGGTTAGATACTCCACATTGAATACATCATAATCCATCCATTTAGAGGACCGAACTAATTTCTTGCAATCCATATGAACTAGCTTATCTGATTTAATATTCCATGGTTAGACCTATGAAATTGTCTATGTTTTGGTTAATAAACAGTGAATTCAATATTGAATAATAACTAAATTCACTATTAGTAGTGAAGGTAGACAACTGATGATGTGTTTTCTCCATGATTTTTTTTTTGATAGATAATCGCTTTTGACTGGAGCTATGAACCTGATCTAGGGCTCAGCAAGGGGGCCCAGTCCTTGAGAACGACTAAACCAACACAAACGGTCACCACCGATCACTGAAACCACTAAACCAACACAAATGGCCACATCCGGCCTACAAATGCCGGTGAGATTCGAAGTTGGGTGGGGCTGGGCACAACCCACCCACTTTACCAACCCTTCTATGTTTCATTGGCAAAATTTTCTCCATGGTTATTATTTTGCAATAACATCAAATGTTTTGGTTTGGCATACGATATGTCAAGGATGAAGGAAATAATGAATGGGTACATGTAAGAACCATTCTGCATCCGAAACACCTAGGTCATATCAATGTTGTCTAGCACGTTTTTATTTGAAGTGTGCAAATCTATAAGGTAATTGATTAGTGATGAGAGCTTCTTTTTGCCATTCCAACATCTTTAACAAAGAAGTTCCTTCCAACTCACCATTCCTAGCCTAAAGCACCTAAATCATCTTTGGTACATGGATTCTCACTCTATTAGTAAATAAATGCTTTTGTGTATGCACTCTACATTTATTGATGTTATCAAATTTTCTTTAGCTTTAAACACTATCTTAATATCATCTCATCACCTAGCATTGGACCATTTTGATATATCTTGTATGCAATGCACATCATAGCAACTACAAACGCATTCACCCTGCTAAACCATAACCTAAGGTCTCTTTATCTTTCATCCTCCAACTTCCAATATGTGTAATGCAGCTTCCAAAATTTCATGCATTGGCAATCATCTACCATATTATCCTTAATATTATTTTGATTGTTAGTTTTGTCACATATATAATTTCTTTCACTTGGCTGTCGTTTAAAGCATGGTAACATGACTCACATTTTAGAAACCAAATTTATGGCATAAACTATAAAAAATAAATATCAAACTTATAAAATATCAAAGATAGGTATGAAGTGCAATATACTGATGTTTGACATCTTATATAAAAATGATTTTATTTTCATTGATATACACTTGAATACATGCAAAGTGCAACATTATGATATTCAACATATTATGTAAAAAAATAAAAAATTCATATACACTTGAATATGTGTTGTCATTTTTAGCTATCAGCCTAAAGTGTGTCACAGTTTGACGTATTCACCCCTTCCCAATCTTCTGGGTTTTGATGGATCCTAGGTCTCTTGGAAGAGGATTTTCTTACTAAAATTACTCGCTCATGAACTTTTCTTCTTTTTTCTCCATTTGAATCTTGCTCCCAGGGTGCGTTGAGAAGATCTCACAAGTTAGTCACCAAATTTCTTAAACCATTTATATATATATTTTTTTGGATTGACACTGGTTTTGATGGGATCCATACCCTATATTAATACTGAAATTACACAACAAACCAGGGAAAACATGCCATGGCCCAAAAGAACCAAGTAAAAGAACAGCCCCAAGGCTAAAAGCAACCAAACAACAAGCACACACCTTCAAATAATTGAGGGAGATCCCATGTAATCTTCAATCTTATCTTTTTTGCCTTTCTTTTTTTTAACCCCCTGCCACACCTCGAGCGGTGGCTCTGCATTGACTCTGTAAAATCGTATTCTGGGTGTCTGTAAGAGAAGTATTTGCCATTTGATTTGGGTTTGTGTGGGGCACTAATTCTTTATCCGAATCAGAATTCTCAGAGCTCTCTTCATTCCTCCTGGTATTGACCCAACCGGTTCAGTCCCCATGGTTTGATTCTCATTCTCTGTATTTTCCCCACCTGAGGGAGCAATTTCTTTTGTGTGTATGTTTTGATCACTAATTTTTTGCTCCTCTATCTCTGTTCTATTCTGACATTTCACTTCATGTTCCTCTGCAACCTTCTCTTCCTCTTGTGTGGGCATGGACCACTGTTTATAAGTAGGTTTCAGCCCTTTCTTTTTTGTTGGTATCTTAGACAAGTAGCTTGGGGATGCCCAATAAACTTACATATACGACAACAAAACGTTATGTTTTCAAAATTCAGGGACTAGGTATGCTGGATTTTTTCACATCTGATGATCATTTTCTCAGGTAAACTTTTGTTGAGGTCTATTTCCACACATATATGTGCATATATGCATAAACCAGCTTGCGTTCTCTCAATATTCGCTTTCACGAACTTGCCCAAGCAATCTCCTATTCGTTTATAAGTACTCATATAGGGAGGTTAGGAAGCCGTACCCAGATTGGCATAACGGTGATTGAGTGAGTTCGGGTCAAAATATGAAATCCATGGAGTGAGGTATAGACTCGCTGACACCTAAAACCACGGTCCATCTGAAAAAACTCTCTGATAAGCATCCTCATCAAAAAAATTTACAATGAAAAAACCCTTGGAACAGAGGGAGATTTCGCATTGTTTTGTTTAGGTTGTATGCACACCCATTGGAATAATGCCTCTATGGTCAGCCAAAAGCAATTGAATCTGCATATGACTACCACCTGCTTGAGATTTTATTTGTATACTATCACATCTTTCTCTGATATATCCACAGTTGGAACCACCTTTGCCTATTCCACAATATAGGCACTGGCTTGAGGGCTGGGTTTCTGATGTGTTTTAACTGCCTTCTTGTTTACAACATTCTTGTCTGATCCCTCTGGTATGGAAGAAGTTGAAGCGTCTTTGTAGGAGAACACTGCTGCCTTCCTATTACCAATTGCCCCACCTCTCAGTGACATAGGTAAGGATAGTAGGGAGTCTTTGATTATTCCATAAGCGGACAGGGCATTTGTATTTCCAAGATTTTTTCCATTGTAGATAAGACATTAGAGTGGTGTTGGGATCCCTATGGCTTTCTCAATTTGTTGTTTTAGATCCATTACACATTCTAATGGGTTTACC
Organism: Torreya grandis; assembly: GCA_037957365.1. Taxonomy (NCBI): domain Eukaryota; kingdom Viridiplantae; phylum Streptophyta; class Pinopsida; order Cupressales; family Taxaceae; genus Torreya; species Torreya grandis. The sequence continues at coordinate 3,706,523 of JARHVA010000366.1, read as the reverse complement.
CAGAGGCAGAGTGTATAACTTGGTATGGATCTAATCTGAATTTGAAAAACATCTTGTGCCTTCTGGTTGCACTCAGATCCTTGCATTTTCATTTTGTCAAACACTGCAATGACATCCATATTACTATAGCTATGGGCATTTTTACCTTCCATTCCATGTGTCGTGGCCATCCCCTTCGCTATGTTCCTTGTCTTGTGTGTTTGTGTTGTTTCGACACATCTACCCATGTGTCCTTGTTGGATCTCCAAGATCTTCGCTGACCCTAGTAGTTTGTTCGCAGGGTCCAATCCGCAGAGGTATTGGCAGGGGTGAGCCACTTCCTCCTCCCCTGACTGAGTCCATGGTGAGGACATCTCTTTCGCTTTGGCCTGTTTGACCTACCCCCCATGATCTGCCTCTATACCAGACTGTGTGTCAATCGTGGTACCTTCAAAATCCTCCATTGCCCTAGCCGGTGCTTCGCTCGTTGAATCCATCCTCCTCTGCATCATGCAACAATATTCGTATCCCATTTGTATTATTTTGAGACATGTTACAAGAGTACATATTTAGCTATTCTACATTCAACCTTTCACTCTTGTGTAGTTGCTCTAGCATCTTGAGATTTAGTAACACTGGTTGAATTTTGTGAAGTCATGTATGAAATTTTAAAAAAGCTTTCCTTGTGGTGTTCGCTGAGTAAAATTGTTCATAGCATGTGTGATTATACAATTTAAAACATTATCCTTTATTTTTTGAATTTACCATCAAATCCTATTATTCTTGGGATTGGCTTTTCTACCAATACCACGATGTTTGGTATACCGGTGTAAAACTAACAAACAAAAAAATATTCCCTATGTAATTATACTTGATATATACTAACTTACCAAAGTGACACATGGCTTTCCCAAATAAGCAAAGGTTGTGGTTTATCATGAATTTTGCATCATTCAACATAATATATCTTAAATAAGAAAATCAAAACAGTTGTGTTCACCTAATGTGAGATTTGAATCTCAGATCTCCAAGCAACTAGAGGTTTCCAACTAATAAATTATTGGTACACAAACTCGGTCATAATTTCTTTATGCCATCACAAAACGTCCTTTTTTCCTTGTGTGCTGTCTTGCATGTGCCATGTCACCAACTAGCCCCTTGTGTGAATCACAATTTTGGAGTTTCTCGGCATCTCTTGGAATTGCGAAATATAATTAAATTTAAATCTCAGAAGCCCATCAAGGTTGGTCACAGATTCTAGTTTCTCGTCGTTGATAGTTGAATCCTCTGTAGTGCCCTATACTTAATTCACCTTACCCTTAGCAGCTTTTGGAATCGTGCATTTTGGGAGGGAACATTGCAAACTCAACAAGACAAGCTAAAATTCTAACCGTTTTTTAAAATTATGCATAGTGAAATAAATTTTAGAAAATATGAAAATTGAAAGCAGATAAGTTCCTCAGTCCATCTTTACTTATCATCATGGTACACTAGCCGTTGCAAAACCATTATATATGACTAAAAATGAGAGATTAAAGCCACTAAAGCTCTTATTTAGCTAATTTTTCAACTTCTTCATGTGCCCATTAGATAGATGTTACAGACCATCAGGTTCGACAAAGAAGATAATGGCTAAAAGCTTATGAAATCTGTTATCGACATGATACACCATCCGGAAGTGAAAACAAGTCAATGGATTGACAAGTGTGGCCCCCAACAAAATCCTAGGTGCCAAAATTCTATTACTATTTCACTTCTTTTAGATTCAACCCATACGTGCAATCGTTTTTCTTTAAATCCGTATCTATATTTTTCCCTTTAAATTGTCTTTTTGAGGATCAACGAGTTTACTTCGTTATGACTCATACCATCTTGATTGACTAATCCAGTTGGTTTCTTGACTTTTGCCAAGACACCTTAGGTGTGACAAGCTTAGTAAAATTTATCTATATATAATACACACAATTTCTTGGTTTATTGTTACGTAAATATATAAAACGTTAATATGCAATCAATTGGGGTTACATCATACACGTACAACATTGATTCTTCATGTTAATTTCTTTGAAGCTGGGTAGGTTATATTTGTTTTAATAATGTTTTGTATATACATTTCAGACAAAGGGATTCTTTAACATTTAAAAGGTGGTTGAATTTTGTATATTAACATAATAATAAAATATAATCTTCCTCTACATTGATATAAATGAAAAGAAAATATAACATTTTCGTTTACATACTGTTTGAGTGCCTAGTAAGGGAAAGTGTTTATTTTTATTTTTAATCTTTTTTTTGAGTTCTAGTGAAACAACATTAATGGATGGAAACAAGGAAATTTCAGTGATTTTCAATCACCAAAATATCATACAACTAACGCTCTAATTAAAATCCTTAAATACAAGCATTTATCATTTTGGACCATGCAAATGTCCCATTAATATATGCATACCACTAGATCCTCTTCTATAAAATAGAGGATGAGAATATAAATTTGTGTTCATTGAACAACAACGATGAGCAGAACCATGTGTTTTCATGTTATTATTTGTTTCCCCACTATGATAACACTAGTACATATAGATTCTAAAGAATATTAAGATAAGTAACTATTTAATCATTTATATGGTATGGGACAAGAAAATTATTTGAATTCAATTTTAATAAACTGTTTAAACGAAAAAAAATCAATATTAAATGAATACAACTTTTTTTAGCACCATTTCAAATACATAAACAAAAATATTAAATCATCTTTGATGATAAAAGTTGTTTTGCATACAATATCAATTGGTCAAATTTTAGTTTTTGCTAGTACAATTATTAATAATCGGCAGTCAAACTGTAACAAATAAAATGAATACAATTTCTTTTGTGAGCACCCAATTCAAACAAATATAGAAAAAAATATTAAATCATATTTGATAATAACTCCTTTTCATAATTATGAGCATTCAAAATATAACAAATAAAAAATGAATACAATTTTCTTGCGAGAACCCATTTCAATCAATTATAGAAAAAAAAATATTAAATCATTTTTGACAAACACTCTTTTTGACAATAAAACAGGTGATACCATATGGTCTAGCTTTGCCCTCACTAGTGCAATTAGTGATTGAGTGGTAAAAAAATAACAATCTTTTCCCCTCTTGTTCAATTTTTTATAAAATAAAAGTGCGCATTACAACAATTGGTTACTTGTGGGTACGATTTTGTTATGTTGGAATAAAGTAAAAGAAAATAAGTCTCTTAGAAGAAGGCAACACTTCAATCCCAGTCTTGTCCAAACTGTTGAACTGGTTGAAAGTCTAAGTGAACCAAAAAAACAAATATCAAAACAGAAAACACTAGCCAAAAATTGTTAAGCACCAAATATCACGCTAGAATGCAACCTAGCAACATCATATAATCACATCTTCTTAAAGCATTCATCTATCCATTTGAACTTGTAGACCTTTTTGGTAGGGATATTAATCACGAAAGTAGGAACCACAAAGGTATGAGGATGAATTGGTGCCCAAGTATAAAATAGTAGCATCGACAATTTTATCGGACTCACCAGTCTAGAGCAGGGGAAGATGTCACAATTGGCAGCATTATACCTTTGTTATAAACATCATTTGCACTAACAACAAAAGATGAAGGGCTTTGAGGATAGAAAATAAAAAGATTCAATGCTTTTGCATACAAAATAACATTAGTAATTATTGAAGCAACATGCTCCACATTATCCACTATAAAAGCCCAATTGTCTTCTCTAGACTTTTCATCAGTTTTGCTTGCATCATTGGCACTAGAATAAAAATTACACCCATATTTCACACCACCTTGGGTTGGTGGTTTGGGGCAAGAAGCACCCAACTCAAGCACTTTATCAGAAACTAGCTTGAAAGAGATGCTTTCTTGTCCATCCTTTGGCTCATAATGCACATTATGCATGGCAGTCCTAGAAGCTCTCAATATCAAGTTGCATTTTTTCCCTAACCCTTCCCATGATTTTGTCAGGAGCTTCTTCAAAGAAGATAGAATTTCCACCATTTTCAACCCATTTGCATTGAACTAGAGGTGGATGTTTTGAAAATTGTTAGTCATCAAAAGAAAAAGAAGAAGAGGAAGATTCATTTCCTTTTTCCTTCTCTTTTCTAAGCCAAACCTTAGCCAAGAGGGAAACATTTAAAGCTTAGAGATTCTCCTTAATACCCAAAAAAACATTGTTCAATATGCTCTTGAATCTAGTTAGGAGGTTGAGGCTCTCTTGGAATTCCCCCTCCCCTCCAATCTCTTATACCTACTAGATTGTGGAAGGAATCTTGTTTGTAGGAATTGTCTTAAATCACCTCGCCACGCATAAAAAAGAGATGACCCCTGAACAAGAATGAAGGGCATAGTGACTTCACTAGTGAAGTTTGTAGGGTCTCAATTTCATTATCAAACAAGTGTTTATTTTGTTTATCCTAAATCCACCATAGAACTTTAGTAGAATAGACAAACCAAAGAATATCAAAACAATTAGAATGTTTGACACTAGCAATTGAATTAGACCAAACATCATCCCAATTAATCTCTCTTTTCGCAAACCTTGACCAACCATACAAAATGTTTTTCCAAAGTTTTTTAGCAAAAGCATAATCAATAAAGATGTGTGATAGTTTCACACGCACCCCCCACACACTACATGCCAAATAGTTATAAACCACAGTCCACTTTTTCTTAGAACCTCAAAGACAAAGTTTATGCCATAATAATCACCACCTGAAGTAAGTTTTTTTGGGCACAAGGACATGGGACCATTTAAGGCTAATTCCACTGAGTATAACTCACATGCTACATTTCATTAAGTTTGGAGTACTAGTCAAACATTTTGACTAAAGAGACGATAAAGTTCATTAGTAGTGATGTAATCGTGTAGGGAATTGTGTATAATTGTAAAATGTAATCATGATTCTTATGAAATGACACTTCATTGGAAGTACTATTAGTTGTCATAGTATACAAGTATAACATGTTTTTAGTATTATTTCAACTACTATAATTTTGTGTTAAGTCATTGAAACACAAATACTTAGATATAGTAAACTGTGTTGCAATATTATAAGTTTTTATGATGAAAACACTAAGAAAATTAATGTAAATAATTTAAATTTTTATTACTACATAGGCCTCAAATGACCCCTGCACAACATTTGAAATCATTACCTCAATGAACAACAATAATAAACAATGTCAAGATTAATCAATTTTAAATTACATAAAAATCAATGTACAACCAATTGCATATTAAATAATGGATTGAATTTTTTTGATAGGGTCAAAAAAAGGGCTACAACCCATTAATAATATAACATTTGAAAAAAAATTCTTGATACAACGAGAGTTTTTAATACAAGTTTCCACCTTCTATTAAGAAGGTTCCATGAACAATAGAAACACAAAATAAAAGCATGGCACTAAAAACTAGAATTAAGCGTCATCACTACAGTCATAGACCATCACAGTAGGTCCTTGTTTCCTCTCTTAATCTTCCAAAGTCACATCAACAAGTGTCTCAGTTAGATGAGAGTCCACAAAGGAGGCAAAATCCATTCCCAACGTGTCAAAAATTGCATCAATTTTTTGACCCTTAGAAATGTCATTTGCTACCATGGCTTTGAGAAGCATCTAGACATGGTCGAGGGGACACATCATGTTGAACTCTGATTGCTCCACATCCTCATGAATTAATGAGTCTTATTTGCCCCAAACAACACTTTCTGCACTCTAATTAACTTGGCCACCTTGGGAGTAGCAAATTTAGAGTGGGCTGATTAGGATCTTTCATGGCCTATAGCATACAATACACTACAACACCTTCACCCAACCTTGTAGCTAACTGTGCACAAAATGAGTTTGTAGCACACCACTTGAGTAATTTTTCACCTTTAATACCTTCTATTAAAGAGAAATTATAGAAATCAAGGGCTTGCTTAGTAGTCAACCTAGTAGATTTGTGAAGTAAAAGTTAATGGTTTATAGATTGCCTTTGCTTGAGGTCATCCACCAGGGCTATAAATCTCCACAATGAATTTGTGGATTATTTTTGTGTTCTCACTGGCAATATTAGTTGAGGTGTTTTTCCTTTGCTGGAATGGGTGTTCCTTATAGATGATGAAATCTCACCCCTTTAAAAATATTTCTTTGCTTCTATGCTTAGACTCAGAAGACACTACATCAACCACATAGCCCAAACCACCTTTAAGAAGTATTCTTTTGCTAAACATGGGAGCCTAAAATAAAGGCAATGACTTTGAGGGGATTGCAAAGCCCAAAAAATAATTTAGAGCACCTCAAATAGCAGAGAGAACAATGTCATAAGTGGCTTCCCTTTCTCAGCAAAAAATTAAAATCAAACCAAAGAATTTCGTCATAACAACACACTTTAGCCCATAAAAAGGGAATATGCAAGCACATTTGAAGAGCAAACAAAGAATTGCCCAACACATTTGAAGAGAAAACAAGCATCTTTGTAGTAAAGGAAAGTGCTTAGATTGTTATTCAAACAAACTCATTTCCCCTTCTTCAATAAAGCAACCCAAAAAATCATAGACCAAACGAGATTTTCATTGATATTTTAAAGAAAAACAGCCAAGCAGAGAACCATATTCATGGAACTGAGCCAAAGAAGCAAACCCTCGAAGCAATATAAACCCAAATTGAACAAGAAAATGAAAGCATACTTGAGAGGTTTATCCGTCATTGCTCCCATTGCATGCAAAAATGGCCACTGCCGAGTAAAGATTGGATTTATAACCTCTCACTCCAAACACCTAGTGTCTCAAGTCTGCGTTCTTCTCTAGGGCATCAATAATAAGTTGATAACACATTTTGATACCAAGTTCACTTATTTTTTTTCTTTTGTAAGATGAATACCTTGCCACAAACCCTTTGCTTCTGCAAAATTGTTAGTGCTTTCACTTAGAGCTTAAAAAAAAACTAAAAGCGAGACACCCTTACTATTTCTAAAAATTCCACCAAAGTCATCTTACCATGGATTACCTTTAGTTGCCTTGTCGAAGTTTAGCTTTATAGTTGATCCTTGAAGAGGAACCCAAGATATTCTTTTTTTTACTTCTAATGTTGATGCTTACCCTATTATTAAGGATAAAGAAAGGATTGATTAAATTATTAAGTATTCTATTAATTGAACTAAAAAACTAACCAATTAATTTATTATATTGTCCATATCAACACCACTTTTAGAGAGACACACCTAACAAAACAAAAAACTAGTTTAAAGTTTAATCAATATAAATAAATTATTTATTTATTTATTTAATTAGTTAATTAACTTTTTTTTGTGATAAATGATAACTACAAAAGGGCCTTAGACTTGCAAAAATAGATGCAGTTCCATCCCACCTCAGATTCAAAAAGCAAATCGATAATGAGATTTTATCCCTCTTTACAAACTTGAGACCGACTCACACAATTGCTCTGAACCAACACAAAAGGGCCTTTTTATCAGAGGATCAAAGAATAAAACCAACAAAAACCATAATGCACAACTAACAACATTATTAATTCTTTTCATTAGTCCAATTCATCATGAGCAAGAGAATGTGACTGAAGCCTAACACAAATCAATGTGAGGAAAGGTGCATTGCACACTGCTTGTATGCAACAAACATAGTTAGTTTAAAACCAAATTGATTTATACACAACAAAGGTGAACAAAAACCGAATACTATAACTATGTGTCCATTTCAATTAAACCACCAAGTTACCAATAGCCTTCATCCACCATCTAAGTTTTAAAAAAGGCTTCTAGATAGTTTCATGTGGGAGGAAACTTATGCAATTCTCCCTATCACACCACAAAAGATGTATATATGGTAATATGTAAATCCTACCACCACTAATCCACTATTATTACAATTTCTAGATTATATCCAAAGAAATCTTCATCATCCTCAGATGAAGGATAGCAAGCAGAAGGATCAAATGTAGCATCACGGGAGAGTGATTTGTTCAATATTTGGCCAATTATATTTACCCCTTAAGAGATTTATCCCCATCCAAGCTATGGTGTTGGGATGGATAATTTCTGCCCCAACTACTTGCATTGAGCATTTAATGTCGGTGTGGTATTCATGCAGAGTGTGTCTACCACCTTTTACATGAGATTGACACAACTCAAAGACTGTTCCATGTCAAATACATTCCACCTACTAATTGATTGTTTGGGATCAAGCACATAGACTTCATCCACTTCCCAATTCCACCCACCTCCACATTGTCAAGTTCCTCAACAACCTTCCACATACGATGAATCGAGATGCACATATAGAGGTTGAAAATTTCATGGTCCACATACACCGATAATGTTTCCCCTAAATCCTCCCCAATCAACTCCATCCCCCCTCTTTTGCTTTCATTATCACTAGACCCTGACGCACATGAAGGCCCTCCAATTTCTCAGTTTTCATTGCACCCCTCATGTGTGTAGAAGAAAACATAACTATGCCAAATTCATAGGTTAGGAAACCTAAAAATGGACTGATTGCAACCATTTAGCAAGGGTTAGGGATCCAGAAATACAACCATGAAATGCATAATTCCAAGAGAGGAAAGCAATAAAAAAGAGAGGGAATGATGTCAATCACATAGAACTGCGTCCACAAAAGATCACAGATAGACCCAAGCCCCTAAAACAACCCACTATTCTTTGCTTTCGCACTCAATCCATATCCCTAATCTTAGTCAATCTTGCATAGCAGAGAATTTGACCTCAAATGTTTTTGATATGCATTTTTTATCTACCATCATTTTTCTTTTTCTTCTTTTCCCCCTTTCTTCTTTTACTTTTTTCTTTTTGCCCTTTTTAATTTTTCTTTTCAATTTTCTTTTTCTCTTTTTTGCAAATATGAACCCTCCCAATAGGAGATGTCACTGATAGGTATCTTTTGTAGATCACGTGAGAAGGGGTGTCCACAACTTATATGGCTCAATTGTTGAAATTATTAGGCCTACTCTGCCTTTTGTAACCCAATCCACAACTTGGTTTATCATTCTTCTTATGTGTTCAAATCCAACCTTAATCAATTTAGAGCATAACCATTTTAATTCTTCAATTACTTCTCAGATTCTCCAACCCTGAACTTTGCCCCCGCTCAAGCCATTAACGATGACTTGTGAGACACCACCTATGATAAGCTTGCTCCAACCTTGTAGAACAAACAAGTGAACTCCTTTCAGAAGTGTCATTGCCCCAACTCTATTGCTAGTGTCCTTCCCGATGTCTAGGACAAAAAATAATATTGGCTATACTTGAGAATTTCGAAAGATTTTGCCATAACTAGTTGGACCTTTCGAGTTCCTTAATGATAATGGAGTAAAACATGGTCCCCATTTACCTCATGATTTTTACAAAGAGAGTAAATGTAGGGCCCCAAAAAGCCCCTTTTCATGAGTTGATCACAATTTAGCATTTTCCTATTTTTTGCGACCCATAGGAAAATATTGAGTTTAGATAGCACCTTATCATTCCACATCATCCCTGCCAACAAACCTTGGTTGGCCATGCCTTATGTCTGAAAAATCCATATATAAGCCTATTTAACAAAGACCTCCCCATTTGGGGCCCTTTCCAAAATAAGCTTATCTTCAAGACCTTGAGAGGGGAGAAGGTAATTTTGCATTTCTACTATCAGCGTCTAGATCTCCTCATTTATATTATCAAGGTACTTTAATTTCTTATAGTGAATTCCATTCCCATCTTGGGATATGTACTCAAAGAATTTATGTCCCCATTGGTCGATAACATAATCCATTATTTATCTTAGGCTTTCATGATCTGTGAGTGATTCTATCTCAACCACACATCCTTCCAAAAAAGAGACATTTATTCCCCTTCTCACTTTCAATTTGAGTAAAGGAAGAATGAAACTTAGATTTTATTTTCTCTTGCATTTTTTTTTAACATTAATGAAGTATATCATGGATTTTACAATGCTGAATTTTTGTCCAACAACCCTTTTATATATGTCAAGGTTATCACTAATTTGAAGGCCTTTTAGTTCTCCAATGAGGCACGCTACTTTGATCACTCTTCCTAGAGCCTCAACCATGATGATGAATATGTATGAGGATAGCAAGTCCTACTACAATGCTCTTGATTAATTTAAAAACTCACAAGGGATTTCATCTTTCAACATTGAAAAGGAGGGGGTTGAGATGCAACTCCATACCCATTGTCTGCATTCCAACATGAACCCATTTTTTTCTAGCACTAGGTCTCAAAATTTCTAATTAACCTTTTCATATGCCTTAACCATATCAAGTCTAATAAGCATACCGATTGTCTTAATGTGGATGAGGGAGTGTATAGCTTTATGTGCTATGATGATCCCATCTAGAATTTTCCTTCCAACTACAAATCTGCCTTGTTTTTCAATATCATTACTTCCCAACATTCCTTTAACTTATTTTCAATGATCTTGGTTAAAAAATTTATAAAAAGAGTTGAAAAAATGTATAGCTCTGAAAAGTCAAACATATGACATTCTTCCTTCTTAGGAATAAGAGCCAAGAAGGTATTATTCCATTCTCTGAAGATTTTTTTGTGTCTTCTACATTCTTCCATGCTCTCCACTATTTCTGATGCAACAATATTCCAAGATTTTTGGAAAAACCCAACTTGTAACCCATCTGGTCTAGGAGATTTATTTGCCCCCATGTTGAAGATTGCCTTTTTTACTTTTGTATCTATCACTAGATCCATTAATTTCTATTTTATTGTATTTGAAATTACCGAGGGGGTTTTTTTAGTGAACTAATCTTGGTCAACTCTCATATCAAGGTATTTGTAATATCTCTTTGTCTCCCTCTTTACTTCACTAAATTATTTCATGGGGTCACCTTCTATTGCTATAATTATATCAATTCTATTTTTTGTTTCTTTTGACAATTTTGGAGAGATGGAATAATTTTGTATTTCGGTCTCCCTCTAGTAACCATTTAACCTAGGATCTATGCTTCAATAAAGTTTCCTACATTTTGAGGATTTTCTATTGTTGTATTATCAATATTTTTTCCGTAATTGTCAATTCAAATTCCATTCTCCTTAATCTCCTTAATTTATGGATTTTTGGAGATCTTGTAATTCAACTTCTATGATTTCATTCTTATAAAAAAATATCATTGGATTTCTCCATGTTCCATTCTTTCACTCCCAATTTTATAGCTTTTAGTTTTGGGTGAGAACGAAGCACTTCGACCCCTTGACATTTGTGCTTTACTAGGCTTTTAAGTTTTCCTTGAAGGTAGGAATTTGTACCCATATGAACTCAAATTTGAAAGGAATCCCTTTGGGTTTCTTATTACCATATATAGTTAGAGAAAATGGCCAATGACCCAATCCCACAAAGTGAATGAATGTTGTATAAAATTTAGTCCCTTGACTATAAGCTCTTAGTTTATCAAGAACTGATCCAACCTTTCTAAGGTTAGTTGAACTCCAATTATTCTATTGTGCCATGTAAACCTTAACCCTTGGGGTTCAAAATTTGTGAGTCCTCTTTGATAGAATTTATTGAAGTCATACATTTCTTGTGCTATGGAGGCAAACCCCCCTTGATTTTATGATACTTTCAAGATATCATTAAAATACCCCTAGCACCCATTCCATCAATCCCAAACCCCCATTGAGACTATTGATATATTTCCAACAATTCTTTTCCTTCCTACATATATCGGGATATAAACATTAGATACCAAAAAGTTTATTTTCCTTTTCATCTCTCTAACATAAACATTACTACAGTGAGGGGAGATTGAGATCATGTTGCCTCAATCCACTTAGTTTTTTTCCAAATCCTATTAATCAAGGATTCAGAGCAATCTTTCTCAGTTTTGGTTTCTTGCAATAGGAGAATATCTAGTTCTTCCTCCTCAATTAACCACCTCAAAAGGTGTCATTTGTTAAAGGCATTTAAACCTATGATTTCTTGCTTAAGAGTTTCATGGTGCTTTGGTTGAAGGATCCTCCCTCCCACCCGAGATCATATCAATGATTTTTTCAATCATGTTCATTCTTTAAATCCACCTTTATATCCAACCGAATCTTGTCCTTTCTTTTTTTCTTCCTCTAGTTCCAAGGGGCCTTCCAGATGGTTGGGTCTTTCCACCTACAAAATCCTAAAATCTAAGGAAATTCTTGGTTACATGAATTTCCTCCCCTTCACCATATTTTTTCCTTGCTTTTTGATTCCTAGTTATATTTCCCCCTATATTTAGAATACCACTGGGACATCTTCCTTTAAAATTACTTCTAATCTCCCTAATTTGCTTTTATTGGCTCATTCTCATCTGGGTTTTCTTTTCAACAAATTGAATTCCTTAGGGCTCATTTTTCTCCTAAAATTGTGTTGTTTTGGCCTCTAGGAGCCTTTTTATAAATCATATGTGAGCTCCATCACTGGTTCACTATTTATGGGTGGTTTAAAAGTATCTTGATCAATTGTCCCATATTTATCAACATTTGGGATATTATTAATCAATATGTGCTTTTTTTCCTTTAAAGGGGGTTTATCCTCAATCAACCCTTTAAACACAAGAGCCTTGTTTTTAGTCTCCTAGATGTATTTTTTGAGAGTAAAAAATTGGTCACTATTCCTCTAGTTAATTCGACATTTCATTTTTTTGAAACAACTTTAGGTTTCCATTTCAATGTTGTCTTGTCTTTATTAAATTCATCACACAATTTTTTGTCTTTGAGTCTCTAGTAGGGAATTTTATTTATTTTAAGGGTTTCCTCCTTTAGACACTAACATCTGATATTAGAAATTTGGTAATGCCAATCTTGACCTACTTTCACCTTATATGACTTGTGCTACACATATGGATTTTGCACACATTTTCCTTCTATCCACATGGTTTTTATGAGTCTGAATTTCTTGATTTTCCATCAGTCACCTACATGAATTCCCTAGTATGTGAATAGCTTGTTATATATCATATTCATACTACCTCCAAAGCCTCAGATTGGTAATCTTTCCTTTTAGACAGTTCTATCAGACTTAAAAACTTACGAAATTATGGAAGTGTCCAACCCTGACGAAACTGTCTTTGTGTTGAACAACAATCATTTTTCAAATTTATGGGCCAGCCTATATGTTTTGCATGTCGGTGGCGTGAGAAAATATCCAAAGAGTCCCATATAAATACACAATGGGTCTAAGCCTATTTGATCTATCACTCACTAAAGATGTATCTATAGACCTTTATAAATTCAGAGGGACAACCTTAAACTTTCTTAGTCAAAATTAAATCACAAGGAGAAGGCCCTAGCCAATCTTGAAGCATCTATACCAAGCCAAGTTTTACATTTGATAAATGTCAAAAACTAGATTATAAGTTGTACTCATAAAAGGAGAACTATTGTAAACATATACCTAATAGGAAGAACTATGTGCGGTTTGATTTCCATCTCTGGAGTATTGGATAATAAACAACATTAAAACATTCATTAGGGAGTGGTTGAGGTTAGCTCAACCCACCTTTTCCCCCTTTTGCAATAATAAATCTAGAGTAAAAAATGGAACTAGTACTTCAAAGAAAAAGAAACATGTATTTAGATTTGTGTGCACAACAAGTACTTGTTATCATACATTTATATGGTTTTCAAGCCAGCATAGTGAAACATGCCAAAATAGTGGGGCACATATTCACAGGAAATAATCCAACATAATAGACACTTGCATCAGACAATAGTGTATAGACGCTGACAGACTTGTCCAACAGATCCAAGCACTTTTATTCCCATTTGGAGTGAATCCAGATCCATTTTCAGCCATTTGAGTCCCCTGTACACAGTCTCAGACCTACAAATAATACTAATATGCTAAGTAACTAAATCCTTTATATTATTTTTATTTATAATTTATGTAATTATGAATTCATGTTTTAATCTTACATTCAGATCAAAGTTTTATTGTAATACATTGTTTTTTTTGAATAATTCAAAATTATATACTTGTTTAGATAACTAGATAAAAAATTATGATGACCCTGCATTTTGTCCAAAACATATAAAACCCTAAGTTCTCCTTAAGGTTTCATCTTTCTTTATAAAATTTAATAACTTTGAATTTAAATTTGAGTTTGAGTTTCAGACTTGATTTATGATTTTCCACCGAAATCATAATGGAACAAACAAATATTGTGAACGCTAATAAAAAAAACAAATATATGGAATTTATTGATATACTTGATAGCATAAATGAAAGGGAATTAAATCAGTATCTTAAAATAAACCCATTCAAACGTGTACGAATTCTAAGAACTATGAGACCTAATGACAAATCAACTTATTGTTGGTTTTGGATTCATGTTTTTGATCTCTGACTTATGTTTAAAATTGGTGCGTAGGTTTTCCCTATAGGCTTTTTAGTATTGCACTTTTGTGCCAAAAAATAAAGGATTGCATGACCATGAGTCAATTGATTGATGCCACATACCATGATGCTATTCACTACACACCTCAGAATGTTTATCTCCTCTCTCAGAAAAATATTCAATTCCATGAGTTCGGGATATTCAAAGGATGCAATGTGTCATGTTCACAGTGCCTTATAACTTTGTAATCCCTCACAGCCTCAATGTTAAGATTTATGTACTATATTCCTGGAGCTGTGTGATTGCGGGTCAAATAGAAGAGACCACACATCACAATCATGTTATCTCACAACAACAGACCACTCGCACATTAAAAAGAACTCTGAAAAACACATAACTATGAAACAATAACAATGGGACGTATGTCACAATATTATTCACCATGCAATTTTAAAAATTTAAAATAACTTTTCAAGGCTTTGAAAATTGTATGACCCAAAAGTAATTACAGGGTGCAACATGTCTAGCTTTAAAGGACATCATGGTGGGAGATGACTAAGTAACGACATTGATAGATTTGAGAATCGTATGACTGAAATATAATTAAAGATTTCCACTTGGACAACACAAAAGCACTCAGACTTTGATTAAGCACGATGATAAGTTCACTGTAATTCAAAAGACAAGCAAGAGATAACTCGATATTATTACTATTGTATATAATTTGTGTGATGAAGACACGTCGATAAATTAGGACTATTCTATGAGAAAACTACGATCAAAGAGCCCAAACTAAAAACATAACATGAAAAATCATTAAGTTAAGTTGAAAAATTCCACCTTTTACAATTAATGCACATGAACAAGGAAATCGAGGGCGTCACTAATAAATTTAAAGCAGAAAATTAAACAAAAGGTAATTTCATTGTTCAAGCTTATCACTATTGAGATTGAATTCTTTTGAAAGAGTGCACAAATATTCCAAAGCTAACTCGTTTTACCAAAGAAATTAAAAAGTGAATAAATAGTGAAATAACTTTGAATGAATAAAATGGTTGCATATCTATTTTCTTACATCACACCTTAAGTGTTCACAAACAAAAGTGTTTTGCGAGACATATTGGGCTTGGGATTGAAACACTATAGTGTTATTTTTATGAGGTATAGAGAATAAGGCCTATACTAGATGAAGACAACCCTTCCTTAGTAGATGCAGGGTATTCATATTATCTCACTGCTCTGCAATAGGCAGAGCTTCATCTATTGGTTACTAAACCTAAGTTGTTCCTTTATGTGGATCTTTTATATAGTATATTCTCTAGGATCGTGTATTAGAATGACATGATTATGTCCTTAAAAAATTGAAACAAAATAGAATTTCTTATTGGCTTGGCCATAGAAGTATATTATCAACTTCCCCACCTTAAAATAGTTTATAATCTAATAGTAGTGGCAAAATGGTTCAATAGCCATAACTTGAGGGAGCTTCTCAAATATTGGTCTGAATACCCCAAACATTGGGTTAAAAGGGAGGATGAAGAGTTGTTAGATTATTCCAACCTAGGATTTGAATAGGCATGGTACTCATGAACATATTATATAGAGCCGCCAACATAATTCATGTAAACAAGCTCCATGTCCCCCTATTATCCATGATCATCAACGATAAGCAAGTCCCAGCCCTTAAGGGTATCATTTCTTTAAATTTGAGACAAGTCACGGGAGTGAGGGATGGACATAGATTTTACATGATGCCATACCTCATTGATGAAACCTGTGCAATAGTGAGACTTGATTCAATTCCACGATGGGCTCCTACTTCAAGGACCCTAGTCCATTTTAAGTTTTCAAATCTCTATGCCATAAATTCAGGAATTTCATTAAGAAGATCAGTGATTAAATTAACCTCCAATATATCAAGCTATCAATGTAATACCAATGCCCAAAATCTCAGAAGAAATCAGAAGATAAATACTAAGCTTGGTAGCTTATTGTATAATCCTAATTGTACCATTATTCAGATTAAGGGAACTATTGTATCTCCTCTTAGGCTACCCAAATACATACCTAAAAAACTTGTAGAACATGAGATAACATATCAAATTATCCATGGGATTCGTGGAATAAGCAAAGAAAGTAAACAAGATCTTGGTCCCCATTGTCATTTAGAAATGGAAAAAGCAATTTTAGAGTGTGGTTAGCCTTGCAAATAGAAAAAACACATATGCCTTCATTCAATTTGGAAGACCATGAGATCAAGTATTAGTTTTCATAAGGAATTATGAAAGAACATTTAAGATGATTGAGGGGAAAATTAATAGCAATGTATAACCACCAACCTCACCCCTATGATAGGGTATGCATAAATGCATAAATTGATGAAGAGGTTTCAAGTAAAATGCAAGCTATGAGAAAATCTCACTTCCAAGTCAAGAACTCTCACAAGAAATTGAGGAGAGTCTAGGTGCATCTACTTTCCATGATGCTTCACCTCATATGGATTCCTATCTAAATAATAAGTTGTTGCAAGTACTTCCTCCTCCACCAGTCTCTCAAAGGGTGATCTCGCCTGCAAAGGTAACATAGTCCCCTGCTCCATCTCATTTTCAATCTCTTTCTTCTCCTCACATTGAAGTTCTTGATAATTCATCAATTATAGCTTTAGAATCTATAAAAACAAGCAAAAAACAATTAGTAGGAAATCTTCCCGTTTCTCCATCCGTACCTCCATTGGAAAATACCCCATTTGAAACCCTTGTTTCAATGCAACAAATTAAATTTTTGACCCTTGTTGTTCCACTGAAAATCACCCAAATCACTAAAGTATACACTAGGTAAGTGGCCCTTAGGATAACAACACATAGCCCTCCAATTTCTATCCCACATGTTTCAAGTCAAGATGAGGCTACTATTCAAGTAGGAGTTTCCCCTCTTCCTTGCAGTGTATTAAATGTCTCTTCTCTATTGGTTAAGACAACAACATTGAATAGAAAAGTCCCCCTCAAGGTGGTTCAACTTTGGCCAAGTACATTACTTACAGTGGACCCATTACACATATTACTTACTTCAAGGGTCGCTATTATTGATCCATAAACTAGGTGGATATTCCACACTTTCATCAACACGGACCCTTTCAAGTCAAGGTGTTTACTTCAAGTTATTTGCCATAGAAAAACACCTAAAATGTTGTTTTAATATGTATTCCATATTTTAAGACTACCATATATAATATATGAAAGAATATCTCCACACTCTAAACATGCTACTACTCCATACATGATTGAAATTAACATGCTTGTAAATAGGTGCAATGCCAAATTTGAAGTTCTCTCTTCATAGGGCTGAATCTTGAACTCTCTTAAATGTTTGGGTATTAGTGTAGTTGCAAGGAATGTGAATATGCAAGCAAAAAAAACAAATACATCAATCAAAAAGAGAGATAACACAAGACATACTCTAGAGAAACTCAATGTGAGAAAACTCTAGCAAGATTGAAGCTATGCTTCTTCATCACTATGTTCTATAGTTTACAAGAGTTTTCGTCTCTTGGACTTACAAGGAAAATACACTCATAATGATCTATGTAATATTCTTTGGAAGATTTGAAAGAAAACTAATGAACTCAAACTTTTCCAGATGTGTAGTATTCACTCTTATCGCCTACAACTAAGCAATAATGAGGAAATAATAATAAAGACTAAAATCTGCCCATACGTATTGTGAATCCAAGTAAACTATATCCCATTGCACTTGCTATTGTTTTTCCTCTGTAAAATGCCTTCTAAAGACCTGTATTTAACCTTCCATACGCTTAGAATCCACTAAAAATTTGAAACAAACCATTACAAAGCTAAAATGCTTAAAAACACATCAACTTCCTACGTTCTTAATGAAGCTCAAGAGTTTAATAGTCTGAAGCTTCGCGTTGATCCCGAAGATTAAGTATGCCAACTTAAAATGGTCATAAATTTAACTTACAACCTCAAAATGACGTGCCATTTTTTTGAACTTGTCTATTTTTTCAAGTGAAATCCAAATATATAATTAAAAATTAATTTTGAAACCAAACATATGATGTTTTATCTCGTATAATAGAAACTATCATTTTCTAGGCTTTAATATTTTCTAGATTACATATTTTTGATAGTTGATTATTATACCAACTGGGATAGATGATAAACATGATTTGATTTCTGATCACATGCCCAAAATTTAAGGATTTTGACTCCCACAAAAGCTATAAAAAGAAGATGAAGATTTACCGTCTATCACCCAAGTAAGAAACCCATCTTGTCATCTTCTTGGATGATACCCATTTTAGGTTCCAATCTGATCATCTTTTGAAAAGTACTATGCTCAGGGTTTAATTTGATCAGCTCATGGACAATACTCTTTTTAGGGTCCAATATATTCAACTCTCCAATTTGAAGGTTTTCAATCTCACTATTCAGTTACTCAAGTGGCGAGGAATCCTTATCCCACTCCTTTGAATGCCATTTGGATTTTTTTGCTATCCCCTTCTTGATGTTCTTTCCTTCATCTGAAGCAAAAACTTTTTCCCATTCCTATTGGCTAATAGAAGCATGGATATATAATCAAAGGTACAAAAGATCTTGTTTGTTCCACGTGGAAGGTTCAAAGAAACAACATTTTTAAAATAAAAAGAAAATGAGACATATCCAAGTAAAAACATTCTTCCTCAAGTCATAGTGTTACCTTTGGAGTATTTAATTTACTCAAGTACAACCATATCCTATTGTCACAATAAAACTATACTAAAATCCATATTGAACATGTCTTGCTTTGCACTTTGCAACTTTCTTAACCATTCTTTCTTTGGAAGAGTAATTTCACGTCCCTTGGATGGCTGGTTCATCAAAGACTTTTAGAGAAAACTATCACTTCACACAGTCCCAAGAGGTCAGCATCATCCAAACAACAACAATAGTGGTTATTTTAACCCACCTTGTTTCCAATGAATCAAGACTCTCTCCTCTAGCACTTCACTATTTGGGTAAATGAACATTTGAATAATGGTCACACCACAACCACCAAAATAGAACAAAAACAAAATTAACATCTGCAAAAATATGTTAGCAAACCTTTTATGACAAAAAGGATAACCTACTTTGATACCAATATGATCCGTAAACTCGGTGGATATTCCACACTAAGTTTCATCAACACAGATCCATTTCAAGTCAAGGCATTTCCCTCAAGTTCTATGCCACAGAAAAACATCTAAAATGTTATTTTAATATGCATTTTAGCTCTTAAGACTATCATAAACAACTTATAAAATAATATCTCCACCCTATAAACATGTTATTCCATACGTGACTGAAATTAACATGCTTGTATAGAGGTGCAACGTCAAATGTGATGTTTTGTAATCATATGGTTGAATTTTGAGCTCTCTTAAATGTTTGTGTATTAGTTTAGTTGCAAGGAATGTAAATATGCAATCAAATGAAACAAATACATCAATCACAAAAAGAGATAACACAAGACATACCCTGGAGAAACTCAATGTGAGAAAACTTCAGCAAGAGCGAAGCCATGCTTCTTCTTCATCTCTATTATGTTTTACAATTTACAAGTTTTTCTACCTCTTGGGTTTACAAGGAAAATGTACTCATAATGATCTCAACAATATTATTTGGTAGGTTTGAAACAAAACTACTGAACTCAACCTTTTTCAACTGTGTAGTATTCACTCTATCACCTAAAAGTAAGCAACAATGAGGAAGGAATAACAAGGACTCAAATATGTCCATACATAATCTGAATCCAAATAAACTACAAACCATTGCACTTGTTTTTACTATGTTCTCCTCTGTAATCTACCTTCTAAAGCCCTGTATTTAATGTTCCATATGTTTGAAATCCACCCAACAACTGAAATTAATCATTAAGAATCCAAAACTCTTCAACTTCTTACATTTTCGGCAAAGCTCCAGAGTTCAACAGTCTGAAGCTTTCGGTTGATCCCAAAGATTAAATATGCCAACTTAAAATGGTCATAACTTTTGCATACGACCTCGAAATGACATGATGTGTTTTTTGAACTTGGCTATTTTTTCGAAGGAAATCCAAATATGTAATTAAAAATTACATTTAAAACCAAACATATGTTGTTTTAACCCATACAATAGAAACTAGCATTTTGTACGCCTCAATATTTTTTAGATTACACTATTTTGATAGATGATTATTATACCAACTAAGATGGATGATAAACATGTTCAGATTTATGATCAATTATGGTTGGGTTGTTTGATGTTATTGGTTGTGTTATAACTAAGACAAAGGAACCTAAAAGAAAATAAAAACTATCTTACATTGTTCCACCAATAGTGATAAAAAAACAAAAGATTGCCTCTCTTGGATTTTCATGGCCTACTCTTCCAAGTTCAATTAGAATTATCCTTCCAATCACATATTCTATCCCTAACACTACCATCCAACCCTTTGCATATATATCATACACAACATTCATTATTTCTGAACCTGCTCTCACCATCCCATTGATCACTCCTCTTCTTACCACATCATCCACCTTGGCTATGCCACACACAAATTATGCTATCTCTTTGTCCCAATAAGATGAAAAATAGATAGATAACATATAATTTTTTAAGTTTAAGAGGAAATAACTAATCATAGTTGAACAATGTGAAGTTAAACTACAATTTGAGCAAGCTACATGCAAGCTCCAAATAGTCACAAGAAGAAAAATAACTAAAAGGGAGAGTTCCACTTTCTTTAAAATAGAAGAATATTTTTCATGTTGACCAAAAAGAGAAGGGGTAGGCCTAGAGAACATGATGAATTTACAAAATATCCTAAATCTAGAGTGGCAGAAACTAGGGAATTGGTTAAGAAATTTGTTCAAGGCATGAAATAGAAAATGAGGAGGCTAGAAACACAAACTAAGGTCATGGTTCCAGAAATATTATTGAATAAGTTGAGAAGGATTTGAAATATCTATAGACTATTGATCACCAATTTCTAAGCTAAGAATAAGAGTCTTCCATTACAACAAAAGGTTAAACTATATCAAGAGAACATTACTTAGATAGAGGCCAAGCTTGGGAATTTGGCCAAGGTGATAAATAATTATATGTTTCCACATTTCAACCAGATGACATTATTTGATATTGGCCTTTCTTAGACCTTTTTAATGCACATAAGGACTTTACTTCAGGAGTGGTCTAAAATTATGAGTGTGGTCATAAATTATATTGATATGTTGACAAAAAAATTGGACTTGTTTCGGAAGGTAGACATTCTTTCAAAAAATTCTCTTGTATCCACTGTCAAATGTACTCTCTACCTGATCATGTTCCTAACTAATTTCAAAAGGAGAGTTTTAGAGGTAAATCATGGAGGTAGCAGTGAGGTCATTGAATGGGTAAGCTATGCTAAAGAAAATATTGAAAGAGCCACTGTAGTGAAGGGGACCCTTTACACTTCACTTGCAAATCATGCAACATTATTGAAAAAGGTAGAATTTTTATTTAGAGTTCTAATAACTATTTTGGACAAAATAGATAAAAATTACAAAGCATGCACACTTTCTTTTTACAATCACTAAACAATTTCTTCCAAAGCACTGGGTAAGGCCCAATGACTTGAAAGAATAAAAACTATTTTGTGTTGACGGTTTCTTTTAGAAAACCATTCTAAGCATTTTTGTATGGTTTAGCTTTAGACTTCTTTTCAAAAAGTTTTTTAATCTTTTCATGTAAACTATACTTCTAAATGTGACAATACCCATCTAAAAACTTATATATACAATTTGTATTCACTCTTTAGGGAGGAAGAGTTTATACAATAGAAGCTTATAAATTCTTCAAAATTTTTAGTGAGTTATGTTGTTTAGATTTCTCAATTTTATAAGTAATGTATGACATGTTAAAACTAGATTAATTAGTGTATGAAATTCATATGTGTGGATTGTATATTAATTAAATTAAGTTCCTAACTAATTTGGCTATTATTTGTATTGAAACTTCTATTATAACTTTGTTTTTTTGAATGAATGTGCATGTTAAAAAATTTATCATATTAAAAAATTATATCATGTGGATGCCACAATATTTTATTTGTAATATCTTTCCCTCAGACTCTGTTGTATTCATCTAAATTTGAGTAATAGCTAAAATTGAATGAAATTGGCTAAATTATATAGTGAATTTCAATAGGGTGATATATTTAGAAAGATATTTTTTCCAAGCTAAGGAAACACTATTCTCTACTCTACCTTTCCTTCCTTTGTTACGTTTATTTCAGCCAAGACTGGTTTTTTAAATTAGCATAATTGTCAATATCCATGCTTACCATAGTTGAGTTTGCTAGTTAGGTTGGATAAACTCATTTTAGGGGAAATTATGGGATAGATTAGATAAAACATTACTTAAATTATATTCCATCATTTGGTTATCTACAAAATCGCATGTTTTCAACTCATGTTATAGGTTACATGTTGTGATCCTAAAAGGAGAGGGTGAAAACCCATCAACCTGTTGGAGTAAGCCATAAACTTGTATCAATAGGTTAGTTGATACTAGAAGGAGGGCCCATAATTTATAATCATTCTTAATCCCCTTATCAAGTTGAGTTAAACTAATCCGGAGATCTATGCAAGACTAATTAGGTCAATCTCTGAATATGGATTGTTTCTTCTTCAACCATTAGAAGTACATTGAAAACCTACATCTGATAAAGAAAGATCCATACTCTCACATACTCAACCAAATTCACATCTTGAGGCTAATTTCAAACTATTCACAGCAATGATTGCATGGTTGGTTTAAACATGATCAATATCCCATGAGACATCTATAAAATCCTAAGGAATCATGAGAGATATATCCCTTGATTCACTCATACTAGAGCTCAAAAAACATAAGAGCATATTTTATCCTTCAATTCAACTCTTGAACTCTTAAATTTAGAACATGAAGATGTTTATTGTCAACCTTTTTCATTAGCATTGCAATATGTTGTTTATAATTGGCTCCTCAATTTATTATTGAATTTCATTCGTGATTGGAATAATTTCAAAGCTAATTTCCTAGCACAATTTGGAAAAGTAACATACCTTGGTGTCCTATATCAAAATTTTGTTAGTGTGAGAAGAGAAACCCAAGAATCTATTTGATATTTAAATGTAATATTTGAAAATATGTACACACAATTTTTTGATTCATAATGACCCAATGCTCGTTTGGCCTTTAATATGTATAAAAATTCATTAGATCCAATTATTGTTGTGTTATTAAGATGAGTTGCACAAATAAATGATTTAGCACAAGCATATTATAAAGCTATCAATATCAACAAATAATTGAATCCTCATGGATTTATTGTTCCAAACATTAACCCCAATATCCCAATGCTTAATCCAATCCCAAATGAAAATTAGAATACCCTTTGCTCAATCCTCCCCCAATTACCAATGTGATACCATTAAGACAAGCTACCCCAAATCAATAGCTTAGATTTTTTAATGATCAAACTACAAAGCTAAATCAAAATCAAGTTTTGATTCTTTCTGTTTGTAATGCTCAAACTATGACCCAAGACTCAACAAAATGGGAATTAGATGCAATACAATGTGTAGTTCAGAATTTTTAAAATAAAATTTTAAAACTTCAAACACAAGTAGGTAATACCGATAGAGACAACAATGCTCATAATTACACCTACCAAATATTCAATTGTCAAATTAATTATCTTAGCAATTCTAAGACATCACCAAATAGACTCCTTGAAATTAACATTTGTGAGGTCGCTTTACCCAAGTGGTGTAGAGTACACAACACTATTGAGAATGGTAAACTTGATTGTATTGAATTATATAACAATTTTAATTTTTTTAATAAGGAAATGGAATGCTATGAGATAATTCTAAATCATTCTAACTCAACAATGACTTCCAATTTTTCCAACACATTCTCCACACACAATACAAACATGATGTTAACAACTCTTCATTTTCTGAACTACGAAGATAACAAACATGAGGAAAAAACTAACGAGGTGCACACTTTTCAACAATATCAACATAATAATTACTCATTGATAAGTAAAACACAACATCCCATCATGACATCTACACTATCAAACAATACTATCATCCCTCCTAATCATAAATCCAATAATGATCACCCACATCTAAAAGGCAATGACACACCTCTAGTTGCAAACATGAAACTTAGCCTCAATAAAGGTGGTTATAATATATTAGAGGACATGAATAAAATTAAGGAATAAATCACACTACATGAATTGGCCTAGAATACAAAACATTGAGACTTTTTGTTGAAATCACAGAACAAGAAGCCTACTTCAAAAAAGTTAAAAAAACAAACAGTAGCGTGGTAATTCACAAGGCTAAAAATAAGGCTCCTCCATTCCTCCTCACTATCAAAATCTTTGGGAATACCCTGAATTATTTTTTCGTTGACTCAAGGGTCTCAACCAATGTTATGCTAGTAGGCATTTGCAAAAAAATAGGCCTAACCCCAATAAAGTTTGACAAAATTTTAGTCTAATTGGATAAGTATAAAGTGAAATTGGTTGGTGATTTAATAAATTTACACATGCAATTAGCATTTTAGTCTAGGATACAATAATTCATTCACATACAGGTGGCAGACATTTCTGAACTTTATGAGATATTATTGAGTAATGATTGATCTAAAACATTTAATGGATAATGGCTACTGTTTTTTCATATATATGGCTACCTTGGAAAATGTGGATAATTAGATAAGGGTATAAAAGGGACTCAAAATTAAATACATGATCATTGACTAAAATTCAAAAAATAAAAAAAATAATTTTGTCTCATCAAATATTGGTATCTATACTTTCACTACTAAGTTTGTTGCTCAAAAAGAAAAAATGTTGATCCACTGAATTTTGACCCTTCACATTGATGGGGCTTATTCTAAAAAATAATATAGTGTATGAATTTATTTGGTAGATCTACAAGGAAAACAATGCTTCACTTGCCACTTATAATTTTTTTGCACTAATAATCTTGCTGAAGATGAGGCTTTGATCCTTGGTTTGCAGTTTGCCTTCAACTATGGGGTGAAATAATCAGAAATGCTTGTAGATTAAAAACTAGTAGTCAACCGAGTGAAGAGAAAATTCCAATGCAATTTGTCATGTTTTATGAAATATAAACACAAAGCCTAGGATCTAATAGAAACATTTGATGCTT
Source organism: Torreya grandis (assembly GCA_037957365.1). Lineage (NCBI taxonomy): Eukaryota > Viridiplantae > Streptophyta > Pinopsida > Cupressales > Taxaceae > Torreya > Torreya grandis. The sequence goes on along the minus strand of JARHVA010000366.1, from coordinate 3,680,935 downwards.
TTGATATTACATATGTTCCTAGAAAACAAAATCAATTTGTCCTTTAGCAACCTCAACTAAAAACTTGTTTCTTTTGAATGAATCCAAATTATAAAGGTTTTAAATTGAGTTAGTCCCATGCCCCTTTATTCCTAACAACATTGAAAATTTTCAAGTATTTAAAAATGACCAACAAATTATTCAGTTGATAAATAACTCGTCTTTGAATCACAAATAGTTGATGAAGAGGACAAGGATTTCCTTGTTGGAAATGAATTAAGAAATGATGCAATCATTAATTTGAAGGAAAAAAAAACATTCACAGAGTATGGTTTCATTAGAACAGATGTTTGACTTAGACATACATGCTGAAAATTATAGAAAGTCAATGCTTAGTGAACAAAACTCTACCCCTATTAACTTGGGATCAACAAAACACCTCCAATACATTAATATAGGCCCAAGTTGCTTTGAATATGAGAAATAAGAACTAAAATCCCTTCTTCAATATTAAAAATACATTATTGAATAGTCATATGATGACTTGAAGATATTTTCCATCATACACAAAGAAGTACAAAATTTTCTCGCAACAATAATCATTTTCTCAATTAGAAAATCAACACGGGTTGCCAATTTAGTACATGTTCGTAATAAGAATGGAGAGATTAAACTTTGTGTTGATCTCTGAAATATAAACAAAACATCAAGCAAGGACAATTACCCATTTCCATCCTTGGAAAAAGTAATTCATATTTAATGGTTCCGACATGATGTTACTTTTAGATGGATTTTTAGGATACAACTAGGTTCTATTTGATCAAGAAGATAGAATTAAAAAAAGCTTCACTACCAAGTGGAGAACATTTTATTATAATAGATTAGCTTTTGGTTTGATAAATGTAGGTGCAATCGTCTAGCATGCTATGGATTTCATTTTTCAAGGTTTGGTTATTAAATCTATTATCATTTATATGGATGATCTAAGTGTGTTTTCTAAGAATAGGTATGGACATGTGCACCACTTGAAAGTGTTTGACATATGAAAAAGGTATGACATTTGACTAAATCCAAAAAAGAGATTTTTTAGAGTTACAAAATATAAGTTGCTTGGTCACGTTATCACAAAGCAAGGTAAAAAAAAGTGATTTAGAGAGGGCTAACATAATTTATAAAGTCATGCTTCCAAACAACAAGAAATAATTTAAATATTTTTTGATAAAATTAATTCAAAAATTTAATTCTAGTTTTGTCGAGATTGTAATACCTTTGAATGTTATGATGAAATAGGATGCAAACGCGGAATGGACATTTGAATCCAAAGAAACATTTCAAGAGTTAAAAAATTTATTGTTCAAGCTCCAATATTGATTTGCCTAGATTTCATTAAAGATTTCTACCTATATTTCTTTGCATTTGATCATACCACCAAAATTATTCTTGCACAAAATTTAAATGATGAAGACCACCATATTGTATTTATAAGCACAAATTTAAAGGATGTAAACTTAAGTATTCTATTTTGTAAAAACAAGCATACCTTTTGACCAAGGGTTTGAAAAGGTTTAGACATTACATACCACGTAACAAAGTCTATGCCATTTTTCCAAATCTGACTATAAAACTTATGTTGGGGCATAATGAATTAGGGGAGTGTAGAGGTATATGGATGGCGAGACTTTAGGAATATGATATAGAAATTGGGTCAGCTATATTGTTACGAGGTCAAGGTCTCATTCTACTCCTAATTAAAATATATTCCAAGAATACTGTGATGCAATTACATCAAACCCAATTTGTAGGAAATCATTGGTATGATCATATCATCCACTATTTTTATATGTGATTTTCCCTCCTAAAATGAATAAAGAACAAAGTAAAGTTCTAAGGATGAAAGTAGTTCACTTTATGATAAGTAAGGGTGTATTATGTCAAAATAATTATGAAGGTATTTACCTTCATTGCATATATAAATAAGAATCCAAATAAATTATGAGCAATTTTCATGAAAAATTAGGAAATGGTAATCCCTCTTGTAACATAATAACACATAAGATTTTGCGAGTAGGTTATTATTGGACTACTATTTATAAAGATACAAATAACCACATAAGGACATGCCATGAATGTTAAAAATTCACCAAAAATAGAAGTGCATGCTTATATGCCATTATATACAATAATTGAAGGGCATCCCTTTGCTTAGTGGGGTTAGATTTTATTGGTGTGATTAATCCAAATTATTCTAAAAGCCACAAATTTGTGCTAAAAACAACATATTATTGTATAAGATGGATTGAAGTTGTCGCTAAAAATAATAATATAGAAAGATAAATTATCAAGTTTTTAGAAGAAAATAGTTATAAGATTTGAAACACCATTCTCCATAGTCTATGATAATGGACATGCTTTCCAATATGTAGAGTTCATTGAGTGGGCCTATGGTAATGAGATTACACTAAAATTATCATCTAGTTATTATCCACAAGGAAATGGCATCATTGAGTCTACAAATAATAATTTGATTGATGCAATCAAGATGTCTATTGAGAAGAAACCAAGAGAATGACACTTTTTGCTAAAATGTGCACTTTGGAATGACATAACCAAATATAACCGAGCACTTAAAGCTTAACCATTTATGTTTGTTTTTTACCAAAAATCTATGTTTCCAATTAAACTAAGAGTACTTACGTATCAATTTAAGAAATAATATATAGAAGAATACAATCGAGTACAATAAAAACTATTGAATATTATCCAAATGGAAGATGTGCATGAAAAATCTCTTCATAATTTTAGTAAGCATCAAGATATTTTCAAAATATGGTTCAACTATAGAGCTAAGGTGAAGTATTTTTGAATTTTATAACTTATCTTACTTTAGGATAAAACACATGAGAAAAGGGGCCAACATGCAAGGGATACTCCACTATGGATTGGTCGATATCAGTTCTCCCAGATCTTGGGAAATAACACATTTTAGCTGAAAGACTTAAAAGAAATGATTTTTCACTCCTATTGAATGGTCAGTTCTTAAAGCACTACTTCTTGGTTGTTTCATCATTATCTGCCTTAAAATTACTATGAGTCATAGTTTAAGAGTGTTAGTGGTGTTTTTGACACAATAATAATTAGGTAGATTTTTGTTAAGACTCTACTTGTCCTAAAAGGAAGAAGTTCCCACGAAGAAAATGCTTCTTCAAGGTCTATATGTATCAGGGCTTGGTATGATGATGTTCACTTAGCACACTGATGTGTAAACATTCCATTCAAGGGTCCTTTTTGATAAACTAAATCTCTATGATAGTTTTAACTTAGACATTTTGAAAGAGGATGGAAGTTCCCTAGGCAATATGCACAACGGCTAGCCTTAAATGGAAATCATAACTTATTAAGATAATCACAATAATTAAATAATTGATTTCCAAATAGATATATCACATACATATATTCAACAATGCTTAAACATTGACAAACATAATTAAACAACCAAGATTATCATGCATAATTAGATTGATTTTGACTTAGATTAACTCATCATCGTAAAGAAAAGAAAAAAGAGACAGAAGAAATAAGAGCCCTATTGATACTGAAGATGTTCTTGTAATGTTTGATTGAGCGCACCTATTGAAACTAATCCTTGGTTGAGCCAAAATTAACACATCTTTAACTCGAGGATGGTGTGAGAGTCTGGGAAGCTGACTAGGTAAAAGAAAAAGACCATGATCACCATATACATGTGTAAGAGATGGATTTAAATTCTTAACAATATTTTAAATATAAATATATGTTTGATTAATAGTATTAAGTCGTTACAATCATTAAAGTGTAAGAAATAATTTTTTAATAGCAAAACTAAAATAAGAGCAAGGAAAGACTATCTCAAGAAGTAGTAAAATACATGAAAGTATATATGGTTCTATATGACTCTGTTACAATTCATAAATAGCCATTCGAGCGCAACATATTTTAATCCTAAAAAATGTTAGCTCCTAGAAAGGCTTTTGAAAACCAATAGATACACATGGGACCCCAGTCGTAAGATTCATAATTCAAAGATGCCAAAAAAAAGGGCACATTTTGACTGCCAACTCAACCAAGACTACACATGCTAAGGCCATGCCCAGACTAGGTGGGCCAATCATTGTTCAGAATAAGACAACTACCCCTTCCACTAACTCAGTTAATCATGTCACAGACTAAGGATAGTTTCCAACATGTGTGAGCTTACTCGAGCTCTACAACCACTCTTCCTCATTTTATCGGTTCTAGATATTTCTTGATCTTGTTGTGAATGCCACACAAAGGACTCCCTAATCACCTGCAAATTACCTTGGGTTTTTTCCACTGTCAGAATTTGCCACTTATTTTTTCAATGGTTTTGGAGTTGTCTTATGTATCTCTTTGTTGGATAGTAACTAATCATTGCATGCCCATAGACACTGAGTTACTCCTTTTTATTGTTGATAATTTTGATAAGCCCGACGACTATCAAATTTAATATAGTGTTTTACTGACATCATTGCCAATGTATTCTTTATTGGTAGGGTCATACCATGTGTCTTCTCCCCACTTAGTCGTAGCTTGACCTTAGGGCCCAATATACCCTGACTATGCCTAAGTCATGTTGTAGCGAGATCATTCCATGCAATACAATCTTGCTCACTTGAAGCTAAGATGGTTTATTGGACTACATGTACCACTCTAAGATAGTGAAGTAGTAGGATGTTACCACGTGGTGACATCCTGATAATTTAGAGGCCTAAAGGGCATAAGATCTATATGAATCATCTCAGGACATTGGGTCACTGAGATCATGCCACTTAGAAATGTCCCACTCACTTATTTTCCCAAATAATTTTGTTATGTACAGAGTCACATGGGACATCGAGTCAATAGGATCATGCCATTTGACAACATCTTGACAATCCAAAGAGTTGAAGGCTTACAAGTGAATTTGAAATTCTTAGGTCCTACGGAGCACATAGATTTTTTTGTGGTGAATCTTTATTAATTCATGAGTATTATATTTTTTGAAGTTGGTATATGGCAATATTTTGGGGTAGTCAACAACACGAGATAGCCTAAATTTTAGGGTAAAATTTAAATTTTAAAGTCATCTCACCTACTTTTTAAAATAAATTTCCTTATGAATATATGTTTTTGGTACCAAGAAAGTTAATATAGGGGCATTCACCACTATATATTAAATATTAAACTTTCTGCCTTAAAGTATAATACTAGGTGTCACATGATAAGAAGAAGGTACCGATTGACAACCAATAATTATTGGATGAATGTAACCTAATCTAGTTATTAGGTGACTACAATCAACTAACAAACAATGCAAACCAAGTGCCAAACAATTGCAAGTAACTATTGTGTGACTACATCTAGCTATTGTGCGATTGCATTCAGCCGCCAAGCAATATCAACTAACTATTGGGCAATAACAACTAGCTGCCAGGTAGTAGTGACCAGTTATCAGATGATAAAAACCAACTATTAGGTGACAACATCCAACTGTTGAGTGGTTATTTTCAAGTTGTAGCTATTAGGAGGCTACACCTAGCTATCAGGTGATTACACCTAGCAGTTAAGCGATCACAAGAATCTGTTGGGTGATTGTAACTAGCTATCAGACAAATTTAACTAGACATCATTTATCTGCAAATTTGATTTGATGACTTATGTTGAGATTGCTAAGGCATCAGGGAAATTTAAAAAAATATGACAACCTGTTATCTTATTTCAACTAGAGGGCAAACACATGTATAAATACTAAATTATATATTGTTATTATTTATTCATTCATATTAAGGTTTAATAATAATTAATATATATAATCATTTTGCTTACAAAACCCATTGATAATAATATTTAAGATATGCCTCTACTCAAAGATGCCCCTGGATATGAAATGCCAAACAAAGGTATCAATGTAGAATCCAATGATATGTCTGCATAAGAAGACTCACCTGGATATGAAATGCTAGACAAAGGTACTAAATATTATTTGATTTACTGTTTATTTATTTATTTAAACTTTTATTACAATGTTCATTAATAATTAGTCTACAACTATTTTGCATGTATAACCCAATGATAATAGTATCGAAGACATGCCTCCACTAGAAGACATCTCTGGGTATCAAATTTCAAACAAAGGTACTAAATATTATATGATTTATTGTATTGTTAATTCTTTATAATTTTGTATTAATGACCAATTTTTATTAATAATTACAAGATTTATACTCATTTTGCAAGTAGAACCCACTAATAACCCTTTTAAAGATATGCATCCACTAGAAGACATCCCTTGATATGAAATGTTGTCATTGAATTCAAAGAAAATGACACTAGAAGACATCATCATGGGTGTTGATGATGGGTGCCCAATACCACCATATGAGATTTCTACTCAGCCAACATGGTCTTCAATTTAAAAAAGCATAAAAATATCTGTGCAAAAAAAGAGAAATACATGGACAATTGGAAGGTCATTTAAGTTTGACTAAGCAGTTTAATACCCATTCATTGAACCTGTATAGTAGAAAAATAGTATTGAAACACCAAAAAAATGCAAATATATAATATGCAGTTGGAAACTTACAAATGACCACAAAATACAATTCAATTTGGAAACAAATGAGAAACATTGTGGTAAAACGTATGAGTTGCTAAAAGACAAATCTGGACAAATCAAAAGAATACTGAGATGCAAAGATGCAAAAGAATACATGCATCATTGTTATGTAGTAGAGTATTAAAATAATCAAAAACATCAATGATACCTCATTGAGAAAAGAGAAATAATTATAGTTCAATTTGAAAAAAAAAATTAGTCGAATCTAATTGGCAAAAATATATATTTTCCACTTTATATCAAATTTTGAAAAGAGGTAGACCAATCTTTGATTTTTTAGATTACAAGATTTTATTTCAGCATATTAGATTGGATAGCATTTCACAATCATATTGGTCAGATAGTAATTCTTGTGAGATGACAAATACCTTACAATGATTGAAAATGAGCATTTGAAAGAAAAAGTAAAAGCAACATGGTTTATCTTACTGTCCATTGACGAGGTAACAATAATTGACAACACATCATGGGTTTACATGCATATTTATACATTTGAGAACCATTCAAGGAGATCTCACCTATTATTTGTAAGTAAAATGAAAGAAAATTATAATGCTGAGAACCTTTGCAAATTGGTTATTTATAATTTGATATATATTGATGGGGTGAATTATTATGATATAAGTACCATGTTAGTGTGTGTTGATACAGATGGTGAATTAGTAATGCAAGAAAATAAAATTGGTCTGTGTGTTCACCTACAAACAACGGGTGCTTCATATATGACTCTGATCACCTACATGGCAATAGAATAAATCTTACATATAAAATTGTTAGCACATTTCAAAATGTTGCAAAAGTAGAAGAGCTTATTTGTTTATACATGTCAAGTAGTCCCAAAAAATTTTTAGAGTTTCATAAATTTGTGATTGGAGTGACTGATGGTAAAAAATATTAAAATATGTTGATACAAGATGGTTTCCATGTATGACCCTACATGTAGAATATTTAAAACATATCAATCATCGACAGGTTTTATGTTTAAATATAGGATGAATGTTAACAAGGCAAAAGATTTATTGTATCATTTGATAGATTTCAAAACCCTGCTAACATTGTGTGGTATTCTACCCATGTTGAAAGAAATGTATTGTTTGATGAAACATGTGCAAGAGAGATCCATATATAGTTGACTTTATACGGTCGAGGAAACAGGGTTGTCAAACTCTTGATATATTATCCTATTCATATCGAAGTTTTAAGAGACCAATATTTGATAGTTAAGAAATTTTAATAGATATTAAGGACCCTAAAAACTATTTTAAATTCAATATTAATGGTCATCTTTGTATTGTCGTTAATGGAAATGAGATATCACTACACACTTTCCAAAGATGAACTCATGTGGTTGGAGTAGAAATTAAAGAAGTACCTATATCATGGGTTCTATATGATAATGTCATAGATGAGACAAAATAAATTGAGAAACATTTCAAAAAGATTTTCTACTGAAATTCGAGATCAATTTCAAAGGGATAAGTTGTTTGAAGCCATGAGAGTGGTGAATTATATATTTTGAAATATTCTACAGAGTGAAGAAATAATAAGCAATTTATTTATCAAATACATTTGTATTCTCATTAATCATTTTAGTAAGTCTATAGAAATTAATGAATTTGAAGTTGAGGGTATTTTTCAAAATGATTTACTGAATAAGTAATCAAAGAATTTTGGAATTACAATGGTTGAACAATATTGTTCCTTAAATGAACCAACAAAAATAGGTGTTATTACAAGGCTATGGAAGAAAATATATCTCAACAATGTTCTGCAAGAAATAATTAGCAAATATTTTTAATTATATAATTTTTTTCAAATAATGATTTTAGAGTTGGTAAAAGATGAAAGGGTATTTACTGCACTATCTTTTATCAAATCTAAACTTTAGAACATATTGGATAAAAATCTTGATACATGTTTGAGGTTGTATGTTTTAGGTTATGCAGTGGATGAGTTTCCATATGAACGAGTGATTTCAATTTGGAGTTCTCTTACTAAAAGAAGATGAGTCGTTAATATAAAAACCAAAGAAGATATTGAAAATTTCACTGAAACAGTGCATACAAATGTCAATGATGAAGCATGTGTTGTAAAAGGGTCATTATAGCTACTTGAGTTTTAGTTTGTATGTATTTCAAATATACTTGAATTAATCTCAATCACAATAAATTTGTGTTGTTTACTGAACATTATTTTCTCTTTTTAATTCATAAATCAATTACGTATCAAGTAGTCTTGTATTGAATATTACTTCATATGTTCAATTATGTTGTTTATGAATAACTTAATTGATTTTTATATCAATAGTATGTATGACATTGGCACAATGACAAGAAAGATAGATGGATGTCTAATCCTTTAATAACTTTAACAATTATCCATTTTCATTTTGATCAAATTAATTTATTTTTCAAAAAATCTAGTCATAGAAACATTTTTACTGCAAATCAAATTGAAAATCAACACTCACATTTTAAAAACATATATCATACATATAGTATACCTAGATTAATTTATAAAAATATTACATTTTAAGATAATATCTAACACATCATCAACTATAAGCCATCGAAGAAGTAAGAATTTAATGCATCTTCTAAAAGCCATAAATACAATATATATTGAGTTTGAAACTGATTGTCTTAGAATATTACAATATTTTCACTATAGATAAATATTACAATTGACATTGATTCATTGTTTTTTAGTTTCATGTAAAAATTTTGTCTGCTTTTATATTGTAGAAGGCACTTCCTCTCTATGACTTGTATTATCTTTTAAGATTCTTAATTGGAGGAGATCCTTGGATGTAACATTAATGTTTTCAAGATTTGCATCTTCATCTTAACTGCATTTTCTGTAGAAATCAATGACGGATCCACATCAACTTTGTTCTTGAAAAAAATCTGGATCCAATCCATGCTCCTTAATGATTTTCTTCAATGTGTTATTTTGATTATTCAACAAAAAATATATATATATTTCAAAGAAATAACTGTATTTAAATATTTTTGCCCAGTTTGGAGGTGCAATTCGAGTACCTTCACTTGATCCTTTAAATTATCATATTTTGACTGCAATTAAATGATGAAAATTATTTAGCTAAAAAATTACAATAATTAATGTAAATGATTAAAAAAAGAATGAGTATAACTTACCACAATTTTCTCCTTATCTGCATCAGTAATAACCATAAGACTTTTATCTTTTGCCCATTTGTTATGGTACATCTGTGTCTCTGCATTGATATTCTCGAGCATGTTCAACATTATATCTAAAACTTTATCATTGTAATAATTTCTAACAGCTACTACTCCAGAAATAACCTGATTCTATAAAACCTGAGTTTTTATTGGTTGATTTTCAACCATTTTGAACAATTGGGCACATTGGGAGTGATTGTGAGACCCGGCATTTATTTATTGTATCTCAAAAAAATAGCCTTTACCTCCCACATCTTCAAACACTCAAGTTCAACAAGAAGAATTTAGTTTACATAGGATGTATTAACCGCCAATAAATTATCTAAAGAAAAATTGGTAAGCTCGTCATGAGTCTTATGAATGTCAAGATTGGGATGGGGAGGGGGTAAGCTAAACAACGAAGAGCCGGGTGATGGAAGTTGTTGGGAATCAACTTGGCCCCTTATATGATCTTGGAATAATATCATGGGGATTGAAATAAATATATTGATCCCCAGTCTTCATCTCCAAAAACTCATCATCAAGATCTATATGTTGTAAAATAGCGGTCATTAAGCTAGGCATACTGCTAAGAGAGGTTTATAAACTCTGATGTTGTCAAATGGATAGTTCCACTACTTGGGGTTGGAAATAATAAATGTTTACTCTTGTTTACAACTTGACGGGCTGTTGATGGTGGTAGAAAATGTTGTCTTCGAGAAGGGGTCTCTGTAAATTGAAAAAGAGATCATATAACTACTAAACGGGAATATATTTAATATTTATATTGTTAAAAATTATTAATAAGTGCCTACCTTTTTTTGAATATGCCTTAAAGATATCTATTGAAATTGAATACTTGGAGAAGGTATTTGAGAATGTTGGGGGAAGATTCAAATTACACTGTAAAAATAACAAGAATCAAATTAAACACATCTACAATGTATAAAGAAATTATTAATAATACAAACAAGACAATGGTATTACCAGTAACATGAGAGGTGGTTTGACTTTGCGTCAATGTAACTAGATTGGGTGGAGGACTTGGAGGCATAATAAAACTCTACATTCTTTCGTGTCTAGTCAATTGAAAAGGAGATGATTCAACATCAATGTCTAATTCTCCAAAGGCCTCAGGGGGTTACTGACCTCTTATTGTTGCTTGTCTTCTTAAAAATAGTATCACAATTATTTTTCGAGAGTAGGACATAATTTATTCATATAAACAGAGAGCATTAAATAAATTTTCAATAATTTAAAATGCGGTTTTAAACACTAATTTATCTCTTATTTTGTAATTGAAAGAGAGGTAAGTTGCATTTTTTATTGAAGAGAAATTAGAATATTCATGCTCACCATTTGTAATTCACGAAATGCCTTATTTTACAAAGCAATAATATAATTAGTACATGTAAAAGTATAATTATCAATGGTAATAGCAAAATTTAAATAACTAATAATTTTGTTCAATAGATACAAACATCAATTAAATTTTGGCCACTCAAAGTACGTAGGATATAGACAATACCCAATATCATTATGTTTGATGCTCTACCCTTTGGTACAATTATAGCCTAAAATAATTCTATCATGGCCAAAATAAAATGATTGCTAACAGATTATATAGGGAGGCCCCTGTTGGATTTGTGATTTTGTCCACCTATAACAAAAGCAAATATACTAGTTCAGAGAGAATTGAACTTTTAATTGATGATGGTTCTTGGTACCCTATTAAGAATGTTTAATGAATGGATAAACTTAAAACAAAATTTAAATAAAAATAATAATTTAACGAACTAATAAAAACTCTTGATTGACAAGGCCCAAGTGAGATTCCAAATACTTCTTGTCTTGATCTATCAATGAGGCATGGGTGGTCGCAGGGTTAGCATTTATGAAGCAGAGCCTTGTTAAGCGATGGATGTCTTTTGGGGTGACCCCAAATCACAAAAACTATGATCGTACCTTCACTATGAACTTTGAATCTACATGACCATAGCTCCCAAGCAAAGTGGTGAGTAAAGTAGTGTTTGTGTCATACTAGGGAATCTTAACAAGCCCCTCCAAATTGTACTTCTCAACCCAGTCTATGTATGCATCTTCTTGTTCTAGGAGTTAAAGTATTTGAGGGCATATGAGGTTCTTGTATAATATTTTAGGTGAGGATGAGCTTGGGGCAACCATTATGTTATAGGGGGTGTCTAAGTGATCTCTAGGAACTAATTTGATTTGTATGGAATTAGGTCTTTAAGAGGTCAGAATGGAAGATTCAAGGTTCAAAAGTGTTGAACTAGCTCGAAAGTATTTATAGGCAAATGGCATCCCAAAACTGACATATGGCAAGAAAAATTAGGCATATGTCGGTGGAGCCACAGGTGCATGATGACAAAACATTTGATGGTAGACATAAAAAAATGATAGAAAACACTATTGTGAGATGTCATACATTGTCACTCATAGGTATACACATAGGGTTGTCACCTGGATACATACATGATCACTCAAATACATATGCTATTGGGTATAATATTATTGAAGATATGCATGGATAGTATGTGCTGATGCACGATAGTTGGTGATGATGCACAACAATATGTGTTGATGAATGAAAACATGTGTTGTTACTCAATAACATGTGTTGATGCATGACAACATGTGTTATCACATGACAATTCATACTATTGAGTGACAACAGATGATATTGAGTGACAACACATGTTGTCAAGTGTCAGCACATACTATCGTGCATCAAGACATGATATCGAGGCATATCTTTGATAATATTATACATGATTCATCACGTTTCACTACATGATTTGTCTGCACAATTATACATCTTCCAAATTGATTTGTCACCATTTTGAAATCGATTCACCTAGATACCTCCAAGGTTTTTCTTAATAGGCCACTAAATTTTTTCTAGCAGAGCGGTGAAAAGATGGCATGTGGATCTGATAACTTATTTGAAGAATCAGATAAGTCCCAAAGAAGTGGAAATTTGACATGTTGCTCTGAGAGAAATCTAGAGAATTGATTAAATGCCAAAATTTCTATTCAAATGGATTAGGGCCATTGGAGGGATGTGAAAGAATGCTACATGGCATCAGAAATGCTTTGGGTACCTATAGGAACAGATAAAATGGCACAATCAACAATTTTGAATAAAACACTAAGTAATTCAAATCAAATGACTATGTTTTCAATATAAAATCAATAAAGAAGATAAATTTATCAAAGAGATTTCCATTTTAAATAAATTCAAATCTATTTTCAAAGTCAATTTTGACCATTTTTACGAGATCGACTAAGTCTAAAAAATAAAACCATATGAATACTTAGCCAGTAGTTCCAAAATAAAGCAGGAATGAATTAAATTACTCAAGAAAAGAAGCTAGAAAACTTTGAAATAGTTAGATAACTTACCTAAATCACAAATGAAATTCCCTGAAAAAGGGAAATTTGATGTATTTCCAAAACATGATTTAGACTGAGACTTAATAGATTTATGCAAATTCATATCTTTAAATTCATGCAATCCTAGATGGGAATTCTTAGACCAAGCATTCTTCTCAGGATTTTGATATTTTGACATTCAAGGTGGCTATCAAATTTAAGCCCTCAATTTCTATGTGGCACATCTTTATTGGTCAGGAGGCCCAAGGTTTACGATTTGTTGAAGGGGATATGCCCATCAAATTCAAGATCAAAGAAATATTGACATCATCAAGGTGCCACATGACAACCCCTCATCAAGCTCGATCTATGGTCTAGGTACACGGGATGATGCCATGAAACATCATCCCAACAGGCCAAGCCTTCAACTAGATTGTATCGACTTCATCCCCATGGTCCCAGGCTCTTGGGATGTCATCATGTGGTGACCTCTCAAGGCCTTGATATTGGTGTGTGAGATACATGATTATTTCAATTGTTTTGCATGCACACACAATAAATCAGGTTTGCCCAAATGATTATAACTTCTAAAAGGGGACAAATTTTATTATTTGGATTAAGGGGGGAATGACATGGGCATTTCTCTATTTCCATATAGATGTTCATATCCCTAACAAAGATACCTCTAGTCCCTTCCAAAGGTCTTGCTCCACTACCAATCATGCCAGAAAGCCTATGATGGAGGTTGCCAAGATCACTCTTTTGAGAATAATTTTTAACTTTTGTATTTTAGTTTAACTTATTTTGAAAGAGATTTTACTTTTACATTTATGGAGGGTTGGGTACCAAGTCGTGGGTTTGAAGAAAGAATCAGAAGACTTATGACAAGTAAGATAAATCAGATTTAAAGCAGTGGTACATTCTTCATTTAGATATTTTATTTAGTGCATTTGATGGTTTTTAAATAAGAAAATAGGCCTTTCTAAATCCATATGTTTTGTTTCAAATCATTGACCTTTAACATTCTGAAAATGCAAGGAAAATACAATAGTTATGCAAGTATTTAGACAAAGAATTTTACATTAATGCAAAGGAGTATAATTGGCACTACTTATATACAAGGCACTCATTTACCAAATATTGATAAAGAAGGGGAACCCTTAGGTCAAAATAGCAGGTTCTACTAAAAAACCAATGCCACACAACTAAACCAAGAACTAAAAAGCAAATCAAACCAATAAAAAATAATGAAAGTAAACCTAAACCAAAATAAGGGGTAGGAAGAAAAACAAACAACAAAGCGAAAAAAAAAAAAAAGTATTTACAGGGTGTTCTTAGGCAACTCAATATTGGAAGTGGTGTTTGATTAATCATCCATTGATGGGCAATGGGACATCCTCACCAATTAAAACCCTTAAGTAGAAATTATTTTTGCTTAGAATTTTAAAAATCAGATAGAGTCCCAACCATAAGGTATCAAATTTTCTATGTTTTCACTTCTATTCATGAGCCTTATCCCACATAAGGATAAGGTCGAAGACCCAAAATGATTTTGATTTGGATCATTTGTTAAACCAAGGTTTGACAATCCATTGGTGTTTACTAAAGTGTAATAAGGCTACATCACATTTTTCATCCAAGTGCATAATATTCAAGAGGTGGGCCTCTAACTGGCCATTTGCTCCCAAATAATTAGTTATAAAATACAAGGTAAGAGTCCTTAAGTTAACTAAAAAAATAAGGTGTTGGTCATAAATTATGTGGTGAGGAGAAGTGTCTAAAACTACTTTAGTTCTAATCCTATCAACCCATAATGCAAATTTCAAGATGTTACGCCAATTCCTAGGATTATTTTCCAGCATTCTTTTAATTATGTTTATCAAATTCTTATTAGTGGATTTAGCTAGTCCATTTCATTGTGGATAATAATTAAAGGAGAATTTTAGGATTACCTAGTGATTGTATGCCTATTATAAGAATCACAAAGAGGAGAAAATGGGTCCATTATCACATAAAAGTGCATAAGACATACCAAACTTTGTGATGATGTGCTCCTTTAGGAATTAGATAACTATGTCACTTGTGCAATTTTTGAATGGTTGATTCTCAACCTATTGAGTGCAGTAATACATAGTTATGAGAGTGAATTTGTGTCCTACAGATTAATTTTCATTGATTTCTCCCATAAAATCTAGTCCCCACTTTGTAAATGGTTGAGCTTTAACTATTAGTAGCAGAGAGATTATTGGGGTACATTCTCTATGTGCAGTCATTTGACATGTATGGTAGTTTTGAACATGCAAATGTACGTATTTAAAGAGTTGTGTCTAGTAATAATATGCTCTTAATATATGGTGGGTTGTGGTATCACTTGAACCATGCCCAATCCCATGTTTCTCATGAAAACCACTAAGCATGCCTTCTATTTCATCTCTATTAAGGCACCTTAGATAAATGACTTGGTGATTCCTTTTGTAGAGCACATTAACTTTGATCATAAAGTGGCTTCTCCTCAAGTGCAATGCCCGTCTTTACATAGAATTCAAATGATTGGGGAATTCATTGTTAAGTAGATAATGGATTATGTCCTTGTACCGATCATCATTGGTGATGTCTTCAATTCTATTTTATTGGCAAGTGATTTTTGGATCCGATTCTACCATAGTTTTGCTAAGTCCTTGTATTCTCACAATAGTCATTGACTAAATTTTAAGGTCAAACTCTTGAAGGATAGTCATTCATTTGCCTCTTCGCTCACCCAATTCATTTTTTATTAACATGGTTTTGATTGTTAGGTCAGGCACAAGAACAAATACTTTCTTGCATAATATGTGATGGCATAATTTATTGACAACCTTGATCAACACAAAGTCCTGCTTATCCATCATAGTGTATCTCAATTTGAGATTCCTCAAGGAGGAGCTTATAAATGAAATAAGTTAATCATCCCCATCTCCTTTTCTTTGTGTCAAAATAATAATGGCTTAATGCTCCGAGGCAAAGGAGTAAATATAAAAATGCTGCATATAATCTGGGTTGAGCATCACTGGTGTGCACAGTTACCTCTTTGATTTAAGTTAAAGTTATCTATGTTTCACTTGTACATTTGATTTTAGCACCTTCTTGAGCATACTATTCAAATGTCTAATTATGTCTACAAATCTAGAGATGAACTTCCTCATGAAGTTAATCTTGTTAAAAAATGATTTCATCTCCTTATTCATGTTAGGCAATTAAATTTTTAAAATAGCTTGCATTCTCTTGAGGTATCTATTGTAGGATAGAATTACACCCTTGTGGGAGAGTTTTTTAGGCTCTCTCACTCCCATATATAATATTTGAACAACCTCAGGCTGTGGGTATCCTGTAGTGAGGTCGAACCTCTAAGCTTTTTAATGAGACTAGCTCTTAAAATGCTTCACTTCAGCTAAATTCTCACACTAAAATCTACTATTGACTAAGGAAAAAGGAGAGAAAGATAACAACATGAAATGGAAATCTAAGATAAGGATGGTGATGCACCAAAATATGAAATGATCCACTTTCATCCTGGAAACCTTAACAACTACTAATGAACCTAACCAAAACACAAACTAGTCTAACCTTATCTCAAGGCCACAAGTATAAGTATTTTATGTGGAGGTCAAAGAGAAACTTTGTAATTTGAAGGACAAAAAGAAATAGGTTTGTATGAGACACTATGAACTTGTGACACTTCAAAAAAAGACCAATGTCTAACACTTCACACAACCTGTAAGGAACCAAAAGAATTAAAGCAAGATACGTAGAGAATCTAAAAATGATGAAAAGGGACATACATCTACAAGTTAAACTCTAATAATGTATAATTGACTTCAAACAAAATCATAAAATTCATCTCATTGCTTCAAGAGAGTGTTACAAGGCAATTTTGACAGAGTAACTCTATCAATAGTAGATCATTTTTTAGATATAAAAGCCTATATATATAGTAGAAAAGGATGAGAGAAGAAGGGGCTTCCATGAGAAACCAAAGAGTGGGGGTCATAAATGGCTGCAACCACCACTATTATCCTTGAGCTCATTTGCATTCAAAGCATGCAACTTCTTTGATCATGAGATGAACCACTTAAGATCGCCATAAATCTCCTCGAACCCTTCGTGCATTCAAGTCTCCCCTTGTTTTCCAAGAAAAGGTCCCCATACTTATGCATTTGGCAGCATCATGATCGAACCTATTTTGGGCAGCTATTTTTCAAGGGTATGGCTCAGGATTCTGTTCATTAGATGAAAACATCAAATCTCACTTTAAAACTAGACCCAAGCTCATTATGGAGGAAAACCAATCCAAAATATTGGTTTTCCTGGATTCTAGAGGTCATGGACTTGCCCAAAAGCATGGTTTCACTTTTTCATTTAAGTCATTGACCCACTTTGTGGTAGTAGGTGTGAATATCCCACTTGTGTCTTTGAGGAGCTTTAATGATGGATTCTGACCTTTATCTACATATTGATTCCACTTTTGGTATTTTGAATGCCAATGGCTACATGCAGGACTTGAAGTTGACATCTACGGGCCTATCATGGGATATTTGAATCCCAATAGCTATTCCTTCAAACTATTTGTTTTGGCCATTATCTTTGGCATCATTTTGGGCTCTTCTTAGATTTTCTTTCTGAAAGAATTCCTTTGGCATTTTATTTTTGGCAATTCCTTTGGGATTTTATTCAAGCCTTTTTCCCACAAGAGAAAGTCTTCAGGACCTTTACTTGGAGCACCTTTATGATGGAGAGTTCCTTCAAAAATTTGTTAAGTTCCTTTAAAAACTTGAAATTGCCCTTTTCCAAAGGGAAAGAATCCTTCAAACTTTTTGAAAATAGACCATTGGAACTTTGAAAATGCCTTCAGATTTTGAAAAGGTATCTTTCTTGAGGGAAAGGATCCTTTGAGTTTTTTGTTTGGACCCTTTCAAACCAAAAATACCCTTCAAAAATTTGAAAGTACCTTTTCAAAATTTTGAAAAAGCCCTTCGGATTTCTTGAAAAGCCTTTTCTCAAAGGGAAAGAACCCTTTGAAACTTTTGTAAAGACCATTTCCTCAAAATTTTTGATTCAACACTTCTCTCTGAAGGAATTCATTCATAGTTTTTTCCTTTGGCTTTCTTTAAAATGAACCCTTTGCTTTGGGAAAAAAGTTCCAAAAGAAAACTTCCTTTGGAAAAATTGTCTCAAACAATTTTCCTGAAGGAAATGTGTCCCTTAGAAAAATTCCTTTGGCCTTTTCACTTCGAAAAAGTGCCCTCCGAAAGAATTGAAAATGCCCTTTGGAGTTTTTGTATTGGACCATTTCCCTAAGAATTATCCCTTCAAAAACTTTGTCGCGGACAACTTGTCTGAAAGAATTCAACACTTAACACTTAGCCAAAAAGGGTCCCGAAAGAAAATAAACACTTAGTCCTTGTGAAGTCTAAAAGAATGAACAAGTAAATACTTAGCTGAATAAAAGATTTTGCACTTAGCTTCTGGCTTGCAGGCTTATCTTTGAACACTGTTGTTGGATCCTTAGAAAACCTTGCTTGGATCCTCTCTATTTGTAAATGTTGGATCCATTTCTAAGCTTTTGATCCATTGCTTCATCAAACCATGCAAGAGATTTATATGTGGGCCAAAATGGCCAACATCTTTGACGACTCACATGGGTTGTATCCCTATTGATGCAAGAGAACCTAGACCATGTTGCCTTGTCTAGTCCATTGGGCATGGAGTCAAGTCACGTTTCCACTAAAATGGAACCTCCTTATGAAGCAATAAGGACACCCAGAACAAAACAAACACTTTACCCAAGGCACTTAGGGAAGGGAAACAAACAATTGAAAAGGATGTGCACAAGGCACTTAGGGAAGGAAAACACATAAACTCTACTCTAATACATACAAGACTGCAACTTAAAATTACCTTATTTTTGGGTTAAATGGGAAACTTTTAGTAACATTGATTAGTAATGAACAAGGATGAGAGGCACCCTACTTTTGCAAGCTCATGCTAGGTGGACTAAGATACCTGATTGTTGACTCTTTTGGCTTACTCCCCAATGGATGAAGTGGAACAAACATGTCTCTAATGTAGATAAATTCTCTTATTGTCTCAAGACTTGATTGATGTTACTAATCACTCTTGAGAAATTCTTGCACTAAGACTTCATCTAGGTTATTGGGAGAAACTATATTTTGTTCACTTGGTGGCTCAAAAATACCATATTCTTTCACATTTTTCTTGTGAAAATTAGGACTGATCATGCTTATAGTAACATGTTCATAGTTTTCTAGGACATGTCTTTTAGCCTCTTCAAACTCTTTGGTTATGGCATTGAATTGCTACCACAACTCTTCAAGCTCTTCACTAGTACATTTCTCAAATTATATGAATTGAGAACTTGAGATGTCTCCATCAACCTCACTCAAGATTTCATCTTATTTTTCAACTACAAATGAGGGTTGATTTGACGAAACAAGGTCTAAAACATCACACTTGTCTTCCTTTAGTTCCAACATATCAGGGTTATCTTCAATTGACACCTCATTTTGAAGTGGACTAACCTCTAGTACTTGGTTTTGATCCTCTTTTTCATCTATGTAGAATAGACAATTATTAGTCTATTCAAGGTCTTCTCTGTATTTAACTTGAGGATTGTCCCCTTTAAAATTTGGTTCATTAGTGTCAAAGCCATGCAAAGAAGGCTGGTCCAAACCTAATTTTTCCTCCTCTGAATGAAGTGGGTTTCCTATCAAGAGTTCTTCCTCATACACACTTACCTCATCTTCTCGAGACTCACTTGAGACTACAAACTCTTCCTCTATCCTTTGTAAAATAGACTCTTTCTCCAAGAGGGAGATGGTGGAAGGGTGAAAAATTTCACCTTGCTTGCAGCTTGAGAAAGTGTCTTTCTAACTAGGTACTTTGAGTGGTCTCTTTGGTGCCTCTTGAGGGAGGAAGAAAGAGTCTTGGAACTCTTGTAAGGAAAGCTCATTGAGCTAAGCTAACACCTCTTTTTTATTTTATTCAACCACTAACTCCTTCTCTTGAATTGGTTCTTGGACCACCACAATTGATAACTCTTCCTTCTTCTTTATGCCTTTCTAAACCAATTTCCATGATGGAAATGAATAGGGAACAACCACCTTTTCTTCTTTTTGAATGGGTATAGGAGAGGCTGGTTTCACAAGAGAGGGCATGACATAATCAAGGTCAAAGGTGTAGGAGAAGATCCATGGTGGGATGGTTTTAAAATCTTGAGTGGGAATGGGTATAGGGGTAAGAGAGGACAAACTGATTGGTTTGGTTTTGACATACTCATCCTCCCAATGAGTCAACATATCCTCTATTGAGAGTATCAATTCTTTCATCTCTTACTTCTCAATGTGTGGATAGTCACCTTCTTCAATGGATACCCACACACTCCAAAACTTATGAAAGAAACTTCTTATCCCCTCCATGGCATGAATGGGGAATCCTTGTCCAAGTCCAATCTCCTTATTGATTTTCATGATTATTCTCCCTTGGTCTAGTATTTCTTCTCTGATTCTTGATAAGGATGGACCTTGATAAGGTTAACTAGGGGGTTGATTTGAAACCCTTAGAGGCTGAGATTGAGGCTCTTAGAGGGGAGAGGACACATAGGATGGATTGCACTGAGTCTGCTGATCTTCATAAGATATCAACACACTTTCCAAATTTTGGACTATGCTTCTCAACCACACTTTGTTCTCTCTCTCACAAACTGCCCATTGTTCATCCTCACAAAATGACCACCTATTCTTGACCAACTAAAGATAACTCCTTGCCTCTTTTAGAACATGAATAGAGATGAATGAAGAAAGTTATAAACCCTTACCAATCTCCCTTATCAACTCAATATAATCTGATAATGTTTGCTTGAATCGTGACAAGGATTTAACACGATAAACATAGTCTTGACAAGGGGAATTAGAGGATTGATTTGAATGTAAAGGAGACTAATCTTGGTCATATGTAGGAGTGAGAGGGGAGAAAATTCCATGATAAGGTTGATAGGTTGTTTGATGTCCACTTGGGGGGAACACATAAACATTATTAGCTTGATAAGTGTGATGTTGAGGTAGAGAATGAGCATACTGATCAAAATATGGTTGATTATACATATCAAATAAGGATGATTAGACACTTGGGTTGCTCATACCAGCTGATGAATACTTGGAGTCACCATTGGTGTTTGCACACATGCCTCCAAAGGCTAATTGGATGAAGAGGCCACCAAAAATATTCACTTAGTGAACAACATGGTCTCATTAGGTGTGCTAGAAATTGTTGTAGGCTAAAATTACACCCTTGTGGGAGAGTTTTTTAGGGTCTCTCACTCTTAGCTACAATATTGTAACAAACTCAGGTTATGGGTATCCTATAGTGAGGTTGAACCTCTAGGATTTTTAATGAGGCTAGCTCCTCAAATGTTTCACTTCAGCTCGTTTCCCACACTAAAATATACTACTAAGGAAAAGGGAGAGAAAGATAATATGAAAGGAAAATATAAGCTAAGGATGGTGATGCACCAAAATATGACATGATCTAATTTCAGCTTGGAAACATTAACAACTACTAATGAACCTAACCAAGACATAGACCAATTTGACCCTATCTCAAGGCCACATGCATAAGTATTTTGTGTGGAGGTCAAAGGGAAACCCTACAATTTAAAGGATAAAAATAAATATGTTTATATGAGACACTATAAACTTGTGACACTTCAAAAAAAGACTAATGTCTAACACTTCACACAACCTGGAAGGAACCAAAAGAATTAAAGCAAGATATGTAGAGAATCTACAGATGATGAAAAGGGACATACATCTGCAAGTTAAACTCCAATAATTTATACTTGACTTCAAACATAATCATAAAATTCATCTCATTACTTCAAGAGAGTGTTACAAGGCAATTTTGACAGAGTAATTTTATCATCAGTTGAGGGATCATTTTTTAGACTCAAAAGCCTATATATATAGAAGAAAAAGATGAGAGAATGAGCTTGCATGAGAAAATAGAGAGGGGGGGTCATAAATGGTTGCAACCACCACTATTGTCTTTGAGCTCCTTTACATTCAAAGCATGCAACTGCCTTGATCATGAGATGAACCACCTAATATTACCACAAATCTCCTCAAGCCCTTCGTGCACTCAAGTCTCCCCTTGTTTTCCAGGGCAAGGTCCCCATACTTATGCATTTGGCAGTGTCATGATTAAACCTATTTTGGTTGGATGTTTGTCAAGGGTATGGCTCAAGATGCTTTTCATTGAATGCAGACATCAAATCTCCCTTTAAAACTAGACTCAAGCTCATTATAGAGGAAAACCAATCCAAAATATTGGTTTTCTTAGATTCTGGAGGTCAAGGACTCGACCGAAAGCATGGTTTCACTTTTTCATTTAAGTCATCGACCCACTTTGTGTAGTAGGTGTGAATATCCCACTTGTGTCTTCAAAGAGCTCTAATGATAGAGTCTTACCTTTATCTACATACTAATTCCACTTTTGATATTTTGAATGCCAATGACTACTTGCAAGGGTTGAAGTTGATGTCTACGAGCCCGTCATGGGATATTTGAATGCCAATGGCTATTACTTCAGACTATTTATTTCAACCATTGTCTTTGGCATCATTTTGGGCTCTTCTTCTCAAACTTTCTTCCTAAAGGAATTCCTTCAGCATTTTGTTTCTGACAATTCCTCTAGGCTTTTGTTCGAGCCTTTTTCCTACAAGAGAAAGTCTTCAGGACCTTTGCTTGGGGCACCTTTATGATGGAGAGTTCCATAAAAAAAATTTAAGTGCCCTTCAGAACTTGAAATTACTCTTTTTTTAAGGGAAAGAATCTTTCAGATTTTTTAAAAATGGACCATTATAACTTTGAAAATGCCTTCGAATTTTGAAAAGGTATCTTTTTCGAAGGGAAAGGACCCTTTGGGTTTTCTGTTTGGACCTTTTCGAACCAAAAATACCCTTCAAAAATTTGAAAGTGCTTTTTTAGAATTTTGAAAAGGCCCTTCTGATTTCTTGAAAAGCCTTTTCTCGAAGGGAAAAAACCCTTTGGAACTTTTGAAATGACCATTTCCTCAAAAATTTTGATTCGACACTTCTCTCCAAAGGAATTCCATCAGAATTTTTTCCTTCGACTTCCTTGAAAATAAACCCTTTGCTTCAGGACAAAAGTTTCGAACGAAATCTTCCTTCAGAAAAATTTTCCTTGATAATTTTCCCAAAGGAAATGTGTCCCTTAGAAAATTCCTTTGGCCTTTTGACTTTAGAAAAGTACCCTTCGGAAGAATTGAAAATGCCCTGCAAAGTTTTTGTATTGGACCATTTCCACAAGAATTATCCCTTCAGAAACTTTGTCTCAGACAACTTGTCTAAAAGAATTCAACACTTAACACTTAGCCAAAAAGGGTACGAAAAAAAAACACTTAGTCCCCATAAATTCTAAAAGAATGAACAAGTAAAGACTTAGCTGAATAAAAGATTTTGCACTTAGTTTTTGGATTGCAGGCTTATCTTTGAACACTGCTACTAGATCCTTAAGAAACCTTGCTTGGATCCTCTCTATTTGCAAATGTTAGATCCATTTCTAATCCTTTGATCCACTGCTTCATCAAACCATGCAAGAGCTTTATATGTGGGCCAAAATGGCCAACAGTCTCTTGATATACCCCACTCATAAATGATATGGCCTAATAACTTCCCTTAAGTAATCCCAAATATATATTTTTTTGGGTTCAATGAGATATTGTGATCCTTGCATGTTTGGGGTACTCTCCTCAAATATTTGGCATGGCCACATCTATGTTTGGAGAAAATTTTCAAGTCATCCATGTACACCACAATACACTTTCCCATAAGGTTTTTGAAAGTTATGTCCATGGCCCTTTGAAATGTAGCCATGGCATTGATGAGGCCAAGTCATTCTCTTATAAGTGAAAGTGCCTCACTTGGTTGTGAACACTATTTTAATCTAGTCCTCCTAACTGACTACTACCTAACTGTAATTGAAGTATCTATCTAAGAAAGACATTTGAGTTCCATTGATAAATTTTTGAACTTCATCTATTGAGGGCAAGGGGTAATTATCTTTTGAGATACCTTTTTCAAATTGTAAAAATTAACACAAAGTCTGATCTCCCCATTCTTCTTCCTCACTAGCACCAAGTTTACAACCCATGTGGAGTGCCTAACTTGAAATATGATTCTCACTGTAAGTAATTTTTCCACTTCTTTAAATATTAGTGGCTCAATCAACATATTGACCTACCTTTGTCTCTACCTAAAGGGCTTGAATCTTGACTTCAAGGGGATTGTGTGTCTTAAGATGGAGGTGTCTAAGACTTACATATCTTTGTAGGACCATGCAATCACATATATGTAATCTTTGAGGGATTGTGCCATTTTTCACTTCTCTTCTAGGGTATTAGTTGTGCCTATAAACATAATTTTAGGATCATTTACATTGCCTAAGTTGAAATGCTCATGGAACATGCCTTTAGTATGGGTAGATTTATCCATTTCCCTTAGATAATCCATGTCTAATATTGTTTCAAGTGAGACCATCACTTTAGGTATGCTCTAAGTTTTTATATTCATGGTCCCATCCTCATCTAACTCAAAATATTCTTAACCATCCTCATCGATAATCTGACTAGCAAATACCTCTGTATTGGTGATGAAGTCTAAGATGCACTGGTCATCGTTAAAGATTTCAAAATTCATGATATTATCAGGGATTGAGGGTGTAGATACCAGCTCTATTGATAATCTTCTCATCCTCAAATTAGAAATAGGCTCAAGAATACTTGTAGAAGTATCTAGTGCATCTTCTATGTAGTTATTTTGTCTAGGTAGAGTTTGAATTCCAAATGCATCAAAATATTCAATTAGGTTCTAGACCTAGTTGTGGTATCTTGATAAATGCTTATCATTGCCTGAATATTGTCTCCTCGCTTATTTAACCAATAATTTTGAGTTTCCCAATACTTTAATGTTCTTCACCTTCTTTCTTAGGGCGAATTCAAGTCTGTAGACTAACACCTCATACTTAGCCACATAATTTATACAAGTACATTGTAGGTGGTATGCATCTAAACAAGACTTCCCTCTCAAATTAGTCAATTCAACTCTAGTGCCACATCCAATTTTGGACTTGGAACCATTGAATTTCAATGTTCACAAGTTAGATTTTTTTACGCCAAAACATGTTCTATCGCTAAAAAATGTTGATTATCTTTTTAAGGGTATATTCTAATTTTGGACTTGGAACTTTTAGGTATATTCCCTTGTCTTTGATTGAGCATCTATTATGTTTCTTGGTTTGTGAGGGTCTTTCATCTAGAATTTATGTTCTAGGGGTAGGTCTAGGGGTATCCATATTTGTATTTTCCTCATTGGAAGAGCATGGGATGAACTCTTCACTCTCCTTAAGATCACTTTGTTTCGTGTCTTCACTCCCCATCAAACATACATAAGTTTTTTAGCTGACAAATATGTTGTGGATAAATCTTCTATGGAGAAGAAAGAATGGAGTCATCATAAAAATTCTCACATGCTAGAGCATAAAAAATCTTCATTGTTGCTTTACTCATCATATTTCAGATTCTCACACATTGGAACTACATCCAAAAATGAAACCATCTTTGAGGTAAAACATAAGTCCTCTTCATCTAACTGTCTAATTCCTCTAATTCTACATTTTTTTGCATGTTGAGCATGTTAATAAAAAGGTTGTCATGGGGTTCTTTTTCTTTGTCCAACAAGTATACTCCCATTCTTTATTCTTTGTAGAGGACCTTGTTTGTTCAGTTATACTTGGTTATCATATGTGATATCTTCAATTTTTTCTCAATTCTGATCTGGTTAGGCATACCATGTCATGGTAACCACATGTGATAAAAATCAATTTCCATGTAGCCAGTCACTATTCTTGACTAGTCTTTACTCAAAAACATACCATAAGAATTAGGGATATCCACCACTTGGATATCAATGAATTATTAAATCCTTGGGTTCGAGGCCAATTGCATGTGTATATGATTAAGCTCCCCTACTATCTTCACCTTTATTTTATCTAGTTGGATTACCTTTCAATTGGATTTGGCAGGTGTAAGACCCAACTATTGGTAGATAACATTTGGCATGATGTGCCTTGAGACATCTAAATCAACCAAGAAATTGTGTAAGGTTTTTCCAAATATTCTAACTGTTAGAAGAAAGGGTGGAGTCTAAGTTTTTTCCTTACATAAAACAACATGTGCATCAAACATTTTCACATATTATTTATCTTTATTAATAGATAATTCTTTCAAAAGTAACTCCCTCTAGTTAGACATTTGTAGCGATTCAAACATAATAATTTTGTCTTTGGTTTTATTCAAATCTTCCATAATGTCATATCCAAGCTTAGCTTGTTCTTGTTGCTTGCTAGGTGGAGTAAGTGTCACATAGTTCTTTAGTTGATAAGAGATGGGAGGTCCTTCAGGCAAGGGAGGATTATTATTGGGGGAGGATTACTATTTGGTTTCACATCAGGTGGGACTTGAGTGTTTCTTAGAGGAGTAGAGATGCTCAAAGAATTAACTAATTTACTACTATGCTGATAATTGTTCCCCCTCTAGAATTGCCTGAAATCATGGATATAATATAAATTATTTGTAGATTCATTTTCATCCTTAAATAAAAATTCATAGGTCTTCAATACTAAGGTGGTACATGGGTCTCCTCCATCTTGTCTTGGATTATCACTTGGAATAGGCACTATGTCCATGTTATCTACCTCCTTTTAAAAGATGTTAGAGTCAACTGTAAAATCAACACAATTGGCCTCTGCATGGTCAATGATGTTATGCAATTTATACCAAGTGTCTAAAGCTAAGTCTATAAAATTTACCAAATGGGAAGCACTGTTACTACTTTGATTACCTTTATCTAGAGGACTAGGTGTAGACACTTAAAATCGAACACTTCGTGTTGATTTTAACTTTCTTTTCGTTAATGCCTAATCATCTCTAATCGTTCTTATTTTTATCTAATTATAATTCATCATCACTATTCATAGTTTATTATTCACATTTTTATGAAGTTAATTAATCCAAATTAATTAACTAATCTTTAATAAAAAAATCCATGGATTTTGAATATTCACAATTTCTATAAATCCAAAAATCTAATTATCCTCATCTCATGAGGTCATCTTCCACTCCATTTTCCTTTCCAGATTTTAAAGATTCTCTAAGCCCTGCATGTCCTCTATCATTGAAATTTTATAATATTATCTTCCTCATATTTCTAATTTAATATTACACCTCATATTCCACTCAATCTCACTTACTAATTTTATATTATATCTTCTTCCCAAATAAATTTTATATTCATTTGTGAGTTCCACATGTTATCCACTCTAATTTTTAATTCAAGATTATCAATTTGAATTATAAATTATATTTTATTCCCATCCTTTGATTATCATCTCAAGATGGATGGTTCACATCCATTTCAAAAGTCTATAAATTAGGGGTTCTTCCTCCAATTTAGAAAAAAACTTCTCTATTGTATACTATGCAAGAATCATTCTAGGAGCTTCAATTTCTTCAACATTTTCATCAATCTTTCATGCCAAGCTAAATACAACAATCAAGGTGAACAAGGAGATATACTTCCCATAAGGAACTAGCATTTTCAAAGACATCTAGATCACAATCTGAGCTCAACATATCAATTTTCAAGCATATCTTCAAGGGAGGTAGGATTATTGTTTTATTTTTTCAATTGCATTTCATATCTGATTATCATAGCTCAACCTAGGGATTAGACTTAATAAGTTATGTATTTAATTTGTTTTTGATTTATTTACTAACAATTAACTAATCTCTATTGGATTTATGATCTACATAATGACATGCCCAATGGGACTCATTTGTGTAACCCACATTTCATTTTAATTGTCTTTTTATGATTTTATTTGTAGAAAGTTTATAAAAATGGCCATGAAAATGGATATAACTTTTGATCTTTTGGTTATTTATTTTTAAATTTTTATAAGGTAGTGTGGTTTTCTTTTAGTGAACACCTATAAAAATTTTGTATCAATTTGAGTTATAGTTTAGGAGATATTGTTGTTTTACTTAGTGTCAATTTTTATGGTAAAAACGACCGTGAAAATGGCTATAACTTTTGATATAATAGTTATTTGTTTCTAATTTTTTACAGGTGGTGCATGTTTCTCTTATGAACATTTTTTTCAAATTTATTAAAATTTGAATTATATTTTTTTAGATATAGTCATTTTACTATCACTTTTTATTTATTTATTTTATTTGGTTGTTCTCTTAACTTTTATATATTTGCAAGTTTTATTTTATGTACTTTATAACTTGTTGAATTTTTGGTGTCTGTTGTTTTTAATGTAATTATTTTTTCAGGGTAAATTTTTCTAAATATCACTCAAACAAACAAAAAAAATTACTAATTGGTTTGATGCAGGACCTTGGCCAAAGAAGTGGCATTTTGAGTCAAACAAATCAATTCTATTTCACATTTTAAATTGGGAAATAAAATGAATCCACTCTTCAATTTGAGTTTTTAAGAAAAATTGTTCATTTTTCATGTTCTTTAATTCCTTACAAATTTTATTTGAAGTGTGTTTTGTGAAGAATTTTTGCGCGTATGTTCTCCCCATTTGGGTGACTCAAAAATGCAAAAATTCTAAGTCATTTTATCCTAAAGATTCATTTATATAAATGATACCTTCTATGTTTATATTTTAGGTTTTTTAATTGGGAGTTCATCATCTTCTTGCAAGCCTCACAGGGCATGATGACTTAGAATAGATACCCCAGCATACATACCAACCTTGTACATCTGACATAATATATAAATGGAAGACAGTTGTCGTTAGGGTCAAGCATGATTCCCCAGGGATAATCTCATGAATGTAAGGGGCAACCCTACACTAATCCATTAGATATATTCAAAGAATCTAATGTTGGCAATGTTGTTACTTAAAAATCAAAACTAAGACGGTCATGGTGAGGACAAGACCCCTCCCATAGATTACCTGATTTGGATTTATTCTTCGATAAATTTTTATGCCCATGTACTGTCCATTATGGGTTGTATATAGGGATCATCTATATAGCCCATTGTAAAAAAAATTATATGCCTCTTTTATCATAGATCATACATTGATGCAGGGGTACAAAGGTAACAACCCCTAAAATTCACCTTTATCATATGAACCTTGAGAGAGAAGGGGGTCTAAAAACCCTATCAATAATTGGAATAATTTCTTTAATTAACTTTAAACTTTATAATCCTCTCTCAAGAAAAGTGTTTCAAAAAGTTTCAATGGATGTGATGCAAACCCGAGTCAATTATTAAAGTGTCTTGTAATGTGCGTGTGTTATTGCTTGATTGTCATGTTGAAAACTTGTTTAAACTTGAGACCAAATCAAACAAACCAAGTCTAAATCCAAAACAATTTTAAACCCACATAATTAAGGATTACTTTACCAGAATTTTAGGTCAAACAAAAGTTACATATCGAAACTTGGTCCCAATACCTTATTTTTATTATCCTAATCACGTCGTTAGGCTGTCAAAATTGAACCAAAATCATTGTCCTTTGAATTTAAATTTGAATTTAAAATGAAATAAATTATCTATTTGAATATTAGAGCTAATCCCAATTTATTGACAAAATTATATTGTTATTTTGTTCAATTTAGTCCAAACCTAAGTGCAAGTTCAATGTTAAATCTGATTTGTCTTCTAAGTCTGATTGCAAAACTTTAGAGTTCCAAGTTCAAAACCAAGCTCCCAATTCTAGTTCAAATTATGCCAAGGTTACTTCCTTTTAGAAAATTGATAGCTAGATCAAATTTGGATCTTGATTCAACATTTCAAGAATCCAAGTTTTTAAAATGCCCAAACATCTTGTTAAAATGAAGATCATAGACTTAATGATGTCTAAATACACATGTAGTGGGGCTATTTATAACCCCTAATTTGATTAGGAAGTGGTTTATAACACTTATGGATATGACCATTATGTATAATATGAGGATTAACAACCATATCTTGATAATGTGTCATCCAATGTTGAGTTTGAGCCGCATAATCCATTTCTTCTAATTGTACCAACTATTGTTGAGCAAGGCCAATAATACCTTCCAAGTATACCAATCCATGTTGAGTAAGGATAATAGTACCTCCAACATGTTCCATTTGATACCAAATAAAGACCTAATCCCATGTACCTTGAAAACATGCACTCTAGTGATGACTATCTATAGGACCAATTCTCTAGACAACTATTCAACAATAAAGATGAACACCTTATTAGATTGTTAGAAATGGGTGATAAGTTTCCTCCTAGTTTTCCCATAGAGAAATTATAATATTTGGTTAGGACACCCAAACATGCACCTCTTTCATTGATATATGATCAAACAACTACTAGCCAAAATCCCACTTCTACACAAGCTTTGGTAGTATCAAACAAAGGAAAAGAGCAACTAGTTGATCTTCCCCCCAAATCCAATTATTGTTGCACAAATAAAATAGACTAAATAGGCATTGGATACTTTAGTCAACTCCTTTAATAGTCTCCAAGTTCAAAATTATACATTGGTAGAAATAAATCTTCTAATCCAAGAACCATTAGATTTATCAAACTATCCAATGTACAATCTAGATCACTTTGATAAAAAGACATTAGTTGCAGACATGTTTAATACACCTCTAGTTGAAACTAATTTAGCAAAAAATACTGATTCGTAGGTCCTTGTAGACTTTAACCAATAGGTAATGGGAAATTCTCAAATGAATTCTTTTAACCCACACCAAGTACCATCTAAAACACAAAAAAATATTATTTCATCTTCCCCACAGGTTCCTCTTTCTAATGTTCCAAGTACCTTAACAAAAAAATTTGATGATATGTATGTACCACAACAAGTTACAAGTACCACACCTCATAAAGTGTCAATTAGTATCCCACCTCTAAAGTGGGTAGCTAATTCATCACTCCAACAAGTCCCCAACGTACCCCCACCTCAATAAGTGGTGATTAATGTTTAGTTACAAAAAGTGCCGACTAATTCCTTATCAATATTGTCTAATACACAATGCATTCCTATTAGTAAACCAATATCTACTTCTATTTAACAAGGGGATTCTTCAAGTCAACAATAGGTTCCTCCTACGTGGTGGACTCCTATCAATCAATAGTAAGTTCATTTCCAATCCCAACAAGTACCCTCATGTGTTCAACAAAATGTACCTCCATCCAAACCTTTATTCCCTCCATATCAAAACCATTCTCAAAACACAGTACCACCAACAAGTACCACATCAAAAATATAACTCTAATCCAAGAATGACTATTGCTCGTAGAACCAATTGTGTACCAAATTTCCAATAGTATATGTTAAATCCTTTGCAAGGTCAAGGTAATACCTATTTGACAATCCAACAAAATGTGACTATTCCATCTCATTTTGGCCCTACTTTCTAAGATTTGTAAGATATTAAAGACATAATTCCAGCCATTAAATTAGGTAATCAAACTAATAATTTCAAGCTTGAAGATATATGTTTTTATCCATTTGACATGAGATAGTTTCAAGTACCTCTCCCACATCACTTTGAGATGCCTAAGTTTGATAAATACAAAAGGAAGGGTGATCCAAGGGAGCATTTAACAGAGTTCTTCATCTCATGTCAAGAAGTTACTTATAGTGATATATATTTGCTTCACCTATTTCCTTGTACTTTGGCAGGGAAAGCATTGGAATGGTTCCTAAAGCTACCTAAGAATCCTATTGATGACATGGATGACTTGTCTGAAATTTTTCCTATAATTTAGAACACGAATTAACCATGGTTGACTTATGTCAAACTATACAAAGAGGAAGAGAAAGCTTAGCTAATTATCTTCAATGGTGGCATGCATTGGCTAGTAGGATTCCACATAATCTTCCTGACAAATAATTATTTGTAATGTTCACAACCAATATTCAATTTGATCTGGCTCATTATCTCAAACTTAATTATGCCAATACCTTTAAATAAATCATTGTTAAAAGATTAAAAATTGAGCAGGTATTCATTGAAAAAGGTATTATCAAAATTTACTCTAAGAACCAACCATAGAATAAATATAAAACACAAGCTTCCGCACAAGCACAAACAAATATGATAGAGAATCCTAACCCCTTTAACAGGAACAAGAATGTTTTAGGAGATGGAGTGACATAATCTAAACATGTATCAATGATGCAATCACCACCTATTCAAACTAACCCTCCTCATTAGTGCACTTTACAAAGGCTTCCTCCAAAAATGGGTCATACACATTGTAGACCTTTTAGTGAACTAGGTGAGCCTATTGAGATGGTATTTCAGAAACTAGTCGATACCAACATGATCATATGGTCAGTACCAAGACCTTTTCCCACAAATGAACCTAATCCTGATTGGTATAGGGATAATGATTTTTATGACTATCATAGGGTCAAAGGACATATTATTTATACATGTGCACAAATTCATCGTCTCATTCAAGATTTGCTTGAGAGTGGTGAGATAGAGTTGGATAATGTGACACTGACAACCAATCAAAATTTGGGTATATATCATAATCCATTCCCACAACACAATAATCAAAATCAAAACCAGTGACATCCCAATAACTAGAATCAGAACAAAGCATCAAATAATCAATAAGAATAATAGAATCAATAACAACAGAACTAGAATCAAGGCATGATAAACACATTAGTTATAGTATTATCCCTTATTATTATAATGTCGTAGGTCATATTATAAGTGGGAGAGTAGCTGCCATTAAGATCAAAACCTCCACCAAAAGTACCCATAGACCTATTATGTCTATTCTTGGATCTCCACCTTCATCATTTGGTAACCCTCCTTTGGTTCGACCAAGAGTTATCATACCAGGTTTTCATCTACCTTCATCTAATTACAATAACCCTCCACCAAAGCAAGGTTGTGCAGTCACAATCTAACGTGTTAAGGTTACCATTTAAGGTCCTTTACTTCCTTCTTTCAACCATCATATTCAAGGTTCCCCACCTCACAAAACTAAGTCAACTGTCCCCATTAATGATAAACCATATGATATTGTGGAACAATTACAAAAAATGTCTGCACAAATTTCCATCTTAGATCTCTCATGTATGTTTGATGTCCACAAAAACATATTGAATACTCTTTTGAGTCAGTCCAAATATCCAATCGACATGCGCCCGATAAATTCTAAACTCTTGTAAGTCATTTGACTCTTCACCAACAAGTTATCTTTGATCAAATAGACATGTCACCCCTTGGACCTTTGCACAATAATCCATTATACATAGAGGCCATAATTTCTCATAACAAGATTAAACGGGTCCTCATAGACAATGGTTCAGGACTCAACATTGTAAATTTTAGGTTGGTCAAACATTTGGGCTACACAACTAAATATCTTTATCCAGACACCATAACCATCAAAGCATATGATAATGAGGAGAGTGAGTCTCAAGGTACTTATTAACAAAATTTGCCCCACAAGTCAAATTGTCACCATTACCATTCAAAACTTCATTCACCATGACCATTTGCCTTGAAAACCAGGGCTTAACCCTTGAAAAATCAAGGAAAATCTACTTTTTGTGTAGGTACAGGTGTATTCCCATCAGGAAATGATCATTTCTACCCCTTATAGAGTAGTTCAGATTTACCAGGGTGCATGTCTTATTAGCTTTTATAAGCTAAAGTAGTCAAAGAACCCGAATGGGTCTATAGTGCATATCAAGTTTACAGGGGTGTATTACTTATTTACTTTTATAATCAAAAGCAATACAAGGTCCTGAGTTGGTCTACAAAGGGAAGTGGGTTTGTGCATCAACTTATCTTATAAAGTTTTTATAAGTAATGGCACTTGTAAAGCCCGAAAAGGTCTTGTGCATTTTGAAGGGCAGGTGATTTCTTTCGAAGGGCAAAGAAGGTGAACTTTTCAAAAGTTTTGAAGGGTTATTAACATAAACCCTGAAGGGTATGTGCCCTTGCATGGGGCACTTATGCAGTGAGGTGGCCTTTACAATTCTTTTGAAAGGTATGTTTTAAGGAGAAGTGACTTTACAGAGGGCATCTAGGCATTGCATAGGGATGTTTACAATTTCCCCAAAGGTTATGTGGCCTTGTGGTGGACACTTCAAGCATGAAGAAGACCTTGGTAGAAGTTCTAAAGGACAAAATCAATTTTTTTGAAGGACACCTACCCTTGCAGAGGGCACTTAGTCGATGGTAGGACTCTTTCAAAAGAATCGAAAGGCACTTTTGAGGATGAATAGCCCTTACAGAGGGAACTTTGTAGGAAAGTGGACCTTTTCCATTCTTTCAAAGGGCACTTCTAGAAGAACCTTACCCTTGTGGAAGGCACCCAGACAACTAAAAGGACCAAATGAAGAAGCCCAAAGGGCATTTTTGGGAAGTAGGCGCCCTTGTGGAGGCACCTTCATAGTGTTAGGGACATTTGAAAAATTCTCGAAGGGCACATGCCCTTCTGGGAAAGATAGCCAAAGGAAATGAATTCAGGAATTCCTTCAGACAAAAAGTCTAAAGGAATTTAGAAAAAGACCCAACGAAGGATATACCCAAGGAAAAGCCTAATAGAAATAAAACAAAGGCACAAGGAAATGAATTCCTTCAAACTTTTTATTTGAAGGAATTCATTCAAACAAAAATTCTAAAGGAATTTAGATGGAATAAAAACCTTGAAGGTTGAATGAATGCCATAAACAAAATCAAGAAACAAAGCCCGAAGCCCAGGTAAGAGCATAAGAAAAGGCCAAAAAAGAGAATAAAATGCCAAGCCTGGGAAAGAGAAGAGATAGAGAGTCCTTCAGACAATTTATCCAAAGGACAAAAACCAAAAACCTAAGAGCTGAAAACCTGATAGTAACTAGACAAGACAAGACCCGATGGAAATAAATAGAAACATAGGAAGATATAAACACAGAGGCCTAAACAAAATAAAGCTTGAATCTTGAATTAAAGTAGAATAGGGGAAAATCTAGAGAAAACATGAAGTGAACTAAGCATGATCAATATCATGAATATAGATGTAAGCACAAACATGACTGAACCAAAACTATAAGATAAACACAGAAATAGAGGCATGAGCAAAGACTTAAGTAGAACTGAACATGGACATAAGCATGAATAGTAATAAAACAAACATAAAATAAAGGCAAAAGCAGGATGAACAAATATCATGCACATACTAATGTGAGTGACTCCAACGAAGTGAACACATTTAAGAAAACAAGCATCCTTCAGTTTTAAAAATAGAGTTGTCTTGCATGATGAATGGGCAAAGTGGTGAACATTTTAAACAACCAAAAGTTTCATGCACATGAAGGAGCTTTCAAAAGAGGACATGATCCATTTTCAGTGCTTCACATGTAGAGACAAATCCATTTTTGACTTGCTACAACTGTAGTTATTTCTAGTTTTAGTTATCTTCTATTTTCTACTCTTTTCTTGTAAATTATGTTATTTAAGCAGGCCTTTTATCCTATCCCTATCATCCATCCCTCTCTTGGTAAGACCAGAATCTACCATTGGTGAGTTGTGTAACCTCTTTAATCAATAGAAGGACTGTACTTTTAGATTTCAAGTGCTGGCATAGTGTACATTCATTCAACAATATACATACGTGGTAGATTTCTCTCCCTTCCTAAATTTTAATTTATACCTAGTTGCTAGCTTATCATGTTATGCAGGTCATGTTCAATTTTTTTTATATCTTTTACTGAAGCTATAAGTGGATGTTAGGTGGATGCAAAGTGTCTTATATCAGACCTCTCTCCATAGTTTTCCCTCACATTTTTTTTGTCATTGGATTGAACCTTCTCATGAAATACCTATGCATAGTGATCAATTGAAATCAAAGGTCTTCCTTTTCCCTTGTTTGTTTAGTGTCCAAGATTCCAAGTAGAGTGGGTCAATATTTTGGTGTGTCATCATCATTAGGTAGGCTTTCCCCTTCAAGTTTCTTTCTCCCTTTTCCATGGTAGTCCACAATGTAGAGTAGAGATCCTCATCGATACATCTTACAGGAACTAGCCTTCTCTAGAGGTTCTTCTCACCATTGAGGCACCCACCCTCTTGAGAAGATCCTATTATTTAAATTGGAGAGAGGATTAGCCATTTCAGCACATCTTCAATTCAAGTTGCAACTCCAAGTTGACAATAGAGTTTGGCACGCCTGGTGGGACCTATTGGATATGGTCTTGGTGAAATTACAGTTACAACAGTGTTCTTCATGAAATATTTGATGTTTTTGAGCTCAAAGCAGTTACTTCTAATAATCTAGGCACAGTTTCAAGTAAGTTGTTTTTATTTTTACTACAATGAATGAGTTTTGATGGTTGTGTATGAAGAGAATTCCCATGCTATGTTTCGTTATCAGCCCTATAATGCATCATACCAGCCTTGTCAATAGTTTTATCAAAACTATGATGAATCTGATCAAATTTCCCATGATCCCTATTACCAAATGCATGACTCTTACCATCCTTGGGAACCATATTAGTTTAAGGACCAGATTCCACATTCCCCATATGGATATGATGTTGTATATGAGTAGCCTTGTCTCCAAAAGAGATTGAATGAGATCAAGCCAAAAAATTTAGCATATGCAAGAAAAGTTTGTTCAAATTTTTAGTATGGAGAAGTGAATAGTCTTTTCCAAAATGTGCCTAATGATTCAGTGAAGATAAATGAGTTGTGCATCTTTGTATGAGAGAAGTTAGAGGTTTGGGAAAGGCAAAAAATTAAGTTAAGCCACTTGCCCACAGAAGGTTCTTATGTTACTTATTCTTATGAAGTTCTTAACCATGTTTCATCTTTACCAAGGGAGCTTCCTAGTTGGATTAAAAAGCCTATTCAAGAGCCAATTCATATGCCTATTAAAGAGCCTATTTGTGAGACTAAATCATCTTATATTCCCTTGCCATCATCCATCATCTCTCAAGTTCAAGCTATCCATGAGGACAAGGAAATTTCAGACTTTGATGAGGTGAAGGTGGTTCAAGAAGATCATCCTCATGAAGAAAATCAGGTATCTATGATAGCTTTTGTAGATCTTTCTTGTTGTTTTGAATTTTTTTAGGGATCTACCATGCCACTTTTAGAGAAAAAACCTCTTATTTGTGATCCAAGTGAAGAGGATGCATCTAAAGAAACAGAAAATAAAGGTGATTTGAGTGATCAAGAGGAAGAAATCATAGTTGGGACACCACTTGGTCATGACAAGAATGATTCAGCTTTCCATGTTGCCACACCACTTGGTCATGACAAGAATGATTCAGCTTTCCATGTTGCCAAAGAAGAAGAGTTGCAAGAGGTTTCTCAAGAGATTGCAGCAGCTAATATAGATGAAGTAAAAATAAATGTTTCTTTACAAGGCATCTATAAGGACAATTTACATATAAGCATTGGTGAGATGGAGCATACTCTTGAAGAAGTTGATCATTGGCAGCAGCTGTACCATGATGTCATGAACAAAATTAAGGAGCTTAGGATGGAAGATTTTGGTGATGAGATAGAACAATGGGTTGATGATTCATTTAAATATTTTACCAATGTTTTGGAGCTTCAAGAAAGCAACACTATTATGGATTTTACAAAACAAGATGAGTTGGAATTTGAGTGGATAGATGAGATGCCATTCTCTATAGAAGATGAAGGTTGAGCAAGTGTAGTAGATCAAGAGATTCCATATGAATCTATCCAAAAGGTAGAAATATGTAATCAACATATTTCAAATGGTAAGAATATTGCTATTTTTTTATGTCCCTTCAGTTGATCATGATGAAGAAGCCTTTTGGGATGACTTTGAATTTTTTTGTGTAAAAGTTGATAGTCCATCTCCACCCCAAGTAGAGGTTATTAAATGTCTTAACGAGAGTACTGCTGCAGTTGTTCATCAAGAAAAATTTAAAGATATGTTACAGCCAAGTTTGGATGCTTATCAAAGATCTAAAGAATTTGACAAGGTGCCATCTCAAATGGATCATAAAGAAGATGCCAATCCAAGTGTACCATCTGAATTGCCAATATAATCATTGAATGAGAATGTACCATATTATGATTAGTTGATGAATAAGGTAGAAATTGTAGTCTTAACGAAACAAAGAAGAATATGGGAGGAAGATGATTGGATCCTAGATTCATATCTTCAATCCTTGCATATGAAAATGGAATTTGGAGGCCTAACTATATCATCCAAAGCACATGAACATAAAATTGCTCCTATTAGCAAGAAGAGTGCTTCAACAAAAGTTATGTTTGGTAAATATCACAATTTGCAACTTGTGCCATCTCTTGAAAGGAGTGAGCTAATGAGTTTCCCTTTTGATCTGGGTGGATCATGTTGTGTAGTGGTTTATTGAGTTAGTCTAGAGTAGTTTTGATTTCCTCCAAGAGTTGTTCCAACACATCAGTTTAGCTTGTTTTCCAATAAAGTGCTTTTGCACACTTATTTTGTTAGCTAGTTTTCCTTATTTTTGTGTGTTTCCCTTTCATTCATTTTGAATTTAAAAGTTGTGTCCTTTCAAAGTTAGGGTTGTATGACCATTCATGTGTCATTTTTCATTCATTGTGTGATCCCAATAATCATATCTATGATCTGAAACTTAAGCATAGCAAGCATGCTACCCAGTTGAGTCATCAAGAATGTTGACAAATTTACCCCCAAAGGTCAAATTATCACCATTACCATTCAAAAATTCATTCACCATGACCATTTGCCTTGAAAACTAGGTCTTAACCCTTGATAAATTAAGGAAAATCCATTTTTTGTGCAGGTACAAGTGTATTCCCATTAGGCAATGATCATTTCTAACACTTATAGAGTAATTCTGGTTTACCAAAACTTAGGTGAATGTCTTATTAGATTTTATAAGCTGAAGCAGTTGAAGAACTCGAATGGGTCTACAGTGCATATATGGTTTATGAGGGTGTCTTACTTATTTACTTTTATAAGTAAAATCAATCCAAGGGCCCGAGTTGGTCTACAGAGGGAAGCAGGTTTGTGCATCGACTTGTCTTATAAAGTTTTTATAAGTAATGACACTTGTAAAGCCTAAAAAGGTCTTGGGCATTTCAAAGGGTAGGGGTTTTCTTTCAGAGGGATTTTTCATTGGCAAGGTGGAATTTTCAAAAGTTTTGAAGGGTTATTAACAAAAACCCTGAAGGGTACATGCCCTTGTGAGGGGCACTTATGCAATGAGGTGGCCTTTACAATTCTTTCGAAAGGTATGTTTTAGGGAGAAGTCACTTTTCAGAGGGAATTTGGGCATTACATAGGGATGTTTACATATTCCCCAAAGGGTATTTCCCTTGTAGGGGACACTACAAGCATGAAAAAGACCTTGGCAAAAGTTTTGAAGGATAAAATCAATTTTTTCGAAGGACACCTACCCTTGCAAAGGGTACTTGGTCAGTGGTAGGACCCTTTAAAAAGTTTCAAAAGGCACTTTTGAGGATGAATATCCCTTTTGAAGGGCACTTGATAGTGAAGTGGACCTTTTCTATTCTTTTGAAGAGCACTTCTGGAAGAACCTTACCCTTGTAGAAGGCACCCAAGCGATTAAAAGGACCAAATCAAGAAGCTTGAAGGGCAATTTGGGGAAGCAGAAGCCCTTGCAGAGGGCATCTTCATAGTGTCAGGGACATTTCAAAAATTACTAAAGGGCACATGCCCTTCAAGGAAAGATAGCCAAAGGAGATGAATTCATCCATACTTTTATTTGAAGGAATTCCTTTAGACAAAAAGTCTGAAGGAATTCAGAAAAAGACCTGATAGAGGATATACCTAGGGAAAAGCCTGATAGAAATAAAATAAAGGCATAAGGAAATGCATTCCTTTGGACTTTTT
Source organism: Torreya grandis (assembly GCA_037957365.1). NCBI lineage: Eukaryota > Viridiplantae > Streptophyta > Pinopsida > Cupressales > Taxaceae > Torreya > Torreya grandis. The sequence continues at coordinate 3,640,730 of JARHVA010000366.1, read as the reverse complement.
ATCTAAAATAATTCCTTCAAATAAAAATCTTGAAGGAATTCAAACAGAACAAAAATCTTGAAGGCTGAATGAACGTCCTAAACAAAGCTCAAAGCCTAGGTAAGAGCATAAGCAAAGGCCAAAAAAGAGAAAAGAAAATGCCAAGCTCGAGAAAGAGAAGAGACAGAGAGTCCTTTAGATAGTTTGTTCAAAGGATGAAAACCAAAATCCTGAGAGCTAAAAACCTGATAGTAACCAGACAAGACAATCCCAATAGAAATAAATAGAAACACAAAAAAATATAAACATAGAGGCCCAACCAAAATAAAGTCTAAATATTAAATTAAAGTAGAACATGGGAAAATCTAGAGAAAACATGAAGTGAACTGAGCATGATCAATAGCATGAATAGAGATGTAATCACAAATAAGACTGAACCATAACTGAACAAGAAGTAAGACAAACATAGAAATAGAGGCATGAGCAAAGACTGAAGTAGAAGTGAACATGGACATAAGCATGAATAGTGAATAAAATATATTCAAAATGAATACAAAGGTAGGATGAAAAAAGATCATGCACAGAATAATGTGAGTGACTCCAATGAAGTGAACATGTTTAAGAAAATAAGGATGCTTTAGTTCTAAAAATAGAGTTATCTTGTATGATGAATGGGCAAAGTGGTAAACATTTCAAATAGCCATAAGTTTCATGCACGTGAAGGAGCTTCCAAAAGAGGATGTGGTCCATTTATAATGCTTCACATGCAGAGATAAATCCATTTTTGACTTGCTACAACTGTAGTTATTTACAATTTTAGTTCTCTTCTATTTTCTACTCTTTTCTTATAAATTATGCTATTTAAGCAGGCTTTTTAGCCTATCCCTATCATCCATCCCTCTCTTGGTAAGACCAAACTCTGCCATTGGTGAGTTGTGTAACCTCTTTAATGAATAGAAGGACTGTATTTTCAAATTTAAAGTGTTGGCATAGTGTACATTCATTCATTAATTTGCATATAGGGTAGATTTATCTCCCTTCTCAAATTTTGATTCATACTTAGTTGCTAGCTTCTCATGTTTTGTAGGTCATGTTCAGTGTTTTATATGTCTTTTACTAAAGTTGCAAGTGGATTCTAGGTGGTAGTAAAGTGTCATGTATCAGTCCTCTCTCCATAGTTTTCCCTCACATTTTTTTGTCGTTAGATCGAACCTTCTCATGAAATACTTATGCATAGTGATCAATTGAAATCAAAGGTCTTCTTTTTTCTTGTTTGTTCAGTGTTCAAGGTTCCAAGTAGGGTGGATCAATATTTTGGTGTATCATCATCATTAGTTAGGATTTCCCCTTCAAGTTTCTTTCTCCTTTTTCCATGGTAGTCCATAATGTAGAGTAGAGATCCTCATTGATACATCTTACAAGAACCAACCATCTCTATAGGTTCTTCTCACCATTGAGACACCCACCCTCATGAGAAGATCCTATTATTTCAATAGAAGAGATGATTAGTCATTTTAGCATGTCTTCGATTCAAAGTGAAATTCCACATTGATAACAGTACCATCTATTTACCAATTAGTGTTGGGCCTTTAATCCATGATACACTATGCCATGTTCTATATCTAGAATTATCATATAATTTAATTCTTGGGTGACCATGGATATATGAAGTGTGTGTTGTGTCATCTACCCTTCATTAGTGTATTATGTTTTCTTATTCTGGGTTAGAGGTTACCATTTCTAGTGATCAATAGTTTTACCAATTCTATAAGCATTTAGAGGCAAAATATGAGAGATATAATTATCATTTCAGCCTAGATCCTATTCCCAAGAAAGGAAAATGGGTGGTTGTTCAACAAATAGAATTTAATTATGTAGATCTAAGTACACTTTCCTCCACTTTAGCTACCCTGCCTACAGAAGTACCCAAACACTTCACTATTTAGAACAATGGCCTTGGGGAATATAAAATTGGTGATGTTTTTCACATTGTCAAATTGCCTAAAACACCAAAAGCATATGGTAGGCCTAAAAAACAAGTTCCCAAAATAGAATGGCATAAGAAGAGCACTTGCCCTTAAATAGGACCATTGTATTTTATCAAGGGTACTTCTAAAAAATAAGAAAATATCCAAGTTGTGATGATTCTTGGTTGTACAATGATGACTTCACCACCTATTACCAGAATATAAAATATCATATCCCAAACCAAATAATGTATCATCAAGCTTACAAAGGCAAAGGCTTGGGGGCAATGCAACAAGGAATCATTGAACTAGTATTAACTATCAATCACAAGGGATCTTGAGGTATTGGATACAAACCGCCTAGGGGTGACACCTTAGATCTCCTAAGTGACACTGATTTATCGACTACCAATGACAATAATGACAACAACATAGAGTCCTATCATAGCATTTACTATGATTTGGTAGATACTAACCTATTTTATCCCAACACTATCTGTATTGTTACTATTATACCATCATATTCCCCTTTGTTCCTCCATCACCCCCATTTAATCAATTGGGACCAATAAGATGCATATGTACCATTAGATAATATCCAAAATGATGAGGTAATATATGAATTCATGAGCCTTAGAGATAATGTATCACTTGGTGATCATAAACAAAGATTTAATATTACATTGGACCCTTCTACCTATTATGGAGAGCAAGTGAACTTCTTTGGTCAAAAATTAAAAGATAAATAAAATCAAACATTGAGGTCCCAAAGTGAAAACATCTTTGAGTCACTTTTGGACTAGGGTAAAAGTAAAGATAAAGATGAGCCCCATGGTCAAAACCTATTTTAGGTGCCATTGGATGAGGAAGTTTACCCTCTCTCAAATGAAACCCAAGACTCCTTTAGTCCCAAAATTTCATGCCAATCAGGAGTCAATTTAGAAAAACAACAAATATTTGATCAAATTATTCAAGATTATCCACATGTCTTTACCCAATGACCTTTGCCGCATCTTATGGATTCAGACTCTTTTTTCTTGGGAGAACTCGATGAGCCAGTCTAACTACCAAATCAAGATAAATATCAATGTACCTCTCTGCCTACTATTTTAGAGGATGGTTCCATATTACTTGTGAAAGACACCACTAAAGTTAATATTAGAAAACCTGATGCTCCTAAAGGGATCAAACTGGGATCATCCCTCATAGAAGAAGAACTTGAATTCCTTATTTCTCTTCTTAAAGAATTTGTAGACATTTTTGCATGGTGTTATTCATAAATGCCTAGATTGGACCCCACCTTGGTTATGCATCACCTTGTTTTACATTCTAATTCCAAGCTGGTCAAATAAAAATTGAGAAAGATACACCCTTGCATAGCCATTCTTGTTAAGAAACAATTGGATAAATTATTAGAAGTAAGATGCATTCATCCTATTGATTATTTAGAGTGGATTTCCAAAATAGTTCCAATCAGTAAAAAGATGTAGGGAATTCGATTATGTACCAATTTTAGAGACATAAATAAAGCATGCCTTAAGGATGATTTTCTTTTGCCAAATATTGATATGATTTTAGATTCTCTAGCTAGGTATGAGATGTTATCTCTAATGAATGGTTTCTCTAGATATAACCAGATTAAAATTGCACCTAAAGACCAACACAAAATGGAATTCACCACTCCATGGGGAACATTTTGTTATCAAGTAATTCTTTTCGGCCTCAAGATTGTCAATGCCACAAACTAACGTGCAATGAATGTCATTTTTCATGACATGATGCATGCTATTGTTGAGGATTATGTTGATTATATCTTTGGAAAATTAAAGACTAGAGCAAGACATCTAGAGGTATTGTGCAAAATATTTGAATATCTCCATGAATATAAAATACATCTTAACCCTAAGAAATGTGTCTTTGGCATTACTTTGGGTAAATTAATAAGATTCATTATCTCTCATAGGGACATTGAATTCAATTCAGTCAAGGTTAAAACCATTATTGAAATGCCTCCACCTTCCAATCTAAAGAATCTCCATAGTTTGCAAGGCAAAATTCAATCTATCAAGTGGTTCATATCTCAATTATCAAAGTAATGCCATCCATTCACACATGTTTTGAAGAAAGGAACCACATTTTCATGGAATTTAGATTACCAATAAGCCTTTGAGCAATTGAAATATTATCTGGCTAATCCACCCATTCTAGTTCCTCTTACCTCAGGAAAATCATTACTTCTCTACATTTCAGCAACCCAACATGCCTTGGGGGCACTCTTGAGATTAACATTGGTCACATATGAACATAATTACACATCCATTGAAAAAGCTTATTTAGTAATGGTGTATTACTTGAGATTAACATTGGTCACATATGAACATAATTACACATCCACTGAAAAAGATTATTTAGTTATGGTCTTTGCAGACCAAAAATTATGACAATATATGCTCAACAACAAGACCATAGTCATTGCCAAAGTGGATCCTTTCAAGTAACTACTTTTCAAGGCAACATTGACTGGTTGTATGTCTAAATGGGTGATACTATTAAGCGAGTTTGAGATCATGTATATGCATCAAAAGGCCATTAAAGGGCAAGTTCTTGTAGATCAACTTGCAGAAGCACCCCTGACAGATACCAACCCACTTTTCTTTAATTTTCTTGATGAATCCATCATGACTCTTGAAGACACTTCTTCTGAATCACCACACTAGAAACTCTATTTTGATGGTTCCTATACATTCACAGGATCTAGAGCTGGCATTTTATTTATAACACCGCAAGTGGATCTCATTCCCAAGGCATTTCATATCATTTTCACTTGTACCAATAACATAGTTGAATATGATGCCCTTGTTGCAAGAATTCATCTAGCAGTAATGGAACATCAAAAATTTACATGTTAATGGGTATTTTTAGTTGATTATCAATCGGGTAACAAAGTAGTACCAAACAAAATATGATAAACTTATTCCATACAAGAAAATGGTGGAAAATCTAGTATAGAAAATTGATTATATCCAATTTGAACAAATTCCAAGAACCAACAATAGGATTACTAATGTAATGGAAAATATTGATTCATTAATGTCAATTACAGATCATGTTCTTGATTACCAATACCTTATCAAACATCTCTTGAGGCCGACTCACAAATGTCTATTATCTAAAATGGTATGCAATGTTGTTGGTACCAATACACCTTATACACTAAAATATTTGCCTATCTCCATGATAACACTATCCCTCTTATAACCTTTCCCATAAAAGATGAAAAGCCTTCATTCATAGTACTTCTTTTTATACCATACTTGATGCCATACTCTATCATAGAGGATATGATGAAACTCTATTTCGTTATTTATCTTTGATAGAGTCATGATTAGCATTTAATGATGTACATGAAGGGATTTGAAGGACCCACACCATTGGTGTGGTCCTTACCAAGAAACTCCTACATGCATGGTATTATAGGCCTAGCATAGAGGTTGATGTAATTACTTATGTCAAAAAGTGTGTGGCTTATCAGAAACATGCTAATCTTTTTCATGTTCTAGCTAGAGAATTATAACCACTCACTACATTGTGCCCATTTTCCACATGGGGAATCAATATTTTAGGAAAAATAAATCCTACTTCTTCCAATGGCCATAAACATATCCTTACTACCTTTGAATACTTTACTAAGTGGGTTCCCCTCTTATGTAACAAGTAAGCAAATATCCAAGTTCATACTCGATCATCTCATTTGTCAATTTGGCATTCTTTCTAACCTCATTTTTTATAATGGTGGATCCTTTAAAAATAAGGATGTCAAATCCCTCTATGCCAAATACCAAATTACACAACACTTTTCCACTACTTTTAATCCTCAAAGTAATGGCCAAGTTGAAGTATCTAACAAAACCCTTATTCAAATCCTTAAAAAGACTATTAATTCTTTTAGCCATAACTGAAATCTATAATTATTTCCTACCCTTTGGTCCTACTATACCAATACCCTAACTCTAATAGGATCCACACCATACTCCCTTGTTTTTGTAACTAAATCCATTCTCCTTATTGATATTGAGTTGCCTTTGCGAATTTCATTAAACAATATCATTGATGAAGAGGAATAATGAGTTTATCATCTACAAGAATTATACCTACTTGATGAAAAGTGAGTAGCTACTTTGAATAACCTTCATGCATATTAGAATAGGTTACACCACATCTACAATAAGCTTGTCCAACACAGAGATTTTAAACTTGAGAGACATAGTCTTGAAGGAGAATAAAAAAATACCAATGCCGCCTGTGAAAGGAAAGCAAAGTTTGAACATAATTCTTGGGCCCATTCATCATCACCATAAATTATGGATATGGAGCATATAGATTGGCTACACCAGAGGGAGAAGAGCTAAGTGAGCCCATGAAAATCATGCATGTCAAGCATTTTTATACTTGATTTGCTTGAACATTATTTATGAGGACCCCTACTCGATGGAACGACCATTAAACAGTTCCTATTTATTCTTATTCCCTTGTTCTAATACCAATCTTGACCTTGATTCTGGTTCACAAAGTACTAAAAAAAGTTTCAATAAAGTTTCCAACAGAATATTTCAGATTTGATCATCATCAACACATCTTTGAAATAAGCCACTTGGCACAAACACACATAATTGTTTTTATTAATGGCTCTTGAAATTTGTTTTTTTCATCCCTTACTTGTCGTGTATATTTTTACCAATCTTTGTAGCAATTCCTATACCATATCTATTTATATCATTACTCTTATTGTTGATTTATAGAAATTTCCACTAGGGTGGAACTATATTGACCCGAGGTCCTTTTTGAAATACATTGGCAATGCTCAATTCATGTTGAGATCAGTTTGATCACCCCATTCTAACGCTCTCTCTATTTTAAAATCAATTTAGTCAATGTTCTCATTCTATATATTTTAATCCTTAATGGAGTTAAGATACAAAAAAACCTAAAATTTTGAAAATCCCAAAAACAACCTAAAAGTAAAAAAATATAGAAAAAGACCTGAAATCTCCTTAAAAGATATTAAGTCACAAAAATTTCTACTTGTTTTGTCCTCTTATTTGTCAGTGTTACTTTTACTTCCATTTTCCTTCTCATTGTATCTAGTTTTCGCTCAACAATATCACAGTGTTGTGCACCCATTCCTATTTTCCTATATGTTCACATTTTGTACTTATCATTTTTCTTCTATCCCATATCTCTGTGTTAACTACATTTGGCTTAAAGTTCATGTTGGATCTAGTATCCATGGGACTATGTAGACAGATTCCTCTTACCTAGCACATTTGGAGTCAACTTGGCCACCTCTTCCTTATTCTTCTATTCCCTCTTTCAATTTCAAAGGTTCAATTATTTATGTTTACACCAAACCATAATTATAGACATCAAACATGGAAATATGCTTGAAAATTCCAAAAATAAAAAACACATTCAACACATTCCAACAATGTTCAAAACAAAAAAAAAATCTTTTATTTTATTTAGCATGCAAGCCATTGCACAATGTATATAAAGAGGGATACACAACAAACACATGGTAATAAGATTACACACATATCGCTTGAGGAGCATACAAACTTTTTTTACTAATTTAGGCATTGTGCCTTTGTCTGATTGTTCTCTCAGCATTGTACTGATTATTTGGTAACTCTGGATTAACATGAAGCCATCTTCCTTATTGGTTACTTACTAAACTAGCATCAACAACATTCCTCCATAGACATGTTTGACATGTATGTCTAGTTTCTCCATAGTTTTTGCACACTATTGTAAGTTATGCTAGTTGATACATGTTCTTCCCTGCATCGATGGCTATTGGTGGGAATATTATGATCCCATCTTCCACATGATTTACCATAGGAAAAAATTGGTACTCCACTCTTTATCATGTACCCTACTCAGTCGAGGTAGCCATTACATCCATCTGCTCATCCTATTGAGCCTATATGAGTTGTGCATGTCATTGCCTCATTGTGCATCCCCTTGGATAGTGGGGATTTCATCCATGATAAACTCATAGTTGTTCATTTTTTGTTAGCCTTGGGTTGTGTTCTCCTGATCTACATATTGTGTAATGAAACTCTCACCTTCTTCATTATGATTGAGGCTAAGGCTGAATCTCCATTAGCTATTATTGTCATAATAATTATTCTAAAAGGTTTATTACTCAGTGCAATGTATGAAATATCCACATGTTCATCTTGTAGATCATGTTAGGAGGTGGTGGCCATTGATCTTCCCCACCTGAGTTCCCATCATTTCCATTATGTGCCATTTTCAATCTTTCATGCTTCTTTGCTCTATCGAGACCTTGTAAAACAAATTAATTCACATTAAATTTTTTTCTCAGGATGATGAAATAAGTAGCCTTAATGATCACTATTCCTTGATGATGTGTTATCCACTCCATCAATTGAATGCATCCCATGACATCATTGATTCCATAACACAGTCACACTATTTGAAAAGGCCGTGTCTACTCACCTTTCAGTATGGACAAATAACCCTCAGCAAATAGTTATCCTAACAAGATAATTATATCCAGTCATGATCACCTTTATTCATCATGTCATGACACATCATATATGTCCATGTCATATGATCTACATTTGATGTTCTATTTTTATGTCATCTCAACCCTTCTTCTCCAACTATATACACAATATCTTGAGTGATGAAGCTTCATGCAGGTAAGGCCCCATTTAGTGAAACCCACAAATCATCAGTACTAAAGTACTAGGATAGAGGATGCATACATTACCACCTTTAGCTAAGACTGGCTATATATCTCTTGAATTAGGCATAGTCTATGCCCTATCACTCACCACACTAATGATTTTTTGTCAAACAAAATATGTAAAACCTTCAAAAAAAATATTTATAGGTCTCTACTCAGCTATAACCCATAAAACTCAACTCATAGTGATGATGGCCTTTTGCCAAAAAGCCTCTATAGATCCTGATAGATGCCCATTTTATAAAACTTGATTCATAGTGATAACTACTACTATCTTTACTTATGTCCTCACATAATTTAAGAAGTTATAGCCTCATCATAAAGGAGCCTCTTCTTTGAGTAAGCTCCATACCATTTGTGATGCCTCAACATTATTTTAAGCTCCTATTTATCATCGCTTATCCTTCGATAGTCCCTAATCCTACCAAATGTGGGATAATTACACTGGCTTATTATTATTCCTTTCTCATGTGTTTCTTTCTTAGGGTCACTTTCAAGTCAGTAGATTTTTCTTATGATCTCACCATTTTGTGAGCATTGTAAGTCACACTCTTGCTATTTTGTGAGTTCAAAATTTTTGCATCTCTTAATCTTCTATTGAGTTGAGATGTCAAAATCCAAAAAAAAACTCAAAATAATCAAATGGCCAAAAAAATGGAAATGGATTACCATCTCCAAATGAGATATAGAAGCCCCAAAATCCAAAATTATTTGTCTTATTCTAAATCCAATCAAAATCCTTAATTCACTCCTTTTAAGTCCTAAAACATTGTTGGGATGTGTCTTTCCAAAATCTACCCTACTAGGGTAACCTCATGAATGGTTCCAATTATTTTACCCATTGTTGAGATGTGTCCTTCCCTTGCATGTATCCTTGCTTGGAGGCCCCATCCATTTATCATTATCATTGAGCCCTCACGTGTGGATTTGGACTTGGTTAAACAACAAGATGCTTTCCATTGATTTTATTTTAAAGTTTGTGTGTGTTTACTTGTTTGCTTGTTTATTTTCTTTTTATTGCTGTTGCCTTGACTCAGTCCATTGTGATAGTAGGGTCATCATCATGGTGCTTCCTATCACATAGGTGAAATTGAATCAATCTATTGACATTTGTTAGCATTATCATCATGGTTTTTTTATTATTGGTGTGTTGTTATCAATTGTCTATTAGATCAGGAGTTAGTCTTTATGTAAATTATAGCCAGGTCATCATGGTGTTTTATATCATGGTGCATATTATTTCATGCTACATCAAAAATCTACATCTAGAAGTCTACTCAACAATGTGGTAGTGTCAAATCTCCTTATTCACTAAATCTCCATCAACTACACCATATGGTTAATTTATATGCTCCTCATGACATATATATATATATATATATATATATATATATATATATATATATATATATATATATATATAAGCATATACAAATAGACATGATCATTTTATTAAAATTCTTCCAATCTAATCACATCATTCTTCAATCATTATTTTGTTCTTCTGATTATCATTTATCGTATCACTTTAACCATTCATAGGTGCATAGTTTTTTGTGGCTTCTTCATTTTTGAACTCATTATACCATTATACCTACATTTTCATCTCTCATTTTTAATCTATATAATAGATTAAATCTTATATTTATGCTTTCCAATCAATCAATTAACTATTTGCATCATTTAACAATGAAATCCACCCTACCAGGGAAAATCATTTGGACTTATCAATGTTTTTATCCACTCTATTAGGGTAATATGTTTCCATATATGTACCATCATATTTAGGACCTTGTAGCTTCATTTCGCCCTACTAAGAAAAAAAAAAAAAATTCTAGGCCTGTAGCTTTTTGTCCTGTTTGGGGCTGATTAAAGTGTGCCACTTGTTTTGGGATGTATCCTTCCCACTTCTCCCCACCATGGGGCCAAGTTTACTCTATTTTTCTTAACCATTATGATCAAAGTGTGCAAGCATTAGCTCATTTGGATTATGTTTATCTATGAGTTAAGTTCACCATTCTTATTCCTCTCTTTTTTGGGAGCCCATCTATGTCCTATATGCCCTCTCGAGGGGGCATCATGGGTCACTAATTATTTTTTCATCTAATATTTTAATGACTTTTTTATTCTTTGAAAAGTCATTACTTCAACGATGTCTCACAATGACTTCTCAAGCAAGGGTAAAATGCAGACACTTAAAATCAAACACTTCATGTTGATTTTAACCTTATTTTCACTAATGCCTAATCTTCTCTGATCATATTTATTTTTATCTAATTCTAATTCATCATCACTATTCATGGTTTAGTATTCAAATCTTTATTAAGTTAATTCAAACTAATTAACCAATCATTCCTTAATAAAAAAATTCATGGATTTTGAATATTCAAAAGTTCTATAAATCTAAAAATATAATTTCCTCACCTCACGAGGTCATATTCCACTCCATTTCCCTTTCCAAATTTCAAAGATGTTCTAGGCCCTGTATGTTCCCCATCATTATAATGTTATAATATCATCTTCCTCATCTTTCTAATTTAATAATCCACCTTATATTCCACTCAATTCTACTTACAAATTTTATATGATATCTTCCTCCCAAATGAATTTTATTTTCATTTGTGAATCCCACATGTTTTTCACTCCAAATTTTAATTCAAGATTCCTATTTTGAATTTAAAATTATATTTTATTCTCATCTCAAGATGGATGATTCTCATTCATTTTAAAAGTCTATAAATTAGATGTTCTTCCTCCAATTTAGAAAAAAACTTCTCTATTCTAGACTTACTATGCAGGAATCATTCTAGGAGCTTCAATTTTTTTAACATTTTCATCAATCTTTCATACCAATCCAAAGTTTATAATCAAGGTGAACAAGGAGAGATTTTTCCCATTGGGAACTAACATTACCAAATACTTCTAGATTACAATCCAAGCTCAACATATCAATTTTCAAGCATATCTTCAAGGGAGATAAGATTGTTTTTTATCTTTCCAATTGTATTTCATATTTGATTATCATAGCTCAACCTAAGGATTAGACTTGAGAATTTATGTCTTTAATTTAATTTTATTTTTATTCACTAACAATTGACTGATCTCTCTTGAATTTATAATCTACACTAGGCACATTCTCATTATTAAATCAGGTGTTCCATTACCTATTGGGCCTATAGAAATTAATTTTTTTTCCTTGGGGTGGGTTATTTGCATTTTGATTTGAATTCTAAGGTCCTTGTATACATAGATTGATTACATCATTGGACAAGCATTAGATAATTTACCTTAGATTGTCTATCCTGGAGTCTATGCCACCATTTGGTTGATTGGCAGTCTGTTATTGTGGGTTCACCACATATGCATTAAAATTTAGAAATGTTAGGGTAGCAGACTATGCTAGATTAAGGGTGATTTTGTAAGTATATTGAATGTTCAAGGATAAGGGTATTTCCAATTATTTACTACTAGATGTAGCATAACCACAAGTACTTGGCATATATTCCATGTTATTGTAAGCAATTAGGACAAGTTGATTGTTAGCTATCTAGGGGAAAGCATCGTTTGGAGGTATGTAGGGTTGACCACCAGGAATGCGGTTCATTGTTGTTATATTTTACATTGGGTTTGGACTTCCATACAAGGCTACCAAGATGGGGTTCATTAGTGGGGTGTTTTAGCTGAGAGCTTGGTTAATCATGGCAACTTGGTTATAATTTCTTAGTTGTCTTAAAGATAGTAAATCACATACGTTGTAACCTTGGGGTACCATCTAGTGTTGAATGTTCATAGCTTCATTATTGTCTAATGATAAGGAGATATGTGTAGTTTGGGTTATTCTAAGGAACATTTACGTCAATAGATGCAAATCACTCAAGTAGGTTTGAATGGTTGAGCCCCCTACTAACATGTAGGGGTCTTTCAACCTCTGGTATAGTTTGTGGAACTAAGCATTGAACATGATCATGGGTTCATTTGGTTTTTTCTTAATAGTTATTAAATTATAGTATAAAATAATATCATCAATGGGAAACCTAATAATAGTTTACAAATATGGTTTATAGTCCATCTTAAGTGGTTATAGACCTGTTAGGTAATCCCAAATACTAGCATAGGTAGTATCCCCTAATAAATAAGGAAACAACCTATAAATAACATACTTATTTGCACCTGCATTCTAATAAGAGCATCCTTGAATCCATGTATATGTTATTTATCTATTTGACATCCTCCAACTATGAACCTAGGACAAAACTTGTCCAAGTTCTTTGGTAGGTTGTGAATAATCCTTGGAACATTCATAGGCACCCACCTTGGCCAAGCCATGCCATGGGATTGGCCATTAGTATAGGTTGGGGGATGATAAATGGACTGACAAAATGAGTATGCATAGCTGTTGGTGAATTACCAATTGATTGAATGGGCTTATCCTTTTATTTTTCTTTGTTAGCTCCTCATTTTGGTATTCTATGATAAGTAAGTTTTAAGAGCTCAAAGTTATCCCTAAAAAACTTCGATCAAGTGTTTATCCTCCTATTTTATATCTTAAGAAATAGTTTAACCCATTGGAATTAAAGGTTACTAAAATTTCTTAGTTCAAACTTTGGTCGTGACTCAGTTTGTATTCATAAGGGGGCTCTTTCTAGTGCCAGAACATGTTGGTGGTGTTTTTAACACAATAATAATTACCTAGGGTTTTGTTAAGACTCTACATCTCCTGATAAGAAGAAGATTCCATGAAGAAAATTATTTCCTAAGATCTATATGTATCAGGTCTTGGTATGTTGATGTTCACTCAATAGGTTGATGTGTAACCATTATGTACAAAGGGCCTTTTTGACAAATTGAATCTCTATGATAGCTCTAACTTAGAGATTTGGAAAGTGGCTAGAAGTTCTCTAGGAAAAATTCATAAGACCTAGCCTCAAATGGAAATCATAGCTTATTAAGATAAAAATAATAATTAAATAACCAATTTATAAATATATTTATCACATACATATATTCAATAATGCTTAAATAGTGACAAACAAAATTAAGCAACCATGATTAGCTTGCATATTTAGATTTTTTTTTATCTAGATTAACTTGTCATTGGAAAAGAAAAAAGAGAAGGGATAAAGAGATAATAGGCCTATTAATACTGAATATGTTCTTGCAACATAGCACATCCACTGAAAGCAATTCTTAATTGAGCCAAACTTAACACAATTTCAACCCAAGGATGGTGTGAGATTCTGAGAAGCTGACTAGGTAAAAGGAAAAGACCATGACCACCATATACATGTATAGAAGATAGATTTAAAATCTTAACAAACTTTCAAATATCAATATATTTAAATTTATTAATAATATTGAGTGATTAAAATAATTGAAGTGTAATAAATAATTTTTTAATAACAAAACTAAAACAAAATTAGGGAGAGATTATTCTAGAAAGTAGTAAATTACATGAAAGTATGTCTATTTCTATGTGTCTCTTAAAATTCTCAAAGATTCATCCAAGTGTAAAATCCTCTAATTCTAAAAAACACCATCCCCTATAAAGGCTTATAAAATACAATATACACACAAGGGACCTCAATCTTAAGATTCACAATTCAAAGATGCTAAAATAAGAGGGCATGCCTTGACTACCAACTCAACCAAAACTGTGCATGCCATAGTCATGCCTAGATTGGGTGGGCCAATCACTACTCAAAATAAGATAAATACCCATTCCACTAACTCAATTTATCATGTCATAGACTAAGAATAGCTGTCAGCACATGTGAGCTTACTCAGTCTCTAAACCATTCTTCACTCTATCAGTTCTAGATATTCCTCGATCATGCTCTAATTACCACATAGAGAACTCCCTGATCACCTATCAATTACCTTGGGATTTTCCCACTCGCTATAATCTAAACCTTGTTGTTTTTCACTAATTTAGAGTTGTATTATGTATCTCTTTATTAGAGAGGATCCAATCATTGCATACCCAAAAACCCTGACTTACTCCCTTTTACTATTGATGGTTTTGACAAGCTTGACGACTATCAAATTTAATCTAGTGTTTTACTGACATCATTGCCAATGTGTTCTCTATCAAGAGGGTCATACCATGTGTCTTCTCTCCATTCATTTGTCATTTGATTAATGGGCCCAATATGCCTTGACTATGCCTAGGCAATGATGTAGCGAGATCATGCCATGTGATGTAATCTCACTCACTTAGAGCTTAGATGGTTTGTTAGACTTCACTTGCCACCTTGGGACTACAAAGTAATGAGATGTTGCCATGTGATGGCATCCACTAATCCAAAGGTTTGGAAGGCATAGGATACGGTATGAACCATCTTGGGACATCATGTCACTGGGATCATGTCACTTGATAACATTCCACTTACTCACTCATCTGAAGGATTCTGCTATGTATGAGTCATCCAAAATAGTGGGTCATCGAGATTGTGCCACTTGAAAACATCTTGATTATTTGGAGAGTTAAAATATTTCAAAATAATATGAAATGCTTGAGTCCCACATAAAAGTGGAAATACACCACATGGCTTTGAGAACTTCTTTGAAGAATCAGTTAAGTCTTGAAGAAGTGAAAAATTGACACGTGACTCTGGGAGAAATGTAGAAAATTGGTTAAATGCCCAAAAAAAAATTTGAATGGATGGGAGCCATTGGGGGATGCAAAAGAGTGTTTCATGGCATCAAAAAATTCTTTGGGCACCTACGATAAAATATAAAAAGGCACAATCAACAATTTTGAATTAAAATGACTAAGTAATTCAAATCAAATGGCTAAATTTTCAAAATAAAAGCAATAAGGCAATAAACTTAGTAAAAAGAAAACAATTTTAAATGAATTCAAATCCATTTTCAAAGTATATTTAGACCATTTTTACGAGATTGACTAAGTCTAAAAAGTGAAACCATATGAATATTTAGCTATTAGTTCCAAAATGAAGTGTAAATGAATTAAATTACTCAAGAAAAGAAGCTAAAAAACTCTAAAATAGCTACATAACTTGCCTAAATCTAAGGTGAAATAGCTTGAAGAAGGGATATTTGATATATTTTAAAAATAGGATCCAGATCAAGACTTAATATATCTAAGAAAATTCATATATTTAAATTCATGTAGTCTTAAATGGGAATTCTTAGACCAAGTGTTATCCTCGAGATTTCGATAGTTTTGATGTTTGGGGTGACCATCAAATTTAAAACCTCAATTTCCATGTGACACATCCTTATTGGTCAAGAGGCCAAGGTTTTATGATTAGGTGACGGGCTTACACCCATCAAATTTGATCTCAAGGGAATATTAACATCATCAGGGTGCCACTTGATAACCCCTTGTCAAGCTAGGTCTATGTTCTAGGTACATAGGATGATGCCACATAACATCATCTTGGCAAGTCAAGCCTTCATCTAGATATTATATCAACTTCATCCCCATGGTCTTGGGATCTTAGGATGTCTCCACATGGTGACCTCTTGGGCCCTTGGGATCATGGGACTATTAGCCTACCTATAGTATCCTATCAGTGCGAGATCTTAGGCTTTTAGGAAATTACCATGTAGTGACCTCTTGGGGGATCAGAGCCTTTAGACTATTAATTAATTACTCCCTAGTCTAGGTTACCAATATCATGGTATTTTTCATGATTTTTGGGCCCTAGAGAGATACTTTACATTACAATTTTTTGGGACTTGGCTTAAAACTTCAAAATGATTTGATATCAACACATGGAAAATTCTAGGGTGGAATCGAAAGAATCAAGGCCTAGCTCAAAAAAATAAAAAATAACTAAGGCATCGATTGGATTTTGTAGACATGGTCAACTTGATTCGATTGGCTTGGTCTTAGAATTTTTTGAGCTTGTTTGACTCGATTCGATAGGCTAGAAGTTTCATAGGGCTCAATTTGGGTGACTCAGGCTCAAGATACTTTGAGATCATGAGATAAAGGCTCAAATTTAAAGATGAACAACACAACACTCCAAGGCTAAGCACCTAACAAGAGGAAATTGGATATCTAAACTTAGCCTTCTCAAAGTGAAAAGTGGGTCCCCATTTTTAGACTAAAAATGGGGTGTGTTGTGTAAGTAACAAGGAGTAGAGTAATTTATGACTATATTAGTTAGTTAGCTTTATTTGTGCAATGATTTACTTTCATATTTGGTTGTTATTCCCATTTCATAGATTTCTTTTCCATAGTTGTAGGTACTGAATAAGTCTGGTTCAAAAAAATTGTGTGAAGGATTACAATGTGTTTCTATTTAATCACTTATTAGAGATTTTTTATTACAAATAATTTTTGGCTAATGAAAAGTGGTTGGCTTAAGTTGAAGACATTATGAGATGTTCAAAATTTAGGATAACTAGTTAATAGTTTTAATTACATCAATATTTTGATTGAATATTTGATGTTCTTATTATGATTTAAACCTCTATTTTTGGATTATCGAGTGAATTAAGAATAATTTTGCATTAAAATGAATCATTATTACACTTAAATGACAAGAATATTTCTTGGACATAGTCAATAATAAATAAATTTTGTTTATTATTTTTGATACATTATTTAACTCAGTTATATTAATTCCTAACCCTCTAAGAAATTTAAAAGAATTAATCAAATGAAGAGGAGAATATCAAATATTCAAAACAAAACAAAAAATTGCCAAGAGGGTGATTTAAGTACTATCCATCTACGCTATGGATGCCCAACTGGAAATAAATCAAAGCCTATAGTAAAGTTAAGTGTATATTTATCAGGGTTATAAACACTTGGCTAGTAGTAGAGTAATGGCTAAAGCTTTCTTTTCAAAGCAAAATTACAAAATTTTCACATAAAATTTATTAGAGCATAAGCAAGTTAGAAACTCAAACAAATATGAAATTTCTACTCTAAACAAGATAATGCACTTCAAATTGAGATTAAAAGAGAATAAACAAAATGTTTTGCCTTCACCTACCAATGAATATTCTCTTTTATAGTCTCAATTTTACTTGGATTAAAACTTGGACATGGTTACTGAATTGGCGATGCACAAACAATTCAAAAGCATGTCCCCTTAGTTGATTGATGATTAGCTTAGATGATGTTGATCATGGATTCTCAAAATAACATGATCTCCTCAAATATTTTTTAGCTTGATTTCTACTTTAGCATGGTCTCATTATGCTACCATGGATTTATTGAAGTGGATGAGGGACCTCTAATTTATATATTTTTAAAAATAAAATGGACAGTCAGATCTGATCCAAAATGAAGGGTTGGGATTGATTGAGAATCCTCATTGAAAGAGGAGAGTTTTCTCATAAATGTGAGGGGTTGAGTATTTAAGGATTGATTTTAAGAGGTATGTACAGGATTAGATTTCATCTCTTGATATGGGGATTTGAGGATAGATCATATATTGAGTGATGTGATGACTTGATGGATTATTGACTTAGGATTTGGGATGATGTGATTTAAGATGGGATGGTGTGATTTAATTTAATTTAATTTATTTATTTGGATGTGCATGGATTTTCTTATTATGACTAACCAACTAGCTAAAAATGATTAATTGATCTATATTTTATTATGGTGAGATTTAGATGGGAAGATGGTGTGATAGGATTAATATATTAAGGGTGGTGGTGTGGTTAAGGTGAATTGGCTAATGTTGTGATGATGAAGATTGAATTATGGTTGAGTGATGTTAGTGTAGATTAAAAGATAAATTATGGATCTATAGTGATGTGAAGAATAAGGTGTTGAAAGTAGTGAAATTGAAGTGTTGAAAGTGTGTTGAAAGTGGTGTGTTGCAAGTAGAGTGTCTAAATTTGTATGTCTACATTTTTACCCTATTTATACAAATGTTGCGACTAGAGGAAGTAACAAATTTTAAAAGAATGTATAATAAAAAAATTGGGCACACTAGGGTATTGGAGTAATTTCTTTAAAAATAATATAGAAGCCAAAAAAGGGCACACAAGGATGTCCCTAATGGCCTAGTTGGTTAGGGAGATGTATGAAATCAAGTGATGATTTGATCAGAGTTGATGCCTTTATATGAACTTAAAAATTACATGGTTTAACATTCTAAAATTACATCCAATGATGATGCAACAATCTCCTATTTTATGCTCAAGTGGGTTCTTTCTAAAATTATAGTCCCTACTCTCTCCCTATTTTTATACTTGACCATTTATGAGATTTTTTAAAATATTTTTATATTATTTTTGCTTCTTTGAGTCTTTTTTTATATTTTTGCCTTATTTTTGCTTCTTTTAAAAAATATTCTCTAAGGATGAAACCACTCTTCTCAGTGATGAAACTACCTCATCTAATTTATAGGATCGCTTTAGAAGTGATGAAACCATCACAACAGTTTGACAAACCACCATGATAGAATTATCATGTATAGGGTGGTTCTCTCACGAAATGTAGTGGTTTTATTGTTTAAGGTGGTAGTTTTGTTATCTAGACTAGCAGTTGCATAATCACCCTTATAAAAAGGGGCAATTTTGTCACCTTTGATCATTGTTTCAAAAATAGCTCCTGTAACTCAGGCTTTCACATGTTTTTTTATATTGTTTTTATATTTATTTTTTTACCTTGAGTTCACCTCATGACTACCTAGATCACTTTCACTCTTATTTTAATCACTCCCAATCCCTCCTAAGTTCAACTTGAACTTAATATTTTTGAAACATTTAAAATCACATCCTGCTACAATGACTTTGGATCTTTGCTTTTATATTTTCATGTTTGACTACACAGTTTTAAACTAGGGGAGCCATTATTCTTGTGACCAAGTCTTTATAAATAATGTCTTCTATCATTGTTCTTCACTTTGAGTTGTCTCTCCTCTTAATCCATTTGTGATAGTCAATTATTAATCCTCTTTTTTAGAGAGTTTGATAAATATTTGTTTGGTAAAAGAACTAGCACACTAAAGACTATAGTATAACAAATCATCTTGCTTTTAGTTGGTCTACATCATGATCAAGTTAGAGGTTCTTAGTTTAGATTTATTTGTTTTATTTAGTAGATTATATTGAACTATTATTCATTATTTTATTAGTTTAAATCTTTATTTTAGGAAAAAAATAAATTTTTATAGGAGAAAGAATTCCTTTCTCTCTCGTTCTTACATAAAAACAATAATTAACTTATTTGTTTCCTTGCATTCATTTTGTAGATTCTTTCACGACATGATATTGCATTTAAACCTTAGGTGAATGATATAGAATAGATCATAAATTTTTATCCATTAAATAATTAATTTTTAATTTTGAAAAAGGTTGTTTTCACTCTCAAATAACTAGTGAGTAGTAAAACCCTAGACAGACCTAGGTGAATAAGTGGTGCTATTGTGATTCTGATTTTTATTATTTAGATTAATTAATAATGTTGATTTTTATTCATTTAATAAAATAAATTATAATATAAACCATTTATTTCTATTTCAAATACATTGTTCATAGCTAGTGTGAAATACTTAGAAAGGTTAATATCTTATTCTTGACTTGTTTGGATGAAAGAAAATTCTAGGAACCTCATAGTATTTGTTATTGGGAGCTTATAAATTTTCTTAAAACACTTTCATGTTGATAAAACATAGTTTTAATAGTATATCTATTCACATATCAATCAAAAATAATAAAAATAACTTCATACAACTTGCATCTAAAAAAATTAAAAATCAACATTAACATAACTAGAGTAGATCTCTCTCTCTCTCTCTCTCTCTCTCTCTCTCTCTCTCTCTCTCTCTCTCTCTCTCTCTCTCTCTCTCTCAATTTGCATGCATTAAAAATTAGTTGAAAAATATAAAATAAGTGTTTATTTAATTTCAGTTTGCTTATTGCCCTCGACTTTTAGTTATTTCATTTCAACAAGTATCTAGTTTCCATTTCAGTTAAATATTCATAAAATAAATAAAAAGAACAAAATCATTACCAAAAGCATTTTTCAATCATGCAAGTAAAACAAAACCTTGATTATAACAACACAAAAAGTCCTCACACAATCTATTCATACAAGTTGATATGTTTACACATTACCCAATCCCCTTTTGGATGACACTTCTTGAAACACATGGTCATGTTAGATAAGGTCTCTTCCCTAGGGGTAAGGCACCTAGTCCCATAATTAACATATAGTTTGATATCAATACTGAGATTAGAATAAAGATTTTTCATTCCACCTCAATATCCCACCTCATTATTGACTCTTTAAATGCCTTAGAAGGACAAGAACAAATTCACAATCCACCAATCATTGTCCTCCCTTAGAACCAAGGCAATCAATATAATGTTACTCAGGCCTAGTTTCTCATCCTCACCCCTTTATTCTCCTCAGGTCCATCCTCATCTTAAATAATTCACATATATGTATTACATTGATCAAGCATATCCAACCTTATAAAGTTTATCTCATTTTGTGAGTCATTCAGCTTAATATCTCCCATTTCCCTAGTCTTAGCATTGACCAAGAGATTTGTCTCCTTATAATCTCAGAGACTGAAGGGCCTTGTAGCTCTTTTTATACATATCTAGATTCTCTCAATGAGCACCATTATGTTACATAGGTATTTTGGTTCCATCAGGATAACCCCTTACCATAACCCATTCCAAATCCTATTCCACCTAACAACTAGTCCAAACCATAGCCTATCTATTATGTTAGTTGCCTCGACCTAACTTTAGGTAATCGATTGTATAATTTAGCATGTGATATTTATGTGTAAAAAAATTGGTGAACCCAATATGAAATACATATACTTTTATGTATCCCTATTTTTTGTCTTCTCTCCAATTTTTATTTTCAATCATATTCTGAGAGTATTATATACTCCCTGATTATGTCTAGCCGAGACATCTTTGAGAGAATCATAGGATTTGAAACCTATAAGAGGATTATTCACATTAGTGGATAAGCATCCCTTAATAGTTGGACTAAAAACACTCCATAAAATGTGTAAGCCCAATATAAAAATCATCATTTCAACTCAAAAACTAGATCAAGAGTAGTGATCCACAAGCTACAATATCCATTAAAAAATGCTAGCAGTCACCTTGACTCTAATAACATGTCTTTAACTAGTAGAAGTGAGACCAATTTTCATGTTTCAACTTTACCATCAATTATCCTACAAATCTTAAATGCCCAAAGTACAAAACAAATGATCAATACATTGATATAATCCATAATTTGGAAGATATGCTAGGTAGACTAAAAACACCTTTACATTATTATGCCAATAACCAAAAGATCACCAACCCATGGGAGTAGAACCAAACATCTCCTCCAAAGGCCTCTAACCCTAATCAATCTATTTATGGTCATCAAATCATAGCTCATGTGGTTTCTACCAAAGAGGTCACTAGAACCACCATTCATTCTTCCAAAAATGAACTCATCTCAACCTTGGTGAGTCACATTCAAGATTTTGAAAGTAACCAAGCCTTTTTTAATCAAGGGATAGACAAAATATCTCTAATCAAGGCTATTCCTTTCATATTCCTATGCAAAATATAACTTACTAACTATCATTATATCCATCTAACCCACCTCTTGTCGATCATTCCTCAGACCAATATCCTGGGGACATCTTTACTCATGGCATCCCTAAGTCCCCTACTTTTAACATTATTCCATCCTAACAACTCTCTCCTCACCATCTCATGGGAAGTATTTACACCTACACTCCTCCCCATAATATGGTGACCAATAATCCACCACCCTACATCGTTATGAGTTACATATCACCCATGTATGCTCCCCCTTCACAAACTAACCATCTACTACTTTATATGCCTCTGAGTTGCATGCTACCGATGTATACTCCTACCCAGTAAACACCTATCCCATCTTTTTCTAATGATATTCATCCTTACTATCATGTGTTCTCTAAATTTACTCAGTTGGATCACTACTTTCCAGCTTATTCCACACCACCCTATCAAACACCTTCTTTTCCCACCAGTGGTTACACAAGTCACCCATAACCAAACCCACTCATTCAATTATATTCCACCGAATGTTTAATATATTTTAATGGCATGAGTACATATGTTGAATACTTAAAAAAGACCCTCAATCATAATATACAAGGAGTTATTTTAGCATATCCCCTACTTGACCTCTCCAAGTTTAAGAGAGAAGGAAATCCTAACTGCATGTCAAGGAATATGCTACTGCTATTTGAGAACTTTTACTCTTGGATTGAGTGGTTACAAAAAATTTCCCAAAGACCCTTGAAGGAATAGACCTTGATTGGTATTATCGCCTCATTGAAGGGTATATACATTATTTTTTCCAACTCATGGCTGAGTTTTTCAAAGCCTTCAATATGAACAAACTCCTAAAGATTGGCATACAAGAGTTATTGCACATCAATAAATATCATGATGAATCAACTACTCATTTCATTATGAGATGGAGATAATTCATATAATTGTCTATCAACGTGCCACATATGGACCAAAGGGAACTATGTGATCTCTTCTTGCACTCCCTTAACAAAGAGACAAGAGAAAACATGCAAAAAATCCCTATTGGTAATATGAAGAAGCACTTGAAAATGCTTTCATAATCAATCAAGTGGCCATTGATAGTGGTCTTTATAACCTATGGGATTAATGGAAAGATAGTCATCCCAAACCAAAATAATGTAGGGTATTAAAACTCTAACCAAACCAACTCTAGTAATCAAGGTCCTAAGATTCTTAACCCAAACCATGGTGCCACCACAAATGGCATCAAAAATCAAAAAGATAGGGTGAATTTGGTTCAAAATAATCCACCTTGGCATATGAACAATAACATGGGTATGAGGAATGAAAACCCTCCTCTTATTGTTCATGAGGTTGAATTCAATCACCCTCCTCATCACACCCAATGGGAAAACCACAACTAAAGACAATTTCAAAATCATTTTCAAAACACTGACCCTAATCAAAATAAACATTTCTATTATAATAATAATTACCAAGGATTTGGTCAACAAGGCAAACATCAAAGGCCTCAGGACTATGATCCTAATGGCTACTATATTTTTAACAAATTCATTGGTCACAATACTCATTCCTATAGGGAATACTACAATCTCATTCAAAGGCTTCCTGAGAACCAATGACAAACATTCATGGACATGTTCTTAGGGAATGTAAATTCAAACCATTAATCGAAATCAAATGGTCCTATAGTGCCTCAAAATACTAACTTGGGAATTTATCAAAACCCATTTCTAAACCTTTAACAATGTACCATCCCAAACTAGTCATAAGTTAATCAAGCTAACCGATCCCCACCTACTGGTACTCATGATGTTGAGGCCTCTACTTCTAGCATAGTCAACCTCAATTTTGATCCCCAACTAGGACCACAAGCAAAAACCCACATGATAGGAGTTCTGGAACTCAAAACTAAGGAGGATGCAAAAACCGACTCAAACTAGGGAATATCAACCCATAACCCTACACATTAAAAATGTATTAGAGACTAACACCAACCCCAAACTCATGGGGAAGTATGATTTGATTTTTGATCTCACAAAGAAACTTTCCCATATCTTTTTCTTAGACCTACTCAATAACTCTCTAGCCCATTGTTTAGCATTACTCGATGCCTTGGGATTGGGACAACTAACTAGTGTCACACCTCTACCAAAAAATCAAATAAATCATATTATTTTGGATATGCTCCCACCCAAAAAACATTTTAGGGCATTTTTAAACTTAAGGAGACTTCCCCTAGATTCACAAATCGATAGAATGGGAGATCCAGTCTTACAATTGTAGGTATGGATTTATAACAATTATGTAAAGTGAGGAATGGTTGATGATGGGGTGTCTGTCAATATAGTCTCCTTTTTATTTATTCAAAAACTTGGTTATGGAGAAACCAAATGTCCACTACTAAGAAAACTTTGTGAGGTTAAGATAGCCTCAAGTCTACCTCAATAGGGACCATATTGTTTTTAATTGCTTTGGGTCCCAAGATTGGTTGACAAAATTTAATGTGATTGATAGAGATATAAATTGCAACATAATCTTGGGTAGACCTTGGATCTATAGGATGGAGGCAATCCCTTCTACCATATTCCAAAAAATTAGGTTCCTCCACTTATAGAAAGTCTTTGTCACTCAAGGAGACCCTAAGCCCTTTGATTCCATTCAAATTACCATGCACAAATAAATAGGGATACACATTGATTATCACTTACCCACCAATGGTGTGGCAAATTCCCCATAATTGGTTGAAGACAAATACCCCAAGGTAGCTAAATTAATTATCTTAAAGAGGGGTACCAAAGTTCCTAACCTTCCATGAAATGATAAATCTATAGAAAAGGGAGTTGAAATAACATAAATATTAAGAAAAGAAACTCCCATGATAATGTCAGCCATCTCGACCAAGTCTACAATTAAGATTCTCAGTATCTTAGAAAAGGATGATCCTTATAGTCCTCACACACCTCTTAGATTAAGGGCTCTTGACCTTAATATTATAGAACACCATGTTAGCAAGATATAAATATTGGGGAATGATGATAAACCCCTAAAATTGCCTAATGATCTATATTCACAGCATAACCACCCAATGCCATATCACGTAGGGGAAATTAGTAGTTCAAATTATAGCTTAGATTTTAGGATAGACAACCAAACCATTCATACTTTACTATCCAACACTTGAGGGAAGGATTTGTGAATTAAACATTGGTAGAATTAAAGTTGAAATCAATTATAATGATTACCCAAGCATCCCCAATGTTGGATCTTCTCTCGATCATATTAGAAAGGACCATAGAGATCTATTTACTAAGCTCTCTCAAACTCTTCTAAACATGACAACATGAAAAATAGTGTCAACCATGTCTCATCATTAATATTATGAGTTTTTCCAATATAACCACAAATATCTTATACAATAAAAATGTTATGGAAAACAACCCATTGAATGCTCAAAAACTTTGGTCTTCCCTTATCCACACATTTTGACAAGATAAACAGAGCTAGTCATGCCCTATTAATGGTATCGTGAGCTTCACAATTATTATTGAAAATGTCTTATATATGTAGGAGATCTTGTCTTTAGATTCAATAGTCAAATTGATAAAAATAAAGGAGAAGATCAAAAGTTTAGACCCAACTGGTTAAGCCCTTTCATATTGACCAATTATTTCAATAACAAAACTTATCAATTATGCACTTTAGAGGGAAAAGAGTTTGGTGAATATATGAAATCATTGCACTTAAAATTTTTTATATCTAGTTCTTACGTGTCATGTTTCCCTCATTTCACAACATTTTTCATTGTTTACATTTTTTCTTGCATATCAGATGTCATATTTGGTGATTATTTGGTTGTTAATTCACATAACATGAAACTTTCAAAATGCAACATATCATATATTTCCATTCTCACATTGCACTATTATCCCATATAAAAAATTTAAAAATCAACATTAGATTAGTTCTTGCCATAGTTCTTTTGAGCATAGTACACTTTTTTCCCCTATATCTTCTTGCACAACTTAGAAAATTTTAGCCTACAATCTAGTCTAGAAGCTTGTCCTTGGCAGATTCTCCTCTTACAATTACTTATAAAGTAAAACATTAGAATGCTAAAAAATGGGTAAATTTTCTCACCTATCTTGGTTGACAGTGAGAGCCCTTGCGTCTTAATAGTTGCATGGGGCCAAGATTTAGGGGTAAAGACCTTGCCAATAAAAAATTAGAAATTTATATAAAATCAAAAGCTTATGCAAATATAAAAGATCAATTTACACATCTCTTTCCCTTTGCTAACCTTCGATGTTGAGCACTCAAATATTACTGGTTTCATGGGTGTAACATTAGGGATAAGTGCCTTTATTCACCTAAATATAGCATGTGATGATAAGCCCATGTGTTTTCCTGGTCACATGAGACTATGTGTAGGGGGTCCAAAGAAAAATAAAATCCTAGTGTAGAAGTGATGTTCAATCAAAAAGTGTCCAAATAAAAATTTATTTCAAAATCTTGTCCACAATTACTAATTTTTCTAGGGCTAGTTATCTCTAGATGAAGCCAATAAAGTTAGTGTTTTGTAAGTCTAATAAGAAGCGCATATTCCTCTTTACTAGTGAGGATTAGGTCATCTTAATTTTTCCTCTAAAATTTTTATCTATGGTTTTCATTATTTATCATCTCATGTTTATCATATTCCTCTTTTCATTCCTTGCTACAGATTGAAAGTTATGTGTTATGTGTAACAAAAAAACTAGGTCATCATCTTTAAAATAATTATTAGTGCATTCATAATTTCATACATATTCTACAACATTACATCATTTGCATACATTTTGTTCTCACATATATAATAATTTTCCATAATATTTTATCAAAAACATAGAGATACATGGTATATCATCACATGCCTAGTCATCTAAACTACATAAACTGAAAATAAAAAGATAAAAATTTAAAACCCATGACATATAATAACAAGTCATTAAGAGGTAAATCAAAATATCTCCAAATACATATATCATAATAAATGTCATGTTTGTACAAGTACAATCCACCTCCATAGAGGGAGAGTGAGTCAAACTTATCAAAAATAAGAAATAAAAATTTAAAAAAATGTGTATGTATGTGTATACATGATCAATAGTGGCCCTAAGATCCTGACCTCTTATCATTTTAGTCATCTCCTATAAGGTCTTCATCTAAGACCCTAATCAAGCTATATTCTTCCATACATGAGTGATCTCTATAGATGTGTGATAAGCTGAGGTAAAAACATCTTATGCCTACCTATCCCAATAGGTAGTCCCGCATCAACCAACAACCTTTTATAGACCTACCCAAACCCCCAAATCCATCCATGTAAAAAATTTCTAGATTCAATGGAATTTTACAAATTTTAATCAAAAGGTTAAAATTCAGGTAAAAATATAAAAGAATAAAAATATAACATGGCCCTAACCTACTTCACCTCCAACTAGTATATTTACTATAACATTTCAGTGCCTTTTGATTCAACTAATTTATGGCCCAATTTCATTTTTACCAACCTAAATCTCAAACATTCATAAACTCAATTTGCACAAATAACTTCTATTCTTGATATGTTTTGAGTATATAATCTTCTAAAATTAATTGTTATTTAAAAACCTTTAATTTTTATCAACTTATCTTATTGAGGCCCATTTTTCATATTTTGAAACATGTTATTATTGAGTTATGTGATTTATATTCAAAACCTAACAATTTTAATCACTTTCTACTTCTTGTATCATGTTTTATAGTTTTTCAAGTTCATGACAATTCAACATCAGATTCAGTCCCCCAAAAAGATGGTTCATGTTGCATAGAGTCTCAATCATATTTGATGCATAACCAAAGTAATCAAGGTAAGTATCTTTAACCCTCTTTTTCCTTTTTGCATGCCATTACATAGGACCACACCCTTGTCAATTCATGACAAGACATCATCCCGAAGGGGTAATATGTATGCACCTAAAAATTATACAAGGCAACATCCTAAATGATGTATAATGATGATACAATGATTTCATAATTTATGCTCAAGTAAGTTTTATTCAAAATTATAGTCCCTACTCTTCCATATTTTCTAAGGATGAAATTGCCCTTCTTGGTGATAGAATTACTGTAATAATTTTTTCAACTACTATGATATAAACACCACATATAGGTTGGTTTTATCATGACATGCAGTGGTTATATCATTTAAAATGGTGATTTGGTCATCTGGAGTGATAGCTGCATAACCACACCCTATAAAAGGGGTGATTTCATCACCTTTAGTCTGTATTCTAAAATTAGCTCTTGTAACTCAAGTTTTCATGTTTTTTTCATGTTTCTTTTATGTTTCTTCATTTACTTGTCTTGAGTTCACCTCATGACTACTTAGATCACTCCCACTCTATTTTTAATCAGTCTCAATCCCTCATAAGTTCAAATTTTGTTAACCAATGATTGAATTCATCCTTGTAAGTTCTATGCTTCTCATACAAGTAAACCAATTTTGACTTGTTTTTAGATATAAAATTTTTATTAGAGATTAGGAGTTTTGAATCCTCTACAACTATATCCTAATAAAATTTATTTGAAACTTTTCTTTTATTACTTTTGTGTTTGACTACATAGTTCTAAACAAAGAGAGTCATTGTTCTTACCACCAGGTCTTTGCAAATAGTGTCTTCAAATAGCCACAGTCAATTGTTCATTTTTTGGAGTTATGTCTCTCCTCTTCTTCTCTCATTTATGATAGTCATTTATTCATCAACCTTATTATAGAGTTATATAAATATTCATTTGGGTAAATGAGTTAGCACATTGAGGACCACAATACAACAAATCATCTTACTTTCAATCAGTCTACATCATGATCAGGTTGGAGGTTCTTAGTTTAGATTTATTTATTTTATTCAATAGATTAAACTAAATTATCATTTATTCTTGTATTATCTTAGATATTTATTTTAGATAAAAAATGAGTTTTGATAGGAAAAAAAATTATTCTCTCTCCCGTCCTTACATAAAAACATCAATTAGTATCTTTTTTGCTTGTAGTCATTCAATAGATTATTTCATGACACAATATTGTATTTAAACCCTAATTTAACATTATATAATAGTTCATACATGTTTATTCATTTAAATAATCACTTTTTAATCTTGAAACAAGTTTTCACTCTTAAACAAGTAATTACTGAGTAATAAAACCCTAGACAAACCTAGGTGAACAAGCGGTACTATTGTGATTGTGATTTTTATTATTTAGATTAATTAAGAATTTTTTTTTGAATAATTTAATCATATAAATCAAAATCATTCATTTCCATTTCAAATACATTATTTATAGCTAGTGTGCAACAACTAGGAAAGGTTAAAAACTTATTCTTGACTTGTTTGGGTGAAAGAAAATAATAGGAACCTCATAGTATTTGTTGTTGGGAGCTTAGATATTTTATTTAAACAATTGAATTTTAATAAAAAAATATTTTTCATGGTATATCAATTAAAATATAATCAAAAAATACAAAAATAACTTTATACAACTTGTATCTATAAAAGTTAAAAACCAAAATTAACATAGCTAGAGTAGTTCTCTCTCTCTCTCTCTCTCTCTCTCTCTCTCTCTCTCTCTCTCTCTCTCTCTCTCTCTCTCTCTCTCTCTCTCTCTCTCTCTCTCTCTCTCTCTCTCTCTCTCTCTCACACACACACACACACACACACACACACACACACATAGTTTATATGCATTAAAAATAGTTGGAAAATATATAAAAAATGTTCACTCAATTAATTTTAATTTATCTATTACTATCTACTATAAATTATTTTATTTCATCAATTACCTAGTTTCCATTTTAGTCAAATATTCATTAAATAAATAAAAGCATTGCCCAAAGCCTTGTCCAATCATGTAAGCCAAATAAAACCTTGATTATAAAACCACAACAAATCCTCACACAATCTATACAGACAAGTTCATACATTTATACATTACCTAATCCCCTTTTAGATGACACTTACTGAAACACTTAGTCTTGTTATAAAAAGTCTCTTCCTTAGGGTTAGGGCACCTGGTCCCATAGTTAACATATAATATGATATCAATATCAAGCTTAGGATAGAGATTTTTCATTCCACCCCAATTCCCCACCTCATTATTGACTCTCTTAATGTCTTAATAGGAATAAGAAAAATTCTTGGTCTACCAATCATTATCCTCCCTCAGAATAGAGGTCGCCAATATAATGTTACCTAGGCCTAGTTTTTCATACTCACCCCCTTCATCTCCTCAAGTATAGCCTTATCTTATATCACTCACATTTGTGTATGACATTGACCAAGAATTTCCAACCTAATATATTTGATCTCGTCCTATGAGTCATTCAACCTAACCTCCCTTAATTATCTAATCCTAGCATCAACTAAGAGTTTTATCTCTTCATAATCCCAAAGATTGAAGGGCCCTAAAGCTTTATTTATACATAACTAGATGATATCAATGAGCACCATGACATTTTTGAGGTCTTTTAGTTCCATCATGAGAACCCCTTTCCACCACCAATTCTAAATCCCATTCTACCCATCAACCAACCCAATCCATATCCCATTTATTACGTCTACTCCCTTGGCTAGACCTCAGGGATTCTAGTGCATAGGTTAGTGTGTGTTATTTACATTTTCATAGCCTCCTCAAGATGGCATGTGGTGATGACATGTATGGATAGGTTTATGAAATGAGAAAAGGGGGTTGAATTGGAAGGAGGGTTAGAATAAATGGGTGGGGGATGAAGATGCCCCCTTATGCCTTCCCCATTCCCCCTCCATTCACTATAGTTAGAACCCTATATAGGTGATCTTAGTGTGATCTTTCTAATCCCCTCCCATCCCATCCCCTTTCCTCTCTTCTAAGCATGTATATCTATGGGGGGCTTAGGGCCACCTCCGTTCACCCCTCTAGATATATGGGGGTCCACCTGTATATATAGATGTCCTTCATCACTTATCTTATTTAAATATCTATTCATATTAATATAGAATGGGTGGGGGCCCAACTGGTTCATCCATGCTTAGTTATTCCCCCCTCACCCCAACCCCCGAGTTGGGTCTCATGCCTAGGAGATCATGCCTCATGGGAACTAATGCATAATATGATGATGAAGGATATATATGTTTGTATATGTCATGTATGGATGTGATTAACATGCTTTACTTAAGGCTTACATGTTTTGATTAGTTTAGATTTACCCAATTAATGATATATGTGAGGGGGTTGGATTGGAAATGATGCATACTGATAACTCAGATTTGGGAATGAAATATCTTGGTGTATTATTGATTGATTAAAATGATTTCAAGCATAGATCAAAGGGTTTAATCGATTACATGGATTTAATGATGTGATGATGAAGGCTTATGGATTGAATATAATGGATTTTATATGTTGTTGTATATGTGTGTGATGATAAAAGGTACATGCCATTAATACTTAACATAACTCCAACTATTTGAGTAACCTCATTTTTGTTATATCATATGGTATGATGTACCATGGTATGGAAAACCATGATACATTGTTTCCAAATGTCAATGAACTGACACATACGTAACAATAAGATAATAAAAACACACAAACAAACAAGAAATAGCAAAAACACACAAATAAAAAAATTAAATATGTTGTCCCTTATCATGTTAAAAATCTAATGTTTAGTGACTAATGAGATTGATGGATTTGATGTACCCTAGGCAATGATATATGCAAGGGGGTTAGATTAGGAACAATATATCTTAGGAAAATTACAAGCTTTGATTTGGGAACAATATATCTTGATGAAGCTATAAACTTTGATTTGGGAATGATATGTCCCTATGAAGTGGTGATTGATTGGTTTAAAATAAGGATTTTAATAGGATTAAGGATAAGATAAATGGCTTGAATTTGGTAGCTTTCCTATTGTTTTCCTAGATGTTCAGATGTTTTGTACCATTTCGATATTTTTTGGTTTTTTGTATTTTTTTTGATTTTATGGTTTTTTATTTTTAAATAAATTTGATGTATTTTTTATTTTTTTATATTTTTGGGCTAATAAAAATAGGGCTACCAATAAAGGGAGAACCTATTCTAGCACTGGAGATGGAAATGGTAGTGGTTGGATGGGTGGAAGGATTATGGATCATTACGGATCATGAGGGACAATTAGGGAATTATGAGGGACAATGAGGGATGATGAAGAATGATGAGAGAGTGATTAGGGATGATGAGGGATGATGAGGGAGGATTAGGGATGGATAAGGATGATAGGGATTGATTATGAATTATAAGGGATGATTAAGATGGATTAGGAACTATTAGGGATAATTAGGGATGCATTAGAAATGATTTATGATGATTAGGGATGGATTAGGAAAGAATAGGGATGGATATGGATGGATTATGGATGATTAGGGCATATTAGGGATGAATTAGGAATGATTAGGGATGGTTAGGGATGATTAGGGATAAATATGGATAGATGGCATTAGGATGGTAATAGTGGTGATAGTGGATGTAATGGATGATGGGTTAAGGATGAATCTCTAAGGACCACATTGCATAATACCAAAGTGTTCAGTTACCTAAGCACCATATTGAGGATGTACCAAGATGTTTTCAAAATAGTTTTCAATATTTCCTCCATGTCCTCACCAAGGTCAAAGGTGGGGATAAATATAGGTATGATTCATTGGTTAAGGGGATAGACTAGGATGTCAATGACGGATGGATGGAGTGGATCTATCCCTAAGTGTATGGTAGTTATAAAAATGAAGTACACATGATGCTAGAAACTAGTTTTCATCAAGTTACTTGTCCAAAGAAACATAAATAATGGTTTTCATGTGTGCATAATTTTTATCTCTTTTATTGATTTTTATTTTATGACAACATCATCTCCTTCAAGTATGTGTTCTAGATATGTCTTCTATAACTTAGTTATTTTTTAGTTCAACTTCTTCTGAACATCTTAGTCATATATTATCATAACCTTTATAAGAGATGGTGTTTCCAAAGAGGGCAAAGTGGGATGTGTATTTTATTGAGTCTTGTTGTTGATTACATGAAGGATTTATAGTAATGGTGTGAGCATGGAGTTAAGTGTAGGTGTTTGGGTACTAAAGGGGATTGGGGCCAATGATCTCACACACCCTTGGCCATTCAAAAATGTTTGCGATGAAATTCATATGTTCCATGGGACTGGGAGTAATTATAAGTTCAATGATTCTAAGATTTTCTTTCTTTTTGTATTATATTCAACAAGTGATGTGGATTCATCCTTCAACTATAATGGCATAGGATATATTGGGTTCCTCATCTATCAGTGCATCAAAATGTATTTGTTAATATATTTGTTTGGCTTTTTATTTTATTGAGTATGAATTTTGTCTAATAGCACATCAAAGAATTTTTCACTAAGGGATTTAGATTTTTTAGTTTTTATTTTTTTGATTTTTTTCAATTGTTATGATGGAGGAACTATTCCTACTCCCAAAAATAGGTTTATGTGTCGATATTGGGTTTGAATCATGTTCTTTTTCTCATGTCTAGATGTTTTCTCATAGTCCTAGGAAATTTTGTAATAGCTTTATCATTTTAAAAGAGGTCTAATGGTATGTGAATTCATTGGTATCAATCGATGAATGTAGGATATTTTAAATCAAAATGGATGATATATTTTGCGTTGTTACTAAAAGGATTGGTGGAGACAATATCTTTTTAGAGACTATGAGGAAAACCAATTTTAATGTTGGAAGAATCTTCTTCAATAATCGTGGAAGTATCACTGACAACAAAGGGTTTGTAGTTGATGTCATGAGATCCTTCATTTACATGTATATGGATTAGTTTTATGGTTCTTTGTTCATGGAGGCTAAGGCATCATCATTTATAGTTCATGATCTTTCATTTTTTGCTTACCATAGGATATTTCTTTTATTGCAAATAGGATGGAAAATTGTCATTTTTTAACTGGGAGTTATTAGAGCTTTCATTTTTTTCATCTGTGAGAGGGATAGATTTAACAAATGATGTTGATCCAAAGTAATAGGTTATTGATTATATTTTATTATTATTTATAGTGGGCCTACCACTGATTTTATGAGAGATGGGTTATTTTACCACAAGGAGGGCATCTTAAATATTGTTGTCTTTAAGAACCTTCATAGGTTTAAGCTTGGTGATAGAGGTTTTAATATGCAATGGGAGATTAGGTGATGGGAAAATGGGTGGTAGGTTGCATTGGTTGAGGTTGGGCTAGTCAAATATTTTAAGTATGCCATGCAGGTTAAATATGAGTAGCTTCAAAAAGGGTTAGTCAAATATGGTTTGAATAAAGATGGGTTCATCAAAGATGGAAAAACCAATGATGGTTTGGTTAAGAATAGGCTTGTAAAATATGGGTTCATCAAATATATGGTGGTCAAATATGGGTTGACATTTATTTGTTTGTGGATAAGCTTGATCATGTTTTAAAATGGGATCTTTGCATATCCCCATATATTTTTACTGACGTGGATGCAATTGGTTTTTGAATAGAGTATGTACCTTGGAGTGATGATGGTAAGATATGATTAAATTGTTGTGGCTTAGGGGCCTAATATGTATCACTAAAAGGATTGGTAGGTTATAGATCGTATGATCATTGGATGGGTTGCGGTCAATTTTAGGATTGTCAATTATGGCCTAATTGTTAGTTGAACTTTTATCAAAGTTTAAGAAAATATAGTGTTTATAGATCAAGAGCTGGATTGGTAGTGGATGGTTGTGAAGTGTTTTATTTTTTAGTTGTTGGATTTGTTTAATATGGTCAAGCTAAGGTAGGGTTTATATGGATTAGGGGCTTGATGGGTATTAGAGTTTAGATGCGGTTGATTATTATAGTAAGGGTTAAGTGATGAAGGTATTGGTGTCAAATAATACCTTTGGGATTCTAGGGTCACCACATATTTCCTTATATATTATATTTGGTCAAGTATGATTTGAATTCAAATTTTGGGTGCCATAATTGGTTGTCCTTTGCAGTGGGGGATATTGGGATTGTAACTAGTGGATGAGAGACTTGCTTGGTACCTGAAGTTATCGATATCATTATGATGGAATGGATATGGATTTAAAGGGTTATCATTATTGTTTGAGATTCCATTGGATTGGGTTTGATTTGATTTCATACATGTTGTACACAAGGGGGATGTAATCAAGACACAACACAAGCACAACCTACACTAGCTTAAGTGGGATTATAGTTGAATAGTGGCCCATTAATAATACCTCAAAAGGTATGTGGTGGGTGATATTGGGGAATGTTGTGTTCTTATCGCCACTATTCACTTATGGATAATAAGGTTCTCATTCTAAGATAACCTTGATGGTCTAGGGGCATCCTTTATATATATTTTGGTATGATGAGGCCCAAATTTGTATAAGGGTTTTTTTGGGGGTCTAGGTATTGGTGGATGAAACCACCTCACTTCATAGTGTCAATAAGATAGGTGATTGCCCAGCCAATAACAAGATCTCCTCAATTTCTATATCCATTTAGAACACAAGCTTTGTCCCATGTTGAGTGATGAAATCCTAAATGACTAACCCTAGAAAGAGAAAAATCAAGGTTCATACTATTTATGATTCCCAAAGTCACCTTACAGCGTATTGTCCCCCAAATTTTATCAAACTATGAAATTTGGGGTACCCCATTCAAATTTGCTCAAAAATCAAGTTAATAGAGTAAAACATTTGGAAGAATAATGTTGTCAAAGAATTAGCCATTTTTTACTTCATAAGAGTCAGGATTCTGAGACTACAGTGCATTCATTGACCTCAATGGTTGTAGTGCTATGTTGGACCCTGATGGCTATAGTGCAACTATCTTTCCCTACCTCAACCTTCATTAATGAGAATTGAGTCATATATATGTGTGGGTCTCCTCGACACTCACTATTTAATTATGTCCTTCCTCTCATTTTTTCATCATTTAGACATCAAATTTGGAGCTTTGTGTTTGCCTTTCTTTACTCTCAAGGGGTTTTTAGATATTTACTTGTCATCTGGAGATTATTTTTCTTACATTTCTTTCTAGCTTATTCATAGTAAGTGCACCTCAAATTTTGGAGGATTTTGTCTTACAGGTGGGGCATTTTATTCTACTCATTTATTCATGTTCATTTGGTCCTACCATTTGAAATTCTTCATCTTACACTCAAGATATATTAGAGTTACCTATTTTCATCACATCCCCAAAGCCTAGATGTTAGAGATATCTCTCCTCTTTATATTAGAGTTTCCTAACTATGTTGTAGCCCCAAAACCCCAATGTTAGATTTGGATACTCCCCTTACATTGGAGTTTCTAAATAATCTACAATCCCCTAATTCCACCTTCTAAAACCTTGACACCTCTCTTTTTTCCATTTTCTTGTTCTCATTCACACCCTACTTCCTTACTTCCCACTCTCCTGTATCGATGACAGTTAGCAGATGTCAAGAACTCCTAAGAAGAAAGGAAAGGAAAAATCTAGTGAAATGAAGTAGCAATTTCAAGGGGTCGCTACCCCATTCAACATTGATTATAACATCAACCAAGTCCTCAACATAGACTTGGGTCACATTAACATGGAGGACTTCTAGAAGAGGATAAATTTCTTATTTCAAGAATGATTAGATACAACGTATTTACAACAATGACCTTCCTCAAGTTGTTATATTTCTTATCTCTATGTAATGCCTAGAGTTTATCAAATGAAGTACCAATTTCAAGGGGTCACTACCCCATTCAACATTGATTATAACATCAACCAAGTCATCAACATAGACTTGGGTCACATTAACATGGAGGACTTCTAGAAGAGGATAAATTTCTTATTTCAAGAATGATTAGATACAACGCATTTACAACAATGACCTTCCTCAAGTTGTTATATTTCTTATCTCTATGTAATGCCTAGATTTTATCATGACCATGGCGATTAATTTTGATAGAGATAAAAGGGTATTTTTTACTCCCAAAGAAGGGGCCATCTTAAGACTTGGACCCAAGTACATTGAGGAAATGTTGAAGATTCCAAACCATGATGTTTTTTTTGAAATGATTCCAGAGGCAGCCCGATAGTTTCATAAATAAAATAAAGATGATTATCTTAGGTCATTGAATAAACATTGGCTTGTTAAACCTAAACCCTCAATTTCTAGGTTTCCCAAGGTGATTGCCATAAATGATTTCAAGATTGAAATTAATGACATATCATTCTTCTAAATAGGGTGGTAGATAATCCTATGGAAAGGGATTATAATGAATGTATGATTTAATATATCCAAATTATTCACACTAACAAGCAATATATCATTAGCCCTTTTTGGGAGCTCCCTTTCTCAAGTAGTAACAGTTTTGGGTTTATTTCAGTCTCTATCTTTAGGGCCCTAGAGTTATGTTTTGTTGCCTTGATGGGTTATGTTCAAGTATTTTAGGAGAAGCTTTTCCATCCTTCACTGTGGGGTGGCCAATTCATAGCGCCTCCTCCTTGATCACAGTTATAGAGTCCCATTATAGACGTAGAATTTTGGAAAGAAGCCCATCATTGCAGAGAAAGGGTGGAAGTAGTGTTTTTTTGTGCCAATGGAAGTTTTGAGTTCCTATAATTTTGGTCACAATGGTAATGCAAGGACATTTAGAGACAAACTATGGAGTAACATCAATGGGTGGTGTGAAAGGTAGGCTACGTCAAGTTGTGTCAGGTGCTCTATTTATTGAAATGAAGAAGGAAGCAGATTCAGGTTAAAGTCTTTTTGTTATTCGATGTTATGGTGGAAGTTAATTTTTTATGTTCATGGTGATCACAATGGTTTTATTATTAAGATATGTTTGATAGATTTGGTATTTTGTTTTTGTGTTTGTTTTATCACTAGGTGGCTTGTTTTATCTCAAAAATCTATTTCATTTTGAAATGCTTGATGGTCAGTCTTTTTTGTAAAAAGCTTCTCATTTTAATATAGGGCAAGGGACCCCTTAACCCTGGTATTTATATTTAAAAATAAGCAATATATCAATCGGTCTAAGCTGATTAGTGATTCAATCCAAAATCAATTGTGAGAGGTAATCACTACCCATAAATTATATATGATGTCATACCTCATTTATGCGGTTACGTAGAGAAGATTCTATAGCATCTTGAGTAAATTGGGCTAATGTTTGCTTCTCATATATATGATTATTATACTCAGTTGACACTGTGAGAGATTTCTAAACATTTATGTAGATTTAATGACACTTTTTTTCATTTTGTCATTCAAATGTTTGATTCAAAACCTTACAATCAACATTTCTCAATTACTGTTACCACAAAAATTTCAAGTTGGGGTGGTTGATTTATACATTTTCCTACCTTCTCCTACATCAGGGTGTGCAGGTGTGAGTCTACCCTATTTATGCTCTTGAGGTTTGTTGATGATAGATGGGCACTCATAGTATTGATACAATAATTGATGGATACACATAAGTTATTGGTTTCAAAGCACAAGTTTGTTGGGATTCACTTTCCTATGACTATTGGTAGGTACAATTATGCCATGCTGCATAAATCCAAATCCATTGAATCATATATGGCACATGTCATGCTCTAACCATTTCATAGTCAACCCTCATTTGATATAATATGAATGATAGAGGTCACTTTAAGTGTTTCATTTAAACATGTTCCTTACTATGAAGATTTTTGAATTGATTATGATGATGAAAGAGAGGTCAAATTCATTGATCATCCTTGTTTCATGTTGGAATACGTAATCAAATATAATATTATGGATATCCCCAAAGACCTAGTTATTGAATATGATGGATAAGTGGTGGATGAAATTTACTTTTCATAGGGCATCAAGACAACACCTCTTCCTATGATTGACTGTAGTCAAGTGGAGGTGACATCTTTGGAGAGTCAAACTTAAGGAGTCTTTAGGAGAAATTTAGTATGGATCATGAGCATAGGGATATATGTGTAAAATTTTAGACTTCATCCACCTTTGAAAGATGTGGATATACCTCCTCTTGATCCAATTAATGAAAATGAAATTGAAGATCAAGCAACATCTTTTATCACTGTAGTGGACATTTTCATGATATAATAGATTGAAGAACCTTCACCTCAACCTAAAATGAGGCCTTTGAATTTTAACCTCAAGAAGTCAACTAGTGGATAGGGTACTTCTAGGATATCAAATATGTAGAGTGAAACACTTAAAAATGTGGTTAATTTACAAGGGTTGATAAAGAACACCACATTACAATTTATGACAGTGGATCCTCCATTCTTGGGCCCTAAGGGAACCCCCTTAGTAGTGGAAACTCCTCTTCCTTATGTTGAAATGCAATAGGCTCCTTCTCAGGTCATATCCAAGGAGGCCATTGAATCTATTCCTGGAGAAGTAAAATCTCTTTCAAAGATATTAGAAATTTCTTCTAAAGTGGTGGAACACTTACCTGTTACTCAATAAGAAGAGCTATACATTTAGAAATCTTTGGAGGTGGGTGTCACATCTCTTCCATAGAAAAAAGAAATAATGGAGCCCATGGTAGATCATCCTATTATTTTTTAAGAACAAGTACCATCATTTCAAGAATAAATTGATATTGGAATACCCCAATAGTTGAGTAGAATAGGAAAAAAAAGACAATTCCACCATTATAAATTAACTTTAGTACTCTTATTCCACCCCATCTTTGAGTTGAAATAAACCCAAAAAGGTTTATCATATTATTATAGGTGAGTAGGGTGAAAGGTATGCTAAAGTTATTGTTCCTCCTATAGAAAATTCAAAAGATAAAATTATAGCTACATTTTATAAGGTTTCATGTGTTCACCTTGGTAAAGCCACTCATGAAGATCTAAAAGAAGATGTGCAAATGGATATTGGTTATTTGATTGAGAAATTATATCATGATAAAGTAACAAAATATGAATTGAGTGATAAAGTGGACTAGTTGATGGTAGTAATACATAGATTGGTTAAACCAACTACGCTCAACTTTAGGACTAAACTTTAGATACTAAAACTCTCCAAGAAGTTGATAAAATAGGAAACATTGGGAAAGCCACTGAAGAATGGTCAAAAAAGCTTCTTGAGCATGAGAATAAAACAATAACCTTGGTTGTTGAAGTGTATTCCATGATCAAAGAAGATAAATAATACACCTATAAGAAAGATGTTGAATACAAAAAGGAGTTAGGCAACTTGAAAGATTTGGATACCAAGATTGTAAACCCTAGAAAGAGTAGATGACAATACTTTGGTTGATGAGGAAGTTTTTAATGAATAAAACTTAAGAGAGTAAGTCAAGTTTCTAGGGTTGACAAGATATAAAATCAAAACTATAGAGGAATCTTTATGTAAGCTTAAGGAATCAAAAATCTTGGCAGGTGACCCCACTTGCAATATCTATGAGGTAATTGAAAAAATCACATGTTCAATCTTGGGAAATGAGGGAAATTAATTCCCATGGTATATATAAGGAAAATTCAAATAATTTATTAATCAAGAGACCAATCCTACTTTCATTTAGTTATAAATTGACTAAAAAATTTGTGCACTTGCAAAACTTATTTGACAGGTTAGATAAAGATTTGAATAATTTCAAAAGAATTCCCTAGAAAATAATAAATCTTCAAGTGGAGGCTAAGATTACTTATCAAAAATATAAAGGTTCGTACCATGACAAGGTGGATAACATATTGCAAAAGCTTGAGGAATATGAAAGAAATGACAATGGGCCATGCAGTCAGAAAAATTATAGTGAATGATGAAGAAGGAAATGAAGAGGAGGCATTGGAGAAGGCACCCTAACTTGCAACTTAGAAGTGATTTCTATTAAATTATTGTTTCAAAATTGAGGGTTACGTTTTGGTTCTAAGACTTTTGCAATTGTGTATGTAATTTGAACAATTCAACATATACCTTGAAATGTGCAACCAAATTCTATGTATAGAACTTGTTTCTTAGGTTTTAAGGATAGGATTTCCTATAAATAAAAGGCTTGCATGGCTCTCAAAAAGATGTCAATATTTGTAATTTTTTCAAAAAGAAAATTTTTGGAAAGAAAGATAAGAGGAAGAGAACTTTGTGATTTTCTAAGAAAATAATAAATCTAAATCATTGCAGGACTTTATGCTTGACCTTAGTTGTGGATGAATGTTGTTATGTTTGTTTATTCATAGTATTATTTTCTTTACTTTATTCCTAATAGAATTATTAATTTATTGTAACTTTATTTTAAGTTAATTAATGTAATACCTAAGTGAAATCTATGTTTTCTTACTTATTTACATTCTTTCTTCTCCTCTTTCATAGTTAATCTTTTTTATTCTCTTGAGATCACTCTCCTTTTCATACTTCAATTTTCATATATATGAAAACCCAAAAAATAATTTAGTATGAATATTTTAAGTCTATATTTTTCATTTCTTTCAAATAAAGGTAGTTTCACTTGTAAATAGAAGAGGGACTCTATCCCATTACATTGTTGACTACAGTGCATGTGTTGAAGTGTTACACACTTTTTTCAAGCCAATAGTTGTTGGCACCCACTGTGGGGCACACTTTATGCTAAATAGTGCAACCCATAAATATCTACAAGAAGTAAAGTTGTTATACCATTTTTTTGGAAATACATTTTAGTAGGGTTAGCAAAGGTAAAGGGATCTTTGACCCTTTATACAATTTACAATAACAACTCGGTTTTCAATTAAATCATGAAAAAAAATGAGTTAGTGGATCCATAAGTTCATCTACAAGTCCAAAAATTTCAAGGCTATAGTAGGAAAGTACCTTCATGAGTCAGGATCTTGTTCTTATTGGAACTATTACACCTCAAAGAGATATTTTTTGAAGAATGCTTGTGCCATGGGGAAATGTTATTGGTCTACTAGCTCTTAGGAAGTTTCATGAACTACCAAGAGGCTCATATAATAACTTCCATAGGTTTCTTGGTGATGGGAAACAACATCTAGATGAACACATCACCGCATTTTATATCAAATGTTTTTAGGGGTTGAATGTAGTAGTAATATTATTCATGAAAACTCATATGGATGGAACTATTGCTTGGTTCTATAATTGGGACACAAGTTTCATTAACAATTAGAATACTATGAAGGCTAAATTTGAATCTTGATTCAAATTAGATGAGGATGTGCATGTTTTTCTTGCTCAGTTTAGTCAAATTAAAAACTAGGTTCATGAACCCATGCATGACTTCATGGCCAAGTTCAATAAATTATTGAATAAAATTCCATGAGCAGCTAAACCTATAGAAGAAAATCAGAGTTTTTTCTTCATCAATGCCAGCTCCTAGAAATTGCTTTCCTCTTAAGAAGGAATCTATTACCTGATCTAAA
This sequence comes from Torreya grandis, assembly GCA_037957365.1. Classification (NCBI taxonomy): domain Eukaryota; kingdom Viridiplantae; phylum Streptophyta; class Pinopsida; order Cupressales; family Taxaceae; genus Torreya; species Torreya grandis. Next base: position 3,598,074 of record JARHVA010000366.1, on the reverse strand, counting down.
TCAAATTTAATATGATAAGGTTATGGTTAGTAAGTTATGAATGGATTCTTAAAAATGTAGAGGACAAGATTCAACTCATGATTCCACTAAATACTTGATTAAAAAACTAGCAAATGACATTATCACTTTAAAAAAGTAGTTACCTCAAAGACAATTAACATCATAATAATATAAAATACTTAAGATAGATTACATATCAAATAATAATCAGCCAAAGTTACCTGCTTCTCAACCAAATTTGGCCATTGAGGCGCCCCTAGTCAATGCAATTTTAGAGACATGAAATTTATGTTTATGATGATGATGAGCTTGAAACATAAGATCTAGGTTGTCAAGAATATGAAACTAATGAACCTGGTGGTGAATATAGTATTGCTTTCTTGGAATATGAGTGTGAAGAATATGACTATAAATATATAGTTGGATACATGTATGGTTAGTCATATGCAGTGTTTATAAGATCTCAGACCTTGACTAAGGATATCAAAAATAAATAAGAAGGTGATAAGGTGAGCCAAAATGATAAATTTATGAGTAATTATGCCCCTAAAATGTTGTCTACCCATATAATACTCTCTAAAGGTTCTCTACCATTTCAAATGGATACAAAACAACTAGAAGCGAAGGTGGACATTTCATCTCACACTCAAAATTGAGAAAGTCAGAGGACCAATGCGAATTTGAAAAATAAGGTGACTTCAACCCTTGAAATATTTGATGTCACATATTCATTACACATTACCTCATTTGACATATTGGATCATGTTAAAAAATATAATATTTAGATGTCTCAAGCAAAATATTTGAGATCCAATCTAGATCAATTGAATCAGTTGTATCATTTTATCAAGGGAGTTTGGATAATTCAAATAAATCTAACTTCAAAGTGATAATAGTTACACCTCCAAATAATAAATCTTTAAAATCTACCATGTCTATATCTACCTCTCCTTCTGGTAAATAATAACCGTTATACATATCCCTTTTCTTAAGGGGTTGCAAGTTGAGTATTTACATTATTGATACATGACCTTTTAACAATGTTATGTTTGCCAAAGTTGCTCATGCTCTAGGTCTTAGTTGCATGAATGATTTTGGTTTTTATTTCTCCATGGATACAAAATAAGTCATGTTAGTCAGCCAGATCAAATATGCATAAGTAGACCTATCTTCATTTCCATAGAAAATGATTAAAATGACAATTCTTATGGCAAACATTCCAACCACATATGGCATGCTATTAAGAGGAAGTTCTTACAAAGATTTAGGTTGAGAAATCTAGATGGATCAATCTCATGACACATTTTCAGTCACTAGAATTAAGCATAAGTTAGAACCTGAGTCAAAATCTAAGCTTACTGTATGCAATTCTAAGGACCCAAGAGCCAATATTATTTATGAGGATAAAAAAAATATGTTGGATGCACATATTATATATCTTATTCATCACTCTATGTGGGTTGCCAATATTATGCCAGTCCATAAAAAGAATGGTGAAATTTACATCTATGTTAATTTCAAGAATTTAAACTAAACATCTTTTAAGGATAATTATCCCTTATCTATTATGGATCGGATACTTCAAGCTATTATAAGATCAAAGATACTTTTCATAATTTATGGGTTTTCAGGATACAATCAGATTGAGGTTTTTGTTGAAGATCAACATAAGGCAACCTTTACGATGCCTTGGGGAAATTTCACCTATAGGATAATACCTTTTAGCCTCATCAATGCTAGAGACACATTTCAAAGGGATATAGATTTGTATTTTCATGACCCTATTAATAAAATCATAGTTGTTTACTTAGATGACCTCATTCTTTTTTCTAAAAGATGTAAAGATCATTATGATCATTTGATGAAAGTTTTTAACAAATGTCAAATCCATGGTATTTCATTGAATTCCAAGAAATTCATATTCAAAGTAACTGAGGGAAAACTTCTTGGCCATATTATGTCAAGAGAAGGGACTAAAATCAATCCAACGAGGGTTCAATCCATTCAAAATTTATCCCTTTCTATAAGTAAGCAAGGCATTGCATCCTTTTTTGGTAAAGTGCATTTCTTAAGAAGGTTCATACCTGACTTTGTTGAGCTCACTAAACATATTTTCCATATGATGAGAGGTAAATTAAATTTTAAATGGATTAAGGAGGGAAAATAATATTTTCATAAAATTAAGACTTTCATTTGAGAGCACCAACTTTAGTATGCCCTGATTTTAAAAAGGATATCATCATTTATTGCTATGCATCTGAGCATACTCTTCCAACATTTTTGGTGCAAAATAATAATGAAAACACTGTTTCACTTATAACCTTTATGAGTTATGGATTGAAAAAACATGAGCTCAAATATTCTCCAATTGATAATCATGCTTATGTTATTCTAAAGGTCATTAATTAATTTAGGTACTAAATTCTAAATTCCTATACCATTTTTTTGGTAATAGATCCAATAGTCAAATCCATCTTAAAAAAGTAAGAAATTGGTTCAAAATTAAGAGGATGAATAGCAAAAGACTAAGATTTTTATTTAGACATCAGACCTGCTAAACTAGTGTAAGGTCATAGTCTATGTCAACTTATTGTTGAGAATAAGCCAAATGATATTATTGATGAAGCTCAAGAACATGATTCATAAAAAAAACCTATAGTTTTATTTATTGGTACCATGAATGAATGGTACTAAATATATCTTATTTTATTATGTATGGGGAATGTCTTGAAGGATTAAGTACAAAGGAAAAAAGAACAATAAATTTAAGAGTTGTGAAATATGTCATATGTGACAATACTCTTTTCAGAAGAGGTATTGATGTCATGTTATCATGATGTGTTAATAAAGAACAACAAAAGAGGATATTATAAGCTTTTCATAATAAAGCATGTGGTGGTAACTTCTTATCACCCATCATAGTGCATGAAATTTTTAGGTAAAATTATTATTGGCCCACCCTCTTCAAGGATGCTCATGACTAGGTTTTTAAATGTGAAGCTTGTCATTAATTTGTAGGAAAGATAAAGCTTGCAGTCTTACCTCTAAATCTGATGGTATTTGAGGAACCCTTTCAATAGTGGAGCCTTGATTTCATATGTGTGTCAAATCTTCATTCCAATGTGGGTCACACCCATGTTCTCACTGCAATAGATTACTTCACAAAGTGGGTTGAGGCTATTCTAGTCAAGCAAATTACTTCTGAAGTAGTGTGTAATTTCATTAAAGATAATATCTTGGTTAAGTATGGATTTATTTAAAATATAATGACAAATAATACGTCTAATCTTTATTCTTATGAACTTGTTGGTTATTTTTATGACGATGGGATTTCTTTATCGCATGCTTTGGATTACTACCCTTGGTCAAGTAGAATCAAGAAACAAGAATATATTTACTATTATTTGCAAGCTTGTAGATGAGAACCAACAAAATTGGCATTAAAAATTGTATGATGCACTTTGGGTTGATTGAATTACTCCTAATAGGATTATTGGTATGTCTCCATTTTAGCTAATTTATGACAAGGATGTCACCTTTCCTATCATTTTAGAATTATCAACACTTCAATTGGCTAAGGCAGCTAAAGATTAGAGCTTCAAAGATTCATTAGATAAAAGGATTTTGTATTTGAATAAGCTATAAGAATAAAGAGTTATGGTAATAGACAGGATTACAGAGCATCAATAGAAGGTGAAAGAAAATTTTGATAAGAAGGCTAGATAGATGGATTTTAAGATTGGTGATTTTGTTCTTCTGTGGGACAGAAGATGTGAACCTAAGGTTAGTCATGAGAAGTTTGATTCCTTATGAAAAGATCCATTCAAAATTCATCACTTATATAGAGATAATACATACTATTTTGATTCCTTATAATGGGTAGTATATTAAGCTTTTTAAGTAATAGATACCATCTCTCTTAAGTCCTAGATTATCCTTAATATTTTTATTGTGTTTGTTATCTCATTCTTTACTTTTCCATCCTTTGCTTTTGTTTATGTTCTTTTATTTATTTTTTCTTTTTGCTCTTGTGAAGTGTTTTATTTAGAGAGACTTTTTAGCCCAACTAACATGAAAACCAAGCTTATTGAACTTATAAATTCCAGAGTCCATCTTTGTATTTATCAAATGTAGGTCCTTAGTCAGAGCTAGTTGTTATCCCCTAAATTTCATCAAATTGAAAAATTTGGGGTAACCCATTAAAATTTATTTAAAAATCAAGTTAATAGAGGAAAAAAGTTGGAATAAAATTATTTTCAAAGACTTATACATTTTTTCTTCATAAGAGTCAGGTTTTTGAGACTAGAATACATTCATGGACCCTGATGGCTATAATGTAAGTATCGAGCCTTGATGGCTATAGTGTGTCTATCTTTCCCTACCTTAACCCTCATTAATGATGGTTGATTCATACATGTGTGGGAGTATCCTCAACCCTCACTATTTAATTAATTCTTTCCTCTCATTTTTGTATCATTCAAACATCAAACTTGGAGATCTACATTTGCCTTTCTTCGCTATTTAGGGTTTTTCGATCTTTACTTGCAATTTGGAGATTATTTTTCTCAAATTTCCTTCCAATTTCTTCATAGTGAGTGCACTTAGTATTTTGGAGGGTTTTCTCTTATATGTGGGGTATTTTCTTCCACTCATTTCTCTGTGTTCATTTGATCTCACCATTTGAGATTCTTCATCTTATACTTGAGATACATCAGAGTTAACTATTTGCATCACAACCTTGAAACCCAATGTCATAACCTAAAAATCCTAACATTGGAGTTATCTTCCCCCTTACATCAGAGTTTTTTGACTATTCTACAGTCCCCTAATTCTGCCTTCTGAAACCCCACCACCTCTTCTTTTTATATTTTCTTATTCTCATTCACACCATGCTTCCCTGATTCATGTTCTCCCATACTGGTGACAATTAGCAGATGTCTAGAACTTCTAAGAAGAAGGGAAAGGAAAAATATAAAGAAATGAAGTACCAATTTCAATGGGTCACTCCTCCCTCCAATATTGATTCTAACATTGTCCAAGTCACTGATACATAATTTGGTAACATTAACATAGAGGACTTATGGAAGAGTATAAATGTTTCTTTTAAGAATGATTGGCTACAAAGTATTTACAATAGTAGCCTTCCTTAATTTATTGCATTTCTAATCTTTACACAATTCTTAGAGCTTGTCATGACCATGGTGAGTAATTATGATAGAGATAGAAGGGAATTTCATACTCCCAAAGAATGGGTCATCTTGAGACTTGTACACGAGTACATTGAGGAAATGTTGAAGATTCTAGACCATGAAGTTTTTTTAAAAATCAATCCAAAGACAACACAAGAGTTTCAGGAAGTAAATAAAGATGGTCTTAGGTCCTTGAATAAACATTGGATTATTAAACCTAAACCCTTAGTGTCTAGTGTTTCTAAGGCGATTTTTAGATATAATTTTAAGCTTGAAAATAATGACATTATCACTCTTATAAATAAGGTGGTTGTAAATCCCATGGTAAGGGATTATGATAAATGGATGTTTCAATATATCCAGATTATTCATGCAAATAAGTAATATATCAACTCAGTTGAGTTGATCAATGATTCAATCCAAAAGGATTTGTACGAGGTGATCACTACCCATAAATTTTATATGATGACATACCTCATTTAGGTAGTTGCATGGAAAATATTCTATATTGGCTTGACCACAATGAGGCAAATGTTTACTTCTTGTATATATGAGTATTATCCTCAGTTTATGTTGAGAGATTATGTTAACCATTTCCTTCAATTTAGTGACACTTTTATTCATTTTGTCATTCAAATGTTTGAATTAGAACCTTACAATCAGCATTTCTCAATTGTTTCTACCACATAAATTTTAATATGGGGTGGTTGTTTTATACATCAGGGTGTGTAGGTGTGAGTTTGCCCCATATTTGCTCTTTAGGTTTGTTGATGATAAATGGGCACTCATGAAACTGATACTAAAACTGATGGATACACAAGTTCTTGGTTTCAAAGCATAAATTTGTTAACATTCAATTTTCTATGACTATTTATAAGTACACTTATGCCCCACTTTATAAAGCCAAATATATTGAATCAGATATGGGATGTGTCACCCTTTGAACATTTCATAGTTAGCCCTCATTTGATATAAGAGGAATTCTAGAGGCCACTTTGAGTTCTTCATTTAAACATGTTCCTTACTATGAATATTTATAGATTTATTGTGATGATGAAAGAGAGGTCAAACTCTTTGATCAAACCCACTTCACGTTGGAACAAATAATCAATTATAATATTATGGATATCCCCAAAGAAATGGATTTTAAAGATGATGGAGAAGTGGTGGATGAATATTAATTTTCACAGGGAATCAAGACATCACCTCTTCTAAGGATTGACTGGATTCAAGTGGAGGTGACATCTTTGGAGAGTCAAACTCAAAGATTCTTTAGGAGAAATTTGGTATGGATTATGAGAAAAAGGGTAGATGTGAAAAATGTCAAACTTCGTCCACCTTTGAAAGTTGTGGATATACCTCCTCCTGATATAATAAATAAAAAGGAAATGGAAAATCAAGTGGCACCTTCTATCAATATATCAGATACTATCATGATAGAAGAGACTAAATAACTTTCACCTCAACCTAAAAGGAGGCCTTTGAAGTTTAAACTCAAGAAGTCAAATGGTGGGAAGGGTAATTCTAGAATATCAACTATGTTGAGTGAAACATCTAAAAGGGTGGTTCATTTGAAAGGGTTGATCAAGAACATCACATTGTAATTCATGACTATGGATCCTCCATTTTTATGCCCTTAGGTATCCCCTTCAATAGTATCAAATCCTCTCTTTTTTATTAAAATTCAAGAGGCTATTTCTCAGGTCATATCCAAAGAGGACATTGAATCTATTCATAAAGAAGGAAAATCTCTTCCAAAGATAGCATAAATTTCTTCTAAAGTGGTGGAACATTTACCTGTTATTCAAGAAGAAGAGCCAAAAACTTAGAAATCTTTGGAGGTAAAAGTCACATTTCCTCTACAGATCAAAGAAAGAATGGAGACTTTGGTATATCAGGCTATTGTTGTTCAAGAACATGAACCATCATTTCAAGAAGAAATTGATATTATAGTACCTAAATGGTTGAGTGGAATGGAAAAAAGAGGAAAAAGATAGTTCTACCATTAGAAATTGACTTCAGTACTCTTATTCCAGCACATCCTTGAGTTTCAAAGAAACTCAAAAAGGTTTCTCATATTGGTATAGATGAGCAGGGTTAAAGGTACACTAAAGTTTATGTTCCTCTTCCCAAAAAGTCAAAAGATAAAATTACAGCTATAGATTACAAGGTTTCATGTGTTCAATTGGTAAGTACACTCATGAAGGTCTAAAAAAAGATGTGCATATGGTTATTGGTTCCTTAATCAAGAAATTCAATCATGATAAAGCAACAAAAGATCAGTTGAAGGATAAAGTGGACCAACCGAAAATGGTAATACATAGATCGGTCAACCCTACTTAACCTCAACTTTAGGACTATACTCTAGATACTAGAGCTCTCTAGGCAACTAAGAAAATAATAAGTATGGGAAGAGCCACTAAAGAATGGTCAAAAAAACTTCTTGACCAAGGGAATAAAAAAATATCCTCAGTTGTTGAATTCTACTTCATGATCGAAAAAGAGAAATAATATGCCTAAAAGAAAGAGGTTGAATGTAAAGAGGAGTTAGGTAAGTTGAAATATTGGGTGCCATGGTTGCAACCCTTGATAAGAGAAGATAAGGATACTTTGGTTGATGAGGAAGTTTTGATTGAAGAAGATTTAGGTGAGTAAGTTGAGTTTCTAGGGCTGACAAGATACATAATCAAAACTATAAAGGAATCTTTATGTAAGCTTAAGGAATCGAGAATATTGGTATTTGACCCCACTTGTGATATCTTTGAGGTAAATTAAAAACTCCTATGTTCATGCTTAGGAAATGAAGGGAAATTAATTCCCATGGAAGATGTATAAGGAGCATTCAAATAGTTGATTGATCAAGAAATCAACCTTGCTTCATCATTTAGTTACAAATTGATTCAAAGATTTTTGCACTTCCAAAACTCATTTGATAGGTTAGATAAATATTTGAAGGATTTCAAAAAAATTCCCCAACAAATGATAAATAAGCAAGTGGAGGTTGATATTCTTTATTAACACTCTAAAGCTCCAGACCATGACAAGGTGGGTGACATATTATAGAAATTTGAGGAATATGAAGAGAAATGACAACATGCCATGTAATTATAAATCCCCACAGTGGATGATGAAGAAGGAGATGAAGAGTTGGTTCCAAAGAAGACACCCAGACTTATAGCATAGAAGCATTTTTGGTTACAATATTATTCACAGGTTGAGGGTTGTGTTTTGGTTCAAAGGCTTTTGCAGTTTTGTATGCAGTTTGAACAAGTCAATATTTACCTTGGAATGTGCAACCAAAATTTATTTTTAGAATTTGTTTCATAGGTTTTATGGATAGGATTTCCTACAAATAGTAATCTTACATGCTTCTCTAAATGCTATCAATATTTTTAATTTTTGCAAGAAGAGAACTTTTGGAAAGAAGAGAAAACAAAAAGAACTTTGTATTTTTATAAGAAATCAATAAAACTTAGTTGTTGTAGGACTTTGTGCTTGGCCTTTAGTTATGGATGAATGTTCTTATGTTCATTTATTCATAGTATTATTTTCTTTACTTTCTTTCCAATAAAAGTCTCAATTAATAGTAACTTTATTTTAAGTTAATCAATGTAATATTTAAGTGAAATATGTGTTTAGTCACTTATTTACATTCTTTCTTCTCCTCTCTCATAGTTAATCTTTTATATTATTTTGAGATCACTCTCCTTCTCATAATTCCTTTCCCATGTATATGAAAATCCCCAAAATAATTTAGTAGGTATAGTTATGAATATGTTAGATTTGTGTTTTTATTTCCTTTAGAATAAAGGTAGCTTCACCTTTAAATAGGACTTTGTCTCTTTACTCTGTTAACTACAATGCATGCGTTGAAGTGTTACATATTTTTTCAATCAATACAATATGAATGAATAAGATACACAACATGTCCTTAGGTAACACAATTTTCCTAAATCCGTTTGGATCCCCAAGTTCAACTTGCGATGTGAGGGAAGAACATATGTAGTACTTAAGTCAAACAAACACACATAAACAAGACTAAAAATATGCACAAATAAGATTGATAAATTAAATTAATTGATTATATGTATGTGTTTATTTTATTGTAAATGTTTTGATAAGTAAACATGTAAGAATATTCATTAGTAGTTTCGGTTGGATTTGGGTCTTTGGCATGTGATATTACCTAAAAATTAGTGAACTTAAAAAATATATTAATATAATAATTCTTAAATGGAATATTTGTTCATGGATAATTACATCTTTCCAAGATATTTATTTGGTAGGAATGAGAGCTCAAATGAATACCTGAGTCAAAAGTTATAACCTTTAGAAGATGAAAACATCATTTTTCAATACGTAGATGTCACCAATTTAATAGACGTGCCATCCTCATTTAGACATCATTCTCTAACATGCAGATACCACTCAATAGCACACAAATGCCACTAAATGGCACATAGATGCCACCAAATTTGTATAAATTCCATTCTCAAATAAACACCATTCTATAGTGACACGTAAATGCCACTAAACATCACATAAATGCCATCAAAATGACATAGATGCCACTAATGACAAAAACATCACTTCTTAATGCATGTACATCATTTATCAATGCATAAACATTGTTTTTGATGATGGATATGCCAATACTTAGATTAGAGATTCTAATCTACAAAAAAATGATTTTGAATCTAAAATTATAAATTTTGACCTGAATTTGACCTAACTGGACTCAAGAAGATGACTAACCAAGCTTAAAACACCTAAAAAGAAAAATGATCAAAATATTATGGATAATGTCCCACCTCTTGTGCCAATAATGTGTAAATTCAAACTTTTAAAGCATAATCAAGTTACAAACATGAAATTTATACTCTAAAAAAGATAATACACCTTGGATGGATCTTAAAAGCGAACAAATAAATAGTTTTACCTTACCTACCAATGAATTTTCTCCTTTGTTGTGCTAATTTTGCTCAAATTGAATTTTGGATGTGGTTGCTTAATGGTGACACAAGTAATTTGGCAACATGTCCCCTTCACTAATTGATGATTGGCTTAGATGATCTTGATGATGGAATCTCAAACTAGGATCATCTGTTCAAAGCTTTCTTGGATTGATTGTTAATTTGGTATGGTCTCATTAAGCTACCATGGCTTTATTGAAGTGTAAGAGGGATTTCCAATCTATAATTTTTTTTAAATGAAATGGGTGGTCAGATATAATCCAAAATGAAGGGCTAGGATTGAGTCAAATTTCTTATCGAATGAGGGGAGATCATAAATGTGAGGGGTTGAGGATGTAAGGATCAATTTGAATAGGCATGGGCATGATTATATTTTATCTCTTGATTTGAGTATTTGACCATAGATTGAGTAATGTGATGGCTTTATGGATGATTGACGTGGGATTTGGGTGATATGATTTAAAATGGGATGATGTAATTTAATTTAATTTAATTTATTTATATGTTTTGTATGTGCATGGATTTTATTATTATGATTAATCAACTAATTAATAATTATTAATTAATTGATTACCCTAAATTTTATCATGGTGGGATTTAGATGGGATGATGGTGTGATAGGATTAATTTATTAGTGGTGGTGGTGTGGTTAGAGTGAATTGGATAGAGTGTGATGATCATGATTGAATTATGGTTGAGTGATGTTAGGGTGGATTAACAGATAAATTAGGGATGTATAGTGACAAATAGTGATATCAAGAATAAGGTGTCAAAAGTAGTGAAAATGAAGTGTCAAAAGTGTCAAAAGTGGGATGTCAGAAGTGTTGTTACTTTTACAACATGCCCTATTTTTAAATTTAAAATAAAGACCCTCTTTTTTTTTTTTCTAGAGTTTAGTCTTATGTCTTGAAGGAGTTCGTTAGACTTGTTTGAAGTGGACTCCTTAGCAGTATAATTTTGTTAGATATAGATTTGAAGATTTAGAGTCTAATTGTGCTTCATTGTTTTAGCCAAGATTGAATAATAATAAATTTGCATCATAAACACTTACCATAGTAATCACATCTAAGACTACATTAATTTAAAAATCAGAATTTACAATGATTCTATTAAGTCTTGGTTTATCTTCATGTTTGTGTTTTGAAACACATGTAAAGCTTCCCTTTTAGACCATTTTGCCTTGAATTTATGCAAATTATTTAACTACTTTAGAGTTTTTCATGAGAAATTTAGTCTATTTTTACTTTAATTTTAGACTAATTGACTAGGTGTTAATATAGAGTTATTCTTTTATTTAGTCACTTTTTCTGAAAAATGGACAATATTGGCTTTAATTCAATGGAGTTGGGTTTTCCTCTTCATGCTAATTTTTATGCTCTCATGATTTCATTTGGATTTTTACTTTGGTCATTTTTGGGATTTTTCCCTAGCCATTTATTTTTAAAAACTTAGCCATTTGATTTTATAAATATGAAGTTGTTGATAGTGCCTTTATTTATCTTGCTCGCATGTACCCAGCGCATTTCTTGTCTAACATGGTGATATTCCATAATTCTCTGTAGTGTGGACCTATTTGAAAAACATTTTTGACACTTATTTGATTATTTGATTTCTCCTAAAGCCACTATTGACACTGTGGATTGCACCTTTGAAAGAAGGCTCAGCTTCTCTCTTCCACATGGCACAATGGAGACTTTCCTCTTGCTGTGGGCTTGGCAAAACTGAGGAAAGAATCTCTATATAAGGGATATCTCCCTTTGATGCATCCTTTGGGGTCTTTATCTACTACTATTAATAATGGGGGGGTGAAAAGGGAGAAGGATATGACCAAAGTAGAACCTATCTAAAATGGTGATGCACCAAATGATTCAATTTACTCAGCTTATATGAACACTTTAGACCAAAAAGGGTGAACAGATACTTCATCTGACAAAATACTAGACTATATAGCACTTTAATAGGGGGCTTAATAAAGATACAAAGAAAAATAACTTACCATAGGTGCTATAGAAGCACACTGTTAGATAACTACTCTTCTGTCTCTATGCTCCAATTTGGGCACTTCCTGTTAACTTGTAGAAATGGTTTTGGATATACCAGATATGTTGGTGTCAACCTATGAAAGCATCAAGATGAAATGAATAAACACAGAGTTGATACATAGACATATTTAGAAGCATAACTAGTCAAATAGAGGTAAAATGTGTTATATTTGATTCCAAGGTAAAATTGGTAGGGCTTCGCCTTACACAAGTGAGAGATACATTTCCCAGTTGAGAGGTTAAAATATATAGAATTAAGAGAAAGAATTTTTTGTTGCCTTCAAGAATAGGCAACCCATGCTATACTAAACACCTGGGGAAGAGGAATCCACTCATGATGTTGTCATCCTTCCATAAATGGCCTGAAAGAGCCATGTTGTAGACTGCTATGGGTATTGACTTTGTTTCTCAAACTGTATTAAATGTTCCTGCTAAGCATGGGTCGCTTTATTTTCTAAATGACAAGGTTGCTTCTTTATGGATTTTATGCAACTATCTACTCATTAATGTAAAATGAAGAAAATGGGCCACTCTATTGAATGCTTGCATTCCCCTTGATGACCACTTGGTGGAGACTATTTCATCTACAGCAATAACTTCTCTTGTCAATGCTTTTTGTGCCACATGTACTATTCTATTCATTTCTACGCTTGGCTTTTGTCTTTTCCTGGAAACTCAGCCCTCAAGGCTATCTTTCATTTCTTATTTTTAGGATCCTTTCTCAGTGGGTCGCTAAGTTTTCTTTTGGCCTTATGCCTTTGAATTCCTTCAGGCCCCCACTTATAAGTTCCTTCAGCCACTTATCATGAGTTCTTTCGGGTGCTTATCCAAAGGAATTGGTTCTTTGGCTTCTCTTCAATGACTGACGCATCCCATCAAAATTGACATTTGTGGGCATATCACTATTCAAAAACTAATGAATATTTCACTATCTTAAATTTGACATTTATGTGCACGTCACCAGATGTTTGAACCTCCAACGGCTAGTTCACCATGTTAAAGTTGATGTGCTCGGGCCCATCATCACTTTGGTAATTCCTTCGGCCTTTTGCAAAATGAACCCTCCCAAAGGGAAGGTGATCTTTTAGAAAAGAGGAGAGGGTCCCTTTTTGGCAGTTGAGAGTTCCCCACAAGGGCACCTGCACTTTAGGCTCCCTTTTCTTCCCAATTCCTTCGAATAAAATATCTAAAGGAATTCATTCGGATAAAATATCTAAAGGAATTCCTTTAGACATTTTACCTGAAGGAAATCTTACCTTCATGCCTTAACTTTCTCTTTGTTAATTCCATCAGACAAAAAGTCTAAAGGAATTCCTTCAGGCATTTTGTCTGAAGGAATTTACCTTTGGTTTCTTCCTTGGATTTTCTTCAGACAAAAAGTCTGAAAAAATCCTTTATCTTTTACCTTATCACTTTTTCAAAGGAAAATTCCCCTTCGGGCCCTCTGCCTTGCTCCCTTCCAAATGTGATCTTGGCCCTCCGCAAGGGCATCTTGGGTCCAAATTTGCCCTTTGGAGCCTGCTTGAACGGTCCCATTTGTAACCTACCTGCCCTCCACAAGGGCACTTGACCTTTAAATCTTTTGTAGAAGACTTGAATTCCTTTGAAAACTAGCCCATTCCTTTGACAAAAGGCTTGTCTAAGGTAATTGCTCAATGTGAAGTAAGCCCTAGATCAAACTAAAAACCTACAAGACTTAGATCACTTGAGTCTTCATAAGAATAGGGCTATTGCAAAGAGAAATGGCACAATTGCAATAAGGTGAATACATCAAAGATTGATGACATTAGGACAACAGGGAAAGAAGGGAGACTAATTTTTGACTTGCAAGACCAAAATGGTCAACAAATTTGGTGATTCCCAGGGGAAGCATGCCTGCTATGCTTAAGAAAACTAGTGACTTATAAGTTTGTTGGGCACGGAGTTAGAATATAGCCTGAAAGGTTGACAAAAACCTTGAAGAACCTTAGAATCAACATGAAGCTTTTACCCCAAATGGTAAACAAAACACACACAAGGCTAAAAAATATAGATATACACAAAAGCACTTAGGGAAAACAAGGGAAAAATAGAGAAAATATGTACATAACAAGAGAAGACTTAGTGAAAATGCTTAAGATATATCTCATTAATTGGGATATGTAGTTCTCCACCATTCAACTTGGAGAGTTAGAATGCATTAAGCTTCTTGCACTGAGTGATGACATATAGACCACTCCATAAGGCATCAAAATTCATGTGTTTTCTAGGTTTATCTCGGTCCTCATCTCATTTTAAGATGATGTCGCCTTCTGAGAAGCCTTTTGATGAGGATTTATTATCAAAATGCTTCTTCATTTGCTATTGATAGCTAGTCATGGAAGCCATGGCTTGGTCTCTTATCTCCTGAAGCTTCATCAATTCATAAAGTCTGACCTCCATGCTATCACTTTCTTCTAATTTCAACTAGTGGGAAAGATATAAGGCTGGCAATTCAAGTGAAATAAGGAGTTTAGCTTCTCTTCCATACACAAGTGTGTATGGTGAATTGCCAACTATGCTTTTTGGAGTAACCCTATCTATCCACAGGGCTATTTTTAGCTTAGCATGCCAAGTTCTCTAATTTTTCTCCATTGTCCTAATGATTCTGATCAAATTTTTATTTGTGGACTCAACCAGCCCATTTCCTTATGGGTAGTAATTGGAAGAAATGTTAAGTTATATTTCATATCCCAACATCCACTCACTTGTTTTGGTTCCCAAGAAAACCAATGCATTATCTGAGATAATGGTAGCTAGGACTCCAAATCTTATCACCAAGCCTTCATAAAAGTCTAAGACTACATTTTCATTAGCTTCTTTCAAAGTGATAGCTTCTACCCATCTCGTGAAGTAGTCTATAGTAGTCAATACCCATTTATGGCCAGCACTGGAAGGAGGGTTGATCATTCATATGAAGTCCAGGCCCCATTGCATGAATGGTTATTCTACTTGAATAGGCTACAGAGGCATTATAGCTAACCATTGCTTTCAATTAAAGAGGGCACATTTCTGGCACTTTCATACCTAGGCATGGGTGTCTCTGAATAAAGTGGGCCAAAAGTAACCAGCCCTCATAAACTTTGTAGTTGTAAGCTTAGGAGCAAAGTGACCACCAACTAGCCCATCATGAAACTCAGATAGTACCTTGTCGACCTGACTTGAGTTTATGCATCTCAAGAGTACTCCTAAAAAATCTCTTTTAAATAGCACCCCATCAATCAAGATATAAAGGAGAGATTGGAGTCTAAAACACCTCCTCTTAGTCCTATCAAGGCCCTGTGGGCACTCACCGGTGAGAAAGAAATGTGTCATTTCTTGTGCCTAGTCCTTCATGACTACTAGTTCCTCTACTACAGCTTCATTATAGAGTAGCAAAATGCCCTCTTTTTATTATTTAAGGTCTATAGTGAGGTGCTCACATATCCCTTTTCCCTTTACTAGTTTGGTGGTTTTGATATCCACGTCATATTCCATTACCTTGGTGATCCACCCTACCCTCTTTTCATTTAAATCATGGCTAATCAAGAAATATTTGATGCTAGGATGTGGCACCATGACATGAACCTTGTTTTTTGACAGCATATGTCTAAATTTATTCAGGCCTCATATGACTGCAAGCACTTGCTTTTTAACATATGTGTACCTAATTTCAAAACCTTTTAGACCTTGGCTAAAGAATGCAAGAGGTTGTTCAAGGTTTTCATCATTTACTTGAGTAAGCATGGCAGAGATTACCTCTTCATTTCCGAAGGTGTAAAGGTTAAAATCTTTGGAGAAGTCTGGACTGATCAAGGTGGGAGCCTGGATAATAGTTTGCTTAATTCCTTCAAAACTATCCTTCCTTTATGTTGTCCATGCAAACTTCTCATCTTTATTCAGCATGGAGGTTAGCGGCTTGACTATCTTGGCAAAATTTGGGATAAATTTCCTAATAAAATTTATTCTATCAAATAAACTTTGTAGACCCTTCTTATGCTTAGGTAAGGACAGCGCTAGGATGGTGCGTGCTCTTTCTAGATCAATGGTCAAGCCCCTTTTTGAAACAACATGACCAAGGAGTTTACCTTCATCGATAGTGAACACACATTTCTTTAGGTTAAGAGAGATACCAAAATATCTAAACCTCTCAAAGATTTGCCTCAGGTGTTTCAGATGTTAGCCTGCATCCTTAGAGAAAACTGTCATGTCATCAAGGTAGACCAATACAATATTATTTATCAGGCCTTAGAAAGCCATGTCCATGGCTCACTAAAAAGGTGGCTATAGCATTTGATAGTCTAAATGGCATCTTCCTGTAAGCAAAGGATCCCCACTTGGTAGTGAAGGATGTCTTGTACTGATCATAATCTTGTACTAGAATCTAATTGTATCCTAAATATCCATCTAGGAGGGAGAAACGGTCACTCCCTATCACCATTTGGAGAATCTACTCCATAGTTGGAAGGGGATAGTGATATTTTAATGAGACCTTATTGAGGTCTCTAAAGTCCAAACATAGTCTAATCTCCTCATTCTTTTTTCTAATAGGAACTAGATTAGCTAGCCAAGAAGAGTATTTGATAGGAAAAATAATTTTGGACTCAATCAGCTTGGTGAGTTTCTTCCGCATGAGAGGCTCAATCTTTGGATTGATAGGCCTTTGTCTTTGTTTGATGGGTTTGGTATTGGAGTTGTTGCCAGAATTTAGATAATGTGAATGCAATGGAGACGTGATCACACAAGTTGAAGCAAGTGCACACCACATAGATGCTAAAATAATTTGAAAATAACACAATAAGATAAATTGTACAAGACAAAATGGAGAAAACCATAATCTGATTAACATGAGATGGCCAAAGTGAGTACTACAAATAGGAGAGTACGTAAGTAACTCCTCCACAAAAGGTGGACAAGGCACCCCAAGAATAGACTGTAACTCCTCCATGAAAGGTGGTGACAAGGTGCTAAGAATAGAGAAGTAACTCCCATCAAGGGAGTTACTTATGACATTATTATGACACCTATGACACATCTATGACACACACCTCCACATAAGCTAGCCTATCCCACAAATGTATGAAAACTCCATGTATGCACAAGAAATACAATTTCCCTAATTAATAAACAGGAAAAAATAAAAACTTACACTAATACCCCCCATAAGTGCAGCTTAGGTGGGCAGTGTGGAAATATAAAAATGGGTCCCAGCAACTAGGCCTGATGAGGTACCCATGTACAAATGCAATCTCCCATAAGATAGAGAAAAAGAGAAAACTCGTAGGAAAAAACTCCCCCCCCCAAAAGAGAGACATAAAAGAAAGAAGAGGCTAGAAGGCCCCCTTGAAGATGATGTTGTTGCAAATGTGGACCGCACCCCAAGAAGAGCTCATAGATGAATGAACTTGTTCTACATAAAAAGTTTGGTGAAGATGTCTACAACCTACTCCAAAGACTGGCAAAATATCAAGTCAATGACCTAACTATGAATAAGCTCCCAAATGAAGTGCATGTGAATCTCTATGTGTTTGGTCCGCTAGTGTTGAACTAGATTTCTACAAATCTGAATGGTACTCTAGCTATCACAATAAATGATGGTGGGCTGCCTGATAGGAATGCCAAACTTAAAAAGTATCCCTTGAAGCCAAATAGCCTCAGTAGCTGCATTAATAGCTCCCCTGTACTCTGCCTTTGTGGATGATATAGCAATAGCATTCTACTTCTTGCTAGACCAACTGATAGGACTAGAACCTAGAGAGAAACTGTACCCAGAAGTGGACTTACGAGTTTGTGAATCACCAGCCCAGTCTAAATTTGTATATCTAGCCAAGTCAACCTCTATGCCAAATCTATAATGAATCTCGTATCTATTTAAACCCTGTATGTAATGTAAGATCCTCTTAGCTACTTTCCAATGCAGCTCATGAGGTTCCTACATGAATCTGGAGACAAGTCCCACTGTATATGATATGTCAGGCCTGGTGTGAGTCAAGTAGATGAGACTACTAACAAGTTGTCGATATCGAGTGGCATCAACCAATGGTGAATAACAGTCAGCCTCAAGCTTGACTCCTGATAGAAAAAGAGTCAGAGATGGCTTGCAATCAGCCATGTGAAATTGAGCCAACAAATCAAGAGCATACTTAGGTTGTGCACGAGAAATTCTTGAATCTGACTATGAGATCTCGATGCCAAGGAAGTAGTGCAATAAACCCAATTTTGTCATGTGAAATCTATCCTGGAGAGATGCCTTCACTGCTGCAATAGCTGATGAAGAACTCCCGGTGATCAAAAGGTCATCAACATAGAGAACTAAAATCAAGAGCGAATCATTCTATCGTAAGAAGTAGACATTGGGATCAGAATGGCACCTAGTGAAACCCGCTATGAGAAGGAAGGAATCCATCTTGGCATACCAAGCCCGAGGGGCCTGTTTGAGGCCATAGATAGATTTCCTAACTCTGCATATTAAGGAAGAATTCTGAACAAATCTTGGTGGCTACTCCATGTAGATCTCCTCCTCTAGGTCTCTGTGAAGAAAAGCACTCTTCACATCCATCTGATGCACATCCCAACCATGTGTTGTGGCAATAGCCAAGGTGAGTCAGATAGAAGTCATCTTTGCAACGAGTGCAAAGGTCTCTGAGTAGTCAATGCCTACCACCTGTGAGAAACCCTTGGTGACCAATCACACCTTGTACTTATCGACTGACCCATCTACTGCAAACTTGGTTTGATATATCCACCTACATCGAACCATCTTTCTTCCCTTAGGAAGTGAAGTCAAATCTCAAGTGTGATTTTCGATTAAGGAAGAATATTCTTCCTCCATAGCACTATCCCACTCAGGTACCCCCAATGCCTCTCAAAAAGTCTGTCGATTTGAAATGAAAGCAAAGAAGGCATGTGGATCTCTCTGAAAATCCCCCCTAGTACATCTGTCATCTGCAGGATCTCCTACCCAAGTGCCAACACTCTCAAGTGTCTGTCTGGCCCAAAGTGGCCCAGAAGTGGGCGAGTCAAGTGCTAACTCCTCATCCTCTGACTGAATAGAGGTGGATGACACTACATCACTGTCTTCACTGTCTGAACTTGAAGAAGAAGATGTCTCTAGCTCAAGAACCTGTTGTGGCTGATCTGAATCTGACAAGGAATCATCATGAAGAAGTAGATCTGATGAGGGAGAAGAAGTGTCAAGTGTTGAGTCTATAAGACTCTCCTAAAAATAGACACTTCTCTCGATGAACAACTCATGAGTGACTAGATTTAGAAGGTGATATCCCTTAATACCATCCGAATATCCTACAAAGATGCAAGGCTTGGACTGACGTTTCATAGCTTTGTGTTTCTTCTTCAGAATGTGGGCCATGGCTGGGGATCTGAAAACTCTAAGGTGCTCAACATCAGGTTTCCTTTTATGCCAAGCTTTAAAAGGTGTTATCCTTTTCAAAGCTTTGTGAGGAACCCTATTTTTAATGTACCAAGCACAATTGATGGCTTCGGCCCAGTACTGTGGTGCTAAGGATTTGGAGTGAATCATACAACTACCCATCTCTTTCAAGAACCTATTCTTGCATTTTGCAACCCCATTCTGTGAAGGATTGTAAGTGACTATGCACTAAAAATCAATCCCCTTTGTGGTGCAAAACTACTCAAACCTGATGCTAACATACTCCCCTCCATTATCAGTTCAAAGAACTTTGATGGATTTCTCACTCTATTTCTCAACAAGAGCCTTGAAGTCTAGAAAATTTTCAAACACTTCAGACTTTTGTTTGAGAAAATATATCCAAGTGTACCTAGAGAAATCATCAATGAAAGTAAGGATGTACTTGGCCTTTGTGAAAGATGGTTTGGGAAAGGGTCCCAATACATCACTATGGACTAAATCCAAAGGTTGTGAAGCCCTCCAAGCTCTGCCTTTGCCAAATTTTGCTTTGGGATGCTTCCCAAGGGAACACCCCTCACAAAGTCCTTTAGAGAATTGGACACGAGGCAAGCCAATGACCATGTCATTTTTGCAAAGTTGCTCAAGGTGGCGGTAGTTAAGGTGGCCAAACCACTCATGCCACAATTTGCTAACTCCATCTAAATGAGTCAGCAATGCTGTTGGAGAAGAATCTGATGCAAAATGTGAGAAGGTGTATAATTTGGCTTGGTGATTTGCCCTACCCACTACCACTATAGTATCACTATGCAATTCCCTAATAGCCACTGAATCTGGTGAAAACTCAACTCTCATGCCCTGACCAATGTGAGTGATTTGGTACACTGATAGGAGATTGGTTGAAAGAGAAGGAACACTTAAAACATTATTGAATGTTCCTTCTTCCATTTCAACTGATCATCTCCCTACAATGAAAATTGATGTGTCATCACCCAAACTAATAGAAGTCATGCTACAAGGCTCTAAAGATGAAAACTAAAGAAGAACCCATGTGGTGAGAAGCACCTAAGGCGATGACCCATGAAGATGTAGAAGCTGCTATAGCTACAAGGGCCTTACCCTTTTCTTTCTCCTTACGCTTGCCTTTTGCCTTGGTAGAATCTTGGGTAGATGAATTCTGCTTGATGGACTCAGGAACACCTATGTTGTTCTTCTCTAGAAGATGAGTTAGGTGATCTATTTGTTTCTTCATGCATTTGTGTTCATCATGCCCTATCTTTTTACAATAGGCACACTTAACCTTCTCCTTCTTAGGTTTAGCATTGGAAGAGGAAGTCTCAGTGTTGTTTTTGGCAGGATTGGTGTTTTTTTTCTTCTTCTCCTGGTCCTTGTTCTTTTTCTTCTTCTCTTTTGTTAAAGTCTTATCCTTACCATTTTCAGCTATCAAAGCTTGAGGTTGAGTAGACTTCATTGTGCCCATTTGAATTATCTTATCTTGCTCCCTAGTCAAGTCGGCAATGAATGAATCCAAAGAAGGCATTTTCCATGTAGTGCCAAGGGCACTTTTTGTGGCATGGAAACTGGAGACAAAGACTGAATAGCTTGGACCTAACTTTGCGAGAATAGAAAGTATGAGTTGATCATCTTTCTTCTCTATCCCACATTCTTTTAATTGCAATCTAAGGGCCTTAAACTTAGTGAAGAATTCCTGTAGGGTGTCAAAGTTGCTAGGACATAGACTTGTGAGTTCGTTTTCGAGCTCATGACCTCTCATCTCATCAAGCTTTCCAAATAACTTTTCTAAGGTATCCCATATGTCATTAGTAGTCTGGGAGGATTCTAAATGGAAGAGAAGTTTTGGAAACACAGACAAGTTCAGTAATCCATAGGCTTCATCACTATGATTGTACCACTTGACCTTTTTAGCATCAGTGTTGGGTTCTACTTCAATACCCATGGTGATCCTATACAACCCTTTGCTTCTAAGGATGATTGACATTTTAACCTTCCATTCATGATAGTTGAAGGGTGTTAGGGATTTAAGTTGAAAAGAATCTATTTTTATCTGAATTCAGGTGAAGTTGTGTTGATTGCAAGTTGTGAAATTATGCAGAAAGGAGAATGAAAGAAAAGATTTGCAAGTTGGGAAAAGCAATCACACCCCCTCAAAATATTGAGCCCCCCCAAAATATGTAAGTGCACACTCAAAAGATTTTAGACTCAGTTGAGAATGTGTTTTAGAGCAATTAGTGCAAAACTAAAGCAAATAGGACATCGGACTCAGTCGAAAATGCATCCTGAGAGACCCAAATTTTTGGCACTTTATAAACTAGTGCATTTTTGAGAAATAACAAGCCTACGCTATATAAAATTGAATTAAAAATACTTTTGAAAAAAATGACACCCAAATTTGAGCTACCATTTGCAAGATATTAAAGGTTCAATTTTCTCGTAAACTAGTGTTTTTGCAAAAAAAGCACTAAAACATTAAAAAATGCCTATTTTGAGAGAGAAAGTGGCCTTCCAACCACTCATTGGATTTGGCATAGAACAAAAAATACAAAGGAGGCTTGTGTGAGGAGGAATTAGCCTCCCGCCAACTCGGGCCTCACCCTTCGTCTTCGACAGGTGAAGATACAAGTTTTAAATGAAAAACCCCCAAATTATAAAACTGCCTAAAAAATTAAATATTCAGTCAAATTGACTGATTTTTGTTTTACAAGTCAATTTTAAACTAAAAATAATGAAGCATAGATAGAATGAAGGATTGCCAAGTGTCCAAGGGGCACCAAAAAACACAGTCCATAATTTAACTTGCAGAAAGGACAAAAGAATAATTGCAGACCTATGCTGGATGACGTACGACCTGCATGGCACCTTGTTGGGCAAGAAAAGATGATGAAATCTGATGACTTCAATGCATAGTAGGTCTGGGTTGAAGAAGACAAGAAAAATATGCCATATTCACAAAAAAATAGACTTGTTTTACACGTCGTACAGCTGATGGCGTGGCAGAAGTGAAGGATGTTGGGCATTGCAGAAGTTGGTGAAGGATTGTTGTGTGGAGTTGACTACTGACCAGAAGCTAGGTGTAAAAAGTAGAAGCTTGGCGCAACTGAAGGTTGGCACAGAATACTGATGCTTGGAGTGGACTATAGCAGAAAGTATGCTCTACCACATGAGTGTTGCTCCTTCCTCTGTTGCTCCACAAAACAATGGCACCTAAGAACAGAACCAACACCTAAAGTGAAGACATCCAAGACACCCAAAGGCCAAGGATCCTAAGGAAACTAACCAGAAATGATATATATATTTTATTTTAGATCAAATCTAGAAAATAAAAAAAACAAAGAGAACTCCACTCCTCTTGATTTCAAAATGAACTAAAAGCATAACCAGACACACGATTATTATTCTTGCTCTGATACCATATCGAAGTTATTGCCAGAATATGGATAATGTGAGTGCAATAGAGATGTGATCACACAAGTTGAAGCAAGTGCACACCACATAGATGCTAAAGCAATTTGAAAATAACACAAGAAGATAAATTGCACAAGACAAAATGGAGAAAATCAAAATCTGATTAACATGAGATGGCCAAAGTGAGGACTACAAATAGGAGAGTACGTAAGTAACTCCTCCAAAAAAGGTGGACAAGGCACCCTAAGAATAGACTATAACTCCTCAATGAAAGGTGGTGACAAGGTGCTAAGAATAGAGAAGTAACTCCCATCAAGGGAGTTACTTATGACATTCTTATGACACCTATGACACATCTATGACACACACCTCCACATAAGCTAACCTATCCCACAAATGTAGGAAAAATCTATGTATGCACAAGAAATACAATTTCCCTAATTAATAAATAGGAAAAAATAAAAACCTACACTAATATTTGGCACCTTATTCTAGCTCAATTATGTGTTGGACCAAGCTTGGGTCAATACCCTTAAGTCACTATACTCCCAAGCAAAAACATCGGTAAACTCTTGGCATAACAAAATGAAAGAATGCCTCTCATCATTTGTACATACCTTCCTAAGTGAAAGCAACCTATTCTTGAATATTTCAACTCTTTCATAGTTTTATTTTTTGGTTGTGATGCTTTCTTTGTCATTTTTTAGTTGGTCATCCTCATTGAAGATGCTTTCGAGGGTGACCAAACCTTTGGAAAGTTTGTTGTTCTTCAGTTGAACAATCTAGCCATCATACTACTACTGCAACTTGGCTTGCTTCCTAGAAGCAAACTCAGCCTCCTCTTGCAAGAAGAGTGCTATATGTTGATCACTATCAAACATCTACCAATTGGTGCCGTTATTAGGCACAGAGGGTCTAATTACCACTTTTAAATGGCGTAGACTACTATCTTGACCTATTTCCTTGGGAATGTCAAACTGAGCACCAACTACTGCTAGTCTGTTTGCTTGCTTATTCTATTCTCTTGGAATGGAATTAATGTTGAAAGTAAGGAAACTCTCCATTAAGTCCCACACCCTATGCTTTTAAGACTTAAGCAAGGAATTCTTGATCAAATTTCAGCCTCTCACCTGGTTTATAATTAACTCATTGTCTCTGAAAACTTGAAACTCTTTAATTCCTTTTTTCCTTGCCCACTCCAAACCATGAATAAGAGACTCATATTCTACAACATTTCAAGTGTAAGAGAATTGGAATCTGAAAGTTGAGAAGTATCTCTCCTTTGAGGGTGAAATTAACACTACTCCACCACCAGCTCCCAATTTGCTTCTTGAGCCATCGAAGAAGAGTTTCTATAAATAGGAGCTCTCTTAGTTTGCCTTCATCAAATTCAGCACAAAAGTGCCATCTTCATGTATGCAATAAATTCCAAAACCTACCTCTTCAATGAACTTGTATGGGTTATGCTCAAAATTTTCACTTCCCCATTCGTCTAAGAGTAGGTTAGCAACTCCTTCAACGGAAGAGGGTGGAGATTGGTCCATTTGGAATTCTTCTTCATCAATGATGGCATAGCTGACGTTTGCTACCTTGAGTGAGTACGGATATAGATGCTCTGTGGATTGGCTCTGACTCAATCTTCACTTTAGTTCTATATTTGGTTCTAAAAGCCATGTAAGACCAGTTTGTTGCTAAGTACCCACCTATCTTAGCATGAAATCCTTGGATAAGTAGAGAGTAAAGTATGGAGGAACATCTGCAACTACCACATCATGGAGAAATGAGAAATTTGGACAAGCGTGCAGCATTAGATTCAAACCACTTACCACTCCTAATGTCTTAGCTAATGATCCATGTAATTGTAGGACTCCCTTGGTCATTTCCTCATACTTGAGTTCTAGCTTATCTACTATGCATTTGGGCATTACTGAGGTGCTTGCCCCACTGTCAATAATGTAATTGTGAACTAGGAAATCTCTAATAACTAAGGATAGATAAAAAGGAGGAACTTTTTCATCTTTCTTTGCTTGACCTACCATGGAAGGGTATCCATTCATAACCAACACATTGTCGGCCTTTGCTAGGATGGCTTGTTCATTCAAACTGTGCAATTCCTTTTGGAGTATATCCTTTTATCCCAGCATTGCTAAGGAATCCCATAGGGAGATATTCATGTGCAACTTCTTCATCTAGTCCACCACATTGATCTGAGGGTTACTTCCTTTTGAATTTTCTTTGGGGGCACTTGTAGCCTGAGGTGTAACCTAAGGGGCTGAGGGTGCAATTAGTAGCTTGTAATTTGGGAACTTCTAGTTCACTTGTGATGAAGAAGATGGTGTAGAGATATTCCTGTGCTTCCTCCATTGCCCTCTTTTTGGACCTGGTATTGGTTGCAACATAATCACCCTAGTTATTCAGACTACCCACATAATTTACTTCATAGAATTCACCTTCCAGGTGATTCATGAGAGTGGAATTAGATTGAGCCTACCTATTGTCCATCCCAAATTGTAATGACGCCTCAAAACTTAGAAATTGGGTTGTTTGATTATCTTTCATGTTCATATATTGATTTGGCAACTCACTAGTATACGCAGCCTATTCTTAACCATACCCCAAGGGTGGGAAATTAGGTTGTTCCTGTACCAAGTTATTTTTAGTGGGAATAAGAGCTTTGGACGATGAAGGGGCACCTAGATTATAACCTTGATATGGTCTGGCCTGAGTAATCTAACCCTATCCTTGGTTATAATTTTTGAAAAGAGGTTTATTGATTTGTCTAAACTACTGGTATCCCTGATTTGGCTGATAGTTTTGAGCCTATTGCCTCTTGAGAGCCACTAATTCATTGGTTACACTTTGTAACAAGCTCTTAACTTTATGGAGGTCATTGGGTGAGGTAGCAGTCAATTTTTCTATGCCAGGTATAAAAGCTAAGGTGGGTGCATCAGTCTAAACTGGGGGTGGAAATTTAGGAAAGAGTGGCATATGAGATCTAGGGGCTATCTTTCCTACTTATACCATTAAATTTTTGGAAACTATGGCTATTTCATAGGTAGTAGGTAACACTTGTCTTCCCATGGACTGTATCATGATTGCAATGTCATTGTTCAAAGCCTTTAAGTAGTAGAGGAAAGCATAGCTTGGGGTCAGCCTCACTAAAATGGGGATTTTGTCCAAGGTCTTTTAGAACCTGGTATTAAAATTTTGCATAAACTCATGCGGAGCTCTTTTCATAGTGGTCAATGGCTTAGCAAGATAGAGATGATCACTCTTCTCCTTGAATATATTTGTCAAGAGAGTGCCTTATTTGTTCCATGAGCCAACTAAATTTATAGGCAAAGTCCCATACCAGTCCATAACCTTACCTTTAAAAGACAATGCCAGTAACATGATGCCTATGTTATCTTCAGTGACATTGTGAATGTTATAGAGGTTGGCTATATCCCTGATATGCTCAATAGCGGTAATAGGCCACTCTCCATTAAAAGGAGGAACATTGTTAAGGGTTGTCCCTGGGATTGGGTCATAATAAAAAAGGTTTAAAGGGCTCTGACCATGGAAGGCTACAAAAGGTAAAGCCATGGTGATGACAGGGTTCAACTAGGACCTTCTTGTGTAAGTATATTTTATGGCAAGTCTGGGAAATTGGTTTGTTGTATAGGGATGAGTCCTTGCAAACCTTAGTCACTTTGCTAAGTTTAAGGGCAGCTCAATTAATTCAAAAGGGACACGCTTGGAAAAATATCTTATTGTGACCTTAGGCATGGGATGTTAGGATGATCTATGACCAAAGACTAAGTTCTTGAAAATGGAGTCGCCAGATGTTGGATTAGTGGTTCACTCTTACAATAACAAGACCAGCACCAATCCTAGAACTTTCCAAAGCATAAAAAATCATCTCACTGAGCATGCCAAAAACTATTGACACTGTGGATTGCACCCTTGAAATAAGGCTCAATGTCTCTCTTCTATGTGGCATAATGGAGACTTTCCTCTTGTTGTGGGCTTGGCAAAACTGAGGAAAGAATCTCTAGATAAGGGCTAGCTCCCTTTGATGCATCCTTTGGGGTCTTTAACTACTACTTTTAATAATGGAGGGGTGAAAAGGGAGAAGGATATGACAAAAGCAAAACCTATCTAAAATAGTGATGCACCAAATGATTCTATCTACTCAACTTATATCAACACTTTAGACCAAAAAGGGTGAACAGACACCTCATCTGATAAAAGACCAGACTATATGGATCTTTAATAGGGGGCTTAATGAAGATAAAAATAAAAAGAACTTACCATAGGTGCTACAGAAGCACATTGTCAGATAACTGCTCTTTTATCTCTATGCTCCAACTTGGGCACTTTCTGCTAACCTACAGAAATAGACTTAGATATACCAGATATGTAGGTTTCAACCTATGAAAGCATCAATATGAAATGAATAAACACAGAGTTGATACACAGACATATTCAGAAGCATAACCAGTCAGATAGAGGTAAAACATGTTCTATTTGATTCCAATGTAAAACTGGCAGGGCTTCGCCTTGCACAAGTGAGAGATACATTTCTCAACTGAGAGGTTACAATATATAGCATTAAGAGAAATACTTTTTTGGCACCTTCAAGAATAGGCGGCCCATGTTGTATTAAACACCTAAGGAAGAGGAATCCACTCATGTTGTTATCATCCTTCTATAAATAGCCTAAAATAACTATGTTATAGATTGTTATGGGTATGGACTTTGCTGCTCAAACCGTATTAAACATTCTTGCTAAGCATGGGTCACTTTGTTTTCTAAATGACAAGGCCGATCCTATGTGGAGTTTATGTACTGTCTACTCATTAATTTAAAATGAAGAAAAATGGGCCACTCTATTGAATGCTTGTGCTCCCCTTGATGACCACTTGGTGGAGACTATTTCATCTGCAGCAATAACTTCTTCTGTCGATGCTTTTTGTGCAACCTAGACTATTTAATTCATTTATGCGCTTGGCTTTTGTCTTTTCCTAGAAACTTGGCCCTCGGGGCTATCTTTCATTTCCTATTTTTGAGCTCCTTTCTTGGTGGGTCATTAAGTTTCCTTTTGGCCTTATGCCTTTGAATTCCTTTGGGCCCGCGCTCATAAGTTCCTTCAGCCACTTATCATGAGTTCTTTCGAGCAAAATGCCTGAAAGAAATATTTTTGGCACTTGTTCAAAGGAATTAGCTATTTGGCTTCTCTGCAACAGTTGACCTATCCCATCAAAATGGACATCTTTGGGCCTATCACTATTCAAAAACCAACAGCTATTTCACTATCTTAAATTTGACGTCTACGCATGCATCATTGAATGTTTGAACCTCCAACGGCTAGTTCACCATGTTAAAGTTGACGTGCTCAGGCCCATCATCACTTTGGTAATTCCTTTAGCCTTTTACAAAATGAACCCTCCTGAAGGGAAGGTGATCTTTCAAAAAAAAGGAGAGGGTCCCTTTTTGGCAGTCGAGAGTTCCCCACAAGGGCACCTACCCTTCGGGCTCCCTTGTCTTCCCAATTCCTTTAGATAAAATGTTTGAAGGAATTCCTTCAAACATTTTGCCTGAAGTAAATCTTACCTTCATGCCTCGGCTTTCTCTTTGTTAATTCCATCAGACAAAAATTTTAAAGGAATTCCTTCAGGCATTTTGTCCAAAGGAATTTACCTTTGGTTTCTTCCTTGGATTTTCTTCAAACAAAAAGTCTAAATAAATCCTTTGTCTTTTGCCTTATCACTTTTTTGAAGGAAAATTCCCCTTTGGGCCCTCTATCTTGCTCCCTTCCAAATATGCTCTCAGCCCTCCATAAGGGCACCTTGGCTCCAAAGTTGCCCTTTAGAGCCTACTTGAACAGTCCCATTTGTAAGCTGCATGCCCTCCGCAAGGGCACTTGACCTTCAGAGATTTTGTAGAAGACTTGCATTCCTTTGAAAATTGGCCCATTCCTTTGTCAAAAGGCTTGTCCAAGGTAATTTCTCAAAGTGAAATAAGCCCCAAATCAAACTAAAAACCTATACGACTTAGATCACTCAAATATTCATAAGAACAAGGCTATTACAAAGGGAAATGGCACAATTGCAATAAGGTGAATACATCAAAGACTGATGGCATCAAGATAGCAAGGAAAGAAGGGAGATCGATTTTTGGCCTGCAGGACCAAAATGGTCAATAGCCACATGGCACTTTTTCACCTCTTCAAAGACTTAGCCAATTCTTTAGACTTTGCCTAGAGCTATGTGTTAAATTTTTGCTTCTTCAGGACTTGGATGATTTATTCAAAAAAAAATTAGAGCCATATGGCATATTTTTGATGCTCCATAGAGCTTAAGCAATTTAAAAGATTTACCTAAAAGCTTCCAACTCGATAAACTCTTCCAAGCAAGTAGATTAGAGGGATGTTGCCAAGTGGCATGATCCTAATGACTCATTTCCCTAGTTTATTCCATAGTTAACAAGACCCTTTGAGCAAGTAGATCACTAAGATATTACCACATGGAACCATCTTAGTGACCCACTACCCTAAGTGGTATGTACAACTCTAAAAACCATCAGAGTTTTGAGTGAGCAAGATTACATCACATGGCATTATCTCATTACACCATGACTAAGGCATAGTCAACATATATTAAGCCTAAATTGAGTAGCAAAAGAGCATGAAACAATCACATTTCAAGACCCTAAAAATATAGGAAACATTGGTGATAATGTCAAAAATACACTGGTTTAATTTTAATAGTTTGTCTAATCATCAAAACCTAAAAATGGATTGTGTGTCTATCTGACCTATAATGTCGATTTATAGAGACATCTTAATTGAGAGATTATCAGGAAAATCAAAAGTCAAAGGTAAATTGGGAAATAATATTAATTAGGGTATGACATGCACATTAGGATTAAGCACACAAAACAAAAGACAAATATCTATCTTGAAGAGGCATGGTTTCAACTGTGCAAGATGCGGATGACTGACAATCTTGATGCAATCTCAACTGCATTCTCTTATAGTCAATCATTCCCAATTTAATCAAGTATGGTCTCTGATATTTTCATGATATAATTAAGTGGGATTCATCCTAATTTATCCCAAGTGGACCCACCACATTGATGATTTCTATAACTTCCCCATTAGTGGGATGAATTTGAAACTCCATAGGACTACATGTCTATATAACATCAATTCCTATGTTGTAATAGGGGTTGGTCTTTTTAGGATTACTGAGACTATGATTGGTTGGTGACTTTTAGTCTTAGCATTAGAGTAGTGGACTAGTCACTTGATTTCATGTATTTTTTTTACTTTTTAGATTAGTCTTCTGAGTCAAGGTTGTTTGAAATCCATTTATGTAACTCACATGAGTATTTGTTGTATTCCTAATTGATCCCTTTAATAGAAATATCTTTTTATAAAAAAATTGTAATTTTAGAGATTTGGTATGTGCATGTATATGGTGATTTTATATTCCTCATTGACACTACTACTTCATTCTACATACTCTTGTACCATCCTTAGTTAAAGTTGTGTTAGGTCTTCCTCAGCTAGGGACTTGTCTAATCAAGAAAAACTGACTGGTTCCATTAGAAAGTGGGATCTTGTTTTATTTATCCCTACCCTTCCCTCTTCTTATTTTTTTATCAGTTTGTGAAACTAGATTAATTCAATTTATGAGTTCTAATATGAATCTAGTGTTTTACCTTGATTGCATGTACTTGTTTATTTCCAATTATGCATTATTGAATCATATGTGCAATAGACATATGAAATTAGTGGTATATCAAACTTAATATGTATGTTAATTTCTCTAGGCACTAGTTCATAATCTAAATGCATACTTATTTGTCTAAAATACTCACTCAATCCCCTTGAAATAGAATAGTCACATGAGCCAACTAAGTTACCCTACATACCAAGACTTGGTAACTAAGACCATGGGAAGATTTGTTCATGTGAGTATTTTTTTAGGAGAGATAGTGATTAACAACCCCTATCTATTGTTGGCCCTATCAAGAGACCCATCAATGTATTTGGCACTAGGAGGGCCTAAACCATGTATTTCAAACTTGTCCTTACATTTTAAAGGAGTTGCCTAGTTTTTTTTTTAGGTTCTTAGATTGGAAAATTTGATTATCTAAGTCCTTCGATTGCCTTAACTTGGATAGGAGGGTGTAGTTATCCTTTGAATGTTTTAGGACCTTCTCATTACTTGTTAAAAAAACCCTCAAATTTTTCATGAAGTATATCCATGATGGGGTCAAGACTACTAAGGAACACATCTAGGATTTTAAATAAGTTATTATTAGAACACAGATTCAGCATGAAGATGTGGTTTGACACCTATTTCCCCTTTTGCTAAATTAAATGACCTATTCTTGGTATCTTGGTCTAGTATAAGGGTGCATCACCACTTGGGCCATCTTTCAAAAAAAATTCCTTAACCATTTTAGTGTACCCATTGACCCTTCTATCTTGTTTTATCAATTTTCCACAGCCTGTAAAGAGCCTAATGAACTAACTAGGTCATTCAATCATAGATTCCATTAGTTATACACTAAGTTAAAATATCCTTTCCTAGAAGTGAAGGATACAACTATTAGAGTAATCTTAATTCATTGGATCCACTAGATTCCATGCTCATTAGGATGAACTCATGTGCTCCCATATAATTAGCATTCATCTACCAAGATTTTATCAATGTAAACCAACACTCAATGACTCAGGGATTTGATGCTTACCCTTCATATTATTTATAACAACAAGGAATTTATGCTTAAGATCATTTGATAAGCATGCCTAAAATTTATCCCATGGATTAACACACACATCATAATTAACTATTACCCCAAGCCTTCACCCAACAAAACCTCCTTATGACGAATGAGAGACCTACTTACTCTTTCAATGCATATAGCTTAGTTAATTATGTGTATAATCAGTAGGATAATTTATATTAATTTTTTGATTCAATATATTTGGGTGATATTACTAATCAAAAACCATTTATTGTAGGGAGAATATCATTGTGTGATGCATAATCCAAGCTATGAGGTTGTATACTTGAATGCACTATTTGGAGTCTATGAACCTGATTGCACTGTTAATGCTAAGATGATCATGCATGGTAGGAACATCTCATTTAATAAATATGATCCATTATTTTAAATCTAAAATAGTGGTAATGATGGCTCCAAATATGAGGAAAATTATTGAAAAAAATTAGCAACTAAATAAGAAATTGATGAAGAGTGGTCCACACAAAATGAAGGAAACAACTTGAAGAATCTTGCACTCAAATAGAAGAACCACTAAAATAATTGGACAATATAGAGGAGGAGATGCATATTATTCATCTGAATCATCCTTCTCATATGCTCCTCCTTGTACATTTTAAAATCTAGTCCAAGATAATGGACATCTCTAAGACAACAATTTGGCTTCCCCCTAATATTTAGAAGTGGATGAACTTAAAGAAGATAATGTGGGGAAATTCCATTAGTGATAAGAAGAATAAAACAAAAAATAATGGAGTTTTAACTTTGAGAAAAATGATATGGAAGAGTTAAAAATTGATGATCTCTCTCCTTAGTTCATCTTTATCTTCAAATCAGTTGATAACACTTGAGCGTTCTTCTCTGCAACAAAGGCAATCAAACTAGAAATGGGAAGTCATGAACATAGTGTCTTGAATAAAGAAGTCATGTCAGTGGAGATGCAAGATGAGAATGATTTAATTCAACCCAAATCTCCACATACTTCAACCATTGATGATAAATCTATCAGATCATTGACATGGGATGATTTGAGTCGGTACCTTTTGGATAATAGAGATAAAGAAGTGGATGTTGTTCGGGCATCTATTTAACTCAAGGAGTAGCCATCAAGTGATCTACTAGGTAGATACCTTTTTAAAGCATAATCACTGAGAGGGGCATGAATTAGTGTCTTAAAAACTTTCTTTCAATTCCTCTTTAGCATACATGAACCATCACATCAACATATAGATCAAGCAATACATAAGCAATCAACTATCCAAGCATGAAACAAGATTACACAAGACAACACAGCATATATGTGAGAAACCCTCAAGGGAAAGAAAACCCACTAATACCTATAAATGAAATACATTAATATAATTCAAAAGATCATAATTTATTGAAGCATTAGCTCCACATGGAGCACCAACCCCAATTAGCTAAGCACTAACCCACCTAGGCTTTAGCAAACACCAACCTATAAGGAGGCACCAACCCCTTAGATGACTCAACACCAACTCAGTCAACTAAAACCTTTGATCACCTTTAGAACACCTTGTTGATCATAAAATATATGATTATCACCTTCTCCATCTCTTCTCTCTTCTACCTACCAAACTACCTTCTAGGCCTCTTTGTTTAATTAGGTCTCTTCAACACTGATTAGGTCATATTACCTTGATCTTCATATGCAAAAACACTTTCATAACTTCATTATAGATCTTATACACTCCTATTATGGTCTAAAAGACCTCCTTTTTCTCATAATGTTTTATCTTATTCGCATACTCTCATATATACTCAAATAAGCTTAAAACTACCTTGTATATATATATATATATATATAATTCCTTGTTCATATGCCACTTAATCGATCAAACACCCTTAAAATCTTAGTTCATATATGTAATAGGTATTAGGAAATCTAATAAACTTGATTTAGATGAATATTGAGTCCTTTTTGGTCTATCATAACTCTATTAGGGCTTATGTCACTTTTAGGTCTCATCGAGACCTAATCCCATTAGGTCTACTTTAGGACACGTTACACTTTGCCTTCCTTGGAACACTTTAAAATTCTAATTATGATAGGAACATATCATATAGAAATTAAATATATTTATACAAATCTTGTTTAGGCTCCATAACACTTTTTAGAGCCAACCACCACTTGAAGCACACCATTTGTACTGTTCATAAATAGGCCTTCTCATACACAGAAAGTCTATATTGAATTATTGAAGATTAAATATAAATTAGCTAAAAAATCAATTTCACTGACTATAAAACCTTTTAAAAATCATAGACAGGACATAAAAGTCCCAAAAAATAATACCATGTACATTATGTACTTCAACTCAGTGCATGGAGCCTCAAACTCATCACTACAACTTGCTTAACTAGAACTGCCATTTTACCTTAAAGCACAGCCATGGTGAAAATGACCTTCAACACCTGTATGACCACTTTCAGAGACTTATTATGAAATTATATGATCTTCTTCAGTCTATAGAACATCTTCAAATATAATCATTATATGTTATAGTGACAACTATTGGTATTACATACCAATTTGTTGACCTCACTACACACATACCTCACTAAGTCAAACAAGCCATTTTGGCTTCATCATTTTCACCACTATCTATGAATTTGAATATTTATACCAAGAATTAATAGGACATACCATTACCAAAAAACATATCCATACACTTGGTTTTATCACTCTATAATGATAACAAATTCTTAATCATCTTCTCACTATTGAGTGGGTTTTTCACTATTTTCACCATTAGGCCTATTAACGACTGGCTAACTTGGATGATCAGTTTAGAATACTTGAAATATTTTGTCTAACTTAGATGATTATTTTATAATACTTTAAATATTTAACTTGTCCAAAAACCTTCATGGACATGAAACATGACTCTCAATATTCATCCTCCATCTATTTGTTTTTCTTGACCAATGCAACTTTTGATTGCTACAATAAATTCTTCATAAACAAGTCTGTATCTATGCATTTTCTCTTTCATTTGACTAACCACCACCACATGGAGGTAACTAGGAGAGTTTAATACATGATAAAATAGTTTTTCTAGTCATTTGAGACCATTCTAGGCTATTTTGAATAATATCTTTCACATCAGGTCCTTATTAGGGTTTTAGAGAAGTTTAACACAAATTTTGGTGTTAAGGATTATTCATAAAGGATTTAACCTTAAATCCAAAACCAATCCCTGTAGTTATTATATATTAACCCTCCCTGTCTCTCCTTAACATCTCAAATTCTCATGTAGAGGTTACACATGCCAATGAAGACCTGAAAGTCCTTCTTGGGTTTGCATGCCTTCATTCTGTGTACTCAAGAGACCTCAAAACCACTTTTCATGTATTTTCTTATAAACCATGACCTCAAAATTTATGAACATACTTGAAAAAACATATAATACCTCTATCCATGCTCACATATGCAAACTTTTCTTGAAAACTGATCTTCATGCCTCATTAGGCCAAGTAAGAATTAGGAGTGGTTTAGGTGCAAACTTGATCTGAAGGTCCTACCCATGTACACTCATCTTAAAACTCTCATGGATGATTATATACATTACATTCTCAAATAACTTCATACAACCTCTCATACCTCTATGCATTCATTTCACCAATCCATTATACTCATACCTTCTCAAAATGTCTCTTCATGTTATGACTAGTGCCATGACTAGGGTTCTTAAGCACTTAAAACTTGACAAGTGATCTTGAAACACTTCTCAAATTATCTACACTTCACTTACATGATAAAAAAAATTTCAAATAACCTCTCATAATCTTGTGCTTACTTCACCGAACTTCACTTTGCACACCTTCTCATAGGGTCTAGACTAAGCTTCTCAAGACACCTTGTACTCAAAACCTAGTACTCAAACATGCTTATCTCAATGATATCAAACAAGAAAACTTTTTAGAAAACACTCTCACATCACTGCAACAATCTCTTTTTGATCAACATGACCTCATTCATACCTAGAGCCTCATAATCAAGCTTCAATGCTTACTTGACCATCATACCTCTTTGTGACAACACTAACAACTTGACCTAAACCTTGACATAAACTTTGACATCAGAAGAGACATTAGGTTACCTTCAAATTATCTCTTTTCATATGGCTTATTTGTCATATCAAGCACATAGGCTCATACATCAAAGACCACTCACCATGCATCTTCACCATATGCACCTTGACATCAATGACATCAACCTTGATATCAATGATAACACTTCTTAATAAACTCCCCCTTTGTTATTGATGGTAAAACATCCTTCAATCTGATCACTCTCATCTCCCCCAATCTAAGCAAACGTCCTTCCTAAAATTTCTCCTCCTTTGACATTAATGATAAAGGGTCATACATAATACAACTTATGGAATTACTCATTCTCCTTTTTTTGTAACTACACAAACTTTTTTATGCTTATCAAAAACTACACTTTGAGCTTATGAACCTGAATAGCTCCCCCTCAAACTAAGAATCGATCATGATTTTGCTAATTGAAGAGTGTCTCCATAAATCCTAATGGAGTCACCCTTATCCATAGGGAACTAAAACAACACAAACTCAGAATATTCTTAGATCTCCATGCTCTCACAATACTGAATACCTTTCATGATCATATTAGTATTGATTGGCACCTTAGAATTCACCTTTTCATCAACTGTTTGATCAACAATATGAGTTGATATCAAATATTCTTGAATTAATTTCACATCTAAAGTGTGTTCTACCATATCAAACATTCCACTTGGACTTGTAGACTAAACATGACTCGCTTTTACTATCTTTGGTTTCCATACATTCATTTGTCCTCTCTCTTGCACTCTAGGGGCTTAAAACTTCTTGTTTTGACTTGATGGCCTTCTAACTCTATTAAGACAAAATCTTGTAATGTGTTCTATATTATGACAATTGTAACAAACAATCTCATTCATACCTCTTGACTGATGATTCCTTTCATAATCTCATGCATATTCTTCTACACTCTCTTGTTCTATGACCAAATTGATTACATGCAAAATAGTATCCATTGAATGAATTAACATACCTCATAGCAATAAGTTGTCTGATTGGTCTTTTCATGTTGACCTCCTTATCTTTATTAGCATTCTCCTTGATTTGAGCTACCTCTTTTTAATCATCTTTAAAACCAAGACCTATCTTATCACTTACAGACTTATGACTACTCAAGATGTTATCTAGAGCATCAGTACTCTTTTCAAACTTCATAAAGGTCTTCAACTGGTTAGATGCTTGATCTAACTCAAATTTCAAAGATTCTATCTCAATTTCATACCTAGTGAATTTTTCCTTTTTAGATTTTAAGCTAATAGTGACTTTCTCCATTTGTGATTCAATCTGATTGATGATCTCATCAAACTCTTTAGATGTGTTATTTAGTCTCTCTTCAAACAAACCAATCTAGTTGTCATAATCCTTAGCTAATGATTTTAGTTTATGAATCTTATTTTTATCAGGTTTATAGACCTTTTTTCATCTCCATGATGTTTATCATGTTCTTCATCATGTTCAATCTTATCTTTATTAAGACACTTAGATACAAAGTGACTAATCTTACCAAAACTAAAATATTTGAAAAGCAACTTAGCCTTGTACTTACCAGATCTAAATCTTAATTTTCTAATAAACATGGCTATTAGTTCATCATCATCAAGATCTGAACATTCCTCATCCTAGAATTATTGGGTTTTAAATTTTTCTCATATTTTAAAGTTGTTTCCTTCTTGGGTGGTCTTTTTTCATTTATTCTTATCTCATAGGTAGTTAAGATGCTATGAAGCTCATCCATCTCTAGCTTATCTAAATCTTGCATCTCTTCTACTACAAACACCTTAGAATCAAACTTATGAGTTAGTGATCTCAATACCTTTTGAAAAATTATATACTCTTTCACTTCTTCTCTTAATCCTCTAATGGCATTGAAAACTTCAACAACCTTCAACATGTAAAATGTAATGATTTCATCTTCATCCATTTTCAAACTTTCAAACTATCTCTAGTGAGTCTACAACCTAGCCATCTTTACCTTAGTGTCTCCTCTATAGATAGTCTTCAATTTGTCCCATATCACTTTGGTTGGATCACAATGCATCACCTTCAAAAACTGTCTTTGATAGGCCATATAGAATGGCATTCATTGCCTTGGAATTGCTCTCCCTTTCCTTGTTGCTTGTTGCATTAGTTGGTGGTGTAGGAAGTGGAGTGTACCCATCCACAATTAAATTCCATATGCCATGTCCTACTGACATTAGATATGTCTTTATTTTGATTCTTAAAAAATCATAATTAATATCATTGAATAATGGAGCCTTACTAGTAGAGAAACCACCTTGAGCTTGTTGGCAAGCCATACTCACTTCTAGGATCTCCTTTAGGCTATTAGGCCTACTTTAAAGGACATACTTTGATATCAAATGTTGGAATCACAATCACTGGGAGTGGGGTTGGATTAGTGGCTTAAAAATTTTCTTTTAATTCTTCCTTAACATACATGAACCATCACATCAACATATAGATCAAGCAATGAATAAGCAATCAACTATACAAGTATGAAATAAGATTACACAGAATAATACATCATATATGTGGGAAACCCTTAAAATTAATTAAACCCATTGATCCCTAAATTTTTTCTAAAATCATATAAGTTAGAAGATCATAATTTAGTGAAGCACCAACTCCACATGGAACACCAACCCCAACTAGCTAAGCACCAACCTAGTTAGGCTTTAGCAAGTACCAACTTGCAAGGAGGCACCAACCCCATAGATGACTCAGCACCAACTCAACCACTTGAAACCTTTGATTACTTTTAAAACACCTTGTTTTTCATATAATAGATTATGATTACCTTCTTCATCTCTTCTCTCTTCTACCTCTCAAACTGTCTTTTAGTTCTTTTTGCTCAATTAGGTCTATTCAAGACTAATTAGGTCATATGACCTTGATCTTCACATGCATACACACTTTCATAACTTCATTACAAATACTCTACACTCCTATGATGGTCTCAAATACCTCCTTCTGCTCACAATGTGCTATTTTATTCACATATTCATACATACTCAAATAGGGCTAAAATTATCTTGTATTTATACCATTACTTGTTCATATACTACTTAGTCAGACACACACCCTTAACCTCTTAGATCAGCCATGTAATAGGTCTTATTACATCTCATAAACATTATTAAAATGACTATTAATTCTCTTTTTGTCTATCATAACTCTATTAGACCTTATTTCACTTTTATGTCTCATTGAGACCTAATCCTATTAGGTCTACTTTAGGACACATTATACTTTGCCTTTTGTGGAACACTTTCAAACTCCACACATGGTAAGAACATATCATATAACAATTAAATATAACTATACTAAGCCCATATAGACTCCATGACACTTTGTAGAGCCAACTACCACTTGAAACACACCATTTGTACTATTCACAATTAGGCCTTCTCATACACAAAAAGTCTGTCTTGAACTATTGAATATTAAACATAAATTAACTAAAAAATCAATTTCAATGAATTTAAAACTTTATACAAAGCATGGATAGGACATACAAGTCCCAAGAAACAACACCATGTGCATTATATATTTCAACTCAAGGCATAGAACCTCAAACTCATCAAAACAACTTGTTTAGCTAGAATTGTCAGTTTACCTTAAAGCACATTCATGGTGACAATAACCTTCAACACTTGTATGACCAATTTCAGAGACTTATTATTCAATTATACTCTTTCATCTCTATAACCATATTCAATTATAATCATTATATGGTATAATGGAAACTATTAGTCGTACATATCAATTTGTTGACCTCACTGCACATAGACTTCACTGAGTCAGACTAGCCATTTTAGATTCATAATTTTCACCACTATATCTGGATTTAAATATCTATACCAATAATTAATAGGACATTCCAATATAAAAATACATCTCCATACATTTGGTTTCATCACTCTATCATGATAACACATTCCTAATCATCTTCTCACTATTACTTACATTTTTTGTTGTTTTCACCATTAGGTCTATTAGCAATTGGATTACTTAGATGATTATTTTAGCATAATTTAAGGCTTTAAATTATCCAAAAACCTTTTTCCATTCATTTGATTTTATTGACCATTGCAACTTTTGACTACTACGAAAAATTCTTCACAAACAAGCCTATATCTGTGTATTTTCTCTCTCATCTGACTAACCACCACAACTTGGAGGCACCCGAGAGAGTTTAATACATCTTATAATAGTTTTTATAGTCATTTTAGACCATTATAAGCTATTTTTAGCAAGATCTTTCACATCAGGTCCTTGTTAAGGTTTTAGAGAGGTTTAACACAAATTTTGGTGTTAACAACTATTCATAAAGGACTGCCCCTTAAATATAAAACAAATATATTTAGTTATTATATATTACCCTTCCCCATATATTATTAATATCTTATGTTCCTATTCATAAGCTACACGTGCCAATGAACACCTAAAAGTCCTTCTCGAGTTTACATGCCTTCATTTTGTGTATTCGAGAGACCTAAAAACTATTTTTCACGCCTTTTAATGAAAACCATGACCTTGAAATTTTTAAACATTATTTAAAAAATATATCATACCTATTTTAATTCTCACATATGCAAAATTATTTCTAAAACAATATTTATGCCTTATTAGGCCAATCAAGATCTAGGAGTGGTCTATGTGCAGACATGATCTGAAGGTCCTAACCTTATAGGGTCACCCTAAGACTCTCATGGATACTTATATACCTTAATTAAATTCTTAAAAAACCTCTCATACCTTTATGTATTCATCTCACCAAGCCATCATACTCATACATTCTCACAAGGTGTTTTCATTATTGACTAGTGCCATGACTAGGCTTCTTAAGTACTTGAAACTTGACAACTGACCTTGAAACACTTCTAAAAGTATCTAAACTTCACTTACATGATCACACAAATTTAAAATATCCTCTCACAATCTTGTGCTTACTTCATAAAACTTCACTATGCACACCTTCTCACATGATCTAGATTAGGCTTCTGAAGACACCTTATGCTCAAGAACTAGTACTCAAACATACTTACCTCAATGATATAAAAAAAGAAAACTTTTCAAAAAACACTCTCACATCACTGTAATAATCTCTTTCTAATCAACATGAACTCATACAGACCTAGATCCTCATAATCAAGATTCAATGCTTACTTGACCATCATACATCTTTGTGACAACACTAATAACTTGACTAGAACCTTGACATTAGAAGAAACATTAGGTTGCCTTAAAATTCTCTCTTAATAGAAGAGACATTAGGTTGCCTTCAAATTCTCTCCCAATATAAGAGACATTAGGTTTCTTTTAAATTCTCTCTTGTCATATGAAGCACACAAGCTCATACCTCAAAGACCACTCACCATTCATCTTCACCAGATACACCTTGACATCAATGATAAAACTTTTCAAAACTAGAATAAATAACACATTTTGTCAAGTTGGATCTTCCAATCAGTCTAGTATGTATAAATATTGAGTCCTATCCCTCACCACAATATAATGCAGGGGCTAATATATTTACTTTACCCTATTCTCAGTACTTTATACAAATTAAATATAGATACATTGTTAAATTGCACAATCTTAATTTGTCTAATTTGCATGAAAAGAACATAGATAAATATCTTTGGGATAGTGTACATGAATGTAAAGGAAAACATATATGCAAGTAGATGTTTTATTTATCCTTTTCAAAATATTGTAACACGTGTCTAACTGAATTCAAGCATACTCTTATTTGAAAGAGCCTATTTAAATAACTTCTTATTTCCTCTCTTGATTTGTTTCTTATGTTTCTTTCATGTCCATTTTTGTTAGTGTAGGTTTGATTTTGTTTGTTTCCTACTTTCATTGTTGGGTCTGTCCCAACTATTTTTCCATGTGACTCCCCTGATAATCAAAGAAATGAAATGAAAGATTGTTGCATAGGTAGCATAGACAATAGTCAAAGAGCTTAATTACAATTTTGCTTGAAAATCTTATGTGAATTATTGTGATTACTTTATTCATTTCTTGAATTTCAAAAGTCAATGATTCATAATAGAGCTTGTGAATTTAGAAGAGTTATTACCTTGTTCAAACCCATCTAATACAATTATTGAAATATATAAATATAAATGTAGCATTGATTAAATTCTAATTTGTCTTGAGTTATCATGAACTTGCTGATTTAATTTTACACATGGCTTAGTCCCCAACTCTTTATAGATAAAAATACAAAATACCATTTCAAAAGAAACTTTGCCCTATTGCTAAATCTAAAAATCTTCCTCGAAAGAGTGATCTTGGTAGCCTTCACCATAGGCTTTCCATCATAGTCGACAATGGCGCAAGGCCATAGGAAAGGACTAGAGGTATCTCTATCTGTGATATAAATACTTGGATGGTATCAGAGTAATACCCACACCACTTTCCCCCCAAGCTAAACTATAAAACCTTTCTTCCTTTAGCAATTTTAACTTTTTACAAATCTAAATTATTATGTGTGAATACAAAGAAAATGAATTAATCATTTGATCACACACATAGATGGTCTTTGACAAGATTGTTGCTTAGTATATCATAAGTTGAGGTAGACTTTAGTACCTTCAAATTCTATATTTTTTTATAAATATATACTTGTAGTTAATGTTTTTTATTCTTGTGAAATCAGAGATTATAGATTCTCTAAATACTCATGAGTATTTCTCAACAGGAATTGCCATTTGTTTTTACTTGCACAACAAGCCCTATTTTCACACTGAAAATAGGGACCCTTTTTTTTGCTTTAAAGTCTAGTGTTATATCTTGAAGGAGTTCATTTGTGGTTTCTTATTTGAAGTGGCCTCCTTGGTAGTGTAATTTTACTAGATGTGAATATTTAGGTTCTGATTGTGTTTCATTATTTTAGCCAAACCTAAATAATAAAAAAATTGCATCATAAACACTTGGCATAGAAATCGCAACTAGGACTGCATTAATTTAAAAATATGAATTTACATGTTTTTATTAAGTCTTAATTTATCTTCATGTTTGTGTTTTGAAACACATTTAAAACTTATTTTTTAGACCATTTAAAATTAGATTTATGCAAATTATTTAACTATTTTAGAGTTTTTCATGAGCAATTTAATCTATTTATACTTTGATTTTAAACTAATTGATGAGGTGATTATACAGAGTTATATTCTTACTTAGTCACTTTTATGAAAAATGGATAAGATTGGCTTTAATTCAGTGGATTTGGTTTTTCCTCTTCATGCTAAGTTCCATGCTTTCATATTTTCATTCAAATTTTGCCTTTGTCATTTATTTTTAAAAACTTAGTTGTTTACTTTTTATAAATTTGAAGTTGCTGACAAGGCCTTTATTTATCATGCTTACAAGTGCCCAGAGCATTTTTTATGAAATGTGGTGATCTTTTATGACTCTTAGTAGCATGGACCCATCTGAAAAGGGTTTTCAATGCTTAGTTGATTCTCTAATTTCTCCTAGAGCCACATGATTATTTTTTGCCTCTTTAAATACTTAGTTGATTTTGTATATTTTGCCTAGAGCCATGTGTTAAATTTTTGCTTCTTCGTGACTTAGATGATTTCTTTAAAAGTTTCTCAGATCCAAGTGGCATCTTTACACCACTTCATAAGACTTAAGTAGTTTGAAAAATTTGCCTAGGATCTTACAACTTGATAAAATCCTTTGGATGAGTGGATTAATGCAATGCTACCAAGTGGCATGATCTCGATGACTCATTACCCCAGTTGATTATGTACTGAGAAAGACCTTTCAGATAAGTGGATCATTGAGACAATGCCACATGGTACCATTTATATGACCCACATTTTTGGGGTGGTCCATACAACTCCAAAAACCATCAGAGTTATGGGTGATCAAGATTGCACTGTGTGGCATGATCTTATTATGTCACAACCAAGGCATAATCAACACATATCAAGCCTCAACCAAATAATATAAGAGTGTGAAACAACCATGTGGGAAGATCATGAAAATAGAGAACACATTGGAGATGATGACAACAAGACATTAATTTAAATTTGACATCCTATCTGATCATCAAAATCATCAAAACCCAAAAATGGATTGTGTGTCCTATATGACCTATAATATTAATTAACAAATATGTCTTAATGGTGAGATTGATCATTAAAAAAAATTAAAATATAGGTTAGGTAGTGACATTAATTAAGGTATGGCATGCATGTTGGGATTGAGTACACAAAATAAAAAATAAATATCTACCTTAAATAGGCATGGTTTCAACTATGTAAGACGTGGATAATTGGCAATCTTGATGCAATCTCAACTACATTCTCTTACATGCATGCATTCTCAATTCAATCAAGCATGGTCTCTGATATTTTCATGATGGAATTAAGTGGGATTTATCCTAATTGATCTCAAGTGGACCCACCACATTGATGATTTCTATAACTGCCCCATTAGTGGGATGAATTTTAAACTTCATAGGCCTACATGTCTATATAAGATCAACTAATGTATTTTAATAGGGGTTGGTCTTTTTAGGATTAGTGAGACTATGCATGGATGGATCCTTTTAGTCTTAGCATTAGAGTAGTGGACTTGTCATTTATTTTCATATATTTTTT
The DNA here is from genome assembly GCA_037957365.1 of Torreya grandis. Lineage (NCBI taxonomy): Eukaryota > Viridiplantae > Streptophyta > Pinopsida > Cupressales > Taxaceae > Torreya > Torreya grandis. The sequence goes on along the minus strand of JARHVA010000366.1, from coordinate 3,553,548 downwards.
CTACTTTCTAGATTAGTTTTCTAAGTTGAATCTATTTGCAATCCATGTTTATAACTCACATGAGTATCCAATGAACTTCTAATTGATCTTTTTAATAGAAATATCGTTATCTAAAAAGTTTGTCATTTGATAGACTTGGTCTATGCATGTATATGGTGACCTTGTTTTCCTCATTAGCATTGCTACTTCATTCTATAGACTCATATGTTGTCCTTAGTTGAAGTTGTGCTAGGGCTAGCTCAACTAAGGACTGGTTTATCCATAGACTTGTCTACTCAAGAGGAATCGACTGGGTCCATTATAAAGTGGGTTTTTCTTTTCTTTCTCCCTGCGCTTCCCTTCCCTTTTTTAATTTTTTTATCAGTCTATTAGATTAGATTAGTTCAATTTTTTAGTTGCAATTTGAATCTAATGATTTACCTTGATTGCATGCACTTGTTTCTTTCCATTTATGTATTATTGACTCATATGTGCCAATACATATGAAATTAGTTGTATCTCATGATTAATCTATATGTTGATTTCTTTAGGCATTAACTTATAATTTAAATGCATATTGATTTATATGAAACACTCACCAAAGCTCTTTGAAATGGAATGGTCACAATGAGCCAACTAAGTTACCTTCCATACCAAGACCTTTGGGATATTTATTCACATAAGTTTTCTTTCAGGAGAGATAGGGATCAACAACTCCCACCTATTATTGGTCATGCCAAGATACCCATCAACAATAAGTAAAGTGTCCAAGTTTGGATGTCTACACATACATATAGAAATAAAAAGAAGATAATAATAATTAAATAATGTAATTCCCTTTAGATATTGTTGTCTAAACTATTAATCCTTAGTTAAAGATAAAATCCTATCAACAAGGTAACTAAATCACTGTACACACATCTATGACTTTTTCTTGACGCTAAAGCTTAGTATGTCACCTAATAAGACTAAGGCTTAAGTTTAGTTTTAAATGGAAGTGCGAAATTTTTAGACATTGTATTGGTTAGCTTTCAAGTTTTAAAAAGAAAATCTATATTCTAAACACCTAATAATATTTCCTGTAAAAGTCACCTTTTGTTGTAACCAACACACCCCCATTCTTTTTGGATTATGGACCCACTTTTTAAGAGTAAAATTTAAAAATAATCATAAAATTATATGAATAATAAAAACATTTGAAATATTTTATCATTATGATCCAAAAGTGTATGCGTTTAAATTCATTTTGATATGTTCTAAGAGTTATATTACGTATAATCTTAGGTTAGTGCATATGGAATGGCTAAGTTTCTAAGGGCTTAGTTTTGATGGATTTCACCACATTACATGACATCTTAGCTCATTTTTGCAATATATTCAAAAATTCATACATTCTAAGAACTGCAAGATCCTATGTTATATCATCTTATCATTTTTGCATTCTTTCATAATAACAATGATTATTTTACTTGGTTTGAATTCATGTTTTTGATGTTGGACTTATGTTTAAAATATATCATAGGTTTCCCCTATAGAATTCATAGCATTAGTATTTCATGTAAAAAAACTAAGGATTTCATAACTACGAGTCAATTTGAGTATGCCATGTCACGATGTTATTATCTATGTACCTCATAGTTTTCACATATTCTCACAATAGAATATTCAAATTCACGAGTTGAAGTTTGAAGCACACCACACATCACATTCATAGTGCTTCATATCTTCATAATGTCACACAACCTAAATGTTAAGATTTGTGTACTAATTTTTTAGACTTGTATGATTGCAAGTGAACCAGAAGATGCCACACATCACAATAATGTTATATTTAAACCATGGATTGCCCAACAATTCCAAATAGCTCTGATAAGGAGTGACATATGCATAACTATGAAATAATAATAATGGGATGTGTGTCATAATATTAATCTCCACACACTCCACATAATTTAAAATAACATGGCAGGGCTTTAACAACTGTGTGACCTTAAAGCAATCACAAGCAACATGTCTAGCTTTAAAGGAACTCGTAGTGGGAGACAACTAAGTAGTAACATTGATATATTCAATAACCGCATGGATATAATTAAATTAAATATTTCCACTTGGCCAACACAAGCACTTAGACTTTAACTAAGCATAATAAGTTCACATAAACCACATGGCAGATGAAAGATAACTTTGAATTTTTACTAGGTCATATAATCTACATGATGAAGACATATGGGTGTCTTAGGATAATTTTTCATGAAAACCACAAAAAAATAGCCCACAATAAAAATTTAATAATAAAAACAATTCAATTAAGTTTCAAAAGGCCACCTTTCACATTTAGTGCACACAGACAAAGAAATTGAGGGTATCATTAAGAATTTTAAAGCAAAAAATTAAAACAAAAGGTGATTTCATTGTTAAATCTTATGTTCAAAAGCTTATCATTATTGATATTGAACTCATTTTAAAGAGTTTAGAGATATTATGAAAATAGATTGTTTTAATTTAATAAATTATAGAGTGACTAAATAATGAAACAAACTTGAATGGATATCAATGGTTGAATATCTCGTCTTACGACACACCCCAAGTGTTCACAAACACAAATTTTACTTGAGATGAATTGGGCTTGGGAGTGAAACACTACAATTTTATTTTTGATGAGTTAAAAAGAATGAGGCCCATACTAGACAAATATATTCCTACCCTAGTAGACACCAACTATTCAAATGATCTCATAGTTAAGCAAAAGGTAAGACTTCATCTAGTGGTCATTAAACCTAAAATATAACCCTGAATGGACCTTTTCTAAAATATATTATCTAAGATTTTATATTATAATGACATGGTTTTGTCCTTAAAGAACTGAAAATATTATTCCTTGTTGGCTTGACCATAGAAGGTTATTACCAATTTCCCCACTCTACAATAGTTTATAATCAGCCAATAGTGTCAAATTGGCTCAATAGACATAACTCAAGGAATGTTATCAAAGATTGATATGAAGAACCCCACCTATTGACCATTTTTGGTCCTACAAGCCAAAAAATTAGTCTCCCTTTCTCTCCTTGTTGTCCCAGTCTTTGATGCCTTCACCTTGCTACAATCATGGTTTTTTCCCTTTCTCATAGGCATGTTCCATGAAAGAACTAAGTGATTTGAGCCTTGTAGGTTTTTGGTTGATCTAAGGCTTATTTCGCTTCAAAAAATTACCTCGAGCATGTCTTTTATTGCAAAGGAATGGGCCAATTTTAAAGAAATGCAAGTCTTTTATAAACACTCCGAAGGGCAAGTGCCCTTGTAGAGGGTAAGAAGGTGCCAAATGGGGTCATTCAAGCAGGTTCCAAAGGAAATTTTGGACCCAAGGTGCCCTTGTGGAGGGTAGGGAACACATTTTGAAAAGAGATCAAAGAGAAGGCTAAAAGGGAAGTTTTCCTTTAGAAGAAATGACAAATCAAAAAAAGACAAAGGATTTCTTCAAACTTTTTGTTTGAAGAAAATCCATGTAGAACCAAGGGTGAATTCCTTCGGACAAAATGCCTAAAGGAATTCCTTCGGACATTTTTTCTGAAGAAATTCACAAAGGAAGGCCAAGACATGAAAGCAATATTTCCTTCAGGCAAAATGTCCGAAGGAATTCCTTCAAACATTTTGTCCGAAGGAAATGGGAACCCAAAGGATCCCAAAAGATAAGTGCCCTTGTAGAGGGCTCTCAACGACCAAAAAGGGGACCTTTTTCATTTTTCTGAAGGGACACCTTCCCTTTGAGAAGGTTCACTTGCAAAGAGCCGAAGAAATTACCAAAGGGGTGACGGGCCTGAGAACATCAACTTCAGCATAGCAAACCAGCCATTAGAGGTTCAAACATTTGGTGACATCTTTGTGGACATCAAATTTAGGACAATGAAATAGTCATTGATTCTCAAATGTTTAAAGATGGGCCCATGCATGGAAATGGGTTAGAAGAGAAGCCAAAAGAATTCATAAGTGTGAACCTGAAGGAATTCAAAGGCCTTGAGGCCAAAAGGAAAAGACCACTGAGAAAGGAGCCTAAAGAGCCAATAAATGATGGAAAATAGCCCCAAGGGCCAAAGAGCCCCAAAAGGAAAAAAGCCAAGTGCAAGAGCAGACAGAATAGTCCAAGTGGCACAGAAAGCATCAGCACAAGAAGTTTTTACTGCAGGTGAAATAGTCTCCAATAAGTGGCCACTAAGGGGAGCATGGGCATTCAATAGAATGGCCTATTTTTTCCTCATTTTACATTAATGAGTAGACAGTCACGTGAGACCGGTGCTGTTGTAGTGACATTTAATATAGGTTAAGCACCAAAAGTCAAGACTTGTAACTGCCACAGTATGGTCCCTTTAGTAGTTTCCTCTTTCCAATGTATTCAACACAGCATGGACCACTTATTTTAGAAAGCACCAAAGTCTTTTCCTTCATGCTATATATATTGTAACCTCTCATTTGAGAAGAATGTCTCTCATTTTGTAAGGTGAAGCCCTGCCAAAATTTTACCTTTGATCAATAAGAATGCATTTTACCTCTAGCTGGTTGGTTATATTTTTGAGTGTGTCTATGTATCAATTCTGTGCTCAGTCATTTTTAGCTTGATGCTTTCACAAATTGACACCAACTATCTAGTGTAGCCAAAGCACCATTTCTGCAAGTTAATAGGAAGTGTTGCATCTGGAGTGTAGAGACAGAAGAGTAGTTATCTGACAGTGTGTTTTCTATAGCACCTGTGGTAAGTTTATTTTCTATGTGTCTTCATTAATCCCCCTATTAAAGCTCCCTATAGTCTAGTATTTTCATTAGATAAAGTGTCTATCTAGCCTCTTCTGGTCTGAAGTGTTAAAATAGTTGAGTAAATTAAAATCATTTGGTGCATCACTACTTAGATAATTTCTATTTTGGTTATATCCTTCTCCTTTTTCACCCCCCTATTATTAGCAATAGTAGTGAAAGACCTCAGAGATGCATCAAAGGGAGCTATCCCTTATCTAGAGATTATCCCCTCAATTTTGCCAAACCCATAGCAAGAGGGGAGTCTCCATTGTGCCATGTGGAAGAGAGAAGCTAAGCCTTCTTTCAAGGGTGCAATCCATAGCGTCAATAGTTTTTGGCACGCCCTGTGGGACAGTTTATCCAAGGAGTTGAAGGATTTTTTTTGGTGTTTTCTTCAACCAATCAGCCTTTGGAGGCATTTCAACCAACACCAATGGTGACTCTGAGTTGAATTAGCTGGTTAAGTAGTCTTGGTGCCATCAAGAAATCACATTTTGGTATGTATAATTCCATTACTCAGTAGCATGCGCCTTGTGTTCTTTCATATAACTTTGATCAAGCTCAGGTTGTTTATGGAATCACCTCAAGAAGCTCTCCTAGTTTCCCTTCACCTAGCATAATGAAAATAATGTTGGAGTTTGAGAAGCAAGTGATGGAGATAAGCAAATTGGAGGAGCAGAATAGATATCAACAAGAGCTTATGTGCAAAGAGGAGTGTTTGTTTAGGCAAGCTCAGGCCTTGCAATCCATGAAGGAGGAAGTAGCAAAATGGGAGAGTCCATTCATTCAAGGTAATCAGCCTTATGTTCCTTCTCCCATTCTAAATCAGCCCCCTCCTATTTTAAGGAAAGCCCCCTCTTATACACCAAATCCTTTCTACCAAATAGCACTTGATCACTCTATCTCATCTGATGCATTAACCACTCCTACTCTTAATCCCTTGCACCTAGATTTTTAACACCAAAGGGAATTAGAGAAGCCTCCTATGGAAATGAACCTTCTTAATTCCTTAGACTGTGAATCCTCCTTTGAAGGGAATCATCCTATGCCTTTCAAAAAATAGCACATCTCTCTTTAGGAAATTCTTCATGTGCATCAACAGTCTCTTCCTAGTCTTCCTCAACCTCCTCAAGTCTTTCAACATGATGTCAAGATTCCAAGTTGGAGAAGGGAATACCATGGACTAGGTAAATTACAGAGTTGGAGTCTAGAATGAGTTTCATCAGCCAGGGTGTGATGGACAATTTAGACCAAATAACAGATTTCATGTCTAAACACACCCCATCTACACTCCTTCAAGAGAGCTATCAAGCCAAATCTAATGTAGATGAAGTGCTGGACAAATGAACGGAAGAGAATCATTTGATTCTAGCTCAAATATTTCCTCCTCTTCCACATGAGTCTGTCCATCAACCCTCCACTCCATTCTTTCTCAAGGAGGAACCTGTTTTCAAAGAGGCAAGTGAAGAAGAGAGGATCCAATTTGCAGTTTTCCAAAAGGCTATCATGAGGATGAGATCATCATGGATGATCCCTTTGAAGACATCATCAACAAAGGAGAAGACATAGGTCATGCATACATGAGGATGTTTCAGTACTATGAAGAAGAGGTTGACAAACTTTATCTGTCAACAATGGATGATGAGGAAAGTAAGCATGGTGAGCTCTCTCCTCCCTTGTTTGAAGAAATTCATTATTGATTTGATGAAGAAAAGGACCATGCCATGGGACCCAAGTTAGAGGAGGATGAGGATCATGTCTTGGAATAACTAGAGACTCTTATTTTTTAGAAAGAAATGGAGATGCATGTCCATCTTGTTGAAAGCTTTGAAGAAGAGAGATTTGAGCAAGAAGGTGATGTTCTATGGGATAAGCAAGAATTTGTGATCTCATTTTAGACATCACAATAGATACCCTTCTTCAAGAATTCCACGATGAAGTAGAAGATTAGTTTGATAGGCTCTTCAATGAGGCATAAGGGAATTTGTTAATCCATGATGCATGTCAAGGACGTTATGAGCTTAAGGAGGCTTGTGGTGATAAGCTAGTAGCCATTGATTTCTTGATGAAATACACCAGCATGAGGGCCCAACATGAATCAAGTTTCAAAGGGCAAAGTGCATATATAGATGTTGGAGACATGTTTGACCCTGATCCACTCGAATACAAGCCAATCAAGGTGGCAGGCAAGAAGGGCAAGTCACCAAGTCTCCATTCCATTCAGTCACTTATCTGGCACCATAAGTTTTCTTGCCATAAAGGCTTGAGAATTTTTCCATTTAATCTAGGAGGGAGGAAAATATATCTTGTTAGCTATACATAATACTTTGATTTTAGTTGTCTTTATTTTCCCTAAAGTGCTCTTGTGCATGTTCGTGTTTTTTAGCCTTGTTGTGTATTGTTTTTTCCTTGTTTCTTGAGTTAAAGCTTTGTTGGTTCATAGGTCTTTAAAAGGCTTTTGTTAACTTTTTCAAGCTACATCCTGAGTCCATGCCCAATGGACTTTGAGGCTACCAGTCTTCTTTATCATAGTAGGCATGCGTCCCCTGTGAATCACCAAATTGTTGACGATTTTTGGTCTTGTAGGCCAAAAAATTGGTCTCCCTTTGTTTCCTTGCTGTCCCAATCTTTGATGCCTTCACCTTGCTGCAATCATGGTTTTTTACCTTTTTCATAGGCCTGTTCTATGAAATAACTAAGTGATTTGAGTCCTGTAGGTTTCTGATTGATCTAAGGCTTGTTTCGCTTTAAATAAATTACCTCGAGCATGCCTTTTATTGCAAAGGAATGGGCCAGTTTTAAAGAAATGTAAGTCTTTTATAAACACTCTGAAGGGCAAGTGCCCTTGTAGAGGGTAGGAAGGTGCCAAATGGGGTCATTCAAGTAAGTTTCAAAGGACATTTTGGACCTAAGTTGCCCTTGCAAAGGGCAGGGAACACATTTTGAAAAGAGATCAAAGAGAAGTCTGAAAGGGAAGTTTTCCTTTGGAAGAAATGACAAAGCAAAAAAAGACAGGATTTCTTCAAACTTTTTGTTTGAAGAAAATCCATGTAGAACCAAGGGTGAATTCCTTCGAACAAAATGCCCAAAGGAATTCCTTCAGACATTTTGTCTGAAGAAATTCACAAAAGAAGGCCAAGACATGAAAGCAAGATTTCCTTTGGGAAAAATGTCTGAAGGAATTCCTTCGAACATTTTGTCTGAAGGAAATGGAAACTTGAAGGAGCTCAAATGATAAGTGCCCTTGTAGAGGGCTCTCAATGACCAAAAAAGGGGCCTTTTCATTTTTTTGGAGGGACACCTTCCCTTCGGCAAGGTTCATTTGCAAAGGGCCAAATAAATTACCAAAGGGGTGACGGGCCTGAGAATGTCAACTTCAGCGTAGCGAACCAGCTGTTGGAGGTTCAAACATCCGGTGACGTCCTCATAGACATCAAATTTAGGAAAATGAAATAGATGTTGATTCTTAAATGTTTAAAGATGGGCCTGTGCATGGAAATGGGTTAGAAGAGAAGTTGAAATAATTCATAAGCGTGAACCCAAAGGAATTCAAAGGCCTTAAGGCCAAAAGGAAAACACCATCGAGAAAGGATCCTAAAGAGCCAATAAATGATAGAAAATATTCTTGAGGGCCAAAGAGCCAGAAAAGGACAAAAGCCAAGCATAGGAGTAGACAGAATAGTCTAGGTGGCACATAAAGCATCGGCATAAGAAGTTATTGCTGCGGATGAAACAGTCTCTGCCAAGTGGCCACCAAGGGGAGCATGGGCATTTAATAGAATGGCCCATTTTTTCCTCATTTTACATTAATTAGTAGATAGTTGCATGAGACCCATGCTCTTGCAGTGACATTTAATATAGGTTAAGCACCAAAAGTCGAGACTTGCAACTGCCACAACATGGTCCCTTCAGCAGTTTCCTCTTTCCAATGTATTCAATGCAACATGGGCCGCTTATTCTAGAAAGCACCAAAGTCTTTTCCTTTATGTTATATATATTTTAACCTCTCAGTTGAGAAGAATATCTCTCATTTTGTAAGGTTAAGCCCTACCAAAATTTTACCTTTGATCAATAAGAATGCATTTTACCTCTATCTGACTAGTTTTATTTTTGAGTGTGTGTATCAATTTTGTGCTCAGTCATTTTTAGCTTGATGCTTTCACAAATTGACACCAACATACCTAGTGTAGCCAAAGCACCATTTCTATAGGTTAACAGGAAGTGTTGCATTTGGAGCACAGAGATAGAAGAGTAGTTATCTAACAGTGTGTTTTCTACAGCACTTTTGGTAAGTTTATTTTCTATGTGTCTTCATTAAGCCCCCTGTTAAAGATCCCTACAGTCTGGTCTATTCATCAAATAAAGCATCTGTCTACCCTCTTCTAGTTTAAAGTGTTAAAATAGCTGAGTAGATCAAATTCATTTGGTGCATCACCACTTAGATAATTTCTATTTTGGTTATATCCTTCTCCCTTTTCACCCCCCTATTGTTAGCAGTAGTAGTGAAAGACCTTAGAGATGCATCAAAGGGAGCTAGCCCTTATCTAGAGATTCTCTCTTCAATTTTGCCAAACCCACAGCAAGAGGGGAGTCTCCATTATTCTACGTGGAAGAGAGAAGCCAAGCCTTCTTTCAAGGGTGCAATCCACAATGTCAACACCACCATTAGGTAAATTGGAGGATGTGGATAAAACTCACATTAATTATTCTGGCCTGGGTTTCAAATGGTCATGACACTCATGAATAAATATATAGAGTTGTGGGCATAATTCATGTAATCATGCTCTATGTTCCTTTACTGTCAATGATCATCAGTGATAAGCAAGTCTTGACCCATGGGTAAATCACTTATTTAAATTTGAGAAAACAAGGCATGGGAGTGAGGGATGAATAAAATTTATACATGATTTCTTACCTTTCTGATGCAACCTATGTAACAATGAGATTTGATCAAATTCCATGATAAAGTCATGCTTCTAGGGCCCTAGTCCATTTTATGTTTTTAAAACTGTATGCACAAAAAATTGGGAATTTTATATAGTAAAATTATGATTTTTTTATTCTCTAATAAATTAAACTATCAATGAAATGCCAATGTTAAGACTTTCAAAATAAATCATAAGATCAATTCTAAGCATGAGAGCTTATTCGTATTATCTTGATTGTAAGGAATTCTTGTATCTATTATTAGGCTACAAAAATTTATGCCTTAAAAATTTGTAGAGAAGGAGATAACATATTAAATTCTCCATGAGATTAGTGGAAGATGTAAAGAAAACAAACAAGTTCCATGGCCCCCAATGCCATTCAACTTTGGAAGGAGAAATTTTGAAGTGTGGTTAGCCTTACAAATAAAAACAACACACATGCATTCATTCAATTGGGATGACTGTGATCTTATATAGTGGGATCTAAAATTAATTATTAAATCACATTTAATATCATTGAGTGGGAAAGTAAAAGTAGTGTACAACCACCATCTTCACGCCAAAGATCAAGTATAAATAAATGCAGGTTGTGAAGAAAATGCAAATTGTGGGAATCATAAGATCACCTCAAAGACAATAACATTCAAAATAAATTGAGGAGAGGTCAAATGCATTTACTTCCTATGATGCTTCACCTCATATGGATCCATATCTAAATAAAATGGTGTTGTAATAACTTCCTCCTCCATGTATCTTTCAAAGGTTATTATCACCTCTAGAGGTAATATAGTTCCTTTTTCCACCTCATGTTCAATATATTTATTCTCCACATATTGAATTTATTAGAAATCCACCAATTACAGTTCTAAAATCTATCAAAACAAACACATAATAGTCAGTGGGATCTCCTCCTATTTCTCCATTTATACCTTCATTAGAAGATGCCCCATTTGAAACCCTTATTTCAATGGCTCAAATTGCAATTTTGAACCCTAGTGTTCTAAGAAAATCTACCCAAATCACTAAAGTATACACAAGGAAATTGGCCCCTAAGACAACAACCCAAAACCTTCTAGTTTCTATCTTACATGTTTCAAGTTAAGATAAGGTTATTATTTATGTAAGAGTTACATCCTTTCTTTGTAGTGTATCAACTGTCTCTCTTCTATCGAATAGCATAATAACATTAGATAGACAAGTTTTCCTCAAGGAGGTTCAACTTTGGTCCAAGGCTCCATTTCCAATAGTGGATCCATTACACATATCACCTACTTCAATGGTCATTGTTATGGCTAGGTTTCTTGATATTATTGGTCATGCTATATCTAAGCCAAAGGAAAATAAAAGAAAATAAAAACTATCTGACATTGTTCCACTAATAGCATTGGAGAAATAAAATCTTGCCTCTCTTGAATATGTACATCTTACTCCTTTAGGATTAGTTTCCATTACCCTTCCAATCAAATCTTCTATCTTTTTCACTACTAAACAACCCTTACACCCCCAACATGAACATAATTCATTATTTTTTATCCTTCTCTCATTATCCCATTGATTACTCCCCTTCCTACCACATTATCCACCTTGGATATGCCACCCAAAACCTTTCTTATCACTTTATCCTAGGATGGGGAAAATTGGATAGAGAACATACAACTTTCCAAGTCTAAGAGGTAAGAAATGATCATAGTTGACAAACCTAAATTCAAACTAAAATTTTAGCAAGCTACAAGTGATCTCAAAAGAGTCACAAGAATGAAAATAAACAAATGGGAGACTCCCATTTTATATGAAATTAAAGAAGGATTATTTTTATATTGACCAAAGATATAAAGCACAGGCCTAGATAATAGAATTATTTCACAAAATATCTTGAATATGTAGTGGAATAAACATGTAAATTGGCTAAGAAATTCATCCAAGGCATAAAACATAAAATAAGGAAGCTAAAAACACAAACCAATTCAATGGTCCTAGAAAATCTAATTGAAGAAGTTGAGAAAGCTTTGTAATTTGTATATGAATTATTGATCACCAATTACCAAGCTAAGAATAAGAGTGCTTAGTTTCAACAAAAGGTTAAATTATATCAAGATTACATTACTCAAATTGAGGCCAAACTTGGGAATCTAGTCAAGGTGATAAATAAGAATATGTTTCCTCATTTGAAATTGATGACATTGTTGATATTGGCCTTTGTCATAACTTCATTATGCATAGTGAAGACTTTCCTTTAGGAGTGGCCTAACAGTATGAGTGTGATCATCAATTTTATTGATAGTTTGACATAAAAAACTGGACTTGTGTCAAGAGGTAGGAATTATTTCAATATTATTTTCCAAATAAACAACTCATATTTACTGTAAAATTTACTCTTTAGTTGATCAAGTTCATAATAGATTTCAAAAAGAGAGTTTCAATGGAAAAATGTGGAGGTAAAAATGATGTCATTGACTTGGCAAGATATGCTAAATAAAATATTGAAAGAGCCACTACAATGAAGGGGACCCTTCACACTCTACTTTCTAATCATGCATTATTACTGATTAAGGCAGAATCTTTATTTAGAGTTCCAATAATTAAGTTGGCTAGAATAGATGAAGATTATAAAGCATAAACACTTTATTTTCAAAATCAACAAGCAAGTTCTTCCAAAGTGTTGAATAAGGCCCAGTGAGTTGAAAGAATAAACTTTGTTTTGCATTAAATGTTTCTTTTAGAAAAGCATTGTAAACCTTTTGCATGGTTTATCTTTAGACTAATTTTTAAAAAATATTTTTTAATCTTTGCATGTTAGTTAATTCTAGATATGGTAGTTCCCATCTAAAAACTTATATATACACTTTGAATTCACCTCTTTAAGGAGGAAGATTTTATGCAATAGAAGCTTGGAAATTATTTGAAAATTTTAGTGAGTTATGTTGTTTAGCTTTCTTAATTTCTAAGTAATGCATGAGATGTATTAACTAGATTGGTTAGTGTATAAAATTCATATGTGTGGATTCCAGATTAGTTAAATCAATTTCTTAACTGTCTTAGTTATTTTTGTGAGTGAGACTTCTATTATAAAACTGATTTTGTGTATGAAAGTGCATGTTAAGAAATTTATCATAAACATAAAATCTATCAATTAGATGTCAAAAGATTATTTTTTTATAATATTTCTCCTTTTGACTCTTCATTGTATTCCTATAAATATGAGTAATAACTAGATTTGAATGAATATTGGTTAAATTTCACAGTAAATTTCAATAGGTTGATCTGTTTGTAAATATATCTCTTCCAAGCATAGGAAACATTCTTATCTACTTTACCTTTCCTTCTTTTTTATGTTTATTTTAGTTAAGATAAATTTTGTAAACTAGCATCATTATGAATATCCATGCATAGGATATTTGAAATTTATAATTAAGTTGAATAAGCTCATTCTTAGGGGAACTATGGAATATATTATAGGTCACATTGCTTAAATGATATTCCACCATATGGTTATCTATAAAACCACATACCTGCAACTCATGCTCTAGATTACATCTTATGATCCTAAAATGAGAGGATGAAAGCACATCAACCTATTGAAGTGGGTCATAAACCTACATAACCATAGTGGTTTATGTTATCTAACCCAAAGAGTTGACTCCTTTTTTAGGTCATCTTTTGGTCAATCAAGCACAAATAGGTTTTGGATGAAAGAGAAGGAATATGGACATCATTGCAGAGGGATAAAGGCATGTGTGATTATATGAACCATTTTCAAGCATATGCATAGTGGTTATAGGAGTTACAAACCCACCCAATGCACATGGATGTTGTTGGTAACCTTAGGATAATGTTAGTTGTTGTAGGGGTCAAACTTTACCTACAACATCTAGAGAGGTCTTTAGCCTTTGTTTCATGTCTAAATAATTAATGAATCAATTAAAATGCATTTATAGATACAAAGACACCTTCCATGAGAAAAATAATCAAAATCATCTAAGTAAATTATCTCTCTCTTTCTTGATTTTTCAATTCTAGATCAAAATATTGCAATATCAATTAACACATTTCTATTTATATTAGTATATTTGTTGCCACATTTTCTATATTTGAATCAACGCACACTTTACATTTTTTTATATTGCATAGATATTTTAGATACTAAAATATGTTATTTGGTAATTGACAATGGGAATCTTGACACATGTTCTCCACACATGACTTGAACACTCAATTAAGTTCTTAATCTATCATTCTCTCACACTTGCATGTAATCTTATGAGTCAACCCTTGTGTTCTATTATTATACACCGACACAAATCTCACTAGTTATTTAAAACATGATAAATATCATGTGTATAAATGTATTGACTCTTAGTTTAGCTCACCTATACACAGGTTGATTATATCAAATTTGATCAGTATAACTAATCAATGTTAATCTGATTTGTTCAATACTAACCCACTCCTAGCAATGATTATTTTATAAAATAAAAACCATCCTTAGGATTGACCTATTAGCCTAGTGTGTCTGTGGTGTGATAAATTATTCAATTAAATCTATATATAAATAAATAAATTTTTCATTCAAAAAGGACTTAGTGTCTATCTGATATACATATATACATTATTACACACTAAGAAAACATGTCATATTCTTTCCAAATTATAAACCTATCACTAGGAGTAGTCATAAGCCAATTATGAAGCACTCATAAGCTAAGTCAAAGCAAGGATTTTTAATTATCAAAGCCACATCATTAATTTCACACATATAGCAAATGAACACATTTTCATAATCATGTTGGGTAGGAGAACAACATGTGGCTTTAATTCCATCCTCGAAGTATTAGATATGTAGAAATCATAAATAGATGATTGAGTTGGACTCAACCCATTATATTTTCTCTCATTTTTTAAGTTTTTAGCTCTCACAAGCACTCCTAGGGTTTCAAGGTAAAAGAAACTAATTTTTAGAGTTGTGTGCATCATTAGAGTTTGAGATTGAAAACACAAAACAAGTAGAGATAGTCACATGTGATCATATATTCAATTTTACCTACTTCCACATAAGTTTATACTAACCACTAGGTCAATATCAATCGACAATACTGACCTAATCTAACATAAATGACTCAATAGAAACAAAGAGTCAATTTTGGGACAAAAAAAAGTATAGGCCTACTTTACCTTGATTTTCACTTCTAGAATATAATCATAGGCATAAATTCAAATATAAAATATCAGTATCTTGATCTCATTATTACTTTATATATTTATCATATGCCACTTGTTAAATATGAAGAATCAATCTCGATGTTTTACATTCAAATGTATGCTTGAATGCCATATCTTAATATTTAAATTACATTTAAAAGTTGTATCTTAATTATATTAGTCTAATCTATTAATCCAAATTATATTAAAACATATTGGTGAACCCGTACACATATTGAATAATGCAAAACAATAGGTTTTCCATTAGGGTTTCATCCTTTGAAGGTGTCAAATTTTATCTTAGGGTTTCAAATGTCATTTTTTATCTCCCCATACATAAAAATGCGTTTCAATTTTTTTGTCTCAATATTTCATTGATCTAATATTTTACCTCCATATCCAAAAATATTTTCACCTTTGGCCCTAGATCTTCATTAGAGTTTCATATTTCTTAAGGTTTCAAATTTTAACCTAGGGTTTTATTTTCAAATCTGATTTTTCATTATTCCCTAATAAGACACTTTAATTGTGACCTTGTTGAATGAACATTATTGGTTAACACAAGTAATGAAGTTACACTTTTTATATTGTTCTACATGGGTAGTTTATCTTATTTAGATCAATTATGTAAACAAATGGGTATTAAATATAAAATATAAATACACTAATAAGGCTAAAGTTACCAATGAACAATCCCAAGCCTTCCTCCAATCCTATTTGGCAACATCCAATTTGAGATGCCTATTATTAGCACTTGATGCCTATTGTTAGCACTCAATGACAAAAGCAATGCATGACTCTCTTTGTTCCTCCTATTATAGATTTTATACCATACCCTATTCACCTTATTGATAGACTTATCATAAACATTTAAACAGATGATACAAATACTAAATATCAACAAGATGCCATGGAGGATAAAACTTTAATTGAAAATCTTACCATGAATCCACATCAAATTGATGTAATGTTATAAATATATATATATATATATATACTATTATAAAAGGTTGGCCCAAGCTTCCACATCAGGGATTCAAACCACTACTACTAGTACTATTCCCATGCCTACACCTCTAATGACTTATGTGACTCCCACCAAGGTTTGGGGGGAACATGAGGCCTTCAACAAATTTTGATATTTATTCCTACATAGATAACCTTTACCCCTCCCATGATGGATATACACATTCCATTACCAATCTCAACTACTACATATTCCCTTGAATAAATTGTTATAACTATGCATGTCAAGGTGTTGTAGCTAGAGAAAGGTGCATCGAGAGGTAGTCATTCAAAGGATTCACACATGATTTGACCCATAACCTATTATCCCCTAAGATAGAATCCTATCCTTTACCAATAGGTTTTGTATCTCCAAATCTCCCATTATACTAAGGTAAAAGTGATCCCAAGTATCACTTTAGATCTTTCTATGCAACATGCTTAGACTATGCATACAATGATAGACTATTGACCAATTTATTTCCAATAATACTTAAGGATTATACATTAATATGGTTTTATGATCTCTCTTTCCAAATTTTAATATCATTAAACCCCTTATCTAACCAATTCCTACCACACTTTATCATCAGCATCGATGAGAAGTTATCATATGCACAAATTTCTAAACTAAAATAAGGGTCCAATGAACCAATTAGAGACCATGTGTTTTAATAAAATACCATGCTAGTTAGGTTGACCAATGTTATGGTGAATAATGAATTTAAAATATATAATTAAAAAAATCTATCACCACTCCATGAATTAATTGCATTCAATATATTCAAATAATTTGATGAACTATGCCATATAGTGAGGGATAAAGAAGTCAAGTTAATTGCTTTGAACAAACTTAAGGATACATCAACTCCTATATCTAATTTAAAAACTAAGTTTCAAATTAAACTAAGTTATAATGTCAAACCAAATAATAACAAAAATGAGGTGAAAATTATAGTCAATGTAGTGTCGCAACCTATAAACTAGTTACAATTGATAGCTCCACTAAAGAGGTAATTTTCACGATTAACATCACCTCTTCATGCACTACTAAATAAGTTTATCAAGTGTAACATTATCAATACCCTTCCCCCACAATAGATTGATCCAATTAGGCCTATACCAAGGAACTATGATGACAATGTATATTGTGATTATCATCAAATTATGGGGCATTCAACAAATAGATGTTTCAAGATAAGACATAAGATACAAGATCTTATAGATGACAACATTATCAATTTTTGTAATCCTAGTGAGGAGTATAGACTAAAACACAATGGAAATAAAAATTTGAATATCTTTTGTAATCCTTTTCCTAATCATGAAACAACAAAAACTAAGGACACTTCATAGGTACATTATGCTTACAAAATGCATCCTCCAACAGAAACATATTATCATCCACTAGATATTATCACTGGTACACTTAGAGATATTCCACCTTAGTGGCCATGATCACATTCAATGATAATAAGATAGTTTTTGATGATGCATATTTTCACACATTATTCATACAAGATTATATTGATGAATAACATATACACAATGTTATGATTGATAATGGTTCAAGTGAAAACATTTGTAAAATAGCATTTTTACAATCCCTTGGGTACACACAACAAGATTGAGAAGATACATTGAAATCAATTAAAAGATTTTATGGATATAAACAAATTACCTAGGGACATAATGTATTACCTTTCTAGGTGGGATTAGCCATATTAGTCACACTATTCTTAGTTCTATAAAGCAATGGGGCCTTAGACATGTTGTTAGGATGATCTTGGAAGCATAAACTTCATGACTAAAGTACACATACTATAATAGAGTAGTTAATATTCTAGGTATACAATATAAATATCCTCTACAGTTAGAGATATCTCCTCCTCCACCCTCACCACTATAATTTATTATTACACATATCCAAGATCATTATTTGTTAATGTATATTTTTACTATGCATGTACTTCATCTTGCTTATTTGGTTAATTAGGTCTATTAGGTCATTATGACATCATCATGATGTCATGATGCACTTGTGAGTGCATGGGGTCACATAGTGAGTGGATGGGGTCATCCATCCCACTTGGTTCCCTAAGTGCCTAGTCCACTCAAGTCACTTTTCCACTGTGTTCCCTCGGTGCTATATCCACCCATAGTGGAGGAGCCCATTCACTCATCTTGTTTGGCTAAGTCATCTTGCACTCAAAAAACCTATTTATGGACCTCTCCTCTAAGGCATTTATGGTGGAAGATGGTGTATTATGTGGAGTGATAGTTATAGCTCTTATATATAGTATGGTTTGTTCAGCTTGTAAGCCATCTATTATTGTATTAGGGATCCCGTTAAGCCTTTGTGCTTGGGTGTGTGCAAATAAGATTTTATAAGCTTTGTATAAATAATTTGATTTTCTTCAATACAATCTATTAATTTTTGCTCATTACATGATTTCTTGCTTCAACAGAGTTGTATGTGTTTGCTCTACGATCATCGATATTGGACATCTAATTTTGGATGATTCTCACATTATTTAGATATGGTTGATACACCTATTCAGGATCATTATACGTATATGGTTGACACACCTATTTAAGCCATTATTAAGAGATAGTTGATACACATATTTAGACTCAACATATAGAGTCATTTGTTACACATATACTAGATCTATCTATAAAACAATATATTCAATGTCAATCACATCAAAAAGTTACTCAAAGACCATAGAGGATACCATCTCCTACAATGCATACTCATTTAGAACTATAAGTATTTCAACACGTTCCAAAACTAACACATGAAGTGAGACAGATTCATATTATATAGCAGATACCACAAAGTCCTCAACCATCTACATTTGCTCATCATATACTGAGTTCCATGAGTAATGATCATGAAAAATATGATACACCACATGACTCATCATATCTCGACCCACCCATATTTGGTATCTCCCATCCATGACATAATAACCCTCCACCACCCAATACATGCAGTTATCATGTTCCTTTCATTGATAGGATCATTGGTTAGCTTTTCTAAATCTCAAATATATAAAAAAAATCAAATAATAAAAGATATATAAATATTTAAAAAATCTAAAATCAGGGCCTAAACATGACTTTATTTCTATATTACATTATTTACATATGTTATTCATCACATGTTGGTAATTGACATATTATTTACACACACATTTATTTGATGGTATCTGAGTGCTATGAAAAACATGCAAGTTACACATGGACATACAAATTTTGATCTTCCCTCTACCTAGTGCCCATGTTGATACGAGGGACATCTTGTTCCAAAAAATTCACTATTATAGATTATATCATTCTATAACTTTTGTATCATGTTGAGATACCTATATTTCTTACACATGCCTTACTAGTTACTCATATCTTGCATAATGATACATGATATACCATTATACTACAACGTGACATTGATATATATGGATAGTGTGGACTAGTTCCTTGCTCTATGCTCCATTGATGTTATTACTCTTTTACTTGATAGACTACTTTGTGTTTGACTATTGTGTGTGGCCCTTGGGCCTTTTTTGATGTGACATCTTTGATGTCCCTTATTTACAATTTGTTTATGTTCCTTTCATGTGGCCCTTTGCCTTATTTATTGTGACATTTTATGTCCCTTATATGTGACCCTTGGCCTTATGTGTGACCTTAACACTTGTGAGTGTTGAGCTTGTTGACATTGAATGGTGACATGATTTATATCATGCACCTTTTACTGTGTAGTCTTATTCAGAGATATTTAAATGGTGTGATTAATTTATACATCTATATAGATATGACACTCACATTCCCTACATTACATATGTTACATATATGACTTGATCAATATATACACTACTATGATGACATATTCGCCATATGATCAAATAATATTACATGATTTTATAGTTATATATGACATGATATAATTAACTCTTCTTTTGAGATGATTGATTTACAGGGTACATCCTTCATCTTAAAAAAAGGCATTATAATGGGCTTATCATAGAGATGTAAGCCTCCATGAGCATAAAATTAGATAAGATTACACATTTAAAATATTCAGATGGTTCAAATATGATATGGTTCAGATACATGACAAATATTGGCACTTTGATACATATTATAAGGGTATATGCCGTGCATATACACTCACTTTACAAACAATTGAGCACAAATTTATACACACTTGGGTGCATATACATGGACATGTGCACAAAATTTTATAAGAACATGAATTATAGATCTCCATATACATAAATTTGAGATAGAACTTCTTAAATTCAACATATAAATACATAACAATCTCTATCAATTAGCATAGTTTTAGGGGGCATGACATTTGTTCATACACATACACGATAACACATTTTTTAGTTGAAATGGAAAATAGTTACCATTCTAATTCATACTTATCAAATATATGGTCATGATGGGGGCATGGACATTGTTAATTCTCATTTGATCATAATTTATATTTTACATTCAGCAAAATTATGCAATCAAACATGCATTTATAATGGAGGCATGACTATTATTAATTATATTTCAATCATGCATTTTTTTTACATAGAGGGAACTTAAAAGAAAGAATAAAATTGAATCTATAATCTATCTATAGTTGTTGATTCATTTTATTTTATCAAATTTGGCCCGATGGTTCTCTCATTTACCTGCACAGTTAATTTATTTGAGAGAATATTAATTGATGGTTCTCTCATTTACTTGCATAGTTATTTGGATTAGTACATTACATACTTATCCCTACAATCATGAGGATTAGGGTATATTTCCTTCCCAACTCAATACCCTACATTAGTCACACAAATTTAGGACATGATCACCCTAACTCTTCATGTCCTTTAGCAAAGAAGCACAAGTTTCTTCAATACTTAAAAAAATAAGCATGATATCTAACAAGTTGCAATAGAAACATAGTTTTCACTATCACACAAGTGTACTCTAACCCTTATTCTTTTAAAATTTTAAAAAATCAATTTCAAATAAAAAATTTCAATCTATGGTCATTGACTACACATAATTGAAAATTTTTTATTCAGTGACTTGCACAATTGGATCTTCATACTAAAAACAAAGTGTGTTGTACACACTCAAGTATATTTTATCCTTATACTCTAGAAATTCTATTATTATAATAAAAGAGGGCATTTGTAGATACTAAAATATGGCCTTTAGTACATGATAATGACAAGCATGACACACATTTACCACACATGACTTGAGAACTCCACAAAGGTCATAATCTACCATTCTCTCACACTTGTATGTTATCTTATGTTTCAACACTTCTATTATGTTATTATACACTTACAAGAATCTCACTATCTATTTAAAAACTACTAAATATACTACACAAATATCTCTAGACTCTTATTTTAGTTCACCTATACACAGGTTGGTTCCATCAGATTTGGTTAGTATCACTAATTGATACTGTCGAATCTAGTTAGTACCAACCTGATCTTAGTAACAACTATTTTTGAAAATGAAAATCATCTTTAGTGTCAGTCCATTAGCCTAATATGTTGATGATATGATAAATTATTCAATTGAATCCATATATAAATAAATCAAGGCCTCTTTCATAAAGCACTTGACTCTTATCTAATAGACATATATACACTATTGAACATTGAAAACATTTTCCATATTTTTTTTCAAATTAAAAACTTACCACTAGGGTTAGTTACAAGTCAATTTCGAAGCACTCTAAATCCAAGACAAAGTAAAAATTGTCAAGTATCAAAGCCACATCATTTGTTACATACATATAATGAAGGAGCACAATTGAATAATCACACTAGGTGGAAGAACTACATGTGACTTGAATTTATTCCTAATATTATTGGATAAATAGGTAGCGGTCAATCATTAAAGAAAGGTGATTGAGGTTAGCTCAGACCATTACACTTTTCATATTTTTGTAGGTTTCTAGCCCTCACAAACTTACCTAGGGCTTTAATTAAATGAGACTAATTTATGGAGATGCATGCATCATCAAGTTTGGGATTGAAAACATGCAAAAAGTAGAGAAAACCACAAGTGATCATATAGTTGTAGTACCCTACCTCTATGCATGTTAGTATTAACCAATAGGTCTATATTGATCAACGATATTGACCTAATCTTATAGAATCGACCCATTATAGACAAAAAATTAGTTCCATAACCAAGTGAACCATATGCTTGATTTACCTAATTTACACTTTTAAGATACATTCATGGTTAGATAGTCAACCAAAAAAGCTAAGTATCTTTATTTCATTAGTACTTTCTATGTTTAACATTTACCACTTGTCAAATCATAAGAATCAATCTTTGTATTTTAAATTAAGATGTTTTGTTGAATTTCATATATTAATATATGAATTATATTTAAAATTTCTATCTTAATTAGATTAATCTCACCCATTAATCCAAATTGGGGTAAAATATGTGTAAAATAACCAATACATTTTGGTGAAGCATTGTTACATGTAACAAGATATTAAAATAAAGCATGAAATAAAGAAATAAATCTTGAGTAATCTCATGATGAAATTTTGAATAATACTAATCTACTTTTTAGAGGATTAGATCCTACATTACGTGTTTAGATTACCATTCCTACTACTTCTATCCATGAGTCTACAACTATGGTTACACAAGTGGTACTAGTTGTACCTATTATAGGGCACCATAGTTTAATCCTCAAATATATATGGATATTCCAATGCAACATACTCTTTCTCATGTGCCTTTTAGGCTTACGTATCAGTTAGAATTGCTTAATTATAATCAATCTAATAAGGCTAATAATCAATTAATTATTCAACAACTCCTAGAGAGGATCATTTGATAAATTCTCAAGCATTATTATTGTTCTCACTTGGATTCACACCCTTGAGGAGATGCTCATCTCTCATCATCAAAGTGGCATAATGGATTCATCTCTCTTGCTATGGGTGAAAATTTAGCTGAGATGAATCTCTAGATAAGGGGCTAGCTTCCCTTGATGTACCTTTAAAGCTCTCTCTTACCTATCAATTGTGTATAAAAAAGGTTAAGGAAAACGACTAAGAAACCAAGTGGTGATTAACCAATATATAATGTCCTCCCAATTGACTGAAACCACTATTTAAAGACAAATAAGGTGTTTTTCACACAAGACTCACAAATCAAGATTCATTACTTCAATGTTTCATATGCTAGATTCAAGAAGGTATATGATTCTTAGGAAGGGAATGAATGATTCTAAAGAGGGATGAAGTCATGGACCACTTCTAAGATATCTCTACACTTAGAAAAGAATACTAGCAAATAACTGAAACAATCTCCTTTTTACAAATTGGTAGACCATCAAGAGTACAAGCTAGAAAAGACAATCTTTCACTAGACTAAACCAACAACATTCAAGTCATTACTCAATATTACAGTTTATGAGTGGAAAAAACACTTGTATATTTATTCAAGAGTTATTCAAGTATAAATTTGGTTAGAATTTTTCCAATAACCAATAGAGGCTACTCAAAGAGCTGAAAGAATTCATATATTAGATTTTGAGAAAGAAATCAAGGGAAGTCCAAAGGTCACTCAAACATGTGTCACTTTGAGAATATCAGTTACAATTTCATGTGAAAGAGGGGTGAGATGAGTCATGTCATGTTAGGAGTCAACTCATTCAAAACTAGTCATAAGAATGGCAAAAAGTGGCACAAAACCTCCAAAATTTGCACAGGTGATTGCGTCCATCATAAACCATCCAAGAGCATCTAAAACTTAAAATGGGGAAACTAACACATAACACTACTCAAAGGACTGAGACTCATCATGACAGTTAGAGAATACCCTTTCTAACTACTAGCCATCCTATGGACACCTATGTTCATCGATTTCATGGGAGCTCTTTGGTTTGATCAACTTTTAATAATGACGCAAACCATCAACTTGTCTATTAGTCACTTGTTTTGCCTGCACCAAATGCCCAAGATCTTGCCATTTTTTACCTTCATATTTACCCTCAGGTTCCCACCAATATTTTTTTACTCCAACTAATATTTTTTTAGTTTAAAGTTGATGATTACGATGCCATCACCTTCCTTATTCCTTCAAAACATTTTCTTTAGACTTAAGTTTCTTTCAAACTTTTGCCAAGTGCTCTTTAACTATGGAAATTGCCCTATGAATCATGGAAAGTGCCCTTTCACAACTTCTATGAAGGACACTTTTGCTTGCAATATGTCTTTTGGGGAACTTTTTGGGGCACTTGGCTTCAAAGGTGTCCTTCAAAAGACTTGTCTCGGTCACTTTTCCTGAAATAATTCCTTCAAGATTTTTTTTTATGCACTCTTTTTGTTTTCTTCAAACTTTTCAGTGAACCTATCCTTTGAAAATTTTCCCCAAGAAAATCTTTCGGGTTTTTCCAGGCTTAATTTCCATGGACTTTTTGACTTGATTAATTCCTTCAGATAAAACGTCTGAAAGAATTACGCCTTAGTTATTTTTTAATGTAGACAAATTTCATGAACAATTTTTTTGAAAGAATTCCTTCGGGATTTTTATTTGGTCCTTCAAAAATCATGAAAGTGTCCTTTCATATTTTTTTAAAAAAGTACCCTTTGGAAGGATTGCAAAGTGTCCTTTAGAAAAGCTGAAGTGCGCTTCAGGAAAATTAAAATGACCCCTTCAACTTTTTTGAAATTAAACTTTGGAGTTCTTACAAATAACCCTTCTAAAAGGAAAATTGTCCCTTCAGAAACTTTGAAATGAGCCAAAAGTGTCCTTCAAAAAAATACCCTTTGGCTTTCTAAAATGGTCCCTTAGCTCGAAATAGGTCCTTTAGGGAAATTGTTTCAGATAAAATGTCTGAAACAGTGCCTAGCACTTAAACAAAAAACCCAAAATAGAAACTTTGAAAGAATAAACACAAGTACTTTTGTTATGGGCTTTGTATGGAACATCTCCTTCGAAGAAATTATACATAACAGGAAGACCTGAAGCTGAAGACCAAGATAAACCTAAAGTGAATGGTTGAGCTCGAATGACTAAGTCCAGAAATGTTTTCGAAGTAAGTCTTTGAACATGAAAAACTTTGCTTGTACTTTGGAAAAGGACCTCAGACTTAGTACATAGGAACTTTGAACTAGGATGAGCAAACCCACATGATTAGCTTCCTCTACAACTATTGTGCGTGCAAGATCTGACACTTTGAAAATATTTTTTAAACCCTACTCAGATCTATTAACATGGCTCAAATAAAGTAAAAGGACCTGGACAACAAACTGATCAAAGCTAATAGCATTCATATTATGTTTAATAAACCTGAGATCACACTATGACATAATATTTACCCCTAAAATATCTAAAGGCCAAATTTTCAAATAGGGGTGCCCAATTTTGACCTGAAGGGCCAAAATTTGGTCAAAAAATTAATCACTCACAGGGTTAGTATTCCTATTATACTGACCAGACTGGTATCCTAAATAGTCCATTGGGCATGGAGCCATTTAAGGACATGCAAAATGACCTTGAACTACACACCAAATTGGAAGGATAACTCACACCGTAAGACACAACACACAATAAGAACAAGACAAAAACAAGACACAAAGTAAAGTAAGACACAAGACAACTCACATATATGTGTAAGCACTTAGGGAACACACAAAAATCAAGAAACTATGTACAAAGGAAGAGGATAACCTTAGTAAAAATGATTTATATATATCCCATTGATTGTGATATGTAACTCTTCTCCATTCAACTTTGAGAGTTGGAAGGCATTGTGTAATCACATATGGGCCACTCTACAAAGCAACAAACTTTGTATGTCTTCTTGACTTAGCCCTATCTTTATCCCATTTTAAAATTATATCTCCCTCCTTGAATCTCTTCAACATGGATTTTTTATCAAAATACTTCTTTGTTTGCTCTTGGTGAGTTGTGATGGTGTGCATAGCTTGATTTCTTATCTCCTCAAACTCCATCAACTTACATTAATTGAATTCCATGATATCATTCTCCATTAATTTTAACTAATAAGTAAGATCTAAAGCTGGTAACTCAAGTGAGATAGGAAGTCTAGCTTCCCTTCCATAGACAAGTGTATATGGTGAGTTTGTAATTGCTCTCTTTGGGGTGATCGTATCAGCCCAAAGGGTTGTCTTCAACTTGGTATGCCAAGTCCTTTGATTTTCCTCCATTATTATCTTTATGATTCTTATCAAATTTTTATTTGTGGGCTCAACTAGTCTATTCCCTTGAGGGTAGTAGTTGGAGGAGGTACTAAGATAGATACAATGTTTTAAAGCCTGTTCACTTGTCCTTGTTCTTAAGAAAGCTAATGCATTGTCTGAGATTATTGTTGAAAGAGCTCTGAATCATGTTACTATACCTTCATAGAAGTCTAGGACTAAGTTTTTATTTGGCTCTTTAAGAGCTATAGCCATAACCCATCTCATAAAATAATCAGTGGCTGTCAACACCCACTTATGACCAACACTAGAAGGTAGATTAATTAGGCCTATCAAATCTAAACCCCATTACATGAAGGGTTGCTCAACTTGGATTCGATGAAGAGGCAAGGCAGTTAGCTTTTGTTTGTCATCAAAAATAGCACACTTTTGGCTTTTCCTTATCCAAGTGTGAGTGTCCTTAAACAAGCTAGACCAAAAGTAACCAACCTTCATAATCTTAATAGTTGTGGTTCTTGGAGTAAAGTGAGCACCAGTTGGTCCATCATGGAAATCAAAAAATACCATAAAAAATCCCTTATAAATAGCACTCCATCAAAAAGTACATAAGGAATGGATTGTAGCCTAAAGTACCTTCTCTTGGCCCTATCAAGACCTTATGGACACTCACCAGTTTGAAGGAAATAGATCATGTCATGTGTCCAACTTCTCATAGATGAAGGTGCAGTTGATACATAGTCATCATAAAGTACCAAAATAGCTTCTTTTTTCTCTTTCAAGTCTAAAGCGAGATGATTACACAGTCTTTTTCCTTTCACTAACTTGGTAGTTTTGATCTCCACATCATATTCCATCACCCTTGTGATCCATCCTGCCCTCTTTACATTCAAATCTCTATTCAACAGAAAGTCTTTTACACTAGGATGAGGCACAAAAATGTGAATCTTTTTGTTAGACAACATATGCCTAAACTTCTTTAAACTCCTTATAATTGAAAGCACTTGTTTCTCAACATATGTGTATCTTATTTCATAGCCTTCTAAACCTTGACTAAAGAAGGCAATAGGCTATTCAAAATTTTCATCATTTTCTTTGGTAAGCATGGCATAAATCACCTATTCATTCCCAAAAGTGCACAAATTGAATCCCTTGGAGAAGTTTGGACTTGCAAGAGTAGAAGCTTGGGCAATGGCTTGCTTGATCTCTTCCAAACTTTATTTCCTCCTTGTCCAAGTGAATATCTCATCCTTCCTTAGGAATAAACCTCCTAATGAAATTAATCTTACCAAAGAAACTTTTTAAACCCTTCTTATGTTTAGGCAAAGACAATTCCAAGATCGCATTCACCCTTCCAAATCAATGGGCAAGCCTTTCTTGGAAATAATATGTCCTAGTAATTTACCTTCATGGATATAAAACACACACTTCTTTAGGTTTAGAGAGATCCGAAAATCTCTACACCTCTCAAAAATCTTCCATAGGTGCCTTAAAAGATCTTTTGCTTCTTTGGAGAAAGTTGTGACATCATCAAGATACACCAATACAATGTCATTGATTAATCCTTAAAAACCATATCCATTTCATGTTGAAAAGTAGCTCCAACATTAGAAAACCCAAAATTCATTTTTATATAAGCATATGTACCCCATTTAGTAGTAAAGTTTGTCTTATATTGGTCACTTTCCTTCACCACAATCTACTTATACCTGGAATACCCATCAAGGAGAAAAAAAATTTCACTACCAGCCACAACTTGCAAGATTTGTTCCATAGAAGGGAATGGGTAATTATCCTTCAAATACACTCTATTCAAGTCCCTAAAATCAACACACAACCTTATCTCTCCATTCTTTTTCTTAACAGGAACTAAGTTTGCCAACCAAAATGAATGCTTAATGGGAAAGATGATTTTGGACTCAATTAGTTTGGTGAGTTCTTTCCTCATGAGAGGCTCAATATTGGGATTGATTGGCCTTTGCCTTTGCTTAATAGGCTTAGCATTCTCATCTAACTCTATAGTATACTGAGCTAGATTCGTATCAAAACCTTTTAAATCACTATACTCCCATGCAAAGACATCAAAAAATTCTTTGCATAACTCAATGAAAGCATGTTTCTCTTCGCTAGTGCATACCTTCCCAAGTGCAAGAAATTTATCTTTGAAGATATGAACCTTCTTGATATATATGTTTACCTTATCTTTCTTCATTTGGTCATCATTATTGAATATGATCTCAAGAGTGACTAGGCCTTTAGGGAGTTTGTTAGACTTCAATTGCACAATCTGTCCTCCATATTATTGCTATAGTTTAGACTAATTTTTGGAAGAAAATTTAGCTTCTTCTTGTATAAAAAGTTTTATTTTATAGTCACTATCAAACACCTGCTAATTAGTGACATTATTTAGTATGGAGGGACATATAATCACTTTTAGATGAGGTTGGTTCTTGTCTTCTTTTATCCCTTTTGGAACATCAAACTGAGCTCCAATTGCTACCAACCTATCATCATGATTGTTATCTTCTCTTAAAATAAAAGTGATGTTGAAGGCTTTCAAATATTCCACAAGATCCCACACTCTATACTTATAGGACTTAAGAAAAGAGTTTTTTAACAAATTCTACCCTCTAACTTGATTGATAACAAGTTTACTATCACTAAACACTTGCAATTCTTTGACACCTCTTTTCCTTTCCCACTCGAGGCCATGAATGAGGGCCTCATATTTGGATACATTAAAATTACAAGAGAACTAAAATATGAAGGTTGAAAAATACCTTTCCTTTGAAGGTGAAACCAACATTGCTCCACCACTATCCCTAATCTTACTTCTAAACCCATCAAAGAAGAGCTGCCATCAACCACTCACCTCTTCACTTGGATTCACTAGATTGGGTATGAAGGAATCCTTCTCATGCATATAGTACACCCCAAGACTAGATTTTTCAATAAACTTGTAAGGATCATGCTCATAGTGTTCATTTCCTCGCTCATCTAAGAACAAATCAGAGACTCCCTCAAGGGAAGATGATGGATATTGGTCAATGTGAAGCTCCTCTTCATCAATTATGGTA
Organism: Torreya grandis; assembly: GCA_037957365.1. NCBI lineage: Eukaryota > Viridiplantae > Streptophyta > Pinopsida > Cupressales > Taxaceae > Torreya > Torreya grandis. The sequence goes on along the minus strand of JARHVA010000366.1, from coordinate 3,524,364 downwards.
TAGTTAACATGTTACACCTTAGGTGAGTATGATTACAAGTGATATTTGTGAATAGGTTTATATTAAATCTTCACCTTAGTGATAAACGTGTTTTTAAACACCATGTAGAACCAATTAGATGCCAAGTACCCACCTATTTTAGCTGTAAAATCTCTTGACAAGCAAAAGGCAAAGTATGGAGGTAAATATGCCACCACCACATCATGAAGAATAGAAAAATTAAGATGAGTATGAAGTATCAAATGCACATTTTTTACTATCCCTAAAGTCTTGGCTAGTGATTCATCCAATTTTAAGACTCCATTAGTCATTGGCTCATACTTTAAGCCTAGTTTATCAGCTATACATTTGGGCATAACTAAAGTGCTAGTCCCACTATCTCTAATGAAATTATGTAATAATAAATCACCAATGATTATAGAGAGATAAAATAGATGAGTCTTTTCATTTTTCTTTACTTGACCATCAATTGATTGAGTTCTATTCACTAAGACCACATTGTCATGTCTAGGTGGGCTAGATTTCTTACCCAATTCATGTAGTTCCTTTTGAAGTATATCTTTCTACCCTAGAATTTTCAAGTAGTCCCATAATGAGATATTCATCTGAAGCTTCTTCATCTAGTCCACCACATTAATAGGAGGATTGTTCACTTTAGGCAAATCTTTAGGAGCACCAATGCCTTGTGAAGTAGCTTGTGTAGGTAGAGTTGTAGGAGCTGGCCTAAAATTTGGAATCCTCTTATTTTCTTGAACTTTAGGAGCTGTATTAGATCCACTCACCATAGGAGATGATGTATAGGTCAAAATATGTCCTTGATTGGTTCCTTGAACTTCATCCATAACCCTCTTCTTTGATCTAGTGTTGGCAGCCATACTGGCATTGATGTTGTTTAAATTTGCCAAGTGATTGGTGGCACAAAACTCTCCCTCTAAGTGATTGATGAGAGTAGAATCAGATTTGACTTCACCACCTTCCATCCCATGTTGCATTAGCATCTCAAAACTTGGAACTTGTGGTGCTTGATTTCCTTGCATTGACATGGTTTGGCTATGCATCTCATTTGCATAAACAACTTGTTCTTGACTTTGCTCAAAAGAAGGGTAGCATGGTTGTTCTTGAACAAGATAGTTTTGGGTGGGAACAAGCGATTTGGAATATGAGGAAGCATTTGGATTATAGCTTTGATAAGAGCTAGCTTGGCTGATTTGACCTTGTCCATGCACATCATTTTAAAAGGGAGGTCTACTGGTTTGTCCAAACTAGTTATAAGGCTGATATAGTCTATAACCTTGAGCTTGTTGCCTATTGAGGGAAACCAATTCATTGGTAACACTTTGAAACAAACTTTTTACCTCATGGATTCATTGGAAGGGACTATAGCATATTTTTCATGACTAGGCAAAGGGGCTAATGTAGGTAATGCAACTTGATTAGGAGGTTGTAAATCAAGGAACAAAGGCATTGGGGGTCTAGGAGCCATCTTCCCTGCTTAGACAAGATAATTTTTTGAATTTATAGCTATCTCACAGGCAGAAACAAGTGTATTCCCCCCCCCATAGATTGAATCATCATGGCAACATCACTATTTAATGCCTTTAGGTAATAAAAAAAAGCATAATTTGGTGTAGGCCTTACAAGAGCTGGGATCTTATCCCATGTTTTTTTGAACCTAGTATTAAAATCTTGCATGAATTCATGAGGTGCTCTCTTGATTGTGCTCAAATGTTTAGCTAGAGATATGTGATCACTCTTTTCTCCAAACCTATTCGTCAATAGATCCCCCAACTCTTCCCATGAGCCAATAGAATTTACAGGTAGGGTTCCATACCAATCCAAAACATTTCCTTTAAAAGACAAGGCCAACAACCTAATAGCTATATTTTCTTGGGTGATTTTATGGATATTACAAAAGTTTTTTATATTAGTAATGTCCTCAATGGCAGTAATAAGACCATCCCCATTAAAAGATGAGACACTTTTGAGGGTTGCTCCTAGAATTTGATCATATTGGGCAAGATGCAAGGGAGATGCCCTAGTGAAAGGCACAAAAGGTTGTCTTTTAGCCATCTTAAAATGATCACTATGGATGTTAGGAATGGAATGTGACACAAACTTAGAATATTTAAACACAAAATCTCTTTTGTAAGGATGAGTTTTGACAAACCTAAACCTTTTGATGGAAAATGGTGGTAGTGTTGTCAATCAAACTTGCACCCCTATGAAGATAGTTTCAAGCCTTCACAGTCTGCTAAAACATGGAAATAATCTTAGGCTATGGGTGACCTAATCAGTGGATTGAGTCTCTTAGTTGTAATGGCTAGCTCCCTTTGATATATCAATTAGGATCTCTGCTACAAACTGCCTGGGAAAAGAGAGAAAGAGAAATCAAAAAGAAATCCTACGTAATGATGGTGATACACCTGAATGTAGATTGATCCACTCAATTTAAGCTCTTAAAAACATTGATTCAGATAAGAAAAAGGGCTAAACTTTCAACTCCAATTAATCAATATGCATAAGTATTTCATGCAAAGGTTCTATCTTGTGATCCAAGTTTGAGAGAAATGGTAAAATGATCCTGATTGAAGGCACTAGTAGCCACTAACTTCCACTGTAGACTCAGCCAAAAAGATGTTTAAACACAGAACATAACCTGCATAACACCAGTTAGTAACTAGGTAAGGATCAAGACTTGACAAGGAATAAAAAATCTACCACTTGTGTAAATCAATGACAAAATACACTATACCAGCTTGTTAGAAATTGAAAAAATAATCTTCTTCTATTACTCTGAAAAAGGTTACAGCACAAAATTTTGTATAAGATTGTCTTTCCAAAAGAGAGGATCAAAATCTAAGGCTGAAAAGACAACTTATATAAAAAATTTACAAAAACCAAGAGATTGGCATTGGAAAATAAGAAAGAGGTTAAATCAGTCTAACTCAGCCTTTGCAAAGAGTATATTTTGTCTTTTATTTTGCATGAAGCTCCTTGGCATTTGAGGAATAGATGGTGAGTCCAAGATTGACTTATTTCGATCCTTGTATGAGATTTATGCCAATATATAGAAATAGACTCCTCCTTGAGCTGTTGGATTGAGAGAACCATCTCTTGGCATGATAAATGATCTAAAATTAAACTTAGTAGTTGGTTGGAGATAATTAGTGGACATGACTTGCATGAGGTTCGTTGATCTAAATGAATAGCCAGATGAAGTTCCTATAACTGAAAATAGCCTTTTATTTATTCTTTTCTTTGTCTTTTATGCATGTTTATCTTTATTCTGGAAGTAGTTGCATGTTTGGTAGTGATCTGATTATTTTATTTATTTATGGTGCTCTCTTTGCATGTTCATGCTCTTGCTTACGTCTATTCCTGGACTATCCTACATGTTTTTATCTTCTCTAGGTTTATTTTTATCTTCTAACTCATCACCTTTGTTTATTCTTGTGGATTTTTTGGTCTCTGTCTGTCTATCGGGCTTTTTATTTTTCCACTTCCTCATGGACAAAATGTTTATAGGAATTGTCTATGACTTTCCCTTTGGTCTTAGGCTCCTTCAAACTTTTATTATTTTTAGGCTTTCCTTTTTTTATCATTTGTCTATGACTTCTCCCATGGACAATTTTGTCTTTTCTTTCCCTTCGGGCAATTTGCCCAAAGGAATTTATCTTTTGCTTTCTTTGCCTCTTCAGACAAATTTTTTAAAAGAATTCTTTTGAAAAATTTGTTCGAAAGAATCTTTTGGACTTCCCAAAATTTTATGAAGGGCCAATTTCTTGTTTGTAGCCTTCCCGAAGGGTACCTACCCTTCAAGCTTTGTTCCTTGCGACCTTTTTTGAAGGGAAAGTGCCCTTTGAAACTTCTTAGAAGTCTCTTTTCCTCAATTTTTTGACCTTTGTCAAAGGGCACCTACCCTTTAGCTTCTCACTTTGATCCTTCCCGAAGGACACCTACCCTTCAGGATCTCTGTAATACACCTTCCTGAAGGGCAAGTACCCTTTGGGACAAACCCTCCCAAAAGGCAAGTGTCCTTTGGGACTTTTGTATTTGATATTTCTTAAAGGGAACCTACCCTTCAATATTTATGTAATATACCTTCCTGAAGGGCAAGTGCCCTTTGAGATTCCTCTTTGTCCCTTTCTTTGGCCTTTTCTCAGTGAATTCCCCCCACAGACAAAAAGTCTATGGGAATTATTTCGAGCCCGATTGTTCCTTCCATTTTCTTGTAGACAAAAATTCCATAGGAATTCTTCTCAGACTTCTTCTTATGACTTTGGATATTTTAGGGTCCTCAACTTTGAATTTTCCCATGCTTGCAACTTCAAAAAAAGAGATAAGTCATACACCCCCAGAAACTCGATAAACAATGTCATGAGTAATTCGGGTTTTTCAACCCGAATTACTTCTACTTATAAAACCTTGGGAAGTAAAACACATTTAAAAACTTGATTGACACTGTCAAGAGTAATTCAAGTTTTTTAACCTGAGTTACTTCTACTACTTATACTTCACAAGTAAAGCACTCTTGAAACCCTGATAAGCATTGTCTAGAGTAATTCAGGTTCAAAAAACCAACTTGATTCTACTGATGAAAACTCATAAGTAAAGTAACTTGAAAAATATGATTTACACTAGGAGGAATAAATCAGAGTTTTGACCCTGACTTGCTTCCCTTCGTGCAACTTGATAAGTAAAGCTAGTTGAGAAACTCGATTTGCACTAAGACAGTAAAACACTTCTCAAAACTTGATTTGCATTAATCACCTTAAATGTTTAGCTCCTTCCGCCATGCAATTCCTATGAACACCCTAAAAACTTATATGGATCCTTCTAATGAAAGTTTTGAATGATAGGGGTGATAATTTGACCTGTAGGGTTAAAATTGTCAACAATTATTGGTGATTTCTACTGGGATGCATGCTTGTTATGCATGAGAACTCAGACCACAACATGATATTGAACCCATAAAACAATGGTAAATCTAGAGCCTAACCACAAATCTCCTTTGACCATGGCTGAAGTAACATTTCCTTCAAAATAAGAAGTGAAACACATAAAAACCAAAAAACTAACTAATCGAAGCAAATTTGCAAACAAGCACTTATTAGAACAAAGATGAATAAAACTTATGTGCTTAAACAACACTTGGAGGAAAGAAAAACAACTAACTATGTACATGGAGCTTTTCTCTTCAATAGTAATGTTTTAGATGTATCCCATTAACTGGGATTGGAAGCTCCTGGCCATCCATCTTTGCAAGTTGGAAAGCATTGTGGGATTTGCAACTGGAGATTGTGTATGGACCACTCCAAATGGAATCAAACTTTGTGTGCCTTCCTGGTTTGGCTTGATCTTCATCCCACTTGAGGACCAAATCTCCTTCTTTGAAGCTTTGTGAAGAAGCTCCTTTGTCAAAGGCTCTCTTCACCTATGCTTGATGACTTTTCATGGCTAGCATGGATTGATTTATTATCTTTTCCATCTCCATAAGCTATGCATACCTGATTTCCATAGGTTCATTCTCCAACAACTCAATTTGATGCATTAGTTATAAAGCTATAAATTTAATAGAAATGGGTAACCTTATTCTTTACCATATACCTCCTTCTATGGAGAGTTAGCTATTGACCTCTTTTAGGTGACCTTATCAGCCCATATAGTTGATTTCAACTTGAGATTCCATGACCTCTGATTATCTTCAATAGTCCTTATGATCCTTAATAGGTTTTTGTTTGTAGATTCAGCAAGGCCATTGCCTAGTTCAATGAAGTGTTGAGATAAACTCCATGCTGGACAGCCCATTGGCTGATCTTAGATCCCATGAAAGCCATTGCATTATCAGAAATAATGGTTGAAGGAACTTCAAACCTAGTAATTAAACCTTCATAGAAATTAAGAACATTAGTTTCATATGTTTCTTTTAATGCAATTGCTTCTGTCCAACGTATGAAATAATCCATAGTTGTTAGAATCCACCTATGCCCTGAACTCGAAGGAGGATTAATGAGGCCAATAAATTCCAATCCCCATTAAACAAAGGGTTGATCCACTGTAATTGGATGAAGAGGTAAGGATACAAGCTTGGTGTTTCCTACAAATATAGCACGGTGTTTGCACTTTCTATCCCATGCATGGCAATCACCAAATATACTAGGCCAATAATACCCACCTCTCCTGATCTTAAGGGCTATAGTTCTTGTAGAAAAGTGTCCTCCACCATGTCCATCATAGAATTATTTCAGCAATCTCTAAGCTTGGATTGGCTCTATACATCTTAGCAACATTCCATTGATATCCTTCTTAAACAAGACACCATCAACAAGTAAAAATGGAATTGATTGCAACCTGAAATATCTTCTTTTTGAAGCACTTAGATGAGAGGGATAAATACCATGTTGGAGATAGCTTACCAAGTCATGAAACTATCTAGAAGGTGAAGTGTGAATAGTTGTAACTTCTTCCTCATGTGACACCAAAACAAGCTCATTAGCCTCTTTCAAGTCTTGTGTTAGGTACTCACAAAGCCCTTTGCCTCTAATCAGCTTTGTCACCTTAATCTCTATGTCATATTCCATTACCTTGGTTATCCAACCAGCTCTCTTCTCATTTATATCCTTGTTCAAAAGAAACTCTTTAATGCTTGGATGGGAAACCATTAGATGTATCTTATTATTAGACAATAAGAGTTTAAATTTATTAAGAGATTTTATAACTGAAAGGACATTTTTTTCAACAAAAGAATACCTTATTTCATACTCTTCCAAGCCTTGGTTGTAGAAAGCTATTGGTTGCTCTAAATCTTCATGATTATGTTGCATAAGAATGCCTAAAATGGTGTCCATGTTAGCATATGTATATAAAATGAAATATTTCATAAAATTTGGATTTAAAAGTGTAGGAGCACTTGTTATGTCTTTCTTAACATCTTCAAACCCTTTTACTCCCTCCTTGGACCAGTTAAAGTTCTGATTTTTCTTTAGCATGGCTATAAGTGTTTTAGCTACGATAGAGAAATCTAAAACATATCTCCTTATGAAATTGATTTTCCCAAAGAAACTTTGCAAAGATTTTTTGTGCTTAGGCAAGGAGAGTATAAAAAAAGAGTCTACTCTTTCAGGATCTATGCTTAAACCATGCTTTGAAACAACATGTCCAAGGAGCTTACCTTCATGAACTAAAAATACACACTTTTTGGGATTTAGAGATATCCCAAATTGCCTACACCTTTTGAAAACTTGATTGAGATGAATCATGTGATATATGCATCCTTTGAAAACACTATTATATCATCTAAATAGACAAGTACAAACCTATTAATTATGACTTATCTCTTTTTCCAAAGTTGCAAGGATGGGAAAATTTGAAGTTGAGGACCCTGAAATATCCGAAGTCACAAGAATTTTGGGAAGAATTCTCGTGGACTTTTTATCCGTAGGAAATAGAAGGAACAGTCGGGCCCAAAAAAATTCCCATAGATTTTTTGTCCTCGAGTGGAATTCACTAAGAAAACACTGAAGAAAGGGACAAAGAGGAATCTTGAAGAGCACTTGCCCTTTAGGAAGGTACATTAGATAAATATTGAAGGATAGGTGCCCTTTGAGAAAGATCAAATACAAAAGTCCTGAAGGGTACTTGCCCTTTAGGAGGGTTCGAGAGTAGAAGTTTTTAAGGGCACTTGCCCTTCAGGAAGGTGCATTATAGATATTTTGAAGGGTAGGTGCCCTTTGGGAAGGATTAAAGCGAGAAGATGAAGGGCAGGTGCCCTTCAGCAAAGGTCAAGTAACCAAAGAAAAGGGACTTCCAAGAAGTTTTGAAGGGCACTTGCCCTTTGAAAAAGGTCGCAAGGAACAAAGCTTGAAGGGTAGGTACCCTTTGAGAAGGCTACAAACAAGAAGTTCTGAAGGGCACTTGCCCTTCAAAAAGGACATTTTGAGAAGTCCAAAAGATTCTTCATATAAATTATCTGAAATAATTCTTTTGAAACATTTGTTCGAAGAGGCAAAGAAAGCAAAGGATAAATTCCTTTGGGAAAATTGCCTGAAGGAAAAGAAAAGACAAAATTATCATGGACAATTTGTTCACGGGAGAAGTCATAGACAAATGCCGAAGAAAAGGAAATCCCAAAAATAAGAAAAATCTGAAGGAGCCCGAGACCAAAGGGAAAGTCATAGACAATTCCCATGGACATTTTATTCATAGAAAAGTGGAAAAACAAAAATCCTGATAGATAGACAGAGACCAAAAAAATTATAGGAATAAACAAAGGTGATGAGTTAGAAGATAAAAATAAACCTAGAGAAGATAAATATATGCAGGATAGTCTAGGAATAGATGCGAGCAAGAGCACAAACATGCAAAGAGAGTGTTAGAAATAAACAAAATAATTAGATCACTGCCAAACATGTAGTTGCTTCTAGAATAGAGATAAAAATGCATAAAAGACAAAGAAAAGAATAGATAGAAGGTTATTTTTAGTTATGGGAACTTCAGCTAGTCATCTAGATCAATGCTCCTCATGCAAGTCATGTCCACAAAATATTTTTAGTCGACTGCTAAGTTCAATTTTGTGTCATTTATCATGCAAAGAGATGGTTCGCTCAATCTAGCAGCTCAAGGAGGAGTCTATTTCTGTAAATTGGCGTAGCTCTCATGTAAGGATCATAATAAGTCAAGCTTGGACTCACCATCCATTCCTCAAATGCCAAGGAGCTTCATGAAAAACAAAAGATAAAATAGACTCTTTACAAAGGCTGAGTTGGATTGATTTAGCCTCTCTCCTATTTTCCAACACCAATCTCTTGGCTTCTATAAATTTTATATAGAAGTTGGCTTTTCAGCCTTAGATTTTGATCCTCTCTTTTGGCAAGACAATCTTCTGCAAAAGTTTGTGCTATAACCTTTTTCAAAGTAATAGAAGAGGACTATTTTTTCAATTTCTAGCAAGCTAGTATAGTGTATTTTGTCATTGATTTGCACAAGTGGTATATTTTTTCTTCCTTGCCAAGTCTTGATCTTTACCTAGTTACTAGCTAGTCATATTATACAGGTCATGTTCTATGTTTAAACATCTTTTTGGCTAAGTCTATAGTGAAATTTAGTGGCTGCTAGTGCCTTCAATCAAGCCTATTTTACCATTTCCCTCAAGCTTAGGTCACAAGATAGAACCTTTTCATGAAATACTTATGCATATTGATTAATTGGAGTTGAAATTTTATCCCTTTTTCTTATTTGAATCAATGTTTTTAAGAGCTTAAATTGAGTGGATCAATCTACATTCAGGTGTATCAACATCATTAGGTAGGATTTCTTGATCTCTTTATCTCTTTTCCCAAACAGTTTGTAGTAGATATCCTAATTGATACATCAAAGGGAGGTAGCCCTTACAACCTAGAGACTCAATCCAATGATTAGGTCACCCATAGCCTAGGATTATTTCTATGTTTTAGCAGACTATGAAGGTCTAAAACTACCTTCATAGGGCTGCAAGTTTAATTGATAATGGGTAGTTGCACAAATTAAAAAGGTACGCCTTTAGTAGCAGACCTAGTGGTTACCTTTGGCATGGTAATAAGGATTGATCATCAACCAAAGACTTGAATTATTCAATGGAGACGCCATGTACTGAATGCAGATGTTTCTTTCAACTTCACTTATGCCAAGACTAGCACCAATCTTGAAAAATCTTATAGGAATTAGAAATCCCATCGAGCATGCCAAAAACTGTTGTCACTTGGATTCATATTCTTAAGGAGATGCTCATGTCTCCTCATAAAAGTGGCATAATGGATTCATCTCTCTTGTTGTGGGTGACAATTTCATTGAGACAAATCTCTAGATAAGGGGCTAGCTCCCCTTGATGCACATTTAAAACTCTTTAACCTATTAATTGTGTATGAAAAGGGTTAAAGAAAACAACTAAGAAACCAAATGGTGATGTACAAATGTATAATTTCCTCCCAATTGAATGCAACCACTACTTAAAGACAAACAAGGTATTTCTCACACAAGACTCACAAATTAGGATTCATTACTACATCAATGTTTCATATGCTAGATTTAAGAAGGTATATGATTCTTAGGAAGAAAATGAATAATTCTAAAGAGGGATACAATCATGGAACACTTCTAGGATATCTCTACACTTATAAAAGAATACTAGAAAAGACCTACAACAATCTCCTCTTTGCAACTTGGTAGACCATCAAGAGTACAAGCTAGAAAAGATAATCTTTCACTCGACTAGACCAACAAGATTCAAGTCATTACTCAATATTACAACATATGAGTGACAACAACACTTGTATATTTATTCAAGAGTTTTTCAAGTACAAATCTGGCTAGAGCTTTCCCAATAACTAACAGAGGCTACTCAAAAAGTCGAAAGAATGCATATATATAGTTTTGAGAAAGGAATCAAGTAAGAGAAGTCCAAAGGTCACTCATACATGTGTCACCTTAAGAATATCAGTTACAATTGCATGTGAAATAGGGGTGAGATGAGTCATGTCATGTTAGGAGTCTACTCATTCGAAACCAGTCATAAGAATGGTGAAAAGTGGCACAAAACCTCCAAAATTTGCATAGGTAATTGCCTCCATCATAAACCATCCAAGAGTGTTTGAAACTTAAAATGGGGAAACTAACACATAACACTACTCAATGGACATGAGACTCATCATGACAGTTAGAGAATACCCTTTCTAACTACCAACCATCCTATGGACACCTATGTTCATTGATTTCATGGGAGCTCTTTGGTTTGATCGACTTTCAACAATGACCCGAACCATCAACCTGTCTATTATTCACTTGTTTTGCCTACACCAAATGCTCATGATCTTGCCATTTTTTACCTCCATATTTTCCCTAAGGTTCCCACTAAGTTTTTTTTGACTCCAATGACTATTTTTAGTAGTTTAAATTTGACATTTGTGGCGCCATCACCTTCCTTATTCCTTTGAAACATTTTCCTCATACTTAAGTTTCTTTCAAACTTTTGCAAAGTGCTCTTTAACTATGGAAATTACCTTATAAATCATGTAAAGTGCCCTTTCAAAACCTTTGCATGGGACACTTTTGCTTGCAATATGTCTTTCGAGGAACTTTTTGGGGCACTTGGCTTCAAAGGTGTCATTCAAAAAATTTATCGTGGCCACTTTTATCGAAAGAATTCCTTTGATCTTTTTTCTTTATGCACTCTTTCTATTTTCTTCTAAATTTTTGGTGAACCTATCCTTCAAACTTTTTCCCCAAGAAAATCTTTTGGGCTTTTTTGAGCTTAATTTCCATGGACTTTTTGCCTTGAGTAATTCCTTCAGGCTTTTTATTTGGTCCTTCAGAAATCTTGAAAGTGTCCTTTCAGATTTGTGTTTGGTTTACTTCATTGTGGAGGGGTACCCTTCAAAAAATTTGTAAAGGACCATTTTTCTGAAAAATTACCCTTCTGAAGGATTGCAGAGTGTCCTTCAAAAAGGATGAAGTGCCCTTCGAGAAAATGAAAATGATCCCTTCGACTTTTTTGAAATGAACCTTCAAATTTCTTGCAAATGACCCTTTTGAAATGAAAATTTTCCCTTCAAAAACTTTTAATTGAGCCAAAAGTGCCCTTCAAAAAAATGAAGATGACCCCTTCGGCTTTTTGAATTGGTCCCTTAGCCTAAAAAATGTCCTTCAGAGAAACTATTTTAGACAAAATGTTCGAAACAATTCCTGACACTTAAACAAAAAACCCAAAACAAAAACTTTGAAAGAATGAAAACTTGTACTTTTGTTGTGGGTTTTGTATGGAACATTGCCTCTAAAAAAATTCTACATAATAAGAAGACCTAAAGTTGAAGACCAAGATAAACCCGAAGTGAACAGCCGAGCTCGAATGACTAAGTCCAAAAATGTTTTTGAAGTAAGTCTTTGAACATGAAAAACATTGATTGTGCTTTGTAAAAGGACCTCAGACTTAGTAAACAAGAACTTTGAACTAGGATGAGCAAACCCACATGCTTAGCTTCCTCTGCAACTATTGTGTGTGTAAGATCTAGTACTTTGAAAATGTTCTTTAAACTTTGCTCAGACCTGTTAGCATGAATCAAAGAAAGTAAAAGGACCTAAACAACAAACTGATCAAATCTAACAACATTCATATTATGTTGAATAAACTTGAGATCACACTATGACATGATATTTACCCCTAAAAGATCTAAAGGCCAAATTTTCAAATAAGGGTGCCCAATTTTGACCTGAAGGGCCAAAATTTGGTCAACAACTACACGACCCTTTAAACCTAAAATTTTTCAATTATCCTTTGCCTATAGGATTAATTACACCTAAGGTTACACCATTCAATGATAAATTTCATCTAAAATAACATATTAGAGCCTTCCATTAGCATGTCTAGACTAAGTGTATAGTGATAAGTTACTAACAAATCCTATTCCCATGAGTCTTGAGGGCTATGCCTTGGAATGGTTTCATGACCTTCCTCTTAAATCGATACATGATTTCAATCCTTTGGATAACCAATTATTAACTCATTTCTATATCAACATTAGTGAGAAGGTTTCATATGCTCAAACTGCATAACTCAGACAAGGACCTAATGATTCCATTAGTGACTATGTGCTTCAATATAAGGCTGTATTTTCTAGAATGACAAATAAATAAGGCCAAAAAATAATAACAAGACATATTCAAGAAAATCCTACTTTCAACCATCTATGAATCTATTATGTTCAAGTATTTTCAATTTTTGGATAACATGCTCCATATGGTTAAAGATCATGAGAGCAAGTTAATCACCATGAACAAGTTAAAGTATGGGACTAACCCTCACACATATTCTAAAATTGAGTTTCAAATAAAATCACCTTTCAAATCCAAGGCTAATGATACCAAAAATTAGGCTAAGACAATATTCAATGTGGTTTCACAACATACTAATAGGCTTATCCTTTTTGCTCCTCAACAGTGGAAACTTACACGATTATCATAACCTCCTCATAAGGTTTTACAAAAATTACTCAAGTGAAATCTCATATCTCTTCCTCCACATATGGAGGTTGATATGAAAAAGTGACAGCCTAAAAGTTTCAAAATTGATGCATATTGTGATTGAAATAGATACACATGACATTCAACTAATATATGCTTTGGTTTGAGAAATAGGATCTAAGATTTCATTGAGAACAATACTATTGAGCTCAATGATGTTAAGACACCTAATAGTGATTCAGTTGCACAACCTAATGCAAATCTCAAGATATTTTTTGACCCATTTATAAAATATGTGGCATAAGAACCAAGTCTAATCCTTAGGTATAAATGACTTACAATGCTCATCCTTTCCCAACTTCATATGCTCCTAAACTTGAGGAGGCTTATCTTATTGATGGCATTATTGGTACACTGACAAATTCAAAATTACAATGAAATACAATCACTTTTTTTTAATTTTGAAATTAATAATGATGATTCTACCAATGTGTCTTTATTCAAATGTATTTTCATTTACTCACATCTTATATAGAGTGTTATGGTGGATCATGGATCAAGTGAAAATATATATGCTATGATATTACTTACTATCCTTGGGTACACATATAGAGACTTAATTAGTACAACAAATGTAGTAAAAGGTTTCAATGGAAAATATGTCAACCCTCTTGGGGGAATTGTGTTACCATTTATAGGAGGGCCTACAACTATTGTTGCTTGATTCTTAAAACTGGTGCATTTGATATGATATTGGATGACCATGGATACATAAGATATGTACATCCCATCTTTGATACATCTATGCTTGAATTATATCCATCGCAATAGAGTGGTTACAATTTCAAGTGTTTTATATGAATATTCCATCTAGCTTGAGACATTTCCTCCTATGCTTACACAATAACTTATTATACAACCTTCATAGGTTCAAACATAAAAAATAAATAAAAGAAAAGCAATTGATTTTCCTCGACAAAAAATTCTCCAAATTCATTTACATCAGAGATATATTCAATTTCAATAGGCATTACCTAGTGTGTCACATCCTATAATAGTTTCACGAAAACCTTATGAACATGTTCCACAAAGAACACCGATGTATTCTCCTAACATGCAATGGGTTCCACACATTACTATGAATACTACAAATATGCAACATCATAGATGATATTTATGGATTATATATCACCTCAGTCCTGTACATTTGAAAAACTCATACCTTAGTTGTTTTTCTCAATTCTGGACCTTTCCCACTTCAACAAGTCTTGCATCTGCTCTATTTTATGCCCCTTGATCTATATCTCTTAGTTTAACTAGTCTTATGTTGATGACCCAAGCCTTATATCTTACCTATAATGCTTAAAATATATTTAAATTCCATCTCTACAAGTTTTGAACATGTACCTACTTTTTTGCTCTCTAGATACTAATGTTTAGGATAGACACTAACATCAATGTTAGTGGCTTGACCTAACACAAGTGTCCAGTGCCATAAAATTATCCAATTTACAAATGAAATATATCCTAATGTTTAGCCTAAGTTTTTTTACACGAATTAATTATCTAAAGGGATTGATGTAAATACAAGATCAACCCTCATTCATTCCTCACCTACAAAACCTAGCAACACAGGAACAATACCAAGTATTCTTACTAAAGAGCATTCAAAGAGCATGAAATTAAACAAAGATTCCCTATTTCCATACCAATCATAGGTACAACACATATACAGGTTTGAAGTTCTAAAGGAGCAATCCAAGAGCCTAATTTGCCAAGTTACAAGCTAGGTCATTATTATACTTGCTTTACACATATTACATGATTCACACACAATCCAATGCATAGAAGAGAACTACATTAGTCTAAGGCCCTCTTCAGACTATTTTATTTGTAAGACATGATCATAGATAGAGGGGTCTTTAGGGTCAACTTGACATCATGTTCCCACTAACCTATTTTTCCCAAAGATCACAATGAAGATGAAAACTATGGTTTTAGAAATTCATGAGGAGTGACAATCCATGATCCAAATTTAAATACACTAGAATGAAGGCAAATTCAAACCCATAAGCATATAATTGGTTGTATCCTTTTCCAATAGGTATTTTGTATAGGACAATTGTATCGAATCTAGACAATAACATCAATACAACCATCCCAGGCTAACATTAGTGTCTAGAGCTACAAAAGTATCAGATCCAAAATTTTATGATTGTTATAGAATATCCTTCCAACCTATTTTTTGCATGTTCTAGATTCATACCTATGTTATCATTAGAACCAACTAAGTATATTACTTCTTTTTCATTTCCATACATATCTTAGTTGTAGTTTTTATATTTAGCCTATATTCAACATAATAAATTCTATGTATGCTTATATATGAGTTTAACATTTAATTGGCTTACTGTAGATCAGATTGTCACCCTTGTGCATTATCGTTTATATATTCTTAACCCTATTATACCACCAAGGTAGGATAGTCTCATATCCAATTTAGGGTTAAATATTTGGTGAACTCGATCTATGTGAATGTAAAAAAAATCTAATCTAGGGCTTCCAAGCCTCTTAGGGTTTCAATTGGTTGTGAATAGATATGAAAATTTACCCTAGGGTTTTAACTTAATCTAATCATAATGACTTCATGTGTTTATGCTTGTAATTGGATTCTTCATTTATTTGCACATTTCAACCACCAAATAGAAAAATATATCTCAAATTTTCAAAAAACTCAACCAATAGTTTGAATTTATTACAACCTTAATGTAATTATTGATTGCTCCTTGGCATTTATTTCTCTTGCTTATCTTATCCTCATATCAATTTTCAAAATATTTCAAATGGTTACAAAGAAGATATTTCCTCCTCTTAAACCTAAGGATGATGATAGCTCTCATCCCTCTAACCAGGTCTAGGCTATCACTTATCCAAGGGGTAAGGTGGTCAACCCTATAGTTTCAAATGAAGTTATTCAATCTAAAATACATAGGGTTTGTGCTTGTAAAACTCTAAAGGAATAAATTATTATTATGACCAAGTCAATACATGAGTTACAAAAGCAAAATCAGTCTCTAAATTCAAATATCACTTTATTGCAAAATCAGATTTAATATACAAAGAATCCACATTATGGTAGTGTGAACCATGTGTTTGCATCTTTGCATACCAATTATGTGCCTAATAAGAATCATTATTGGAAGCCAAAACCCAAGTCACCTAATGATAATGATTTTACAAGTGAACAAAAGCCTACCAAGGGTCAAGTGAGATTCTAAGGGAGATGCTTAGAAATAATGTGATCAAATTACCTCCTATGCATCCCATACAAAAATACAAATATTATTATGCATATCATAGAATGCATTGTCACTATATATATTATTGTATTGTATTAAAAACAAAGATACAAAATACAAATTATCATAAAGCAAAGATGTCTAATGAACAAAAAATGGGTACCAAAAGATCCTCTAAAATAAAAGGAGAAACCTTTACCAAATCCACCTCAAGATTCAAATGATACACCATTGAAGGTGGATGAGCCTTCACATGATGTGCAAGTTTCCAATGTTCAAATTTTTATAAAAAATATACCAAATATTCTAAAAAATTATCTAAAGCAAGAAATTTTGAATGAACAATCCCAAATGGTAATGTTACAAAATGACCAAAATGCATCTTTTTATAATGAGCAAGAGAAGATGTGAAATGTTTTTCCATTTTATATGCCACAATCTACCAATGATGAAAACAAACAAGAAATATCCATTTCCAAGAAAAAATCTCCAACCTATAATGCAATTTTTTTTTCATACATAGATACTCAAATTGTCAAACCATTTGTTTAGAAGCCATTTATTCAAGACAAAACACTGATCTTGACATCATCCTTAAATATTGGTTACATGTTTGATCCTAATGATGGTACACATTAACGTGTCCCTTTTAGGCCTTGATGTGATCACATTGGTTCTATATGCTTTAATGTTATATCTATCTAGACATGTTCCTTTTATATGTTACAGGGTTCCATTCACATATTATACAGTTGTCTTATCCTTTTGAGGTGAGGTATCTACCAGTTTCTATTCTTCCATCACTTCAATGGGGGGGTATATTAGGGGGGCATATCATATAGGCAAGACTTTCACACATTCATAGTTTCAGATTCAGTGGGGGCATGCTTGGAAAGTATATTCTCCACAATAATTTAATATTTTGCATCTCCATATTATAGTTGGGGTATGTTTTGGAAACATGTCCTTCACATTAGCACTTATTTCAATTTTTAGATTTATCTACATATAGTGGGGGCACCATGTTATTAGTATGATTAGGTTATATAGTTGAGTTAATCTCAACTACTAGGCAGAAACTCACCTTTACTCCAAGGTTGGGGGCATGAGCCTTCCAAACTCTTTCTCTATCTCTATATCTCCTTGGATACATGCACTTTCAAGATTTATCTATAATTTTCCTAATCTCAACTTTATAAACTTACAATGATACATCTTTTTCAAATCAACTTGCCAATAGGAAAGGTGGTTACATTGACACACATGTATATTCTTAATCCTTACTCTTTCAATTTCAATCTATCTCGATACTTTTAATTCCAAATTATATGCAATAATTATATAATATAATGTTCTCTTAGTTGCAAGTTAGTCATCAATAAAGCACTCAAGTTGGGAACACGCAAAGATAAGGTGTGTTATACATACCCAAGTACGTATTCATTTATTTTAAACTAATAATTTCATTATAGGGGGGTAACGGAGATGATATTTATGTATTATATAACAACTTAGTCTTATACATTTGGCAAACTTAGACCTTGGTTGTTCATCTCAATTTTGGACCTTACTCACTTTTGCAAGTCTCACATCTGCTCTATCTTGTGCCCCTTGACCAATATATCTTATTTAGACCAATCTTATATTGGTGATCCAGGCATTCGATCTTACCCAAAATGTTTAAAATATTTCTATCTTTCATCTCTACAAATTTTGAACATGTACCTACTTTTCTACTCCCTAGACACTAATGTTTGGGATAGACACTAGCGTCGATGTAAATGCCCTGACCTGAACAAGTGTTTAGTGCCCTAAAGTCATCCAATTTATAAATGAAACATATCTTAATGGTCAACCTAAGTGATTTTATGTGAGTTTCTTATCGAAAGAGATTGATATAAATACAAAATTAACCCTCATTCATTCCTCACCTACAAAACCTAGCAACATAGGAATAATACCAAGTATTCTTACCAAAGAGCATTCAATTGAAAAAAGCTTTCTTATTTACATACCAGTCATAGGTATAACACATATACAGGTCTAAAGTACTAAAGAAATAACCCAAGAGCCTGATTTGAAAAGTTACAAGCTAGGTCATTGTTGTACTTGCTTTACACATATTGCATGATTCACACACAAGCTAATATGTAGAGGAGAACTACATCAATCCGAGGCCTTTTTTCAAAGTATTGGCTATATAAGCAATGCTCACAAACAAAGGGGTCTTTTGGATTAGCTCAACACCATGTGTCTACTAATCCATTTTTCTCTAAGGTCACAATCAAGATGAAGTAGGGTTTTATAAATTGATGAGGAATAACAGTCCATGACCTAAATCTGGATGCACTAGATCGAAGGTGAAGTCAAACCTAGAAGATTAAGGTGGATGCATCCTTTTCCATCAAGTATTTTGTATATGACACTTGCATCGAACCTAGATAATAACATTGACATAACTATTTAAATTGATGTTAGTGTCTAGATCTCTAGAAGCATCAGATCCAAAATCTAATGACTATTCTAAAATCTCTTTCTAGCATGTTTTCTACTTGTTCCAGTCTAGCATTGTGTTAGCATCAGAACCAACTAATTATATTAATTTTGTATCATTTCCATACATGACTTAGTTTTAATTTATATATTTAGGCTATACTCATCATAATAAATTTAGTGCATGCTTATATTTGAGTTTAACATTTAATTGGTCCATTGTAGATCTGATTATCACCCTTGTGCATTGTCATTTCTATATTCTTAACCTTATTATACTACCAAGGTAGGATAACCTCATATCTATATTATTGTTAAACATAACACATACATAACCATATATATTATAGTGATGATATTGTATATTTTACAACTCATGAGCATTTATATGATTTAGACAATGATATGTGGTACTCCTCACCCATGGCATGTGACATTTGAATTGATCGATCTATGACCTACACTTGAGCATCCCCTTAATGGGATCATAGGTTAGTTTAGAAAATTTTCAATCAAATATTAAAAATACTAAGTATTCAAATATTCCAAAATACAAAAAA
The DNA here is from genome assembly GCA_037957365.1 of Torreya grandis. Lineage (NCBI taxonomy): Eukaryota > Viridiplantae > Streptophyta > Pinopsida > Cupressales > Taxaceae > Torreya > Torreya grandis. The sequence goes on along the minus strand of JARHVA010000366.1, from coordinate 3,505,022 downwards.
AAACAAATATTCAAAAATACAAAACCATGGCTTATGCATGATTTTTTTTTTGTAGGAACACATAGTTGATTGATGTTATTTGTCATATACATGGTGAATAACATGTTTATTTTCTATGCAATTTATTTTCATGGTATACATGATTTGGATGAAAGACATTCAAGTTTAATATGATACATGGACATAAAGATGTGTGACATTGCTCACACCCATGAGTAACCTTTCTACATTGGGGGCGTTCTACATTGGAGGCATGCTCACATTGGGACATCTTTATACATTTTTCAAGTTACATCTTTATATACTAGTCCATTGATCATATTAGAATATTTTATATGAATTTCTCTTATTCATGCTTGTTAGAGTGTTATTTCCTATGGATATTGTGATTTTTTATATTAGATGATAACATTGAATGATTATGCATACTAACATTGCTTACTTCATGTATGATTGATATTGATGATTGTGACATTGAATGATCATTGTTGTGTGTTATATTGATTATTTTATGGGTACATTAACTGTGTCTTATCATGGCATGTGTCAGAGGATATTCTAGTCCATGTCATGTCTATATCATGTCATGTATTGTATGCTTGTGTACTTATTGATCATGATATTATATGAGTGTGCATGTTTACGTATTTTCTATGGGACAAATTGATTGTTACTATAAGCTTGGTGTTGTCGTTTATATCACACATATTTCTATTATGTACTATCTATTGATGTTTCCATGATTTATATCATACATCTACTATGATTCTTATCACTACATGCTTACTTGATATATTTAATTGACATTGACACTTGTATGACCATTGCCTTGGATTACATGTTTTATACATGCTTGAATGATAAAAAAAAATCTACGAGGAATATCTTATCATGTTTGTATATATACTTTATATGATCATAATTTTTTATATAACACACGATGCATGTAACTATTTATTTTGAGATGAGTGATTCATAGTCTTCATCCATCATATCAAAAAGATGACATACAATGGGATTGTATTAAATATTCATATCATGATGATTTAACCAGTTAGGGTTTTATTAATGTAAATCCTATGTTAAAGGGTTGAGTTGTCTAAATTAGTGAAATAATATGCAATAAATAACCACTAATTTATTACAGAATTTGACTTGCTTTGACTTTCTAAAAATAATGATAAATATGTGAAAATAGAGACTTATCTAAAAAATACCTATCATGGAAGATCTGAGTGCTAAAAATTGGGTTATGGACAAATCTAATTGTCATCAACAGGGTCCTTGAATTAGATTATCTCTTAGACAATAGCACCCCATTTGGATAGTAGCGTCATGTGGCTCCAGTGTCCTGAAAATAGCACTAGTGTCCTTTATACAAGATTGTTCCTAAATTTTGGGATCACCTACACTTGTGTTTCTAGGTTTTGTTCCTATGCACTTGAAGTTTGAAAGTCTATTTTGTGCTTGTAACAATTGATTTATGTTGCAAACCCCAATTCTCCTTACAAATATGGCATGAGATAAAAATGTGTGTTCATTATTAAGATAGGTTGGACATCTTCAACACCCCGTTGTGAAGAGAGTTGCTTATTTACCAATACTCCATGGAAGGATCAAGCCCGATTAGTTCTCCCACCTAAATTTTGGTGCAAGTGCAAGTGAATGCTAGAATGATAGTGGTATTGAATGCCTTGAGTGTGCTTGAGATTGGAAATCTTTAAAATATGGACTTAGAGCAGATGTAGATAGTAGTTGTAAAATTAAGGTAGAATAGGGATTAATAACCTTGATTTTTCTCAACTTATTTCTTGTTTGAATAAGTTTTTTGCATATATTTTCTATTTAGTGGATATAAGTCTAATAGTCTTATATTTATAGTGTTTCATAACTTGTACAGATAATAAAATGTGCTTAGGTCAACCTTAGGAGGGTCATACATTTAAAAATATATTTGTTCAAGAGAGTTAGAGCAAGGGACACTAGCACCATATTGGATACACTAGCGACATGTGACTCTAGTGTCCTTAATGTGATGCTAGTGTTCAATTGGCAAGCTGCTAGGCACGAAAGGCCAAGATCTGGGAATGCAGGTGCGAGATTGTGTTTGAGTTGACTAGGGACATCCATCATTTACACAATGACTATAAAAGTGTGATAAAGGCTCTATGATAGGTATAGGGATAAACTATAAATAGGTTGTCTCAAGCAATACTCTTAGCATCCAAATACCATTTTTGGGTGATTAAATTTGCCTCCCCCATATGCTAGAAATGCAACAAAATAAAATGACTAGTATAAAGGAAAAAGAAGCATCCTAGACTTACCTAGGAAGTGAAGCCCATGTAGCTGAGTCTGAGTATGTAAAGTTGGGTTTGCGTATGTGAAGGATGATCAAAAGCATGACCTACAATGAAACATGCATAAAATCAATCCTTACTTAAGAGATATCAAAAGCAAATGACTATGATGAATAAAGTAATTGAGTAAAGCTAAGTAAAGAGATAAGAAAGATGAAAGGAACCAATACACCTCGTTAGGTATGTGAACCAATGCATGAACCTAGTGACAACCTATGTGTGTGCATGTACGTTGTGATCAAATCATTAAATAGCTTGGAATGAGCTAATATCTTGCTCAATACTCATATGTGGGTGGATCAAAAACTCAATCTAGTTTTGACTCCATCATTTCCCACCCTTTCTTGGTAGATCATGACGTGTGAATAGATTGGATTAAACTGTAAGTGTGTATAAGCCTCTCATGTGGGTGTCTCAAAAAATCAAGTAGGTTATGAATCCATATTTTCCCAGTCATGTGTAGTAGATGCATATGAAACTAAATTGTGTAAAGTACTAAAAGTATCTAACTACATATATATAATTGTGTATGTTAGCTCCGCATCCACTCGAGTACATTAGGTGGCTCTAGGCCACTTGGAAATGCCAACTACTATAGATGGAGGAAGGTATGAAACTAGTGACAATATGGAATATGATGTTAAGTGTATATAACATAGAGAATGACATGGAGTTTTTCATTTTATTTGATCAATCTATGTGTAACTGAGCATATGGAAATAATATGTCGTGTACATGTCTCTAATCTGATATTTGAGTATATTGATTATGGACTGAGTTGTAATGAGTGTATCTATGTATCTAAACTAAATGTGGGAGTGATCATGATGCACATGATGCCCCCAATTTGAGTAATTAATATGAATATGAGCTAAAATGCATGTATCTAAACAAAATATGAGTATAACTATCAAACATGTAGTTGTATATGTGTAAACCTTATGTTGTACCTAGTATACTATTCTGGGTAATCTAAATTGCCTTGAAGTTAGGGTTACTGGACAATAGTGCCATGTAGTGGATAATAGTGCCATGTGGTGCTAGTGTCTTAATCTGAGCGTTAATGTATGTCTAGTATGAAATCTGAGTTTTTGAACTCTTTTTGAGTCCCTATTTTTCCTGTCTTACATGTGTTTGATTTCTTGAAACAGAGCTTGTGTGTTGAAAATGATATGTGAATAGCAATGTATGATCCTAATCTCTGTGACAAACCCATGTGAATGCCCCCTCTTTTGAGGGTAGTTTTTGAATTGTGCAAGAATTATCCTAAAAAAAAATAGCTTTGCAAAATGTGTTAACCGAAGCATATATGATAACTACATGATAATCAAATACAATGTGATAACATAATATTAGAATGTAAAAGAATCTGAGCATTAGTATGTAATATAAGATTTATGTTGTATCTAGCCTTGCACAAGGGTGTCAAGGTAGATGTAATCAATGTGTATAACAAAAAATCTGAGTAACTACCTAGGGGGATGGGGCATGATGTTCATCACAACACCCAAGTAGGAAGGGTAGATACATGAGGTCCCTCATGACATTGCAAACTAGTGTGTAACAAACAAAGACAAGTGTTATGTCCATGATGCATACAAGAAAGTTTACATGCAAAATACATGAGGCGTGAAAAATAGGCCAAGGGCCATAATATAAGGGACATGGGCACATGTCACTAAATTTGAGAATAAGAGACATATAAAGATATGTTCAAATATCCACATATGTAAGCAACAATCAAGTTGACTTAGAGCCATATAGAAGGACATGTTCAAATGTTCTCATATACAATTTGGAAAGCACATAAAGGACATGGGCACATGTCCAAGGCATACATGAACATAAGTGGTGTAAAGCCAAAGAATAATGGCATATTCAAATGCCCTCGAATAGAAGAAGCATAGGAAACATAATCAAGTCTAAACTAGGAAAGCTAAAAATGAAATTATTTATGAATGTTGTACAAATCTGTGTAAATTTTAGGATGTACACATGTTGAGTATAAACTAGTGATAGTCAGCAAAAAATTTGAGCATGAATAACAATGATCAATATCAAGATATATCAATGTGTAAACTGGAATGTATATAATGTAAGGATATAACCTGGTAGTAGAAATTATGTATGAGATGCCCCCAAGTGGGAAGATGTATCAAATGAGTAAACCTGGATTAGTGTATATGCCCCCAATGGGTGATGATAGTAAGTCAAGATCAGTGTAGTGGACTTGAGTCCTGTAAGCAATCTGCAAGCACTCAACAAGAACAAGTGAAGCATGTATGTTTGATAAAACTGACTATACTAAGATAGCTAGCATATGTAATGTCTATAAAATATAATAAATGTAAACATAACAATGCATATTATCTATAAATTTTGTGTTTTCTGAGTAATATTTGAATGTTTTTATGTTTTAGTATGTGATATTATTTTTGTGTTTTTTGGATATAAGCTCTGTACAAGCAAATGAAAATAAACTATGTACAAGGAGTAAGAGAGAATAAAGTATGTACAACGGGGTAGGGACCATACTAATTGATGAGTCTCATGAGAGACTCACTATCATCATGACCTATGTCAAATAAGGGAATTGTGATTGTATGTGATGTGTGAAATGGCAACTATGATCCTATAATCTATTGTGTGGAGTAATATGTGTTTGTATCTACTTGTGTAGTGATGTTATGAATCTATGGCACTGATTATGATGCCTTGTGAACTGTAGGGGTCTTGGGAACCCATCTGATACAATAAGAAGTTATAGATGATATAAGTGACCTGTGCAGAAAACCATAGTAACCCAATGATATTGATATCGGCATAAAATAAGTGGAGGAAGGTCCTCTAGAATTTGTGAGATATCTTTGATGCAAGGGTCTCTCTAATAATGGTCTCCATGGGAAAGTATGTGTACATGTTGATACCGTAGGAGCAGACCTCACTTGCACTGGTGGTTCTACTAAAATCTTTGATGCATGTATAGGAAATGTACTCTAAGCAGTAACTAATAACCATGCAATATTTGGTAATGATGTTGGAATTGTAACTGGTGATTATGTTGAAATGTAATTGGTAACTACACTGAAACTACTAGGAATCGAGTGGCTATGTGTGCTGATCCAAATTGTAATATAAGTACAATCTCCTTGATGAAGCTCTAAATATGACCAATGAAACCACTGATGACTATGTTTATGGGGAATATATCCTTCTCTAAATATGCCAAATGCTACAAAACTATCATAGTACACATTGTAATACTTGACCTGTTGTCAACCATAACACTCTAGATAGCATGATGATCTATGTATGCTCATATAAAGAGTGCATGTAGATCTGTATCATCATCAGTAATCTCTTGTTCTTTGAATGTGATGAGTGATTTAGGTGAAATTTTAATATGGTACATGCCAATAATGTTGTGCAATGGATGTGCCTCCTTTGTAACTATATGATATGAAGTTGGTGGTGGATGTGCCTAATATGTATATTGAACACTTGATGTGCCCCCTACCTCATTCGTTGTATGCTTTGGAAATAGATCTGATAATATCTTTAGTGCTTTAGCTTCTATTTGTTGTGCTTTCAATGCCTTTATGGGTGTGACAACATTATTAGCTAGAGGAGTTGAAGATTGACCATTGTTTATTTTTTGGAGTTCTCCCTGAAGAATAGTGGTGAATTCATCTTGTATATATGTATGTTTGGACACAAAATCTTGTAATTATTGTTTATCGATCTCATCAAATTTGCTAGTAAATTATGTCATTGTAGATTAGAAGGTAAGAAAACAAGTTTTATATATTTTGAAACTTTAAAGAATCTTAATCTAAGAAAGACTGCAAAAAATAAATATGGAAGCAAATATGATATTTTAGAACTAAAATCTAAGTATAAATAGAAAAAGGATACAAACCCTAAGAGTGTCTAGGGTCAGGGTTTTTTGAATTAGGGTTTCTTTGTAAAAATTTAAATTATATTTAAATAAATGAAATCCTAATGTGAGATTGATTTAATGAGCTAGGTTATGTCAAAAAATAAAAAAAATAGAAGTATGTAACCTTAATTTAGTACATAAAATTTAAAAAAAGGCAAATTAGGGTTTTAATCAATATTCTAAGTAAGTTAGGTTCACTAAATGATTTAACCTTTTAGGGTTTTACTAATATATATCCTATGTTAGATTAAAGGGATGAACTGTTTAAATCAGTGAAATAATATGCAATAAATAACCACTAATTTATTACAAAATTTGACTTACTTTGACTTTTTGAAAATAGTGATAAATATGTGCAAATAAAGACCTATCTGAAAAACCCCTGTCATAGAAGATCTGATTTCTAAAAAATGGGTTATGGACAAGTTTGAGTGTCATCAACAAGGTATTTGAATCAGATTATCTTCTAGAAAGTAGCACCCCACTTGGATAGTAGTGCCATGTGGCTCTAGTGGCTTGAAAATGGCATTAGTGTCCTCTATGCATGATTGTTCCCTTTATTTTGGGAGCACTTGCACCTGTGTTTCTGGATTCTATTCCTACACATACAAAGTCTAAAACTTTATTTTGTGCCTATAACAACTGATTTATGTTGCAAATCCTAATCCTCTTTGCAAATATGGCATGAAATGAAAATATGTGTTTATTAGTAAGATAGGTTGGACATCTTTAACACCCCGATGTCAAGAGAGTTGCATACATACCAATACTCTGAGGAGGGATCAAGCCTGATGTAGTTCTTTCACCTATGCTTGGTGCAAGTGCAAGTGAATGCTAGAATGAGAGTGGTCTTGAATGCCTTGCATGTGCTTGAGATTGAAAATATTTAAAATAGGGGCTTAAGGCAAGTGTAGATGGTAGTATGCATAAGTAGGGTAGAATAGGGATTAATAACCTTGATTTTGCTCAACTTGTTTTTTGTTTAAATATGTTTTTTCATCTATTTTCCATATAGTGGATATAGGTCTAATAGTCTTGTATTTATAATATTCTATAGCTTGTGTGGATAATAAATATGCTTAGGCCGACCTTAGGAGGGTCATACATTTGAAAATATATCTATTCAGGAGAGTTAGGGAAAGGGACACTAGTGCCATGTGGCTCTAGTATCCTTAATGTGGCACTAGTGTCTAGTTGGCAAGTTATTGGGCATGAAAGGTCAGAATCTAGGAATGTAGGTCTGAGATTTGAGCTGACTAGGGACATATGTCATCCGCACAATGGTTGGAAAAGTGTGATAAAGGCTCTATGATAGGTTTAGGGCTAAGCTAGGAATAAGTTGTCTCAAACAACACTCTTAGCATCTAAATACCACTTTTAGGTTATTACACATGACAAATAAATATTTCACATTTTGAGGTATATTATATGATTCAGATTGATCATATTGAGTAGCTTGAGACATAGTTGGGGCATTCAATATGATTGTGAGGAACAATTGAGATATTTTATGGCATTTTGACAATGAAATGTTGACATTCTATATCACTTTGAGGAATAGATGGATCATATTGGGGAATGTTTTTTTTATATTGTGAATATTTTATTATTTTCTACATTGAGGATTAGTGGGGAACAATGGTACTACATAAGCACTTTGGGTCTGTATCCATTTGCAATAGTTTATCCTTATACATAAAAATCTATTTTGGGGTTCCACTTTGACATACAAACCTAATTTGGGGGTTCCACATAAGAGTTACTTCAATATTCAAAATAGTGTGGTTGAGGTTACTACATCACTCAACTTATAGCATTCCTTTTCCAGTGGAAGTTGGGGCATTTACACTCCTCAATTCATAGTTTCAATGGTTGCATTTCCTTGGAACATGATCACCACGTGATATTCTCCAAACAAATTCAACAAGTGGCATCTTGGTTCACATACCATCAGAGATATCATTTTTTAGCTTTTCAATTTCAAGCAATTCATTGATTCTAATTATTTTAGATTTCTTATCATGAGAAAACATTGATCTACACATGTTTTCTTGTAGGTTTCACATGGAACAAATGGTACATTCTAGTCATACCTATCAACAACAAGTGTAATTATCATAGATACCGAATTTTTTCTATTATCCTTTTCATTTAGCATTTTTTATACTATATTAAAAGGGGGCATTTTTAGACACCTAATTTTTTATTACACACTTTGGCAACATCAACTTTGACATACTTAGCTAATGCACATATATTTGACACTTGAACACACTTTCCCTCTCTGTATCTACCCATCTATTATCTTGGACACCTCTATTAGCCATAATAGTCTACTCAGAATCAACATAGTCCATACATGAACATTTAAGAATCCTAGACATTCATATCTTAGATAATTGTTTTAGACTTCCATAACTCTACCAATAATCTTAGATAATGTTAGTTATCATAGGGGTCTAAGTCTATCGATGGTGTCAAGACTCTGACTAATTTAAAAAATAGGAAGTCTTCATTAGGTTGACCTAGACACCTTTCATGGGTTGATCATAGTAAAAAATTAACAAAGAGTTATCTATAAATACAAATTATTCATAAAGTTATACTCAGTCAGTCACATATTGGCAATCACTATAAAACTTGAGGAATCAAATTAGCACTCTCTTGGAACATTTGCCAAAAGGTATATACATATCCCAAATCTTCAAAGAATAGCCATGAAGTAGTGCATATAGCTAAGTTTGAATACACAAAGTCAAAGTTGCATGGTGCAAGCGTTAAATATCAAAAGATAACATTGCATTCTAGATTGTTCATAATTTTGTGCATGCACACACAAATAAGAGAATTACATACAGTTTGAGCTCTTTTTAAAGAATTGGAATGTAAACAATGCCCAACTATTTACTAGGGAGTAGTTGGTGTTGTCTAACCCAAAGAGCTAACCCCTTTTTCAATGCATTTTGTGGTCAATCAAGCACAATTAAGATTTAGACGAAAGAGAAGGAAAACATACAACATCACACATGAGTGAAGGCATGCACACACACATGAACCATTTGCAAATAGAGAGGGCTCGAGAATTACATACAGTTTGAGCTCTTTTTAAAGAATTGGAATGTAAACAATGCCCAACTATTTACTAGGGAGTAGTTGGTGTTGTCTAACCCAAAGAGCTAACCCCTTTTTCAATGCATTTTGTGGTCAATCAAGCACAATTAAGATTTAGACGAAAGAGAAGGAAAACATACAACATCACACATGAGTGAAGGCATGCACACACACATGAACCATTTGCAAATAGAGAGGGCTCGAGAGTTACAAACTCGCACATTGCATAGGGACACTGTTAATAACCTCTAAACAATTTCGGTGCCATAGAAATCAGAGTCTATCAACAACATTCCGAAAGGTCTTCAATTTTTGTCCAACTAAAAATGAGAACAAATTTGAAATACTTCAGCAAAGTCTCTGTAAATATATATATATATATATATAGACCCAACCCTATATCTTTCTATGGAAATATAACTGCAATTTAATGAACGCTACTTAAAAATACCCCTTCTTGAGATACCCTATCTCCATGTTCAAGCTTGGAAGTATAGAGTGTAACGTGGATGGTGAGAAAGCCACAAGTAATTGAATAACGTATACCATTTTTTAAACAAATAGCTATTCAGCATACGTCCTTGACTTTGATCTGACATCGATAATAATAATATAATAATCCACCGACCATGAAGCGTATTTGCAGCCTGCCAGCAACAATTATTTCTCTCTCTTCCCCAATGGATTAATATTACTTTCGGGCCGACTGTCACCGCCTTTGGCCTCATGGGGACCTACGCCGTTATATATACCGTGGATCAACTCAGCGGCTCAAGAGACCCCCGCGCTGGCTGAGCGTATCATATCTAGTATGGGATCATATGTCGGCTTTCTTGTCTGTATGATTTTCAGCACGTGGGCAACCGGCACGGTCACACGGGAGCTTCAGAACAACACAGGGGTTGGAGCAGGAGCAGGAGCAGGAGCAGGAGCAGGAGCAGTGACAGACGAGGAAGAGGAAGAACAGTTGTTGCTGACATGAAGGACACATCAGTTGATCACAGGTATGACTGCAATGGGGTTCTTGAATCATTTTTTAATTTTTAATTTTTGGGTTGTTTTAATGAAACCCTGGGTGGTACAAATTTTTCTGCCCTTTTGGGCATTATTCGTTATTAAGCTCCAACCCTTCCTTAGAATGGTAATTTCACTGTTATATCATTGGCAGAGAATGGAGGTTTTTGTATTAGAGACTAGAAACAAGGGCTTAGACTCGTTGTTTTTCTTTTTTCTGTTTTGAGGTTTTATAATTGATTATGATTTCGCTTGGTAAATTTTGGATGAGGCTATGGGCTCTCTCTAACCCCATGGATTGGGTTAAGATTGGACTGCATTCTTAAATATTTGTAAATTTAGGGTGAGACTACGGGCTCTCTCTAACCCCATGGATTGGGTTAAGATTGGACTGCATTCTTAAAGATTTGTAAATTTAGGGTGAGACTATGGGCTCTCTCTAACCCCATTGATTGGGTTAAGATTGGACTGCATTCTTAAAGATTTGTATATTTAGGGTGAGACTATGGGCTCTCTCTAACCCCATGGATTGGGTTAAGATTGGATTGCATTCTTAAAGATTTGTAAATTTAGGGTGAGACTATGGGCTCTCTCTAACCCCATGGATTGGGTTCAGATTGGACTGCATTCTTAAAGATTTGTAAATTTAGAGTCCTGCACTCACTTCATTATCATTACACCACAACCTTTACAAATGTTTGATGGATTTATAGGTGTGACATATAGGTCCTACTTTTTGTTGTTAGAGGGATTTGAGCTGAGTACCCCTATTTCGAGTACCTGCATTACCATTACTTCACAATCTTGCCACAGGTCTGTTGGAGCTATGGATTGGCTTTTTGAAGGGGGGATTTGAACTGAGTCACGCTATAGGAGTATCCCTAATTACCATTACAATGCAATCTTGATACGTCTGTTGGAGCTATGGGATGGCTTATTGAAGGGAAAATTTTAATCTGAGACATGCTATAGGAGTATCCCCAATTACCGTTATACCACATACTTTTACATTGGAAGTTTTGTACTTTGCGTTTATGCTTTGAATAGCTTCTGAATTAAATTTCACATTGAAGCAAAATCCTCAATTAACCAGTACTTATAATTGAAATGTTATGATCTCCATTCACATTGGGAATGCCAATGCAATTTAATGTAGAAATTTTCAATGAGATTGTGAATGCAACTAGCTGTTTTTTTGTAGCCCTTTCCTTTTGCATCCCCACCAACATATTTCAGTTACTTGCTGGATTTACTTCATACTGTTTTTCCTGTTTTTATTATTATTCTTTTTGTTGCATCCTATAGCATGGATTTTCTTCACCCAAGAGGCCAGGTTTTTATTGTTTTCTATTATTCTACCAGAGTTACATATGACATTGGGTTGCACCTGTAATTGGGTTGTCTCGCCCTTCTGTTTCACCAGCTATGAGGTTTCAGTAGACCGCAGCTGGAATAGAACCCTGGTGGATTGGATTGAACTTTTTTCAACTTGCATCAAACTCATTTGAATTTATTGCTTAGTCTTCTAAATGATCTGTAAATTTTTAAAAGTTGTTTTATTAGACAGCAATTTCTATGCAGATTGATATTGGAATCACCTGGACGCCGCTTGCCTAAGATGCCTGGTCTAAGGGGTTTCTATTCCACCAATGTTACACATGGCTTGCACCTGGCCTCGCCTCTTTGTTTCACATGTCATTTGGTTGCAGACCCCATCATGAAACTTTGTTTAATTGCAGACCCCATCATGAAACTTTGTTTAATTGCAGACCCCATCATGAAACTTTGTTTAACTCAAACCATACGCACTTTTATTTACTGCATGGTCTTTTAAGTGATCAGTCATTTTTCCCACAAAGATGTTTTGTTAGCTATTAATTACCATGTGATTATAAATTCAAACTGCAATCTTGACTGCACTGGAACTAGTATTGACGTTGAATTAGTGTCAAACTTTGAGTTGCAGGGTTGGTTGTTTTGATTACCATGGTTGTAAGCTTGCCATTAAATAATATAGATTACTTATCACTACATACGGTGGGAAACCATGCTGTAGACACACGGGATCAAGCATCAATACAAGTTAGAAACCAACAAGAAAAGGTTCTAATGGGACCTGTGGCTATACTTTGGGATATTGAGAACTGTCCTGTTCCTTCTGAAGTTCGTGCACAGGATGTAGCAGGCAATATACGGGTGGCACTCAGGGTGCACCCTGCAGTAAGGGGAGCGGTGACTTTGTTTTCGGCATATGGAGATTTTAATAATTTTCCCCGAAAGCTCAGAGAAGGCTGCCAGAGGACTGGGGTAAATCTTATAGATGTTCCCAATGGAAAGAAAGATGCAGCAGATAAAGCCATCTTAGTTGACATGTTCTTATTTGCACTCGATAACCCTCCTCCATCTACCATTCTCCTAATTTCTGGAGATGTTGATTTCGCTCCTGCTTTGCACAAGCTGGGGCAACGGGGTTATACAGTCGTTCTTGTCATTCCATCTGGCGTTGGAGTATCTTCTGCACTTTGCAATGCTGGTCAATTTGTGTGGGACTGGCCTAGTGTTGCTAGAGGCGAGGGTCTTGTTCCTGCAAAATCTTTTTTGTCACGGACACCTGAATTGACTTGTTATTCGGTTGGGCGCCTTTCAAATGATGATTCAGATTTTCCAAATGATGACGAGGCTATTGTCTATAAAGGTTTGACTCAGAATAGGTATATTGTTGAAACAAGTTCTGCACAAGCTTATACCATGCATACAAAGCATATGGCTGCAGATTTTTCATTGACTTCTTTGCCGGTACTGTCTGGAGAATCCAGTGCATCCAGTTCAAGGGCCATGGGTGGTCCTCTGTTACAACCATCTTTTTCCATGCAAAGTAATCTTCCAATTACAGTTGCTAACTCTTATGCCTGTCAACCTGTTCCAGTGCCTTACATGGAAGATGCTGCTCAATCTGTAATGCCATGTGATACAAATTCGGGGCCAAATTCAACTTACTCTTCATTATCAACACAATCCATGGCTAACTATCCATTTCAGTCATCTTCTTTCATCCAAAACAATCTTCCAACAATGTCACCTACCTCTGCACCTACATATGTTGGTAGATCAGTTCCAATATCTGCGATGCCATCTGTGTCAAATTCAGGAACAGATTCAACTTCCTGGGTTCAGCCTGGGGATATTCAAGGCTTAAAAGGACAAATTGTAAATCTCATAAGTATGTTTGGAGGAAGTTTGTTGCTTGGCCGTGTACCCTCTGAATATCATAAAGTCTTTAGAAGACCTTTATACCTGGCAGAATATGGTTCTTGTAAACTGGTTAATTTGATTAAAAAGATGTCAGATACTATTTGTATAGAGGGAAAAGGACACAGGAAATTTCTGTGTTTGAGAGAAAAGGTAAATGATCCAGTTAATTCTAAAAATGTTAAAACTAGCATCGATCCTTGCAAGAGAGATTCTTCAGATGTGATTCTCCAAGAGGATCGCACTGCAAAAACAGAGAAGAAGAAAGAAGTACATTCAGATTTGGATGGGTGCAATAATTTGATACAGGAAGATGTTGGGGAATATGATGTGGATATAGATGTCGTTTGTTATTCAGATGAAGGAACAGAAGATGAAAGGGAAAGTGAACAAGAAGGTGATAGTTATGGAGACGATATATTTCGGGCAGATATGAATGCTGAGAAATATGCTGCAGAAGGCAGGCTAGAGGTATTCAAAAATGAGTTGCAGGAGCTGTTAGTGAGTCATGCTTGTAAAATTCTAATGTCTAGCTTTTTGACTTTATATCGACAGCGATATGGGATGGAACTGGACTATAGCGTATTTGGAGCAAAAGATGTTGAAGATCTTATGGACAAAGTTAGGGATGTTGCAATCATAGAGGAAGATCAGGGTACTCAGCGAAAATTCCTTGTTGCAAACTGTGGATCTCGATTAAATAAATAATTGAAACTGCATTTGTATTAGCTATAGTTGGTTGCACTAGTTTCTTCATTTGTATGAGTAGCAGATATTATATGTATGCGTCCATATGTTGATTTGAAAGGTTTCTTCAATTTTATAGCCAGCCATGGTGAAGCTTTTGCTTCCCGTTCAAATAATGGCAAGGAATAGCAATGTTTACATTTCTAAAATCTTAAGAAGAATTTGATAAGGACTGTCTCAGCCTGTCAAACTTCCAATTGTTGTGTTTCATGATCATCTGAAAACCAACTTGCATCTGACCTTTGAATTTAGAAGATCAAACTCGCCTGCCAAGTAGGTCCTTTAGATCAATTATGTTGGATGGTATACATCTTTCATGGTAATTATGTCTAGTGTTTCAGACTCACTACTTTGTACAGAAGCAGTATGGGGCTTAAGTTTCAAATTAATTATATTGTGTAAATGCATTAGTCGTTTTAGAACTGTTTAGGCCTCTGTCATTGGATACCCTAAAGTTTCTTGGTTAATATGAAGGATGGACATGTGGACATGTTAAACCAGATTATATGAACAAGCATATCCTGGAAGGTTCTCAACATTGTGTGATCCAAAATGGCTTGGACCCCTTGAAGTGAACCCTTAGCCTTTTTGTAAGGTCTTTATAAATATATCAAAATGGATGAACATTTTTGTTTGTGTGTTTCATCTAATACATGATCATGTTAAAGGATTTGCATGGGATTGTCAGATTGTGTTTCTGGTCATGATTGTCTTGCATGGATTCCTTCCAAATCGTTTGTTTGCTGGCAGGAATAATTCTATGTTGCAGCTTGGTAGTTGCTTAAATTTAAACAGGTAAGGCTTCAATGTTTTTGAAGCATATACATTGTGAAGCAGCATCCTAGACCTCGAAATAACCCACTTTAGTGATGCATGTAAATCCTATGAAAACATTGATGTGAGCCACTTTGAAGGATAGGTAAATTTCTCCCATGGATTAGTTTTCACTTTGTACGGGGTTAGTAAGTTTCTCAGAAAACAAAAGTTGTCTAAACGTTGAATGGACTGTAGTGTCTAAATTCAGTGTCTATATGAAGATACTACAATGTAAGCTTTAAAAGGTAAAACTGTGGACCTCAGTCTCCTTGATAGCTGGACCGAAGAGGCTGCCTCAAAGTGTTTATTACTGATTAGAACGGGGAATTGCTGCAAGATAAAAGTTACAGTAACATTGTGTTTGTTGGTGTGCATCTTATTAGTTAAGGACCATCAAAATGATTTGAAAGGGCTGTCCACGAAGTAATTACTTGCTGGACAGAGGAGGAGAAAGAGGGGTTTAAGTTACCTTAATCAGAGGCAGGCCACCACTACCCTGATGTGGATATACGGGGGTTTGAAACTAGGTGGGGAGCTTTGAATGTTCAGCAATACAAGTGGGGCTACCAACTCACCTAGGTCCCCTTCCATCTAGTTACTTTGTTCCTATTGTATTCTTAGTAATAATCACAAAGCAAGAAAACCCACATAGCATTCAAGCATGGTAAGCATATGTTGGCATGGGAGAGGAACATTGGGGGAGGACCACTTTGGGCTTCTTGCCTTTTAGTTTCTTCCCATTGAAAGCCCAATGTTGTGGATTCCTCCCCCCTATTAACAAATACTTACAGTGTTTGTGTGCTAAGTGGGTCCCCGTGCCTTGTGATTATTATTAAAAATATGCAAGGAAAATTACGATTAGAATAAAATTTCATAAAAAGTAATATTTTGATATTTATTTTGTTATGACAATTTTCAGGGACACGTATAATAACATATGATGATAAATTAACTTTAGTTCACTAATAAAAATGCTAATCCATGTGTCTTTTTTATAAAAAACTTGAAAACAAATATTAGCTTTGAACTAAACAAAATAGCCTTGACCACATTGCTAAGGAGATTATGATTGTGCCCGCACCTCCTCTGAGCCTTTCTTAAGTCAGTTTATTCATCAATTTAATCCCGCTACATTGGTAATTCATGTGGAGGCCTCCCTTGCCCCCATTACACCCTAAACATTGGTTAACGGTTGTGATGAGCATCATTGAGAAGCAACTTATCTTTAACCATTATCAAGTGGAGCTGGCTTTGGAACTCACGAGGAACATTTTGGACTGTTCAAACCATGTATGCAACTTGGCACTCTTGACCATGGTGTCGATCATTCTTGGTTTATTCCTTCTTCCTTCAAAGATTCATGAGATTTTGTTCATTCAGTGTTTAAAAACTTGTCCCCATTTATATATTCCACATTTTTTAAATTATCATCATTTTTTCAGCCTTAACCACTAATAAATATGGGAAGTGAATTCCCCTCATCTAAAATCTCTTTGCTAGCTTTGACAACTTTGTTAAAATTCAACTTGATCATTGTCGAGCCTAGGATGGCATGAAGGACAGCTCACTAAGTACTTAGGAGACATCCAACCAATTACATGACAAGTGATAGTTGAACATACAATGAAGAAGTTGTTGAATCTTGAAGTACCTCTACACAGTCAATGGGGGACACGAGATAACAAACAAAACTCTAGTAGTCATCAAGAACAAGATGAAACGTGTGTACATTGTTGCGAAAGCAATGCAAAGTTGTATATTGTTGTGAACCTATTTTGAATATGAAGGCCCGAGGATGTGATTATGGGATTAGAGTTTGAACAAAGGCAAACATGATGAGAATTGAGAGGATTATATTTATGGAGCCTTTACATTAGTTACAAGACAACTCAATTACTATAATCATTCATGTTCCAACTAATATGGTCTCCTAAATCATTTCTTGATTTGGAGACGATGTGTCACAAGTCTTCTCAACGTTAAATATGGTTCCCGATTGGTTCCTTGATGCATGTCCTTATAGTATCTTGATTTGTCTTTAAGTCCATGTGGGACTCAATATGTTAACGTGGATTTCAAAGTGGATGACATTGTAATGCCATTCACAATGGATAAAAAAAGTTACCCAACTATGAAGTGACAATGGATCAATTGAAATTGTCAATGGTAATTGTAGTGGACTATGAAGGCATAGTGCCATTCACAATTGACAAACATAGTTGTCCCAAGTACTAGGTAATGGTGTTGGTATGCAAATCACCAATGGAGTTCACACATAATTATAGTTTTCTCCTTGATGTGCACAAATCATTAGTCCTTTCTTGAAAAACATCAATTCCCATTGTGTTGGGTGATAATTGTAGAAATTGGACCTAGAGCTGTTAAAGAATGTACCACATGGATAGATCAATGTAATTTTCATGCTTAAAAACTGCAAATAGTTTGAATGCTTTGGCGAGTGCAAGTAGTGATAGTGTCAATACATTGACCATTCTTTGTCAGAGTAAAGTGTGTGGGATCCATATTTGACAAATGTTCAACATCGAATGGCTGGAGCATAGGTGGTGTATAAGACTTATGTAAATCAAATTGAGCATGGGATGTATGCCCAAGAATGGTGAAATGTCATGGACAAATGAGTTCTCACCTATAGTGAGAAATATGGTGCAAGGTCAATCGCAATGGTTTCATCTTCTAGCACAAGGACCTTAGAATTTCTCTTTTTGGAGATGCAACTAGACTTTGCCACTAATCTAAAAATGTTCGAGGCACCCAATGTGAAGTGTGGTGTTCTTTGCACTTTTTTTGTTTGAGAGTCAAAATGTGTTGACCTTGTTGGGGCACTTGTTGAATGGGTTGGAATATTTTCCGTGAAGAAGACCGCACTTAAAGATATAAATCTTAATCTCACATAATTACTATGGAAGGAAATCTTGAAATACTTACTCAAAGATATAAATCTTAATTTCACTTACATCACTACTACGAAAGGAAACCTTGAAATCCTTCCTTTAGATCTTGATGACTATCATAGCATGGCTAAAGCTCCCATTGAGGACCTTCCCATATCTAGCATGGATGAAGGTCCCATAGAGGGCCTTCCCACTTTCCACACCTATGTTTCTTCTATGCCCCACCATTGATGACAACTTTTCATGGTTCAACTTCTCTCAACAAACATCTATCATATTTTTTTCCATTGCCGAATATCTCTACCACGATCTTTCGATTGTTAGTAGCCCTCACTTTAACTCAAACAATGATGAGGATGATTTTACCCATATTTACACGCTAACCCACCCTTAGATGAAGAGAATTCAATTCACATTGCTAGCACAACACCAATCAGAGTGACCTTGATCCTAGAGCTTCTAGCACTATTCAAACCTACCATGCAGGGCCAATTTCAATTTCAACTCTCTTTGAAAAATCTACATTTACAAATAATTGCATCAACCATACCGATATAATTTTACCTTATTGTTTTGTTTCAAACAACTACATCGGCCATGCCAATATAATTTTACTTGATCTTTCTATTTCAAACCACTGTATCGACCATGTTGATACATTTTTTTTGTTTTTTTTTAAAATTTCAGACAACTATATCAGCTATGTCGATACAATTATGTGTCACCATCCTGTTTTAGACAACTACATCGACCACGTCGATACGGTTCTATCTCACCTTCTTGTTTCAAACAAATACATCAGTCATGTCGATACAATTCTACCTCACCTTCCTATTTTAGACAACTGCATTGGCTAGGCTAAGCCATTCTACATTATCTTCTTGTCGATTACAATTGCATTCGCCTTAACCTAGACGATGTCAATACAACTACAAATTCACTCCTTGTAGCAACCAATTGCATCGACTATGACATATAATGTGATGATATAATCTTACAATCTCTACCTACTTCACATCATTGTTTTGGCCATGCCGATACAATGACATTTAAATAAGATCATCGTCACTATATTAGCTAGGTTGATACATTCATTTTCAGTTCACATTCTCCCAATTGTATTGGAAGTGCTAATATAGTCATTTTCAACCCAAATCCGTTCAACTATATCAGCTTGGCTGATATCGTTAAGAAAAATTTATAATCAGCTTCCATAAGTCCGATATTACCCTAGATGTAACTTTCCCTGTTGTAAAATAAATTTACAAAACATTTGGAATCATTTCTAGGTAAGTCAATTTTGAGGTTCCAACCAAACCTCTTATTTGTCACAATTTGGGGCATCTTTCGATGCCCATCCCTTTATTCCATCACACATTGGGGCATTTTATGATGCCCATCCTCCACTTTTTTCAGCATTTAGGGCATCTTTCAATGCGAATGAGTGTTTTTGGGGCATCTTCTGATGCCCATCACCATTCTTCATACACATTGACCACATCTTATGATGCTTTCTTTGAGGTTTAACTCAAAGACCTTGCACATTAAAGATAAGCATATTCAACTTCAAAAAACCTTTCGAGACAAATATGCTTGCATTTGACGAATGTATATTGATGATGCGTGTAACGATACTTCATATTTCACAATTGTCACATGAATTGATTGTCATTTTTGGCATGCATGATGCTCATTCTTTTTCTCTTGCTTGTACCATGATATTTACTTTTTAGTGCTTTGTTTTTCATCATGACTTTTACTTTACAGTTTTATTTCACATTTTTATAATCAACCATTGTTATATGTATGACTCTGATATATTTTAGCTTCCCCCTTGTTTGGGATGATTTACAATTGGCCTTAGTTTCCCTTGTGAATCTTTGGTAGCACTTTGCGTTTTATTTTTTAGCTTTATTTATCATTTATGATTGACCTTAGTTTCCCTTGTGGACCTTTGGTATCACCTTTGGGTTTTTAGTACTCCACTTCCTTTATGGAATGTTGTGGCATTTTATTTTCATAATTTTACAGTCTTATATTTCTACTTTCGGCCATAGTTTCCCTTATGGTTCTTTGGTCTCTTTGTAGCTCTTCCTCTTTTGGGATGATTTATCGTATCATTGTTTGAGCTAGACCCTTTTTAGGTTTGTATGGATTCTTTAGTGACATGATCGCATTTTTTCATACCGTTTCCATTCTTAAGGTTTTCATTACCACGATTTGACTTACATCCTCATGTAATTTCAGATCCCTCTTTTTGGCTAGTCACCTCTAAAGCAAAATGATTTCTTCTTGTGGTCAACTACTAGCATATGCTTATTGTATCACCCTTTTTCACATGAGCGAATCTTCCATGATCACCATCTCCCCCTTTCATTTCACTTGACGCACACTTGGTTAGTTTCGGGATTGCACTCTTTCCTATGGTGCAAGTCTAGGAGTCTTTAGAGGTCATGATCTTTAAGTTCTCCTCTTTAGCGGCTAGGGGTAGTCTCTCTTTTGTTAGTCATATTTAGTCATCATAACTAAAATACACACGAGTAAAAATCTCACTAAAATTAATATCTAATTACAAATACTCGTGAAAACCTTCAACTTAACATATAAAAATACATGATTGGGTTAATCCCACATTGGTAATAATTACAAGACAAGGATGATTTATTAGACACTACACTCACCAAAAGCTTTACCAATGATGAAAGAGGCTAGAATGTGAGAAGCCCAAAGTGGTGAACTACATTCACCATTCCTTCCCCTACTAACAAATACTTACAATGGCTGTGTGCTAAAGTGGGTAAATGACTACTCATGAAGGTCATTTGAGTAAATGACTAAAATATATGAGTAAAATCCCACTGAAATTAATATATAATCAAAATTACTTGTGAAATCCTTCAACTTAACATATAAAAATACATGATTAGGTTGTCATTGGGTTATCTCACATTAGTAATAATTGTGAGACTATTATGCTTTATTAGGTACTACACTCATCAAAAGCTTTGTCAATGGGGAGAAAGGCTAGAGGGTCAGAAACATGAAGTGGTGAATTACATTCACTATTCCTCCTCCCTACTAACAAATGCTTACAATGGTTGTGTTAAAGTGGGTGCCCTTGCCTTGTGATTATCATAAAAAATACATGAGTAAATAAAAAAAATGGCATTTGGGTAAATCACTAAACATGGAGGTCATTAGGGTAAATGACTAAAATACACAAGTAAAAATCCCACTAAAATTAATATCTAACCCATGTATAGTTTTTTCGAATCCATATGGATGAGAAAAATAGAAAAAAACAAAAGTGTCAAAATCCATATCTTAAGAAAATATAATGTTAAAATAAAATATATATTCTAAAAAAGTCAAATCACACCAAAATATGTGATCTTTTTGGCACATCTCATATTATAGTCGAAGCTCAAAACTCTACAGTTGACTTCATGATAGAGCCGAGGTCCGTTGAGATGTGGTAGGCTAGAAGACTAGGGTAGGAGGTCTCATTAACTACTTATCTCACATTTATTTTACACTTTATGCTACCTACTTTCTCATACAAGTACCCAATCTTCATAATAGATTGACATCTCTATAGGGGGTCTTGAGGAGTGGAGGACACATTGTGGGAAGGTAAGATCCTTTTTACTTTTCATATATTTAGCCTTCATGGGATGATCTTTATACTTCACTTGGTAGCCCAAGATTACACTTGCTAGTTGGGGTTCTGTAGGTCCTTGATTTTGATAGTTTGTATCCTTGACAACTTGATTAGAGTGTCTTGTCTCCACTAAGGATTTCTACATCACCCTTGTAGTGCCCTGTTTCTTTATATCTCTATTTTCTCTTTTCAAATATACCTTTGATGGAAATTGCTTCTAGTTGATCACCTCTCTTTTCTTTACATTCCAATTTTTTATCTATTTTCTTTGGATTTGACTTATACTTTTTGTTTACAATACCACTTGGATTTTCATTTACAACACTTCTTGGCATTTTAGTTTATGAGTTGCATTATAAGACCTTGGGGAATATAACTAGGTCTTCCTTACAAACACCCATCCCTTTCCTATCTAGACCATATCCATCATCATAGTCATGTCTCTAGATGGGTGTGTTTTCCTACATTTAATTTTAACACAAACACTGATTTCAAGTTTTTACTCATTAAATTTTTTGCTTCTTTCTTTGCACATCCTTGTATGACTTCAATTTACACTTGTCTTACATCGGATGTTCTTAAAGTCATTTCATTTTCCTCCTTTGTTAGATTTAAGTTTTTACTTATATTATTGGATGACATTTTCAATTATTCTCATATCCTCGTTTGATTATCATTCACATTCTCTTATATTAGGTATCTCCCTTTCACAGTTATTTTTTGCATCTTATCTTTTGCTTTGTCTTATAGCTTGAGGAAACTTAATTTTTTTTTCTTACAATGTTTTACATATCTTATGTTTTTCCTTAATATTTACATTTTACTTACATTTGGTATGTTTTATATTCATGTTTACTTCACTTCTTTTGTTTGTTGATTTTTTCTATCTACTTACTTACGATGTCATTCTTACACTTTCATTTTTGTTATTTTTGACCATGCCCTTGTTCACATTTTCTTGAAAAGATTAAAACACACATCACATGCATCCTCATAAGCATGATATTAGAATCACAATATGTGATAATGATAATATCTACAATCCTATGTAGAAAACAAGGAATAAATGATGTGTTTGAGTGTGTGCGTGTCACAAGTTTTCTACATCAAAATACATCTATATCCGTGGACCACCTTCATCCCCAAGTGGTGGGCGAGGTGCCACGCTTTCAAAGGATGTTGCAAATCTAGTTGCCTTTAGATATACAATTAGTTTTTGGGTACAATATTTCAATCTGATAACCTTCCCCTACGCCCTGGAAAAAACAATCTCTAGCTCATGAACTCAATCAACAATTGCTTTATGTGCAACCATATCCATGACTAAGGTATCGTATGTTGTAGCTGCCTGTTGCCACGTTGTAGCCTCTCTTTTTGAGATGACCATCACCACAGTGGTACTATCAACCTAATCCCACCATCATATATCCTATACAATTGCTCCAACCAACCTAAACCAGCTCACATGCTCTCTAGTACAAGGTACACAAGGATCCCCTATATGTGTAGTGTTATGCTCTAGAAGCACACTATCTAGGATATCATTGTGGGCAATCTCTACCATAGTTATCCACCGTGTCATCTATACTATAACATCTAAAAAAATTAAACCAAATTAACATCAAATCTCCATATATACATATAAAATCTACAAGTGAATATATCAATAGTACCTAACATGTATATATTTAATTATAGAAAAAGAAAGTGATATTAAAAATTATTGTTTATTTCTACCTATACATGGGCACTCCTTGACTACAGTCTCTATTTGCCCTACCTCAAAGGATAGGTATGTTGTCACAACTCAAGCTAAATCAAGCTCCTTCTTTATCTATCTCCCCAAACCAAAAGGATCTAGTAACCAACTAGCCTCACCCATCATCGAATGACTCATATGTCTGATCTAGGTGGCTTAGCCTCTACCATATGTGCATTAGGACTAGTTCATTCCTGCTCGTTTGCTATCCTCTCCTACCACTGTAATTGTCAGTATCTCCTACCACATGGGGCACAAAGTGCTCTCAAAACTAGGATGCCATCTAGTATGCCCTGTCCCCCTACACCTTGTGGCTCCATCAAATGCCTCACCAAGTGGATTGGGATTGCTAGTGTGTTGTCGAGTGCTCTTGTCTAAAATGTCCTAGGACTCGATCTTAAAATAAGGCTCTTACCACTAGGTGTAACATCCTATGATATGAGTTGTCACACATGCATGTACTATAAATGGAAATGATACCCATAGATTCATAGTGCCTTAGTATTGTGTCCACATAATCTCATCTATGCATATGGTCTACAATGATAGATACAAAGGGATATATCACATTATTCAATCCTGTTCCCACCTTCACTTTAGATTGGTGGTCTTCAATCTGGTGTGGTATCCTTACTAGCTGATATATGGGGAATATCTCATATATCTAGTATGAAACAACATTATCAAACCCATGGTTTGTTGTCTCCTACTCAACATCCCATAGAAGTTGTGTACAATCTACACGCATATCTCAACCCCCATGTTGTACATAGTTCCTTACTCTAAGTTAGATAAAAAAGAGTTATAATGTATAGTGGAATTTCACCATCTGACTTGGGACACAACACACACATGGTCACCAAGTTGATGATGGCCTTTTAGATGTCTTCAATGTCAAAGATGTAGACAATGAAGAGTCTGACAATCAATTTGTGCTAATTGCACTCGTCAAAACATGTGGCCCATCAGAGCAGATCATAATTCTACTCTATAAAAAAATGTCTATTGTAGATCATATGCATGCCCTCAATGGGTAGCCCCAATATAGGATGCACATCCTTTAAGGTGATGGCCACCTTCATAGTGTCCCCATCCACCACCCACCTAAATGTGTCGATAATCCTATCTCAGTGCTCGTTAAATTTAGCTGCTAGCTCTGCACTAAGAGGACCCTGACACATATCCATGATGCCTTTGAACCCTAAAACAATAAGTTATGTTATGTCCATATCCATTAGTATAGATAGTAAATTTCGCAACTAACTCTCATCTATGATCCTCCATAGCCACCTCCATATCTGCAAAATGTCAAACAACAATACCTAGTTGGATTTTACTCAAAATATGAAATTAAATTAAAATTTAACTAAAAATTGTAAAAGGCCATTTTGTTTATTATTATTGGTCTCAACATTCATGATAATTCCATAAATAGGGTGTATAGTATGTATGTTATAATCCATATTAGGAAGAACAAAGGAGGTCATGCATACCATTTGACGTTTAGTGGTAATAAAAGGTAGCTTGGATTAGATGTTACAACAATCTATGTTGAAGAAGGCTTGGGATTGTTCATTGTTAATTTTAGCCTTATTAATGTTCTTATATTTGATCCACCTGACCCATTTTCTTACATAATTGATCCAAATAATATGCACTATCCATGTAGAAAAATATGAAATGAATACCTTCATGTTTTGTTTTAACCAATAATGTTCATTTGTTATAACCATGAATAATGTGTATTATTAGGGATTAATAAAAAAATATGCTCTAAAAATAAAACCCTAAGGCTTAAATTTGAAACCCTAAAATGATAAAACCATAAGGGAGATCTAGGGTTTGGCATAGTTTGATCAATGTGCAGGTTCACTAATACGTTTCACCTTTTTCTTAAGAAGCCCTATTAGGATAGAAACATGAAATGTAATTCAGATTGATAAATATGGCATTCAATTGTACATCTGAATGTAAAACATTGAATTTGATTGCATTGATTTGACAAGTGGTATATGCTAAATGTAATAATTAAAACAAAGGGATGCATACTTAACCTTTTTGGTTGATTGTCTAACTGTGACTATATTTTGGCAATGGAAAATAGACTAAAGTAGGACCATGATTCATTTGGTTTTGGAGATATATTTTTCTGCATAAGGTTAGTTTCATCGAATCTAGGTCAGTATCAACTATTGATATTGATCTGTAGTGCTCAGTACTAACCTACTTAAAAATAAGGAACTGTGACCATATGACCACCTTTGCATATCTATGAAATCTTTGTAAGTGTGATATCAAACCTTGATAATGCATATAACTCCATAAATCAATATCATTTACCTTGAAGCCCTAGGTGTGTTTATGAGGAATAGAAACATGTAAAAAATCAATAAAGTGTAATGGATTGATCTAACTCCAATCATCCTTGTTTGATGATTGATCATTTTAAACATATTCGATACTCCAAGGAAAGAAATAAAGCCACACATAGTTATCCCACCTAGTGTGATTATTTAATTATGTTCCCTCGATATATGTATGCATCTAGTGATTTAGATATGACACTTGAAAATACTTACTTTGACTTGGATTTGTTATGTTTCAGACTTGGCTTGTGATTAGTCCTAGTGATAGATTCAAAATTTGAGAAAAATACAGATTTTTTTCTCAATGTGAAATTGTGTATATATGTGTACAAAATAAATTACAAGTCTATATTAAATGAGACCTTGATTCATATATATGAGTCCAATTGGGCAATTTCTCACACCACTAACATGCTAGGTAGATGGACCAACCTTATGCAAAGTTTTGATTTTAAAAAGTAGTCATTGTTGGGAGAGCATTGATACCAACTAAATCATGTCAGTATCACCTGAAAATACTGACTGACCCTGATGGTACCAACCCATGTTCAAGTAGACTGAACTAAAGGCATGGAAATGTCTGTATAGGACATTAAGCAAGTTTGAAACAAATAGTGAACTTCTTATATGTGTGTAATGATAAAATGAAAGGATCAAACTTATAAGGTAACATGTAGGTTTGAGAGAATGGTGAGTTTGGACAATGTTTGCGTGATCAATTCATGCATGATAAATTTATGTCAAGATTGTCACTGTCAAGTTCTTAATATCATAATTTAATATCTACAATAGTAAAATGTGCTAGAAATTGATTTGCCAAAGGGTTTAATGCTCTAACTGATTGGAGGCAAAGGTCATAGAATATCACAAAGCATCATCATTGAGGCTTCATGGTAATATCTCTATTAATTATTTTTTATTATATGCATAACAAACATGTTGCACGGAATGATCGAAGGTGCTATTTTGGATCACCATTACCTTTGTATAGTGGAAGCTTAGGAGCTATAAATGATGTTGGCAATGGATAAGTTGCTATCTCAGGGGATAATGTGTTATGAATCAAGGCATGTGAATCCATGGAATGACTAACACTAGATGCACCTTGATCTAAATGCAAAAACTTAGCATCCAAAGGTATAATAGTTTGATCAAAGTAACATGCATTAGGTGAGGTTGAGGTTGTCACATACAAAGTCATCATAGGATGGATTAAGGTTACTTGTGTAGGAATAGGTATGGGAATATGTTGGAAGCCTCATGTTTCCCCCAAACCTTGGTTAGATGTCACATATGTCATTAGCGGTGTAGACATAGAGATAGTACCAATAGTAGAGGTCTAAATATCTAATGTGGTAGATTCAGATAGAAACACTTGTTGTCAATTCAAGCTAAGATATTCAACAAATTATTGGTCATTCATGGCATCTAATTGATCTATAGTAGTTATTTTGTGATTATTAGACTCAACATTCATGATAAATCCATCAACAATGTGGTTGTATGTACTATAGAATCCATAATAGGAGGAATGAAAGGGGTCATGCATGCCCTTTTCCATCTATTGGTAAAAATAGGTAGGTCACATTGGATGTTGTAACAATATGATTGGAGGAAGGCTTGGGATTATTCATTGTTAATTTTAGCCTTATTAGTCTCTAAATCTGCTATGTATTTAGGACATGACATCCCTTTTGAGTGGACATTATAATGGGATGAAAAATGCCTTATGCATACTTTTCCCAATCCTTGTCATCCATGTCCCAATTTTATCAAATATCTCAATCCAAAACTATATTGGGTCAAATTTGTGTGATTGGTTCTACAAGTGATTTCATTACCAAGTGTTTGAATATTGAGAGTCAACTATTAAATATTATTTTGAAGATATTACATTTGGCCTTCCATAGTTGTGTTAGATATAGTACTACTTAGATCATGGTCATACACAAGGTGCCCCTACCTTTTTGGATAGTGGTAGCATGGACCTCCTTAGAGGAAAAGTAGTAATCACCACCTTGAGGAGAGGTGGAAGAAAATATATAAGTATTCATAGTAGGAGAGTGGTTAGGGTTTTAGGGATGCATAGTCATATAAAGTTCACAAAACTCAAGAATATCAAAGAATACAAATATAAGGATGACTCTAAAATCAAAGGGAACATAAATGAAAAAAATCAAGTCTAAGAAAACCCTAAGGATGAAATAAAAAAACTGTATAAGGATGAAACCCATATGTAAACCTAGGGTTTGACATGGTTCAATCAATGTATGGTTCACTATTATGTTTTACCCTAAATTGTTTTAAAAATCCTAATATGATAGAAACTAGTAGAATAATTAATATTGATAAATGTGTCAATGAAGCATACATATAATTTTAAAATACTAAATTGATTTCAATGATTTGAAAAGTAGCTTATGCTAAATATATTAATTACAACAAAGGGATAAGTAATTAGTTTTTTTGGTTGGCTTCTAACTATTTATGTAGGGTTGATTATGTCAGATTTGAGTCACTATTGATTGCCAATACTGACTTAAGTGGTTTGTAGTGACTTGTGCCAAGAAAGGGCTCTATGCGTATATGGTTATCTTTGCATATCTATGTAATATCTATATGTGTGATACAAAAAATTGATGACGTGCACAACTCTATAAATCAACCTCCTTAAACTTGAAACCCTAGATGTGCTTGTGAGATCTATAAACCTACAAAAAATGGGAAGTGTAATGGGATGAGATGACCCCAATCACCTCCAATTGATGATAAAACACTACCTATCTATTTGATAATTTGAAGAGGGAAATCAAGCCACACATACTTCTCCCACCTAGTATGATTGTGCATTTTTATCCTTTGATATACGTATGTGGATAATGATTTGGATTTGATACTTGATAATATTTGCATTGAATTGGATTTGGTATGCTTCAGACTTGGCTTATGACTAATCCTAGTGACTAATTTTAAATTTATGAAGAATAGAGAAAATTTTCTCAATATGCAATAGTGTATAAATATGTACCAAATAAGTGTCATGTCCGATATTGATGTTGGAAATATTGTCATTGATGTCAAAAGTCTATCAATATAGCATTTAATGTCTAAAGGTGTTTTTAAATGTTCATATCTTGGTTAAAGTGTGTTAATATTAATTAAATATTAATATATATATTTTTGGTTGCATAAAGACAAAAGAGGTCCCATGAGGAAGTCAAAGAGTCACCAAGTAAAGAAAAAAGAGGGAAAGGAAACATTTTCCATGAAGGGTCACCTTGAGGAATCTGAAGAGTCACTAGATAAAGACAAAAGAAGGAAATGATGCATTCTCCCATGAAGGGTCACCTTGAGGAATTCGAAGGGTCATGTAGGAATTTGAAGGGTCATGCAAGACAAGTTTGGCGACATTTCTATGTGAATTGAAGGGTCACAAAGGGTGATTGCCAAAGGTCATTTGGAAAGTTATAAAAGGAGGCTTGGGAAGCCATTTTTGATATGCATGGAAGCAAATGATTTTCTCTAGCTGAGAAGAGCAGCGAAAAGAGAAGAGATATCATAGTTTGCTATCATTTATTGTGAAAACAACATTGAGAGATAGTGGTGTTTTATACACAAGAGGGGCTGGTGCTCCTGTGGGTTCATGCTCACAAATCATTGCTGAGTTGGTGCTATGCAAAGGGGTTGGTGCTCCTGCAAGTTGGTGCTTGCAAACATTGTAAACTTGAGTTGGTGCTCATTTATATACTTGAGATTGTTCTCCATGGTTTTTCCCACTTTGAGTTTCCACGTAAAATTTTCTCTCTCTCTCTCTCTCTCTCTCTCACACACACACACACACACACACATGTGGTGCATGTTATTGCTTTTAGTTTTATTGCATATCTTGAATGTATGATTAAGTGGTTAAAGCAAAAGAAATTTGATTAAGTGAAAGATATATCCTGTGCTTAACAATTAAGTGAGACCTTGATTTGTATATATATGAGTCTAATTGGATAATTTATCATTCTAATGACATGATAAGAAAAAGGGTCAACCCTAAGTAAATATTTGATTTTATAAATTAGTTATTTTTAGGAGAGGGTCGGTACTGTCAGACAAGTCAATATTGACTAACGATACTGAATGAATATGACGTCACCAACCCATGCACAAATGGACTAATTTGAGCATCTGGGCATGTATGTGCAATATATTATGCTATTTTAAAATAGATAGTGAGGTTTCCTATGAGTTTGTAACAATATAATAAAATTATCAAAATCATAAGGTAACATGTATGTGTGATGAATGGTGGGTTATGACCATATTTGTGGTTACAAGTCTTGCATTGTAAATGTATTTCAAGCTTTCCAATTTCAAGTACTTAATACCATATTTTAGTATATACATAGATAGAAAAAATAAATTCAAATTAAGTGTAATTGGTTAGGCCCCTTTGTTATCGCAAAGAAACTTGAGTTGGTTCTCATTTATATACTTGAGATTTTTCTCTGTGGTTTTTCCCACTTTGGGTTTCTACGTAAAATGTTGTGTGGTTGTCTCTCTCTCTCTTGTATGGTGCATGTTATTGCTTTTAGTTTTATTGCATATCTTGAATGTATGATTAAGTGGTTAAAGTAAAAAAATTTTGATTAAGTAAAAGATATATCCTTTGCCTAACAATTGGTATCAGAGCAAGTTCCCTTAGAAAGAGTTTAAAATCTTGAAGGTAGATCAAGGAAAGCATGATGGCCAAGCAACTAAAGAAGGAGAATCAAGAGTTGAAATCTATTGTCGAGGCTCTTAAGGAATAGGTGTGTATCTTGGAATCTAAGTTGGTTTTAGAAGTAAAAGAAGATAAGATGTTTATTCAAGATCTTAAGAATCAACTAGAGGTTGCATATTCAAGTTTGAAATCAAGAGAAGAAGAGTTTAACTGGTTGAAGGTTGAGTTAGGTTATTTAAAGGATAAGCATGAGAAGCTCATAATCAAGGTTGAAAAAGATCATGAAATATAAGTCCAAGGTAAGAAGGATGCAAGTTTTAAAGGCAAATTAAAGAAACCAATCAAGCAACCCAATGCTTTTAGGTTTTCAAATTCTTTTCATGGCCACTATTTTGTTTGTCATCATGTTGGTCATAGGGGAAGAGATTGTTTGAGGAGAAGTAATCAGTTAAAGAGAGATTTTAGTCATCTTTAAGCAAAAAGTATGAGAAATGTTGTTTGCTTTTATTTTCATAAGGTTGGCCATATTGCTAAATTATGTCCAAATGGAGTAAAGAGATCCTCAAGGTATGTCAAAGGATACGAAGCCCCTAGAAGGTATGAGAACAACCAAAATTAGGTTTGGAGACCTAAGACAATGAAGGTTGATTAGGTTGAGTCTAAGAGTGAGAATAGATTACTTGCTACAGTGGAGAAAGAATTAGATAGGAAGGACTATGTGGAACTATTGTTATTAGGAAAGATAGTGGATACTAGTCTTAAACAACTTGCAGATCAAAGAGAATCTCTTGTTACATTTGAGCATGAGCCATGTCAAGATAAGACAATTTCAAGAGTTGAGAAGATGAACAACATCATGGATGTTAAGGATAGTGAGTCAAAGAAGTTAAACAAGCTTAAATAGATTCTAAGAGAAAGACGTAAGAAGATCAAAGAAGTAACAGAGGAGATGTGGGCATTTCTTGAGATTTTATTCTAGGACTCTTTGTGTGGGGTGTCTCTTCTAGGCTTTAAGGAGACACTTTACAGAAAAAATTGAAGCATGGTGGATACTATTGGGTCTTGGTTGTGTTGCATGACAAGAAAGTCATGAAGGTGAGTTGACAGATTAATTTGTATATCAGTTGAGGGGGAGCTAAGCGTTAGCTTTAGGATAGACTCTTTGCCATTGATGTCAAAGGAGGAGAAATATAGGAATAAGTACATGAATAGATTCAGAAAATAGGATGCTACAATAAGGGGGAGTTATTGTATGCTTTTAATTGGTTTAATTTGCAGTTTGTGCAGGTCTCAATTTTAGGTTGGCATGTGCAGTACATGTTTTCAAAATATTACAGTTTCAGTTTGAGGTTGCCATCAATAACAAAGGGGGATATTGTTAGAAATAATGCCATTGATGTCAAAAGTCTAGCAATATAGCATTTAATGTCTAAAGGTGTTTTTAAATGTTCATATCTTGGATAAAGTGTGTTAATATTAATTAAATATTAAAAAATATATTTTTAATTAAATAAAGACAAAAGAGGGCCCATGAAGAAGTCAAAGAGTCACCAAGTAAAGACAAAAGAGGGAAAGGACACATTTTCCTATATAGGGTCACCTTGAGGAATTTGAAGAGTCGCTAGATAAAGACAAAAGAGGGAAAGGATGCATTTTCCCATGAAGGGTCACCTTGAGGAATTCGAAGGGTCATGCAAGACAAGTTTGGCACAATTTTCTATGTGAATTGAAGGGTCACAAAGGGTGAATGCCAAAGGTCATTTGGAAAGCTATAAAAGGAGGCTTGGGAAGCCATTTATGATATGCATGGAAGTGAATTATTTTATCTAGCTAAGAAGAGCAGAGAAAAGATAATAGATATAGTAGTTTGCTATCATTTGTTGAGAAAGCAACATTGAGAGATAGTGGTGTTTTATACACAAAAGGGGTTGGTGCTCACAAATCATTGCTGAGTTGGTCCTAAGCAAAGGGGTTGGTGTTCCTTCAAGTTGGTGCTTGAGAACATTGTAAACTTGAGTTGGTGCTCATTTATATACTTGAGATTGTTCTTCGTGGTTTTTCCCACTTTGGGTTTCCATGTAAAATCTGGTGTCTATCTCTCTCTTGTGTGGTGCATGTTATTGCTTTCAATTTTATTGCATATCTTGAATGTATGATTAAGTGGTTAAATCAAAAGGAATTTGATTAAGTAAAAGATTTATTATGTGCTTAACAATTAAGTGAGACCTTGATTTGTATATATATGAGTCTAATTGGATAATTTATTATTCCAATGACATGATAAGCAAAAGGGTCAACCCTAAGTAAATATTTGATTTTATAAATTAGTCATTTCTAGGAGAGGGTCGGTATTGTCAGACAAGTCAATATTGACCAACGATACTGAATGAATCTGACGTCACCAACCCATGCACAAATGGACTAATCTGAGCATTTGGGCATGTATGTGCAATATATTATGCTATTTTGAAATAGACAGTGAGGTTTCCTATAAGTTTTTAACAATATAATAAAATTATCAAACTCATAAGGTAACATGTATGTGTGATAGAATGGTGGGTTATGACCATTTTTGTGGTTGCAAGTCTTGCATTGTAAATGTATTTCAAGCTTTCCATTCTCAAGTAATTAATACCATATTTTAGTATATGCATAGATACAAAAAATAAATTGAAATTTAAGTGTAATTGGTTAGGCCCCTTTGTTATCACAAAGAAACTTGGTTTAAGGGCATATTACCTAGCAATGGTAGAGGGAAAACTTGTGCAAACCCCTAGGAACATCATACACTTGTAGAGATTTTACACTTGAATTTTGACTTTCAAATCTTTTATTTTTCTTGATTGTTCCTTTTTTGTTTACCATTCATTTTTGTTTGTCTTAATAGTTTTCACATATGTATTTCTCCTTATTGTCTTTGGTTGTTTCTTTTGAATTTTTACTATTCTCCCTTACACATCTTTTTTCCTACTATCATGTTCATAGACTTCATTATCCATTTGGCTATATTTGTCTTATTTAATTTTTATTTCCATTGCACCCTTGTATGTCTTTTTCCTATTATTTTGCATCATCTTTTACTTTATTATCATGTCAACACATGTCTCAAATTTTTTTATTCACCATGATTCATACCAAGTAGATGTTTTATGTCTTTAGTTGTATTACCATGATCCATATGAAGCATCTATTTGGAGTAAGGACCCTTATTTCCCCCTTTCATGGTCTCTATCTACTCATTTAACAACATATATTACACTATTATTCCATCAATTATATATTTCTCCCATAGGAGAAACCTATTATTACTTTGATTACATTGCTTATATATCTCCCATCCAAGGGCATGACACCTACATGATTTAGATCTAGCCACACATGAGTAAAGTTACCTGTTACATATGCACCTTGACAATGATATAATACATATTTTATTTACACATAGAAACATATGGGATAACATACTTTATACACATGCACTTTCATGGTGGTATATTTATATGATTTTACCAAAGTATTTTATACATACATGCTTTAATGATGATATTTTATGATTATACATAAATGCTTTCAAATTTTATGATTATACATCAATGCTTCCATTTTTCCTATTTTACACATGGTACATATAATCCCTTTATTTTGAGGTATGTAATTCAAAATTTTATCCCACACCTCGAAATGAGGAATATGATCTGTTGATTATATTTCCAGTTACATGATGATACATAGTATCTTCAGAGAGTTATAAGGCATGCTTCTTCATACTCATAATTTGGAAATGGTCATAAATGTTGAATGTGGAGCCCATTTCAACACCCCTAAGGTAAAAATAAAATTATCGGGGAAATTTTAACATGTAAGTTTTTACTTTCACAAATGGTGGGGTGTATTTTTGATTATGATAACCACTTCCCACATTTGTGGCACATTTTATGGAGAAGTGGGTAAGCTGTTGAGAGAATCGGGGGATATGTTTATCCCGGGTGATTGTAACCTCCCTTATTTAGTGGGGATATGGTTATCTCCATGGTATGGTGCATTTTTCAAGGGATTTTAGAAAGTATAAATAGGGGTGAGGGGAAACACATTAAGCATTGCATTTTACATCTCATATTGAGCTTTGTATTCTCTCTTCAATCAATGTGATTGAGTTTGAGGTATAACTTAGCATCTCAAGAATTCTGGTGTGAATTCAGGTTGGAGAAAGTTATCTTTATGAGGGGTTTCTTGTTGAGAGTTGTCTTGTACTCTTGTTTATAATATTATAGAGAGATTCTTGGTAGACATATCCCACATTGGGTGAACCACATTATATTGGTGTTATGTGTGTATTTGTTTAGATATGAATTTTATTCCATATGTCTCTGCTACTATGATTTTGAGGAATGGATTTCATGTTGCATGCTATTACATAATTAATTAATCACTTATTCCTAAAAATTGGTATCAGAGCTAGCTTTAGTGGTTTTTCTAAAGTGGTGAATCGTAGGGAAAGATATTAGCTTGAGTGGGAGCTATGGCAAATCTAGAGTTGAAAAATTCAATGGGAAAAATTTCAGATTATGGAAGACGTAGATGGAGGATTACTTGTTTTAGAAGGATCTTCATCACCCTTTAATCCAACCTTCAGGTATAGATCAGATAGATTAGAATTTACTCAATAGGAAAGTACTGGGAGCCATATGGTTGTGCCTTGCATCTTCAGTTGCCTTCAATATTTTAGAAGAGATGACCACATTTGGTCTGATGAATAAATTAGGGGAGTTATATGAAAAACCCTCTTCCTCTAATAAAATATTTTTGATGAAAAGGTTATTTAATATGAAAATGTCTGAAAATGGTTATGTAGTTGATCATTTCAATGATTTTAATACGCTTCTGAGTATGCTAACTTGTATTGGTTTTAAATTTAAAGATGAAATTAAGGCTTTATTGATTTTTTTCTCCTTACTAGATAGTTGGGATAGCCTGGTTATGGCTATGAGTAATGCCATCTCTGCTAAGGGATGTTTAAAGTTTGAGGATGTTATAGGTGTGATTCTTAGTGAGGAAATATGAAGGAAGAACATCAGGGAATCATCTTCAGGGAATGCTTTGATGGTGGAGAATAGAGGGAGACAAAAGGATAGAAGCAAAGGAAACTATGGAAAGTCAAAGGGTCGAGGAAGATCTAAATCTAGAGCCAAGGTGGTGTGCTAGCACTGTGGGAAAAATGGACACACAAAGAAGGAATGTTGGAAACTTTGAGACAAGAAGAGCAAACATGAGGAGACCAAGGATGTAAATATGACAACATGTACTATTAGTCAGGATGATTTAATTCTTTCCTTGGATAATGTTTCTGAATCTTGGGTATTAAATTTAGGGGCTTCTTTTCATGCCACCCCACATAGGCATCATTTT
The DNA here is from genome assembly GCA_037957365.1 of Torreya grandis. Classification (NCBI taxonomy): domain Eukaryota; kingdom Viridiplantae; phylum Streptophyta; class Pinopsida; order Cupressales; family Taxaceae; genus Torreya; species Torreya grandis. The sequence goes on along the minus strand of JARHVA010000366.1, from coordinate 3,468,970 downwards.
ACTGATTATGTTTAAGGAGATTTTGGACATGTTTATCTTGGTGATGATGAACCATGCATTATAGTAGAGAAAAATTGTGTTTAGGTGAATATGAAGAATGAGAACACATGGCTATTAAAAGATGTCAGACATGTCCCATATTTTAAGGAAAAATTTAATATTAGTGAGGCAGTTGGACAGTGAGGGCTATTCAGTGATGTTTACAATATACTCTTAGAAAGTTACCAAGGGTGCTCTTATGGTTGTAAGAGGTAAGAAAGTTGGCACTTTGTATTTGACTAGTAGTTTCGATCACTATAATTTAGTTACTTCAAATGGAGATGCAACTTTGTGGCACTATAGGCTCGATCATATGAGTTGGAAGGGCATGGAGATATTAAAGATAAGTTGCCTAGATTGAAATAGGTTGATTTGGACTTCTATGATGATTGTGTGTATGAGAAGCAGAAGCGAGTTCAATTATTGAGAGTTGGACCAATGAAAAAGGAGAATAAGTTGGAGTTGGTTCACTCAGATGTATGGGGGCCAGCTTAGTGATCATCCGTTAGTGATGCAAATTATTATGTTACATTTATTGACAATGCAACTAGGAAAGTTTGAGTTTATTGCATTAAGAATAAATTTGGTGTGTTTGAGACATTCATGATATGGAAAGCTTTGGTTGAGAATGAAACAGGTCTCAAGTTGAAATGTTTTAGGTCGAACAATGGAGGTGAGTATTGTAGCAAAGCATTTGATGATTATTGTTCACAGAATAGAATTCATAGGAAAAGGACGATTCCAGGGATGCCATAGGAGAATGGAGCATCAGAGAGGATGAACAAGATAATAATGGAGCATGCTAGGAGCATGAGGTTGCATGTAGGGATGCCCCTAATGTTTTGGGTAGAAGTAGTTAGCACAATGGTATATCTGATTAATAAAGGACCTTCAGTGCCTTTGGATGGAGGCATACTTGAGGAAGCTTGGTATAGTAAGAAAGTTAATTATTATTTTCTTAAGGTCTTTGGATGTGAAGCATTTTTTTATGTTGCTAAGAAAGATAGGATGAAGTTAGAGGCCAAGTTTGAGAGATGTACCTTTATTGGTTATGGTAAGGATGACTTTGGTTTCTGGGTTTAGAGTCTTAGAGACAAAAAAATATTCCAATTTAGGGATGTTATCTTTTAATAAAAATTCATGTATAAGGATCATTTGCAGGAACAAGAATAAAAATAATACACAATGTTGGATGATATTATGAATGGTAAGGTGTCCAAGGAGATAATTTAGGAATCTACTACATAGGTACCCCAAACACCTATAGTACAAAGGTCTTCTAGGGTAAGAAAGTCTCTTGAACATTTTCCCCCATCTTTAAGTTATTTGTTACTTACTAAAAATGGAGAACCAAAATGTTTTGAGGAAGTAATGCAGGCGAATGCTAGGAAGAAGTGGGATCAAGCCATGGAAGAGGAACATAGTTCTCTCATGGAGAATTAGACATGGGATTTGGTGAATCTACCCAAGGGCAAGAGAGCATTTCAGAACAAGTGGGTATACAAAATCAAAGAAGAAGATGGAGGAAGGAAAAGGTACAAGGGCCGGTTGGTGGTCAAGGGGTTTGCATAAAATAAAGGTATTGATTTTGATGAGATTTTTTCTCCTATAGTTAAGATGACTTCTATTAGAATTGTGCTTAGTATAGTTGCAATAGAGGATTTGTACTTAGAACAATTAGATGTGAAGACTACATTCCTTCATGGTGATTTGGATGAGGAATTATATATGGATCAACCACAAGGTTATGAGGTCGAAGGAAAGGAAAAATTGGTGTGCAGACTAGAGAATAGATTGTATGGCCTGAAACAAGCTCCACGACAATGGTATAAGAAGTTTGACAATTTTATGTTTGAACATGGTTAATCTAGGTTTCATTCTAACCATTGCGTGTATGTCAAGATATTTGAGGATGGTAATTATATTATCCTATGTTTGTATGTAGATGACATGTTGGTTGCAGGAAAAAACATGCAATAGATTCAAGTACTCAAGAAGCAGCTTGGTGATTCTTTTTTTATGAAGGATTTGGGTGTAGTGAAATAGATCCTTGGTATGAGGATAACTCAGGATAGGAATGAGACAAAGATGGTCTTATCCCAAGAAGTGTACATGAAGAAAGTTTTGGAGAGGTTTAATATGCAGGATGCAAAGCCAGTTGGGACTCCTTTAGCAGGCTATTTCAGATTATCAAAGGAACAATGTCCCAAGATAGAAGAAGAAAAGCTAAAGTTGTCCAAGGTACCTTACTCATCAATGGTTGGTAGCCTGATGTATGCTATGGTTTGTACTAGGCCAGATATTGCCTATGTAATGGGAGTAGTAAGTAGGTACATGAGTAATCTAGGTTATGAGCATTGACAAGCAGTAAAGTGGATTCTTTGATATTTGAGAGGAACCATGGGTATAACATTTTGTTTTTGGTGGATTAGACACCACTTTGCATGGTTATGTGGACTTGAATATGGCTGGGGATGTTGATAGTAGGAGTATGAGAGGTTATGTATTTACTATCAGGGATACAATGGTTAGTTGGATTTCTTGGATGCAGAATGTTTTGGTTTTATCAACCATAGAGGTTGAATATGTTGCTACTATAGAGGCTAGCAAGGAGATGATTTGGTTACAACAGTTACTTAATGAGTTGGGGCATAAATAGGAAGTTGGGGGATTACATATTGATAGTCAAAGTGTTATATATTTAGCCAAGAACTCCAGTTTCCACTCTAGGATGAAGCACATATAGTTGTGATATCATTTCATCAGGACAACTTTGAAGGAAAACATGGTGAAGCTAGAAAAGATACATATCAGCCAGAATCCTACGGATATGATGACCAAGGTAGTCACATTGGAGAAGTTGAGGTTATGTTCAGATTTGGTTAGTCTTCATGAAGATCATGGAGTGTTAAATTTTTTTCAAGGAGAAACGAACTCCAAGTGGGAGATTGTTGAAAGTGGAGCCCATTTCAACACCCCTAAGGTAAAAAAAAATTACCGGGGCAATTTTAACATGTAATTTTTTACTTTCACAAATGGTGGGGCATATTTTTGAGTATGATAACCACTTCCCACATTTTTGGCACATTTTATGGAGAAGTGGGTAAGGCATTGAGAGAATGGAGGGATTATGTTTATCATGGGTGGTTGTAACCTCCTTTATTTGGTGGGGATATCGTTATCTCCATGGTATGGCACATTTTTCAAGGTATTTTAGAAATTATAAATAGGGGTGAGGGGAAATACATTAAGCATTGCATTTTGCATCTCATTTTTAGCTTTGTATTCTCTCTTCCGCTAGTGTGATCAAGTTTAAGGTGTAACTTAGCATCTCAGGAATTTTGGTGTGAATTCAGGTTGGATAAAGTTATCTCTGTGAGAGGTTTCTTGTTGAGAGTTGTCTTGTACTCTTGTTTATAATATTATAGAGATCTTCTTGGTGGATGTAGCCCACATTGGGTGAACCACATTATATCAGTGTTATGTGTATATTTTCTTAGATCTGAATTTTCTTCCATATGTCTTTGTTGCTGTGATTTTGAGGAATGAATTCCATGTTGCATGTTATTGCATTAATAATTAATCACTTATTAGTAAAATTAAATAGTTAAAAGGCATACTTATTTTTGTTTCCACATTTGGAAGTGGTTTTAGAGAGTTATAATGCATAACTCATTTTTTCTCCTCAATGAGATGCATACACATATTTGAAGACATGGATTTTACCTAGACAAATTCACAATACACATATAAACATGCATATTCTCTCTTATATTTATTTTTCATTAAATGATTTAATTAGTTCCTATATTGTCAATTTATATATAGACATTGATTTTATTGAAAATGGTTTTCTTGTGTTTGCAAGTTCCAAGTTTTCATATTATACACACATGAGTGTAGATACTTGTTCCAATATCTTCATGGTTTTTCACAGTGATATTTAGAATGCACATGAAAATTTTGAGGAGTATGCAATTTATTTTTATTTTTTAGATCGTATAAGGTGGGATCTAAGATATGGTAATAAATCTTATTATTTTTACTTGTAAATCAATATAATTTCCTTTATTGACTTCAAGAACTGGTATAAGTTTTGGCTGTAACATATTTGATGCAGGAGCATCATCAACTTTAGTAAATTTGATGTTGATAAGTCTATGTTTGGTATTTAAGGTCAATAAGAAGCTATGTCATGCTTCATTTTGGATTGGAATAATCATAATTGTGTGTTGAAAGGCCATTTAGGACTCTTTGGAGGCATTGAAGTCATTAGGGTCTCACAAAATTTCTCTTTAGAGCAATACTACAAGGGGTTTTGGCATGTTATGAAAGTGTTTATCCATTGGTAAAGGATCACTAGAGTCTAATAATAAGTTATTTACCCAAATATAATTTAAAATGACTCTAATATATATCTAAAAGTCTCCAACATAGATGGAAGCCTAAACAAAACATGTTTAAGGCTATTGGAGAGAATCTTGTACATGAAAAAAGGAGATAAACAAGTTTATAACTTATTTTTGAAATATATGAAGGTCTAACCAAGTAAGGAGGAGATTTAAAAATTCAATAAATAAGGAATAAAGTCCAAGATTACAGGGTTTTATAAAAGAGAATGGATGGTTTGTCCTAGGTGACAAATTGTTTTAAGGGTCTATACATGTGTAAATTTGAAGAAATATTAATAAATAAAAGTGTTGATGTGCTTTAATATGAATCTCTAGTTCCATAAGCATGTAATTATGATATTTTTATTGATATTTGATCCATTTATATGATGTTTCAAAGACTATTTAATGGCTTGCAAACCCTGTTTGGTGAATACAGTCTCATAGATTGATATGGTATTATGTATTTCTATATGCATGGTCTTAAATTAATTATTGAGTAAGTAATGAAAACCTTTAAGGAATATAATCCAAGATAAATATTTCTATGATCATCAACACATCTCAATATTATGTGTAAATTTTTAGGTCTCATGTCTAAGCCTGTATGACTGTGTTACAATTAAGTATGAAAGTTGTCATTTTGTCATCGTTTGGGTTTGTTCAAAGGCAAATGATCATTGTAAAATGTGTATAGGGTTGGTGATGACCCAAATAAGTCATTATTTTGTTTTTAAATCTTGTTTGATGCCTTAAAACCTAATTTTCTAGCTCTCAACCCCTCTATAAGTTTGCCTAGGGTTTTGAGATAAAAATCTTCATAACTCCAAAATTAACCATTGGAATTGCTCTAAAATTAATGGATAGTTAGGGTTTTATGTTATTAAGGTGATACAAGTGATTTTAATTCTTTGTGAGCTCTCTCTCTATATGTGTGTGTGTGTGTGTGTGTGTGTGTGTGTGTGTGTGTGTGTGTGTGTGTGACTAAGTTTACATAGGTCAATAAAATTAAGCCCAAAATAGGAATTGAATTACTAAAAGTCCCATAACTTGAGAAATAATTCTATTAAGGGATTGAAAATTTGTATTAAGATGTGTCATAATGCATGAGATGTTTTATGGTGATTAAAATGGTTTTAATCACTTTGAAAAATAGTTATATCTATTTCTCAATCTGTAATCATATTATAAAGTAAGAAACCCAGTCTTAGTAGTGAGAAAAGAGAGTATAACTTGTAAACAAATGAGTCAAAAGATGTGTAACCTTGTAAGGAGGATGAATAATTAGTGTGTAAGGATTCCAATTTGTTTTCAAAAGTTAATGATATTAAAAGTACAATTTATAGCCTAATGATAATTTTTATAGGTATAGTTTTAATGCTTAGAAAGGTGGAACACTATTTTATTGTGGAAGATTGTGAACAGAGGAATCATGGAGGTTATGCTTAGGAGAAAAGGTGACATAAAGAGGTAAATAATATTACTGAAACATTAAAATGCTAGTGTTTGATAAAAGAGTCTCTTTTTACAAGAGTAATAGACATATTTAAGAGTTAGTAGGTCTAATAGAAAACTTAGTATTCTTATTGTTTTGTGCTAAAGATCATATAGTGCAAGCTGACAACTCATTGAACAAGAAGAGATGAAAGCGGGTGATGTGAACAGAGATTGAGTTAAGAATTTTTTGAGAATAAGAGGACACATAAAGGGTAAATAAATTTCTTGGATAAGTATCCAAAGAGAGATTATCTATTAAGCACCTTGGGAAGGATAAAAGAGTCAGAGTGGAGAAAGTAGATCTCTTTAAAGAAGGTATAAACAAGTACATGAAAACTACAAGGTCTCTAAGAGAAAAAGAGACTAAAATAAGGTAATAAGACCCTATTAAGCTTGTTTACTTAAAATTTAGATAAATACTAAGTTAGAAACTAGTTTTGGGAATGTGTTAATAGTGTTGAAAGTTCAAGAAGGTTATAAAGCCTTAATACAAACCTAGAAGATCTAAAGCAAAAGACTTAAAGAGTCTACATGCATCAATATTCTATGATCCCTCCCATGTATACTTATTTTTTTTAATTTGATGTGTACACATGAAAACACATCAAAGTGGGGCATTATGTAGAGACCTAATTTTGGTTCAAGGGTAGTTTAATATGTTAGTTTGTATTAATCTAGGGTACTTATTTGTTTATTTAATACTATTTCATATTAGGATCTTATTGGCTCATTTTCTTAATTTTCTAGGCCCCATTTTCCTCCCATGCTCCTTATTTTATCTCTCCTCCATATTCTCTTTATTTCCCCATGTGTTTCCTAGGTTTTATTTATAAAAACATACTACTACGCTCCTAGTTAAATAGATGCATAACAATATGCTCCTAGTTGACTAGGAGCATAATAATACACTCTTGGTCTGACTTATAGCATATTGCTATGCTAATCCCTTGTGTTTTTAGGTCCTTTATTTCTCTAGTGTTTATGTTTTATTTAATGACTTTTGTACACTCTGTGTGTACACTTATGATCCAATAGAACACTTATTTATATTTGAGACACACACACACATACACAGATGCATTAGTGCAAATAGAATCAAGATAAAAGTGAATGATAACAAGATTTTCAATAAAAATTCAAGATTTGTAAGTAGAACTCTAAGATACCAAATTAAAATGCCTTTGGAAACATTTCCAATGGATTTTTCATATTGCTTCATTGTTAATTATTTTTGTAGTGAAAATTCATATAATAATTAGGGTTTGCATCATCATAATTACTTGTTAAACTAAATAGAGTGTTGGTTTCCAAATATTATAAAGATGAGGATCTAACTGAGGTAGGACTCCAAATTAAATACCTTATTTTTAAGGCATTTCAAGGATTTGTGAGATTATTAGGGTTTCAAGGAAGGAGAAGGAATTTCAAGTGATGCATAGTGACTTATGGAAAATTGAATGAGGTTTATAGATCCCATGGTTAGAGGATCATATTCATCAATTTTATTTTAGGAAAGTACATAGTTTATATGAGTGTATCAATCCAAATCTAGTCATGTCAAGAGCATAACATTCCACTCATGGCCAATTTTTAAATTTGTCATATTATATTGAAATTTATGAGTTTTGTGTACCTTGATTCCTAGACTTGTTTTCAGCCTCATGAATTCTATTTTTTTTAATAATTCAATATTCTTCTCATCAATCTCTCTTTGTAAAGTTTAATTATTCTATAATATTCCTTTATGTAATTAGATAAAATTATATATTGTTATATTATTTTATTCTATGTATATTTTAATTAAAACATTATTTATGGTTTAGTATAGGGAATTATTGATGTAAAACCACTTTACCATACTAAAGGTAGGTTTATCTACCCTGATTTTGTGTACTATTACCACACCTATATAAAAATGACTAATGGGATAGATAAGGGGAGGATAAAAGTATATGATGTATTGATTGGTATAAAGAATATAATAATGATTATTTGTTTTGTAATTATCTTTTGTGTTTAATGATTAATGGTATTGAAGCTTAGGAATATTTTACTATTTTATTCTTTTTTATTTCTTATGTGATAAACTTTGTTGTGTATTCTATAACTATAGGTCACCAAATACCCATTGTTTGCCTTAGATGGGAAGCCTAAAATGGTAGATATGCCAGTGCATGATGGTAGTTAAGTGTTGGATGTGGTCTTAATTTGTGTAATATAATGTTATCTAACATTTTGGCTGCATTTATGAGGCCTCTAATGAACTTCTCAACCAAAATATGTTCTAGCACGTTATAACAAAACATAAGATGGATAATTATATATATCGTAAGATTATTTTTTTCATGATAGGAGATGCATTTATAAGAAAATATGAAAATTTGGATTGATTATTATTTATATGAATAATTTTTAAAATTATTATTCTCTGAGATCCCTAGCCACTTGTTTTAGTGGATTACAATTTGGAAATAAAAATTATATAATTTCCATAACTGGGAGATTATATGGATACCCCAGAAAAATGCATTGTGGAAGGCTCATGACACATTATGGGCCCATATAATAGATATTTTTATATGAGGAAAGATTGACATCTATATTTTGATGTTTTGGTTAACCACCTATACTTATATGGAGAAGGTTGTCAAATTTACATACACCACCTCAAAATAAATTTATAAAATAGAAAACATTATGGATCAAGATATTTATTGTCAATAAGAAGGTGGAAAAGCTTGATATGGATAAAACACACACTTGCATAATGATTCTTAAGCATGGTGAATTTTTTTGGGGAGAATAGACATGAATCTAGTACATTTTAGAGGATACGAATGGATGGGAAATATCCCATAACAACATATAATGAAGGAGGACACAATGATGTAAAAAATGATTTTTTGTAATAATAAGTCACATGCAAAGAGAGAACATAGAAAGGAGGAGATATAGTAAAAAATTAGAAAATGTCAAATTTTCAATGGAGTGAAATGTAGAGTGGGAATGGCAGATACTTGGGTAAACAAAGGGAGATGCATATATGAAGGGTGATGACATTGAAATTGAGGTTATAAATGGAACCTTATATAAAGTAAATAAACCTAGATTCATACCCATGTGAGTATTTAGATAAATATTTGAGTGATATTTATCAATTCCACTTGATTACAAAAAGAAAATGAATATTTCAAATATTTTAAGGGGATACACTATGTGTTAGTGTTGAAGATATGATTTAGAAACAAGAATAGTATTTTTTTAATTTACATGGGTTTGAAGCTATACATGGTAAAATACTTAAATATTTTATCACCGATGTGAATGGACATAATTATAACAAAAAAAGTTTGTGGGTACATGTGATGTTGACACTAGTCTAGCTAGGGTGTGTTACCATATGGGTGATATCACATTAGTGTGTCCCACATTTTTGACATTTTGAGGCCACAAAAACTCCAATATCCTTCACAAATAAATTTATTTTAGTTGGTTGAAATTAATAAAACATATGTGTTTTAGTTTATATATACAAATATGAATTCCATCCAGATTTTTTTCAAAAAAAAGTTTGTTAAGTATTTTTTAGGATTTATTTCATAATTATTTTTTAAAATGATTTTTGAACTCCCAGTGAGACAAGCTATTATGATTTGACCCATATCAGTATAGTTGGAGGTGGAGAATCTAGTAATCCCTCTATCATATGAGTTATAACTAGAGGCAATGCATCTATAAATAATTTTTCTAGATCCTACAGTTCTTATGGTAGAGGTGGTTGATCTTATGATGGTGGTGATTTAATTAGAAGTGTTGATATTCTAGGTGGCAGATGTTTTTATGGGAAATAAGGCCAAATATGAGTCTCCATAGCTATAGGTCAAAACATTCACTAAAGTAAAATATGTTGTGAGTCATTTGCAGTCATGTGAGATCATTTGGTATGCCAAGAATATTTGAGATCTTATACAAAAAAATGATTTTTTGTATCCACTGTGAGTGTGTGCACCCAATGTTGGTATGCCAAATTCAATTTGATACAAGATAAAATTGATATTGAAAAGGTTAAAATATGATGAGTTTAAGTATCATTAATTGCAATATCAAAATATATTATCTCTTAAAAAAATTAGTAGTTACAAGGAGAGTTTATGTATTCTGATACAACTAGGAATGGGAGGAGTAACCAGAAAAGGATGTATATAATGTAAATCTACAATTTATTTTTGTACAATGAAATCTTTTAAAAAGATTACAGAGAGTTGGTTTGTGATAACCAACTAAAGGGTATAACTAACTCATAAAACTAAACATGAAGCTAAAACTAAATAATAAATTACTTTGGATCAAAAATGATCCCAACAAACTTCCCCTTGATCCAAAGGGGTATATAAAGACTGAAGCAATGAATTATGAGTCATCCAAGTAGACTCTATTGCAGCTACAACTAATACACTTTGCATCCTGAACTGATCAACGCCCTGATCATCCCCACACTAAAGTAGAACAAGATCATGCTTTGTCCAACTACATCAATCCTCACACAAAATCCATCTAACAAGTGATTTCTCTAGTACTATGTATGGTACATCTAAAACTAATGCCCAACAATCACCAACATCTCCCATAGGCCTTTTCTCAACACTAACAATGCTAGTAAGTCAATGTTGATTTATACCGCAACCTCTAATGCTTGATCAAAAGCCAATATGTAATATCTTCTCCCCCTATCAGGCAAGAGGTGAGAAGCCATGCAACAAATAAACTAAGTACAAACCATTGAAATTCTCTACATCAAAGAGCATATCAACACTAGATCTATGAAAACAAATTACACAAGCCAAAGAATGCCACTACATCAAAATCCCAATCTTGAGCCTAGCAACTCACACAAGATGGGTGTGTTATCATCTTAGAATATATAGTCATCATCTACAAAGCAAGCAACTTTGCAGTCATCCCATCCATTAGAAGAATATGCAGAAGAATAACCAGAAGAGTGACCTGAGTGACTGGAGTGACCACCAATGTTTGCTTTTGCCTTCTGTCAATGTCAAGAGGACCTACTTTTGGAGGGGCACTCTATAAAGAGGTATCCTATGCCACCATAATTATAGTATATTTTCTCACATCCACTATAACTAGAGGAAGAATAACCACATGAAGAAGAATGCATGTGCTTGTGCTTGTGTCCATGTGAGTGTTTGTGGTGATGCTCATGCTTCTTAGAACCATAATGATGTCTATGCTTTGGAGAACTAGAATGATGTCTATGCTTTAGAGAACTAGAATGATCCTTATGTCTAAAATGATGCTTATGTCGGGAAGTGTGCCTTAGAGAGTGTTTCTATCTCTGAAAGTGATTTGAAGAATGTTTTATGTTATGCTCATATAATAGATTACCTATTTTGGTATAATGTTCTTTCTTATTTTCAAATTGTCAATCATGTTGAGTGAGCAACTCACAAATAGAATCAAAAGTAGATTTGTTAAGCTTATCACTAAGCTGTAACATTTCTAGAAAGTTCTTGTAGCTAGAGCTAACGCCATTCAAATTAATAGAAATGAACATTTCATCATTAATTTTCCTGTCAGTAGTGTCATATTATTGTTTCAAATTCTTAATTCATGACACATATTCTAAAACATATTCATCATCTGTTATTTTAGTGTTGAGCAATTGCATAAAAAGATCAATTTTCTTGTTCGAAGGTTGTTTATCATATAAGTCCTTTAGAGCTTTCCATGCACCAATTTTAATTGCCTCAATATGAATGATTACCTATTCAGTGTAAGACAATTTCAAAAGTGCGAGTCCACATTTTTTATATTCAATCAACTTTGTAGCTTTAGTTGGTGGTGTGGTTTATTTCTCAATGATTTCTCATAAGTCATTAAAAATGAGTGTATTCTCCATGTTCCTACTCCATTCTTTGTAATTTTTAGGTTACAGTTTACCATTTTCAAAAATCAAACTCACTATTTTTGCCATGGTGCTAAAGAAACAAGTCAAAACAAGACAGGGGAATATTGTTTTGAGGTTTTGCCTTTACCTTCAAAAATAGTTTCCAAATACAAAGGATTCTTGGGACTTGTTAAAAAAATACACCTTATAACTCCTATTACACCCTTATTTCTCCAATTTGACCCCAAAAAAAAATGATTGGAGGGTATTTGATCCTTGGACCTCTCCGATTGGAAGGGACTAACAAAATTAATTTATCCACCTCCCCATCAACCAATTTAGCAATATGTGGGTAAAATATTACACATATTCTTAATTTTCAAGATGGGAAATAATTATAAACAAATTACATTGAAATCTTTTTCCAAGTATATATTGTTAAAGCTTTTCTCTTTCTCTTGGTAATAATTTTTTTATTGGCTCTCTTATAGACCCCACAAAAAATCAAATATTTAATAAAAAACCCTTACTCATTCCATACACATAAAACAAGTGAATGGATTATCCCTTTTCAAGTACCGTACATAAAAATCTTATTGTGCTATTGTTTGGATTTCAGAGTGTTTGCACTATTTTTATATTGTTTCACCTTATTGTCAATAGATACATCTTTATCTATTAAGCCACATTTTTCTACTACACCTTATAATTCGATGCTTTGACCAAAATGTAAAACAAAACTGCCTAAAATTTTTACGCTATACTCTTACTATTTGGCTGTAAAATTAACTAAGAAAATGAATACCTTAAAAAATCTTATTTTCACATTAGATCATCATATGCCATATGGTTTGTGTTGTGATTGGAGCCATTATATAAAATTATGCTCTTTTTTTGACTTCAAGATGGCCACCATACATATTCAAAATTTGATCAAAAATCCAAACTAAAAAAAAACTTGGTTGGGCTATGCTAGGCTTATGTATGCTTGTGTTGGTTTGGTAGAAAATTAAAAAAAATAGCAGTCGTACCAAAAAACACCCTCGCCAAAGACATGTCCTTTAGTTGGGAATTTTTCATAGCATCTATAATTTTTCCTCCGTGAGAAATCTTGCTCTACAAATTTATTCACTCCTTTTCAAAATGTCTGGCTCTGATACCACTGACACAACCAAGAGTGGGAGGAGTAACTAGAAAAGGAAGTATATAATGTAATATGCAATTTATTTTTGTATAATGAAAGCTTTAAAAAATCTTGCAGAGAGTTGGTTTGTGACAACCACTAGACATATATAACTAACCCATAAAACTAAACATTAAGCTAAAACTAAATTATAAATTACTATGGATCAAAAATGATCCCAACATATTCTTATGATAAAATGTTCTAGGAATTATAAAAGGAACAATGAGTCACTTGAAATTTGGATTAGTGCATCATAATATTTCACTTAAGAGGCACTAGAGACTACTTTGTAATTTAAGGTTGTTGGTTACCAAATATATCCTTAATGAATTAGATTTAATTAAAGGTGCGAATCGGGGAAGTGGAAAGAAAGCTATAAAATATTATAAGTGTTGTATAATTTGAATGGAATTCCCTTTTTTGGTGCATTAGTTAACAATAAAAAGGGCACACACTTCTTTATTTTCTTTTGAACTAGATGTCAAATGTTAGAACAATAAATATTCAAACGCCTTTGTATACCTTATGTTATTACATTTCCAATTATTATCATATCAATTCTACTTTCCCTCTTTTTATAAAAAATAATAATGTGGATATGAATTATCGATGTGAGTTGTGTCGATATTATACCCATGATATCATGACTTGTCACAATGTAAAGGCATTGCATAAGCAATAACATAATCATATTTTTTACACCACTACAGAATGTGTTGAGAAACCAACTCATGGAGGTCATTTTGGACAAAAAAAAAATATGTAAGAGGTTAAAGTAGTCATGGTGAATGGAATGGTATGATATTGTGTTATAGTTGTGGTGAGGTTTTCCACTATAGTCGACATTTCCCTAAATTTGAAAGATGCAATAACTACAGTGGTGAACACAAGACTAAGGATTACCTTGACTATATTTACTTGTGGGAGAAGCATCACAAAGTATGGTAAAGTGGTTTTATGTCAAATGAAACTATAATAAACTATACATGAGCATTTGCAATTCAAATATAAACATAATGCATCAAAATTATAGTAAACATGCACCTAATTTTAGGAATTTAAATTTGATTTATTTGAATTTGAACAATAGAGTTATTATATAATACTCAGATTGTGTCATACATAGGTGTTTTTTTAGTCTAAATTAGGTGGAAACATATCCATATGCAGTCTGAGAAATAATCCATAAAATTTGTGTCTATAAAAAAATTGTTAGGATCATAATGGTATGATCCTAGTGTAGTGTACAATCTTGGCCACTATGTATGCTCCTAGTCAGATGATGTCAAATCCTTAAAATATTTATAGGTTTTTTCATCTTCTCCTTCACAAGTCTCTCACTCATTTCATCTAAATTCACTACATATCTATTCAAATATTTCTTTTGACTAGCAAATCTCCATGGTTTTGCGCGAGGATTTATGTCAAATCATGGTCCTTTTTTGCCCAATTTTTTTTTGTGGTTTGATGCAAAAAGTAATGTGACACACTTTGTGTTAGCCATGGTGATGGAACATACATGCTAGTGTTAGGTGGCTTGGAAAATATGGGGTGGAACATTTTTATATACAATATGCATCACCAAAAATTATGTCAGGAAGTGCATTGGGGTTTTTTTTTAAAAATTTGTTGACTTTTCCAAATTTTAAATTTGTAAATTTTGAATTTTGATAGTGAAAAAATAGTGGGAATTAAAAAAATTCCTAACAAAATCAATCGACATCAAATATGATGTCATTTTCATTAGAGTTACTTGACACAGTTTGCATTAGAGTTGAAATTTTTCCCCAAAATGTGTTTTGCATAGGCTTAGATCTAGGTTTTTTAGAACTTGAATTAGGAATAAATTCATTCATATGATGGAGGTTAGTAGTAGAAACAATATTATGGAAGGAATAGATGGTTTCCAAGGTAGTAATAATGTAGTGGAAGTGATATAAGATGGTTATGATTTGGATTACAATAAATTATGATCTTCATCAGGTCCCATGAGTCATTATTTTATAATTGAATGATATATTTATCCATCTCCATGTGAATTGAAACATATGAGAAATATTTGAATCTTTAAGATATCACTTCAAACTAGAAATATAAGGAATATCTTGATTGGCCTTAAAAGTTACTATTAAAACTAGCCTTACAATCATTGGAGATGAATTTAATTAGTCCTATGTGACACTGTTGTGTAAGCATATTATCAAATATGATAAGATATATAAACCAAGATAGTTGTATTCATTCAAGAAATATGCATAGTTACACTCTCTAGAAGATCACACACATTACCCACCATCCTCCTCTACTCTTCCCATCCATGCCATCATACATGTATAACATAATATATTTTATTTAGTATAAGAGTTTGAGATTAATAATAGAAGACAAATAACCCATTTCCCTGTAACAACTAAAACCTAAAACCAAATGGCATAGTTTCACCAAATGCAATGACAAACTATTAATTTCATTTTTCCTTTATACTCTTAGCATGCGCTGAACTTCCTTAGTAAAGGCCTTATTTCTCATATTATGGATTGTGAAAGTCTTAAATATGTAATTCCTAATCAATGTTTCACTCACTGACTTTTCATAGAGAATACATTCAACTTGTATAATTTGTATTCATGGATGTTTCAAATTTTCTTTTTTATTGATTTGTGGACATATGATTACACTAATTGGATGATGGAAGCTTATTTTTCTAACCTATGGTAGGGGATGATAGAAATTTGTCATAAATTTGAATTTGATTTTTTTGAGGAAGTTATTATAAAAAGTGTAGGAAATGTTTGTGCCACATTTTAGGCTAGGGTTCATCTTTTGGACATTAGTATGATCAACACCTAATCAAATCAAAATTTTCACTTATTGATATAAAATTTACATCAGGAAAAATTGATGATATAAATTTATATTAGAGGAAAACATAAATCACATTATTTACACAAAAATTGACACAATGTGCATCATTGAAGAAAAAATCACCAAATTGGAATGATTTTGTCCCACCAAATTTAGTGTGGTCATGCTTCACCAAATTTACATCGTAAATGAATGATGCAAATTTTGCATTAGAAAAATGAAAATTTAACATAAAGTGTCTCAAATTCATGAAAATATATTAATTTCTTCCTTGAAACCCTAATAAACTCAAATCACCTTCCAAGACCATAAAAAGGGAACTAGTTATAAGGGGCATTCCTCAATTATAACCATGTTATTTGACATGATGAAAATTAAAACTCATGTATTCCAAAAATAAATCTAATACAATATGAATATCCTAGCCCTTATCCTTATCCTATCAATAAGATGCAGGAAACTAGTAGTTTCTATATGCTATTTCACTAATCATATAACCCTAACTTTGGTATAGGGGTGATTTATAATGTAATTATCTATCCTTATACTTCAATATATGGCTTATCAATTTAAATATGTCTTGATCTAAATGCATTAATGTGCTTATGTACTTATAGACTTCCTAATATAAATTAGGACCCTATCAGGCTGCAGGCACGTAAAGTGGCAAGGAAGTCCAACCAAAAAATACAAAAACACTATAAAATATAATAATTACTAAGGGTCCCATTAAAATTCCAAATAGAGACCAGGAGAATGGTATTAGGCTCCTAATCAAGACATGAAAATCTAAAATAATGTTTTCAACATTTAGGGATCATCAGGGATCGTATTGGGGTAAACAAATAATTATTTCGTAACTATTTATGGATTTTATATTGAATTTTGATATTTCAATTGACCCAAGATGAACATAAATTAAAATTTTGAGGACAACAAAAGGTAAAGGAAGTTAATATCAGACTAACACAAGGGAAAACACACCAATAAGAGCCTAATATGTTCACCAATTATCCATATGCACAAAATCACACTAATACCATATCAAATAAATAGTGATGTGACAAACTTAGGTTTCTACATAATGCCCCACTTTGATATATTTGTGTGTACATATCAAAGTAAAACAAAAAAGTGTACCTAAGAGAAATTTAAGAATAATTTATGACCAAAACTTGTAATTATTGCTTAAATTCAATATTAGATATGATTATGATCTAAAATTAAAATGGAGGAAAGTCATCACCTAATCACAAAGTCCATCTTGGATAACCTGAAAACATAAAATAATTCTTGTCTCATCACAATCTAAAAATAAAATCATTTTTGTCTGGTCACAATCTACACAAACATCCTAACTCACACTAAGAGTATTGGAACAATCATCCATACTCATGTGTTTAGAATATGAAAATCTTGGAGTATTTAAAAACACAAGGCAAACATTTAAAATTAGATCAATGTATATACAAATCAATAATCATGAATATTTTAAAATTAGAATAAATAATTAAAAATAAATTATGAACAAATAAACCTGGTGGTATGCAAACTTTACCACTGTCTCTATAGAATTTGAACACCTCTAAATAGAAGAAAGTAGAAGGATTTCTCATGACTACTTCCAAACATGTGAGCCAAGTCTCTATTGTGTGTTTTTTAATGCCTAGTGTGTATCATCATGTAACTAAAGATAAAATAAACAAATCATAAACCCCCTTTTAAGGCATGGGATGTACCTTTGTATCACACAACTCAAAATAAAAATATTATGTGTACCATGTATAAAATTAGAACCATAAACATTATAATTTATAATCATAAGATGATATCATTAAGGCACATTTATAACACATATTGGTACAGTCATATAAAAATGGTATCTACCATTGAAACAAATTTACAATAGGTAAGTGAACTCATGTATGTTTGAATATAATAAATATGGGATAAAATTAGTAATGGTTTTATAATACATACACAATGGGTAATACAAGAGTGTGCCAATAATCTACTCCAATATTGACAAAAATGAAGCATTGAAGCTTAAATGTACTATGCCCCAATGTGGACAAGATATAAGTAGTGAAAGAAAATAAAATAGTATGTCCCATTGTAAGTAATGTATAATCAATGTAAGAATGGGAATATCATGTTCCTATTAGACATTGTATATTCAATTAAGAACCACATTAGTATTCCCCAATAGGTGCATGTTAGAAACCATGGAAATGTAGGAAACAAGTATATGACTAATAAAAAACATTATGCATGATTTAGATCATGGCACCAATCATATATCAATGCATAGTATACAATTCAAGCAAGGATAGTGCACCAAAAATATAAAAAAATTTATAAAACAAAGAAATAATGTCTCACATATAGAGTAGACAAGATAAGCAATATTATAAACATAGAGAAAACAGAGAAATCACAACACACAAACTAAGTAATCACAATCACATGGCATAAAGTATACAACTAAAAAAATTACTATAGGGAATAAAAGAAATGAATGCCTATAAATAAGTACAAGCACACATCACAAGTAGATGGAAAATAACAGACGTGCATGATATATAATTAGCATTGCAGAAAATACGTGAATAAATTTAGAGGCAACACAAATCACTCATATAGAAAAGAACAAAATACCACTAAATGGAAGCATGTAAGATATATGATATATCATAATAGATAATCAAATTTAAATCTCAATATGTTAAATAAAACTTGGAAAAATACAACATAAAGCATTGTTAGTCAACATAAGGATTCCCTTGGGATAGGTAAAAGTATGCCCTTTTTATCAGCATGAAGATGCCGCTGGGTAACTATGAATATATAATCATCTATATAAACATGTATGTCCTTCACGTAACTCAATAATACCATTAGTATCATGTGTAATTAATGTATAACATATAATAATAGGTAGATAATCATAGTATGCTAAGTTTCATAACCGGTTTGACACACAAAGAGAAAGGTAAAGTAATTTAAGAAGTAAATAAAGAAAATAAATCAATTAATTAGGATGAAGGGTAAATGGTGAAAGTGAGAATAATCAAGAAGGGATGCATCTATACTAACCTATAACTTGTATCAGAACTATGAGTGCATTGGGGTGGAATTCACTGATATGTATTATGCTTATCATCAAACAAAAACTCATGTAAGATTTTGGGATAGGAGAAAAAATCACAAGCAAGGGCAAAAATCAAATATATTAGTACAGTCAATTTAACAATAAAATGCTATAAGAATGACATACAAATTAGGAGAGGAACAAGAGAATAAAGATAAAGACAAAAAAAAATATGAAAGCATAGAAAGAAGGAGGTATCTTCAAACTTCAAATAATAATATGAGAGGACCAGAAGAATAAAGAAGTGAAAAAAGGCCCAAGGAGTAACCAACATGAAAGGAAGCAACAAATTTTATATGAAGTTCTAAATATCCATACAAAAGATAGAGAAGTAAATAAAAACTACAGACAAAGAGGAAAATAGAAGAAAACAATAAAATAAAATAAACTATGTATAAGGTATATTGTTCAATTTAAGTTTTTGGAAATGTGTTATATATTTTTAATGATTTACACTTTAATATAGTGTAGATCAAGCATGGATCCTACTAGACCATATTGGTATGTATTTGGTTGGTTTTATCCCATGTTTTATATAGCCCATGGTTTTTGTACCCATGGTATTATAATCCCGCTTTGATTATATACTCACACCTATAATAGTGGAAAGCATAACTTAGTAGTGAATTATTTTATTGTAAATGGTTGAATTGATATAATAAAGGAGTTACTATTCTAGTTTTTTACCCACATCGGTTTTCTCATGTGAAATCATGTGTACTATGTAATCTTATGTATGTCATTTTTTGTATTCTATTAGTATTGATTTTCTCATTTTTGTTTATCAGATATATTTTCTCTTCATAAGTATATGGGATTAACAAGAAAGGATAACCTAAAAAAAACCATCCAAATTGTCATTGTGTATAAGTAGATACAATCATATCCTCATGGTCAATCATATCCTCATGGTCAATATCTTGATGTTGTGGTACCCATGAATCCAAGAAGGTTAGTGCATCATCATCATCAATATAATCAATGACACTATAGTAATCATCATTTTTATAAGAATTTATATTGTAATATTTACCATTGCAATCAATTATATTAACTTTGATACTTCCTTTTGTAAATTTTTACTTTTCATTATCCAAATGGCATGGTGAATGACTAGATCCATGGTGGATCATTTATCTTATGTAGGCATAATAGGTTGTGATAATGTTTCTTTGGTACATAGATGAATAGGTATTGAATTTTAAGTGCCATTGTTTGATGTCACATGATTAACTTCTTTAGTAGATATTTAGGTTACACCTCATGTTAAACCTATGAAGGATGTTTATAAGTAGTGCCTTGGAAGGTGATTAATTTATTATTATGAATATATTTCAATCACTAATGTAACATTAACACAATTTATTTCATTTAAGATAGGCTCATATAAGCAATATGCCATATGTCCCATTATTTAGTAATACATGAAATAAAAATAATATGGTCTTAGGAACTATGGAGATAGGTATGGTAATGTATTCAAGGAGTGTCCTAGTTATCCCATCATATCTTTTAATAATTATTGTTGTAGTAGATAAATATTTTTGAGTGTATCTAAGATTGGTAATAATTTTATTGTGCACATATTGATACCTAAAAAATTATCCACCAAAATTCTATTTGTTAACCTTTAATGTAAATTTCTAAAAGAGAAAATGAATAGTGATCCATTTTTAGAATCATCTTTGGGACTTTGTGGTTGTAAAATGTAAGCAAAGGAATATCCTTATGCATGTTATTAACCAAAACCATGAATCCATCAAGGGGATGGGAATTATAATCTTTTGATGGTTGTCTTTGAGATATCATATGGACACCATATTGTGTTTTGCATTGATTAACATGATTTAGAAGAGGGTTACAAAATATTTTTATATGTTGACGTGGTTAAGCAACCCATATATTCAAAGTACTATTATGACCCTCTTTTTGGATTTGATTGTTCTTAATGAGATATTGAACCCTTCAGATTCATGTATTTGTTTTAAGAATGACTAAGGGGTATATAATAATCATATTATGCATTAACATTATGGTTCTTAGGCAAGGGAATTGATGATTTAACCTCCCTATGAGAAGGTAAATGTATCATATTACATTCAAGAAATCATTTAAACATAATTTGAGGACTCTCAATTAATCATGTGAATTGTCTTCCTTCTCTTAATTATGATAATATTGGTCTATCAAATAGTTGATCTAACACATTATATACATTATTTACCATAATTTTAAGGTTGAAAAGTATCATCACTAACATTAGTTTTCAATGTTCATTTAACTAATAATTTATCTCCACTATAAGTAGGGGATATTGATCTAATAGTTTCAAATCATGTGACAACATTCATTGAAAGATTAGTAACTGTCAAGGATCATGTTTTCTTTATTGGGTTGAAGTAAAATCTAATATAAAATACTTTTTAATTCACTATCATGTAATTGGTGATTCATATTTATAAGCATGGTTTGGAATCTAGGTAAATACAAACATTCTCAATAGGTCTTTGTTTAAGTTGGAAAATTTATGAAAATGTGACCTACATGTTAATGTTGATTAAAAGATGAGCTAAAAAATAATTGACCTTTTCATTAAAAGAGTGTATGGAAGCAGATAGAAAAGAATAAAATTAATAAACATCATTTTCTTTTAAATATCATAAAATTAATAAATACACAATATGAAGCAAATAAAGATTTGTTGTGATGTAAAGGATGAAATTTACAATTTAAAAATTCAAACTTGGGAGTTGTTATCATAAAAATTTGCACCCTTGAGGAGGTTGTTTAAGCCTCCTAACTTAAGTGATAGCACGGGATCTCTCTAAAGGTTTTGGATGACCTTATATCTAAATAAAACCTATAGATAGGGCTAGCTCCCTTGACACATCACTTAATAACTATCACTAAACCTACTAACTTGTAAAGGAAAAGGGAGAGAGAACCGGAAGTAAAATAAACTAAAGAGGTGATGCACCAAATTTTTTACCACTACCACACATATGAAAATGCACAATGAACATAAAACTGATCTATTCTTACACTACTCCTAATATGATCCTCTTACATTAGTATTTTAATATGAAGGTGGTAGATGATGACTAGCCAAGGAGGACTAATTTTCAAGGGGTCTAAAGACACTAATATAATATTTCCTCATTCAACCTTCACAACACTAATTAAACACTTAATATGACCTGAAATAATGATTTCAAACTACATATAGGTGAAAGAATGAGACATGTCAAGGAGAACTAAATCAACACTAGACAAGATCAATAATTCATGCACAAACACTAGAATATAATCATAAGAGAAGCTAAAACTAGCTTGTTTATTACTTCAATGGATTACAAAAGGAGCATGTATTTACCATACTCAAGTTGAGTATGCCTTACAATGCCAAAATTAGGCATATATATATAGAAGAGTGTGAGAAAGAGAGAGAGGAGAGGTGTATAAGAAGCATATAACAAATATCATCTCATGAGGACAAGTTACAATCAATAAAATCTGCAAGTAGGCAGTTATGAAGTCTTATATCAACATGTGTGTAGTTGATCTTGTATTCTCCCTCATCAAGGTGGTATATAGTGACTCTTTACCTTCTAGGATGACTCATAAACCTCATTCATGAAACTACCCATTCTTGTTTAGGAGTTACAAGCCTATATCTTAACATGTGGCACTCTTGACCATGCTTCTTGGAGTTATCCAATGTCATCCTAGGCTAATTCAATGAACATTTCATCTTGGTGAGGCTAAGGATCATGATTAAGATTTTTCAAATTGATAGCAACCTACATTTCATTGAAAAACTTATTTGATTCAAATGGAGACAAAAATGACAAGTCTATCTTTCCATCCTAGGCCTAGTACTTTGCTTGAGGACTGCTATCACATATTGAACATCCATAAAACACCCTGTTGGGTGAATATTTTGTCAGCCAACTAACTAGTGACCAAAATAGTTCCTATTACCATAGCATAGGGAGATGGGTCATCCTGGTGTGCAGGTTTACTACATCAACAAGGGACAAATCTCTCCTCTCATCAAGGGGATGTTCCCTATTAGATATGCGGAGGCTATATACTATATAAATAAGTAGAAAGTAAGACACAGGGGCAGAATACATCATCCATCTCTCTTCTTTCAGAGATGATGCTCACAGACATAGGAGAAAATCTTGGTGTAAACACTGAAGGCACTTCTCTTCTTTCAAAAGTGTTCTTGCAGGAAACAGTAGGAGTTTCTTTCAGATAGTAAACTGGTAACCAAAGGGTGTAGTAACAACATGATGAAGCAGAACACAAAGTTTCCACATCGACTACCTAAAGAGTATATCATAAAGGATAATGGGGGCACAAAGTCACCATAGAATCCTCAACATAAAAAGAAAAGAAAATCACAGACTAAAAGCAATTGTGAAAGCACAAAGTCTTCCCACAGTTGGTTTCATGACACTTCCCTATTACCTTCACTAATTTTGCTTACCAAATTAATGAATAAGGACACCTCCAAATGACACAAGTCAGAACAACACAAAGTCTATAAAACACCTACTTTCTCATTCAGATAAAAATGAAAATGAAATTACAACTTGAGCTCAAAGTCTCAGTCTTCTTCTTTCAAAATGGGTAGAGTTTCGATCTTGTAAAATGAAAGTCCCCTTTACAAATGAGAGAAAATACAAAATTATAGCAACTACCCAAGGATTGGCACCTTTTTCAATGGGATGACCCATGCTACAATCAACATCTTCAATGCGTCTCTAGCTTTGTCTAGAGAGACCATGCTGAGAACAGTGCGCTGCCATAATTATGACATGTCCCTTTATTTGATATGTCTCCTCCTTAATATGGACCATCTGGTCCTTTGCATATTTGTCTTTACTTCATGGAAGAAAATAGGTCACACCTTGGTTTGGTGCACTTAGAAGTCTACTCGATCCACTATTCCACCTATTAGAAATAACTCTTTCGAAGATGTTTCTGGTCCTTTGCATCGATCTTCTCTCTTTGAGTCTTCGGGCTCTCTTTTCAATTGATTGCTTCTTGGTTCAATCGCTTCTTCTCCCCTTGGTTGAACCATCCATTTAGCCACTTGTGTGCCACTTTTTCTTTGACTAAGGCCACCTTTGAACTTTTGAACCATGTTGAACCATTGAACTTTGAACTCTTTTGGTTCAAAGTTCAATCGGTTCATTGGTTTATTCTGTGTTTCGCTCAAACACTACTTCCTTTATCTTTCTAAGCTCTAGTTGAACCTTGGACCTTGAACCTGTTGAACCTTTTGGTTCAATGATTCAATGGTTTATTTAGTTCATTCAGTTTATTTGGTTCATCTGATGAAGCCCCTTTTTTGTCTAAGTCTGTCAAAGTTTCTTTTTGCATCTTTGTTCGGGCTTTTGAAACGGTCCTTTCTCTGTCGCCAAGTGCCCCCCGCAAGGGTACTTGTCCTTTAGGCTTCAACTTCCCCAGCAGGATTTTTCCATCCTGCAAAAAGCCTGAAATAATTCCTTCAGACAAAATGTCCAAAGGAAAGTTTTTTGTTACTTGGCCATTCGTTCTTTCCTGTTTCTTCAGACTTTTCCTCCGGGTGAATTCCTTCGGACAAAAAGTCTGAAGGAATTTTGCCTTAACAATTTTCTGAGGATTTCCCAAAAGTATTCTTTCAGCCTCTTGGACTTAGCCATTTTCCCAAGGGGTTCCTAACTTTTGTCCACTTTTGCTTATTGCCCCCCGCAAGGGCACTTGTTCCTTTGGCTTTGGGGTATCCCCTTGAACCTACCAATTGAACCAACCAATTGAACCAACTTTGGTTCAATAGTTCAACTGATTCATTCTTCATTATTTGGCTAAGTGTTGAACCCTTTTCTTTCCTGTAGAGTCCGTAGAAACCAACCTTGAGAGTCCATAGATTTGAGCCCGCCTGCAGAGTCTATAGAAGCCAAGTTCATAGTTTTCTCTAAACTTGAAAGAGTTCATAGACATATATTTGCAGAGTCCATAAAAACCATCTGTGAAGTTCATAGTTCCAAGCCTACAGATTCTGTAGATTCAAGCCTGCAAAGTCCATAGATTCAAGCTTGCAGAGTCCGTAGATTTTTGGAAAGCTTAAGAAATGAAGAACTTGAATGCTCAGAACATTTTTTTAGAAAAGGGGAGATGATTTTGGTCCGATGAACCAAAATAGTTCATAGGTTGTCCCAAAAATGTCACTCATTTTTGGGGACAACAGCTAGCTCTAGTTGGGGAACTTCCTTCAGGTGAAAACTTGAAACACAACTGAGGGGAGTAGAAACCAGAATCTCTAGTGCCTTGAAGTGTGCCATTGGGATATGGAGTCGAGCTACCCAAAAAGAAAGGTTCCAAAAATGAAAATGAAATGAACAAAATCAAAGCAAAAGACTATACAAATATACATATGTACAGATGATCTTATCTGATACTTCAAGAATCGAAGTACCTTAGATCCTGCCCCCTAAGAGGCAGTGAAAATGGCACTCTGTCTTGATAAACCAACAAGAAGCCATTTTCTCCCCAGAATCAGTGATGGGTGAATGGAACTCTCCACCAGGAAACCAATTTTTTGTGTCCTCCCTTTGGTTTTCTCCTCTTACCCCACATAAAGACTTGACTTTTAATCTGAAAACCATGAATCTTTGTTCTCTTGGCAAAAAGTTCCTTTTCCTAATTTTGATGCACAACAACATGGTCCATTACCATAATTGGTTGCTCTTCTGGTTCAGTCCAACACATAATTTGATTGTTCCCATTCAACACCTGCCATTGATTGACGCTATCAGGCATACTTAGTGTTGTTCTATCTGCACCAATTCCTAGGTCGTCACCTACAAGATTTTCATTTGCTGAAATATGAATGTCTTTAGTAGACAAAAAATAATTACCCTTGCCTGAAGACTCAAATAGAATTTGAGCTTCAGGCCTTGATGTCTGAGTAACGACATATTTTGCCTCCTCAGGGAGCAACCTCTGCATTATGCATTTCACAGGGATTCTTGCCTGAGATAAGTCCATGTTTAATTACCCTCCAACATCCTTGCAGAAGTTTTGCCCAAGAAGGATGCCATATGATGCTGGGACATCAGCCACTAGGACAGTCATCTTGATTCACTTGTCTGGAAAGGCAACAAATGCAAATTAGGCATCTTTAATTTGCCCCAACAGTGGCACTTGTTTGTTCTCCATGGAGAAACATCTCCCAAATGTCTTGGTCAGTGTGAGACCTAGAGATTCTGCCACTTTTGTAGGCATGACATTGTCTGAAGCCCCAAAATCAATGATGCAATTATTGAGCTGGTGACCATTTATCAACAGGGAAACATAGAAAGGCTCTATTTTCCTAAGGGTAGCAGGAGGGGTAATGACAAGATTGTTTGGGATGGGCATGTTCCTTGGGGGACCATGAGTTACTTTCTTAACCTCTTGTCTTGCATGGATGGTTTGGTTCTTGACACATTGAACCAACTTGTCCAATTGCTCCGGATGAGACTGCAGAAATTCAAATTTAGACATTTGAATTTTGGTTTTTTTTATATGGTCAATGATGTCAGGAATCTAGAACAACAAACATGCTCTGATACCACTTGTCAGGAATGCGAAACACCGGAAGCATACAATTGATTACCAAACTTCAAGCAACTTAATATGCAAAAATAACCAGAATCACCAAGTAACTAGAATTCAGAATAACACAGCATATGAGAGACAATACACAACTTGTATTAACACTTTATACAGAAAAGAATACAATAGAGAATATCCCACATCTTCTCCACCACCTTACAGAGGTTTCCCACACCTCAAGTGAACAGTAAATCTTCTCCCCAAAGCTCTCCCTCTCACAGGTCCCAACACCCAACTCAAATACAGAGTTGGTGTTCACCTCCCGTGCTCCACGCACAACACAAGTGCTCCACGCACTCCACAAGCACTCCACGTGCTCCACAAGTACTCAAGGTACTTCAAGTAGATATCCCATGAACCTGCAATAACTTGCACTTCAACAGACCATACTTATGGAAGGAACTCCCTTGCCTTCCTGTCTTGCTCTATCCGAGTACACACCTGTACTCCAAGTAGATCCTGCCTGAAACTGCTCCCTATTGTGTTGCTGTCTATATGACCTTGCACACCTGCAAATCAAACAACGGTTCTGCTCACCTGTGAACCTCGACCTTGCACACACATACACCTGCAGATCAACGATCTTACTTACCATGTAGATCTCTTATATAGGCCATGCAACTGTGACCAAGATCCTACACTCCTGAAGAACCCAGCTGGCTCTCCAATCCAGCACCAACACACCTGGTACTGAGGCACTAGGAGGAACGCACCATTGCTCTACCTCACACACAGAAGGAGCTTATAATTATGCTCTCTTACTCCCTAGCACACATTTCCAATACAACCATGAGTCTATTATATAGATCTCATCCAAACAATAATTAGACATCTAATTACAATAATTAGATCCGCAGCTATGAGTCTAAAATTAGCACTCATCATGCAAACACTTGGTTCATCAACCCACTGCCCATAATTAACTCGCAGTCGAACCATACAGGTGACCAACGCCGGTCCCTGTCCGGCTGGGGGTCGCCGACGCCGGCCGATCTCTGACCGACGTCGGTTGCCTTCCTGCCCTATCCTGCCGACGTCGGTTGGCCTGACCGACGCCGGTGTCTCTGACACTCAGCAACTCCCCTGCAACCTCCTCTGTGTCTGCATCAATGAAGCTTTTAGCTCCACAATCCTAACAATCTCCCACTTGGAGATAAACAGCTGCACTATACCTGTACCTGTACTCCGTCTAATCTGTTTCCTGGTTTGTATCCCTCTTCAAGCTCCCACCTGAAGACAACCCACCACACATCCCGTGGTGTACCACCTGTCATCCGAGTACCCTGCCACATCCGATCCTACAACACCTGTAGTGAAGTCCTGACCCTGCATAGCAACACCTGCTGCTGGTCCCTCTCAAAAAACCTGAGAACCCACTTCCCCGAATTGGCTCCTAACTCTGACAGCTCCCATTGCATGGAAATACTCAGGTCTATACTAGACCTCATGTGATTTCGGACACTGTACCTGTCCAGCCCTTAGTGTGCTCCAGTTTTGCATCCCGAACCTTGCCAACACCTGATTCACATCAGCTCCCACTCGAGACAAAATCAACCTATGATCTCCATGCCTCCCATGTCAAAGAATTTCGCTGCTCCAAACTCCTCATGACATGACACTGAACTAATCTTACCTTTAGCTCAGCAAAACCCTGTATGTACTAACCTGCTATAGCAAAACATACTGTCCACATACAGTAACAGAATGATGTCATGACCATCATCCTCCTGGTAAGTCAAACCACAGTAGTTACCCTGACATCGACTGAAGCCATGCTTCATCCTCCACCTGTCAAACCCGGTACCACTGTCCTGCAGCTCCTCAAGACCATATGCCTGGTCTTCCGTCTCACGTATCCGTTCTCTCTATTCTTCTACTAAGGCATCCATTTGTCTCTGTGATTTCATCCGGCTGGCAAACCTACCAAATCTCTCGCTTGGTTCTGCATCATAATCCTGCCTAGCTCACACCTGTTTCCTGGATC
Organism: Torreya grandis; assembly: GCA_037957365.1. Classification (NCBI taxonomy): domain Eukaryota; kingdom Viridiplantae; phylum Streptophyta; class Pinopsida; order Cupressales; family Taxaceae; genus Torreya; species Torreya grandis. The sequence goes on along the minus strand of JARHVA010000366.1, from coordinate 3,440,302 downwards.
TTTCCTGCTATACAATCAGCAACATGTATAAAGAAGAGGAACAATGAATTTGAGGGCCTACTTACACCTTCAGTCCTCCGTATGGGTGTTTGAGACTCCTTGACAACAAGCTGTCCACCCAAAATTCGTTACAGTGACCGACCTCGGTCACTCCACAGTCTACATCCGACCGACGTCGGTTCCATGCGTCTGTCCCTGACTACCGACCCTGCAGTGTCCCTGCTACCGACGTCGGTCCTCCTGACCGACATCGGTCTTACATACTACTGACATCGGTCCCATGACCGACGTCGGTCTTACCCTGCCCGACATCGCCGGCTTCGGTCTGCACATGACCGACATCGGCAACTGTCTGTTCGACGCTGGTTCCTCCTGACCGACGTCGGTACCTGTGTTCACCTGTGAGTGATGAATTTTTACCCGCAAGCTTCTTTGAATCAATCTCCATGTCCAAACTACTCTGCTCAGAAGTATCCAGCCTCATCCACTGGGTTCTGTCCTCCATCTCCTCAAAGAACACCAAGGCTTTCCAGTTCTTAAGCCTGTCAAATATATCTATCTTCCGCTTAAGAACATGCATCTCCTTCCTGCTCATGTGACCAAGCCTACGAAGCCACGTCTCCGCAACAGAAGAAGAATCAGTAATATAAACAAGTAGATAAAGTATACCTGTTTTCTTACCACCAGCTAATTCAAGTGCTACCGCTATGAGAGTTCTTGTGCATTTCTCATCACCTAATCTTTCTGAAGAAATTAGCCATATCTCCAAACCTGGGACCTGCATGACCTTCATCAACACCTGTGTGTTGGCCGCCTGCAATTTCAGCTTCACTTCCCCTTTGCCAATTCTTTGGCAAGGCTTACCAGCTCCTCTACCTGGGGCTGCATGGAAAGAGGCAACCAAATCTTTTATCCAAGATTCAACTTTATCCAAGAAACCTGCAAACACATCCTGTGCAACACCTGCAACATCTGTATCTTCAGTTTCTTCATGCTGATCTGCTACCAACCAACAATGTTCTTTTACCTGCTCTTTCTTTCCATAGGACCGTGAGTAACCATCTGTGCTTTTCAACTCCTCCATTCTTAGCTTACTTTCATCTGCCATTGCTCTATTCCCACTCGATCAGAAACCCTTGAGAGTGACCTGTAACCAAACACAACCCTGCTTCCTGCAACCTTAGCTCTGATACCACTTGTCAGGAATCTAGAACAACAAACATGCTCTGATACCACTTGTCAGGAATGCGAAACACCGAAAGCATACAATTGATTACCAAACTTCAAGCAACTTAATATGCGGAAATAACCAGAATCACCAAGTAACTAGAATTCAGAATAACACAGCATATGAGAGACAATACACAACTTGTATTAACACTTTATACAGAAAAGAATACAATAGAGAATATCCCACATCTTCTCCACCACCTTACAGAGGTTTCCCACACCTCAAGTGAACAGTAAATCTTCTCCCCAAAGCTCTCCCTCTCACAGGTCCCAACACCCAACTCAAATACAGAGTTGGTGTTCACCTCCCATGCTCCACGCACAACACAAGTGCTCCACGCACTCCACAAGCACTCCACGTGCTCCACAAGTACTCAAGGTACTTCAAGTAGATATCCCATGAACCTGCAATAACCTGCACTTCAACAGACCATACTTATGGAAGGAACTCCCTTGCCTTCCTGTCTTGCTCTATCCGAGTACACCCCTGTACTCCAAGTAGATCCTGCCTGATACTACTCCCTGTTGTGTTGCTATCTATATGACCTTGCACACCTGCAAATCAAACAACGGTTCTGCTCACCTGTGAACCTCGACCTTGCACACACATACACCTGCAGATCAATGATCTTACTTACCATGTAGATCTCCTATATAGGCCATGCAACTGTGACCAAGATCCTACACTCCTGAAGAACCCAGCTGGCTCTCCAATCCAACACCAACACACCTGGTATTGAGGCACTAGGAGGAATGCACCATTGCTCTACCTCACACACAGAAGGAGCTTATAATTATGTTTTCTTACTCCCTAGCACACATTTCCAATACAACCATGAGTCTATTATATAGATCTCATCCAAACAATAATTAGACATCTAATTACAATAATTAGATCCGCAGCTATGAGTCTAAAATTAGCACTCATCATGCAAACACTTGGTTCGTCAACCCACTGCCTGTAAATAACTCACAGTCGAACCATACAGGTGACCGACGCCGGTCCCTGTCTGCCTGGGGGTCACCGACGCCGGCCGATCTCTGACCGACGTCGGTTGCCTTCCTGCCCTATCCTGCCGACGTCGGTTGGCCTGACCGACGCTGGTGTCTCTGACACTCAGCAACTCCCCTGCAACCTCCTTTGTGTCTGCATCAGTGAAGCTTTTAGCTCCACAATCCTAACAAATGATATCAAATGCTTGGAACAAGCTAGGAGCAGAGGATGGGAGTTCATCCTTTTTATTTTTCAAAGGGGGAGGACTGGACTACGAATTTGAAGTAAAAGGCGTAGGGGCATTTGGGGTACTTACCTTTCTCACAATCATCGGGTCCTTTGGCTGGAAAGGAAGAGTGGATCCCTGCTTAGAAATTGAAACTGTTGGTTGAGGTCACTCCTCTGCTTTCTCCTTATCATCTTGTTGAGCTGATTGATTCTTGGACAGGGTGAATACAACATATGACCCCTCAGCTGTATTGCCTTCTCTTCTAAGTTCGTCCTGATAGTTTAGGAAACCAATGTGGGAGTCGCCAGCTGATTCTTCTTGATCCTCCATGAAGAGACCAACGTCATTTTCTTGATCAAACTCAGGTTGGAAAGAGAAATCATGTTCTATTTACAAATATCTAACTATTGAGTTGGTTGGAGGTGCCTCAAGGGCAAGGTTCCTCTGTAGGGGAGGAAGGTGATTTGGCTGCCCTTGATTCCTGGTAGCATTGCCTTGGTATGCCTGATTCTAAAATGTCCTCCTTGGCATATCCTGATTAGGAGAAGCAGACATAACTTGGGCCATTTGTCTTCTGAGGACCAGCAATTCATTTGATAGCTTCTGCACCATTGGATCAGTGGTGGCTGAAGGGGAGTATTCAGAAGGAGAAGATTTACCTTTGTTTGGATCTCTTCTTATCTTTTCAGCCAAGATAAGGTCATCTTCTACCTTAGTAGCCAAAATCTGAGCAGCAACAAGGTCTATGTGCCTGGCCCATCTCAGCGAGAAACTCACTTCAGGCAGTTGTGAGTTGATGAAAAAACACTTGAGATTCTAAGGTGTTGGTTGGGCGACCATGGGAATCCTGTGCCTCAACTTGTCAAATCTAGCAATAAAATACCTCATAGGCTCATGAGGCTCTTTCTTCATTTGAGTGAGCTGGGCCAACAAGGCATGTGTATCTCTAGCAAGCTTGAACTTGGCTTCAAATTTGTCTTTCAGAGTGTCCCAGTCAGTCACTGATCTAGCCTATAGGTGGTAGAACCAGTCTGTAGTAGTGCCTTGTAGTGTCTCCATGAATAGCCTGACTGCTATGTCTTCAAATTTCACCCCTATTACACCGCATGCTATGCTGAAAGCTGAAATGTGTTCATCAAGATGAACCTTTCCATCACCAAAGAATTTGGGGAAATTCTTCCTT